>OW026431.1:11316428-12632857 GCA_932274075.1 Diarsia rubi
TAGAGTGGTTGGCCTAATACTAAACGATATAAAATCATGTGTTTGTGCTAATTCTAAGTCGGTAACAAACAGCGACCTTGCCGCCGTAATTCGAACAGACCACTGGAATGCTAGTGACCATGAATGTATTATAACAGTCAGATGATTTTTTTCTGATATAGGTATCACCAGTATTTGCGACAGTATTTGCAAATACTTTTTTGTGCATTACATGTGCGACGTATGTTCAGTAAGGAAAATAGGGTAGTTGTTTTTTTTTAGCTTCTTCTTTATGTGTCGATGACCTCAGATTGTGTTAGACCAGTATGTAGCCACCTGCACAGCTCTATCAATTGCGTCGAGTAAACCCTGAAAGGTGCAAGTAGTTGTGCAGGATGGGCAGGAAATTATTGCACACTAAGGGCACCTTTGTATTGATTATGCATGAATATGACATGTAAGGAATCAAATAAAAGCTTTATTATTATTATTATAAGGGCTCTTTTACGGAGACGCGGGGTGCCGCGCGGCGCGTTGAGCTTTTTTAATTGAAGCGCATGGCGATGTATGAAAACGGTAACGATTTCAAACGACCATTTTACGTTTAGTTGCGGTGGACCCCTCTCACTAAATGAATAAAATAGCACGCGACTAGCCTTCTGCACGCGCCGCGCGACGCCCCGCGTCTGCGTAAACGAGCCCTAAGTTTTTTCTTTTTTCACGTAAACAAAAAAAAATGAAGACAACACAGTGCTTCGAAAAGTCGTGTGGCGTTACAGTTTGGTACATTTTTTATCAGAAGGTGATGTCACAAGCCCCTTCTCACGATCTCTGACACGTTTTACTTTCGTATGTTTTTATTAATTTGACAAAACAAAAAACACTTATCCAATATTTATCATATTTTTTTAAATCAATAAAAATTTATATTGCTAAGCATATTTTTGTCTGAAACGGTAAGCGATAATCACAGATTCACAACACATCAAAATTAAGTTTACTCTTCACAGATAGGACAGGTACCTACAATATATCGCAGAATAATTAAAATAATCTCATCTGATCAAATCGACGTATTACCCAGAACTAATTGGATTGTGTAGATCAGATAGGCAGTCACTCCATGTGAAATACTGGTATTCAGTTGCATCCAGTTAGTCTGGACGCTGACCCCAACATACTTAGGAAAACAACAAAAAGTATTTTTACTAAGAGCGTTACCCTGGCAGTTTGAATCATCATTTGGTAGCTTATTCCAATATAATATTGTTGATTATATATTTCACTAGCGGACGTCACGCGGTTTCACCCGCGTAGTTCCCGTTCCCGTGGGAATACTGGGATAATGTAGCCTATGTCAACCGGGGATAGTGTAGCTTCCCAACGGTGAAAGAATTTTTCAAATCGGTCCAGTAGTATCGAACAAATATTTTCTCTTTATAATATTAGTGTAGACAAAGTAATGCGCCTGGCTGGGTTCGAACCCACGACTCACTGTTCGTAAGTCGGGGCCGCCACCACTGGGCCACCACTGCTCTGTTCAGCTAAGTATTATTATTAGATATAACACCTGGGACCAAATCAAGTGCACGTCTCACTTCGCCGTGTCCGATTCGACACACCCTAAGGCGAATTCGACACACTGCTTCCTCCTATTGTTTCGACAGGTACCTAGGCAACCACGCGTAAATCTATCGGCGGCCAAACACCTACCACAACCAGTTCTGTCAGGAAGTGCTCTATATTAAATCAGCCTGTAACGCTTTGCGTCATTGTTCGAACGCTTTGTAGGTTCTTTAATGTCACATTTATTATGAATAGCTTATAATTGATTGCCTACTGGTCATTGGTCTGGCTTACCTTCGTGTTCATTTTAAAAAGCCTATAGAATAAATTACTTTTATCCACAATACAACTGCCTAATAAAATAACGATAAAAGATATTTACATTTTAAATAGCTTACCCTTATATGTATTTCTGACAAATGAGGGATTGTAAAATTACAATTTGATTAGGTAATAAAGGTCATAATTTTGCTTGATTTTCAGAGTTATTTTATCTGATGACAAATGCCTCATGAAACATTGGGCATTTTTGTCAATTTTAGAAGGTCACATTTTCTTTACTTAATAGTTATTGAAACAAGGAAATGACAGGGACAAGACCTTGATCTTATGAAGAAATAAAATGGTTTGGCACTATCCATGTTGAAAAAAGAGGAATACATTTTTATGAAGAATCACATCGCTTGTATGTATTATAAGATCTACACAGATGTTACCAAGAGAGCCTTCTCTTATCGTTTAGCCCGTGAATTGATTGCGTACAGACTGCCTAGTCTGTACGCAATCAATTCACGGGTTAAACCGATTGCTGATACAAGCAATTACTAGATTATTATTAGTCTATTGTAGCATCAAATTACATTGCCTATGTAAATAAGTACATACTAAACAGATACTCAGTAAACGTACTTAGTGCCTAATTGCTTTATAATGACATCGAAAAAATCTAGTTGACATTGGCACGAGCTTGTGAGGTACTTGACCTATCCCGTGAGCTTATTTGTGCTAGACTGAAATAATAAAAACATTCTTCAGGTTTATTAAATCAATACCTAAATAATGTCTCAAGTTCAGGCTATTCTTGTACAAAAAAATATTTTATCTTAATGTCGCTAATCATCCCGTCGGGGCTGAGGGTTGTTGTAAGAGATACCGCGGCCTCGACATAAAGGGCTAAGAAGGAACATGGGTGGGTTTTAGTCAGTAGAAGTCTGGTACTTCCTTACGCTCTGCCAAAGAGCGGGAGGGGTTTTTTGATGATATACCAAATCACCCAAAAAAAAAAATGGTCGCTAATCATATCATAATATCGCCTAGGAATCACCCAAGGGTACAGGGGGTCAGTTATGTTTGAGTTCCATATTATAGGGGGCGAGTTGCCATATTCTAGGCACATATTCAGACTTCGCAGCAACTACTGAGAAATTCTTGATTGAAAAACCCAACAACAACCCAGAAATCGAACCCATCGTTATTAAACTTATTCGAAATATGAAGTCATCAGCGGTGAACGTATGCATTATAGTCGATTCAGCCTATGGGATGCCATGAAAAATCTATCCGCATGGCATGATGATCCTAACCGATTGACATTATTATTTATCTGAATCCTCTCGGCAACTCGTTTGTTTACTTTTCATGTGTTTAGTGAGGTAAAGAGCTTCATATATGTATCTCATCCAGCTAAGCTGCAAAGAGTGTCAGGACGATATGTGCCTATTTACAAGCATAGCCAGCCTAGAATGTTCCACTGCTGGGACACGGACCTCCTCTCTATGCAAGGGAATCCTACTATCCTGATATAATCACACTAATAATATGTATAAAGGCGAAAGTTGATAAGTGTGTATGTATGAATGGATGGGTGTTTGTTACTCTTTCACGCAAAAACTACTTAACGGATTTGAATAAAATTTGGTACTCAGATAGTTTATAACCTGGATTAACACAGGATAGTTTTTATCCCGAATAATGTTATAAACGCGAAAGTTTGTATGAATGGATGGATGTTTGTTACTCTTTCACGCAAAAACTACTGAGCGGATTTGGATAAAATTTTGAACACAGATAGTTTATAACCTGGATTAACACATAGGATAGTTTTCCCGATTTCATCCCCCGTGGGATAACTTTCGAGTTGGCTATAATTCACCACGCAAACCCAAAGCGGGCGGCAAGCGGCGGTAGATGTCACATATCTCCCAAATTTTGGTTTCTACGACATGCCGTTTCCTCACGGTGTTTTCTGTCACCGGTGTACCAACAAATCTAAGACACGACCCCATACCCACATACAGAGTTATATTACAGTTTTTATTAAACTTAATTAGTACGATTGTACGAAGTTTCCCATAATGCGCAGGCGACGGTTCCCACGGTCCCTACGCCGCGTGATCTAGATGCTCTTCGGCGATAGTAGCTTGTGTCAAACGTGCCTTTACGGGGTCATGCCAAATTTGTGCAGACAGAAGTGAACTTCAAAATTTGCAACGTAATCCGTTTGTTATTGAAGAATGTCAAGTACTTCTTGTCACGTTTTTTTTTCGCTGAAGTCATCAACGTCATCTGCCTACCTTTTACCTAACTTTGTACGGATCAGCTTGAGGTATAATTGGAGGCAGCTGAATACCAGTACTTTACATGGACTACATGGAGCGACTGCCTATTAGATCTGTCATCCAAAACTCAATTAGTATTCATTTTTTTCTGCAGAAGTGATTTGTTTGAATTTCTATTCGAATTTAAATCAGCATAGTAGATGAAGATGAAGCACACCATCGTAAGAAGTGGAAGGAATGGGGGGAGGCCTTTTCTCAGGAGTGGGTACTAGGTAGATACGGGCTAAATAAAAAAAAAATAAAAAAAATTGAGTCGCTATTTTATGCATGTTGGCCGAAGCAAGGAAACTCTTCAGAAGAAGGCTCATAGATAACTTTCTCTCTTTTTTTTTGGGTGTGAGAAATCATCACATGTCGTCTCCTCCCGCTTCTTCTTTGCTCTTTGTGGCGAGGCCGCGGTATCTCTTTCGGACAACCCGCAGCCGAGGGATAACTCTACCTTGGATTGTTGTTGTTGCCCCACTAACGATCGGACCCTTTTTTTTTTTTTTTTGGTGGGTGTAAAATCATCGAATAAGCCCTTGGGCAGAGCGAAAGGGAGTGTTAGACTTCTACTGACTAAAAACCACCCTTCTTCGCCCTCTATGTCGAGGCCGCGATAACCAGTGGACTACCCGCGGCCCAAACGATGGGACCCTTGATATCGTGTTCTGCCTATTCTGTTGTTTGCATATCACTTGCACATCGTCTCGCTGAAAAGAAGTTCGAAATCCTCGTAATAGGGTAGTTAACAAAAAAAAACTAATAATTGCGTCATATAGATAACAAAAAAATATTTGACACGTATTTTTTATTTTTTCACGTAAACAAACAATGAAGACGATACAGTGCTTTGAAAACTCGTGTGACGACATTTTCTAAGACATTAGTATGACATTCTTTACTGGTGAGTGACGTCAAAATCCTCCACTCGTGTTATTTTCGTAAATTTTTATTGATATGAAAAACGTGTGACGTCATCCTCTAAGACATTTTTTAGCGGTCAGTGACATCATCAACCCCCACTGGAACCTTTGACGCGTTTTATCTTCGTGAATTTTTATTGATTTGATAAAACAAAAATTACGTATCCAATATTTTATTCGATGATCTAACAGACGGACTAATTAGAATCACATTTTTTTTTAAGTCGGTAAACATCCCAATTATCGTAACACAAACTGAACCACACTATTACAGCTAGAGCACCCCATACAATTAATACTACGAAAAGACAATATTGACAGCCGCTCAATCACTTTGATAAAATAATGTATAAGGGCAAACCTAGCTATGTGCCCATACTTAACATTTACTCAATAACCACGTGTGCTATTGTGCCAAGGTCCAGTAAATAGGTACAACTTTTAAGATTATGGTCAAGAGCTGGGCTAGTTTTAGACTTTTTATTTTTGCAGTCGCTCTTAGAAAACGTTCTTCTGGCTTAACCATATGTAAAAATAAGCTGTAATGATATTTTATCTTAATTACGAGATCTATACTTTTAAGAGTATTTTGTCGTGCTTAAAACTCGGTATCCAGATTGCACGAATTGCTGCCTTTCATTCTTTATTTGAAGGGATTTTTATGACTTTATTATTCGTAGTTTTTTCATTGTACCCATTTAAACCCCATGTTATGGCACAAAACTATAATATGTTTTTTTTTAAATTAAGAAACCATTAATTAAAAAATTACTCTGAAATAAAAAGATACAACATAGCTTTAATAAAAATAAAAATTAGTGAGCATGTAGATTAATAAAGCGTGAGAAAACTATTTGTACATAATGTTCAGCTTAATGTTCTCATATAATTGATAGTTAAGCGAATAACGAAATCAATTAAATGTCTGAATCGTTGTTGATCACTGCGAATTTACAAATATAAAGTATAAATCAATCGAAATGTTTTTATACAAGTAGACTAGTTACATATTTTTGAATATCTTAATCTAAATGCGCATACGTTGGTATGCATACTATTTATTATAGTCACGCTGTAGATTATCATCAGCTAGATTATAATAATCCAAATAATACACATTTGCATTATCAGCAAATTACTACCTTTTTCTTCAAGAGGCTCGGCTTCACGTAGGCTTTGAATTTGACAGTATAACAGCCTCATTGATGTAGTCACTAGTGGTCACAAGCACGACTGCTACCATGAGGTCCAGGTTTTCTTCCTCTCCTTCTTCATCCATACACATTTATATTTATCACTCTTTATTACCCGACTGCGACGAAGCAAAGTGTTTGACTTAAGTGTATGTTTGTATGTCCGTTTCTTTGTTCCCTCATAACTCCTAAACGGAGTAACGGATTTGGATAAAATAAACGCCGTTAGATTTGTTTTGGTGGCGCAAGTGTAACTGGTTACAAGAAAATTGAAAAACAAAGTATATTTGTGGATTTCGGGTGCTAAAACGTGGAGTTGGAAAAAAAATCTTCCGTCACCATCGAGTAAAGTATCAAAATGAAGGGTTTTAAAAGTAGATTAAATAAAGACAAATCGTGTAAAAAGTTTAAATATATACGAAGAATTTTACGCGACCAACGAAAGAATAATTACCAAAATAACTAAAAAGTTGGAAATAAACAAAAGTAATTAAAAAACTAAAAAATCCGACTGAAAAAACTGAAAAGCAAAAAACATGAATATTAAAAATTAAATTATGAAAATGGAATGGACTTCGCCTGCTTGATTTTTGCTTTTCTGTCGGGTTTTTTAGTTTTTTAACTACTTTTTTTTAGTCAAATGAGATTCATTCTCATCACATATTCATACTACGACACCAATCACTGTTCATATTCAAATATCAACGGCGTCTTACCTTTTTGTTTTTTGAGGATGGGAAATCATCAAATGACTCCTCCCGCTCTGGGCAGAGCGGTAGGGAGTGTCAGACTTTTACTGACAAAAATCCACCCAAGTTCCTTCTTAGCCCTTTGTGCCCCGAGGCTGCGGTATCTCATTCGAACCACCTGCAGTCCCGACGGGACGGCCTCCTACCTCGGACCGTTTTATATCCATTCAAGCAGTTAGTGGCACCGCCTTTACATTACTTATTTCTTATTTATATCTCTTGACACGGACCTTTAACACGACAGTAAGAGACTTAATAAATAAAATATAGACTTTATTAACCAAAATTCAGTAGAAAATGACCTAAACCTGAGTCACTACCTCGCCTTATACGTGGGTTATTATGGCAACATTCTTTTGTATTGACGGTGCATTTATAATCTTTTGGTAATAAAATGTACGTTTATATTCTAATCATCACGATTTGCTCTCTCTATGGTATGGTACGAAGTATTAATTAGTAATTCCTAATTTTTGTTGTTACTTATAAATTATGATTAGTACAATTGCTGCATGCGTTCATGACCGATATATGAACGTTGACGAAGCAAAAGGAGTGCGTAAGAATCGTAGCAGGTCTTGTCGGGGCGTCGGCGTCGGGTTTTCGGAAGAGATACCGCGGCCTCTGACACAAAGGGCAAGGAACACGGGTGGTTTTTTGTCAGTAGAAGTCTGAGGCTCCGGATACCGCTCCGCTCAGAGCTTGAGGAGTCATTTGATGATTTCTCGATTTGGCCTGAATTTATTTATTTATATAGATTATATACAAACAGCTGGAACCCTGTGGCTGTAATCGTCATCACGAATCCCGTGGTTAGGGGCAGACTGCTTCTTTATTATGATTGAATACAAATGCACTGTCGAAAATGGATTTCTGTGATCCTCTCGCTTCCAGTTCATATTATGTCATCGACACAATAAATGTTCAAAGTGAAGACATACAGATGTTCGTGAGTTAGATTTGGTGTACTAGAGAATATAAACATTTTGCAATACAATTGAATCTGTTGTCACCTAGCAGAAATATGGACCTAAACAATTAATAATGTTCTATGTATCGTCTCTCCAAATGTTAAGTGAAGGGACGACTCGGTTTCAAACTTTCAATAAATCACTTACGGACGGACTTATGTAAAGTGTGTGCAGCAGCGGTCCCTTTATTCTGTTCATACGACTTGTTCTGAGTTAGGAGAAAAATTACGTTGGCTGTAACTAATGTAAAATGGCTCTGGGCAGAGCGGTGGTAGTGTCAGACTTCTACTGACTGAAAGTAGTGGACATGGGTAGTCCCATGTTCCTTCTTAGCCCTTTGTGCCCAGGCCGAGGTATCTCTTTCGAACAACCCGCAGCCCATACGTTACCTGCACCTCTGACGGGTACATAAATAACCCTCGTTCACGCCCTGTAATGTCAAGTAAAAACAATACAGGGCTTTTTAATTATGCTGGCACAACTGTAATGTTTCAGTGCTTTATTACCATTTTGTCCTACTTAATGTTTACATAGTTTTACTTCCACTTTTAGTATTTTTTCAGCCTGATCACAGTATTGTCGGTTTAAGTAGTTCATTAGGTACCATTTTGCCTGTTGTTGCTGCAGCAAGACGTCCAATATCTCTAAATTTATTCATTTCATCTTTTGGGCTCATGCATTTTTGTAACAAAGTGTACTACAATAATGTAAGTGTTTGAATTCAAATAACCTTGATTAACTACTATTTTATCATCTTTTAGCTGCTATAACTCAGTTTAACAGGATTCCAAAAATATGATTGTTCTATTATTTTCGAGATCATGTTTGGGTTTCCCCTTGTTTCAATTCCAAAATCGTGTTCATCAAATGGAATCACGATTCGCCTTTCAAATCGATGACATTTGTAAAGTGGCAAGGATATCACGAAACTTGGGGGGAAATCCAGCCATAAAAGTTAACAATAGTGCACGATATATGGTTCAGTTTCAACAAACGATTCGACAGTTCAATAAAATAAATAAATATCACTTATGTGGTGACCAACCTGTAAACGCAAAAAATAAGTAACTTTTAGGTAAGTACGAGGAACTTACGCTTCGTCCGTCCAAAGATGTATTTACTCTATTCTAACAATATATTTTCTCTTGTTGCAGATCAACCGTGGACGAGTGACTGCAGTGAATTGTGTCAGTGCATTGTGTTTTGAATTAAAAATGAGAAAACGTTGGTGATAACAATCAAATCGTTCACGACATGCGAGTGCGTTAGTAACAGCTCCGGGGCTGTTGACTTAGTAAGTTGACATTTCGCGTCAATGCCGCGCGTGTAGGCAATGGCTTTGACAAACTTCTCGCTTGCGGGCGTCGGCGCAGCCACGCCGGAGTTCGTGCCCACCTCCTCGACACCCCTTCGAGTTGGCCTCGACGACCTACTCTACTCTCCCGCCGAATACCAACAAGACACACCTACCGCACCAGCACAAGAGAACGAGCCCTTTGCTCCACCAAATCAAAGAAGGCCCAAAGTCAGAAAACGTGCCGGCACAGCCTACCTACCACCATCCAATCAGTATACGCATTACCAAAATGAGGCTCCCCTACAAAACCCTTACGGTGCACCCCTGCATACACAGGTTTACCAACAAAATACAAGACTTAACGTACAGATAGAGAATCACCGTGTCAAAGAAGTAAACTCGCCATACGAAGTGGCAGGACAGTACGATAACACAGGACAATACGTTCATGATCCTACTGGTGACTATGATTACGAACAAAAGAGATTGAACCAGGGTCCGCCAGGTCCGGGGTACAACCCTGGGTATGCGGATGCGCCTTACCCGCCGGCAGCAAAGCCAAACCCACCATCTAGTCGAAGGTTCGATGAAAATTCGAATCAAAATGTGAATAACTTCAATTTTAACAGGCCGCCCGCGCCGCCGAGTAGTAGTACGGCAGCTCCGGCTAGGCCGCCTAGTAATCCAAGTAGTAAACCTGATGGTATTGAGAATGGACAAAATCCTGAAAGACCTCGAGGATTCACAAAAGTGGAATCCGGTGGAACTGGTGGCAAAACGCAGTTACATGCGGTACTTGACTATGATGATGATGAATATTACGACGATTCAGGTCTAGGTAAGAATTTAATCCTATTATTAAACTAAGCGAAAGTTTCTTTTACCGGAGCATGATTAACAGGGAATGAATTGCTTTTCCTTTGACCCGTCCTCGTTTTATAACTACTTAGAAATTCTGCAATGTTTTTCGAAGTTCCTGCAATTTGTTCTACGGTCGTATTTGCATCCTAGTACAAAATTCTCATTAGAGTCCGGAAATTCATATTAGAGACCTTCATTAAAGTAGAATCTTTTACCTTGATTTGTCTCTCGCTTTTGTTTATTCGTCGATATAGGAAATCCTTGCGGTTCTATATTGTCAACAGTCGGGCAATTGTCAAACAAATAAACGGCCGTTTGTTAATCACGGCTTCTTTTGCCACCTTAATGTTTGATGGCAATCATTCATCACGACTAGACTTAAACCTATTGTTGGCAAAAAAATTCAATGAGAAAAATTGATTTTCGGTCAAAACCAATTTTAATAACCTTCAAAGTAATGGTCGACCGCAGTACAATGGAACTCCGTTGTACTGCGGTCCACAATCGTGTCCACAATATTGGAAGTCTAAAATGGTACGCAGCTTTTCAATTTTAAGGTGCAAAATACCAAGCACACTCTTATTAATTTACCGAAGAACAAACTTTACACTTACAATTTTAACCTAAGACATCCACTGCTGGCTATAGACTGTATATATATGCTATAGAATGTATATAATATGTAACAACAACTATATGAAAGATGATATAGATAGAAAGGAAGTGACTCATGAGATGACGACTATCAGAGAAGTATGGAAACCAAGGGGAATGCCAATATTTTACATGGAGCAACTACCTTTTGACTGACCTGTTGGTCTAGTGGTTAGTGACCCTAACTGCTATGCCGGAGGTCGTGGGTTCGATTCCCACCCAGGACAAATGTTTGTGTGATGAGCACGATCATTTGTTCTGTGTCTGGGTGTAATTTGTCTATAATATGTATGTATTTAGAAATATATAAGTATGTTTATCAGTTGTCTAGTACCCATAACACAAGCTCTGCTTAGCTTGGGACTAGATGGCGTTGTGTGATAGTTGTGGAATATTATTATTATTATTATTATTTTACCTATCTGACCTCTACAACCCAGTAAGTACTACTGGGTAATACGATGCCCTTTGGTAAGACTGGTTGTCAAATTTTCAGACTACTGACTACCTGCAGCGACTATCAAATCTAAAAATGACAGTGTAACAAATTCAATAAGAACACATTATGATCCATTAACATCTATTGTCGAAGCTACGGAACACAGTCATCCCACCACGCCAGACGATACGTATATTATGTAGTTATAGGTCAAAGTAATTGGAGTACCTACGTACCAACTGCTAACACGTTTCACTTATCTAAGTCAAAGACCTTCGATCGTTTAACCGGTCGCCAATGCCATGCATACAATGGACAGTCCAGTGCAGTAGATACAATGCTTGCATTGTCGCCTTCAGGCTTATGTTCTATTTCCTTGTTATCGACTGAGTGAGTGAAGGAACTTGGTTAAAATTAGAAGTCTCCGTTTCTTTCGACTATTAAGTACTGCACACAGTAGTACTGAGGGACATTGCAATGGGTTCCCTCACATATAGGTATTAAGGGTAATAAGAAAGCAGACCGTTTAGCAAAATTTGGTTTTGTTGGGGGTAGGGAAAAAACATTGGAAATAATTATATAGTAATACTTTTTTTTAGCGGGTGGAAAATCATCGAATAACCCCTCCCGCTCTTGGGCAGAGCGAAAGGGAGTGTCGGACTTCTATTGACTAAAAACCACCCATGTTCCTTCTTAGCCCTCTATGTCGAGGCCGCGATAACTAGTGTACAACAATACTAGCTTTTGCCCGCGGCTTCGCCAGCGTGGATGTCGGAAAATATCCGACGGGAACGTACTAAACATAAACTACATAAATACTGAGTTTCGAGTTAATCGAACCGCGCGTTAAAATTCTTCCATACAAACTTTGACACCCCCAATCCCCCCTTAGAGGGTAGTTTAGGAAAACAAAAGTGACAAACTTTATTGTCAAGTTTCAAGTTTATTAACTCATGGAATAAGATTTTTCATACAAACTTTCATCCCTATTTAACTCCCTTAGGGGTTGAATTTCAAAAATCCTTCCTTATTCCTATAATAGTCTACATTATAAAGGGAACCTTTGTGCAAAATTTCAGCTTTCTAGGTCCAAGGGTTCGGACTGGGCGTTGATGAGTTAGTCAGTCAGGACTTCTCTTTTTATATAAATAGATTGCCTAGGTATAAAATTAAATGTCATTAAGTTTGGAAAGAATATTTTAATGTGAGATCTAAAGAAAAAGGAATATGGTATAGGTCTATAGTCTCGGTGCCTCCTTATGTACTGTGGTTCTGTAATACTAGATTTAGCAGAAAAAATATAGTTACAGCTCACAAGGACACATGCCGGTAAAAAATTGTTTCACTGAATTGTGAAGTGTGTGACACACTGGAAGAAGTAATGCATTTACTAACGGAGTGTCAGATTTCAGTCTGCAAGAGAGGATCTAATTAGAGAATTGGAGATAAATATGCACGTTTCCATTTTCCATCATATTTTATCAACACCTAGCTCCGGAGCTGCTTATAATTTAATGAAGTTTGTTTTGTTACGATTTACACAAGAAGGTCCGATGGGACTGGTATGTACACCTGTATAAAAGTCACTAAAAATAAATAAAAAGAAAAAAAAGTACTACATCAACAGGATATTTTCTAATAAGCTTATTTGTTTTAGTGTTGTTCCTGTGCCCTTATTTATGTACATGACTGTATTCCTTCCAGGATATGTCTAGCTCTTTGAAATTCACCATTTATTCTTTCATATTTACTTTAACGAAAAACTTTGCATTTGGTCCTTACAATACAGTATTGAATTTAAGCTCGCTATCAAAATTGGGCCTTCCTCTCGTGTCGCGACAGCAACAAGTTTCCTTAAAAGCTACGTAATACGGCCCATAATATCATCCACTTTTGTGCAAAACGTGATCTGATGTAATAATAAAGATAATCTTAGTTTATGATACGTTACAATGTTAATTTTCAATGTCAAGGTAGTAGAACAATAAGACTGTGGAATAGCACCTAATTATGATATTGTAGCTTTGAACTTGTTTGTTTTTATAAATTTATACTAAAAGACAAACTAGCTACTTAAACATAAAAATTATTAATGGCTCTAGTTTTGTAAGTTTTCAAGTTTACCTAACCAATTGTCATATAATATTTTACTTTAGATTTTCTTTTCTTCTTCTGTTACTTTCTCAATATATCCTTATTTTAGGAGTTGTCTTTGTTATCATTTACACTGAATACGAGATATCTAACATGTTTCTATTTGTGTTCTATTTGTTTTGAGTCTTTAATATTTCGGCGCTGTTACAACTGTTAGAAGCACCATGATCACTGTTGATATAAACTGAAGTTATTGCGAATTCATTAGCAGACAAATCAGTCTACCCTCTTTCTTGTCCGTTTTTTGGGATCGGTGCCACTATCCCTGGCACCCACAACTTGATTCTGTCTGATTTGGATTCCGTCCGTCTTGTCTTTATTATCTACTTTTTAGTCAATTGATAAAATTTTAGTTCTATGTATTATTTTCTTTTGATTCTATAAATCAATCGTTGACTCGCTTTGTTTATCTTCAAGCAGAATGCAGACAACTTTAGGGTATTTACTTGTGGCATCACATAAGTTTACCTATGTTGCGATACAACTCCACCTTTTGAAAGTACAAGTGGTATTTATGCGTGAGACGTTAATTTGGTCTGCCTTATTCCTTTCACTTTTGTATTAATATTTTTTTTATGCAGCATGCCAATTAGGTGATTGGTTCCCGATATCCTTATTCGGTATTTCAATGCAATTTATAGTTTGTTCCTATTATAATAATCTACCTTTTTAACCTCGTATTTGGAAGACCTTTCAAATTCTATTTTATCTACTTTTGTTTTGACTTTTCATCATTCATAGTCTTTCAACCAAGATGAAATGGTAAAAGCCGTGAGAGTTGGTTTTGTTTTATTCAAAACGAATCCCAGATATAGGTACACGTGTTTAGTGTAACCTAGACCAGAGTTACATCATCCTCTACCATTGATACTTGCATTATGATCTTGTTCTCGTTCCTTTCAAATGCATTGTATTTATAGGTAAAACATAAATTAATGTTATGTTTGACCTCTGCTTAACCCTGAGATTCTCTTTGAATGTATCTTTTTAGATTCATTGGACTTGGGTCCTGGCAAAATAAATTACTATGACATTAACCATGTCTATAGTTGATAAAAGTAATTTAGTGTACCTACTTTTGATATGAAAACTAAAAATTACCAAACTGTGTTCATAGTAGTTGCCACAGTATCAATATTTTTATTCACATCAAAATCAGAAGCAACCGTCTAACACAAAAGTCACAAAACAATTATTTTATTTTAACTAGCTTCTTCTGTATTTATGCCATTTCAAGATTATGTATCATAAAAATACGGCCCTGAGGGATTCCCATTCTTATAACAATAGTATAATTAATTGACATACAGCAGTATCAGTAGAAAAAACACTGGAGATATCATCTCTACAAAACAACACTTCACGTTTAAATAGGTACCTACCTTACGACTAGTAACAGTACCTATTCCCGATATAAAATCACGGTTCCAAAAATAACAGATTAAAAATAACAGCTCATTCATTAACAAAAATACCACAGTTCCACTTAATCATGTCAACACGTTACGTGACTATCGAAATCGAGGTAATATCTGGATTAAAATATTTTATAAAGTTACCTAACACTGATCATCGTTTCCGTATGACACCGACGACTACTCACATAACTTTTGTAGGACGTGCATGTTGCAGTCACGTCTGCAACCTGGACGTAAGTAACACAAAAACTTGGAACAGCGACCTTGGTTTCACTTTCGAACTCGTAACATCATCTCAAGAGGTCGGGGCACTCGCCACATCGGAATTAAGCGAGTAACCTCACTATTCTTGACTCCATGTTACATTTCACACGCGGAATTATGAATGTTGTATTTTTTAAATAGTAATTTTATGTTGTTTTGTAATTCCGTTGCTACTAAAACAAAAACAATAGGGTTATAGACTGTAGACAATGATGTCATTACGTAAATGTTATCTCTATGACCAATTTGTTTGTTTTATGCTTATAGTAAAGAATGGGGTTTTAAGTTTTTCAATTTAATCGGTGTACGTAGATTTTTTTGAAAGATTCTCGTAGGTACCTATAACAGTTGGTTAATTGAGAGTTTTATAATCGTCCCATTTGTTTACATTTTAAATGAAGTTCGCATTTTAATTTGTTTTTTTGATTCACCCAACAATAATATTTTCATGATAGCACACAACTCCGAATTTTTTAAGCAGGTTTTAACAAGCACAATAATTTAGGAACACTTATTTTTCAAAAGTCAAAAAGTTAACATTTTAGTACCGCATCATTGACATTGTTTATGTAAGTGTATGGCAAGTTTGGCGTGTCGTAATGATGAGTAGCATCTCGTAACATTTACAAGAGGGGCGCGAGATGACCGACAACGGTTTCGCAGATAGAATTTTACGATTTATAGTTTTGATGTCCAATCACTAAACACAACAAAGCAGGAGGGTCCATTCTTCTCTTTGAAATACCCGCGCAACTGTTGCCAAAATAACAATTAAGTGCGTGTAAAAATAAAAGTGACGTATTTTGTGTCGTTGTTGTCACTTTCGGTTTTACCGGAATTATGACTACCCTAAACCCTTGTGGATGCTGTGAGTACTTATTATACATAAATTTACTTTTAAATACCCATATCTACTTCAAGCTAAAAATAAATTCTGTTTAGTTAGAAGTAGATTAGAAGTATAGTTTTGAAAATCAAATAATAAAGATAAACGCAATATTTGGGCGAGTAAGTACAAAGAAAGAAAAAGTTTTTATTGTTCTCACACAGAGCGAAATAAATCGATAAAAAATAAACAGTCAAAAAAAGTAAACAGGAAAAACACTTAAAAATAAGACAAAGCAAAACCAAAACTGGGACTAAGTTCAAAATTACAAATATTCACACATATATTTCGACCACGTTTCGTGTACTGTGTCGCACATAAATCTGTTCTATCTAGACTTAGCCTCAGGCAAAACCCAACAGCTTTAAGCTATGAGTCGTCTATTTTATCTTAGCTTAGCCCGAAGTTCTCGGTGCTAACGAAAATTAAACGCATAAATATTCCAGGCAGCCCTTTCAAATACCGACCTTACATTCGGTAGGTGCTGAACTAGTTTCTTTGTCCATTAACACTGACTTTGTAGGTATTGAATTGTGTATTAAGGTCTTAGTAAATCAATTTCAAGAGCTAGAATAAAATCTTTGTTGTCTCATGTAATTGGTGTTTGATAATATTGTGATAAGTTGATAACAGACGAAAACTTTGGTATATTATTTTGCGTCTTGTATCAATTTGTAATAGACTCTTTTTTTGGGCTTCCCGACTGCGGCGAAGCCCAGAAGGAGGGTAATTTTTTGGCGTGTATGTATGTATGTATGTCAGTTTCTTTGTTTCCTAAACGGATGAAGGGATTTGAATAAAATTTACGTCGTTAGATTCGTCTTAATAGCGTGAGTGTCACTGGCTACATTAAAATAATTTTGGGGGCCATATCGCGGATTTAAAAATAAAAAAATATTCCGTTACCATCGAGTAGGGTATTAAAATGAAGGATTTTAAAAGGAGATTACAAAAATACATGACACTTATATGTTTAAAAGAAATTCAAAGTCACATATCCTATAAACAAACACAAAAGTTAAATCATCTGCGAAGAATTTTACGCGACCAAACTTGGAAGCAGGCGGGGGTTCATTTGAATATTAAATTATGAAATGAAAATAGACCCCGCCTGCTTCCAAGTTTCGTTTAATTAAAATGTGCTTGTTTTTTGCTTTTCTGTTTTTCAGTCGGGTTTTTTAGTTTTTTAACTACTTTTTTTTCTCATGAGTTGACGAGAAACAGAGAAGTACCTACCTAAACTGTTAGTTGCGACAACAGGTAGGCCGCATATGTTGAATGTTGTTCATCAAAATATGCAGGGATTATCTGGCAAAGAATTAGAGTTAAGTTTGTTTATGGAGAATTATGATGTTCAGGTTTTATGTCTAACTGAACATTGGTTGAAGGAACATGAAGTAGCATTTATCAATGATGATTTCTATACCGTACAGAGTGCATTTGTGAGAAAATCTGCTATTCGCGGTGGATCTTTAATTCTTGTATCAAACAAATTAAAATGTAAACAACGTTTAGACTTAGTTAATTTGTCAATTGAGCGCACTATTGAGTTGTCTTGCGTTGAACTCGAGCGATACATAGTAATTTGTGTTTATAGACCCCCTTCTGGGGACTTTACTCATTTCGAATCAGTAATGGAGGATTCACTTAATAAGTTAAAATCAAGTAATAAATCTTTAATTTTATGTGGAGATTTTAATGTTAATATTTTAGATGTTACTCCATTAAGTATCAGATTTCTCAATTTGTTTAGATCATTTAATTTAGTTAACCTGTTTTTTGAACCAACAAGGATCACGGCTTCTTCATCAAGTTGCCTTGATAATATGTTTAGTGATTGTGTTGCCGAGGACAAATTAGTGTTAAGTGACTTATCATCTGACCACTGTGGCTTAATAGCTAGCTTCCCTATGTTATTAAAACAAAAGCCGCGCAAAATAGAATGCAGGCCTCATACAGCTAGTCGTTGCAATAAATTCAAAAATAATGTAGCACTTAAAGTAACGCCGTCAATAGTAGAGCACGAGACTCCTAATGAAATTTATGAAGCCCTTTTTGATGTTGTGCAGAATGAATACCAATCTATTTTTAAGTCTAAAACGATTAACATTAAGGGACCTTCTGTGGGCTTCAACCAATGGGCTACACCAGGTATTTACAAAAGTCGAGCCCGATTGTACGAGTTGTATGGTCTTAAACAATACAGGTTTGATACAACTTTTCTAGAATATGTTAAAAATTATTCCAAATTATTTAAAAAGATTTGTATTATTGCAAAATCAAAATTCTTAAGCGAGACTATTAAAAATTCTAATAATAAAGTTAAAGCCACTTGGAAAATCATTAACAATGAAACGGGTAAATCTGTTAAACAAGATAATCACCTCGAGATCATGGTGGGTAACAAATTAGTTAGTGAAGCAGCCGACGTAGCCGAGGCTTTTAATGAGTATTTTGCCAGCATACCTATAGCGACGACTCGTTCCCTAAGTTCGTCGCCGTCTAAAGCCGAAGATCTTTTGCATAGCAGCGTGTCTAAATGTGGTAAAGTATTTAGTTTCGAACATGTAACGCCTCGTGATGTGGTTAACGTTTTTAATTCACTTAAGTCTAAAAACACAGGTGATTACTGGGACATTTCTATTAAACTTTTAAGTAACATAATCGACATTGTAGCCCCCTGTCTTGCCGTTACTTTAAAAAAATGCGTCGATTTGGGGACTTTCCCTGACCTTATGAAGAGCAGTAAAGTCATCCCTCTATTTAAATCAGGCAGTAAAAACGATATTGGTAACTTTAGACCAATTTCTATTTTACCTGCTTTTAGCAAAATTTTTTAAAAATTAATTCTCAAACAGTTGTTAGTACATTTTAATTTAAATAATCTCCTTCATAATGATCAATATGGCTTTACAAAGGGTCGTTCGACTACGGATGCAGGTGTTGCTTTGTTGAAACACATATTTGACGCATGGGAGAACGCGCAAAATGCAATCGGTGTTTTCTGCGATCTCTCTAAAGCTTTTGATTGCGTACATCACGACACGCTTTTACGGAAACTGCGTTATTACGGTGTTCAAAATGAGGCCCTAAATGTGATAGATTCGTATTTGCAAAATAGATTCCAATGTGTAGACGTGAATGGCGCGAAATCTTCCGGGCTACCGGTTCGGCTAGGTGTACCTCAAGGTTCAATACTGGGTCCGTTTTTATTCTTGGTTTATATTAATGATCTACCATACTATTTAAAGGGTTTTTGTGACGTTGTACTATTTGCAGATGATACCTCTCTTATCTTTAAAGTAGATAGGAATAGACACGATTTTGACGACGTAAACAGCACGCTATCAATGGTCACGGATTGGTTCACAATAAACAACCTTGTTCTTAATGCCAAGAAAACTAAAATAGTTAAGTTCGCTTTACCCAATGTTAGAAATCTGGGTCCCAATATTATCCTCGCCAATCAGGAGCTGGAAACTGCCGACTCTGCTGTATTTCTGGGCATAACAGTAGATGCAAAATTACAATGGGGTTTACATATATCAAGCCTAGCGGGAAGGCTAAGTTCAGCCGCATACGCCGTCAGAAAAGTAAGACAATTCACTGACGTTGATACAGCACGGTTAGTCTACTTCAGTTATTTTCACAGCGTTATGTCATACGGTATTCTGCTGTGGGGCAAAGCTGCTGATATTCAAAATATATTTGTTCTGCAGAAGCGAGCGGTTCGTGCAATTTATCAGCTGGGTGCCCGAGTTTCTCTTAGAGATTTTTTTAAGGAGATTGGTATCCTCACTGTTGCTTCTCAGTTCATCTTTGCCAACATTTTATATATTAAACAAAATATCCACCTGTACACTAAAAACAGTGATATTCACAACTTTAACACTAGAAATAAGCATAAACTACGCGCTCCTTTTCACCGGCTTCACAAAGTTCATAATTCATTCGTCGGGCTTGGTATAACATTTTATAACAAACTGCCATCTTCTTTTCTAGACTTGCCATTTAATGCGTTTAAAGCCAAAGTAAGATCTAATCTTTGTTTAAAAGCGTACTATTCCATTAACGACTACTTAAATGATAAGAACAGTTGGTCGCTGAGTTGAACACAAGACAATGTTTGTTATTTATTTATTTATGTTCTTTCTCCAAGATTAGTTTACTGATATGTTATGTCTTTTTTTATTTTTTTATTATTATATACTTTTTTATACTTATTGTATCGAGTCTGGTTCTTCTAACCAACCTAACAGACAGATGTGTGCTGGGGAGTTTGTTCCGCCACTTCTTCTTTCCAGCAAAAACACTAGGAAGTGTCGAAGGGGGGGCGTTTTGGGGGACTGTCTCGTGTAAATAAGTAAAGTAAAGTAAATTTTGACGTTCGAAAAGTGCTGATTATCAGCCTAGTTTGAATAAATGAGTTTTGATTTTGATTTTGATTTATGGAAAAAGAACACGTGTTGTACCGACCCCAAATTAATTAGAATAAGGGCATTAGAATGGGGAAGATTCTTTGTAGAAGTCTGTAGTCAGTCGCAGACTGACTACATACTTCTACAAAGTACTGTTTTCCAACTCTTTTTTTTATTGGACGACCTTTTATTTATTACTAGCAGACGTCACGTGGTTTCAACCGCGTATTTCCCGTACCCGTGGGAATAATGATAATGATAATGAAGCCTTTATTTCCCAAAAAACAACAAATATAAATAATTCCATAAAATTTTTCCATGCACATTACAATAACAATTCATATTAGATCATAATTACATTCTACGATTACATTCGATTAATTATTCGGTTTTATACATTGATATTAAATATTTAAATTATATTTGGTTTTTAGACAACACTATTTTTAAATTGATTATTTTTTACAATATTATTTATTTTTAAATGATTATTTAGATATTATTTTTAAATTCATGCTTTCATTTAATATCATGTGTTTGTTATATTAATTTTAATTAAATTTTTCGGAATACTTTACCACAATATTGGTACGAGTATATTATTGGGCTACCCATTTCTGGGTGTAGACCTCCTCCAACTCTTTCCAGTGCTGTCTGTCTTGTGCTTGGCGAGTCCATGTAGATCCGGCTACTTTGCAGATATCGTCACACCAGCGTCGCCTAGGTCGGCCGCGTGGGCGTTTGGCTTCGCAGGGATACCAATGCAATATTCTTTCACTCCATCTATTATCGGTAACTCTAGCTGTGTGTCCAGCCCATCGCCATTTCAGTCTGCTTGCTAGCTCGACGGCGTCCGTTACCTTTGTTATGGATCTAATGTATGTGTTTTTCTTCCTATCCTTCAGCTTTATACCCATCATACTTCGTTCTGCGGCTCTTTGGAACACGTTGACCTTTTGTACGATATCTTTTGTGAACGACCAAGTTTGACACCCGTACAATAGTGTCGGCATAACAACTGAGTCCATCGCTTTCCTTTTCAGATGCATTGGTAATTTACTTTTAAATATTTCCTTCAGTGACCAGTATTTATTCCAAGCTTTCTTTATACGGCGTTCTACTTCACGAGATGTTTGGTTCAGGAAACCCGTGGGAATACAGAGATAAAAAGTAGTTAGCCGGGGATAATGTAGCTTCCCAACGGTGAAAGAATTTTTCAAATCGGTCCAGAAGTTTCGGAGCCTATTCGTCACAAACAAACAAACAAATCTTTCTTCTTTATACTCCTTTACGTAATATAAGTGTAGCACATCCTACTAATATTATAAATGTGATAGTTTGTGAGAATGGATGTGTGGATGTTTGTTACTCTTTCACGCATAAACGGCTGGACCGATTTCCTATAAGCTGTATTCAAATAAATCGATGGGATACTTAAAAAAAAGTTAAAAAACGTCAGATTTCTCTAGTTTAACATTGTATACAAAAGTATATAAGTAATACAAACTTTCAATAAAATAAAACGTTGCCACAGTAACTTTTCAGCAACACAGGTGCGGGTTCAAATATTCTTACAAGCTTATACATATTTAACTTGCAATGTTAGTATGCTTCAACTTATAGGTCTCGAATTCGAACCAAAGATTCCCTGATTTGTCCGATTCAAATGCGTATGGTACACTTATCTCTTGCTTCGTTGAAGGAAAACGTAAGAAAACCCGAGTAAAGTAACTATGTACATTAATTAAAAACTATAAAATAAACTAACAAGAAACTATAATAAAAATATAAGTTTAAAAACTAAAACCCGACTACAAACCGCGGTCTTAAAAGTAGAAAACAAGAAAAATAATTCTTTTCTGAAATTCATATATTGAATTTGTATATTTCAATTTAAATATATATAAAATTATTATAGAGGACCGCCGTAGTCGCATGCCACTGATACCTGATTCTCCTTCATGGCGTTTTCATTGATACCGAAGTCAGCTGCTGTTGCCGTTAGCAAAGTGGCATGCGACTACGACTGACGTCTATAATAATTTTGAAAACCTTGTGACCGGCTTTTCGTACCTTACTACTCTGAGAAGGAACATCCGAAACAAACCCAGAGGATCTCTTTTAAAGTCCAGACATGATCTTGGTATACTCATATGAGGACTATGCAGATTAGTGTCTGAAATGCTCTTTTGAAGAAAGTACAGATTTGAGTATACCTCCTGTTCCATCAGTGCAGGCATTAGGCCCGGTATCCACCAAAGCGGAGACGGACAGAGCGGAAGAAGAAGTGGCAAATTCGACCAACCACAAGAAGGGCGAAAGCCCAGATGTAAATTTTAACTAACGTGATTGGCCGATTTCCGCACATATGGCCCTCGTCTCCTCTCCTCTTTGGTGGAAACCGGGCCTTAGTCAGTTATTGTCGAGCTTTGCTTATCTCAAGGAGCTCAACGTCACGTTTAAATGTTTTTGTTTTAAAGAAATATGTAATACAATCTTTTGATATTATTAAACACGTACGCAAAAATTATAAACGTAATAATACGTACTTTAAAGAATATAATGTATTTTTAGTACCCACGTAACTGTTAGAGAATTTACTTAACATTGGGTTTTTTTATGTAGACCGTTAGCTTAAATTCAATAACGATAAAAGACAACAAAAAAAAAAACTGTTTGATCATCGACAAATGTTCCATATTTAAACATGACTTATTTGCTAGCATTTAGACAAACGGAAATATTAATAATATATAGTGGGTTGATGACCTAATTTGGTAACAAAAAATACAGACGGAATAACTAAACTCGAGTAATTATTTAAACGTTAAGGTGATGCGTTTTGGCTCTAATTGATGCTGCAAATATTTACCTGAATAAACAACTCGTAAAAATCATTATTTTTCGTTCTATTCGGAGAATGAGATCACTTTTGAATGGTTAAAAAGTAGACGCAGCCTCGTGATTGGTCGTCATATAAGCTTCTCACTTCTGGACATAGGCCTCTCTAGTCGTTTGCGACTCAATGTGTCCCTTGTATTGAAGAGTCTCGTCTTCAACCTACGTCTGGCCGGGCGCTGAAAGACGTCCATGCGGAAACCATTGTCCTCTACGGCTGCAGTTCGTCTGATCTCCCCAAGTCTGTCCTACTTTCTGGCTATACCCCAGTGGTGGCCATAGATCATTACCCGACGCATCTGCTGCTAATATCATCATCTGCCTAAGCCCTTTCCTAACTATGTTGGGGTCGGCTTCCAGTCTAATCGGATGCAGCTGAATACCAGTATTTTACAGGGAGCGACTGCCTATCTGACCTCCACAACCCAGTTAATACTGGGTATAAGATACCTTTTTTTTTGGGCGTAGGAAATCAACAAATAACCCCTTCCGCTCTTGGGCAGAGCGAAAGGGAGTGTCAGACTTCTACTGACTAAAAACCACCCATGTTCCTTCTTAGCCCTAGGTATATGTCAAGGCTGCGGGATCTCTTACAACATTCCGCAGCCTCCATCATTCCTTGTTGCTGACATCTCTTTGAGGCACGCGTGGAACACGAACGCGCCGTCGACACGGCCTGTCGTCGTCCTAAGACGGACGGACGGCAAGCTAGCCCATCACTCAACGTCCACAGGGGTTTAAGATACTCTTAGGTAAGATTGGTTGTCAGACTTTCAGGTCACTGACTACCTGTAACGACTGCCAAAGATTATATATGGCAGCCGGGGACCAACAGCTTAACGTGCTGCTGATAGAAAGGCAGATTTTTTTCTGCCGCTGCCTACTTCTAGCTCCAAGCAAAAAAAGGAGCGGTTCTACGCTACCAGTGTCAAACACACATTTGTTTGATCATGATGACATTATCTTATAATGTCAAAAATAAATAACAAATGGGGTTGACCTATGGTAACGTAAAGTTTATATCAATAGGGATGTTTAATGACTTAAAAAAATATAATTCTAATTAGTCCGTCTTTTAGATTATCGAAAAATATTGGATACGTATTTTTTTGTTTTTTCATATCAATAAAAATTTACGAAAATAACACAAGTCAAAGGTGAAGAGTGGGGGATTTTGACGTCACTCACCGGTAAAGAATGTCATACTAATGTCTTAGAAAATGTCGTCACACGAGTTTTCAAAGCACTTTATCGTCTTCATAGTTTGTTTACGTAAAAAAAGAAAAAATACGTGTCCAATATTTTTTGTAAATCTATCTGCTGGACTAATTAGATTTTTTTTTGTTAATTGCGTTGAAAGACGTTTCGAAAGCGATGGTTATTTGTCTAGGGCCGTTAAGCCCATTTCCCTCATTTCATCTGCTGTCAATGTTGTCATAGATAAAAAATAAGTATTAGTTAACTCATTATTTATGATTCAATAATGATTACCAAGCACGCTCATCACTGATTAACAAAAGTTATGAGAACCGCTTCTACCATTTCCGATCGTGCCGTGGCAATCTTTAAAATGTAAATGTTTTCGTGTGGAAATTGTGACATTGAGAAACCGATCGTTAACTAATGCAAGGTCGGAATACGATTGATATTAGGCCTCAATATAGATTGATCGGAAAAAGTATTGCAACATTCATAGATTTAGATAACAGAAGTAATTCAAGTATTTTGGGTTCAGTATTAAGAAAAACAACACGTCGTTACAGTTAGTCAGTGGCTCGAAAATCCGAAAACTAGTTTTACCAAGAGTATCGTATTACCCAGTAATAACTAGGTCCGGAAGTCAAATAGGCAATCGCTTCATGTAAAATACTTAGTATTCTGCATCCGGTAAGTCTGCAAGCCGACTCGAAGATGGTTGAGAAGGCTAGGCATATAATGATGAATAAAAGTAAGAACATCATTATAGTGGTTATGAAAGTGGATATGTAAGGAACAGTCAATAACAACGAAATTAGAATAGCATGGTAATTAGTAAGAGCAAAGTAATTGATGAACTCTGTGGTTGATTTTGAAAAATCTGATTCTGTTCTCAATGTAATTAGTCCCTGTATTTATTCATCATCATAGCGGGCATTTGTCAAAAATGTTGCAGCACCATGCTGAGATAGTGGCCTTTTGGCCTCGTACGGGACTTGTTTTAATTCTGTATTATTTTTTAAGTTTTCTCTTGATTTTATTTATTTAACTATTTATGTACACACAGTAGACAACACAGGAAAATTATAAAATATAACATTAGAGTACAAAGGTACTGCTTATTTCTCAAGAAATTTCTGCCAGCAGACCTGCAAAAGGAGAAATGAAAAAAGAAATGTAGACTATAGTGTGTGAGAAGCGAAAAGAATTCTGTGATTATGTGTCGTACGTAACTAACTTAACCTATATAACAATATATACACATATAAGAAAATAATAATTTATACGTATATAAATACACAAAGTTAATATATATAAGCAAATAAAATATATACTTATGTACATAAAAATCACAATGGAGAGGAAAGGTAATAATCTTTCACTCTGGTTTTGAATAATGAGATAGTCTTAAGGTCCGGAATGCTAGGCGGAAGTGAGTTTCACAACCTTACAGCATGGACAGAGAAGGAATAGGAGTAATAGCTGGATTTGTGAGGAGGGGATTTAAGTATGGATCTAAGGTGAGATCTACACGGAGCGTCAGTGGAGCGGGCATAAGAAAAACGCTCGCGCAGGTAAGAAGGATAGGACGGGTTGTGTAGGATATTGAAGAGGAGACATAGGATCCTAGTATTCCTGCGAAGACGGATTGGGAGCCACTTGAGTTCTTTGCGAAGGTGAGAAACGTGGTCATATTTACGGAGACCATAAATAAAGCGAATACATAAATTTTGCAACCGCTCAAGCTTATTTAATAGCTCCTCAGTAGCATCCAGGTAGCAGGCGTCGGCATAATCTATTATCGGCTGAATAAGCGTTTGAGCCAGATTAATTTTAGTCTTCAAAGGCAGGAGACTCTGAAGGGATTTCAGTGAATGAAAGGAGAAGTGTACCTTGCGACTGACCTCGTTGACCTGAGCTCGCCACGACATATTGGAGTCAATAGTTACACCCAGATCTTTGGCAGTATCTGTATAGTCGATGCGAACACCATCGAGGTACAAAGGCATCAAGGATGCAACAACAGCCGCACCACGAACATATCGGCTGCCTATAACCATGGCCTGAGATTTGGTTGGGTTAATCTGTAATCCAAATGACTTAGCCCAGGCACTAATACAAGCCAGGTCATGATTCACAGCAGCAATCGCGGAATCCGCATCAGCTACAGTGAAATGCCGGTAGAGCTGCAAGTCATCTGCATACAGGTGGAAATTGGAAGAGATAACACTGGTAACCATGTTAATAAAAATTGAAAAAAGAAGAGGAGAGAGAACGCTACCCTGAGGAACACCCTCGGTGAGGTTACACCAATCAGAGAAAGTATCATCAAGGCGAACACACTGAGAGCGTTCCCGAAGATATGAATTGAACCAGGCTAAAGCAGAAGAAGAGAAATTCAAAGATTTGAGGATACCAAGCAGAATGTCGAAATCCACTGAGTTGAAGGCACTACTAAAGTCAAGAAGTACAAGAACGGTAAGTGACTTATTCTCCATTGCCCAGCGGATATCGTCAGTCACTATCAAGAGTGCAGTGACAGTACTATGACCTGAGCGGAAACCAGATTGGAAAGGGGATATTAAAGAGTTGGACGACAAGAAACATGCTAATTGTTTATGAACTAAATGCTCAAAAACTTTAGAAAGAAATGGGAGAATAGAAATAGGTCTAAAGTGGGATAGCGAAGATGGATTGTTAGTTTTAGGTAAGGGTATAATGTGAGCCTGCTTCCAAGCTAAAGGAAAAGAGGTAGAAGAAAAAGAATGATTAAAGATGTGAGTAAGAACCGGAAGTAAAGAGCGAAGGATAAGATTAACCATTCTAGAACACAGCTTATCGTTACCGACTGCAGAAGATGTAATCGCAAGAACAGATTTCTTAACATCATCCTCAGAAACATCGCTTTTGTTCATAAGTAATTTTTTTTGATTATTAATTTCTTGTCCTGTGTGAGATCAATTTTTTTTTTCTATTTGTTTTTTTTTTCTTTCAATTGGCTACTTTACTGTTTAAAATTCACGTGTCATTCAAATGTTATGTTATTTCGAAGAACTAACAGAAATAACACGATGTGTGAAAAAGTAATAAAATTGTTCAGAAAATGGATTAATTTTAACTGATTTTAAATCACGTGTTAGACAAAGACAGGGCGATATAAACGTGACGTCATATTTCAACATAACATTTTCGTAATTTTTTAACAGTACTCAAGTAGCCATTTGTATTGCTAACAAAAATCTGTAGTAAAAGCTGAATTACAAAGGGATACGGGTTGCATTCTCACCTTCCAGTAGGTACACCATACCAATGCAATGATATCAGTTATAAAGCAAACGCTCCTATGATAAAGAAAGCTTTAACAATAAAACAACACAATAGTACCGTTTTTGCGACCTCATTGCCGATCTAACCAAGAAGTTGTTTGACCACCCACAGCCGTAATTTATGTCACAATAGTACGTAATTCGTTTAAATAGAGTTCAATTAATATTAATTGCTCTATCATTATTCATTAGGAAGGAAAACGCAAGCAGTCCGGAAGTTTTATCCACACGTACTTATTACTTTTTTATATTTATTTGTTGTAACGCCATGCATAAAGAGCCCTTTTTATTGTCAAGTTCAACACGAAGGTCAAACACTTCACATATTTGCATATATCTATTTTATGTTATAGATATATCATTCATAGCTTTTATTTACGATGATGGAATATTATTTTCGTTTCTGTTTGTCTGTGTTGGAGAGAAAATATGAAATAAAATAAAAAAAGGAATGTTATAAAATCAAATTTAAGTGACAGACAGACCACAGAAAGACCAAAGAAGAACTGGACGAATCAGAAGATATTGCTAGACTTAAAGGGAACTCTAAGAAAAAATATTAAGAAGATCATAAATAGCCGAAATCAACAGGAGATGAGTTTACCCTAAAAAGAAAAAGAGGAGCAGATACATTTTCTTTCTAAACATTTGACTTGTAACAATCGATTGTAATTATAGGGTACTTTACAAAAAATAAAAAAAAAGTCCCGTCAAATAGGTATATTTCCAAGAAAAATTGGACACAAATGTTTTTTCACCTAAACAAACAATGAAAACGATATAGTGCGTTGAAAACTCGTGTGACGTCATATTGTAAGACATTGCATTAGTATGACATTTTTTACGGGCGGATGACGTGACAAGCCCCCACTCAAATCTTTTAAGTATTTTATCTTCGTCAATTTTTATTGATTTGATAAAACAAAAAATACTTATTCAAATTTTTTGGAAAATATAACAGACGGAATAATCAGAATCATATTTTTTTTGTCAGGAAAAATCCCTATTACTCTTACGTACAGACGCCAGTACTTGAAGCTACCTGAAATTGTAAAATTTTCCCCTAGAAACTTGACAGATTGTAAAGGCTTGATGTGCAAAATACACTCAAATTCAAATTCATATTCATTTATTTTGTGAACACAGGGTACAGAAGATGTTATAATAAAATTAAACCCAAGCTGAGTCCCGCCAAATGGCATACAAAAAATACCTGGTTTGTTAAAAAAGAGATTTAAAAGTACGTACTATCACAAAATCAAAATAATAAATCATACAATCATGCTTACATTAATAAAAAAGATTATTCATAAAATACCAAATTATGTAAAGTACCCGGAATATAAAATAGAAATGATAATGTCACAAATTCATTAATACGGTAATAGTCACATAACACAAAAACAGATTCAAAAAATAATAACGTCACAAATCCATTAAATCAGTCAATTACACAAAATTAAAACAAAATCGAAAACTAACAATGTCACAAATTCATTTATGCCTTAATAATCACAACATAAAAACAGATTCGAAAATAATAATGTCATAAATTAATTTATTAATACAATAATAATCACTTAACAACAGATTCGATTTAAAATTTGTCATTTAAAAATTCATCAACAGAATAATACACCTTGCTAATTAAGAGATCGAACAATTGACTTTTAAATCCTACTTTATTACTCCTCATTTTTCGGCTCACATTGATATAAATGTAAGCTTAAAATTGTTGCTACACAACTAATAGGCAACGTAAGCGGAACCAAAGCCTTAAACAAGTCAAACAGCGACAGTCACGACTGCATGCGCATTCACAATAAATAAGTTCAATGGCAATAAACATTCTAAAGTCCTGTTTTGTTCTTTGTTCTCCACCAGCGAATTGTTAGGTTCACTTTTAAACAGATCAACACAGGTTCTCGGCTGAAATCCACTAGAATCTAGCCTGACTCCTTGCTGTCCTTCCCCAGCGATGCTCTAAGCCGAAGCTCGTATTGCATAGGTCACTTAGCGTGTTGTTGCTTAGTTTGTAAGTTTGTTGCCCTGACTGAAGGCCTCCGATACAAGGCACCCACAGGATAGTCTGGTTACATAGACGGCAACACCGGATTAGCTAGACTTTTTTTTTCTTGATTCAAAGGAATAAATGATAGCGTGAAGGCTGACCAGTGATCAGGTGAAGAGAAGAAAAAAATAATGATACGCCAACTCCAAATAACATGGGCCAAGGGCAGGAAGATCCCGTCGGGGATGCGGGTTGTTCAAAAGAGATACCGTGGCCTCGGCACAAGGGCTAAGAAGGAACATGGGTGGTTTTTAGTCAGTAGAAGTCTGACACTCCCTTTCGTTCTATCCAGAGCGGGAGGGGTTATTTGATGATTTCCCACCACCCAAAAAAAAAGTGCAAGATGATGATGACTTCCCGTGACCTAAATACTGGCTTTAACATAACCAAAAGCTTAGCATTAGAGAACAATACGCAATAAGCATTCAGCTATCTCAAGTGACTGATAGGCGATACTGAGGAATTTTCTGACCGAAAAATTCGACCACAACTTGGTCAAAATTAACTCTAGATTTGATTCGCAGAAACAGTCAATTTATAGTTATGCAATGTTGACTGACAAGACAGATAATTTCCTCTTATGGAAGTGCCAGTTACACATGCTTACATGTTAAGCTTTCACTCTTTATTATACTCGATAATTGAGTCTTCATTCGTTAATTGAGGACTTTGCGTAGTTTTTTTTATTTCGAATTCGTATTTTATTCATTCGTAATTGCAGCATGGCTTTAGGTACACTTGCAGAGGCTATGTATAGCTCAATGCAATGTTTTTAAGCTTTTTTAAAAGAGAAAAACAATACACAATGTTTCGCGAACATTAACCGTTAAGGAGTTCTCTCGTGAGGTGGTGATCCTGGCTGCAGGATCAAGTCATGTTCGTCTTAAAAATATATTGTCACTAGAAACAAAAGTACGTGCAATATTTTAATTACTGAATTGGGTAACTGCTTTGAAATTCAGTTCAAAGATTTGAGGAATGCTTACCAAGGCAAGTTAAATAAAAGCTAATAATAAATTAACAGTCTTCTGAATTTTCAAGAAATTCTACACTGAATGCTTAACTGTTTAGTTTTGGACCACAAGTATGTTTCAATGATAATATGAGTTCTTTTGTACAAGGGATCCTTGTGATCTTTTATTAGGTATATCCACGGTGCGCTTACTTATTTAGATCAGTTGATCAGTTCATTGTACGAAACTGACATTGAAGATGATTTATATAAGAAGACCTTGCTGATTACATAATTAAATCAATGCGTTTTAATTAGTAACCTTTTAATACTATTTGTAAATTCACAAGCTTTTGCATTTCATGAAAAAAAGCTCGTTAGCTTTTATTTGATTAACACTTGCAACGAAGCACGTTCTCAAGATATTCTTGTTAACCTCTTCGAGTAAACAAAGTTAAGTATGATTGCAATCATGATTTGATCCCGTGACCTATCAATTAGCATTAGAGACTAAATTCTGAGTTTTGTATCCGAATACTCAAATGCAAGTCGACATTAAAGTTCAATCTGTCTCTGTAACTTGTGGTACATATAGATAATCTTTAACAACAACTAAGGTTTTATAATTATACTTTGCGAGTTAGTGTGTTACCCCGATTCTAAATAAAGATTTACTACACGCTTTTAGTCATTGACAATTATTACACCTACATTCCCTTCAATTCAATAGACATGAGAGTTTCTATTACTAACTTCTTATCAAAATCATACAGATTTAGCTAAAGCGTTTGACAATGTTGACCACCAAACCCTTATTCATGATCTGCATAATATTACTCATTATGCTTTATAACCGTAAACTGGTTTGTATCGTATCTAGTTTACAAGTCGTGAGTAGACTGTGGTCTTTAATGGGTATAATTTTAAGAAATATGTTTTTGGATTTAAGTCCATTGAATTGAAAACAAACTGCTTAATTAACCTAATAAGAGTAGCTTGCTGCTACTAGATAATAACAAATTATTTGTATTAGGAATTATTTGCTGATTTGCAGGTAGAAGTTCGGAGCACTTTGTTGTTTGGAAGGAAAAGACATTTGCACAGACATTCAAGAAAGATCAGAGCTCCTCTAAATTTGTTAAGTTTTAATACTAGACTAATTAAACTCAGGTACAACGTGTAGGGAGTACAACAGGGTTCTATTCTTGTGCCTATCATTGATATTCAATCCATGTCTGTAATTTATGTAACCATTAGACTTAGTTATTTAATGGTTTGTTGAGTCTTTGAATTTGTTTAGTTGACATCTGAAATGTAACTATAAATAAATCATGCTTAGCGTGAAGTGATTGATGATTAGAAACGGAGCTTTATACACACATAGTGATGGCCATTTATTGTCAAATTTCGTGAATCTCTTGACCTTAGGTAGATAGTTTGTCACTGATGTATTGTCGTACTGCTCCGCTGGTCTCGTGGTCGCAAGCGCAACTGCTGAGGGTGGGGGGGGCCTGGATTTGATTCTCGGGTCGGACAAAATGTGCTATTTGGTTTTTTCAATCACAAATTTCTCAGTGGTCGCCCGGAGTTTGGAAGGGGGCTGTATGATACCCCAGTGCTTAAGAAATCACGTTAAACCATGGGACCTATCAATGATGCTCCAATACTCCATACACCAATGCTTATTTTCCCTTGTAGTCTTATTTCTTTTGAATAATTTGGTTTTTTTTTATAAACGACTGTTTGGAATATCAACGCTATCTCAGCACCAACAGGTTAAATTCTAAAGCCTGCTTTTGACTATGGGATATAATATAATATATAGTCCAAAGCCGGTTTAAGTGGACATTTAGGTATTCATTTAGGAATCTCTTAGTATTAGAGAAAGCGGACATTACTCATATCCACTAGGCCATTGAAGCATGGCCTTAACATGTGGAAGATTAGTCGTTTCGTAACATGACCTGGATCTGGTGACGCACCTTCGAGACACCGAGTGATGAAATTATGTTGTTTTACAACTAATAGTATGCGCATGAACACGTCGCCGGTGTCAGTCAGATGATGCGATACAAATTGCTCTATAATTTTTTAATTTCTCATGCTGAGTGAAGTTTGTGGTTGTTTGTTATGTAAGTTTTGGTATGTTTGTCATGGCTATAAGGTATTGGGATTTGGTATTTGCCTAAAGATTTGACTATTATAAGGCTATAAGGAATCGTTGAATCAATATACAATAAAAATCAATACAACTTTTTGTTGTAATTTTGTAACTCAAGAACGGGCTCAACTATCCAAACCATATGTTTAGGCTTTGTTTGGACTATTTAGTAGATGGTTTATGTGAAGTTTGCCCAAAATCGGTCGAGCGGTCCTTCATTTATCACAATTTTTGTAACAAATGAATTCAATAAATGGCGGATCATTTTGTTAATAGGGATTTTGTTATTTGCAATTGGACCCGGTAGGTGGCGCTGCTGTCCTGGCAGGACGACGTCTGCCAGGTTCGCTAGAAATAATAATAAATATTGTAGGTATACGAATTGCATGTGACTAAAAGAGTGATGCATATAGATAATAATGTTGATGGATGGAGAGGGAGAGGAAGGTCAAGAAACGATGAATCGGGTTGTTTGAGGAATGATGTCAAAGACAACGGAGCTATGGATAACGTGACGGTTGAGAGAGGAGAATGGAAGAACATGAAACGTGTTAGGCCGAAACCAAGTAACATGCAGTAAGGGTAGAAAGATATTGAAGGCCTCAAAGTTATTTAATTTAAACTATTATTTTAATATGTATTAGTTACTAACTATAAAAGGGCATCGAAAAACTCCTCAACGCTGTCAGCAGGTAAAGTGCCCAAGAGACTGGCAGCGTTGTCGTGTTTTATGGCAACACTTAGCCTCTGGCCAAAGAATAAGCCAGACCTTGGGTCAGAGGAAGCGTCACCAAGGAGTTTAGAAATATCCTTAAAAAGGCTGTGGGCACTAGGACCCCACGGCCCTTGAGCTTCAACCCCAAACGGCTCGAAAAAAATAGTTTCCACCAAGGTTACTATATTTACGCCGCTTGAGGTTCTCCGCAGCCGCAGCGGCAGTGCCAGCAAAACACGAAGAGCTTGGAAGATGCGATGGCGCAAGAGTATCGACGCAAGTTGCGTCCCACACTAAAGGCCTACCCATCTTCCAAGGAAACTAGGACATTTTTGCTTACACAAGATGATTTTTAGTCACCGTCCAAATTTTTTTGAGGCATTAGGTATCATTCACTAACACCATTTAAAAAAAAAAGATCCGTAAAATTTCATATTAAATCATTTTCTCGAAAGAATTATCCGTTCGCTATGAAAAGTTAAAACTTTGTGATGTAATATGTCAACATTTTTGTATTGAGTGATACTAAAATAAAAAACATGCGTTCAATTATTTCGCCTAAGATTGATATATCAGAATTTGGACGGTGACTAAAAAATCATCTTGTATTATCCACTCTTGCTGCCTGTACCTTTCTGGGGTTTCCTAGCTTTGATTTGGAAAACCCCCACATTTCTGAATCAAAATGTATGTATAAGTACGAAGCACATTACGCCCCTGATTTGATCCACAAAATTTGGAACAGCCTGAAATAATGTTAAGACTGATTCATTAGTTCTGGTGATTACCACCTACATACCAACTTACAAACAAATTTCACACCTTTAAAATAATAGTATAGTTGGCATGAGTCCATGACTACATTTCATGAAATGTTGAACTGGTCAACATCATTACAGTCTGCGTCGTTTCCCCAATGCCGAAGATTGTTACCGTGCAGTAGTGACCGCTGTACTCGGTACCTACTGGCTCCAAGGCTCCAACAGCCGTTTTGTCCTGCTATACATACGACCTAATAATTAGTCATTTATATCTAAAATCACTAATTTGCCTTTTACAGATTCAGGCCAGCCGCCAGTAACTCCTCTCCAGGGTCCAATACTCCTGCGCAACGGATCAGTTCCCGTGGTGCCTCTGACGTCATATCGGACGATCAACAATGGCTCCTTCTACCAAATACCTGTAAGACTTTTATATCACTAATAATATCATCGTTTTAGGGCGAAGTGCATTGTTTTAAATATTTGACGGCACATTTGACGCAGTGGATGAGCGATTGGGTGCTGCCCTTCGTTGCAGGTTTGATCTCCGCCCGGAACAAATATTTGTATGGCCTACAGGTAGTTGTTACGGGTTGGGTGTATGTGTATGCAAGTTTAAATTTTTGGTAACGCACCCACGATACTTGAATAAGTATTAGTTTGGGGTAACGTTTATTTGTAAAAGGAAAAATTGCATTCATTCATTCATTGCAATGGAATATTGAGACTGACAGTCCTTGAGTGTGCTGATCGTGGTTTCATCGCAGAAATTCACTATTAGTAGTCAATGTTAGATTGAGAGAATAATTGCCAAGTTGAGCATTGTGTAGTAAGGAACTCTATTTCATCTCCATGCACGGTTCATCATCATCATCATCATAAGTCTTTAATGTTCCCACTGCAGGGACTCAGGCCTCCTCTCTAGGAGAGTGATGGGCTATGATCCACCACGCGGGCCCAGTGCGGATTGGTAGATGTCACATATCTTCGAATTTTTGGTTCTAAGATATGTTTCCTCACGATGTTTTCCTTCACCGTTTTGAGAGCAGTGGTGATAAAATAAATTACACAAAGTAATGCCTGGGTTCGAACCTACGACCAACGGTTCACTGCTCTCCCTGCAAATGCCTGGTTGTTTCCAAGACTTTTCACAAAATAGTTACCCTATATCCATAGAACTTGACACCCAGTTTCACGGTAGGAATAAGTGGCGTGCCTCAATAGCCTGCAACAATAGGGGCGAACCCATTATGTTATTAGTATGTATATTGCGGTTAAGGTATTTATCTACCACATCGGGACTGCGAACCCCCATCGGGGCTGCGGGTTATTGTAAGAGGTACCGCGGCCTTGACATAAAGGACTAAGAAGGAACATGGGTGGTTTTTAGTCAGTAGAAGTCTGACACTCCCTTTCGCTCTGCTCAAGAGCGGGAGGGGTTATTTGATGTTTTCAGTCACCAAAAAAAAGGTATTTATCTATGGGTCTTTCTTACCTGTATGGTAAGGCAAGCAAACGATTCAGCCTTACCATCGTGAAGATTAGTATAATGTTGCCACTAATAGGATTACTGCGGCAGTTGACGATAGAGGCACACACTAAATTTCTACATAAAAAAAAGTTAAGCAATAAACAAGCGATTTAAATTAGCTAAAGACTCTAAATGTTTATGAGTATCAATTGTTTAGACACCACATTTACACAAAGGAGTAATTATTATGTATTTTATGGACGCAAATACGTATTATGAACATAACTACCTAGTCTCAGAATGATTTGAGCAAATGAAAATTGTCATAGCTGGGTTAAGCAAACCTGCATTATTTGAGTTAAGACAAAACAAATGATTGTTCGTCACGTTTCTGAAGGCTTAAGTTAAACAAAATATTGCTTAATGCATAATGTTGATAGTGGGCGACGATTTGTGCCTAACGGTTTATTTAAAAGTCGTAGGTGTTGAGTTTCCTGGGTTTCCTACCATGTTTATATTGAATAATTAAAGTGACTATAAACTTAGTAGCCGGCCTACGTCTGAGAATACATTTTTGCCTTTAAAATTGTAACTATAACACGTTCAGTGCCAAGGACCTTCTGCTAGGAGGGTCTGTTAATAATATGCATCTCATGCCCTTATCCCAATTGGCTACTTGTCTACTGTTAAAATTCACGAAAATATTATGTTAATTAATAAACATTATAAAATGGCTTAAATACCATGATTATTAATTTCCTATTTCTAATTCACAAAGTTTTACGCAGAATACGCATATTTAGACGCGGTACGCGGCAAGGAAGGATGTTATTGATGACAAAGGAGTAATGGGGGAGAACATGACATGCTGCACCGACGCCAAATGAACTGGCTGTTTAACTACTGTTAAAAGTTCACGAAAATGATATGTTATTTCAAAGAACTAACAGAAATAACCGATGTGTGAAAAAATAATAAAATCGATCAAAAAATGGCTTAGTTTTAACTGATTTTAAAAGACGTGTTGGACAAAGACAGCGCTACAGAAACGTAACGTCATATTTACGTAGTACAAATGGACGTTTAGCGCGACAAGGATAGAAAGTGCCCCCACAAAAAACTTCTAAAGCATGTAGCTACTCCATTTTTTTATCGATTTTATTATTTTTTTCACACATCGTGTTGTTTCTGTTAATTCTTTGAAATAACATTTTCGTGATTTTCAGTAGTCAAATAGCTAGTTCATTTGGCGTCGGTGCAGCATGTCATGTTCTCTCCTATTACTCGTTATGTCATCAATAACATCCTTCCTTGCCATAATATCATCCTTTACAAAGTCCATCTATCGTTTCTTTGGTCTTCCTGTACGCATACCACCCATGCACGCATGCTACCCATTCATATTAATTCTCAAAATTTTCATAACGCCAGTTTTACGTATGAATGTCTACTAGCAATAAACGTTCCAAGAAAAGTTTGAAAAGAAAGGTGGTCCTCAACCAGTTTAATCGGAGATACAGTTCAGCAATGAATCTTTTATATATTTTTTTTCCTTTATTTATAAGTACTTAACTAAGTTTACTTCACTAACTCATTACAACTGTTCAGCCAAAGTAAACTGCAGTTGGTCCCACAAACTGACCATTTTATAATTTCAAGGTCTTATCACTACATCTATACCTACCTGTTACCTGACCATGTAATGCTATGTAAAATTGAATTGTTACTGCGTATACGTTGGTCCAATTCCTTTACCATTCATGACCTACATAATTATCCGTGAATTAAAACTATGCCTATAAAAAACAAAGACAAATACCGAACAACATACAATACCTTTATTTTTTGAGGCAACATTGTAATGCAATTACAACATTACACAAATATCAACCTTACCTGGCAACTCAGACGGAATGGCGTCGAAGATTGCATTGTTTTTTTTTATAAATAAATCTGAATAAATGAATTTGTATGAAGCTATTATAGTTGCAAAATATTTAATAATGGAGATGTTTTAGCAGACGTATTGGTTTACTTGGAAATGTTGTTCCTTGAGTATGATGGATTGATGATGCCGAGAAAGGTCAAATTTACACGAAAGTTTAAAAAGCCAAGTCTGAATACGTAAAAGAAAAAAGGCACACGGAATTAAAAATAGGTTGATTTACACCCTGTATACCTGTCACACAGCCGTCAACCAAGCATTCTGTACATGAAACTAATTACCCCATAGAGTATTAAACCATAAATACCCCTACGAAAAGTTTTTGCTGGGAAACGACTTTTTTTTTGGGGTCAAAAATCACATTTGCTGTATAACTAATGTAGCACTCTTAAAACATTGTGATAGTGAATGCTTTGAATAATAAACGGGTCATGGAGGTAATTTAGGTAAAGTTATAACCTGAAAAACTAGTATTTATAAAAACAGCTGGGAAAATTTTGGAACTTTGACCCCCAATATCTCCGTAACTAGGGGGTATCCAGGTATGGTCTAGAACAAAAAATATGCTCGCAGTGATAGTGAGAATAAGTCCTCTTCGTTTGCGTTAAGGGTATTTTTACACCCTCTATAGCAAAAATCATGCCCCGTACGAATGCCGAGAAATCTAGTGAAGATATTGTATGGAAGAAATCATGTACACAAATTAAATAGCTACCTAGTAGGCTAGTACCTACTGCACCGATCCCAAATATATTGGAGCAAAAGTCCGATGATGAATTTTATCTAGTGGTGGTACTTTCATACAAGCCTAAAAGCTAGGCTTGTCTCTAAGTTGAAGTAAAGAGTATTTGGAAACCCTAACTTCAGTTAGAGATTTGGAACAGCCTGCTTGCCATATGAGGCCACTGCACTGTTTTCATTTGCAGCCGTGTGTTGCACAGTAGATTCACTTTCTACTAATCACTTAGTTTTTTTTTTCTTTTGCATTTAATTAGTACTCTAAAATTCATTGTTTTTAGCTTTTATTAAGTATTCAAAACACACTGTTACAATAATTTTAAGAAACATAAACATTCATCATGATTAGCATGCAAACAGTCCACTGCAAAGACCATGGCTAGGTCTCCCTGACCTAATCGCACACCATTCTCGCCAACTTTCATTCAACTACTGCCAGCCACCCTTCGCAAATCCCAACTACCCCGAACTTCTTCACTCAAGAACACTTCTACCCCAAAGATCGTCGTTGTATGGCTACTATGACCCACCCGTTGTCAATTCAGCTTGCTTAGTCTGTGAGCTATCGAAAAATTTCTCAAAATATTTCATCAAACTCTCGGACATTTTGTTTCTAAGGTATTGTGATATCGTTTACTAAACAAAGTTAGTGACTACGTAATGTAAAGGTGCTAATTGCATGTAGAAACACCGTCACAAGAGTAGAGTCAACACACAAAGTGTGGTACAGTAATGCTTTGCAATATACACAACACTTTGACCCTTTTTTTTTTTTTTTTTTTTTTGGTGGGTGTAAAATCATCGAATAACCCCTCCCGCTCTTGGGCAGAGCGAAAGGGAGTGTCAGACTTCTACTGACTAAAAACCACCCATGTTCCTTCTTCGCCCTCTATGTCGAGGCCGCGATAACCGTTGGACTACCCGCGGCCCAACACTTTGACCCTTTTTTTTTTTTTTTGTTGGGTGTAAAATCATCGAACAACCCCTCCCGCTCTTGGGCAGAGCGAAAGGGAGTGTCAGACTTCTACTGACTAAAAACCACCCATGTTCCTTCTTCGCCCTCTATGTCGAGGCCGCGATAACCGGTGGACTACCCGCGGCCCCGACAGGCGTTGGCCCTTTCGGGCCCCTCCCATGTTGCTGACATCTCTTTGAGGCGCGCGTGGAACACGAACGCGCCGTCGACACGGCCTGTTTTCGTCGTGAGACGGACGGACGGCGAGTTAGCCCATCACTCACCGTCCACAGGCCCGCATCTACGGTGACCGGAGGTCATCGCGGGACCCCCGACGCCCGGAGCGCCTCCCGCGGCGGCTGGGACGAGAGGTTCTCTCCCTCTCGCGTTCCGCCACCTCCTTCGCTAGCATCACTGCTTCGCAGAAGGAGGCGACGGCGTCCCATTCCTCCTCGCCCCGGACCATGGCTTGCACCAGGGCCGGGCGCGAGAGGTCGCCGCCGCCGATCGCCGCTACGAGAACACGGCGGGGCTCCGCCCAAGCGGGGCACACCTCCACTGTGTGCTCCACCGTGTCCTCCGGCCGATCCTCACAATGGTGGCATCCGGGCGTTTCCTCCCGCCTGATTCGGTGCAGGTACCTCCCGAAACAACCGTGTCCGGTGAGGACCTGCGTCAGACGGAAGGTGAGGGCGCCGTGGCGCCTCTCTAGCCACTCCTCAAAGAGGGGACTTACCGCCACTATCGTGGCGTGCCCTGCACGGGGTTGCGACAGTCGCTTTGACCCTTAAGGACTAATCACACTTGTCACAAATGATTCACAACTTTGTGCAGTATTAATATTATAAATGCGAAAGTAAATCTGTCTAGTGATAGTCGTTTTGTCTGCCAGTTACCTTTAATGTCGTAACCTGCCGAACATATTTATTTAGGTACAATTTGACCTAGGATACGACAAAGGAGGTTTTATCCCGGGCAGTATTGTTCGATTTATATGCGGGTGAAGCTAGTTTTCCATAACTGCAATTTGATGCAAGTGGGACGTCTTCCTAAAGTTTCATTTAAAATGAATATTCATACGGGTAGCACAGTGAAGTCAGAGGCTGTTTTGTTGCCAAATGAACTGTTTACTTTGACCGTTCTTCGGAAAATATTTTAATAGGTACAACACACTGGTATTCTTCTTTCTTTCTTAATCGCTTGGTTAGTCAGTGCGTGCAAGAGTTTTTATGCCACGGACTCCTGACTTGGATTTATATGCCGTAAAAAAATATGTCGCAGGCATGCTGTTTCTTCACGATCACCTCCGAACCAAGTGATAATTAAACAATACGCATATACATGTGTCCTAAAAATTTGGCGTGTCTTGGGTTCGAACTCTAGACCAATAACTGGGCAGTCCGACGGTCACACCACAAAACTAGCACTGCTATAAAACTACACACATTCACTAATCAGGCATTTAAGTCATCTGCCGGGGCTGTGGGTTGTTCGAAAGAGATACCGTGTCTCCGGACACAAAAGGCTAAGAATCTCCTTTCCGCTCGGCCAGAGCAGTCATTTGATAATTTCCTACGCAAAAAATGAAAAAAATCATTACTTCTTTTTATAGTAGGTTTTCAGAAACAAAAGAACTCTTCCAGTCTTTCAGTACAGCCACGTCCCAACAGTAATATAATCCGCACTACATTTCCGATAATGCCATTATTTATACAATGCCTTATTAAAATTGCGACAGCGTAGGTTCACTAGAAGCGTCCGACACTTCGATCTAAGTCACTCTGAGTCACACGCGTGGGCTCCTCTGTCTCTGCGATAAAATATAAATCGTGACGGATTTATATGATACACGGCATGCTGTCGCCATTATTTATGACCTTATTTGACTGGCATTACGCCTTGGTGCGTTCACCTTTTCTTTAACTTATGCTTTGTCTTGGATACAAAAAATAAGAAAAATAATAGATATTGTTGTGTTTATTTATAAACTTGATTTTAAAGATCATAATCGAAACGTTAATATTATAAGTTACAACAAATCGAACCATTCAATCAAATGACAATTTTGTTACCTGCCAACTTACGCTGCTTTTCCTGGGGACCTAAATTAGGGCGCTTTAGCAGAATCAATGGTCACAGACGCAGTTTATATTATGAATTGGCACTTTAATTCCCTCATAAATACCAATTTTAATTAATGAATTTAATCCAGCTCCTACCTATACCCTGTTTATGTACTGGTTTACTGAATTGTCAAGTCAAATAATTGTCAATCAAATAATTTAATATGCAGGTAATCTTTGCTTGCATCTTGACAAGTTTGTAAAAGCTTTCCAACACTGAAGTCATGACTCTGCTATAGTAGCTTTTGCAGTGGCATTGTGCCTGATTTTTATTTGTGTAGGAAGTATCCTTTGTTCTCTTACTTGCGCTTATTATAATCAATCAGCTGCTGTAAGACAAACATGTAGCTTAATTATGCAGACTACGCTTCTCTCCATTTAGTTACTGCCTTACTGGACCATCATGCTTGCATTATGGAACCCGTTGTTTGCAACTTTGCACTCTGGTTCTTTTCAAATCCTGAGTGAGAATTGTCTACAGCCAGTGTTCAGTTTGAATGATAAATGATAGGTACCTAGCTCAAACTCAGAACTTAATTAAAAAGCTAAATGATTTGACAAACAATACCAAACAGAGGACATTGGGCATCTTGTGATCGTACGACACTTAAAATTTCTGCCAACGTCTCCGTAGGCGTGACAATGATATTGTACGACAATCAAAATGCAAAACCTGACTACACCTTCGTCATACAGACGTATAGAAGCGAATAAAATTTCTGAGTTTCAAGTAAACTGCGTGAGTCACACACTCGCATCAAGATGTCATTGGAGAACGTGAACTGAATTGAGGAGCGTCGCTAGACGAACGTATTCCCGTCAATATGGCCGCACACTGCCGTCCGTTGCTGCATGCATTCGAAATATCCAATTAAACGTAAAGTGACACATTAAAATAATGTCTTACTTTGCAATTAAATAGATAGGCTATTAACTTGTGATGTCACGGAATTTGTTCATGGTACTTAGTCGGTAACTGCCCAGGATTTTAAAATGCGGTTAGATAAGGTACAGTCAGCTGCTTGTACAAAATGAAGTGCGCTATCTAAGTCAAACTTTAATTTCCGGACTCAAACGGCCTTCTGTCTCAAAGTTACTAAACTAACCTATCGTAGAATAGACCTAATCAAAAGAAATAAAGAAATAAAATATTAATTTATTATCTCTTTATTGCTTAGTAACTTACATAAGGCTTAATTACTGATTAAATAGGAAGTTGTTAGAATAATATTTATATGTAGATTAAGTGCACACCAAAACAGGCCAATGGATTATCAAATAACAATAAATTACGAAAAATAAACGTGACTCGAATGATCTCAAGGGATTATGTTGCAGGTGTAAACTGGCGCCAAGGATGCAAAAAATAAAACAATTGAACCGTTTTAGTATTTTATTCGGAATGCCTATACACCTTCATTAATTTAATGTAGGTATGGGACAGGACGGGTATTCTAGTGGAATAAAAAATAAATAAGAGTGACCAAGCAATGACGCCTGCTCTAATCTCGAAAAGTCTAAACTAGAAGACAATAAACAAAAAATAGTTTAATATAAGTACTAAATAAATAAAATAGAAGAAAAAATACTCTATTTCTCTACAAATGAAGTGTAAAGTAACATGACAAATCGATTACCAATCTGTACCCATTGCTACCGAGAATCAAGTAAGTATTTTAATTTTGAATTAAATGCTCTACTCGACGCTAACAACTTACTGAGTTACACAGCGGGGAATACCATTCAATATATCTTAAGATATATTTAGTAACATCGAATGCACTTACATAGCAAAAATTAATTAGCATTTTTTTCAATTAGTTTTATTTTGACCTTTGTACGGTCGTTAACAGACATTAAAATTTAAATGTTGGATCTGGGAATATTTTATACAATTAAACGAGTCAATAAAGTTAGTATTTTTTTACGTAACATCATAAACCTTCAGCAAATGATTTTAAGTGCTACACCTGTGAACTTACAATTAGTAATGAAACAGTTTACAGTCGTACAAAGTGAACTATAAAATCTTAATAAATCATTTGCAAACTTAAGGCGCCATAAGATGGGCGATTCGCATCTCTGGTTTTTTGCTTGTAAATAAGTATGTAAATTTATTTCATTCCATGCAAGGTTATTGACACAGTTGCGTCTAAAATATGCTGGATAACTTTAGAATTGCTAAATAACGATCGCTTGCTAAATTAATGACACGATCCAGTTTCCCATTTGTGTTGCGCAATCTAGATTCGCTATAAATCACTGCAATAAATATGCATACAACATTTTTTTTTTATTTAAATATGACAAAGTAGATATTTCTTGCACGAGAAATTCAATATTCTGAACGGGTAGGTACGTGTTTTGTGTCGCTGGCTATTTTGAATCTCAATGAGTGTTTTATGTCAGGCACATTTTATGCATAAACTAGAATAACAATAGGGGATTGCAAAATTAAAATTTATTTTTTATACTGTGTAAGGCCGTAAGGTTTATAGTTCTGCATAATCGAATTTATGCGGCGGAAAACGTGGATTTTTACATCGTATATCACCGGACGTATCTTGAGAACATGATCCAATGTTGTAAGGTCGAGCTGAGTTAAAGCGTGATTTTTTCTGTTTATTGTTTTTTTATTTGGAATCCGTTCAGTTAATTAGTACACTCTGCAGTAGCAGGACGTATTAATTAAAACGTTAATCCAGTACCGGACATGGATTTGTTCTGCATGAGCGTGAGTTTATTTTTGTTTGTTTAGCTTGTAAGTAGGAAGATAAATTATATTGCAATTATTTATTCTATTGTGGACATGTTCATACATAATAGTGCTTTAGGTGTTGGTAAGAAGTGATTGTAAAAGCTTCACATAGTTTATGTGCAGTCGTAATATTATTATTTTTTTTTCCTTAAACCTAGGTATTAAAAGCTAACTGCGGTACTCAGATATTTAATGATTACTTAAGCCGTCACTTATTGCCGCACTCAGAGAGTTTTAATGATAAGTTAGACCATCACTTAGTAAAGCCTTTGAGTAAAACCTGTCAAAACTTTTAAGTAACAGTTTTGTCATACAAAAGTATGTCAAATCTTTACTAAGTGACGATTTAAGTAAACATTAAATATATCTGAGTAGCGCAGTAAGTAACGATTTGACATACTTTTCTATAACAAAACTGTCAAAACCTAAGTAATCATTAAAGCTCTCTGAGTGCAGCAGTAAGTGTTGTTTACTGGTACGGTTTATAGCTAATGAACTGAAACCTATGTGGCTAAAATATAATCATCAAGCTCTTCGTGCCCTTGTCACATTCTTCTTGGGGCCGGTGCAACACGTTTTCTTATTCCATTCTACCGTGTCTGACGCCACGGCATCATGTAGGTCCTTTCTCTTTCATATATACCTACGGCTGAAATAATTGCATTTGTATTATTATTTAAAATATTCAAACACTGTGTTAAGCTTTTCCGGATTATTAATTTACTTCTAACTCATACTGTCAATGTTACGTACTGTGTAGATACTTACTGCCGCACTCAGAGAGCAATAATGACTACTTAGGCCATCACTTAGTAATGGTTTTGACAGTTTAGTCATACAAAATTATGTCAAATCTTTACTAAGTGACGGCTTAAGTAATCACTAAAGCTCTCTGAGTGCGGCAGTTAGCTTGCAACAGCGTCGAAATATCGGAAACTCATAATAATGGATAATCATGGAAGATACATAATAATATTATATCCCGTACGTGGTGACCGCAGAAGATTTATTTTTGTTAGTTGATTTTTAACGTAGGTATTTGAGTATTTCCTAAAAAACCAATATATCTATTATATTAAGCGATGTAAAATAAAAATGCTACAACGAGTCGTTTATTCCTAAATAGATTCGTTAGAGCATTTTCCTTTTGATTCAAACAGCTGATAGCAGTACAATTTTATTAAGTAGGTAGTTGTTTTTTTTTAGTAGTGTGGTACGTTTTAGTTTTTAGCGTCGCTTTTAGTCTGTGGCTGCCTCAAATGCCTCAATTGTCTTGTGAATGAGTTCGCAAGTTAAAAAAAATATACATGTCAAAATGTACTGAACTTCAGGATGTTAAGGGTAGAGCGCCAGGGTACACCGCGAAATTAAAATTATGACAATTTGCAGGCTGTAGGTACACGTAGGAATATTGAACAAAAATAATTCGCGATCCTAATCCTCTAAGTTAATTTAATGCCATTGAATGTCTATCTCATGCAAAAGTCATTCAATAGGATTAGGTATATGAAATAAGGGGGTTGTATTGTTTAGTTTAATTATTCTAACTCTGTAAAGCCATACGGCCGTAGTGATTATATACGGGACCGAAACGTGGTCGCTCACAATAGGCTTCATCAGAAAGCTCAGAGGGCAATGCTCGGAGTCTCGGAGTCTCCTTGTGGGATCGCATCACAAGTGAAGACATCCGCAAGAGAACCAAGGTTACCGACATAGCCCGAAGAATTGCCAAACTTAAGTGGCAGTAGGCATTGCAGACATTGCTCGCAGAACGGATGGCCGATGGGGCCGGAAAGTTCTGGAGTGGCGACCGCGAACCGGAAGACGTTGCATTGGAAGGCCTCCCACTAGGTGGACCGATGACCTAGTGAAGATTGCGGGGACGCGCTATGTCTGTATTAGTATGTAGGCCTATGTCCACCAGTGGACGTCTTTTGGCTGAAATGATGATAATGAAAGCCATACCTATACCTCATTATTGCTGCCTCCTGAAACAATAAAAGTACCGGATGTTTACCATTTCCAACCACACGGCCACGGTAATAATACCTATATTTATACTGTGACACGGCGGCCACAGCATAATCTTAGAAAGTGAGGTTTGTACGCCTAGCTAGGCCCTAAGAGAATCAGGTGGCCTACCATTATACCGTTTCAATTTTATTCCCGAGTGGGAGAAAGATGGCGTTGAAGGTCCTCTACAGCTACGTCTCTTGCCTACTCTGGAAAAAGATTAAAACAATACCGCTTTAAGACGTCATGGTAACTCCCCTAGGTCCTAACAAATAATTTGGTGTGATGGTTTCTGTCATTTGAAAAATCTATTTATTGGCTGTGCAGGCGTCTTATGTAGTTGGGGATATCGAGCTACGAATATTTTTTCGGGGAAACCCATCTCCACGGTCTAGATCTCCACCGTCAGTCATTCACCTTAATCACCGCTGACTTGGCTCGTTGATCCTGACGGCCAGTGTTAAGACGGCCGACGCCGACGGTCTCATAAATTCAGGTGTCCCACGAACAAATATTGTGAGTCAATAACAGGGCAACAATTTTTCCACTAATTAAATCCAAATGGAATGGACTGAATTTGAAATTAACTACCAAGAAGAAAAAAAACCTTATTACGTAGGTATAGCTCGCAGTTTACTTAAGAACTTAATTACTTTTGTAATTATTTCCAGATACTATGGACTGCGCTATCTTTAGCACTGGGCTACGAGCTTCAAGGTCAAATAATCCGAGGAGTTCCGTGCGTGAAGCGTAACTTCCAGTTGTTTTGTCCAACAGCTGGCAATACCTATCCATTGTAAGTATAAGTACTTGGGTTTATTTAGTTTTAGTTCTGTTGCAACACATAACATCATGTCTGTAACCTTAGAAGTGATAGGCAGAGGTGTAGGTGTAGGTAGATATACCTAGCTAGATATGTACCCTCATTTCGACAATTTTGATGCTACGCCTGAAACCCCCGAAGAGTGCAGAGGTGTACCTAATATTACCTACACCCACGTCCCAAGTAAAAGGGGACGAGCCTATTACGGCATACGGCATAATTCAGGACTCCCTGACTGATACTGAGCAGTTCCTGATAGAGAAACTCAATAAAACTACCCGATAGAAATCGAACCTAGGTCCAACCAACGAGATTCAAGTTGGCAAAAACTGTCTTTGACTATGTGGATGCCATACAGTCGGACATCATTATCCGACAAATGGCTCCAATTAACTTAACCTATACCTATTAGAAAATCGGATCGAAAACTTACTTTAACATTAGTATATCTAACTGCTTTTGAAGACATCAACCATAATTATTGTTGAAATGTTGAGCATCTTCGAAGGTCCTTATACATTACCAATTGTATCAGGAAAGGAAAAAACAACTCATCCATTTTCCATCAAATTTCAGGGAGAAAATCGAGAACTTCATAGACGAGAACAAAGCTTTAATAAAGCGCATGTACGGTTCATTTACGACGCCGGCCGGTAACCGGGTACGGCGGGCGCCCGGAGTTCCGGATATGCACGATGCGACCGGCGACTCTTACTTCAGACACGTGCGGCAAGCTGCAAACACACCACTGCCTGATGCACAGGCGGTGAATAATACTGGCAGGTAAGTTTCTGGTTGAGGTCTATAAGGGTCAGTTTCCACTCCGCTAATCTGACGCAACAAAGCACCTCCTTGCACGTGCTCCAGGCGTCCAATTTTATACATGTATTTTTACATGATTTGACAAATTCAAATCTATGTTTTACAAGAAACTCCAGACCTCTACGATGCTTTTTCAGCGAGATATCGGCGATAACGTGGTTTTCACCGTTTCAATGGCGCGGCCATGGGGTTTTATATTATATAAACCTAGGATTTTTTTTTTCCATTTTTACAATTTTTTACATATTGAATCTGTTATTTACCTAAATTGCAGGTCTCTGCAACGCTTAGTTTTAAAGATCTCCGTGGCCGCGCGGTTCTCCGCGTTTCGATGGCGCGGCCACGTTCAAACCCTTATAACTTTGTAACCATAACTTTGACAAATTTATGGTTTTAGGAATCCACTTTTACAAACTTTTACATAAACTTGGTACAGTTTTTTAAAAAAAAAACGTCGTGGCCGCGCGGTCGAAACGCACACGGTTTATTTTATGACGGATGAAGCGCTAATATGCTTAGCTCAAGCAAAGTCAAAGTTTGCTCTAGATCTTTGCATAGGAGGCACATTATTAGACTGTATAAAAAATGAAATTACTACAAAGAAGTCGCTTGTTGAGATGACCTGTTATCATATAAATCCTGTAATAGGTATGGAAGTCCAGTGGAGACCAGAAAAGTAGTCATCAATCTGAAAACTACTAGCATATTCACAAACCTTCAATTTCGTAATTTCAGAGTGGACGCATGCGAGAGCAAGACAGAGATAATGACGCCGTATTGGGCGCTCAATTCGGCGAGAAAGCTCCGCGCCATCGTCAACACTATGCATTTTGAGCAGGCGATACACCAGGAAACGTGCAGGTAGGTTGCGTTGCATTCAAATGTGCAGCTGAGCCCGTCTTACGTAAACTGACTATAATAAAACCTCATTTTGAAATCCTTTCAAGGACTTTTCGCTTTATAAGGAAATTTCTGCTCAATTTTTTTATGAGGCCACACTGTACCAGAATTACAACCTAAGACCAATACCCGCGGAATTTACAGCGGGATCATAATACATTTATTGGTATACCTACCTATATAAATGCACTTTTATTTCTTCTGAAAACTAACGAGATTTATATATATATATATATATTTTTAGAAGTAGGAAATGTTTTGTTGAAATACATAATAATATATTGGCAATATATTAAATGCTTTCCTTGCGTGATCCAATCAGAAATGAGGACATCCGCACGAGAACCAAAGTTACGAAGCCCGAAGATTCGCCAGACTTAAGTGGCAATGGGCAGGGCACATTGCTCGAAGAACGTATGGCCATTACGTATGGCGACCGCGACCCGGAAGACGTTGCGTTGGAAGGCCTCTCACTAGGTGGACCGACGACCTGGTGAAGGTTGAGGGGACCCACTGGATGTGAGACGCACGGGACCGGTCCATGTGGCGACTCCTTGGGGAGGCCTACGTCCAGCAGTGGACGTCTTTTGGCTGAAATGATGAATATATTATAAAGTATTGGACAATAACTATATATACCCAATACTTTGCTACTACCTGTGATCTTTGTTTGGTGTTCGGGATCATGAAAAATTAGAACGAAAAAATCCGAAATCATTCTCCAGGTCGCAATGGGCGATCATGGTGGATTAGATACAGCCCACTCTCTCGCTCTCTATAGCGCAGCAATGAGAACGATATAAGCTGGTCAACGTTTATTCTGCTGTGACCCCTTCAAGAATACATCTCATTCTACCAACTTCGCCACACAACGCTTTTTTCAATCACTAAAATAACGTTAATATTTTTCAGTAAAACAACAACAGCGAGGTGTACCCGCGACTGCGGCTGCGAACAGAAGTACAAATGGCACAGACTGCTGGCATATGACCCTAACGATGACTGCGCTGGTATCTTCATGGACTGGTTCTTATTCCCATCCTGTTGTGTGTGCAGGTGCAATCCTTGATGCACACTGACTAGTATTTTATAGTTTTTACTTGGTAGTAGTGTTTCTACACTGAGCGTATGTCCCGAGAAGGCGAGGTCATACGCGGCGTAAACGCAAACATTATTGCAGGTATAGTGATCCAATTGGCTGCAAATTTCTGTGCAAGGCTTTAATTACAATCGACACATCTGTGTTCGGGATCCCCCTATTTAACCCGGCCTTCAAAGCAAAAGTAAACAGGCATCTTTCTGAGCACGCTTGCTTTATCGTAGTCATAGAACTCATCCACCGCTTTCTATCAGGTGTGATCGAAGTCAACATTTTGCAATCAAAAACTCAATTTTCTTTCTAACCTAACACAGATTTACAGTTTCATTTCATTCTCTAAAAACACAACTTTGTAGTTATCTTTTTTGTAGTGTTGCCAATGGCAGAAAATGGAACGCTTGATGTTATTTTGCTTAACTTTTCTTCGATACTCGTGGCAACTTAGCCACAATTTCATCATTGTTTTGTTGAATTCGAATAAATGATCGCTATTCTTGCATAACCCATTATATCGAAGCTACGTCGCGTTTACGCTGCGCATACGATCGACTAATGCCAACGCTAGATTTACGCCAGTTGTGAAGCCACCTCGAAGTGGTTTAGAACAGTTAGCATTTACAATTTCTGAGTAAGGTCACTTACTAAGTAGATAATATTGCTAGAAACGCGCATTTTGATTTGAATTTTTTGGTATCCTTGGCACAAGGCCTAGTATTTGTGATTCTTCTGATACCATAACCAGTTAAAACAAAAATTACACAAAATTATATGTATTTTGTTTAACAATAAATATGTTATTGTGACTGGTTGCTAGTGTCCTAAGCTTAATAGATTACCTATCTAGATCAACAGTACAGTATTGTACCAACTATATATTTAAGTACCATCTTTTATTTTGAATTAGCCACTAGCCAGCTGATTAAAAGAGGCAATGACTTTTTGCAAAACTTGGTTTTTATTAATTGTTTGAATCAAATGTTTGACTTTATTTCTATAATGACTATAAATCCTATTTATGATTTTATGTCGTCTTTTTATTTTTTATTTCGACAAGGTACAGTCAGAAGCAGAAATAAAACGCACTTCTAATAAAAACGCCCAGCATTTTTTGTAAATTCTAAATCATCATGACGTTTGCTGTTGACTGTACCCATAAAATATCAAAATATGTTTAGTTTAGATTGAAAGATTAATTAGTTTCAAAATATGAAATGGAACACTGCCATTGTATAGTTAAATAGGTACCTACTTCAGTTATTTAAAAATCGTAGAAAATTATCGATTCTTCAATCGTTATAATTGGTTTTGCAAACAATTTTAATTTTAGATCTTTGTTTAGGAGGTAGTATTAGTACATAACTTTTAGTTTACGAGACAATTACTAATATATCTTTTAACTAGGCTACTTATTTGTATTTATATTTCTATGTGTTAAACGTACAGAGACGGTTTTCCAACTAAGAAAGTGTTTTCAAAGTCGATCTCTATTTTATATTAAAAAAATATGTAAAGAAACATTTTTCCAAGTCGATTCGTCAATTTCGTTGGAAAGCAGCTGAGATACTCAGATTTAATAAAAAAAACGTTTACCTTTCAATAATAAAAGTGCAATGGACTATAATCATGTTTTTTATTTTTGTGTATACCATGTTACAAGCAGAGATGATAAAAAATAAAATATATAGTATAGATAGCCCGAACATCTATCCGAACTTATTTATTATATGATGTTCTTGTTATTGTTTTATGGCAAGGACGGTATTACGGTTGAGTTACTGCATGGTGGTGATCAACCCGTGCTTCAAGTTCTCGTAACACTCTATAACAAAGTGCTGTTCATTGCCACATCACCACAAGCCTAGAAGAAGGCGACAGTAGCTGTCCTCCACAAGAAAGGGGACCGATCCAATCTTAACAACTACCGTCCTATATCGCTTCTCTCCCAAATTTATAAACTGTTTGCCAAGATTCTGTGCAACCATCTCACCCGCCAGCTAGACAAATACCAGCCAACGGGATGGAAACCGGCTTGTTTAACTGAACAAGCAGGTTTCCGGAATGGTTTCTCTACGATTGACCATACCGTGAAGTAGATGATGGAGAAGAGTTCAGAATACAATCGACAGTCGAAGGCATTCGACAGTGTCTAACACTGGGCCGTTTTTAACTCCCTCCAGCTGCCAGATCTACACTCGGTAAGTAGACGTACTCAAAGAGCTGTACGTTTTGGCAACAAAGCATGTTAGATTACACGATCTCACTGCACCAATACCTATCAAGAAGGGAGTGCGGCAAGGAGATACCATTTCACCTTTTACGGCTGCCCTGGAAGACGTGATAAAAACATTAAATTGGGACCAGTGTGGTATATACGTCAATGGTGTCTAGGCGGCCAACTCCTTCGGTGCAAAGATGTGCTTAAGCGCCACATGAATCGATATGACCAAGACACGTCACAATGGGAGGCAATGGCAGCGGACCACTGTGGAGGCATATCGTGAGTACAGAGGTGTTTGAGTTTGAAAGGCTGCGTAAAAAAGAGCTCGGTGCCAAACGAGACGAGCTTAGGGCCCGACCACCCGCAGCCATCCAATACAATTTCGTCGGAGGGTGCTGACTTGCAGTGAATGTGGATGCACTTTCATGGCAAAAATTGGCTATGTCAGTCACCAGAGGGCACACCAGCGATCCTCTTAATAGGCAGATCCAAGTCGCTGTGGCCGAAATCGGTCGGGATCATAATCTACAGGGTGGCCGGAACATTGACGTCCAAAAATAAAATTTCGGTCCCTCGTATCGTGGGGTATTCGAATCACCCCCATGTATGTTCCGCGACTTTTCATAGTTTTCGAGTTATGAATTTTTTTCTGAATGTTTGAAAATTTTCGACCTGACCAACCTAAAAAAATTCTAAAAAAAAAAGTAGAGGGTTTTATCGAGTTTCTTTTTTTGCAACTGAATTTTCATAAGTAGTACTTTTATGCATAAAATAATCAGCTTCGTAACTGTGATGAAAGTTATGAAAATGTTGATCTAAAGTGAAAAATTTACGTTCGGTAAATTATGACTTAAATTTTCAACTTCAAATTAAAAATCTAAACAGGTGACTTCATGGTTCTCAAGTAGGCTTCAAGAATGCGCCAGACTCTCAGCTTTCATAATCATTAAAAAACGTAGGACTTAATGGGGCTAACTTTGGCCTTAATCGGCCTTCAAAGACTGCGAGGTGGAAAATTCTTAAAATTAGCTATCTGATTAATAAATTTTTTTTTTCCATTTTCTCGCTCCTAAGGTTATTTAAATTTGCTAACCAAAAATGACTGCAGGAAAGCTAAGATTTAAACACGGAGATTTTTTTAAATGTTAGTTTAATGAATTTTGCGCGATCCGTTCTCGTGGACTATGGGTTGTAAACGAGGGTGCAACTCTTTTACCTGCAATAACAATGGACCGAGAGGAAAAGAGACCGAATTATTGCTATCTCTCTCACGCAAGGCGCGCAACAAGCCAACGCGAAACAAGTACCTCAGTCGTACTCACATTGTGTTTACTGCTATACGCGTGTCGCCATTTTGTCTTTACCACACTCGCTTTGCCCACGGACTCCGCTGCCTACTTGTTTGACTACTTTGCTCGTTTATTGGACTGTGTTTTGCATTCTGATTTGGACTTTTTTTACGTGGAAGTGTAAAAAATTAGTTACACGTTAAGTGAATATGCAGAAATGCATTATTTTTATGGAGTTGCACAAGGAAACGGCCATGAAGCAGCGCGACTGTATCGCGAACAACTTCAACGTCGTGGTGGGCCGCAACCTGAGCGATATCCCGACCATCGTGTTTTTATTAACACGCACAACACTTTGATGGCAGGCCGCATTCCTGGTCGACGCGGCAGTCATGAAGGAATCCCTAGAGCTAACCCGGATCGCAGAGAAATGGTGCTGGAAGAAGTTCAGCGAAATCCGTCTACGAGTACGAGAAGTATGGCTCGTGCTCTGAACATCCCAAGGACTTCTATCCAAGACATTCTTCACGATGAAGAATACCACGCGTTCCACATCCGACGAGTCCAAGCTTTACTGCCTACAGATCACCAATTGCGCGTTGATTTTTGCCAAACCATGTTACGAAAAGAGCAAGAGGATCCTGGATTTTTCAATAAAGTTTTATGGTCAGATGAGTCATGATTGGAGCGATCCGGAATATTCAATATTCATAATTACCACACGTGGGCGAATGAAAATCCACTCGAAGTGAGAGCTTCGACATTTCAACATCGCTTCAGCGTTAACTTGTGGTCTGGTATCCTCAATGGCGAACTAATTGGTCCGTTTGAACTGCCGTCCAGACTTGATGGAGAAACATACAAAAACTTTTTGGAAAATGAACTTCCATTGTTGCTGGCAGATGTGAATCTCGAACTCAGACGAACCATGGTGTTGCAAAATGACGGCGCCCCGTGTCACTATGCAACCCAGGTCCGAAATTACTTAGATGAAACATACCCCAACAGATGGATCGGACGCAGCGGACCAATTAGGTGGCCTCCACGCTCACCTGATCTCAACCCCATCGATTTCTTTATTTGGGGCTATTACAAGGAAATAGCATACGCCCGAGACTGTTCAAGTGAACAAGAGCTGAGGCAGTTGATTGCAGAAGCTGAACGTGTTGTGAGAGAGAACAGAGACGCTTTTAGACGATTGCCAGACAATTTCTTACGTAGGTGTAGAATGTGTATTGCTGCTGGTGGTGGCCACTTTGAAAACCTTTTGTAAATGTTAAAAATAAATTAAGTACTTTTTTCACATTATCATCTGTGTTTTATTCAAAACCACTTTTTACGTAAAACTTTTCTTACCCAACTCTGAAACTATTTGTTGGTTAGTTTTCAGTATTCTTATCATTAATTAACCTTAGGAACGAGAAAATAGCCAAAAAAAAATAATTACTCAGATGGGTAATTTTAAGAATTTTTCCACCTCGCTGTCTTTGAAGGCCGATTTTAAACAAAGTAGCCCTATTAAGTACTTCATTTTTTTATGATTATGAAAGCTGAGAGTCTGGCGCATTCTTGAAGCCTACTTAGGAATTATGAAGTCACCTGTTAAGATTTTTAATTTAAAGTTAAAAATTTGAGTCATAATTTACCGAACGTAAATTTTTCACTTTAGATCAACATTTTCATAACTTTCATCACAGTTACGAAGCTGATTATTTTATGCATAAAAGTACTACTTATGAAAATTCAGTTGCAAAAAAAGAAACTCGATAAAACCCTCTACTTTTTTTTTAGAATTTTTTTAGGTTGGTCAGGTCGAAAATTTTCAAACATTCAGAAAAAAATTCATAACTCGAAAACTATGAAAAGTCGCGGAACATACATGGGGGTGATTCGAATACCCCACGATACGAGGGACCGAAATTTTATTTTTGGACGTCAATGTTCCGGCCACCCTGTATATATATAAAAATCAATGCCACTTTTCGTTGTAATTTTATAACTCAAGAACGGGCTCACCTATCCAAACCAAATGTTTAGGCTTTGTTCGGACTATTTAGTAGATGGTTTATGTGAAGTTTGCACAAAATCGGTCGAGCGGTTCTTCATTTAACACATTTTTTGTAACAAATGAATTCAATAAATGGCAGATCATTTTGTTAGTGGGTATTTTGTTATTTGCAATTGGACCCGGTAGGTGGCCCTGCTGTCCGGGCAGGACGACGTCTGCCAGGTTCGCTAGTTATATATATACATTTTGTTCGCCGAATCCCTGGCAGACCTTCAACGCAAGCTGTTAGAACTCTACGATGCTTCCTTACGAGTAGGCTTGAGAATTAACATGTCTAAGACGAGGGTGATGTCACGAGCGGCTGGAAATGGTTGATAATTACTTTTATCTTAGACATGTTCTATCTTTTGATAAGGAGTACTCGAACAAAGAATTTTCCAGGAGAATACAGCTAGGGTGGGCGGCATTCGGTAAGCAGATTTTACGGTCTAAGAGGATACCATAGTGCCTAAAAACCCGCCCTTTCAACCAGTGTGTCCTGCCAACGATGACCACCGAATACGAGTCGTACAAAGGGTCATGGAGCGAGCTATGCACGGCATAACCCTACTAGATCGAGTGCGTAAATCTGAAATCCGTCGTCGTGCGAAAGTGTTCGACGTCGGGGACAGGGCGATACATCTACAGTGGAGTTGGGCATCTGGCTAGACGCGGAGACGGCCGATGGAGTAAGATCCTAACCGAATAGTGGCCAAAGATGAGCCAGAGAAACCAGGGCCGTTCAAAAGCGCGTTGGGTCGACGATATTGTCAGGAGCTCGGGAAGCGGATGTATGAGGGACGCAAAGGTCAGAAAGGAGTAGCAGAAAAAAGGGGAGGCCTATACCCAACAGTGGTTGATTCCGGGCAGAAATGATGATGATGATATGATTTATAACTTTGCAAATGGTTATTATTATATTTTTATTTAATTTCTAAGGCATTATTGGGCTATGCAGTGGTAAAACAAACCATTTAATCATTTCAACATAGACAATTTATTTTCTATTCATATATTGTCGAAAAAAAACAGGACTGTATATTTATATACATATTACGTTTCTACTTACATATTATTCACAGATTCAAGATTTATTCATTTCGGTTCCGCGGTCTCTTTGGTTTTCAGCTGCTCGAATTCTTTGAACACTTTTTCACTAAGTTTGTCACCCTCGTCATGAATTTGTTCGACAGCTACCACTTCTGGGATGTAGAATTGCATCATGTTTTGGACCTGGAACAGGAGAGGACTTAATATTAGGACATAGGACAAAAACTGTATAATATACTGAACTTTATCATGATTAGACCCCATCTTCTAGGGAACAGAAGCATGACTGCTCAAGTTATAATCCTGGGTTTCATTACAAGTACTGGACAGGGCTCTATTAGATCATTTTGAGTAACAAAATTTGATTTGTGCCCTCTCAACAACAATAATTTAGACCGCTCAGATACTCTGGAGTTTTAAATGTGTGGGTACTATACTTTGCTTTCGCCTATAGTATCTCTTCATCACAAATGTTATAAAATAGAAAAAAAAAACCTGTATTACAAAGTAAGTAAGTACAATAAAGAGAACACCAGTGGCCCATTAGTGGCGGCCAAGAGCCCCAGACTTACAAGCTGTAAGTCGTAGGTTCGAACTCAGGCTGGCACATGACTTTGTGTGAGTAATTTATTTTATCACCACTGCTCTCAAAAACGGTGAAGGAAAACATCGTGAGGAAACCGGCATGTCTTATATCCTAGAACCAAAAATTCAATGACATAAGACTTCTGCCAACTCGCACTGGGCCCGGGTGGTGGAAGCCTATTCCCTATCATTGAGAGGAGGCTTATGTCCCAGCAGTGGGAACATTATAGGATGATGATCATGAATACAAAGTTTAAAAAATCTACTTACTCCATTCTTTAGAGTAACAATCGAGCTAGGACATGAAGAACATGACCCCTGCATCCTGAGCCTCAGTATGCCGTCTTTGAAGTCTACAAACAAAACATCACCACCATCCTCCTGAACTGTTGGCCTGATGCGAGTGTCTAGAAGTTCTTTTATCATTTGTACTGTCTCATCATCATCTTCATGTATTTCTGAAATAATACATTGAATATTAAATTATATTATACTGTCTTTGTTTGCGTGGAAGACACCTTTACCAAACTCAAAGAACATCAAACCATATCTTGTGGTGCTTTGGAATAGTATAGCTTTGTAGCAGTGATGTTCTGATATAAATTATTGAAAAAAAAACTGTTGTCTTACGTGTATCACCCGAAGGTTTAGCATCGATGACAACTGGTAAGCCACTTGCAAAAAAGTCCATGATGGTTGCGTATATATCTGGTTTCAAGAGCCTCCAGTCAACATCGTCATCCTGTTTGGTAACAGTCACAAACTCGGGGCCAAAGAATACAGAACTCACCCCTTCAATGCGGAATATCATTTTTGCTGAAATTGTGAAGATAACAATTTTATTTACTGCACAATATATTTAAACAGGCATAAAAAAAGTAAGTTTTTTCTAGGCTTTACCAGGCTAGTATTCGTTTTTTAAGCCCTAAATGAGTCCTCATTGATCATTCTCCTGCCCAATTAATTTGAAGGTAATTTTATCATCTTCATAAAGAATAACATACCTAAAGGACTGCACTGCGCTGCTCCGATATTGGGAAAATCCATTGTCTGCCCTGTTTCCAGTACCTTAACCCCAGGTAAAAACTTCAAGCTGTTTGGATTAGGTGTGTCCTGTGTCTGTATGAACATAGTACGGCAAAGGCATCCATTGTTGATAGGAGCTTTCTTGTTGACATTCTTTTGGACGACTTGAGTCAGTCCACTGAATTGCTTGACATTGTTTTGGCTGAAAAGAATAAATAAATAAATCAGTTTAGTGACACACACAAAGACAACAACATTGAGCTTAGTTAAAAAAAAAGTAGTTAAAAAACTAAAAAACCCGACTGCAAAAACTGAAAAACAAAAACCAAGCACATTTTAAATTTAACAAAACTTGGAAGCAGGCGGGGTCCATTCTATTTTCATTTCATACTTTAATATTCAAATAATATATATATATATATATAATTTTAATGCGTGTTGTTTTGTTTTGTTTTTACTACTGCAAATCAAAGATGAATTCATTTTTAAGAAATCTCGAATTTTATATTATAATGGCAAATTGTGTTTTATTTTTTTTGCTTAATAAGGAATAAACAAGGCTTTATTATTATTATTATTATTATATGCGTTTCCGACGAATTTCCGCTACATCGGGAGGTTCCTGTTTTACCGCCCCTAAGTCGTCTTAGGGGCGGTAAACCAGGAACCTCCCGATGTCACTGACCGACTTCCTCTCAATGGTAGCAACAACATAGTTATTACATAATGTGTGAAATGATTTTTTTTCTACAGATATAGAAAACATGGGTTAGTCTTCTGAGGTTGACTACATCGAAAAACTAGGCATTACTTTCCTATTGGCACTTATTTACTTTGCATGTTGAAAACGAAGGCAGTCAGCTAAGTTGATAGCTCGAGTCACTGCTCAAGGAGCACTACCATATCCTTTAAAAAACATAGTCACCCTAAAGGATATCAGAATGCACCTGACAACGACGTTAATTTATGATTTACCTGAGCAAAAATGCCGCGCAAAATCGTCCACATTGATTACCCGTTCTATGGATTCTAAATAAACTTCGCCACATCGTTTTGCGTATTTACAGTAATGCCGTTCGCAAATTTGGAGCAGTTTTCAGAATAAGTACAAATGATTTTACTTGTGGCTACGGCTAGGTCTGGCAAAAAACGTAATAACATACTTTGACATTGACAGTTTGGACAGTTGACACTGACGCAATAAAAAACAATTTTTTTTTTTTTTATTTCCTTCGCCCTTCATGGGCAGGCTAAGGTCTTGGACCATACCGCCTCGTCTTCAGTGCTTATTATCTTTCTTGTTTATAAGTAAGGCCAAAGCCTCGTCTTCAGTTTAATCCTTCTTGTTCAAAAGTAAGTAAGGCCGAAACCTCGTCTTCAGTTTTATCCTTCTTGTACAAAAGTCAATAAGGCCGCAGCCTCGTCCATAATAGTTTACACCTTGTTTTAAATTTATGTTAGGCCAGAGCCATGTCTTCAGTATTCATTATTGTAATCAATATCATTATAATATGATGTCATATCCGTGTTATTATATAAAAGAAAGTCGTGTTAGTTACACCATTTATAAGTCAAGAACGGCTGAACCGATTTGGCTGGAAATTGGTGGGGAGGTAGCTTAAAACCAGGAGACGGACATAGGATAGTTTTTGTTCTTTTTTTTTTTGGTAAGTAGATAGTTAGGTTGTATGTAGGTAGATAGGTAGTAGGTAGGTAGTATTTAGGTAGGTAGTAGGTAGGTAGGTAGTAGGTAGGTAGTAGGTAGGTAGTAGGTAGGTAGTAGGTAGGTAGGTAGTAGGTAGGTAGGTAGTAGGTAGGTAGTAGGTAGGTAGTAGGTAGGTAGTAGGTAGGTAGTAGGTAGGTAGTAGGTAGGTAGTAGGTAGGTAGTAGGTAGGTAGTAGGTAGGTAGTAGGTAGGTAGTAGGTAGGTGGTAGTAGGTAGGTAGTAGGTAGGTAGTAGGTAGGTAGTAGGTAGGTAGTAGGTAGGTAGTAGGTAGGTGGTAGTAGGTAGGTAGTAGGTAGGTAGTAGGTAGGTAGTAGGTAGGTAGTAGGTAGGTAGTAGGTAGGTAGTAGGTAGGTAGTAGGTAGGTAGTAGGTAGGTAGTAGGTAGGTAGTAGGTAGGTAGTAGGTAGGTAGTAGGTAGGTAGTAGGTAGGTAGTAGGTAGGTAGTAGGTAGGTAGTAGGTAGGTAGTAGGTAGGTAGTAGGTAGGTAGTAGGTAGGTAGTAGGTAGGTAGTAGGTAGGTAGTAGGTAGGTAGTAGGTAGGTAGTAGGTAGGTAGTAGGTAGGTAGTAGGTAGGTAGTAGGTAGGTAGTAGGTAGGTAGTAGGTAGGTAGTAGGTAGGTAGTAGGTAGGTAGTAGGTAGGTAGTAGGTAGGTAGTAGGTAGGTAGTAGGTAGGTAGTAGGTAGGTAGTAGGTAGGTAGTAGGTAGGTAGTAGGTAGGTAGTAGGTAGGTAGTAGGTAGGTAGTAGGTAGGTAGTAGGTAGGTAGTAGGTAGGTAGTAGGTAGGTAGTAGGTAGGTAGTAGGTAGGTAGTAGGTAGGTAGTAGGTAGGTAGTAGGTAGGTAGTAGGTAGGTAGTAGGTAGGTAGTAGGTAGGTAGTAGGTAGGTAGTAGGTAGGTAGTAGGTAGGTAGTAGGTAGGTAGTAGGTAGGTAGTAGGTAGGTAGTAGGTAGGTAGTAGGTAGGTAGTAGGTAGGTAGTAGGTAGGTAGTAGGTAGGTAGTAGGTAGGTAGTAGGTAGGTAGTAGGTAGGTAGTAGGTAGGTAGTAGGTAGGTAGTAGGTAGGTAGTAGGTAGGTAGTAGGTAGGTAGTAGGTAGGTAGTAGGTAGGTAGTAGGTAGGTAGTAGGTAGGTAGTAGGTAGGTAGTAGGTAGGTAGTAGGTAGGTAGTAGGTAGGTAGTAGGTAGGTAGTAGGTAGGTAGTAGGTAGGTAGTAGGTAGGTAGTAGGTAGGTAGTAGGTAGGTAGTAGGTAGGTAGTAGGTAGGTAGTAGGTAGGTAGTAGGTAGGTAGTAGGTAGGTAGTAGGTAGGTAGTAGGTAGGTAGTAGGTAGGTAGTAGGTAGGTAGTAGGTAGGTAGTAGGTAGGTAGTAGGTAGGTAGTAGGTAGGTAGTAGGTAGGTAGTAGGTAGGTAGTAGGTAGGTAGTAGGTAGGTAGTAGGTAGGTAGTAGGTAGGTAGTAGGTAGGTAGTAGGTAGGTAGTAGGTAGGTAGTAGGTAGGTAGTAGGTAGGTAGTAGGTAGGTAGTAGGTAGGTAGTAGGTAGGTAGTAGGTAGGTAGTAGGTAGGTAGTAGGTAGGTAGTAGGTAGGTAGTAGGTAGGTAGTAGGTAGGTAGTAGGTAGGTAGTAGGTAGGTAGTAGGTAGGTAGTAGGTAGGTAGTAGGTAGGTAGTAGGTAGGTAGTAGGTAGGTAGTAGGTAGGTAGTAGGTAGGTAGTAGGTAGGTAGTAGGTAGGTAGTAGGTAGGTAGTAGGTAGGTAGTAGGTAGGTAGTAGGTAGGTAGTAGGTAGGTAGTAGGTAGGTAGTAGGTAGGTAGTAGGTAGGTAGTAGGTAGGTAGTAGGTAGGTAGTAGGTAGGTAGTAGGTAGGTAGTAGGTAGGTAGTAGGTAGGTAGTAGGTAGGTAGTAGGTAGGTAGTAGGTAGGTAGTAGGTAGGTAGTAGGTAGGTAGTAGGTAGGTAGTAGGTAGGTAGTAGGTAGGTAGTAGGTAGGTAGTAGGTAGGTAGTAGGTAGGTAGTAGGTAGGTAGTAGGTAGGTAGTAGGTAGGTAGTAGGTAGGTAGTAGGTAGGTAGTAGGTAGGTAGTAGGTAGGTAGTAGGTAGGTAGTAGGTAGGTAGTAGGTAGGTAGTAGGTAGGTAGTAGGTAGGTAGTAGGTAGGTAGTAGGTAGGTAGTAGGTAGGTAGTAGGTAGGTAGTAGGTAGGTAGTAGGTAGGTAGTAGGTAGGTAGTAGGTAGGTAGTAGGTAGGTAGTAGGTAGGTAGTAGGTAGGTAGTAGGTAGGTAGTAGGTAGGTAGTAGGTAGGTAGTAGGTAGGTAGTAGGTAGGTAGTAGGTAGGTAGTAGGTAGGTAGTAGGTAGGTAGTAGGTAGGTAGTAGGTAGGTAGTAGGTAGGTAGTAGGTAGGTAGTAGGTAGGTAGTAGGTAGGTAGTAGGTAGGTAGTAGGTAGGTAGTAGGTAGGTAGTAGGTAGGTAGTAGGTAGGTAGTAGGTAGGTAGTAGGTAGGTAGTAGGTAGGTAGTAGGTAGGTAGTAGGTAGGTAGTAGGTAGGTAGTAGGTAGGTAGTAGGTAGGTAGTAGGTAGGTAGTAGGTAGGTAGTAGGTAGGTAGTAGGTAGGTAGTAGGTAGGTAGTAGGTAGGTAGTAGGTAGGTAGTAGGTAGGTAGTAGGTAGGTAGTAGGTAGGTAGTAGGTAGGTAGTAGGTAGGTAGTAGGTAGGTAGTAGGTAGGTAGTAGGTAGGTAGTAGGTAGGTAGTAGGTAGGTAGTAGGTAGGTAGTAGGTAGGTAGTAGGTAGGTAGTAGGTAGGTAGTAGGTAGGTAGTAGGTAGGTAGTAGGTAGGTAGTAGGTACGTAGTAGGTAGGTAGTAGGTACGTAGTAGGCAGGTAGTTGGTAGGAAAAAGGGCATTGCAAGGCATGCCGGGTTCAGCTAGTAAATTTATACAGTGCTAAATATGTACTGTGATTTTCCAGCAAACCTTGAATGTCGCGCGGGATGCTTGCTGGCGTTTTATATACTTCCAATAATTTATCAGTTAGAAGAATTCTTTGTAAGTCATAAGCTGGGCATTCAAAAATTATATGATCTAGGGTCTGATCACTTCCTAAGTCACAATTGCCACAAACAGGCGATGTTATAATTTTCATTCTGGCTAAATGTGCGTTGAATCTTCCATGACCAAGTCTAAGACGATTTAGAGTAGTATAAAATTTTCTGCTCTTTGGAAGATCAGATTTAGTGAAACAGGGCACAGAACCAATGACTGGATTTATTTTCGCATACCATTTTCCTTTAGTTCTTAATGTTTCTTGCCAGTTCTCATGCCAATTACAGATCTTTTGTTCATTTAATTTAGTAAGCAGGTCGGAACTAGGTATGGCAACATTTCTCGTCTCAGCTGGGATGTCAACGTCACTAGTAACTCTTGCAAGATAATCTGCGTTTTCGTTTCCTGCTACTCCTATGTGGGAGGGTGTCCATAACAAACTTATCATATATCCTCTAGAACTAAGATCAGCGTATAAAGTCCGAATCTCATATAAAATATTTCCAGTATTGGCGTCCAGTTTCGGGTTTTGTAAGGCCGTGACAACACTCATGCAGTCGGTCGCTATAAGCCAAGTTGTGTGCCCAAGATTTTTTTCATGTACCTATATACTGCAGAGCTGATAAAATGGCTAGAGATTCTGCTGTAAATATAGTCATGGCTCCAGGTAACCGAACTCCATGTCCAACAGTAAGATGAGGTAGATATATGGCTAACGAAACATTTCTATTATTTTTGGATCCATCAGTAAATATATGCCTGTACCCAGGGAACTCTGCAATTAACTGATATACATCTTCTTTACTCCGTAGGTCACGGTTAATGTAAATGTCCATGGGCCAGAATTTGCTAATATAATTACCAGAGTAACATGGCCATCTGCCTTTACATTTCTCAATTTGATATTGATCATTAATACTGATTATATTAGAAAAGTCATGAAATATGTAGGGGACATTTACGAAATTAGAGGGACTGTATACTCTATGATAAAATAATATTTTCTTTAACAAAGGATGATTTTCGAAAGATAAAAGTTTGAGAATGTATTTGGATTTTAAAAACTGAAATCTTATTTTCATAGGAGGAGTGTTACACTCAATTTGAAGTGAATTAATTGGAGTTGTCTTCATTGCACCAGTTACACATCTAAGATTGTGGTTTTGAAGAATCTCCAATTTGTGAACCAATCTCTGATCAGACCCAAAGCATAAAAATCCATATTCAAAATGACTACGGACTAAGGATTTATATAACATAAGCAAAATTTTAGGATCAGCTGCAATTGACAGTGACTTAACAAAATTAAAAGCTTTATTTGCTCTACCTAACAGATAATCAACATACTTAGTCCATGAGAGGTTGCTTGAAAAAATTATACCCAGAAACTTCACTTCATTCACTATTGGAAGAACACTATTATTGTAATAAATATGTAGGTCTGTTTCACACTCTCCAAACACTATAACTTTAGATTTTTCTGGACTAATGTCCAAGTTTAGATAATGAAAATAGTTCTTTAGCCGAATTAAAGCTGTGTTTAAAATACTTTCAACAGAACTTATATCTGAACCTGAAGCATAAATAACCAAATCATCTGCAAACTGCAAATTTGCCACTTCAATACCAAGTACAATGTTTAATCTATGTAAATAAAGATAAATCAATGGACTGAGGATGCCACCTTGACATACCCCTTTGTATGAAAAACGTGGCCCGATTAAACATTTATTCACTTTGACATATACCTCTCTACCATGCAGAAAGTTAAAGATCCATATTATAATTTTTTCAGGAATACCAAGGGCACGAAGTTCACCACACAAAATGTGCAGATTGATGTTGTTGAATGCACCCACTACATCAAAGAACACACCAACAAAATGATTGTCCATTTTATTAGAATTATATATATCTAATTGCAAATGAGAAATGCTATCTCGAGTGGAGCAACCACGTCGAAAGCCAAATTGATTGGATGGTAATAGGCTATTACTTTCTATATAAAATTCTAGTCTTTGTTTAATTAATTGTTCAAAGGTTTTTCCCATGCATGATGTTAATGCTACTGGTCTATATGATTCTGCTTTGTGTCTTACTTTGTTAGGTTTAAGTACTGGGATGAGACAGTCTATTTTCCATTCATTAGGGATGATCATTTCCTGCCAAAGTAAATTAAAAACACTTAGTATATGAGAAAGTGCCTTAATTGATACATTCTTCAACATTTTATATGGTATTCCATCAAGGCCAAAAGCTGAATCACGTCTAAATGATATTGCAGATTTTAATTCCTGAAGAGAAAATGGATAAATTAAATATTCATATTGTGCTGAAACTTTTACTTCATAAGGAATTGATTTAAATGGCCCCTCAACTGTATCTGGAGTATATTTTTTAAGAAAATCGAATACCCAAGAAGAAATATTATTACTTGAAGGTGTAAATGTTTTATTAAATCTTTTTGAAATTTGCCAAATTCTAGATAATGGAGTAGTTCTATTAAATGACTCACATAGAGAAATCCAACTTAAATATCTTTCTCTTTTTAAAACTAACTTTTTAAGAGCTTGTAATTTTTTAAACTCAATATATTTTTCTAATGTAGGATTGTATTTAAATTCTATATAGGCATTCCTAGAGTCTTCTACTGCTTTAGTGCAATTCAAATTCCACCAAGGTAATGGGATGCGTTTTTTACGATTATTGTTTACTAATGTTGTATTAAAAGATGTAGCAGGTCTTAATGTTGATGGTAATGATTTAATAATAGCTAAATTTAACAACTTTATCAAGTCATTATATGACTGTAGTGGGTTATCTTGATTAATTTTAAAATCGACTATCAAACTATCAACACTCTTCTTATATATTACCCAATCAACCAAGTTAAAATTAAAATGTTTTGGTAAATTTGAAGTTTCTGTATCATGTGAGATATTATAATTGTTATTAATAAGTACCCTTGTAATTACAGGCAAATGGTAACTACCTAACGGATCGTCATGAACAGACCAGTTACAAGACAATGATATTGAAGTTGATACTACAGTTAAATCAAGTGCATTTCTTTGCCACGTATCAGAGCCTACGGTAGTCATTTCTCCATCATTTAATAAAACCAAATTATGGTCATTAATGATTTCAAGCACCTCTCGGCCGCGAATGTTTACACTGTTACATCCCCAGGCCGAATGATGTGCATTGAAATCTCCACCAACCAAGAGAGGACCAGGAATACTACAAATTAAATTATCAAACTTATACTTAGTAAATGGAGCGTTTCCGGGACTATAAAAACTGACTAGTGAAATTTCTTTATTATTGCCATATTTTAAACGAATTGCTATATTTTGTATGGAATCATCATATAAAGTATCTATTTTACTAAATTGTAAACTGTTATGTATTAAAATAGCTACACCATTGTGTGTATTACCTGAGTCTAATCTTACTATATTATATCCTTTAATACTAAATCTCATGTGAGGCTTGAGCCAAGTCTCACACAGTAAAGCTACATGTATGTTGAACTCATGTAAAAAATACGAAAAAGTATGTTTGTTACTATTGATGCTCTGGGCATTCCACTGAACTATATTTAGCTGATCCATAATATTAAGGTTTATTTATATTATTCTGAATTTTTGATAATAGGACATCTTTTATGCTTTGAGTGCAAATACTCTTTTCATTATTTTTATTTTGAGAAATTAATTTATTATTGTCTGTATTAAAATATTTAAAATTGGTTCTGTTTCAACTAGTGACTGTAATTGTTTAGCAGGACTAGACTTTGAAAGAGATGGAAATGACTTTTCATTAAATAAATCTGCATAATATATGATTTTTTATTAATTTTGTTTTTGTTTTCTTGCACTTTTTGTTGTTTGACTGGGCACTGTGACGAAATTGCTACATGTTTACCTTGACAGTGGCAACATGTTGCCTCAGTTGAAGGTATTTGGCATTCTTTATAATTATGATCCTTGGTACATATGGAACATCTTTGTGAGTTCTTACAGAATTTAGCTATATGGCCATACCTTAGACACTTCAAGCATTGTTTTACCGGCGGAATGTACGGACGAACTTCGAACCGCCAGCTGTTCAGGTCTACACTGTCGGGTATCGCTGCACACGAGAATGTGATGGACACCGTCTTCGTAGGCTGAAAGGACACCCCCCCTCCTTCTGAAATAGTGCGACGCATAAATCTTCTAATAGAAATAATATTGTTTGTGCTGGTTATTGCATTGTAGATGTGTTCGTTGCTGAGATCAATGGGAACATGCATGATAACACCTGTATTCTCCGTAGCGGCTGCAGGAATACTGGCTTTTAATTTATAGCCATCTAGGAATTTTCTATTTATTAACGCCGCATTGGCTAATCCAGGACGTTCGAAAATTACACCAATTTTGTATCTATTCATGCGTAACAATTGTTTTACGCCCTTATTATATTTTTTAATGTTGGTTGATAGGGACATCATGTCTCTATCACCGATCGGGACTAAATCGATGCTTTCTAAAAACACAACATATTCAAAATTGCCTCCGTTTTCAGGATATGACCTTATGTAGTCAGGAATCCGAAATTCCCGATACTTATCCTTTCCTTCAACAGGTACAGTTTCCTCTGAAGAGCTTGAGGCTCCACCGTCGTCTTCAGAGGACACCAATGGTGGAGCAGAAGACAAATTATCTTCTTTTTTTCTTTTTTTAGGATTCCCTTTCTTCCCCATCATGAGAGAATCAAGCAAATAAACTTATAAATGAATAAAATAAATTATTTGAAAATTTGTTTTAAAAAAGGCGCCCTTTGGTTACGAATTTCCCGCGCTTTTTTTTCCAATAAAAAACAAATGATTTACCACGTTACAACTGGAATGCTGTGCCACACATAAAGTAATAAACTCTAGAAACGACGTGGCTTGGCCCACCTCTCTGCCAAAGCACATTGAACTTTCAACCATACATGCAGTACCGAATTAACCAAGAAGTAAGAGTACGTGGTTTTGACGTCACAATAAATTATAGATGCAGAACGGATTTTGACAACAACGTATTTTTTGTTTAAAATGCTATAAAACCACACTTACCGGTATAATATGGAATAAAAACGTTTTTACGCCACATTAAAATGTTTTAAAATACCCGCTCCCACTCTCATGGTACTTTTTTATAGGACAAATTCCTTGTTTGAGGCAACGTTAAAAAAAACACTTCTTTCTTTTAAGTTCAGTCTATTTTAACGATATTCTATTTTGAGGAGTGGGTGTTTTTCTGAGGGTACTTTCAACCATAACGATAGAAACTAGTTTTTATACAGGGTGATTGACTGATTGGTAATTGAATTAAACTAAGAGGCACAATTATTTCAATGTAATTTCTTGTTTTCACTATAAACGAATCAGATCCAATTAAACAATACTGGATGTACAGTTAAAATTGTTGCAAATGAGTTAGAGTGAGTAAATTTGCAGTTGGTTTAATGGCAGTAGAAGTAATAATAATAATAATAATAACACTAATGACCGCAAGGAGGTATGGCAAAGCAAGGAGCTACACGGACGCTTTTACCGGGCCTTACATGGAACCGATGTAGATTTCTTAGCGTCCGTATCCTGGCTACGTTTCGGTGACCTTTTCGGGGAAACCGAAGGTTTTGTCTGTGCAATAATGGACGAAGTTATGATGACGAACAACTACCGGAAATACATTGTGAAGGATGGCACGGTTGACATATGTCGGGCATGCCACCGTCCTGGAGAATCGATCCGTCACATTATTTCTGGGTGTTCTCGTCTGGCTAATGGAGAATATTTGCATAGACACAACCTCGTTGCCAGGATTATCCACCAGCAACTTGCTTTGAAATACAACCTTGTGGAAACAGAAGTGCCATACTATAGGTATGCGCCCGACCCAGTTCTCGATAATGGTAATATTTCGTTGTATTGGGATCGACCTATCGTCACTGACAGGACTATTGTTGCCAATAAGCCTGACATTGTGGTGATAGATCGATCGGAGCGTCGCGCAATGATTGTTGATATAACAGTCCCGCATGACGAGAACCTCGTGAAAGCAGAGAAAGATAAGCAATTCAAGTATCTGGATCTGGCTCGCGAGGTTGTCGACATGTGGCACGTGAATACAGCAGTCATTGTGCCGATAGTCGTGTCTGCCAATGGCTTAATAGCCAAGAGCCTCGACGAACATCTAAGGAGGCTCTCGCTTGGTAGCTGGATCAAGGGCTTGATTCAGAAGGCAGTACTTCTGGACACGGCGCGCATTGTCAGGAGGTTCCTCTCTCAAGAGCCCTGACCACCGGTAGTTCGGACTCTGTTCCCAATACTAGTGGACCACTATTTTTTATATTTTTAAATGTTTTTTATATACCTTTTTGTAATTAATATTTAAAAATGTATTTAATATGTTATGAAATGAATAAAGGAGATAATAATAATAATAATATTCCACAACTATCACACAACGCCATCTAGTCCCAAGCTAAGCAGAGCTTGTGTTATGGGTACTAGACAACTGATAAACATACTTATATATTTCTAAATACATACATATTATAGATAAATTACACCCAGACACAGAACAAATGATCGTGCTCATCACACAAACATTTGTCCTGGGTGGGAATCGAACCCACGACCTCCGGCATAGCAGTTAGGGTCACTAACCACTAGACCAACAGGCCAATCAACCCCTACCCCTACCCTTATCAAAACAAAAAGTCACTCGTCTCTCCACCACTACGATTTTTTTGTGTTCTAGACAACATCTAGGACGTTCAAATAGCTAGTTACGGAGATATTGGTGGTTGAAGTTCAATATTTTTCACAGCTGTTTTTTTATAATACGCGTTGTTCAGGATATAACTTTACCTAAATTACCTCCATGGCCCGTTTACTATTCAAAGCATTCACTTTCCAAATGTTTTATGAGTGCTACATTGAGTTTTACTCTAAAATGTGATTTGTCACCCAAAAAAAAGTCGGTTCCCAGCAATCATTCATGCGTAGGGGAACTTACATTGATGCACATAATGCTTGACGGTTGACTGTTTCGTGAGAGCTTCTTCTCCAGCCTGTACGTCTAATGCACACATGTCTAATGCATACGCGTAATGCACACATAGGGATTAGTTCACCTATGCTAACTCTAGAGCTTATTCTTCTATGGTGAGGACCTTAGCTTAAAGGTCCACACCGCCACATCCACTGCAGGAGACACTGAACAAGGCCAACAGGTACGCAGGGACGTATACAACTGGGATAAGCCCAGTTGTCTGGCACCACGGATATTCTATAACGTGTACACATAAGTAGTGGTGGTTAATATATTATAAAGCAAAATAAGGCACCGTGCTTAATACACATATCATAAAGCAAATGCTATCGTGGCTCCCACAAGTTGCTATTTGCTTATTGCTTTTACATCGCACTCTCTGTCTCTGTCGGTCGCGCGAAAAGCAACGTTGTGTGCGTGATCGTTATAACCACCGTGGACGATTTTGCGATCTCGGGCGGCTCACATAAATAAATACTTAATATAGTTACAGTTTTGCTTCGTGCATTTTAAGTGTAAATACGCCTATAATTGCTTTAAATACTAACTTATTTTATTTCATAATAACATTTGCTCAATTATAGACAGTCCTAAGCCTGAAAAGTATGAAGGAAAGTTCATTGTATTTTTAACGGTTCTGTTTTATCGTAATTCATAAACGCGATGTAATATTCTTTTATAGCATGCTGCCACTCACCGCGCTTGCTTTAAGGCACTTGACTCAAAGCAAGCGCGGTGAGTGGCATCATGATATACCTACACGTTTAAAAATCACGTGCTTTAATAAAGCTTATACAATCACGTGCTTAATATATAAATCATTAAGCATTAAGCAAGTGATTGGTTTAAAGCTACTTTGAACACCACCACACATAAGGTGACAGCACGTTAAAAAATAATAATTGTAAAATAAAACCAAAGAGTATAAAAATGAGGTTTTATGCGTCGTGCTAGTTAGCGCGAAAAATATACAGGCTGCGATTAATTAGCATGCTTAATCACAAGCACTACTAATATAATATCCTAAAAGTACTTTGTGACAAGCATGCTCTTGCCTACAGATATCTCTAGTCTTTAGCCAAATCAGTCAAGGACAATAAATCATTTCATTTCTTTATTGTCTATGTTGCAGTGTTGCTCTCAGCTCAGACCTCAACTTCAACTATTTCAACCAATTTTTATTTTAGTTTAGAGAAAAGCACAGCTCAAAGACGTGATTTTTAAAATCTTTTAAATTAAAATAAAGGCATAGATAGAAAAGGTACGTAAAAGTTATCTTTATAAATATCTATTCAATTAATTTAATGTCGCAAACATTAATCGTAACTCAATAATGTGTAGGTACATGTTTTGGTCGAAATTCTGATGAAACATAAAATGTTTGCTGATGTTTGTAATTCGATCTGTAGACAAGTACATTTACTTTTTGTATCGTTTGTTTTGTAAGGACATTTATCAATTTATTCTGTGTTATGAAATTAATAAATACAACTTTATTTCTTCTAGGTATTTCATTTCTTTCCTGAAAGTTTTCTGTAAAACTTTGTGATACATTTTATCTATAATTTAACAATAAGTCTTCCATAGTAACTTTGAATACAACAAGTGGCTAGCCTACAGATAACCTGGTTATAATTTTACTTACGGTTACCTACAAAATGGTTACTATTTACATAAAATACTGGTAGCTACCCTCAGGCTTCTCATTACGACGCGTCGTCAGAATTTGAGATTATTTAACACATGCTTACTTATTTTTAATGATCTGTTTAGCTAACAAGTTGTTATACTTGGAAATTACTGCAGTTGTAGAACTTCGTAATAAGTTTAGGTAGCTGTTCGTATGAATGCAGCCATTGAATACTTGCTGAATATTCGCTTGTTGTTATTGGATGTCATTGTATGTAGATAATCACTTCTTATCCTCACGAAGTGCATCTGCTGTAAATAACTAGCACTGGATCAGTAATACCTACTTTTAACTCTCCTCTAGTACTGGATAAAAACTTTCATAGACGAAGGAAAGTATAGACCACCACCATTGTTCAACGGTAGGTTGAGGTTTTTCAGACTTTTGCAACTAATACAAATAATTTAATCATTAAAATTCAACCTAAAGGTGATTAGGAACGAAAGCACTTACACAATCTGTTCTATTCATTGCATTCCTTTTAAAATTTCTTATCTAGAAATCCATGAAGTACATACTCTTTACATTGAGGAAAGTTGCCCCGATGTAGCCCAAAATATGTATAATACTCATTAATAACAGGTTTTAGTTTTATACCTTGCAAAATATATTAACCAAAGTAAGTTTACAATGCACAAATGTAACATGCATGATAAAAAAAAAACAAGACATGTATGGATAACTTAGTTAAAGTAAAATTCCTTGTTTCAGCATTAAGGTCATAGTTTAGAAATTAATAACTTAGGCACAGTCCGTATGTTGGGCACCATTGGCTATAGCCCTGACCATAACAAAACTCCTATTACTTAGCATGATCTCCAATTATGAAGTGTTCTAATCCTGATTTTGGTAATGTCTATTACAGCAGGACAACATGGCAGATCCAGTCAGGGGCCGTGGTAGGGGCTTGGCCCTTCTCCAAGCTCTGAAAAAGACCCAGACGGGTTCATCGTCTGATGAAGCCTCTACGGGTACAACACCAGATACTAGTGCATCTCCAAGTGTTGCTCCGAGTGCTGTTGGCACATCAAGCCCAACTATACCACCTAGTGTGAGTAAACATAATACCCTTTGTATAGTTGTATGACAATTAAAAGACAAATATGGAAGAATATATATTAGGTATATGCCAAATTCAAACTTTGGATAAGAGCACTAGAATGTTGATAAGTCTTTCTTTTACGTCAGTGATGTCATACTGTCAAGTTATATAATAATTGAATTTACACTGTCCCGCCCCTAAGACGACCCACTGACCGTCTGGTGTAAGCTTTCTGTGCCAAGTGTCTAAATTTATGGCTCGGATTATTTGTTAGTTTCAGACATATCAAATAAAAAAATATTTTATTTAAACTTCCATTTACAATTATGGTACAAAAGTGAACTTAATTCCACAAGGCTTTCTCTACCAGTCAACCTTTGGTTTAAAAAGGATAAACATATAACAAAAAAAATGTTCTTCTTGGTGTGTTGATAGCAAACCACATTGTTTCAGCCCAGAAATGAACTACTAGTTTGGTGCTTTTTTATTTATAATTAAGAATTTTGTTAGGACTTTTAATATGTGTTATATTGTTTATGCTTTGCTATTCCTGTTTCACAAGGCTTTCCTATATTTTTTCATGTTTGTTGCTATCAAAAGCTAAAGCCTAAAGGCTGCTCAATTGGCTGGTAATTTGCTCATTGTATATTGTATTCAGTCCAGTAATATCTTCGAGGAGGCCATATGTACGTCTTACATCTGTCTTATTGGCCGGTACTTTGATATGTCGTGTTTTGAGCCTTTATTGTAATAATTATGTGCGATATTTTTTATTGTTCTCGTCTATCTACATGGTGAAAATTTCTTCTCTTTGGAAGAAGCTTTTCAATAGCTCGTTAACAATTTTGTCTAAACCTGCTTTGTCCGACTTTTAGCATAGTACAGCTTTTCTGACTTCGCTTTTAGTATTATATATTTCTGGTTCTGAGTATGTGGGCTGGAGAAGAGTTGCAAAAGACACAAAACAATGGAAATCCTTGGAGGAGGGTTTGGATGGTTTTTGGAATGAAATGAATGCATAGTCACAATTTTCTGTTTGATTCACATAGATAAATAGAAGCCACAAGCGTCCGCACTCTTATGATAACATTTACACCACAATAGTAATGAAATATTTATTTTGTGCTATCATCATGTCATTTTAATTCGGAATGCGTGTTACAAACATCATCAGTTTTACCTTATGGGTTTACGAACTGGCTGACTGATGACATATTATTATTGTGTTTCCTCAAATAGTTCCATGTCTCTGTTATTATAACATCTGAACATCAGAGAATTTATTTTCATCTTTCGTTGTTCTAATACCTATCTCTGTCTACCTACTCTATGTTTTAGATAGATTTAATGGTTTGTGAATATAATATTAATGTTTATTATAGGTATGCTCCTCCACCACATCTGGCTCTTCAATTGGTGGAAGAGGCAAAATGGCAGCTATGCTACTTGCAAAGGCACAGCAAAAACCAGGAGGTTCGTAAACACCTTTTTATTGTTGTTAGCAAGGTCTAAAGCAGTACAAAATGAATTGGAAAACAAAATTGAGCAATAGATGTTGACAACCGTTTTCTGTTGCATTGACAATTATTTGATTCCGTAGTTTTTGCGTGAAAGAGTAACAAACATCCATCCATCCATACATCCTCACAAACTTTCGCATTTATAATATTAGTAGGATTTTGTTTTTATTTAATTATCAAATCAATAAGTGAAAGGTTTTTTTTTGGGAATAAATAAAAACGACTTCACAAACCTAAAAAGTGAAGAATATTAATTGCCAAACAAATAATAATAATTTTGTCAACATAATGTTCCGTTCTTTTTTTTTGTAGGATCATCACCGATTTTTGCTCCTGCTTCTGACGTCAGCCCTACTTTACCGCCGAGAGGTGCCGGAAGAGGATTGAAGCTTTTACAATCTTTGTAAGTAAATTTATGTTAATTATTACCTTTAAACTGTAAGAAAAGATGTTATTTTTTGTAAGGGTTGGTTCTATCTAGTGCCTATAAACCGAGGTTTATTGTATGACATACAGATAATTGTTTCGGGTCTGGGTGTTCGGTTGCTGCAGTTTAAATGTTTGTGAAAGCATCCACGATACAGGAGAAATTCGCGTGGGGAAACGTTAAAAAAAAAAACCATAAAATTGGCGAAAGCGTTTATAAGCAGAAAATAACTTCCACCGGCACTTCCTCTTAATCCAGCCGAGATAAATGATAAACGATGCGCTGACGATCGTGTTCGACGATTGAAAACCACGGTGTTTTTCATTATTCAGACAAGCTTCAAAGGCGGCGGGCGACACTGCGAAGTCAGAAGTGCAGCAGATAACAGAGAAAATGGCTGAAACGTCTGTGGCCATATCTAAGCCACCTGGAGACGATCGTGTGAAGAAACCTTATGTATGTAGGCAATTTTGTATTTATTTTTATTACTGGCTATCTTTCAGTGTGTCCAGTAGCTTTGTAAGCTCTCGGCAAATTGTTTTATTAATTGCCTTTCATCTCAGAGGTCCAAACTTAAAGTTTGGCAAGCACTTTTAATATTAAAACAATGGATTACGCAATACCAAAATAACTTCCAAGGGGCAGGCATCTTGGCGATAAATCTGCAAGTTTAAAATAAAACTGGACTGGCCACACTTGTATCAAAGATAGATCAAGACATATTGCCAGGATTGTCACACATTGCCTGAAGGCGGCAGCCGTCTCCTCGGTCCCGACTAATTAGCCGGAAAAGACAAAACATCAGTTTCAACCAAAAATGTTCTCGCATATTAATATTCGTGGGAACTTATATTCCGCGTAGTGCGATGACCCAGTGTGGTTGGGTTTTTTCAATAGACATTTTGGCACCCTGACACCTTGTAACACAGAACCTAAATAAACTTAGTACGTCTTTTTTGGAATCTTAAGTACATTTTAATATAGGTGGAGTCGGAATTAACAACCGAGTCACCGCCGCGAGGTAGTTGTAGAGTCGAGAACTGCAGTAACAAATGATTGTATCAAACGACAAATGAAAAAAACGGACGCGTGTGGAATACATTGCATTGTTGAACCTAACCATACCATACCATATTGCGATAAGAGCCAGTTTTCCAGGAAGTGTATTGAAAATATTTGTGTATTAAAAACATGTTTACAGCGAGAAGTAAAGGACACACCCCCAGTTGTAATGAAAGGTACAAGCGGTAGACCGGTCGAAGTGACGAGCAACTACATACACCTGAACTTTGAAGAAAACAGTGTTTATGAATATGAAGTGAGATACGAGCCCGACCAAGATTACAGGCACTTGCGCTTTAAACTTCTGGCTGGTAAGTTATGATTTGAAGTAAATTAGAAGGCCACTTGTCTTGTTGAAACCCTAAAAGTTGTATGGTAATCGATTGTCGTGGTATGGGCATATTATTATGATGCCGATGAAAGGGAAATATCGTGAGAAAGTTTTGAGTATGAATTTAAGAGTAGAGGAAGATCAAAGAAACGATAAATGACGCATTTCATATTATTATCTGCTAAAGTGGTCATTTTAGACCCCCAGGGCTAGAGAATGATGAATTAAGAGTAGAGGATGATCAAAGAAACGATGAATGGACTGTGTAAAGGATGATATGGCAAGATAGGAGATGTCTGATGAGATGACGAGTAACAGAGAAGCAGGCGTGGATCCACCGTTGTGGGCACGATGGGCATGCCCACAACCCTAATAGACTTGTGACGTCACACTTTTCTCGGTCAAATTGGCCATGATCTACAAGATCCACCTAACAAGATCTTCCTAAAATATCATTTTTTTTGGAATTTTAATAAGTTATCAACTTACTGCACAACAGAAACAAACTATTTCAAGGCAGCAAACAAATATTATAAACTCGCTTCGCTCGCTATTCCATTTTGCCCTTTTTTATTAAGGTCTTATAAGTTGACGTTTACTTTTGAATCTCTGTATGAATATACAAAAAGAACCCAATATTGGTCGGAGGCGGGATGCTTAAATGTTTAAGGTCCTATCTCACGCTCCTGTATTCTGTTATTATGAAGGGCGGCTTCCGCCTTGGAACCTAATCCTTTCGAATGCTGGCTTGCTCCACTCGCTCTTGTCTTGTCTTCATTTTACATTTGAAATTCTTAGTTTCTAAACTAGGTGCTAACTTTTAGGAGCTCACTACCCTAATTCTTCAATCCTGCCTTATCTCAACATACAAAATCTTTAGACTCAGAGCTCTTTTCGGGAAACTAAAGATGAACCCCCGAATAAACCTGTCGGCGCTCATGAACGTTTTGTTTCAGAAAACTTTCGATATTTTTCTTTCCACTTTCGATAGTAGTTTCTCTAGTCGTTAACTCATCCCCTCTTCTACCCAAATCGTAGGCCAGGACCTCTCTTGATTGAGGTCGATAGGTCGATGATATTATATCAATTGCCGTACTAAAAAACAAAACAATGAATCGTGCGTGATTCGACCACGTCCGCCAGTACCTCTACCATGAGTTTACACAGCCAAATCTCGCAAGCGTCGCCGTAAATTATTTGTATGAAATATCGTACAGCGCCTCTAGCGGTCACGGAAAGAATTACAATCCGTAACATGAGCACTATAGATGACGATAGGTTAAAAACCTAACGTAATCGATTCTATAGTTACTAACGTTTTTCAGCTGTCACCATACAAAACGGTACCATGAGTCACTAATTTCACTGAACCTATCCAATAATTCGCTTACTATAGTGGTTACGTAGCTCACTAGCATTTTGGCGTGTGAAACATATGCTTACAACAAAATTATGTACGTTTTTGAGTCTAATGCAGTCAAAATAATGTCTGCAAAGCTTATTTGGTATGAAATATGTTAGTGGCCGCTGAATTTGAAGACCAACGACGTGAATAACGTGAATTTCGAGAAATGATGAATGAGAAATGAGAATTCATGTTAGACACCAATTGCAAAATATAGATGAAAGTTTATTAAACTTTATAGACTCTCTAAAGAATACTTTAAAGGTTTGTGCATATGTATGAATAATGTTACGGATTTGATGTCAACACAACGAGTTTCATTAGAACTAAAGGTACCATGCAGTTCTCTCAAAACAAAACACAATAATTTTGAAGAAAGTTGAAACATCTATGAACTCTACCAACAATTGAAACCGAGGCACAGAGTCCTCATTGTTTTAAATAATCTGTTTGAATCTACTAATGTAAACTGTTAAACCACACAACACAGCTCTGTGACACAAGGTCAACAAACAAAATTACTAATTGAATACACGACAGTGACATATTATAAGGAATAAAAATTCAAAAACCACTAAATACTTTAAGTAGTCTAATAACCGTCAACATTTCTATTTTGTCGGTTTATTTGTGTATATGTATATCGTTCTCTCCTCTTATTAGTGGGTAAGAAAGAAACACTTACATTAGCACCTGCTTAAGACTCCGTAAATCTCATGGTGCAAGCATTATCGAATTCTATTTGATACACGTTAGCACGCTAGTGAGTTCAACGTTAGCGAGTAAGTTTTCTATGACAACTCATGGTAGAGCTACAGGTCCGCTAGAATTACGATATTACTATTCTTTATTTTCAGAACACCAAAAATACTTTAAAGAGAAAACATTTGACGGGACTACCTTGTATGTGCCCCATAAGCTGCCCGAGGAAGCTCTTCATCTAGTATCTACCAATCCTTACGATAATAACAAAGTCACAATCACTGTAAGTATTCCCTAGAAAAATAAATTCTAGTTTTATTTTCGATTCTTCTTGTGATGAGCCTAGAAAGTAATATTAATTCATTAGCGTCTGAAGTTGAGATGTAAAATACTGATATTCAGCTGTATCTGGTAAATCTGGAAGCCGATCCCAGCATTGTTGGGAAACGGAGAGGCGGACTTTAATGGATATCTTTGGAGATGACGGCTAATAGATATTATGAAAGAATGAGACAAAGATCGCCAACCTAAAAAATTTCGAATAATGGCTGAAGGGTCACGTCAGCCTTCTGCATGTTGACCGCTTTCCAAAAGTGTCCGCACGATGTTTGCCGAAAGACGGACGGCGCCGCCGAAGCCGGCCCAGATATAGGTGGCGAGATGATCAATACAATCCAATCGAAACCGAATCGAATATGTCGTATGTCTATCTCGCTCGCTCTCGTAATGTCATACAAGACGGACATATTCGATTCGGTTTCGATTCGATTGTTTTGAATAGCTGTGCTGAACGCTTCCTGCGAGAGCTGGTTCGAGGAGGTACAAAAAAAAACTCGTTAAAGAAATTGGGTGAGGCCTTTGTCCATCAGAGGGACGCTAATAAAAAATAAATAAGGGCTGGTGGTTTAACTATGGAGGTACATCAATCGGGCTCGATGATTCTGCGTAAAAGTAAATCGATTCCTGTAGGTTTTATTTAGCCACAATATCTGTAAAATAGTACCCACAATCCTAACCCTTTTCATGTTTCAGATTGTATTCCGTAGAACCCGTCGTCTCAGTGAAATGATACACATATACAATGTGATATTCAAATGTATAATGAAAGATTTGCGCCTTATTAGGATTAACCGCGATTATTTTAATGATCAAGCTGCTATTCAGATTCCACAGCATAAACTGGAAGTGTGGCCTGGGTATGTGTTGTTTTAAATAGTAGAATAAATAAAACGAACATCTTGTAATTATTGAAAGATTCAAAGCATTTGTTTCTTGCCATAACTTTCTTGTTACAACGCGAACACGAATCCCTATACTAGTAAATATGCCTACACTTATAAGGGGTGACTCTAGATGAGGGAACTTCGCAACGGTTGACAGTGAAGGCACAAAATTTTGAATAAGACCAGTTTGCTATTTGACTACTGTTAAAATTTCACGAAAATGTTATGTTATTTCAATGAACTATAACGCGTATCTTTTTTAAGTCAGTGGCTATCATGTTGTCCATGGATTAACTGACAAATTGGTTTAATACGAAATGGAACCATTTGACAGTTAATCAAAGCACACAGAACCAAAGTGATAATCAATAAATCTGTCAACAGAGATACGCAATAGCCCTGCAGATATGAGATCTTCTAGATATGAGATCTTCTAGATACGAGATCTTCTAGATATGAGATCTTCTAGATATTTGTTTAAAAAAAATTCGTTAAAAAACTAAAAAACCCGACTGAAAAGCAAAAAATAAGCACGTTTTAAATTAAACTAAACTTATATATTATTTTAAAATGTGCTTATATTTTGCAGTTTATATTTTTTTAGTTTTTTATCTACTTTTTTTATTTCCAACTTTTTAGTTCTTTTGTGTTTGTTCTTTCGTTGGTCGCGTAAAATTCTTCGCAGATGATTTAACTTTTGTGTTTGTTTATAGGATTTATGACGTTGAATTCATTTTAAACATATAAGTGTCATATATTTTTGTAATCTCCTTTTAAAACCCTTATTTTGATACCCTACTCGATGGTAATGGATAGTTTTTTTTTTCTTATCCGCTATTTGGCCCCCAAAATCCGCAATTTTTCTTTGTTTTTTAATTTTAATGTAGCCAGTGACACTCGCGCCATCAAGACGAATCTAACGACGTATATTTTATTCAAATCCTTTCATCCGTTGAGGAGTTATGAGGGAACAAAGAAAAGGACATCCATACACGCCAAACACATAACCCTCCTTTTGGGCTTCGCCGCAGTCGGGTAAAAATTACAAATCATCTTGTTCTTCTTTCAGTTACGTAACAGCAGTAGACGAGTACGAAGGAGGTCTCATGTTGACTCTGGACTCCACGCACAAAGTACTTCGCACCCAATCAGTGCTTTCCTTCATAAAGGAGATTGTTCAATCTGATGGAAGTGGCTGGAAGAAAAAGGTTACTGAATGTTTAGTCGGCTTCTCAATCATGACTATGTATAATAAGAAAACGTTCAGGTAAGTATTCTTTCAAATTATATCATACATACTTAAACTCTCGCCCTTTTCCCATGGCAGAAACCACAGAACGCCACCTGCTACAATCCCTACATACTCCTTTTGCTTGTGTTAATAAAATAAATTGGTTGCTCCAAATATAATAATAATAATAATATTCCACAACTATCACACAACGCCATCTAGTCCCAAGCTAAGCAGAGCTTGTGTTATGGGTACTAGACAACTGATAAACATACTTATATATTTCTAAATACATACATATTATAGATAAATTACACCCAGACACAGAACAAATGATCGTGCTCATCACACAAACATTTGTTTTGGGTGGGAATCGAACCCACGACCTCCGGCATAGCAGTTAGGGTCACTAACCACTAGACCAACAGGCCAATCAAATAATAATTTAGTGATCCACCATATTTTTCATGGTCACGGTGGTGGCATTGACGTCGATGTTTTTTTCTTTGAGTAATGCTGCTAATTATAATATCATGCTCTTATACTTAAAATATGGCCTTCTTGTGTCTTTTTGTTTTAAAATGTTCTAAATATTTTGTTTCGACTTTTACAGGGTAGATGGTATTGATGATACACAGTCACCAAGATCAACTTTTGAGAAGATGGTGGATGGTAAACCTGTTCAGATATCCTTCGTCGATTACTATAAGGCCAACTATGGCATTGAAATCAAAGATTGGGATCAGCCACTGCTTATATCCAGGTAATTTACGTTCAGTGACAACCGCGAACCGAAAGACTTTGTGTTCGACCTGGTGAAAGCTGGATGTGAGACGCACAATGCGTCGATATGGTAACACACGGGAGGCGTATGTCCGTGAACGTCTTTCGGCTAAAATGATGATGATGATGATGACCACACTAAGATTGCAACTCATAACACATTTTGATCAGTCACAATGGGGTACTTAACAAAAAATTATTATTAGTCCGTCAGAGGGATTTCCAAAAAATATAGAACGATAATATTTTTTTTGTAAACAAAAAATAAAGACAATACAGTGCTTTGAAAACTCGTGCGGCGGCGGCGTCAGATTTTAGTACATTTATTTACCGGAAGGTAACGTCACAAGCCCCTACTCATGATCTTTGATGCGTTTTATCTTCGTCAATTTTTATTAATTTGATAAAACAAAAAAACACGTAGGTATCCAATATTTTTAAATAATCTAACTTTTTTTTTTGAAAGTACCTAATTGATTTAAAAAGAAACCTATCAGTCTTGTTGAAGCTTTGTTAAGGATTTCCGTTTCCAGAATTCCGCACTATAATAGCAGTTAGCAGTCTAGATTTTTGTCCAATGCATCATCAATCTCTGATCTGATTAAAACACAAGTAACGGGGCAATACAGGTGTTGTTTTGTATTTTTCTAGGGACAGCAAACGTATGCCAGGCAATGAAAAGCCGACCGAATTCATGATATGCCTCATCCCTGAGCTGTGTCAGTTGACCGGACTTTCTGACGACCAACGAAGTAACTTCAGACTGATGAAAGATGTCGCCACGTACACTAAGATCACGCCGAACCAACGTCATTCGGCGTTTAAAAAGGTAAACATCATATTGAATTACTTTATTGTTGCATTATGTGTAATTTTAGGTATATGCATGTTTGTTTTTTCACTCTAAACAAAGCGCATGAACGTCAGAAATAGTAAAGCTAAAGTTTTATATTTTTATACTAAGTTATAAGCATTTAAAACTGCTGATTTGACAGAGAGATCCGATAACTTTTATGACAATTTTGGACGTCGATCATGAACAATTCATGATCGACATACAAAATCCATAATAAATTCCGTTTAACTAGGAAGAGATAGAAACAAAAGTTTTATTGGTTGTAACTTTTGTTTTGTTTGGCCGATTTTGGTCTTGTTTTAACCTTTTGTCATTATTTTTATGGACTTTAAAAAATAAAATTTATGCTTATTCCCTATTGACTAAAGACCTAGTCTTATGTTGCTTCTACACGGTGTAAGTTTCTCGGCGAGTTACAGGCACAAAACTAGTCGCATAATTTCTTTGGTGTTCCTTTACTCATATATTTAAATACGTCCACATTCATAAACAAAACTTTGCATTTTTACCTATGCTGTGTAGAAACATCATAATAACCCCAAGTTCTGAGCTCGCTTTGCTCGCTCTTACATTCTAAAGGGGAGTAACTCTGTACTAGACTCCACATCTTACTAGTTATTCTCATCCATTCTTAATCCTAAAATATTGAACAATTTTCTATCAAACTCACACACTTGAGTGAAAAAACAACCTATACAGTAATAGACAGACAATTTAAAAAATACCTGTATGTATAAATCGAATTTGGCTTTTGTGTTAAAAGTTTTTTCTTCCGGTAGTATGACTGCTAGAATACATGATAACGTTATTATTGATAGATGTTTGAAGTTTCTTTCCAATATAATTTCAGTACATCCAAACAGTAATGAATAACGAAACTGCAAAGAATCGTCTAGCGGGCTGGGGCCTAAGCATAGCTCAAGACACGATCAAACTAACTGCCCGCACACTGCAGCCAGAAGCACTATACTTCGGTAACAATGTCAGGATACCAGGGAAACCCAACGCAGATTGGAATGGAGAAATCACGAAGCAACATGTGATGCAGGCCAAGGATATCTTCAAATGGATTATCATGTACACTGATAGAGATAAGCAGGTTACTCAGGTTAGTAATTTTATGTACAGTTTGGTGTTATGAAGTCAAACCATGCTTACGATCTTGTAAGTAAATGTTATTGACAAATTAAATAAGTAATGAAGCGAAGTTCTGTCAGGTAAACTAATAGAGAAGTATCCTGACTAAAAAAATATAATTCTAATTAGGCCCCCTGTTAGATTATCGAAAAAAATTGCATACGTATTTCTTGTTTTATCAAATCCTACTAATATTATAAACGCAAAACTTTGTAAGCATGGATGGATGGATGGATGAATGTTTGTTACTCTTTCATTCAAAAACTACTGAACGGATTTGGATAAAATTTTATACACAGATAGTTTATAACCTGGATTAACTCATAGGAAAGTTTTTATCCCGATTTTATCTTCACGTCGGATAATCTTCGAGTTGTAGCGCTCGAAGCCTACGCCCGCTGTCAATAATAATTGACGAAGATAAAACGCGTCAAAGATTTGAGTGGGGACTTGTGACTTCACTCGCAGGTAAAAAATGTCATACTAATGTCTTACAATATGACGTCACATGAGTTTTCAAAGTACTCGTCTTCATTGTTAATAATAAATAAAACAAACGGGGTGAGCTAAATAAAACCGTTTAAAAAAATTGTGTCCAATATTTTTTGGAAATCTATCTGACGGACCAATTAGTATTATTTTTTTTTAAACTACTCTATTTCAAATAAATCGACACGCTACGACAATAGTTGCGGTCAAACAAGCCCATTTAATAAATAAAAAGGATACTGAAACGGTCGCAGTTCATTAGACTTTTTTTTATTGAGTTCCAAGAGAGTAAGAGTGGAGTAAAGTCGAAAAGCATTCATTTAGATGTCAGTTAGCAACCGAATTTAAAACACACAATATTCTACAGGACTTTCTAGAAACAGTGAAGCGCTCCTGTCGTCCTATGGGCATCGAAGTGGCCGATCCCCAAATGGTCCGACTGCCGAACGACCGCCCGGACACTTATGTAGCTCATCTCAGGAAGTGCATAACTCGCGATGTTCAGATCGTTGTACTGATATCTCCCACGGCTAGGGATGACCGCTACGGGGCTATAAAGAAGATATGTTGCTATGATAATCCTGTTGCGTCGCAAGTAAGTACTATACCATTTTTTTCTTGGCCTATAGAGTGTGTAAAAGTACCCTTAACGCAAACGAAGACACTTGTTCTCCCCACCACTGCGATCATTGTTTGGTTCTAGACCATACCTGGGAACCCCCTAGTTACGGAGATATTGGGGGTCAAAGTTCCAAATTTTGCACAGCTGTTTTTGTAAATACTAGTTTTTCAGGTTATAACTCTATTTAAATTACCTCCATGACCCGTTTACTATTCAAAGCATCCACTAGCACGTTTTAAGAGTGCTACATTGAGATTTACCGTAAAATGTGATTTTTGACCCCAAAAAAAAAAGTCCCAGCAAAAATTTTTGCGTAGGGGTACTTAGTTTGATGTACAGAATGCTTGGTTGAAGTATGTGTGAAGGGTTAATTTACACCCTGTAATGTTCCTCTGCTGGGCAAAAGCTTTCCCCATAGACTTACACTCTTCCCTCTGTGAGGTTTTCTCCTTCCAAATTTTCACAAACGCTTCTAGGTCATCACGCCAGCGTTTTATAGGCCTCCCACGGCGACGACGCCCGCCTTATAGCACCCACTGCGTGACGACTCTGGCCCATCGGTCCCGATCTATCTTACAGACATGGCCCGCCCAATACCACTTCAAGCTACCAGTCGTATTAACTTTAGCATAGTCAAATTATATGTTATTGTGTCTTGTATTACATAACATCACACCTGTAATCCCCATAGGGTTTGGGCAGAAGTGTACCACATTTCGCGACTCATCACCATCAAGCGGGCACAAATCTGGACTCCTTGGCTGATACTGAGAAATTTCTGATGGAATAATCCAATAACACTGCCCCACCAGGGAATCGAACCCTGAACCTTACGCTCAGCATGCGCTTGCGACCACTAGACCGATGTGGCAGTATGAGTCGTGTCTTGTATTAACAAACAGATTATATTTCATCTGAGAACATGAGCAAGTTCCTCTTGGAAGCAAGTAAAACCGCGGGCACTAGTTAGTCCCTAACTAATTATATTAAATCTCAAGGGGCTTAAAAATTATAGGTCACCCAATTTTCAAGACGACGAAAGAGATTTATTCGTTTTGACTACTTGCCCTTAAGAAATGTCTATCGCAGTAAGAATTTTTTTTTTTTTTTTTTTTTTTATATATTTGTACATCTGCAATCAGCCCTTGAGCTTTAATCAGATTTGATGTTCCTTCTATTTGGCAGTTTAAGATTTTTCACATTCAGCAATGTGTCATCTCATTATATTGTGTGTGTGATGATCAAATTGATGCTAATCGCTTTCTTTTGAGTCTGTAGGTAGAGTCTGAGGACTCTAGAAGTGTCACAGCAAGCTCGTTTTTGTGCTGCTGAAGTCTTTGCTTATAGCTATTGTATGCCTTTTCTACAACCTCTTTTACCGTCGGGATTTGAAGGTATTCATGCACTTCAACGTTCCTTGTGAACCAAGGTGCACAACTCAAGGTTTTAAGAGTTTTACTTTGGAAGCGTTGTAGTATCTCAATGTTGGAATGGCTTGCCGATCCCCAAAGTTCTATGCCATATGTCCATACAGGCTTTAGTATGCATTTGTATACCAAAAGCTTATTTTCCAAGCTAAGTGTCGACTGTCTGCCAATTAACCAGTAAATGTCTCTAATTTTTCTGTTTGCTTGATCTCTTTTGGTCTTAATATGCTCACGCCAGGTAAGTCTTCTATCGATGTGCATACCTAGGTATTTGACTGTACTTTTCTGCGCCAGTACTTCTCCATTAAGTGTTACTGGAGGACATTCTCCTCTTCTTAGAGCAAAGGTAATGTGGACAGACTTAGAAGCACTAGCTTTGATTCTCCACTTTTTCAACCATGATCCAATCTTGTCCAGGTGGTCTTGTAGTTTTGTTGATGCTCTAATTTGGTTTTTATCACAAGATAGGATCGCAGTATCATCTGCATAGGTTGCAGTAACAGTCAGTTTTGAGGTGGGTAGGTCAGCAGTGTAGATCGTGTACAGAACAGGGCCAAGTACAGATCCTTGGGGCACTCCAGCTTCTATGGGATAGAATGAAGATAGGCAGTCTCCGGATTTGACCTGGAATATTCGGTCTTCCAAGTACGACTTGAGCAGCGTGTATGCATCGTGTGGTAAGCACATTTTTAATTTACACAGGAGGCCTTTGTGCCATACTCGGTCAAATGCCTGCTGTATGTCGAGAAAAGCAGCCGACCAGAATTCTTTTCTTTCGAGGGATTGTCGGATTGTGTGGACTACTCTGTGTATCTGCTCGGTCGTTCCATGGTGTGCTCGGAAACCAAATTGGTGTTCGGGGATCGTCTTTTGTTTCTCAAGTATGGGTATCAAACGCTGCAGTAGTATTTTCTCGAACAGTTTAGACAGTACAGGGAGAAGGCTTATTGGTCTATATGAGGACACTTCAGTGAGAGGTTTACCTGGTTTGGCTACCATATTTATAACTGAGATTTTCCAGATAAGAGGGAAATATTGTAGTCTCAGCACTGCATTAAAGATAACGGTTATCAATATAATTCCTTTCTTTGGTAAATGCTTCAGGACTTCTGATGTAATCAGATCAAAACCTGGTGCCTTTCTTGTCTTCAAGTTTTGAATAGATTTCCAAACTTCGGTTGGGGTACACAGTCGCAAGGGCAAAGACATTTGCTGATCACTGCCAAGGATTTTGTCTACTTCCTCATCTGGGAACGAGATATCGGGTTCGTTTGGTTTGAATACACCTTTTAAGAATTCAGCAAATAGCTCGGCTTTATCTGCAGGTTTTCTCGCCCAATTACCATTCGTCTGTTTTAATGGAGGCATGTGTTCTTGTGGCCGTTTTAGTGTCTTAGTTATTTTCCAGAGCGAGTAGTCATCTGCTTTATGAGGTGATAGGGTTTTCAGCTTATCTTGTAATGTGGCGTTTTCATGTTCCTCAAGCGTTTGCTTTAATTCTTTTTGTGCTCTATTGAGGGCCCTTTTGTCGTGTGCATTCCTGCTTGTGTGCCATTGTCGTCTCAGCCTCCGTTTTGCAGATATCATCTCCTGTATTTCGACTGTACAATCCTGTGTCTGGGGATTACTTTTTATGCACGGTGTTGACATCCAAGCGGCTTTTTGTATAAGGTTAGTAGTATACCAAGCAGCGCTTTCTATATCTTCCTCTGTTTTAAGCGGTATAAGGAGATTAGTATTTTCCGTTATGAAATTCTGGAATGAATCCCAGTCAGTTTTACGATTGTATAGAGCTTCACGGGGTTCTTTCAAAATTATTGTAGTGCTCAGTGTGCATATTACTGGTGTATGATCGGAGTTGCCATCTAGGCATGATTCGACATTTGTGTAGAGTCCTGACATTCCTTTGGTAATGAAGAAATCAATAAGGTCCGGTGTCTTATTGGGATCAGTTGGCCAGTAAGTTGGTTCTCCAGTTGTTATGATATTAAGTGAATTTAGATCGATGGCTTTCTTCAATTCTCTACCTCTGGTTGTGGTCAGCCTCGAGCCCCAGTAGGTATTCTTGGCATTCCAATCCCCTCCAGCAACATATCTGTCACCGAGCATAGTAAGAAAACTGCTAAACATTTGATCGTCAACTCGATGCCGAGGCGGGCAGTACACTGCAGCGATATTGAGTGGACCCTGCCAGTCATCTATTGATACCACGGTCGCCTGCAAGTATGCTTGTTTAAAGTTTGGAAGAGGATGTTGTTTGATGCTTTCTTTTATTATGATTGCAGTCCCAGCGTGTGATGTTCCATCAGGATGATTGGTGTAGTAAATATTATATCCTTGGATTAGGATGACTTTTGCATCAGTCATATGTGACTCTGAGATCAAAAGAATATCTATTTTGTTATGTTTGATGAACACTTCTATTTCCTGCTTATTAGGAGACAGGCCGTTAACGTTCCATGCTGCAATACGCAGGAATTTCATCATTTTTTATATTGGGCAACTAGAGTCGTTAGGAGTCCCATTAGGGTGCCTATTTGTTGGATGAGGATATCGATTTTCTCTGATTGTTTTATAATTATTTGTTCTAGTGAACTTGTTGGCTGAGATTGTATATTCTCTTGATTTTTGTTCCAGTGTGGAGTGCTTCTATGCCCTGGAGTGTGCGGGTACGATGTTTGTGGTCTGGCATGGCTGCTTGGCTGTAATTGTGGAAAATCATCTGTCACTAATTCAAATGGGACAGTGTTATCTCTTGCAAACTTTGTGTTTGATAATGAAGCTTTTTTCTGGGTTGCCGGTGCAATTTTCCTTGCACGAATCTCTTTGTACACTAGGCACCCCTTGTAGTTAGCAGGGTGGTCTCCTAAGCACAATGCACATGTGGCTGGTGTATTTCTGTCCTTTTTTGGGCAATCTATAGTTCTGTGTCCTTCCGCACATTTAACACACCGGTACGGGCGCATGCAGTTATTTTTAGTGTGGCCATATTGTTGACACCTAGCACATTGAGGAACTTCATTTGTTTTTCGTGGATCTTCTATCCTAACTTTTGTATGGTATATGGAGTCTATTCGCTTAAGTTCAGGGTTATTTGGACTAGGTTCTACATTTACAAAGAAAATATTCAGTGGCTTCTTGTTTCTTCTTGAGAGTGGACATATTATTTCGCCTGTGACTTTATTTCCAGATTTTTCTATTTCCTCTACAATGGCTTCTTTTGGTGTCGTGTGATGCAGATTTTTGATCACGATTCTGCAACTCCTTTTGTCTTTCTGTGTGAATGTATGGCCTATAAGTCCATTCTTTCGGATTACATCGATGATGTCTTTGTACGCTTCGTTTGTCTGTGCCATGACTCTCATCTGGTCACTATTTATTATTTTATATTTGTAACTGCCGATTGACACTGAACTACTCAAGAGTTCCATTAGTTTAGATATGTCCGTAATACCATATAGGATTATTGGTGGCGGCTTGCTATCTTTTTTGTAATTGTTATTGGTTCTGCTATCTATTGGTTCTACAGATTCTGAAGGTAGGTCCACTGGAAGTCCACTGTATCTATTAGAGGTATTAATAGAAATGTGACAGTTCTTATGTCTTTCTGTAACAGGGGGACTTTTGGACAATTTTTTCCTTTTAGGATTGCGTTGAGTGGGTACTCTTTGCCATGTGGGAGGACACTTGTTGTCATCATCCTCTATAGTGATAACCGCTGGTGGTGTGGGTGGCATGTCTTTCTCCTTTGGGGTGTTGACTATGCAAGGAATATTTATTGAAGAAGATCTAGGTCTTGAGAAGAAGAGGCTTGGATGAAAAGCCTGCTGTACAAGATTCTTTTTAGTGCTGCCAGTAGCATTCTCTATCACAGGGGCCTGGTCGCCTACCCCTGTGCAGACTTCGGTAACTAATTTCACACTCGCAGGCCCGGGAACCTGCGAGCGCCGGGCGTTAGCCGGATCGCAAGACAAATCCATATCGTTATCATTCATACTTTCATATTATGAGTGGTAGCATACGCACAGCACTTTCCCAGGGTGATGTGGTCACACTTTTGGAAGGGATTTAATCCTCCCGAGGCTCGCGATAGCCTGTAGGCAGGTTATTTACCGCCGCCTGTTGCTCGGCGTTGCTGCTCATTTTGCACCACCCGGGGGACACGTATAGGGTGGGCCTAGGAGAAGGTGGTAAATCCTACGGACGCGAGCAGCTTTATCCCCCATGCAGTAAGAATTAAATTACGTGGTCTGTCATATGGACACGTATGATATTATAAGGAATATGATAGATTGAATACAGGGTGTAAACGAATCCTCACGAAGCCGTCAACCAAGCATTCTGGACATCAAACTAAGTAACCCCTACGCAATAATTATTGCTCGGACACGACTTTATTTTTTGGGGTGGTAAAACATATTTTACGTGAATACTCAATGTACTTAGCACTTTTAAAACGTTGAGCAAGTGGGTGCTCTGAATAGTAAACGGGTCATGGAGGTAATGTAAATAAAGTTATAACCAGAAAAAAATTGTATTTACAAAAACAGCTGTGAAAAATTTGAACATTTGACCCCCTATATCTCCGTAACTAGAGTGTTCCTAGGTATGGTCTAGTAAAAAAAAAAATCGCTGTGACGGGGAGAACAAGTGCCTTTGGGCTTCGTTAAGGGTACTTTTACACCCTTTATAAAAAATATTGCATTAACCAACATCACACATTTCAGGTAATCAACGCCCGAACGCTTATGAACAAGGCCAAGATCCGATCTATAACGCAAAAGATTCTTCTCCAAATGAACTGTAAGCTCGGCGGTACTTTGTGGAACATCACTATACCCTACAAGAGTGCTATGGTTATAGGCATTGATTCGCATCATGACGCTTCTAGAAAGAAGCAAAGTGTTTGCGGTAAGTTGAAAAACTGGCGAACTGCGAGTCGGACTCGCACTTGAAGGGTTCCGTAACGAATAGTAGTAGGGTAGCCCCCTTTAATTTGTTTTTACAGTGGTAACAGAAATGCACATTTTGCGATAAGTTTGTTTTTCACAGTGTTTAAATTAATAACAAAGTAAAAAACCGCAAGTATACAGTAAACAATATCGCATTCAAACTATTTTGGTTTTTTATCATTGCGATCTACAGCATTTATTTTTTTTTGATTTTTCGCTGTGTTATTTAAGTAAGTTAAGTAAAGTTGTTGGGGGGAGGGGGCACACATTTTACCACTTTGGAACTGTCTATATTTCAAACAATTGACTTTGAGAAAAAATGGTTTGATAGACCTCAGTGTCATTTTTTATTCTTGCACTAGAATAGACCTACACTCGCAAGCATTGGGTGGTGAAAGGTTGAAGAAGAAGTATGTCATTTTTAAAGATATCATCTGTTTCTTTTCACACAGGTGCACTCTTTTTTGTTTCCTTCTTATAGTCCGATACGGTACGGTCACGTCGCAGTACATTTTTTACCACGTAGTGACGTCACAAGCCCCACTCGTGTTCTTTGACGCGTTTTATCTTCGTTCCAGCCTTCGTCGCGTCATACAATCAGGCGATGACGCAGTGGTTCTCAAGAGTGGTGTTCCAATCGAAAGGCCAGGAGATTATCGATTATCTCAAGGAGTGCCTCTTGGAGTCCCTAAAACATTACCTTAAAGTAAATGGACATTTGCCGGAGCGGATTATTATATACAGGTATTTGGTAGTACAGTATCATTTGCGCTTTACATGGTCCACTTACGAAAACATAATACTTTAGCCATGCTTAATTGCTTATAACCTTATTGTCATTGAAATCATGCAAATGAAGACCACAGAAATGCGACATTTAGAACCATAATTCAAAAGCTTCATTTTGATAGCCTACTCGATGGTATTTGAAGATTAAAAAAACGAACTCCACAATATGGCAACCAGAAATCCGCCATTATTCTTTGTTTAGGCATTACGAGGAACAAATAAACGGACATACATACATACATCCAAACAGGTAGCCCACTTTTTGGGCTTCGCCGCAGTTGGGTTAAGTTCTCAGTTAATATTTCATGTTTCCAGGGACGGCGTTGGCGATGGTGAACTAAAACTGCTCCAAAAGTACGAAATACCGCAAATGCAGTTCAGCTTGTCCGCACTAGACGAACAGTACAAGCCTTTATTCACCTACATAGTGGTACAGAAACGTATCAACACCAGGATATTTATGAAGGCTGGTGGTGGCTACGAAAACCCTGACCCTGGAACCGTTTTGGATCATGGCGTTACTAGACGCGATTGGTAAGTAATCTGAGGTTTTTTCATTTACTGGGGGTACGGCAGTGCCCCCGCCAAGTCGAGCAATAAAGCGGCACAGCCGTACCATCGTTTTCTCGAACCAGTTCAGGCCATTTTCGACCTCCTATAACTTCGTTGTGGATAAAACTTGAAGCCTGAATTTAAAAATATAATAGATAAAACGAAATATGATAAAACTAGTAACCAATTAGGCATTGTATAAAAACGGTATATTTCAAATTTCATTCACTTTGAACCAGTAGTTGAAGAATTATAACTAATCAAAGTTTTTTAGTTTTGTCACTCACGCACTGACTGAATGACATTTTCAGTGAAGGAATTTTACTGTGATTTCTAGTTAAATTTAACACACTTCCTAGTTTCTGATTGATCTGAAATTTTGCACGTATATGTATATCGTCTATCAATTCAATATTATGATGACATGGAACTGATCTAATGATGGAGCTGGAAGTTGGCCGTAGGAACTCCCTTTTAGAATGACACAACCCCATCGGGTTTGGACTCGTGTGATTCGTCTTGTCAAGTAGGTTGTCCCCCCGTCGGGGCCGCGGGTTTTCCACAGGTTATCGCGGCCTCGACATAGAGGGCGAAGAAGGAACATGGGTGGTTTTTATTCAGTAGAAGTCTGACACTCCCTTTCGCTCTGCCCAAGAGCGGAAGGGGTTATTCGATGATTTTACACCCGCCAAAAAAAAAAAAAATAGGTTGTCCTAAGATGGTGTCCCGGGTCTGTTGATGGAGCTGGAAGGTGGCCATAAGAATTCCGTTATAAAACGACATAACCTTAATGAGTTAGGTCTCGTTTGATTTGTCTTATCGAGTAGTTTGTCTTTAGATGATGTTCAGGGTTCTGAATAGTTCTGATGATGGAGCTGTAAGTTGGCCATAGGAACTCCATTTTAGGATGTCATAACCCCATCGAGTTTGGACTCGTTTGATTCGTCTTGTCGAGTAGTTTGTCTTAAGGTGGTGTCCAGGGTCTGTTGATGGAGCCGGAAGGTGGCCATAGGAACTCCGTTATAGAACAACATAACCCATCGAGTTTTAGACTCGTTTGGTTCGTCTTGACGAGTACCTACTTTGTCTTTAGATGGTTTCCAAGGTCTGTTGATGGAGCTTGAAGTTGGCCATAGGATATCAGTTATGAAACGACTTGACCTTGTCGAGTTTTTACGTTTGATTCAGAGTAAATCGATGAATAAGACTGCTCCAAGTTCGAATAAAATTATGTATTGTTGATTCATTAAACGAGATAGATACAATGAGGCCGCGGGTTGTACACTAGTTTTCGCGGCCTCGACATAGAAGGCTAAGAAGTAACATGGGTTGATTTTAGTCAGTAGAAGTCTGACACTCCCTTTCGCTCTGCCCAAGAGCGGGAGGGGTTATTTCATGATTTTCCACCCGCCAAAAAAAAAGAAACATACAATGAGAGACGCTACAAAAAGAAATAAGATTCCACCAAAAACAAAATTGTTGGCGAATGCGATGGCCAAGTCAATCCATTTATTCAAAACATCAAAGGTTTTTAGGTAGGGATTGAATATAAAGGGTGTAAAAGTACCCTTAACGCAAACGAAAGGCACTTGTTCTCCCCATCACTGCGATCATTTTGTTGTTCTAGACCATACCTGGGAACCCCCTAGTTACGGAGATATTGGGGGTCAAATTTCCACATTTTGCACAGCTGTTTTTGTAAATACTAGTTTTTCAGGTTGTAACTTTACTGAAATTACCTCCATGACCCTTTTACTATTCAAAGCATCCACTAGCATAATGTTTTAAGAGTGCTACATTGAGTTTTACCGTAAAATGAAATTTTTGACCCCAAAAAAAAAGTCGTATCCTAGCAAAAATTTTTGCATAGGGGGGTACTTAGTTTGATGTACAGAATGCTTGGTTGACGTATGTGTGAAGGGTTCATTTACACCCTGTATTAACTAAACTGACTGACTTAACTGACTCGGTATTACATGGATCTCACTACTTTTTACGGTAAAAGAACTGAGTTGCGCGGCTTGGCTTTTTTTACAAGTTTTGTTTTTGGTGGGTTTTGTTCTCTATCTATACAGTGTGATTCTTTATAATGTGCACATATCGAAATGAGGGAATCTATGCTTAATTTTATCGATGGAAAAAATATTTTAAAAAATCTAAATATTTTTTAATATTTTTTATGGAATTTTTGAAATGTTGTCCGCTGTTGTGACCCCAATGTAAACAAAACGGTGTAACTTTTAAACTAAATTATCTATCGCGATGAAACAATTTTATGTAAAAAGTTATGAAAAAAAAAAGTTTTTTTGATCAAAAAACGTGTTTATTTTCAATTGAGGGTAGTTTTTTCCACAATTTTCATTTTACGAGGACGCCTAATTGCTTCCAATTATTATGGAGATTGTTTCATCGCGATAGATAATTTAGTTTAAAAGTTACACCGTTTTGTTTACACTGGGGTCACAGTAGCAGACCAAATTTTTAAAAATTCCATATATAATTTTAAAAAATATTTAGATTTTTTTTAATAATTTTTCCGTTGATAAAATTAAGCATAGATTCCCCCATTTCGATATGTGCACATTATAAAGAATCACACTGTATAAATAAAAAGTGAAGTCCTAAATGACTGACTGACTGACTGACTGACTCATCAACGCCCAGCCCAAACCCTTGGACCTAGAAAGCTAAAATTTTGCACAGAGATTCCCTTTATAATGTAGACAAGGAATAAGAACGGATTTTTCGAAATTCAACCCCTAAGGGAGTTAAATAGGGGATGAAAGTTTGTATGAAAAATATTATTCCTTGAGTTAAAATACTTGAAACTTGGCACAAAAAATTTATAAAGTTTTTCACTTTTATTTTTCCCTAACTACCCTTTACGGGGGATTGGGGGCTGTCAAAGTTTGTAAATATTAACTTGAAACTCAGTATTTATGTTTGAGAACAAAAATAAAGAATAACGTGTATCAGGGTTTTTCGAAAAAAGACCCTAACGGGTTATCTATAGGGATAATATTTTTTACAGGGGAGGATTTAATCGCGGGGCTTGATTAAATCGAAAATTGGTGCATGAGTCAAGTTATGGAAGCATTACACAAATGATTTTTAACACCCCTGAGGGACTGAAAACAGGCAATAACGTTTATATGTAAAATCTTATTTGAAGCTTGACAATACTTGCCTATGTAATAAAGTTTGTCATTAAGGGGTTTAGGTGGGGGGGTTACGGGGATTATTTACGTACCTATTTTTTTCAAATTCTCACAGGATAGATAATAAAGAGGATTTTCTCATTGTTCACCTAGATTAATAAATGGGGTACTCTAAATCATGGTAGTCAAAATATCCCACGTTCCCGTGGGATATTTTCCGACATTCACGCGGGCGAAGCTGCGGGCCTAAGTTAGTCTACCAATAAATGTTTATTTTATAGTCAAACATAGCTGAAGCTCTTAGATTTGGCTAGTCAAAACTCAGGTCTGACAACGTCTTAGTCAAAGTCCAAACCTATTATAGTGGTACCTACAGTTCGAACAAATTATCTTGGCAGGTCCGAACTTCGTGCAGAACGCTGCGCAGTAACATTTATTAGGAACCAAATGGTGACATGAGGTGAAGTTCGGGGGGCGGTAGTCTAGGCTAGAGATGCACCTTACATAAACACAATCAATCCTTTAAACGATCAAATATTGTAATCGATTAGTTTTGTTTGGAATACGTTATTATTAGTGTTTAGAAGATATTTAAGTGACATTAACTAATAAAGTGAATTTAATCATTAATAATTGAGTTTTCGCCTTTATTACAAAAAAAATGTATAGTAACATTATGTTTCCTCTGTTAAAAGACAAGATTTACTTATATTTTAGAAATCTATTACAGACTTCTTGAATAACGAATGTTTACGAATATTTAAAACCTCAATATAAAATTGAATAGAAACATCTTTTTATTAATTTCAATCGATTCGAAGAATAATCGATTAAACGACACCCATTGCACATGCACATGCACATCTCTTTTTGTTAACTTCGTGACCTTCGTGCAAGTTCGGCAATATTTGGTACGAGGTATTATATCTCAGTCACACGACAGCATTTGTTTGGTGTTTGTGTTGCTATCTCTGTCTTGAGCACATTCGATTAGAAAAGTTTTCGTTGTGTTTTCGTTTGTTGTTTTTAATATTACTGTTATTTTTTATTATTTGTTAGAAAAGTTAGTGGGCACTTATTTCGTCAAATATGCCACCAAAGTATAGTAGTGTTTTAAATCGCCAGGCGAGAAAAATTATTCACGATTTAACTCAGTATATGAAAGGGGAAAAAGAAAATGGAGTTAAAAATGTAGACTAGGTATCTAAAAGTGTTTTGATATTTAATTCATTTGTATTTTCTCACTGTATTAGGTATTTTCTGATCGTATATTTGTTTATCTGGCAATAACAGTTTCCTTCGCGAGTATACATGCGCAAAAGTTCGCAGAGCCTATGTTGTTGTGTACCTGTCAAGATAATTTGATTGTACTGTACAAGTGACAACTCTGCTAAATAGAAACGTTTTTAATCATTTTCTCTTAATTCCAGGTACGACTTCTTAATAGCCTCCCAAAAGGTGAACCAAGGTACAGTGACACCAACTCACTATGTAGTTGTCTTCGATAGCAGCGATATGACGCCGGATCAATGCCAAAGGCTAACCTACAAATTGTGTCATTTGTACTACAATTGGCCCGGCACGGTCAGGGTACCTGCCCCTTGTCAGTACGCACACAAACTAGCATATCTAGTGGGAACTAGTGTACACACTGAGCCAGCTGAAACTTTGTCAGATAAACTGTTTTTCTTGTAGATTCGTTTAAGGTAGTTAACGCGAAATTTTAGTATTATAGTATTCTTTTTTTTAGTTTTGTGAATATGCGCGGTGTTTTTAAGATTCTGTGAGTGTAAAATTTGATTGAAAAATAGCTGTTTTGTTTGTAAGTGGTTCTGCATTTTAAATTAGAAAGGGATAGCATGTGTATAAATGCGATCGATTATCATTTCATAAAGCATCTTTATCCCACCAAGTCGATTCCCACCGCATACATTTTTGACTGTTTTCAACTCATTGAACGTATGATTGAAGGAGAAATTGTAAAATAAAATTAATAAAAATTAATATTATAATTTAATTCATGTTCTACTAGCAGGGTATAATTTGAAGAAATAATATTATGGGGTGGGTTGCCATCAATTTTATCATATTTTTTTAATTGTAACGTTTGATTTCAATTTAATTAATTTGTCTGATCACTGACGCAACCCACTCTTTAATATTGATAATGATAAAATGCCGCACATATTACAAGTGTTCATGTTACTTTAAGTAAGTTTTTTTTTGTAATAAATTAAGGGCGAAGCGTCAAAGGCAGCCAGCGAAATTTTCTGATATTTTTTTGGACATTGTAAATCTGTATCTAGTTGTATGTTGATTGAATACAAGTGTGTATTGGGGCTTTTTACTGGCTACCTGGCGCTAAAATTAAGCTTGTCTGAATTTGTAGTTGACAACTGTGCTAATTTTTTTTCTCTCAAAGGAAATAGCCTTTATTTTTTTCTTAAGTGGTGTTTCACAGGTTCTCAACTACAAATTCTAAGTCTATTCGGAAACCGACGCTAAATACATACAAGTCAGTAATTATAAGGATCCGCCTATCCGTGTTTAGGTCTGAAATAATTTGAATTATCAATTGTGATTTAATTTTAAAAAATCGGATGTAACTTAAATGGATGTCAAAAAATACGAAATATTTCGAGAATATTCCGTATTGTTCCCTAAAAATGAATAAAGTATTTACAAAAAACATTAATATAAAAATAAACAAGTTAAAAAAGAACAAGGAAAATGGTGCTAAACCTCCTCGGCATACGGTCAAAATTGCAATAGCAATTGTGCCGTTATCGCGCATCGGCCTAGTCACCTTTCAGTCATCCTCTCCATCATGATCAAAAAATCTAACAATACTCTCGGGTCGGGCAAAATATGGGGGCGGAATTTCTCAATAGCAGTGCGTTGTTGAATTGGTGTGGTTCTGCTCGGTTTATAGCAATAGGTTCGCCCTATTTTCCTCCTGCCTAACCCTCCGAAATTACACATGTGGCGCACTTAATTTTGTTTTTATTTCTAAAATAAAATTGTATGTTTTGGTACTTTTCTTGTTTAGTTTACACTGGTTTGCAATGCACAATGTAAGATTTAAATTGCATGAACTTGTCTATTTCATACGTTCAAGTGACAAGTTAGGAATGATTACATGTTAATTCGTGCGAAATCACTTTGTACTTTGTGCAATTAATTTCATCAGGACTACTTCTAGAGCTAAGGTTTGTGCTGAATCTTATGTTTATGTGCCAAAATAAATTTAGATGCTTAAGATCTGCCAAAAAACTTAATTTGTTTTAATTTTACTAATTTGTTAAGTGGTATAAATTACATGGATGGATGGATGTAAAAAAAACGTCCTCACATAAAAAGCTAAAGCCGGCTTTCGACTATGGGATGTAATATACGAGTAAATTTTACATCGCCTTTGAGATGTAATATAAATTATAGCAGTGTGAGCAGTGTGAACGGTCCCGTACAAAATGTATGACGAGCGATAAAATGTTATATCCCAAGATGTAATATACATCCCATAGTCAAAAGCATAACAGTGTACAAGATGGGGAATTTCAACCACGATTTCTAGGTCCCCGTTTTGCCATGAGGAGTGCTAGAGCTATAGTCCTGTAACATTCTTCTCAAGTAGACCTAAGCTTTGTATGTCTTTTCACTTGTATGCCTGTTGCTTGTACTGCCGGGTTCAGTGATGGTCTGCCATTTTTCACCCTTATGTCTTAAGTAATTAGGTTGAAAAGTGGTTGAACGTCAGTAAACTCCGTAATACCCACTGTCCAGCCACGTTTCGGACTGTAAATGCGGGTCTATTTGATTGAAGCATACTATTAAGAAGCTTGTCTCTTATGTTCTTTATTAACACTGCCTATTCAGGTCTACTCAAATCTGTGTGGTTCATTCTTCAAAAGACCATCTCAGACATCTGCGTGGTCCTCATATGACTTGACCAGTGTTGGACTCTGAAGACACAGTGACCTTTGAGTTTGTTTTGGGTGTTTCTTCTCAGAGTAGTCAGGTTTGGTACCTGACCGCACCGGCCCCTTCTAGTTATAAAATAACAATAGTTTTTTTTTATTTTCTTAATAAATAAGTATTTCTTGTACTTCAATTTTTTTTTGTTTGTATAGATAGAAATGCCGCTATGCAGCTTGTTTTTTTTGTGCTATTTTAGTTTAGCTTAGATTCTTTGTATTTGCTATCTTTATAATATTTTTGTGATCTAATTGACTACCTCGAGTTGATTTAAAAAATTGGATTTTGTACTATTAGTATGGAAGAATCCTGAACATTATTATTAATTAATATAAGTTCGAAATTGCCAACCTATAGCGTGGCGCTCAATACTCATACTTCCTCAGTACGATAGAAGCCCTGGACATCCTGGAGTCGTAGAGTGGAGACTGTTATTATTAGACATGCGAAATGTAGCTCACTGAAAAGAAAAGAGAGATACAGCTCTTTTGATCAAAAGAGCTGTATCACTCTTTTAGCTCACCGAATAACTCTTTTAACTCTTGAGCTCAATTGATTTGATTTACTTGAGAGCTACAGATCAAATTGAGCCGCGCTACTTTACGCAAGTCAAACGAGACAACTAGCTCAGTGGCTCTATAAAATCTTTGAAGTTCTTTTTATTTAACTTAGTAGCGAGCTATAGATAAAATTAGATTCATTGGGTTGTTTTGTTCTTATTACAAATAAATAAAATTATTAAAGCCAATGATTTTCCTTCATACTTGAACAGGCTTAGGACTGTCAATCTAGATGAATAAATATTTGAAAAGCTAATTAATTGACAGTATAATGTAATGAATAATCTATAGAATATCATTTAGATTGGCGTGTTTAAAAATCAGCGGTTTTTTACAATAATTGTGCATGAACAACGGGCCGCTGTCGGCGTTTCGTCGGTATCACTATATCACTCGTAACTCGCAAAGCCACAGAGTAGAGTCAATCAGCCGTTGAGCTAAATGAACTAGTGAGCTATTCCGTGAACGACTGAGCGACTGAGAGCTAGATTGTAATTAAAGAGCTAGTTCAATTTTATCTCTCATTCGCGAGCTACCCATGTCTAGTTATTATCTTAAATATCTTTTCTTAGTATATAATATACGAAACCTCCCAACAGATTTCAATCTAATTACGATCGCTGAGTTCACATCCCACATGTCGGGAAACGGGCCAAGTCAAGATACTTGATTTTCATGTCTTTCTCGGCCTTCCCGAGGTTCTCTTAATGCTGCTCTAATCGAGCCTTAACTATATGTGTCTTATTGGCCACAATAGTTCTGTTAGTAATTATGGACCGATCGCTGAGAGCAAGTTGCTGTTGGATGATCCTGGCTACAAGGTTGTGTCTATGCAAGTGCTCTTCGTTAGCTAGACGAGATCACCCGGAGATAATGTGATGGATTGATTTGCCCGGATGGTGGCTTGCACGGCATATTATTATGTCAACCGTGGCGTCCTTCGCAATATATTTTTGGTAATTATTCATAAGTGAAATATTTCATTTATGAATTGTGCAATTCAAATGATAATATTCCTTGAGACTGCTTATCTCGAGATTGTTGAGTGTTTAAAAAACTTCTTCCTCCACACCTCTGTGTGATATACATGTCCTGTCTCATAGCCGAAGAACGTAGGTGATGTACCTAGTCGATAAATTAATTATGCCGTTGAAAATGTACGGATCCTCCTATCCAAAGTGTCTAGTTCAGTCTTAATAACTGTTACTATCAATATCAAAGTTTTAATAATGTTAGCCATGCCATAACGCCTATTACAGGGTAATTACCCTAAAAAAAAATGACACGTAAAAATTACGCCAAGTGTCATTTTACGTAGGTCTTGTAAATTCGCGGGTAGGGCCTAGAATAAAGATGTGATGATAAAGTGGTTATTTGGGAGTACCACACTTATTCCATTATTTTTCAAGTAAGATTTCTTAGAGATTTATGTCAATGTTAAAGTATATTTTCCTGTTTTATCTCTATGGAAAAGGCTCTATTTTTTAAGATATTAAATGTTATGAGCGAACGGTACAGACTGGCGCCCATCCTAAGGTGTTTCCTAACGGTGTCTTCTCAATTATTCCTACGTACGATTTGGTACAGAAACAAGTGTACGCTTTCGGCGAGGAACCTCATTTAAAAAGCGTTGCTGAATTTATGAATGTATTTTTTTTGTATTTATGGTCATATTTATTTTAAATTAAATTGTTCGATTTATTTTTAAATCTGTCATCGGTATGGAGCTGTAAATACCTACGAACAAATAAAAAACAACGTAATTATTTTCGATTGCCATAGGATTTTATTAGGATGGGTGACCGATTCTCGTGGTTCGGAGAGGCTTATGATAAAAAATTTCATAAGCGCGTGTCTATCATGAACGGTCACGAGTTTCAATTGTGCACACGGCGACGTTTATCAAGCTGAAAATGGTTTTGTATTCTGTAAAAGGGTTTGAACTTTAAAGTTTGAAGGTTTGAACTTTGAAATTGGCATAAGTAGACTTATAATTGTCGTTGTACTCATAATATATGTCGATCTTTACCTTCAAATATCTCGGTAAAGTGACACTTAGAGGTACCGTGTTACTTGAAAATTTTTGTTCGTCTATAAAGTTGTAAAAGTACCCACGAAACCGTAAAAGGTACTTGTTCTCCTCGTCACTGCGCTATTTTTTTTTTGTTCTTGACCATATCTGGGAATTCTCTAGTTAAGGAGATATGGGGGGTCAAAGTTCCAAATTTTTCACTGTAAATACTAGTTTTTTAGGTTATAACTTAACTTAAATTACCTCCGTGACCCGTCTACTATTCAAAGCATCCACTAGCACAATGTTTCAAGAGTGCTACATTGCGATTTAACGTAATATGTGATTTTTCGTCCCAAAAAAAAAATCGTTTCCCAGCAATATTTTTTGCTTACTTTGATGTACATAATGCTTGGTTGACGGGTTCGTTTACATCCTGTATGTCCTCTACCCGAACATACCACGTTCACGGGGCGCATCGCTCGCGAAAAAAAATAAACAAAATGGCGGCAGGTCGATATGCCACATTCGTTCCGTTCCAGCCCAACTATTGCATCGCTTTTGTACATATTGAAGCTCGTGACAACCTACGTATCATATTATATTTAAGTTTATATAGGTATAAGTTTGTGATTTTTTTAAAACGATAGCCATTTAATAAATTTATATTAATGGGTTATTTTGTAAGACAACGAGAAGATTTGACGATTATTTTTTGTTAATAAATCATTTTGATACAAATCATGTTTAAATTTTCTTCCCCACCAACTCACAATACACCTAAATTCAATAACACAGTTTATCGGAATTTTACCTTCCGTTTCACACATGTAAGTATAATTAAAGGGTTCCGTATCAAAACGGCGGCAAAAAATCCCTGTTGTATACTAAAAACAAGATTTTTCTTTTAACTGGGGCTATTTGTTGTTAAAGCAGCAACAGAAACACATCATTTTTGTGAAGAAATGTCAACTGTCTAGTTATCACGGTTCATGAGATAGCCTGTTGACAGACAGACGGACAGTGAAGTCTCAGTAATAGGGTTCCGTTCTTTACCCTTTGGGAGGGTTCAAGTATTATGTAAAGCAATTTTAGGAGATTGTTGATAACATTTGAAATTTTGAAGGGTTAAAAAAAGTTACGTTACGCGTTGTTCAATCGTAACGTTGAAGAAGACCCGCCCCGGTCCCCGAATAGGGTAGTTAACAAAAAAACACTAATTAGTCCGTCAGCAGATAGATTTTCAGTATAAGACACGTATCTTTTCTTTTTTCACGTAAACAAACATTGAAGACAGTGCTTTTAAAACTCGTGTGACGTCATTTTCTAAGACACTAGTATGACTTTTTTAGTGGTGAGTGACGTCACAAATCCCCACTCAAACCTTGACGCGTTTTATCTTCGTCAATTTTATTGATTTGATAAAACAAAAAATAGGTACTTACGTATCCAATATTTTTTGATTATCTAACAGACGCGACGGACGAGTTAGAATCATATTTTTTTAGTCAGTAAACATCCATCATCGTTACGTAATACTTCAACGCGGCCTTTTGGGTAGGTACGGATCCCTAAAAACGTTTCTAATTATTATCGTCATATTTTTGTATCTAATATTATTATAAATAATATTTAATAAGTATTTAAGTTCATATTTTTGTAAATAATATTTAATCTTGCAGGTCAACAAGTTTTGTTCTACCAAGGGTATCAAGATGAAGAAGGGTTGTGGGAAGTCTGGGAAGTAGGGTGTCGTAAAATTTCTTATTTTGGGAATCACCAAATAACCCCTCCCGCTCTTGTGCAGAGCGAAAGGGAGTGTCATACTATTACTGACTCAAAACCACCCATGTTCCTTCTTAGCCCTTGTACCGAAGCCGCGGTATCTCTTTCGAACAACCTGTAGCCCCGACGGGGTGTAGTAATATCTCTGTTCGATAATAGGTAATATCATTGTTGTAAATCAGCAGCGTTATCGTGTACATAGGTGTCTGAACAGGACCAACAATCACCAGAAGGTTTGTTTTTGCGGATAGTTTGTTGGTATGTATCTATTTTTCATTTACGGTACCTAGGTATATCCAGATGATACTAATTTCATAAATGGGATGTGTGGTAAAACGCGATAACAAGTATGAAAGTGGCGCTGGTGACTGAAAAGTTGTGTGGTCTATTGTCGTAGTATGGCCATGTCACGGTAATATAATCGTACAGCATTCCAACTTCGTACAAACTCAAACTCAAACTCAAAGCATTTTTTTTCAATTAAACCATTACTGGCACTTTTGAATGTCATAAGAACAATTCATAAAACAAAACTACGAAAAACTACGAGTGCAATACGTCATTCCGAAAGCCACCACGCCGAACCACACGCCACCGAATGCCCGCAACGACGAACACTGCAAGCAAAAAAGCACGCAGCGACGCACACCGCAACAACGAATGCACGAGACCTCGAATCACGGAACAACGAATGCACGCCGCAACGCGCAACCGCCGCACAGTGGGCTGAAAATCGGCTTTCATAGACATTCGATTTTTTTTTCGAATTGGTCAAATTTTTTGATTGGAATTGTTTAAAACAATCATGACCTTGAGGTATAATTGGTATGACGTCATAGAACATAGTGGAAGATAGACTTTTGATTTTTTTTCAAAATACTTGTATGGGAATTATCATAAAATCTTCAATATCTCAGCTATCGCATATTTGCGCAAAAGAATTCTTTCACACAAAAAATCTCCTATTTTTTTGCTAATTTTTGATATATTTCACTTTTATGGCAGAGGTGCGATGGAAAAGAAAAAAATTAAAAATAATTTTATTATTTTTATTTCTTCATTTATAACGATTATAAATGAATTGTATTACGTATTAGAATAATATAACAAAGAATATATAGCAAAATAGTCTAGGCCATCGTGAGCCGCTTTTTTAATAATTGATTTTTAAACTACCTAGCAGAAAAACAGCATCTTATACGTAAAAAAACAATTCTTAAATTGTTGACAACAAATACTCGACTTTATCGGAAGCCTAACCCTTTTAGCCTATAACAATTACCGAGAATTATTGCTAATAGGTACCTACCTATTAACTAATAGGTAGGTGATCACTGATCACCTAATTTAAGTTTTATTATGACAATGAAGGGTTTTTAGGCTGATTACTAATCGTTCTCCAGAGGTAGAACTTACAGAATCACTGTGCCTAATGGGTTATTATCATTAGGGTATAATAACAGTTAAACATATAATCAATATACAACTACAAATATGACTTACATTTAAATTTTAAATAGTTTTATATAAAAAAAAAAATAGAACAAAAATAGTACTCTAAATACATTCTAAAAATAAAATTTAATTGATTATTTACAGACATGCTCTAAATTAATACTAACAAAAGTAAAACTAATAAAAAGTTAGTAAATAAACAAAAACATCTTAACCTACTGTTAGTCACAATCACTACATTCTGATTCTGATTCAGATTCGGAATCTAATTGATTTATATCGCAAAATTCGACATCGGGTTCTTGCAGGTTATCCAAAAGATCCCGAGTTTCAGCGAAGAGAGCTTTCCTGTTCTTTACATCCATAATTGGTCTAACTGAAGAAATGAGAGGGTCTGAAGTGAGAAGAAGCATGTTTAGAATGTCTTCATTAGAACATTGTCTGCTCTTTTTTCTTGAATGATGACATCTAAATCTTCGAAAGTCCTTATTACGAGCCTCTGATGCTTCTTCTGAAAGACACCCAATTGGTACTACTGCATTACAAGCTATAATATCTGCCCCATGTACAAGTAACTTGTGCACAGTTGACGACATGTAATACCAGTTATAAAGTGCCAAATACCTCTCTGCTGTCTTTAGGCAGTACTCTTTAAATTTTTCAATATATATATTTTCTTCTGATGTAATAGCCTGTAAAATAACAGCAAATCTCCGAATCAAATTCTCATCCAGACCCGTAATGGCTGCGGTTTTTTCCGGAAATTCAAAAAATCTCCGTGCTGTATTTCCATCGTTGGTTGTTCCTGAGCCTTGTTTAACCACACCTATGATCAGGTTCAGTTTTTGTTCTACGCCCTCAGGTAAACTGTCGAAGATTCTTTTGACTGTTAAATCTAATAATCCTTGAAGAGAAATTTTTGCTGATGAATCCGTCACTGTTATTGTTTGTTTGGAAGGATAACATTGTAATTTCGCCTGTTGAACTTTGTAATAAGATGGATACAAATCTTTTACGCCTTCACGTATGGCTGTTTCTCTCAATGTTATATATTGCCACTTAGATAATTTTAAAGAGAGAAATATGCCAAGTGCCTTCTCGGGTGTGAAAACTTGCTTGGCCGACGATTGATGAATTAAATTATTGAACTTATCAGCAGCTCCTGGATTTGTCAACATGAATTCTAGTGCTGAAGCAATATTCTCCTTTCCTTCTTGTCTCATCTTTATGATAGCAGCATATGCTATCTCACTGGACTCACAATTTTCTTGATCTGTAATTCTCCTTCTTTTTTGTTTCTTTCCTAGATCTTGAAATGGTTTACGAGTTGGTGCCTTTCTTTTTGTCATTGTTCCAACTGATATTGCTGCTGATGTAGATGTGGAAGGTTGAGGAGATATGGCATTTACTTCAGAATCCACAATGCCTGAAGCAGCAGGTACTTTTATGCAACTAGGCCAATCAATATCAGTCTCAAGCCAGTTTTTGTGTTCCTTTAAGAAACACTCCAGTTTTCTGTTGGCTTGCTTCCATTTCCTTGTAATAGCTAGTGTAATCCTTCTGCAATATTCTTTTAATGTTAAATTATCTTCATCGGAGAGATTTAAGTTCAAACGAGAAACTACAGCATTATATAGTGCAAGGCTGTCACTGTACTTCCCCGAATTCTTCAAAATCATGAAGAAATCTAGGTAAGTAGATAAACTCTCCATTTTTTGCAAGCACAATTTCACTGTTAACACAAGGGGAAATCAATGTGAACTGAATAATTGTTCCCAATACTGCCCTTTAAATACCTGTGAGATATCTGTACAGAACTAAATTAACCCTAATGATTATAACTCATTAGGCACCTGCACAGTGATTCTGTAAGTTCCTCTGGAGAACGATTAGTAATTAGCCTAAAAACCCTTCATTGTCATAATAAAACTTAAATTAGGTGATCAGTGATCACCTACCTATTAGTTAATAGGTAGGTACCTATTAGCAATAATTTTCAGTAATTGTTATAGGCTAAAAGGGTCAGGCTTCCGATAAAGTCGAGTATTTGTTGTCAACAATTTAAGAATTGTTTTTTTTACGTATAAGATGCTGTTTTTCTGCTAGGTAGTATAAAAATCAATGATTAAAAAAGCGGCTCACGATGGCCTAGACTATTTTGCTATATATTCTTTGTTATATTATTTTAATGCGTAATTCAATTCATTTATAATCGTTATAAATGAAGAAATAAAAATAATAAAATTATTTTTATTTTTTTTCTTTTTCATCGCACCTCTGCCATAAAAGTGAAATATATCAAAAATTGGCAAAAAAATGGGTGATTTTTTGTGTGAAAGAATTCTTTTGCGCAACTATGCGATAGCTGAGATATTGAAGATTTTATGATAATTCCCATACAAGTATTTTGAAAAAAAATCAAAAGTCTATCTTCCACTATGTTCTATGACGTCATAACAATTATACCTCAAGGTCATGATTGTTTTAAACAATTCCAATCAAAAAATTTGACCAATTCGAAAAAAAAATCGAATGTCTATGAAAGCCGATTTTCAGCCCACTGTGCGCCGCCCCGTGACCCGGAGCCACGCGCACCCGCCACCACGGCACGCGCCGCCGCCGCGCGCCCCCGCACCCACAGCACTCGCCGCCGGTAACATCCGGCGCCGCGCAACCCGACGCAGCAACCCCCGAAACAACGTATTGCACTCCTAAGCTACAGTCACAGTCACAAGGCATAATAACTTGTGAAAGTACTGTAGTTGCCAGTTCCCTAGCGTAGATCTCTATGGAGAAGAACGGGCAAGAAACTCCAACTCCGCTCTTAACTCCACACTCTTTTAAATCAGAATATTGTTACAAAATCTTGGTACATTACATCATTCATGTTGAGATGGTATATTATGTGAGAACTAAGTAGCAAGACGTGCAAGTTAAGAGCGTCCGGAGTAAAAAGGTATAATAAACAAATCACAAAAATATGTATATATTTATAAACCATGGCAACTAAGAGATGACCAGTCTCCACTGACAGCGCCCGTTCACGAACATGACGCATGGATCAGCACCATTCAACTCAACCATTTTGAAGGGAACTAAATGATCCGACACACGCGCCACCATCAGCGAGACATTTGAGTGAGCATGACATTCTCTCAGCCACCAGGGCATCGTCATTAAAAATAATATATCTAAATGTAAAAAGTGGCTTTATAGTACATAGTACTCACACATGTGCCATGCAATTATATAATATTAAGATATTGAATCTCAAAGAAATAATTACAATCTTCTGCAGCCTCTACAATAACTTCACATGAGATATTCTAATAAAATATAAAATAAGGTAGTTAGATCGAATAGTCGATTTATCGAGAAAGGTTATAAGCTACATTTATATGACGCAGACGAAGTTGCGTGGGTCAGCCAGTAAAAAAAAAAAAATGTACCGTGGCAACTAAGAGATGACCAGTCTCTACTGACAGCGCCCGTTTACGAACATGACGCATGGATCAGCACCATTCAGCTCAACCATTTTGAAGGGAGCTAAATGGTCCGACACACACGCCACCATCAGCGAGACATTTGAGTGAGCTTGACATTCTCTCAGCCACTAGGGCAAAGTCACTAAAAAAAAACACTAAATAAACTCACACATGTGCTATGCAATTATATAATAATAAGATATCGAATCTAAATAACGCAAAGATATTTTTACAATCTTCTCTAGCTTCTACAATTACTTCACATGATAATCGATTTATTTGCCCCTATGGTTGTGGAGCAGGACCAGCATTGAGCCAAGCATTTTTATCATCAATGTAATCCCCCAACTTATAATATGCTTGCCTACATAGTGTGCGTTTTATACAAGATTTAAATTTCGTCTCATTCAGTTGAAGAATGTGAGGGGGTATTTTATTGTAACATTTTAAACAGTACCCCATGAAAGATGTGTCTACTTTAGCTAGCCTGAAACCTGGCTGAACTAGTTGGTCTCTATTTCTCGTATTATAGTGGTGTCTATCACCTCTTTTGCTAAATAAATGCAGATTTTTCCTAACGTACATGATGTTTTCATAGATGTATTGACAAGGTACTGTCATGATGTTAATTTCCTTAAACAGCTCTCTCAGAGAATCGCGTCTTCTTAGACCATATATGGCTCTAATGGCTCTTTTCTGCAGAATAAATATAGACTCGATCTCTGCAGCCCGTCCCCATAGTAAAATACCGTATGACATAACACTATGAAAATAGCTAAAATAGACTAGTCTCGCGGTATCTACGTCAGTAAATTGACGGATTTTCCTAACAGCATATGCTGCTGAACTCAGCCGTCCTGCAAGAGATGTTAAATGCGGACCCCACTGTAGCCTTGAGTCAACCGTTATCCCCAAGAAAACAGTTTCATCTACAAACTCTAGTTTTTCTTGATTCAATACTATGTCGCAATCAGTACTTTTGACGTTTGGTAAAGCAAATCTTATGCACATCGTTTTTTCCCCATTTAATACTAAATTATTAACGTTGAACCAATTATGAACCTGCAGTAGTTCGTTATTTACGTCATCGAGATTTGTGGCACGTCTGTTTACCTTAAACATTAAAGAAGTATCGTCGGCAAACAATACCATTTCAGGTTGGTTTTTAAATAAATGGGGTAGATCATTAATATAGACTAAAAACAGAAAGGGACCTAGTATCGAACCTTGTGGCACACCCATACTTACTTTTAAGCCCATTGAATTGACACCATTTATTTGTACTTGCTGATGTCTATCGTTTAAATACGATTTCATTAAACTGAGCGCAAGTTTCCCTAAACAGTAATGTTCAAGCTTTATGAGAAGGGTTTCGTGGTTGACACAATCAAATGCTTTCGAGAGTTCACAGAAGATCCCTATGGCATCTTGTGACTCTTCCCACGCAGTAAATATATGTTTTAATAAGGTGACACCGGCGTCAGTTGTACAACGTCCTTTGGTGAAACCATACTGTTTCGCATGTAAGATTTTATTGGTGTTAAAGTGGATGAGCATTTGATTAAGCATTACCTTTTCAAACACCTTGCTGAAAACGGGCAAAACGGATACGAGTCTATAGTTATTGGTGTCTTTACTGTCACCGGATTTAAAAAGTGGTATTACCTTGCTGTATTTCATAAGGTCCGGGAAGACTCCCTGGTCCACACACAAATTAAATATTAAGGCTAAGTACGGGGCTACAGTCTCAATAATAGCTTGACAAACTTTAATCGACAGTCCCCATAGATCTTCGGTTAATTTGACTTTAATTTCCTTAAAAGCTTTAATGACTGCTACAAACGGACGAAGCGTGAGCTATGCCTACGCGCCTCAATTTCGGGATGCGCTCGAGATGTAGATAGTCGCGACTGTGCCGCAGTGATAAAAGTGTTGGTTTTTTAACACCAATCGCGCGATTTTTTCACTAAAAATAAGTCAAGTGGGTACCTATATATTTAATATGACGAGTTGGAGATATTGTGCTATTTTTGGTTGCATGAATTCGTCCATAACTATTTTTAATTACCTGAAAACTTTGAAAGGGAAGACTATAACATAATTTTACTAGTAGGTAGGTCCATAATGTATGTCTTTATAATGGATAAGTATTTCCTTTTATGTCCCGAAAAAAGAGATGTCTAGACTAATAAATGTGGTGAATAGAGTAAAGGAAAGTGATTGACACGAGTGAAATAGGCGGTTCATAAATCATGATACGGTAGGTGCGCTTGTTATAAAATAATGGAGCGGGCAGCCCTATCGCGTGTTTACGTACCGCGCGGCTGTAGGCATTTATTTCAAAGATACGGCCATGTTACAATACTGTATGATATTTATACTTTGGCCATGTGTAGGGGGAGAATAAAGAAAATGTGAGGAAAGTTTTGAGAATAAATGTGGATGGATAGATATAAGAGTCGAGGAAGACCAAGAAACTGAAACAATGTATGGACTGTGTAAAGTATTATATGGCAAGAAAGGAGGGGTCTGATGGGATAATACCTACCATCTTATGGGTACCTACTTACCTACTCATTATCCCATCAGACCCCTCCTGCGTCAAATGTATGGGCAAAACGGCCAGAAAATGATTGCTAATTTCATCTCTAAAATCGGAAAGCGCGTTAATTCCATAAGCCGCGAAAAATAATACCTAGACAGAAGACCTAACCATAGAGCATTTTAAAATTTGTATCGACAAAAAATGCTCTAAAATTATCCCCTTATCGTGTCACTCATTGATTCACGAATGGGCTATAAACGTTTCCTAAATATTTTCGCCCTAATTAGCTGCATGAAGCCTTGCCCCGCGGCTTTGCTTGACAGGAGACGCCGAATGCACGCGCTCTAGACAGATGTGAATTAGACAACTTAATACCACGATACTTTGTTTTCCATTTCTTTGAATGGTTATTTCATCTTTATCGACATACATTGCTGGCTTTCATAGCCGCAGAGGCGACGACGGTCTTGATAAAACAGCAATGTATTGGGATACAAGTGAAGGTGTGCAAAGGACTATTCCGTGTTACCAGCTAGTATTTCAACTGTTGCAATTTGTGATTGGCGGAATTCTTCAGCTAATTTCCGAGTATAAAATTATTGCCAATTTAGACGATTTTAGAAAATGTATCGTATTCTAGAATCTACACTGACACAAAGATTAGAGGTCTGGCGATTTTAGAAGTTATATGTTGAAGAAAAAGCCAAAACATTCAAATAAACCATACCGGTGATTTGGAATTTAAAGTTGTTTTTGCAGAGAAATGGCCTATTTATTTTACTTTATTTAATTTTTTGCCTGTTCAAACGCAACTCTACGTATTACCAGTGAGGAATAATGATTCAATAAATAGGTATCTGATTAAATGTCACGTTGTATAATAATTTCTAAATGCCGAGACTAGTTTTAAAGCAGTGTCGGGTAAGGCGAGTAAAGCATAGTGTAGCATCGATAACAAACTTCTAGCAGCTAAGAGATGTGGGCTGACGTAATGTATGTCGGTCTCCACCTCAGAACAATCTGAAATACCGACGGCGTGTGTGGGAGTGCTTCGTTTAAAAGAGCGGCAGTCCATCAGGAGCAAGCGAGACAGCGCTATACGGAGTGAGAAGCACAGCACAATACGCTGCCCGTGGGAAATGCACAGTAGTGGTCAGATCAGAGTGCGCGCGCGCCGGCCCAGTGCACGTATTATTGTATTGGAATCTCTACTGCTCACAACAGCTTATGAGATTATGTTCGAAGAATGGACACCGGTTTTATATCAACGACGCAAGATTCAATTTTGTGTTCACATTTTTATGAACTTCAGATATTGTTTTTGTATGGAAAGTTATATAGGTAGTTCCGTGGGGTACCTATAATGCGATGAATTTTTTTAGCGATCGATTGAGGTCTGCGGCGGGCTTTCGGTCGGGATGCAAATGTGTTTACGGAGTTTGTCGGCACACGCCTATAATAAAAGAAATACATGCTTTAATAAACACGTTTTCATGATGCTGCACGTAATGAGCAGATTTCCTCGGATGCCCGGCAGTTTTTTAATCATATCTGATGATAATGTTAAGCTCAATTAATTAAGCGACATTAAGGTTCTGACTTTGGTATTTTTGATAAAGTTATATCAATTACGGTGCATAAGTAAACATGGGTCAAATTGCAAATTATATTTTCAACTTGCTATAAATGAACATAAATTTATATGCAGATAGACACCTACAACGCCATGATTGGTGTAGAAACTTTCGAAGAAGAGTGATTTAATAGTTTTCCACGTCTTATTAAAGACGGGCTATCACAACCTACACAAAAATCTATTGGAAAAATATATATCTACTAACAAACTGCAAAATGTGATTTTTTTATATTTCAATTTACAGTCGTAAACTTAATAATAGGTACCGTCGAGAATTTCTCCCACCTTTAACTATCAATCAGAATCGCCTGTAATTCGAAGATAACACCTACGCACGCAGTAAAACAAAAACTATAATACTCGTAGAACATAAAGGTCTCGCGTTTATTCCTCACTTCCGAACGAGATTTATCGTAAATACAATCAATTATTTGTTATACAATTAAGCAAGCTTTATAAATAAGGGCCATTTTCGTTTAAGTTGTTGGTTAGTGGTTCTCTTATGTAGATAGGGACAATATTGCCTGAAACAGGGGTGGGTTGGGTATCGATACATATCTTAATTAGGCCTCACAAGGCGATCATCGATTATTTTTTCTTGTATCCGGCCCGCCCGGCTGTGACTAATATTTGTAGAGATGGATGAAAATACTAATTTCTTATTTGGGACGCGTCTTTTTGTGTCTGAGTGTTATTTGGTTAAAATAGGGAATTCTGCTTCATTGAGTTTTTGGTTTACTCCTCTTTAGAAATTAGCGTCATCTAGATTCAGAAGCGGATATGCTAGTCATTTATGTTTTTATTCTTTTTTCCAGTTGTGTGCAAAAATATGCGCTAGAAATAGGGGATCGGACTGAGTCAAAAACAATGATTCTAATTAGTCCGTCAGTTAGATTATCGAAAAATATTGGATACGTGTTTTTTGTTTTATCAAATTAATCAAAATTGACGAAGTTATGATGTGGTTGTGACGTCATTTGTAGGTAAAAAATGTACTAAGTATCATATGACGTTTTCGAAGAGTTCACGAGTTTTCGAAGCACTGTATTGACTTCATTTTTTGTTTATGTGAAAAAAGAAAAAATACGTCTCCAATATTTTTTGGAAATCTATCTGACGGACTTATTAGTTTTTTTTGTCCGATATATTGAGCTACAATGTACAAACGAACAATTTGTGCTGCCAGTAGGTTCCTACCGTCATTTTATTTTTACTAGATACCAATTTAGCCATCAACCATTGACTACGTGACTTGTAGCTCGTAATTAGGCAAATGAAGAAAATGCTCCCGTTCGTAGGGTATTTCACCAAAAAAAAAATCGTGCGAGTCCATTGATAGATTTTCAAAAATAATGGACACATATTTTTTCCTTTTTTACGTAAACAAAAGATGAAGACGATACTGTGCTTCGAAAAGTTGTGTCAAGTCGTGTGATGTCACAAGGCCAATTTTTCGTAATTTTTTATTATTTTGACAAATCAAACAAAAAACACGTATCCAATATTTTTCGATAATCTAACTACAAAAAAAATCTAGTGAGTCCGTCATTATATTTTTTTTTTTGGTGAAATACAAGTAATTTGGTTTTTTTTTGTAGATAGGTTATTTGTAAATGCACCGGTAAGTATGTTAAATACCTAGGCACTTAGATTTGCACATACCTATTTAAAATTTCCATAGATATTCAATAAAACCCTTTCATACCGTGAAAATAAACTGTCGAACAAAAACAAATTCAGTAGTGGTTTGCTATTACCATTTCAATTAATACAACGCAAATAGACGCTGCATTCTCCTGTCAGTTCACCGCCTTAACTCGTTGGTATAAGGTTTATTATCGCATTAATTCACTTGAATGCTAACCAGGGTAGTTGGAGCAATAAAATAGTTAAAACGTGAGAATCCCTGCAGAGAGCGCGGCATACTCTGCTTCTGCGAATATCTCGTTTTGCATAGTTATTTGATGGTTTTATCGATCGAAATATAACCTGAAATGCTTACTGACTGTATCACTGTGCACAATTAACGCGTATTTAACATATCTGTAATGTTGACTTTAATATAACAACTCAATGTAATCATAATACAATATGAGAATATATTTATTTATTTATTAAAACTTTATGCAAAAAAAAAATATATACCTATATATAATAATAATAATAATAATAATAATAATAAAGTATTAGTATTATTATGGCGCATACCTAAAGTATTAGACACTAATGACCGCAAGGAGGTATGGCAAAGCAAGGAGCTACACGGACGCTTTTACCGCGCCTTACATGGAACCGATGTAGATTTCTTAGCGTCCGTATCCTGACTACGTTTCGGTGACCTTTTCGGGGAAACCGAAGGTTTTGTCTGTGCAATAATGGACGAAGTTATGATGACGAACAACTACCGGAAATACATTGTGAAGGATGGCACGGTTGACATATGTCGGGCATGCCACCGTCCTGGAGAATCGATCCGTCACATTATTTCTGGGTGTTCTCGTCTGGCTAATGGAGAATATTTGCATAGACACAACCTCGTTGCCAGGATTATCCACCAGCAACTTGCTTTGAAATACAACCTTGTGGAAACAGAAGTGCCATACTATAGGTATGCGCCCGACCCAGTTCTCGATAATGGTAATATTTCGTTGTATTGGGATCGACCTATCGTCACTGACAGGACTATTGTTGCCAATAAGCCTGACATTGTGGTTATAGATCGATCGGAGCGTCGCGCAATGATTGTTGATATAACAGTCCCGCATGACGAGAACCTCGTGAAAGCAGAGAAAGATAAGCAATTCAAGTATCTGGATCTGGCTCGCGAGGTTGTCGACATGTGGCACGTGAATACAGCAGTCATTGTGCCGATAGTCGTGTCTGCCAATGGCTTAATAGCCAAGAGCCTCGACGAACATCTAAGGAGGCTCTCGCTTGGTAGCTGGATCAAGGGCTTGATTCAGAAGGCAGTACTTCTGGACACGGCGCGCATTGTCAGGAGGTTCCTCTCTCAAGAGCCCTGACCACCGGTAGTTCGGACTCTGTTCCCAATACTAGTGGACCACTATTTTTTATATTTTTAAATGTTTTTTATATACCTTTTTGTAATTAATATTTAAAAATGTATTTAATATGTTATGAAATGAATAAAGGAGATAATAATAATAATAATATTCCACAACTATCACACAACGCCATCTAGTCCCAAGCTAAGCAGAGCTTGTGTTATGGGTACTAGACAACTGATAAACATACTTATATATTTCTAAATACATACATATTATAGATAAATTACACCCAGACACAGAACAAATGATCGTGCTCATCACACAAACATTTGTCCTGGGTGGGAATCGAACCCACGACCTCCGGCATAGCAGTTAGGGTCACTAACCACTAGACCAACAGGCCAGTCAAATATAATATAAGAGACTCACTTACCTTTCTAGAAAAAAGATAATTAAATGATAAAGTAAGTAATATAATTAAATAAAAAATAATGTAGGTCCAATTATCAAAAAAAGAAGAATTACGAGACGTAAAAAAAAATTCGTCCACATCGCTGTCAACAGGACATTAGGATAGCAGCATTGCTACACTAAATAGCATTGCTGATTCTTAATTAAAGAGCAAAATCACAAAACAAACTCAGTTTGAAACTCTTCAAAATTGGTTTTTAAATTAAACGATTCAGCACAAAAACCGTAAAAATAAAAAGCTAATCAGTTGGCGGACTCGATCGTCAATCTAACCAGTGTCTCATAACTACAGCTTAGCTTTTACCAAGTTGGTTGGTTTCAGAGAAGTAATGCACCATCGTGTTTCAGTCGGACATAGCCTGCGGCACTTTGCCGTGGGAACACTCGAGCCTCCTTGGTTTAACTCCCGTCAATGGACGAGGTTTAACTCCCTTTAATCCGAATTTAGTGCCGTTATTAATGTTTGGTTTTGATGGTAGAATATCGGTTTTGTTATTTACAATTATTTTGTTTCTGTAGGAAATATTCTGTTGAGAAATTCTTGCGTTGTTTGTCGAAAATGTTTCAAGGGTTCGGAAAATATCAGGTTTTTTTGCTTTATTGTGGTACCTAGCTGTGGTGCTTACGAAGAAGTAGGCCCGTTTAGCTATAGGTAATGGTCACAGTAAAGTTCACAATACTTAGTTCAATGGATGCATATCTCCTGGATAGATATTTCAATTCTTGGGTCTCTATACTATGAGAGAAAAGTGTTGTCACCTCCTTAAGATGTAAAGAAAAAGAGCAAGAAAGAAAGAGCTTTTCTTTTCTAGATCAACCGTAAAATCACTACCAATAACCAATCAAAAACATAAGCCTCATCTATCTAAGTTTAGAACACTGACGAAATCATTAAAATATGACTCGAACCCTTGATTTCAACAAATCAATCAGTCACAATGAATCAAAAGTAAACATCTTCTCATTTACATCCAAACTGCCGATTATAATAAACTGGACAAACACCAAGATGATTTTGGATGTCCAATCAATTGGTGTTGACAGATATGGCCGTTATTTGCCAAATTTTGACCATAAAATGTGAAAAGCCTTACGATCAGATTCATGGACTGGTATTTCTCAATCAATCCGAGAGTTGATTGTGTATTTTATTAATAAAGTTGATTTGGAAACTAGCTTTTGCTGACGAAATCTTTTGGTGATATATGTTTGCTGATTAGTCGCAGACAAAAAGTGATAAAGCTAATGGGTTATTTGATTGTAGACGATTTCGGGGTGTAAAAGTCTTGTGTTAGTTACAGTTATCATAATATTAGTTGTGTATAGCTATAGTCGATACCTCTCACCATCACTTGCTCGGAGTTTCCCTGCGTGATCGAATCAGAAATGAGGACATCCGCATGAAAACCAAGGTTACCGACGTAGCCCAAAGAATCGCCAGACTTAAGTGGCAATGGGCAGGGCACATTGCTCGCAGAACGGATGGCCGATGGGGCCGAAAAGTTCTGGAGTGGCGACCGCGAATCGGAAGACGTTGCGTTGGAAGGCCTTCCAATAGATGGACCGATGACCTAGTGAAGGTTGTGGGGACCCGCTAAATGCAAGACGCACAGCTTGGGTTTCAGGAGTTGTAGTGGTTTCAGAAAATTGTGCAGCTCTAAGTAAAAAAATCGGTATCTAACCGCATTCGGTTCGACTGGAAGCCGACCAAAATATGGATGGGAAAAGGCTGAAGGAAATGGTGTAGAAGTAACCTACACTAATTGTAAACGCCAAAACGTAGTGAAAATTCAGCAACTTCGGATGTATTCGCTGTTCGTTCGCCTCTCGTTTTTGCTCGGATAATCTATATTCATCTTTTGATCGAAGTGTGTTGTACAAATATTTTCTGTAGTAGAAGTGGAAGTATCTACTGAATTTTTAGACCCCCTTTCAGTGTCGGGAAATTTAGTCACAGTCTGAAAAACTCTTTTTGCCATTTGGTCTGGCTGTATGATTATTTGTGGAAATAATATTTACCTACTTCATTAGATCAACATTGGCACTTCTTTTACCGTATTATAAAATAGCATATTGTGTTTTCATATTAAATAGCCAAGATTCAAGGCTTTCTATCATAATCAAATGCATAAGTAACGTTTTCATTAGGAAATAATATAAAGTGTAAAATATTTATGAACCTAATATGACTGAATGAATGCACGCGATTGTAGCTTCACGGTATCTAATAAATTGTTTATTGATTTTTATATATAAATAACAAACTCGAAGAAAGTGTACAATCATACTGATTTTTATGATGATTACTATGATTTAAGGAAAATAATAAACATACGTATATTTTTTACAGATTTAATTTATAATATCTAGTGATCGTTGCATAGACACCTGTTGTTTATTTAAAAAGTGATATTTAAATGCTAAATGTGGTCTTAAAGTGTTTTATTTATTTTATAAGATACATGGTGATATTCGATGACAGTCAAATTGTTTATATTTAGCACAGAATTCGAGGCTCACATAAGACAAACGACTTTATTTAAGGTAGAGTTCGTATAAAATTGAATTTCTCATTTGATTTCTTCCGTTGGTGGGACTCAGTTGATATTTTTGTCTTTAAAAATAATTGGTTACGTACTCGGCTGCTTATAAATTAATTTAATATTCATAAACTACAATTTAAAGACTAAAATAAATTTAATTATATATAAAAATCGAAAAGAGAAGAATTACAGGGCGTCAAAAAATTCGTCCACATTGCTGTCAACAGGAAAAGTGCCCAGAAGGCTGGCAGCATGCACGTTGGATGGCAATGCTGATTCTTGGGCCAAAGAATAGGCCAGCCCTCTGGTGACATGAAGAGCCGACCAACCGCTTGGCAATTTCCTTAAATATTAGGTGAGCACACGGACCCCAAGGCCCCAGTGTTTCAACCCCAAACGGCTCAAACACATACCCAATTAAGTTTAAAGTACTACTTAAGTGTTATTGAATGAATAACACTTAAGTAGCAAGGAGTAAGGGTAGGAAGGGGAGTGAATTAGAAGAAGTTGGAAAGGGGTGCCTGTTTTTGGAAAAAAAGAGTTGCTGAATGGAGAGAGAGAGCACCGTTAAAGAAAAGATGGAAGTATTGTGTGAGGAATGTCATGAAAGAAAAAGGAGTTAATGATGCCGTGATGTCAGACAGAGGAAAATGACCCCAAGTAGAATGGAATAAGGACAAGAAAATCATTATTGTTCAAAAAACGTGCTTTTTCTGAGACATCATTTACCAAAGTAGGCGCTAAAGACGAAATAAAAACACACGCGTTAAACACCTAATAAATCCATATTTGGACAAGTCGAGAACACTCTGCAGTCACATTTAAAATGTTTGCACTTCAAACAATGTAAATGCAGGGTCCAAGAACATTTAAACGTAAAAAGATACTTTTGTCATCATTTAAATAATGTATCGATATATTGTAATCCGATGAGGGACATCAACCGTGTGATATTTCACGGCACAACCTTGTATTGATATAATTTAGTTATAATAAGAAACTTTGTGGGATGTCGCACTAGTTAGCGGGCCCGACTTCGACTTTATAATAGTAACGAGTTATAGCTTGCCCAGAAACAGTAATGCTACTGTTTCTAACCAAGATGTCCTGAGCAGAAGTATGTGAGGTGTTTGACTTTGCTGATTTTATCCTGGGGTAGGGTCCTGGTACCTTGGGTCAAATCCTGCGAACTGAGAGCTGAAAAAGCTGTGCTCATCACAAAACCTTGCTACCTCACGATGACACGGGCTCAATCCTTTCCCAAATGAGGCCAGCCATTTGCAGTCCTGAGATAGTTGCAAGTTGACATTTATTGGAAGTTCAGAAAAAAAAAATTACAATTACTGCCGCACTCAGAGACCTTTAATGATTACAAGCCATCACTTAGTAAAGGTTTTGACAGTTTTGTCACACAAAAGTATGTCAAATATTTACTAAGTGAGTAAGTTAAGAAATCATTAAATATCTCTGAGCACCGCAGTAAGTTACTCGTACATAACAATAATTTTCAGCAGTTGACCATACCTAATCTTTAATACTGTACAATATTTTTATTCCACGGAGTCTGGATTTGAGCCCAATTGATGGCAATAGGCTCGGCCGTTACTTCGCTCGATACATGAGGTTTAAACATAACTGGCTAAATGAGGGTGTGTGTTGGGTCCCTTGTGGAACATCGGTTACGACTGGGTGCTGCGCGCCGACCTCCCAGCGGCGTCAGCGTAGTCTGCTACGCGGACGATACGCTGGTGCTAGCTCAGGGTGGGTCGTACGAGGCGGCGGCCGACAATTTGACACGCGGGGTTGCGATAGTCGTAGAGAGGATCCGGCAGCTGGGTCTCGAGGTGGCGCTTCACAAGTCGGAGGCCATGGGCTTCCATGGACGTGGGAATGCGCTGCCGTCGGGATCCCAGTTAATGGTGGGAGGGGTTCCCATCGGCGTCGAGTGTACTTTGAAGTACCTAGGACTCGTCCTCGACAGCCGGTGGAACTTCGTGGAGCACTTCCGACGTTTGGCTCCCAGACTGGAGCGGGCCGGGGCTGCCTTTAGGTGGCTCTTGCCCAATCTGGGGGGGCCAAACGCCTCCTGCCGGAGGCTCTACGCGGGGATCGTGCGGTCCATGGCCCTTTACGGGGCGCCGGTGTGGGCGCCTGCTTTGAGGAAGCGGGCCGCCCACTACCTGAACGTGCCCCAGAAGGTCATGGCCGTAAGAATGGTACGGGGGTACCGCACGATCTCCCGCGAAGCGGCGAACCTCCTTGCCGGATTGCCGCCGTGGGATCTGGAGGCGATAGTCCTCGCGCGCCTGCATCAATGGCGCGCGGAGGCGCTGCGCCGGGGGGTCACTCCGCTGCCGCGGCAAATTGCTGCGCGGCGGACAGACCTCCGGTGCGATCGCATGGACAGCGACTGTCGCAACCCCGTGCAGGGCACGCCACGATAGTGGCGGTAAGTCCCCTCTTTGAGGAGTGGCTTGAGAGGCGCCACGGCGCCCTCACCTTCCGTCTGACGCAGGTCCTCACCGGACACGGTTGTTTCGGGAGGTACCTGCACCGAATCAGCCGGGAGGAAACGCCCGGATGCCACCATTGTGAGGATCGGCCGGAGGACACGGTGGAGCACACAGTGGAGGTGTGCTCCGCTTGGGCGGAGCCCCGCCGTGTTCTCGTAGCGGCGATCGGCGGCGGCGACCTCTCGCGCCCGGCCCTAGTGCAAGCCATGGTCCGGGGCGAGGAGGAATGGGACGCCGTCGCCTCCTTCTGCGAAGCAGTGATGCTGGCGAAGGAGGTGGCGGAACGCGAGAGGGAGAGAACCTCTCGTCCCAGCCGCCGCGGGAGGCGCTCCGGGCGTCGGGGGTCCCGCGATGACCTCCGGCCACCGTAGACGCGGGCCTGTGGACGGTGAGTGATGGGCTAACTCGCCGTCCGTCCGTCTCACGACGAAAACAGGCCGTGTCGACGGCGCGTTCGTGTTCCACGCGCGCCTCATAGAGATGTCAGCAACATGGGAGGGGCCCGAAAGGGCCGACGCCTGTCGGGGCTGCGGGTAGTCCTCTGGTTATCGCGGCCTCGACATAGAGGGCGAAGAAGGAACATGGGTGGTTTTTAGTCAGTAGAAGTCTGACACTCCCTTTCGCTCTGCCCAAGAGCGGGAGGGGTTATTCGATGATTTTCAAAAAAAAAAAAAAAAAGGGTTGTGTGTTGGGTATACCTAGTCTGTCCAACCCTTTGGGGATTACAGGCGTGGTGTTATGTTAATTATATTTCATTTTTCAACTTTCCACATAAAATATCACATAATTAAACCATTCCCATACTCCAAGTTATGTTCTCCTCATATCAGTGAAAACCCTGTTATTCAGCGGATGTGTCGTACGTACCTCACAGGAAGTCTTTGTTTGGCGCCGACAAAGTTTCCACGTTCGCCTCAACATACAGACAAACAAGTAACCAAAATACGAACATAATACGCTTTCTGAGAACAACGTGGAAAACCGATAGGGTGCATTTATAGCCTTTACTTAATGTTACACCAACTTTTCTTTGCGGCTGAAATTTCGCACTGCCATTCAAAACGTAACTGTATGTCTTCCGCCATAAGTCTGACGTGTTTCATTTTAGGGCTTTTCGGGTGCGATTTTTTTATTGTTGCAAACGTTATTGTCGCTCATCGTTGGTGGTGACATTTCGCAAATAATGTCGCAAATTGCCGCGACCACCGACATAAGTCGGAACTTTTGTGGCAGACATGATGGGAGGTCGTTGACTTGTTAAGATGAATTAATTGTTTTTTTTAATGGCCCCTCGTAAATACATTTTGTAGATCAAATACTGAGTGTTTTGGGATAAATGATATGGATATGTTGTTTACTTGTGGAAAACCTGTGGTCTTGCTTGCCTTAAGTGGCTCTTTTTCGGCAGAACAATCACTAGCTAGAAGATAATTCAAATCTCGGAATCTGCTAAGAATTATTTGATTTAGAAAACAGGAAGAAATTGACACAATGACGAGCATCATTGAGGTAATGCGAAACAGAAGTTCAGAAGCACATTAGATCCTACAGGTTGACTGTTTTAGCATGAACAGGATGTCAACTAATTTACTTGAAGAAGAAAATCTACCTTAACAGAGAATAATACCGAAAAACGACTATAACAACTCAGACCAAATAAAAAGTAAAGACGGAACTCTGCGAACAGAAAAGTGAGGCCGGTCAAACTACGCCTCGCCGTGTACATACGCAATACATGCACACACGTACAACATAAACTACACCTTGGTCTTAAACTTTTTATTTGGTCTGAGACGTGTGTGCGTGTATGCGAGGCGTAGTTTGACCGGCCTCACTTTGCTGTTCGCAGAGTTCCGTCTTTACTTTTTATTTGGTCTGAGTATAACAATGAACACATCGAGTAAGTCCGCCTAAGACAGTTGATCTTCAAATCCAGGACACCACCAACAAACACAACAGTTAAAAATCATCACGGACCCGATAAATCCCGAACGACACACGAAGGATGATTCATAACGCTACAATCACTAGTCGCCACGTTACATGACATGCGCAAGCGCTTATTTATACCCCTTTATCGGATGACGTCCGCATAAAGGCAGCCGCTCGAAATAATAGGGGGACAGGCAAGCCATTGTACGGAACATGTTTAACCATTCATACGATGAGCAAAGAAGAGTAATGCCTCGCAATAGTCATAATTTTAGTATACGTAGTACAAAGTAACGCCGACTTTACCGGCCTGTAGTGTAATTGGGTTTTTTTTGGCGGTATGTCTTGACTGGAGTGTTTTGAGGTGTGCCTGAAACTCGACTAAAGATACAGCATACAGCAATGTGCTTTGCTGATAGATACATGGTCGATATTCTTGTTATCTAAGCTTAATAGAAGAGCAAGGGTCTACTACATAATATAGTTCTTAAATTCACTCACTGATTCACAGTGCACAACCTAAACTGCTGGATGATTATGTTCCGCTGCTAAGCAAAGGCCTCCCCAATTCCTTCCCCGAACTCCTTTTAACCAGCTTTCGCGGTAAGCACCTAGGTCGTCTCTCGACAGCCTTTTTAACCGACTCTTCTGGGTTAAAGAACTTTGAATTTTTATACACTCAAGATTCTTATTTATGCCGAAATGCCGAATGAAGGATTTTTTAACATTCGCTGCCTGAAAGGGTTGCATAAGGCATTAAATTGTGTATAGTAGTTTTAAATACAGCTCGTTTTAAAATAAACAACGGATTGAGAGTTCTTTCTCCTCCTTTTCATGGGTTCACGCAAGCTAAACTGCGTGCAACACCTGCCTTATACCACGTTAGAGTATTTTTAACCAGAAATTAATAGGAGATTTCACACAACTGATGAAATGTGTACTATTAAGTACACGTCTGCCTAACCCTTGAGAGATTACAGACGTGATGTTATGTTATGTACAGTAATAGGAGGTAGGACGGATGGTTCTTACTAAAAAGGATGCCAGAACTTTTGATTTATTGTTTTTTTACTATTCAAGTTTCAGTTCCATAAATAACTTATTAATTGATTGCTAGTAGTCCATCCTGCCGAAATATTTTATTTAGGTATCTTCTGAGGAGACGTTAAAAATAGGCTGAATATTCGATATCATAATTTTGCCAAGATTTATTAATTATTCTATCAAAGAATTATCACCAAGACTTTTTTGGATGATCAAATGTGACAGTATAATATCATTCTGATTGACTCGAACTTATTGCAACATCGTGTGTTGGCATTCTGCCAATTCGTGTAACCGTCACAGAAAATGGTATTAAATGTCAATCGAAGTGAACGGATGACATTTGGAGTAACAAAACATTTTAATTTTTTGCTACTCAAAGTTCACAAAACCAGGAACCTAGAGATTGCTCAGACAAGTTATAAATCAAATGAGAGCAGAATTCTTTATTATATGTACTACTATCAACTAAAGTTGTTAATGGGTTTCTTCTATTAGGAAATTCTCAACGGCAGCATCGGAGTCTGGTTTTGTGCCCGGTTTATGCCACTATGCTTGCTCCCTATAAAATGGGGCTTAAACATATCTGTTAAAAATTGGGTGTACCATTAGGTACACATCTGCCTAACCCTTAAGAGATTATTATATCTTATCGAGTACTGAACGTCTACATATGTAATTGGAAAATCGTAAATATGTATCATAGAAGAACTTGCATTTCACTCGATATATTTGGCTCCTCTACATTATTTTCTGGTTAAAGGTTGGAATGAAATATCAGATGCTTACACTGGGTTGTTCCTACACTCAACTTAGGGGAAAGAGTTGATAGAGTCAGTAGTCGTCATTTACATCGCCGAAATGTCGAGACGAATAATGATGCAATCCGTTAGAAACTTATCGCCAGTTTGTCTAGGAATATAGCAATAGTTATACCTAGATTGATTTGAGTGGCGAAGTGGTGGCGGCCCCGACTTACGAACAGCAGGTCGTGGGTTCGAACCCAGACAGGAACATTACTTTGTGTAATTTATTTCATCACTGCTGCTCTCAAAACGGTGAAGAAAAACATCGCGAGGAAACCGGCATGTCTTAAAACCGAAAAATTCGAAGACATGTGACATCTACCAATCCGCACTGGGCCTGCGTGGTAGATTTTAGCCCATTCCCTCTCAAAAAAAGAGAGGAGGCCTGTGTCCCAGCAGTGGGAACATTAATAGGCTGTGGATGATGATGACGATGGTTTGTCATCTTACAATTAAAAACAAATTATTGAAATGTTTCAGCTTACATATTCGTACTTTTTTAGAAAGGACTTAGATAGATAATTGTGAGCAGCAGTTGCACATAGTTTTTAAGACTGCCTGATTAATTTAAATTGTAATGCCAATTTAGACGGTTTAAAACCGTGTGACAAAAACAGCGTAGTCTAGTATTTTTTACCAAGCATTTATTCTAGTGAATTAAAGTTTTTTTATTCGAAAACTTGTCTTCTCTTGTATCGATACGTGCAAAAAAAAGAATAATCTGGCCTTGTCCTTACCCCCGGTCCAATGTTATGACTTATTTGTCTCGCCCGCACAGATTTATCGATATTCGAAGAATAAAATCGACTAAATCTGCATAATACATTCATTAAATAACATGTAAATTGATTTTTTGGCGTGGCCGCCTGTTCGGATGACGAAATAGAAGCATATGGACAATAAAATTATAAGGAAGGAAATAAGATGTAAAAAACTTAGTTGAAAATGTCATTTGTATAATGATTTGTGTAGACAAGTGTAGATAGCCATTAATAAAGTGTTAATTGTTGATGAGTCTAGTCGGTTTTGTGTCTTTTTGTAATAATTTAAATATTACAAAATGTTGAGCTTCTCGAAGAATGATTTTTAAAAGGCAGTTTAGATTTAGAAATAATATTGTATGAATTAAGTATGAATGTGCAAGAGACCAGCGGTGGCCTAGAGAGCAGCGGTGGCCGAGTGGTGGCAACCCCGACTTACACTACTTAACTTAGCAGTACCACTTAAGGCGGTTCCCCTAGCAAAACGCAGCGCTAGCCGTTTTTTGTGCGGTTTTCTGGAGCTATAATACCCTCTAAACAAAAAAAATATCAACAAATAAAAAAATCATTAAATTTCTAAATAATCTTACCTTCAAAATGCTACATTTTTTTTTGTTTACTAAGTAAAATATTTAATTAATCCTCTCACAACGGAACCACAGAAATGAGAAATAATTATTGATAACATGCTACTTCTCCAAAACTAACGATTGTTTTGATTTTGTTCTTACACTAATGGATAGGCAATTTCATAATGAACATTATGGTACAATTTTATTTTTCAAACGACCAAAATTAGATTTTATGCAAAATTCTGAGCGTATTCGCAAAGTACCTAACTGGAACTATGGTTCAGGTATTGAGATTCAGTATGCCGCCAGGCCTCGCTCACGTCACATTAACAATAGATTATTTATAATATTAGTTTTTTAACCGACTTCCAAAAAGGAGGAGGTTCCCTTGTTTATGTATTTTTTTTATGTATGTCCGCCGATATCTCCGCCAATTGTGGACGGATTTTCAAAATTCATTTTTTTTTGTTCGAAAGGAAGTACTTTCGAGGTAGTTTCATTGTCACCAAGTCAGGATCTGATGATGGGATCCCAGGGAAATCGACGGCAATCCTCAAGTTTTATAGGCATTTATGAAGTTTTCTATTTATTTTCTAAAGTTGTTCAAGTATTTGCGTTCGATAATAATAATATTATGTCGATTCGCTGATGATGATGGAAGGTACAACTCCTCGATGGTTAGGAGTTGATAGAAAATTCTTTCAAAATTATACGTAATTATGGAGTGATAGTTATGTTCTTTCAGGGTCTTAGGTTGAGCTGATGATAGAAGGTAAATTAGGCGTAAGACTGTCTACAATAGAATTGATTAAATGTTATTAGTAACGTTGTGTCTGCGTTTTTTTTTGGTATCATCTGAATGTCACTTAAATATCACAGAGGTAACACAGGGGGTTTAATTTTGGTCATTTTTGCCTAAGATGCACCGTTTTCGAGATATTTCAATTTCAATTTATTTTTTACAAATAGTTTAGACGCCCGTAACTCGGAAATGCTGCATTGTAGGACCATGCTTGTCAAAACCGAAATGGCTGCGTTAAGAACCTTTAAAGTGAATGCGACAAGAAATTGGATTTTTCTCACGTTGTTGCGTTTTCCCGGTTAGTATAAAGTCGTATGTTAAATAAAATGGGATTCGCAACAACAACAACTGTTTATTTACTGAATAATAATGATTAAAATTACCAATGCAACCGTCTCAGTTCATAAAGGTATCTTCAGTGACTATTTGACGAAAATGCCATATGCATATTTATCGACGTGAGTATAATAACTGAATTCATAATGAACAAAAGTGTTTGGGCGCATCAATAAACATATTAAAAAATAAAATTGAATGCCATATCTGTTACTTCTTAGATCTGTGACTTTTACTTGTACTCGTAAGAAGTTCGCCAGGTGGCACAAGTAGTACCTAGTAGGAACAAATGCTCAGGGTACCGTCTTAACAGTAGTTCGTAGGTTCGAACCCAGGCAGGCACATTACTTGGTTTAATTTATTTCATCACCGCTGCTCTCAAAACGGTGAAGGAAAACATCGTAAGGAAACCGGCATGTCTTAGAACCAAAAACTCGAAGACATGTGATATCTACCAACCCGCACTGGGCCCGTAATAGATCATAGGCCATCCCTCTCCTAGAGAGGACGCCTGACACTTATAGTCCAAGATTCCAGGGCCACCATACGTCACGTATTTTCCGACGAATAAAATCTGGACGATTGAATAGTGCTAGTATGAACTAAGAATGCATGCCTACTAAGCAAAGCCGTCTTAGCAAGCTGGCAGGTAGGCAGGCATACGTTCTTAGTACATACTAACACTATTCAATCGTCCACATTTCCTTTGTCAGAAAATACGTAACGTCTGGTGGCCTATATTACTATATTACGGAACCCTACAATGACACATGCATAGTACAATAAAAGTGTTTCGATGACGATCGTGGACTGCACCCATATAAGATAACATGTATCGTAACCTTTTTTTGTTTGTTTTTATAAAACTAGAGCTCCAATACCTAATATAAACCTAATCTAATGTAAATATTTTGTAGTGGTTCTCACACAATTCCTTGAGGTTTCATTGCTTTATTTCGCAATAAAACACATAACAATCCTAATTTTAGGAGCATCAAGAACATAATAACAAGCTAATTAACTAAATAACATTAATTTAGAAGTTCGCAGTGCTAATGATGAGAATCATTAATGACTTCACATCGACCATTTTACGGACGAAAAGAAAAGATTTAAATTCTTCGACGTTCACCTTATTATATTGTCTTGTTGTCTTATATTTGGTGTCGTAAATTACACCATCGTTGGTCGGTATTAGCATTTTTATTGTCGCATACAGAATGGGCGAACGGTCGTAATTTAATCTTTGGACCGCAAAATTGAATTATTTATTGTGTTTAACGGATTGTCTAAAAGGTAATTGGGGTTTTCAATACATACATTATTACGGGTTAGGTAAGTTATCATAGTTATCGTGATAATAATTATAATGCGCAATCATTGGGTAACTTCTAGGTACAAGTAATAATATAGTTAGTTTTTTGGGTGTTGGGAAATCGTCAAATAAAAAAGAAATCGAAAAGGAGTGTCAGACTTCTACTGACTAAAAACCACCCACGTTCCTTCTTAGCCCTTTATGTCGAGGCCGCGGTATCTCTTACAACATCCCGCAGCCTCGACGGGAGAAACCTAACCTCTCATTATTGAGAGTTACGTTTACAATGAATGGACTGTGTAAAAAAGGTGACTGCTAACATGACAAGTAATAGAGAAGTGTGATAGAAGATGCTGCGCCAAACCCAAATAAAATGTGACAAGACCAGGGGGTCTAAAATGGCCACTTTAGCCGACCATAAATAGGGTAGTTAACAAAAAAAATCTAATTAGTCCGTCAAAATATTCAAAAAAATATTGGACACATATTTTTTCTTTTTTCACGTAAACAAATAATGAAGACGACACAGTGCTTTGAAAACTCGTCATTTTCTAAGACATTAGCACGACATTTCTCAAATCTTTGACGCGTTTTATCTTCGTCAATTTTGATTGATTTGATAAAAGAAAAAATACGTATCCAATATTTTTCGATAATTTAACAGACGGACTAATTAGAATCATATTTTTTTAAGTCAGTAAACATCCCTATTGCGTTAATACGAAAAATGGACCTTTCATAATAGTAACTGCGTCTGTCGGAAAATAGATCATATTATTATGAAAATGAATGAAATTAGAAGACTTGTGATATCTACCAACCCGCACTGCGCCCGCGTGGTGGATTATAGTAATTTAATTCATCACCGCTGCTCTCAAAACGGTGAAAGAAAACATCGTGAGTAAATCGGCATATCTTAGAACCAAAAATTCGAAGATATGTGACATCTACCAATCCGCACTGGGACACACTTTCATGATCGATTTTTATTGATACCTTCCCGCTTGAAGATTAAAAGTCTCAAGCGCAGGTATCTTTGGCATAGTTACCTCTACTTATTTGTTTTATTTGGAGTACACCACGCATTTTTAATATCATTCATTTTTTATTATTACAATTGCGTTGCGTTGCGTTAAAATTCGTTAACTGGTCACAGACGCAGTTACCATTATGATAGGTCCATTTGCTAAAGATTTGCTAAAGTGGTAAAGAATGTAAGACGTTCACAATATTTTTGCATTTTAAAGGTCTCTTCACATCGACAGGTGTCTTTTCGAAACTTTCTGTCAACTAATCTACTATCCACTGAACACACATAAGTTGGGGGTATGTAAAAATGACTTTTACTGAATTAATAAGCAGTAGCTTTAGGGGCTTCAGGAAATAAATTTGGCCTGCTGAACACCTTGAATGTGGTTGCTGCACAGTTCGATTAGAGTCGGCATTTGTAAGTCGTGACTTGTCAAAGTTGTTGCTGTTGTCAACGCACCGTTACTTTTGGGCACCATTGACTGCAAGGATAGCAATGCCTTCGAAATTAAAAATGCTTTTTTTGTCTTTTCAGTTTTCGTCTGTGAAAATGGTGACGCAGAGATATGTGGCTGTGTGCGGTCTCTCCTTCATATTTATAACGTGATTGTGCATTAGAATTGCAGGAAAACAAAGCCAAAGACACAAAGACGGACGCATAATTTATATCGGGTTACCCCACATAAATTACCTTAATATAATTATACATAAAATGCAACTGTTGCCTTCTATTGATTAATCTTTAAGGCACTGACTAAGACCTTTGCAAATGAGTTTATCATAATATCAAAAGCTATAAAAATACCATCGGCTTAATAAAAAAATATTTATTTTATTATTGACATTAAAAAATTAACAAGAACTATAATTTAATGCGAAGACGCGACTACCTGTACAGCAGTGGAATTCAGTGGCAGATTGCAGATCAAAATTATTAATCATTCGGAAACTCCATATCGAATACCGTACATTTTTAATCGATTTCTCGTGAATGCGAATCGATACCGCAATCAATAATATGATTGTTTTAGTTTTGTCAACCGTTACGCTTAATGTTTGCGATTTCTTCAATTTCGCGAATTAAGATCTGTGAGATTTTATTATACTTAATCGGTATTTGCGGTGGAACCTTGTTATTTTTTTGTTTCACAGGGTAAAACATCGGAAAATCCCAATTGTTCTTCAAAATATAAAGTTTTTAGGACTTTAAAATTTAACATAAACATGTTTAATTTAACAATTAAATTAGTTAATTTTTTCTTAAATGCATGTATAGTGAGGGCCTTAAGCTTTCATAGTTGTATAGGTTATGAGGTTCTAGGTTCAATTACCAAATTGGGCAATCTTTCAGAAGCAGCTACGGAGCCTGAATTTCTATCCAATAAGCTCGCCCCCTTTAACACAAGATTAAGACAAAACTAGCCAAATGTGGGTGTCCTATTAGCTAAATCTCTACCTAACGTTTTATAGATAACATGCGTGATGTTATGTACGTTAGCATTTAGATCTACCACTCCTTGTCTGTCGTGCAAACAACCTTGCTGATTATCTAATCGTTTACCAGGGCTAAGTATTACTTAGATGTAATCAACGCTCTTTACAAATGGATTAATGATTGTAATACTTAAGTACAATGCTATCAGGATATGAATCGTATGACTAAAGTATCAGGGACACACCTTTATAGATTTACATGTTTGTTAAGAAAGATATCTATTGTCTTGTTATATCCTTATTTAAGTACTGCCCTAATATCTGAAGCAAATATTAATTTATCGCTTTTCACGATAAGGCCGCCCCTATTACCATATTGCCTATATTTGACTGGCCTGTTGGTCTAGTGGTTAGTGACCCTAACTGCTATGCCGGAGGTCGTGGGTTCGATTCCCACCCAGGACAAATGTTTGTGTGATGAGCACGATCATTTGTTCTGTGTCTGGGTGTAATTTATCTATAATATGTATGTATTTAGAAATATATAAGTATGTTTATCAGTTGTCTAGTACCCATAACACAAGCTCTGCTTAGCTTGGGACTAGATGGCGTTGTGTGATAGTTGTGGAATATTATATTATTATTATTATTAAGTATTATTATTATTATTTTATTATATCTGTATTGTCTTTGTTTTATCTATTTACTTAATTTATTTTTTCTATCAGCACGGTAAAAGAAGACATCGTGTGGATATGTGTTCTAGGATGGACAAACATGTGGCATCCTCTAAAATAGATTATAGTCCATTTTCTCTTATAGAGAGGAGATCTGTGTCCCAGCAGTGGGAGTTTCATTGGTTTACCTAAGACCCTAAACAAAGTAGAACCGCACATTTTTCACTGTAATTGCGTTTTTTTTTTGAGGGTCAGATTAGATTTTATTTTGCTCTATATGTACTCTTGATTGTACTACGGATTTCTACTTACATAAGTCAATAGATTTCCCACATAATTATTCATAAGTTTAATAAAATATTTAGTATCAAACAAATAAAGAACTAATAATATATTCAATGGTCGATAGATGCCTATGTGATGAGATATTAAAGTTTTATGAGTTTTTAATAAAGCCGTTAAAACTATTGGTAATCGATGAGTTTGAACAAATCACGTCATCAATCAAGAGGTTTTCTTACAGCTGCACTGTTGCGTAACGGTTGATTTGTCATTTACATGAATAATATATTTTTATTTAAGAAAAATGGTAGGAATAATATATCATGGATCATTCATCGCTTTCCATCAGGCGCAAGAGCAGGCCTGCTCTTGACCACGATCCTACATAAAGCAGAAATAAGAACTGGTATTTTTGGGTTCCCAAAATTCAAAAGGAAGGCTCTTTGGTAATTTGAATTTATTTTACAAAAATGCACTATATAGATAGACAGGATTACACATCTAAGTGTAAATAAATAAAAGACAGGACCCTGTTCTCAACTTTTCAAGCCCATGGTGGTAGACAATTTCTGAGACTCGTCTGCGGGCTTTAAAAAATAACGTTCTGAAATATCCGATCAAGTCCGCGAACGGTTCAGTCCGCTCGGTTTGACCGTACATTTAAAGCAACTCATGAAAACACTACCTTTCTTGTCTGCAATCAAACTTAAGTCTACAAGACAAATAGGGTGGTCGCTGGAAAAGGCAATCAATGCCTTAAACTGTCACATGGTTAGTCGAAGAAATACCCGATCACAATCGTTTCTACCAACCGCTGTATCATCACGCACAAAACTGTCTTCAGGCATTCGACAATGAGCATTAACAAAGACACGATGAATAGAAAAGAATTTAAGCCGCGACTGTACCTACATCTTGAAAGTTCTCACAGCCCATGAGAATGCTCTTTACAATCGATATTCAAAAAAAGAACAGCATCGATGTCTCTGTTGTCAACGGACAATTCTTTTGGAGATCAACAACAGTGGCTCTCATTTGATTTTCAACCTTGGTGCAATGGAGATAGGGTACAATTTTGGATGGTGTTTGTAAGAATTTTATTGTTCCGTTTCGGTATGAATTGCGTCACCGACTAAAAAGACAAAGCACGAACCGATCGCGTCGCATTGTCGGGCTAATGATGAGCCAAAACATTATTTTTAGAAGGTGTTCGGCTAGCCGGCCGCTTTATAAGGTATACGGCGATCGAAGTGCAGATACAATTCGCTTTTATGGGGCCGGTAGCGTGCTTAGTAGTTAACACGCCCGAGTTTTCCGATACGATGTTAGCAGTGATTGTTTGACCATCGATACAGAGGAATCGTTGTACAATAAAATTGGAACTGTTATCGAATGTACTTTAAGATTTCAATAATACGATAAAAAGAATAGATTAGAATAATACGTAGTATTCACACGATATAAGTCAACGTTTTTTGCATTCAATGAAAAAAAACTGTTCAAAATATTGATTAGACAATACAAAAATTAAATTGCTAAGAAAAGACATCAACGCGCGCTGTCTGTAGAAGTGTGTTTTTTAAAATTATAATAAGTATAAAATAATATGTTATAGAAAATTGTGTCTTAGTATTAATGAATTTATTGTTGTTATTTATTTAAACGTATAATTATTAAAGTTGCAAGAAATACTAAATTTAAGTGGAATTTACAAATCTTATTGAAGTCACACTTCAACACACACAAACGAAAAAAAATACACCTAATAAAAAAAAAACTGTCAAAAAATTTTAAGCACATCCCAATTTTAATAACATTCAACAGTCCCGTAAATTAGAAAATTAGCAACGCACCAACCCTCAGTGTGGTCGCAGTGACCATTCAATATCCGAACAAAAGCCGGACAATCACAATTTTTCAGTCACCATAAAAGGTTTGTTTCTTAATATTGTGAGCAAACATTCTGTGACACTTTGCTGTTAATAATGCAACAATAAGTCTATGAGCCCCTGTTGTCAGGTATAATAGATGCCAATTTCGAAAACAATCCATCCCCTAATATGTTTTGATGTTTTCGGTCATTGTATCTGCTTGTTCGCATGATTGCTTGTTTATAGCCGTGACGGCGTTGTATGGAATGTCCGTTTAGTCACAATGCTTTTGTTTCTATTGTAGTTTCGCGCGTGTCTTCGAAATGTCCGTTATAATTATTGTGTATGAGACAATATGACTTGTATAGAGGTGTGACTAGATTTGTGTTAGTGTCCGTGTGGTCTGGCTAAGAACGGGTCACCTCTATTATGTTGTTTGGGTTTACGGGACTTTCGTTTGTTGACTTGCGAAGTAGTTGACAATTTCATTATTGGAGGCCACCGCGGTATATGCCTCTCGATTGCTGTTATGTGGACATCTACTGAGATATAAAAATAGTCAATAACTGCTGTGTCTACTAAAGAGTTAATAAGCTGTTTGATAAATATCGTTGTTTTGAGAGCAAATAATGATCTAGTTTTCTTCAAAATATTTTGTTCACACTATTTTGAATTTCATGGTAAATATCGACCAAGCGTGTGTTTGATATACCTTGGGGTAATCATGCCATTTTTCTCACTTGATACTGTTTTGTTGAAATTAAACAATTTATTGTAGATTTCATTGAATTGTTGTTAGTTAAAAAATAATTCTTCTTTCTTTCTTTTCTTTTTTTTTCTTTATTTTTTTTTTAATTAAAGGCATATCTATTCTTGACCCTTTATTTAATCCATGGTTTTCACTTTTAAGCAGGTCAGTTCAAATAAACGTTTAAACTGTCTTATAAGTTATAAAATTTGTCTTCATGGGAGATGCAATAGTACCTACCTACTTACTTCATAAGCACGTAGGCATTTCAAAAAAATACATAGAAGGAAAATAACATTAGTCAGTCTGAACGGAATGAGCTTTTGAATATAAAGTTAAAAAAACCCATAAATTGTTGTCCTTGTAAAACTAAAGGCATTGTAGAAGATGCATTATACTTATGAGTCCCTATTAGGAGTTAGAATCAAAAGATATATGATAGCTTCCTTTGAGTAAGAGAACAAAAAGTTCATTGTTTGAATAAATTTTAACCGTTTTTGATAATTTATTACTTTGCAACCGAATACATCTCCCACGCCTAGTTAAATATTTGGCAATGTCTACAGAACTGTAATAATATATGTACATATTCATCATTTTTAGAAAATTTCGATATAAAAATGGGTGTTAGGTATGGAATAACTGTTTCACAATCATGTAGCTTACTTCATAATCCTACACATTTTTTGTCTAATCTAAAATCTGCTAAATCTACACGATGATAGCAAAAAATGTTCGTTAATTTTATTTAGAACAAGTCAAATACTTCTTATTTAAATAATACTTGATACATTAAAATATAACAATACATCAACATTGAATATCGATTGTGTAATGTGAAAATATAGGAGGCGGCGCGTACCACAGTAGTCGCGCGGCCCGAACATAAATAACCGGCCACGCCGCAAACAACTTGTATTTACGACAATATTATATTTTATACTTGCGCAGTACATGGAGGCTCTAATACGTGGCCAACCTACATAATAACGAGAACGCGCGGAAGGCGTAACCCGGTGGCAATACACCGTCTCGCTCGACGACGCCCCGGGCGCGCGCCTAAGCGAGACGAACAACCACAAATTTATTGAAACGAAAAAAAAAACTTGGCTACTGCACTCCGCGTCGCCTCTACAGAACTAGATACATTTTTCCACGTCTCCGCGTGAGAAAGAGAGGCATACGTCTGCCAATAAGTGCGAGCAGGACAGCTATAGGTTCGCGGGTAGCGCGCGCAGATAAACGGCCGGTCATGTGGGCGCTGCCGGTGTTGCGCACGCGCGGCTACCTCGCCGCGGCTGAGTTCCACGCTCACGCTGCGACGCTCGGCTCGCTTAGCCCGTGTGACCTTTACTTGGTGAACTTAGGAAGCGTCGTTCGCTGTGAAACTTCCATTAGAACCCCTCCGTCCCGCGCGACAGTGATTCTTCGGACCTCCAGCGCAGCAGCAGCAGCATTGGAGCGAAAGAGATGGCTGGCGGGCGTCGGCGCCGTAGCTAAAGGTATTCGTAGAATGCGTGATCTGTATCGGGCGGGTGAAGGCGGCGCGGGGTGCGGGGACGTTCGGAAGCGGTGGCAGCTCCCATCGACTCCTGGGGTTATTCTTCCTCAGGCCACTGCTGCTCGAGCTACGTACCAAGCGAGCCAGTTTTTTCTGTCCACCGCACCGCACGCCACACACTCGTTAAGCCCGTGCCAACACGAGAAGTCGCCACTAATAAATTACTGTTTTTTACTGCAAACGCAACAGTCACCGCCGCGCAGCCGAGTAATTTATACGTAAAAATAAACATTAATCAACAATATCGCAGTTACTATCGCCCGAATACAGTGAGTACTCTGACATTTGTTCTTATATTTGTTGATTCAATCGTAGCTTGTTTCATTTTAAATGTTGAAGTCTTCATTTTGAAAATCTAAGTAATATTTCTTGAACATTTTCATCAAACGAAATTAATCGTAGGTATGGTGTTACATTCGAATATAAATACGATTGAATCACTAACATTATTTTATTTCTGTGTTATTCTTAAGTCCTTTTAGATAAAATATTAAGTATAAAACTTTAGTTATCATCCATTAATTCATTATCATTCACAATTAGCATTTTCATCACATTCTGCTTGATCATAATATTCATACACTCTCACATACATACGCGATTCCTGTTTGGACTTCACACAATCACAGTTCTGAGTCTTTAGGTCAGTATTATAAATGTTGATACTTTCACGATAAACATCGCGAGTATTTTAATTAAAGTTCGGACGGAGCAGGGCTTTAAAACTAGTTATTCATACAGTCCACAATTATAGTCTCACATTTACGAAATGAATGCTATAAACTTTATAGAGGAATCTCAAACAGTCACAGAAAAAAATGTTCCCATCCTTTTACAAACACAAACAGAAAAATTATTTGAATAATTTTATTTTATTTTTATTTGGCTATTATCACGTAAATGTCGCCTTAGCGCCTCTCGGCGCTAGCACCACAAAGGACATCAAAAAATATTGTCCTTATTATACACATTTTTTTCCCAAAATCATGTGCACCCACCGACCGATCCATTCAACGTAAGATAGTGACCATTTTAGAACGATTTATGGTTTATTTAACAATAAAAGAATAATGGCTATAGAAAAAAACATTGAGATATATGTGAAGGTAACACTTGAGGCTTTTGTGATTCTCAAAAGTTTTGTATGGAACGCATCATTAGACACACATTTTGACACCTATAAGATATGTTCCCGTGAGACTTGTATGCGAATATTCTTAATTGATGCAACAAGAAAAAGTTTAACACGTACAAAAAGTTTTACACGTAGCTTCAAAATCTATTGTTATTGCTTATAAAATGTCGCTTTGAATATACGTAAAATGGTTACGTTAACTATAGACAAAATATCATCATATTTTGGGTAGGAATAACGTCTCTCGACTGATCATCTTATAACAAAAGTCTTTGAAGAAAAACTTTTGCAAAAGTTGCCCATAAAATGATCTCCTGCCTTTCTATTTGCCGAACAATTAGGAATTACTAAAAATAAAACCGAGACAAGTAATGTTTTAACACGGAAACGCATTTTAATAGTCACAATAATAATTGCAGATTAATTTATATTCGGTCAGCAATTGTACTCGAACTAAAATGATTTTTTTATATATGCGGTTCATAATTAAACTCCATAAGACGATCAGTTATAAATAACGATAAAACCGGTGTTTAACTATAACCTTAAGTTACAATACTCAAGTTATTTCTTGTATTTAAAGCTAGGTTCTCTTTTTGTGGCAATTTATCTCTCTGGCAGGGTTTAAATATAAAGAACCCATTATTATAATTTTTAAATTAGTTCTGATACGCGTTTATAGTAATTATTTATATGCGATACGGAAATTTAATTCTCAGCTTTTATAATTGAATTCAACCCAATTTACGTGGACTCATTTTCGAAAATACCAATTTATGTATATCTTAAAAACGTAATAGACACAAAAAATGTTTGTCAAAATGTACGTTGTAAAACATCTGTTTATTGAATGCGATCTCAAACAAAAATTGCGTGCTCCTAATTGCACTAAACCCAAATAATTATAATTATAAGTTGAGTGGTCTTTATCGAGCTACAAAAGAGCTAAAATAACTTATTTATGTGTCAAGTCGAGCCAATTTCTGTAGCTCGAAGCACCTCAATTTACATCCATAATTATTTACAATGTGGGCATTGTGGGCTAAGAGCTGGGGATTGTGTGTTGCTAAAATATATTTTGTTCGTTTTCCCTTTGTTCAAAAATACTAGCGATTATGTAGGTGGGTAAGGATTGTCTCTTCCTAAATTTTTGCTAGAATGGATATCACAAAAAATTAAAGTAAAATAAAATTAAACTATATTGGATTGCATTTGACTACTTGATTTGCAAAAGTAGAACAATTTGACTTGTGTCTTAAACAATAAAATTTGACGTACTTAACTGCAAATTGTTGCATTGAAATAGTTATAGTAAAATACGCTTATAGGAAAGGGATCATCCCACAATTTATATTTCGGCATATTTGTCTGTAAACCTTATTATTTTAATCAAAGAAGCAAGCTACATTTATTAAAATCATTTCGATGTCTCTGTATTCACACAATAAAATAGAATGCTACTAGATTAAGCTGCTAAAATTATAAACCTTTGCAGTAGACGCACGATAAATGTAATAAACGTAATATAAAATGAGCGAGCTCCCGGTCTACAGCGTATCACGGTGGCGGGGAAACCGGCGCTTGCGCACCTTGCAAATTGTGGATCATTCTCAATTATAGCCGATGATAATCATAGCCGTTTCATTTAAATGCAATATTACTTTTAATTCTCGCAGTTAATAGGTTGATTATATTTTCTCTTAGGAGAGAAAGAAAGTCTTTAGCAATTTAAACTTTAATATGTAAACTTTTACAACGCTGTTATTAGAAATATGATGATAAAACTCCACTTTTCAGCAGATAAAGGCTCTTCAAGTATCTGGTCATATTGTTAAGTGATAGTTTTTTCTCGTGTGTTTGATTGGTTATTCATCATCACTAATTATTTATCAATCATCACAGAAGATTTTTAAAACGTAGTTAACACAACAGTGTTCATATCCATTTCAGACAAATATGTCCGACTGATATTAAATAGTGGCCTTTAAATTCGCCACTTGTGGTGCCCATATTTAAATTTTCAAATATCGAATCCGTAGAACGTTTCGGGAATGTCGAGGACTCACGACGGGGCGCCTGCATCGCCACTTTCTTTCAACTTCGCCGAACCACACCGCGTTCGGTTTAAGTAGTGATGGATGATTTTAATCGATTTATAAGTTCTATCGAGTATTCTTATTAGGGTTTGAATTAGTATAATATTTAGAATAATTTGTTTAATTTTTTGTGAGGGGTGTATATTGTCAAAAGAATGGTTGGTCGTTATTTATCGTATTTTTCCTAGAAAATACGGACTTGGCAGATGCATTTTTTGTTATTTGCTTTTTGTTACGATATAGTTGGTCTGTACACATAAATCAATAGTAATAAGTTCTGTTCAATTGCACAAATAAATAGAACTAAGAGAGACAGTTTTGCATGCATTATAATTAGCAAACTGCACCAGCACACGATCCACATAATAGGATACTAAATAATCGATTTAGTTGATTTGCATTAGTCGATTCTATAGAAACGAACGCCCATTACTATCTCGTTTCACCACAAATAAAAGGCATGCTGTCACATACATACAAGCACGTATTAACACATTGCCCTGTGTTTACGACCAATGGGGAGGAATAATCTGAAGACAATGATTATTTATTATCAGAAAAGCTTTTGTCATGACACCGCCGACTGAACGTTGTAACCATTTATAATCTTTTGGTGCTTAAATATTGATCGAGAACACAGGTTGTTATGGCTGTTGGTTTTGAAGCTATGATTATAAGTGATCTTATTCGATGATGTTACTATGGTTAATGTTAATACGGATTGAATACTGTATTTTATTACATATATGCATCATGCCTGTATTACCCGAAGGGTTACGCAGAGGTGTACTTGTTAGTACACACTGCCAGTTATGTTGAGATTTTGCTTTCAACCGGGCACAAATTTTGACTCCTTTGTTTGTTTTTTTTTTTGTGGCGGGTGGGAATTCATCAAATAACCCCTCCCGCTCTTGGGCAGAGCGAAAGAAAGTGTCAGACTTCTACTGACTAAAAACCATCCATTTTCCTTCTTAGCCTTTTATGTCAAGGCCGGGGTATCTCTTACAACATCCCGCAGCTTGGTGCTAACTGAGAAAAACCTGATGGAAAATCCCAAAGAAACTTTGCTTGGCCTGGGAATTAAAACCAGGACCTCATCCACATCAGTCGCTCTTGCGATTACTAGACCACTGAGGCACTCTTTCGTAAGCTGAAAGGCTTCAGTCATTTTGATGGTGAGTTAAGAACACGTACGACTACTTTTATGCCATTTTCCGTGACTGTGATAATTTATTATAGAAGCTATTTCATAGGCAAATCGAACGTTTTTCAGTTATAATTATGCTTCTACAGTTTCTATCTCCGAAGACCAGTCCCTAAATTCATTGTTATGAGAAAATCAAAATTGAAAAATTGTGGTCAGTTTGCCAGCATCTCCAGTAGGTATAATATACTGTTTAGAACATTTCCTTCCACGCATAAGGATAGTAAATTTCCATATAAGTTACCTTATCTATATCCCGAACTATGCTTTTGAGTTATAGTACTAATTTTCCCATTTTGAACTCTTCAGTCCTATGTGAACTGCTTGACTTTGTCAATTTCAGTTCCAGGCTTTAAAACCAGGTATCTTTCATACATAACACTGCTCATCGATGACCTGGTGAATGTTGCGGGTATCCGCTGGAAGCAAGACGCACGGGACCGGTCACTTAGAGGAGGGCCATGGTCAGCAGTGGACGTCTTTCGGCTGAAATGATGATGATGATAAACTGCTCATATTTGACTTCTATTAGCCCTCTAACCCTGAAAGCCTTACTGTCAGAACTGTACAAGCATGTCAACCACTCTACTACCAAACCATTGACCGTAATATTGATCGAAGCCGACACTGCTATCTTCAAAACTAAAAAAACTGAGGTTTCACAGACAAACCCAACAAAAGTCGATATATTTATACATAACGAAACTTCTAAGTTTTAACATAATTTGTTCACAAAGCAAACTGACGTGAAGGCAGGATACCTTTGTTTGAACGAGATAAAATACAAAAGTTTGTGGGTTCCGGCTATGGCTTATCTCAAGAATCTTGGATATAGATAAACGAATTCCTAGTTTTAATGTGTTAAGTATTAACATATAGTTCCGTAATAGGTTTTCAAATATAACAGAGGTTTTACTATGTTTATAAGAAGATACAGATCATTCGGTAGCGGATGCATTTGAATTGATTTGGCTCAAGTTTCATTCTTGCTCTTGACCCTGTCTTATTCGTAAGATTATCTTCATCTTTTGAAGCGTTTTTCAATGTTCGACTAGAAAATATATTTTGCGATAAGGTCCTCTTCTCTTGCTTAGAGTTTTTACTAAAACATTTTGTAGCGGTGATGGAAATTTCTGACCTGAATTTTTCTAAGTAAATTCTTCTCCGAACGAGTTTTTCAAATAGAACTTTTAGCTTGTTGGTAAAATACTCTGTTCCATTATTATCTATTGCTCAATCCATATTCGATACCATAACTTAAAGTAGAAATTTTCGAAACAGAGGAAGTAATTTTATCATACAACGATAAAGTGAGGAACAAACAAACATCGCAGGTATATCTACAGACATTGACTTAAACTTATCGCTAACATAAAGACATTGATAGTAATTGCCAAGATTACCAACAATGCCAATTATTATTATAGGAGGTGTTATGTTAAAGAATTGACACATTCTTTTGTAACTTTTATCTGTGTTTAAATAGTGGGTGAGCCGAATAGATACGTTATCGTATGTTTGCGAGTGAGTCGGTTTTTGTTCGCTTTGAAGAAACTCCGACAAGATAACATTGTGGGTAGGTATTGATGCCATTTGTTACTGATATAGGTGGGACGATTGAAACGTTATTATTGGCCATTATTGATTTGGTGCTATCTTGAAGTGGCACTTCGGTGTTCTGCGAAAAATTTAAATTGAATTGTCGCTTGGCCATGATGAATCACAAACAGTAAGTCGAATAATTCCAGTAGCTATCTAGCATATTATAAACACTTAGAATTTTTTGAACAATCATTTAAGTGATTATTACAGGCATTTAAATCTTTTAAACTTTTCTCAATCTTTAAACAAATTTTAAATATTTTGTCTTGACATTTGTTCTGTTTAATCACGAGATTGTTGGGTTTGTTTAAGTTTTTTTGTCCGTCAAACTATTTGACACTTCAAGGTATATTACGGTGCAGTACAGGCACTTAGCACGTTCATTCACAAGCGACAGATCCATTGAGTTCGGTTTGTTTGTAAAGGTGGGTTCGCACGGCGCTATTTGCGTGGCTTGACCGCAAACATCCCGCGTTAGCGCCACAGGTGACGGTCTACCTGACCGCTTTTTGTATTGTGTGCATAGCCTTAATGCTACAGTTCGCCTTTGTCCGGCAGATTTCGAGTGTTTGTCTCGCGTTTTGTGAGTTGTTTGTGGATATGCAGTCGTACCATCAAAAAAGATTTCATTTTGATTTTGACTAAGAAGGATTTTTGATGAATTTCTTGCTCTGTAGTTTGTTTTACTGCTAATTTATGTGTTGTAGGTAGAACTGTGAAGAAAAATAAATATTACATACTACCTCAGACCGTCCACAGCTAATTCTAAACAGTGAATAAACTAGCCATCTAAAACTTCCACATAAATGCGAGACGTCGACTAAAAAACCGACGTAAAATCGCGTAGATACGGACCTCTATAAAAAGGCAATTCGACTCTCCCATATAAATTTAACTGACGATACCCGTTCGGTATTATAATATGTAGGTATAGTCTGTATAGGCAAGATCGTTTGCATCCCACGAGAAAAACGCTGCGGGCTATAGAAAGTCCCACCCACACTGATCACAACTCACGCGCCGACGACGAAGCGGTGAAAAAAATGAATAATCTTTTTTTTTAAATGCTCTTCAACAATTCGCTGCCGTGTTACGCGCTCCGCCCCCCGCCTCCTGATTGGTGAACAGTAGCCGGATTTCATTTTTTCCATGTGCACACGCACGCACGAAGATGCGTGTCGAATTGATTAGGTCATGTGTGTGACGTCACTGTCGTTTTTTTAAAAAATGTAAATTGTGCAAATCTTACAAGAAACCAAACAATTTAAATTATATGTTTTTAGTGGACGAATTGGTAGGTAAATAAACATACTTATCACGTATGAGTAGGTACGGTTATGCAATCGGTAGTAAACAGTAAATAAAAAAAACAGATCTTTTAGCTACTTAATGATCGGCTAAATAACAGTAGTAAAACTATTAAAATACAATTGGCTAAAAACATCAACAGTAAATTTCACGCTAAGACATACCTACAATTTATACATAACCCAGGTGTTAAAAATAGTTCAAAAAGACAAAGTTAAAACTGTCTGCATAAGTCAATGATTCAGGGTAAAAAGTTTGCAAAATATCCTCCATGGAAAATATCACCGTTACCAAAGATTTTTAAACAGCATCACTACAAATGTCGACATATTAGAAGATTCTCACACGAATCTAAAATCAAAATAAAATATATTGCATGATCAGACATCTTAATTTAAAGGTCGGTAGTCCCCGAGGCAAAACAATCACTTAATTGATAGATTTAATGTGTGAGAACAAACATTTTAGATCAAGATTACCTAACAGTCTGGTTTTAAATATGTTTGGGACAGACTTGGTATTAGTAAAAGGCGTCTTTTGGAAGTTCATGTATTTAGTGTATAAGAACTTCAAACTCTATGTACACCAGCATAACTATTCGTTTTACAAACCAGGCCTAATGTTAATATATACGCTTACCTCGTTCAAATTGTGCTATAAGTACGACTGAATCGTAGAAAGAGGCAACTAATGAGTAGGTATTGGTCAGAAAATGCTTATAATGATTTTAGGGATAATTCCAGGATACCTTCACTCAAATGCTTGCCAATGCGATGGTAGAGGGATTTAATTAAACAGCTTTGTATAGGCACTTGGTTTACACAAAAGAGTTGTTTCACTTAAAATCTTTCAAGTAAAAACTTTTGCTGTAAAAACGAACTTGTTAAAATGACTGATAAGGAAATAAAAAACACAACTAGCTGAACTACAAAAGCATTACCAATCAACAATCATCACCACGTAGAACATTTTTCAATCAAAGAATGAAATAACAGTAAAAATCTGCCCACACATTACAAGTTCCTATGTGCTACAACATTTTTACCTACACTCATTGATTGGCTAACGCGTAAACCAGTAGCCGAGTGCGGCATATACATTATGTGTATCGTATGCGTGTATTTATTTAGCTACCGGGCACGCCTTCTGTGAGGGTCTGAGAGGACCGTGGGAACTGAGGAATCTTTTATGTATTAGTCTGTGGTTTGGACTCAAACAAAGGAGTAGAGTGTTTTTTATTACTGTCTGGTTGGTTCTCATGCTGTTTTTTAATTACGAGAAAAGAAATATAATTATTGAAGGAAAAAAATAATAATCCTGGAATTAAGTTTTTTGTGTATGACTGACAATACTCGACTATAAAAACTATTCAAAACCACATGAAATTCAGAATGTAAGCTTCTCAAAGGTTTTTGCAAATCCACTATGAAAGGAACTTCAGGTCTCATAGAACAAAGTATGCAAAAAAACTGGCACAGCATGTGAGAAACAAATATTAATTAAAGACCTCAATCAACTGACACCACTATACATAAAATTAGTTATACAACAAGTTAATCCGCTAACTACATGGTCAGTGGAGTACCCAAAGACGTTGGGGATATAGCCTGGGCAGACGCCGGGGGCTATCCGACCGAAGCCTAATATATCAGCGAGCATACTTCGTTGCACCGAAACAGAGGATGGAATGGAGATGTGTTGATTCAAATACTATTTTAAGCTCTCACGGTTTAAAACTAAACTTACAGGTACTGTCACTTACGGGATATCTTCCGCGATTATCCATTATCATGTATGTGCGATCATGGCGCTTGCAACAGTGTCGAAATATCGAAAGCTCAGTTTTAGTGTTTTTTTGTAATTGATTATCTTTAGACTGGTAGATTAGTCGTTTAAGTTTTTCCGAGAAAGGACTTAAAACTTTTTTTTTCCTCTAACATAATTTTCGTGGATCAGCACCTACTTTGTTCATTTTCCTATTGCATTATTAATTTATGAGGCTCTGCCAGATACGTTTTATATCACGTAAAGTATATTTCTCTCTGGACATTATATTGCACGGCATCATTCTAAATAAAATAAGTAACTGAATGTCACTTGCAGGTATTAAATTCTTATTGAAGTAAACAACTGTACCTACCTATTGTAGTTTATCTTATACGATATACAACAAAGGTAAGGAGACAATATAGGCTTATAATAATAATGAACAACAGCGAAGACAAAAGAATACATTTTCTAAAAATTATGTAGTCGATTAGCGTCTCCACGGACATCTCTGTTCTCATCCAAGCGCATACCTTTCCTGTGGGAACGTGCGGGACATACTCGTAAACTGTTTCGTTATTTCTGCTTACACTCTCATTTGTATATTATAATTTGACCGCAGTGGGGTTGAATTTCAATTCTTGTTATTACTGTTATTTTATACATATTGGGTATTGATATAAGTAATTTGATGTTGCGAAAATAAAGTAGGACCAAACACAATCATGTCTTAAGTGGCATGGCATCTGCCAGGAGTTGCCTCGGAAATATTTTAAGCGGTTTTCCCTGCTGCCAATTGTAGATCCTTAAACAAAGAAAGTCAGACCCCTTGGCAGGTTAAGGGGTACCGTCATACCCAGTAAGTACTAGCTAAGTTGTGGATGTCAGATAGGCAGTTGGTCACTGTAAAATACTGGTGTTCAGCTACACCTGGTAAGATTGGAAGCCGATCCCAAGAAGGGGAAAAAGGCTAGGCAGATGACGTTCTGCTAGGAGTTGGAGTCTTTTTACGGTTCTTGCCACTAAGATAAAAGTTTATTCAATAATAAATTCTATTAACCGTTTCGCTACCCTTATTGGTTGTATAATTTTCTCCAGCTACAACTGAATAATTCATGAAACAAACGTGGTAATTATAAAAACGTGATTCAGCTCATGCTTGGAATTCTTTCAAAATGTAAAGAGTGAACAGATAGTTGCATTCCATCCCTTTCATTCTTACCACCTTGGATCTACGTGGGAGTGAGACAGGCATTGCATTGTTCGTAAAAATGTCAAATAGAATGATAAACATAAAATTTCGTGTTGAAACGATGCGCTCGCGCACGCGCCGAACAATGAGATGGTATAATAATTTTATTCAAATGTGGGTGATCATCAGCTTTTTATGTTCCCTTGGTATTTGTTAAAAGACCGATTAATTTATGAGTGAGTTTTGTGAACATTTGTTAGTTTATTCAAAAAAATATATTTTTAAAGCAAGGTTCCTAACGAGGTGGTTTTTAAAATATTGATGCGGTTTTTGAGAAATTGTCTCAAGTCTTTTTTGAATAATGGATGGGATTGATACTTGACCATATTATGATTGCAACATCCTGGAAATGTACTTTCATTATTTTGAAAAATGTAGAGTCTACTTGGTTTCTGATTCCATTCTGTCACAATCATCTTCTTCTCGAAAGAATGACTCAGATTTTGTCTGACCAGTACGTAGCTCTGTCACCATAATATGATCGCTTTCATTTGTCTTGCTCAAATATCAACTTGATTAAAAATATGTGTTCGAAAATATACCTACATTTAATTCAAAACAAATCCAATCCCAAGTACCTACCTATTAACGGCAGTTGTACAACAAAAACACTCGTTACACATTACCAACAATAGTTACACATCAAATTCCTAGAAAGCCGAATGCCGAAAGACGAAAGCCGAACGAACTCACGCTGACTCGGCACCGTAGCCTCATTGAAAGCTGCACAATAGATTCAATGCCCGTAATAGTCCGTATTAAATGTAACCATAAAGGCATTGACACAATAACTTGATAAATATTGGAGACGTAGTTCTCTCTATTGTGTTAAATTGTCCACAAAATTTCATGCATCGTATCTCTTTGGCGTGTTAAACCGTTTTGTGCATTTGAGGTTGGCAAAAGAAACTAGGCATTTGCGTAAATATTTTATCATTTTTTGTATTAACTAGATTTGTTAATTATGTAGGGGCTGAAGTCCCTACATAGTTAAACATCGTGAGGAAACCAGCAAGCCTAAGATATATTTCTCAACGCCATGTAAAGACAAGTCACAGTCCTATGGATGGCAATAAGAACTCTGACACCAATTTAGGCAATAACCACACAATAAAAAAAGAATATAAGAAGACCTCCATAAGTAGTTGTTTGGTCTTATCTTATAAGCATCAGCTGCAATAGTTACCAATGTATGTAGAACTATTTTTAGGTAGTAGTTTTTACTGATGATTATTGTACGTGCATCGTACAATAATCATCACTAAAACTACTACCTTCAACCACAAATACTTCAAAATTTGATAATTATCAATAACGTAACGTTTCTACTTTGTTTCAAAGTTATAAGGCTCTGCATTATTCTATCAATTTCAAGTAAGCAATTATATTAGCAAGGCATACAAGCTCAATATAGGTAACAATGTTTCAAAAGTCAGTCATAACCAAGTACTTCAGATAGAATAAAAATCAGGCAGACTTTACGAGGCACTCAGCATTTTATTATGTTGTGATGATTTTTAATTACTGACCTTAAAACCAGGCAGTACCACTGACAAGGTTTATGAACATCATTTGATCCTTGGTTCAAATAGTTCAATGCTTGCTTGGGGCATTAAATACTCTGTAACTCTATCCGAAGAACCACAACTTTTCGCATAAAACCTTATTTTATCATACAAGTCGTTTTTTTGCACTATTTGGCTGAAACATGTTTAAACGAAAACGGTAATGTAGTGCAACATACTCAAATTGATCGATGGTTACAACAAAGTAGTTAAGTGTTTCAATGTATTCTGGAATTTAAAGTAATTAAAGCTTGTAGTGGCAGTTTTGTTGATAATTATTAAGGTGCAATGTTTACGGCTCGCGAGATTCCATACAATGGCATTAATGAACTGCATTCAGCAATCTGTTGTGGAATAATTTATTTTCTTTTCTTACGTTCTTGCTATTTCTTCATAAAATTTCGATGGGTTTAAAAAACAACATCTTTCAAGACGGAAATACATAGTATTGATACTGGATAAGCTGTCGATATTTGTAGGAAGTTCCAATGAGTATATATTATCTACCCATATTAACGACGATGATGTTTGCAGTAGCGGTAAATCATGATAAATGTATCAATAAAAATACTCTCCTAGCCTCTTAGTTTGAATGTTACTCACCAATTTCTGCTAAATACTGTTTTTTGTTGTTATTAATACTATTAGGTCATTTAATAATATCAAAACAGCAAAGAGCCCAACTTCGAACCTTGTGGAACCCCCGAGCCCGGAATAGGATGTGCGGGTTTTAGGATGTGCTAAGTAGGATACCGATACCGTGTCACCGACATTCCTAATCAATCGTAGCTAATTAATCACTGTTTTGACTCAACACTTATGAAATGAACCGCAAACTATATGACGCATCACACATAAGTGGGGGAGCCCAATATTTATAATGATTAATTCTCAGGTTACGAATTTTGCGTTACGCACAAAATTGCATAGGTGTAAGTAACTGTGTCAAAAATATGCATTATAATGAGGTTGTTTACTGATTACATAGAATGTATTACAATTAAAATAACCGCAAATTTACAATCTTTATCTTTCTGTTTTTTACTTTAAACGAATTTTCTTTTCTGATTAAACACCTTAACTTCATTAGCATCATCTTTATAGATGTTACCATGAGCTTATAAAAGTTTTTATGATTTCACAAAAACTGTTTTACGAAAATCCATCCGGACTTTGGGTTAGGTATTTATGTTTATTAAAACTTGCTAAGTCACTCTGAACAGTCAGACTGTCAGTCTACTAATACAGTCGGGATGTACCTACGTACTACTTATCACGTTATTCTCCTTACTTCAATACTCAATAGTATGTTACACTTAAGTGTAAAATGCGTAACAAGTGCCATTTGACGTCATCTATCATGACGAGAACTTCCTTGAATATGTTTTATCTTTCAAGGAATTGTACTGATTTCGAACTAATTGTAACAATTAGGTAGGTATATTATGTAGTTTAGTTTGCAGACCTGTTGGGGTTTTGAAAACAGTATTATTGTTATGATTTAGGTTATAATATGCATGAGCATCTTACAGAAGTTCTACAGCTAGATCTATGGTGAACATCGTCTTCTGTAGAACACTCCTAAAGTATTCCTTAAACATTTAGTACTTTCCTTGTCGACGGCTTCCTTGTTGTCGGTTTCCTTTATCAGTTCAAGTCAAATGAGTAAAGAAACAGTACAACACATATATTAGGTACCCGAATCCTACCTACCTATAAAGCCTAATTACCTATGTTGAAATGCAAATGCTGATATTTCAGAAGCCACAACCTATAATTACGCCAACGAAAATGATCAACCATCAATCAGATTCTTAATTACAAAACACCAAACGATTAACAGTAGACACAGTAATTAAAATCGATTCAAGTAACGAAATGTCAACAGTTCAAGGGACATGAAGTGAATCATCGGATACGTTTTAAGATAAATCAAGAGGCCTATGGCCCATGTGGTGCCATGACTCATCGCTAGATCCGCTTGAACGCATTTAATATGTAAGTAGGTATGAATATGGTGGCATCAGATTAATTTTGTGGTTTTGAGTGATGAAATTGTTTTGTTATAATCTTTGAATGATTATTTGGTTCAATAATGAGTATTACGGCCACTAGGTAAACTTTTGCAGTGTCCAGATTGAGCAGTAGTGGTATAAATCTCACAGGGGAAGCAGAATTTTTGTGTAATGCCCTAGATTTACTGATTTATCGGTCAAAAATATACAGTCATGAATTCTAAGTTAAACAAGCAGATCTCATTGGCAAAACACTGTTTATTTCCACTTCAGGGATTTGCCCACCAAGACCCATAAATGTGTGAGTGGATTAAGATGAAAAGAATATGTTTCTCTTACATTCAGCCAACTAAGGCTGTTTTTCCACCAGAGATGTGCTATACAGCTATGCTACGAGGATGTAAAAGCTAAGCTGTGAAACTATGTGACCGTTTCCACTGATACTAAGTTATGTAGCGGTGCGAGTAAGATGTGCTATGAAGATGCGCCACCGCAAAGTATAGCTGCGCGAGAAAGATGCGTAACTCGAACCCCTTTCAGCTCCTCTGCTCTGCACATAGCTACACCTTTGCACCGTACATAGCACGCATCCATAGCACGCATCCATAGCACACATAAATAGCACGCCTGCTTCCATATAAAAAAACATATTTTAGTTGAATCCGTTACCACCAGAGCTGAGCTATGTGCACCAATGAATATGATTGGTAGATATCAAACGCAACGTAGTACATCTCTGGTGGAAAAGCACCCTAACAGTAACTTAATAATAATGAACAGCTGAACAAAAGACTGTCTAAAGATATGTAGACAAGCCTTTCTCCATAAGAACCCCATGACCCCATGAAAACAACACGCACATTTCCACACATAATAAAATAAGATTAATAAAGAAACAACAGTAAAATTATATACCCGTCATAAGCCTTTGGTGATGAATGAGCGGCACTTAATGCGATGTCAGGCATACTGAATCTGAATGATATTCCTAATATATTCAAATGGCACTTTAGACGATTGTAGTGCTAAATTATAGTTCCCAATCATGAGTAACCTTCGATTCGCTACGGTATTGGAGATTCGTTATTAAAAGCCGTGGTCTAGTAGTAGTAATACTATTTTTTTATGCAAATTATTGATTGATTGTGGTCTTACGTAATGCTTGCAAATTGGGCTACCGAAACTTTAAAAGTTTAAAATAATCAACAACGCCAAGATGTGAAATCTCACCATAATGAGTCCGACTGGAAGATAGGTACATTGTTTCAATGCCGACCATTTAATTAGATATATTTAGGGAATTTTTGTTTTGACAAAACTTATAATTTTTTTTTTTTTTTATTTAGCCCGTATTGTCCCACTCCTGAGCAAAGGCCTCCCCCCATTCCTTCCACTTCTTACGATGGTGTGCTTCATCTTGCCAGTTGGTGAGAAAGCCATCCAAGGCGTCCCGCCATCTTCTCCTAATTATAATTAATTAGGAGAAGATGGCGATGATTTTATGATTTATTAATTCTCCAAACTTATACCTAATTATAAAAGTTTATTTCAGTTGATTTGCTAGAAGGTTCTTAATGGTATCACAACATAATTATCATTGCACCAAGTCTTCTGCTGACCTCAAACGAACAGCGTAAAACACCATAAATTGTTTGGAACAAAGAAAACCTCTTTGCAGTCCGTATGTAGCTAAGTACCTATTTACCCTCCGTGACCGGGACTCTTTAACTCCTGACCGACAATGGTTTTATGACCACCATATCTCACTGGCCGTGACCATCCGATGGTTATCAAATGTTAACCGTGTGTGTACCCATATACGGACTAAAATATGTGTACCAACTGTAAAGATCTGTATGATTTGTGATTTTTTTCGCGGGCGCCTTAGTCTTCGACTTTGTCGTGACTTCGAGTTGTGATACGACTTGTATCGACAATCAAGGAGTCGGCGGAAGGTTATGTAATGGCGGAATGTTTTATGCAACCTTTTTTCGCATGATATGGCGGAGTAGACAAGGTTTTTTGCGCGTAATGCTGGTATTGCGTCTTTTTATGAGTTTTTATGTAAGGTTCTGTTTTAGAATACGAGATGAGGTTGATAGGTTACGAAACTATGAGCTGATCTAAAAATAACACATTCTTTAGCATACGTACCAGGAAACGAACATATTGTATCATTGTTTTAAAACATCCATAAAAAGGGTGTTAATTTCAGAGTTTATTTTGCATTGAATAGCTGCACCTACAACCGTCTATAGACTTTTATGGCAGGTACTAAATATATCTACTATACCTTTCAGTTTCGGGCCCAAAATTCTAAAGCAAACCATTCACCAATCGGAAGAGTACATATTCCACGAATTCTAACACACAAACCTATTCGCGTAACATATTGAGAACCTTAGAATCAGTTCCCACAATAACTTATTACACAATACTCACTGAGAACAATACGAGTCAAAATAAAGCCATTCAACTCTGCTAATCAACAGACACGTATGTCCAGTCATACTAAGAAATTTAACTACGAATACTCATTAAAGTTGAGTTTTAAACTCAAACGCGTAGGTATACAGGGGTTAAGATAATTTGAATGAAGTTACGTGGCAATAAACCAAGTCATAAGTGCCGCTTCACGCCCGTACTAAGAATTAAATTTTATAGCTTCTTTAACACGCGAAATTTGAATTTTCTTGTGTGAAAATAAGCTGGTGTTTTGAATGAATTTTCTTGTTTAGCACTTGAACTGGCTAGGGATGTAAGTAGTATTTGTAATTTTTAGTTTAATATTGTGTTTTTGGTGTTTTATCGTGAACCAAGCCGGGTTTAATTCAGTGTGTTCAATATTTCAGTCTAGTGTTTTCATAGGTTTTTAATAAACACTCTATTTAATCATTTAAAGATGTCTTCTAAAACGCGTTAAATCGCATTTTTCTGAACACTTTATAAACATAATTATCTAATTCGAAACGCAATCATTCACGCAATTGCAATTACAACGATTTTTACCGAAACAATCGCGCCAAATTACACAGAACTAAGACAACTAGAAAGTACACCAACGCTCGAGGGCGCGGTAATGACAGAAGCCGAAAATCATCACCAATTTACCGGTAAACAGTGTACCGGTAAACAGTACGGTGCCCAAATAGCCGGGGTCGTGTGTCGTGAGTGAAACACACGGTAGCGCCGCGAGCCACCGGGCGCTTTCCCACCGTTTTATAATGCCATATGTATGTAATCGGTTCTGACATTATTTGAAATCACGTGAAAAATATGATACGGTAAAAAGAGGTTGAATTTAGTTTCTTAAAGAGTTAATTAAAATATACTATCGCTCATTTGCAGAGTTAAAAATGCAAGCTAAACTGATGAAAAAACTATTTGACTAAACAATTACGTGAAAATAGAAAATCCGACACAATAATTACTAAAGAAAAATAAGGACAAGAACAAGTAATAAGAGAAAACGCAGCTTTATAAATAAGCAATAACTTTATTAGCGTCGCGAAAATAAAATTTATAGCACATAATCATGAACGTAGTTAGTTCACCACAGGCTAATAAATCTGCAGTGGAGTTTTCCCAGTATGAGCCGTCAGGTTACCGTCGAGCTACCTGTTCATTGACGGCGCAGGCGCACGTGGTGGGGGCTGCGCGCGCCTTCCGCGTAACGCTATCAGTAGTTTCCGCACCCTCGCGCCGCCGCAGTTGCTAAACACGCCCGCTCTTGGTCGCACGTATTGTCACATTGACACATCTAGTCACTTTTATTCCGCGCTCAAATAATGACACTCTCCTTTCAATCTTAATTGTATACACTTAAGTTCGAAAATTTATTTTACAAAGTTTAGTGAAAGTGTTAAGTTAAGCTTGTAAAGCTTAATATCTTCTTCGTGGGCAATCGATTTTAAAGGTGCGTATTTTAATAATTCATAAAGTGTTATTATGTTCAATATAGTAAATTATTCTTGTGGTGTACCTATAAAGGTTACTTTGTTCGGAAATAATGTTATAATATCTTCATCATAAAGATTGTTTAGCATGAAATTACTTTGTATATTTAAATATTCGATGTGGATTGAAGGCGTGAAATACTATTAGGGTATCAAATTACTTATTAAATATTTACATACCAATTAGCCTCTTCTAAAATTGCCTCCATTATTTATTAATGACACAGTGAACGCTGCTTGTTATCCTTTAAATATAATTTAATAAGGTGTTAATAAACACATTAGAAAAATAGGTGTTGACTCTATCATTATCATAATCAATTGTGACGGTTAATGACGGGACTTAGACACTAGGTATTCCATCCTACTCACACACTACAAACAGAAAGAGACAGAAAACAAATTCGACAACATTTCCAAATACTCTACACACAACGTTATCACTGCACACTTACTAACAAGACAGCCACCGAAACATGAACTCTATACTTAGCACATACAGTCACATATCGAACGCACACGACATTTGATAACTTATCATTGTACAGGCGCTCAAGCCCCGCCCGTCGTAAGCATCACATCTTAGTCCAGACAAAATGTTCGCCGTGATGCAAATTGACGAGGACCACACACGGGATTTCAGACGCAAACTGCGCCCAAAATGCGAGTTCGTCTGCAAGTACTGCCAGCGTCGGTTCACCAAGTCTTACAACCTGATGATACACGAACGGACCCATAAGAGCCCGGAGCTCTCCTTCAGCTGCGAGGTTTGCGGGAAGAGTTTCAAGCGACAGGACAATCTGCGCCAGCACAGGTGAGTAACCAACTTCTTTTACTCTTCTGTCTTTATTATGCTTCTGAATTTAACCTAGAGGACTGGCAACAGCAAAAGTTTGAGATGATTGCTGAATTTCTATAAGTTTTCTGGGATAAAAACTTGTATATTATTGTCAAGAATTATTAATTTCAAATAATCATTTTCTTCGACTTTTACTGTTCAACAATAATTATGTCTACTGTCAAATGTTTTGTTTCGAGTAGCTTATTTCATAGTGAGCCTTGGAGGTTTCCAAACTATTCATTTCAAGCCATAAAAAATCTCGAATGTCTTTTTATTTTTCGGAAAGATATCCTCCCGAAGCCACACCTAAATTTATGTGTGTTACATTTGACAGATTTAAATACAATTATTGACCAGCTATCTTTTAAATCTATTTTTACGGTACAAAAAATATTAATAAGGTTAGGTTAATGTTTAGACGGATTGAGACTGTTACAGCAATTAATTACACCAAATAATATCTTTTATTTAGTATTTAAAATAATGTCCTTATAATTTTACGTTAGAAGGTTTATTATAATATTTCTATCGGACAGGTTTCGAGTGATTATGAATTCTTGGCATTCTACCTTTAAGACTATGTCAATACAGCAAGAGCCCTATTGTAAAGTATTACTGAATTCTTTAGTTGACTTTTATGAATAAGGAAACAGGGCATAACTTACGTTAAGGCGGTACCCTGACCAATTAACCTTGAGCATTCGTTCCCTCTGTACTGTACAGTAGTGAATACGCCCATATTTTAGAATAAAATCTATATAAAATAAAATTTTGGTCTTTTGGAATTTTTATTTGTGTCAAAATGTTCATTATTAAATTGTCTATCCATTAGTGTCAGTAGCAAAATTAAATAATGTTTACGTTACGAGGAGATGCGTGTTATTAATCACTATTTCTCATTTCGGGGGTTGTGTTGGAAGGAGATTTATTAAAGATATACTCAATAAAAAATAAAAATAAATCTGCAATTATGGAATCAAGATTATGTAGAAATTTAATATGTTTTTTATTAGTTGATATTTCTTTTAAATAACAAGTAGATAGCTCCAAAAAACTGCACAAAAACGGTTTGCGTGGCGTTTTGGTCGGGGAGGCGCCTTAATTTAAAACGAACTTCTACAATTGCTTACATATTTATGTTCTATTGTAACATATATTTTTAAACATATACAAAACTACTCATTATTTTCGTATGTCCATAAAGTTGTTATTTTTATTTGTATTATTTGGTAAATCGTCTTTAAATCAAAGTTCAGTAATGCTTGACCTCTTAAACTTATAGTTGTATATGGTGTTAAAAAAAAAAGATTTTAAGACACCCAAATTTTCATGCACCCAAAAACTTCGTTTTATCTCCAACATTCTTATAAACAGATGATCCCATTTCTGTACCAACTGCAGCAGAAACATTCCTTCACTGTAATCCTCTTATCTAACTTAAAGATTAAGTATGAACTTAGTGCTAGTTAACCTACTTAGCTCGCGGTTAGCTGTCCAACCACCAGTCAGGTGTGACAAGGTTGTGGTTACAATAGTCACCATGTATTAGGGTCTGAAGCTTCAGGGAGGCAGTGGAGTGTCCAGTGTGATATACTACTGTTACACCGTTACCGCAAATTGAGGTGTTCAGGCACAAAATTGAGGAGGACTTTGTTGGTAGAGAAGGTGGTAATTTTGTGATGTAACCATCTTTTGTCGTTGCTGAAAATCATCTGAGTAAGAAGTTGTTTCTTTTTGAATTTAGTTCTTCGAGATTTAATGATAATTATGATTGCTGTTTCCTACTTTTAGATTATTATTCGTCAGTATATTAGTCATTATATCGCTCAATTGCAGCTGTGTCATCGCTTGTGTCCATCTTGACACAATAGTATTCATTTATTCGTGTGTGAGAGCAGCGGTGGCCCAGTGGTGTCGGCTCAGTGGTGTCGGTCCCGACATACGAACAGTAGGTCGTGGGTTCAAATCCAGGCAGGCACATTACTTTCTGTAATTTATTTCATCACCGCTGCTCTTAAAACGGTGATCGTGAGGAAACCAAAAAAAAATCGAAGGCATGTGACATCTACCAACCCACACTGGGTCCGCGTGGTGGATTATACCCCATCCCTCTCCTAGAGAGGAGGCCTAAGTCCCTGCAGTAGGAACATAATAGGCTGATGATGATGATGACTGTCAATTTTGACTGTCTTTTTATGTTCGTCTTCTTCAGTTCTTTTCTTTTTTTTTGTTTTTATTTCTGGTCGTTTAGCAGCTAACAGGTATCACTTAGAGATACCTCATTTTTCTCTCAACCTTAACTGCCATACCAGATTGATAGCCAAAAGCGAAAAGATCGTCTCAGTACTCCATAAACTAGTAAAAGATAAAATTTAATTGGAGCACCATCAAGGCTTCAGTCAAGGAACGGTAATAAACCTTAGTGGCATTGACTCATTGCGTTCTTAAACTGTGGCAATTAAACATAATTATTTACTTTGCGTTTATCAGCGCTGGAAGATTTTACTATTGTTGCGTATTTACGTTTATTATGACAGATTGGCTTATATTTTAGTACAAGTAGTTTAATTGATTGAGTTACTTCGTTGTTTTCTTTTTCGTCGCTGTTGTCAATCGTATCTACTTTAAGCACTTCATTGATTAATTTTCAGTGACTGTTTTTGTTTGATGCTGTTACTTCTTTCAAGAAGGATATGTTTTTAACTTTGGTATAAAACCTCTTTTTCCCATGACCCATATTATGTGGCGTCGACGCAACATGTTGTTTTGTTTCATTCTACATTGTCAATCGTCACGTTTTCATTTATGTACTCCTTTTTCCTTTACATCATTATTCACACAATCCATATGTTTTTTCTTTGGTCTTCCTTTTCTTCTCCATCCATTTATATTTATCACTCTTTTAGTCGCATGGGATCCCTCTTCACCAAATCTTGTTTTTAACTTTGCTCTAAATACCCCTTTTTCGATGCCCTTTTATAGTTAGTTTGTTTTAAGGTTAGTTTAGTTTATATATTTAGTAGTATTTTAATTTTTTCATCGTCAAAAAAAAATACAACGTATCAGATCTCGCAAAATATCTTCGCTTCTATAAAACTGTACTGTGTGTTGATTCTACCAAATGCTAGTGTAAAGTTGCATAAGGCATCAAAGTTATTAACCCTAATGTGGACCTATCCATATCTTGGTTTTATTCCACGCTAGAGTTTCTTGTAAACATATGTTGTTTCCTCACGATTCCTTCATCGTAACTGATGATAGGTGCATGTTTGAAACTGTACACAGATGTTTTAGGAATAATCACGGGGAATGTTCCTGTGAGGTTCTTAATATCAAGTGTTGTAAGTACGACTGTGTTTTAAACCGATTCCTTCCATCTTTCCTTTTTTTGCTATATTAATCTTAGGCGAAAATCATTGTATACGGGTTTTTTCTTTAAATATCACTCAATACAAAAATATTGAGATATCACATCACAAAGTATTAACTTTTCATGGAGAACGGATAATTCTTTCGAGAAAATGATTTAAAATGAAAATTTTACGAATCGATTTTTTTTCAAAAATGGTGTTAGTAAATGATACCTAATGCCTAAAAAAAAATTGAACGGTGACTTAAAAATCATCTTGTATAATAATTAACCGTTGCAGTTATTGACTTAGTATTATTTTTCTGTTCTAGATTGTTTAGTAAATCTCTTTAGCCTTATTAATATTCAAGTGCCTTCTGTTACCAATTTTATATCAAGTGGCGACAGATCAGTTAAATGGTTCATCTTCAATTTATAATTTCATTAGCTGTTGCCATCCTGGCTTATGTTCTATTCCAGACAAATAATCTATCTCTGTTCCAATTTCATCTAGATCCGTTCAGCCGAACTCGCACTATTAACCACTCAAACTTTCACACTTAAAATATTCGAACAGATATTTATTTATTTTCCAACTTACATCTATCATTAAAGGGTAACCCCAATGCGATAAATGCGCCCTAATGACTTAATTCTAACTTAATACTTAACTACGTAAAAACTAAAATCTATAACTTATGACAAATAAAGCATTCCTTGTGAATTCACTCAGAGAACAACAGAATAAGTCCGTCTCACTGGCTATGAGGTTGAGCGTCTTCGCCTTTATAAATAAAGGCTAAGTAATTGAAGTAAATAAGTCAGTTTAGTTTTAACTACTCGAAGTCTAATAAATGAGTCATACATACCAGTCTCCTTCTTGTCATATTAAACAATTACATCTCAATCAAATAGCCAAGTCAAAACAAAATCCTCTTAACTCATCATCTGTCAATACAGTTCCGAGTTCAGTAAACTTCTTATACATTCGCATGTCATTTGGAGCGACATTCCGTGGTTGTCGCTCGTAATTATCATACAATGTGACGGTAGCTTTTAGTTGATAGGGTCGCGACATGATGCAAATATCTTGAGATAGTGGGTTGTGAACAAAGGAATCTTGTCTTCGGCCTCGGCCTTGTTTTCTTAGGGTTTTTTTGGAGGGGTTTCCCACTTTTCCTGCTGTTTGGTGGATACAGGGATTTCATAAATAATCATTATTTTATTGCCTTTGTTTGAATATGTTTGTGGTCGGTGCTATCTTCTTCTGACACACTTATCTATTACGCGTCATCTCAACAGACCTCCTTTCTTATAATATTTAGTAACTCACTTATTCCACAAAATTGTGGTTTTAAAAGTAGAATGTATTCGTTATTCGTAATCGTCAAGCAACTACACTCTAAAAATGACCAGCTAAACAAAAAAGATCTCATCTTTCTTCTTTTAACTGTTTTTATAAATAACGACTACAAAATAAATAAAGAAAAATCAGTCCTCAACAATAACAGTTTCACGTATTCCACATAAAGTCCGCCATATTTGAACATATGCGATGTTGGGTCTTCCGTCAATAGCAAACGGCGGTAAAAGTATAATGTATTACGCTATTACAACACTGTTCTGACCTTTCCTGACTCGAGGATCTAGGTGGGAATATCGTAAACGGTACCTTGAAGGCACCTCAGGGAAACAGGATGCACAAAGTATGATTTTTCCAAAGATTGGAAAACGCCTGCAAAAATAAATCACATTTTGCTATTTCCAAGAGATACATCAAAGTAAGACAACAATCTATCGACGCTACAGACTTAGTGGATTAGAAATCTAAAGGCAAAGTAACAAAGGCGTATAGGGTTAAAACCGGGCTGAACAACCATCCTACTGCATCCTTTAGCCAACAAAATCCGCAACTTTCATTCTACGATTGCAGCACAAAAACCACGAATTGTCGTGTGTAATAAAATTCTAGAACACACTGTCTCAGTGCACGCGTACCCCCGTGTGAAAAGACACAAGCCAGCGCAGGGCTACCGAGAGATCGCCGATAGATCGCTCATGCTGCGTGAATCGTGAGCTCGTGACGGGACCGTGTGTTAACGGTGCTTAATGGGCCCTAATGCTTCCGAAACTGTGCGAACGCTGACGGTAGCCCTCAACAGGGAAACACACGTGACCCAAGCGGTATAATTTGCAGTTTATGCCCCGCCGTACAAGGCACAACAATGTGTACCACGCTTAACAGTAAGATGATTACTGCAATTTGTCGGTAGGGAAGTGGAGTGTCGATGGTATATTTGGATTATTGGGAGGTTGTTCCGTGGATGGGAAGCACGACCTGGATGTGTAATTTGATTAAAATAAAAACAAAGTCCCTTCAGAAGCAGTGATTAATACACTTCTAAGATTCCTTACCTCCTTAGTAAATCAACTATAGAAGCAATACCATTCGAGACAGTTCACGCCTGAACGAAAACCACAAGATCGGAAACTATGCAGAAGTTTACTAGCGCCCTTGTTTGAGATCAAAAACCTTCTCCAAATCACTAGTTTCCTATTCCAGCATCTTACCATCATAGATTTCCTTCACATGTCGCTGTGTGTAAGGATAATAAGATATCGTGTGAAACTCCGGAAACTCAGAAAGCGGCGTGAGTGCCGCAGGCATGGAAGTACCGCTACTGATTGTTTTACTAAATGTGACTGGCTCGTATGGTTCATAAAATTTATGAAGATCATGCCTTTGAATTGACGAGTGTGTGTAGTCATGAATCGATCGTGTTTATTACCAGGCGTGGGTAGTGAAAACCGTATTTTCAGATTCGCACGTCCATGAATAGGCTTTTAAAAGTGCGGATGCGTTTTTACATACCAATATATTTTATGTCTGAATAAAATATTGATGGCAGAAATGATTTAATTATTTTTATTTGATTGAAAGAAATTTATTCAGAGTCGACGTATTTGGAGTTGCTACCTGTACTTGTTGGGTCGAATAAATATTTATTTAAATAATTTGATAGGTTTTATATCATTAATTGCATGCAATTGTTGCATCCTCAACTTATTAAATTCCGTTGATGCTCAGAAGCCGTAACTTATTTCTTGCGAAAACTAAACGTATGCATTGCACCTATAATTTAACCTAAATACAGAACACAAACCTTGTATAAATCGAGTATTGCCATTAATTATTCCCGTGCTTTCCCAATTAAACACGCTGCAATCGATACATCGTTCATTAATCTAGCTAAAACAATACATCTTGCTTAATTACGATTCTAAGCAGAATCGAGAGTGCGATGTCCCATATAGTTAGTGCATTAGGTCATCGGTGCACGCCCAGTCTCTGCCGTGGAACTTATCTGCTGCATCGCTCGATAGGTCGATCCATTCGATTCACGACTCGAGAGAATCGAGTTGACATATCGATTATTTTCTATATATATGGCTATTTTATATGGGATCTTCTGTCTTCTTGGTTTTTAATTATAGAACAAATAATTTTATTAGAACTACCTTTTGGTGTATTGTTTTACATACAAGAACTAGTCAATTTCTACATTTATCTCGTTAAAAGCCAATTAGTACCAACTCAGTGTTAGTTTACTTTAGACGAAAATGACCAGCTCCAATAGAAAATATAGCAACTTTGTCTAACACAGAGGTCAAGTCCCATTCAAATCTGAACCCTAACATTACTACAGCTAATTATTTATAACAATGAAACAAAGCTAAAAAGTAACAACATTACCATTTTCTTAAAGAAAATTCTTTCACATCTTAGACCGTTAAAAGCTCCGTATATAGATATATGTAGTTCAAACAAACGCCTTTAGTTCAGTAAAGTCCTATTTCTGTTGGTCCTAGTTGAGTTCATAGAACACAATAGTTCGCGCGTCCGTCGCGCCACAGAGGTGGCAATGCGGTTAATTAGGCACCCTTTGAGAAATCTCTGCTTGTCTACAGGCTGTTTCAGTGTACAAATAAAAAAATGGTTAATTTCATCTGTCTTTATTTCAATTAAATATATTTTATTACTACTTTTCGATACGTATCCTCGTTCGTTTTCCAATTTATCGTTGTATTTTGCTTCAATTTATAACAATATTGAAAACATTTATAAATCATAATAACCTAAAGTATTTAATGTCTTTAATTATTTTTTTACTAAGAATATTGCTGGCTATTGCCCTACTGCTTTTTTAAATAGCCTGTTCTGTCCAGTTGAGCAATGGCAACCCTTTTTTTTGTGGGTGGAAAATCATCAAATAACCCCTCCCGCTCTTGTGCAGAGCGAAAGGGAGTTTCAGACTTGTACTGACTAAAAACCACCCATGTTCCTTCTTAGCCCTATATGTCAAGGCCGCGGTATCTCTTACAACATCCCGCAGCCAGCCATGGCAACCCTCAATTCTCAATTGACCTGCTTAATTTCCACCACAGTGAACGACAAAACCGAATCACTATAACTGTTTGAATCCGACTCCCTACCATTTCTACAGTTAGACTCCTTACACAAGACAATGTCTCATCTAATGGTTGAATTACGTAACACAACAGCCTGTATACGGGAACAAAGCCGCTTAGTTCCCACAGTCGCACATACAGGGTGTGCGCTCACGAACTAACCTAGTGTATCGTACGGAAGTTGATAATGCCGCGTCGGCCGTCACCCGCGCCCTTTACTGCGCTGTATCGAGATCTAAACACTTGGGTACGAAACACGTGGAGAACTATTAGCCCGGATTGCGATCAGGATGTTCCTTTTGTTTTTAAAAGACTTTATGTAGAACTTTGCTACTCGTTGAAACATTTTGCTCTAGATTTTGATTGCTTTAAATGCAATTTTGATATTTAAATTTAAATGAAACTCGTTTTCAACGGTTTTGAAACATATATTCATGACCATGATTCCATTTTGAAAATAAACCTAAAAAAATGTATCGTATCGGTTGTGTTTGCAGGTGATCAAGAATCTTAAAGTTAATGACAAATAATTTGTTTCCGCGTCTGTTTCGGGTGTTTATTAAATCAAAAAACAATGTTGAGGTTGTTACGTACGAAAAGGAAAAAAAAGATTTAACACCTGATACGAGTTCACGGACATTTTAATATCTCCATCACGATTTCGCATAATTAAACTGATGAATTGATGACACTTACACGCTTGGAAACTTTTTTAATCGCCGTTGATTTTTTTGCGGACGCAAATGTTGGCTGCTCAAATATATTGAAACTAAATTGGCGAAAACAATAAAATATTAGGCAAACCAACGGATTTCTTTTTGTTTGTTCGGTTAGATGAAATCTATCTTGTCGTGTCTTTTTATTTGAAAAAAAAAAAAGGTTTCTTATTGACTAGACTTAGCATTAGCTTAGTGGTATTTTTGTAAAAAAGGTAGTCAAAGTTATTTTAATTTTAATGTAAACTTTAGAACACGTGCACAAAATTATTGTTTTTAGCAGCGAATCTTTTGCAGAAAGACATTTTACTTAAATAAGACCTCTGAAGTTTGACGTTAATCCTTTTAAAAAGTTAACCCCTTCTTTGTTGCGGTCGGTACAGAAAAATCATAAAAAGGGATTCTGAGCTTAAAGTACGGATTTAGAGATCGGTTTTTAATCTTATTTTCGGCCTTTAACAGTATTATTTTTGATAATTTCTTAGAAAGTCAACATGATCTGTCTTTATTCGAAATTAATGCACTGTTTATGTTTGGTTAACTGTTTTGTTACGGTAGTTTTAAGGAAATACATTTTAATCATTAAGTATTTAGGGTTTCAGAATTTTTTAATGCACTTATTGTAGTAAATTTTTGCACTATGGAATTTTTTAAACTTTTTTTTGGCATGCACATGAACTAATTCTGGGTTTTTTAAAACGACATGTGTTTTTTTGTTGTACTATAAAGACGCACCTGATCGACGACGTTTTAACGAAATTAACTTTATTCTATGATATATTTTAGTTTTTCTAATATTTTGTTTTTGAGGGATTTTCCTTTATGTTTAAGAAGATTGGTATTGTGAACAACGTGGGTGTTATTTTTTATAAATTTTAACTGTAATAACATGTTTTTTCTTAATTGTTGTAGATGTAGTCAATGCTTGTGGCGGTGAAGGTGATGGAAGCACGATCCTACTACAGCGGTCTCTCTTACACAAATAGAGTAAGAATCTATTCAGTCAATACATTTTTAACTGTTTACTTTACAAAACATCATCTTTGATCATTAAAACAACCATTTACGATCATTACGGAGGACCGCAATAACAGATGATGAAACAAAAAAAAACTCTTGGTCGTGCAGTTTATAAAATACCCTACAAGCATTTTCATATTAACAGTATGTGGAACTATGTGGAAAGAAATGGGTCAGGATTTTTATTAAATAAAATGAACATGTTTCTAATTGAATACCTTTTGTTACAGAGAAATCCATTACAACCCTAACAAGGAGACCATGTACTTACGATGGTGATAGAATACGTCACGAATAATAATGACGTCAACAACGCCTGTAACACCTGTGGGCTTCAACTTTACATAACAGTATTCGTGCTTCGTCAGTAACACCGCCAGAATGGGATATTGCAATGTTTTGGATATTTTTTTTTGTAAATTTTCGGCCTCCATGTAAACCTTCGCACTTTCTAATTTAATTATTTTTGACTACAATTTTGTGATATTGGCACCAGTGGGGTTGCTCTTGATAACGTTTTTCTTTGTATCTTTCTTGTTTTATTTTTATAGTTATTAATAAAATCTTGTGATAAAATGTTAATTGATTGGACAAAAAAGCTAATTGAGAATGATTTTTTGATGTTTTTGATTCAGAATTTGTAACGATAAAACTAATGAGAGTGACCCTACTGAAAAATTACATTTTTTCAAAATTTAAAATTATACAAACAAAAACATTCTGGTGATTTTGTAAATAGTATTTATTAGGATAAGTGATGGTAGCATTTACAGCTTAACTGCTTAGATATATTTTAATGTAAAATAATATTTATATTATATTTAAAAAATATTGTTATTAAACTTTCTAATACGTAGAACGTATATTCATGTATTATTTTAAAGTTATTAGAAAATATGAAACTGTTTGACAATAACTTTGAAATAATATTTCAGTTCTAAAAATCATGACCTCTCAAAACTTTTTTGCGAACGGTTGATTTATTTGACAAAACGGTTCATCCCGTATATGTTTTATTTATTTGAATTAATATTAGTTTAAGTATAACATTCCATTTATTGCTTAAAATAATGTATATTATGAGGGTTGTTCCTAATACCTAGAAAACGTATGGGTAGTAAAGAAATAAATGTTGGATAAAAAATTATAAGTTCATGGTTTATTTACGAAGAGCTTTATAATTAAAAATCAATATGATCCCAGTGAACGTAATTATTTTTGTATCATTAGTTTCTAAAATAATATGACACAACTATTAAAATGGTACAAATAATGAACTAAGCAAACCAAAAATAAATACTAAAAAAATAAATTAATCATATTGATGTACCACCTAAATGAACCATGAATGAAATAATAGAAATGATGATTCGTTATATTTTTAATTATCATTATTAACGCTTTTTATATCAATGTACTTTGGAATCGTTCACTAAGACAGCGATTACGTTTAGTTATAGTTTATATACCTAAGTTTATTTAATTTTGATTTAGCGATCTCAATTTTTGATCCAGTAAAAGTCTGTTTTGAAATATTGCATTCCAACCGGAACAATTTCAATTATAATCGCAGCTAATTATTTAATAAAATATGTTATAATTATTGAGATAATTAAATCAACAAGCACTTGAATCCTGGCTTCTGTAAAACTTTCCAATATTTCGACATTTGCGCGAAATAAATGTAAGGTTTTAAAAATATTTTTATTTTCTCAAGTTTCTTGAAGCGCTGTCTTTATACACGATATATAAATATATTATATATTAATTGTCATACAAGACACCTACTAAAATTGCTTAACTAATTATTATGCTTTAATAAAATTAAAAATGTATCTAGATTTGGTAAATATTATTCCATGTGCCAATAAATAGATGGAGTTAAACCTCCGTCATTAGCCATATTTTTGATATAGATTTAGATGTAAAAAATATAATATTTTGAATATATTTTATATATGTATGTATTCCATTACATTGTGTAGATCAATGATAATAAATGATTGATTAATAAGACATTGTTGTTACTTTATTGGTGTTAATACCTGTTGCTAGTAATATCAGTAAAAATTTTGCCTTTAGAAGTACCTCATAAGTAATTGGATTCACTTTGAGGCTTGAGGCCTATACACAGGTCTAAATAAAAGCATCCTACTGTCAAGAAAAGGTCTGTTTTGAAAACTATTTTGACTCTGGTGTGCCGAGTGCATTACCGAATAGACAAAATTTGTCAGCAGTAGACACTATATTTTCCTGTCAGACTACCTACAGATATTAATGTGGAGGAACAAAACAAATCACATGCAGGTGATATAGAAATATTTAAAAACTAATACACGTCAAATATAATAAAAACAAAGCATGTGCAGAAGAATAATTCGGTGACAAAAAGAAACAAATCACTAAAGCACGTGATCGCATATTTAGCTTATTAAACAGACTGGCTACTAATACTACAAAGTAAATATGCAATACAGAAACCGGTTTCATTGAGAGTAACACAGAAGCTAGGGAAGCCCATTTTAGTCATGCACTAGTATTATAACGTTGTGAAATATATATGAACACTTAACGATCCGACAACTGATGATGTCAATCTTTACAAAGAAAACGAGTTCGGTATTAAAGCTTCAATTTATTTTAATGATGTTACTGATTAGGTTTATCATTGAAAGTAAAGCATTTAATGTACAGACGACAGTAAATCAAGTTACCTGGAACAGGCAAATTTTCCCAATCAGCCTTGAACCTAATGCTTTAGAGAAAAAGTTGAAAATCGATTAAAGAAATTTTACATTATTGTAGTAGCTTCATGTGCTGGCTTGTAAGATTGTGGTTATCATTTGAATCGTCAAGTGCTAAGCAGAACCTAGAATAGACGGTTCCTAAAGCACAGTGAGCACTCCTTAGATTTAGTTTCATGCCCTTTGATTATATGAAAATTAATGGGTACTGACGATGCTACTGCATTACACATATAACATTCTTAGAAGAGTTGTTACTACCCAAACGAAAACAGTAAGTATACAGCTTCCACAATTGCTCTATCATCACTCTAAGCTTCGTGACCTCATCGAAGATAAATAATTTAGCAGTACACTGCGGTAATCTACTGGAGGAGCCTGGCTGTGGCTGCATTTAACTGATAAGTAGGTATTGCCCCTTTTACTTTTTAGAAGAAGAAATGTCCATAGCCATACTGTTTATTTCAAAATTGAACGAAAAAAAAAATGCTCATAGCGGCTATTTACTAATAAAGGCTTGAGGGATTGTATTGTGCTCCTAAAATGAAGTTGGTTAGTAATGAAAACCTGATTCTTATCTTCGCCAGACAGATAAAACAGAAACATTGATGAATGATGAATTTAACAATGATCCAGCCTACTTCTAAATTAAAAGCCAACCGCATTCTCATCAAAATCACCTAGATTCCACCACAAGCACACTAAAGACTATAGTTTAAAACAAAGTGGCTCGTATGGCTAGTGCGTAAATTCCACACAAGTAACATCGGACTTGTCCGGACAGGTTCGCGCGCGTAACGCGGTGGCTGCAGACAGCGGGGCACCGCTTACTCATAGCTGTCTCAATGTAGTATACGTAATGATACGGACACGAGCTGATATGATACGGAATATGTAGCAGGCGTTGATTGGTGAATTAAAAGTTTAAATGCTGGTGATGAAATGGGAGGTATTGTTGAAGGTAGTTTTTGCAGATAGAGATTGAAGAGAAGTAGAATTGATATACTCTTAGGATGAGACTTAAGTATTTATACCTATTATTATTTAATTTCATGCTTATTAACAAGTTTCTAATAGTATTACTTAATGATATAGGCAGATCAATAAGAGAAGATTATCGAAGAGAATAGTTTTTATATAAACCAGATCAAGCCAGAAAAAAGCCAGACATCTAGCCAGATGATAAAGCCATTAATAAGAGAGACAATGAACAAGAAGGTTTATCTACACTATTTACATCTACTCTAATATTATAAAGAGGAAAGATTTGTATTTTTGTGTGTATGTTTGTAATGAATAAACTCAAAAACTTCTGCGCCGATTTCAAAAATTCTATACCACTAGAAAGCTACATTCACGATGAGTAACTTATGCTACTATTTATCCCTGTATACCCATGGGAACGGGAACTACGCGGGAGAAACCGCGTGACGTCCGCTAGTTTCTAATTCACTCAAACATTATAGACTATTATTCTATTTTATTCTTATGATTTTGCAAAAAATGATACAAATAGTTTTTAACTTAATACTCCTGGCAGCGGAGCCAAAATAAAGCGCAGCAAATTTTATTCATGCAAGTATAATGTGAAACATCAAACAACAGAATCCTCAATTGAGCAATACGCAGCATCCGTCTAGCATGAAATATAACGTGAGTCAGCCTCTCGTTTCGCGACTCATATCGGTCATCTCGGATCGTATCTCATCTCAGGTCGCCCAACGGAAGCAAAGCAAGCGAGAAAGCTGAATTTTTATATTGTAAGTCACTATAAGTTCCCACGGCACAGTTTTAAATGTTCTACTAATGAATTTTGTGTTGTTCTAATGTTTTGTTTTAGATTTTCATCAAGGTGAATGAGGATTTTAATGTTTTGCAAAGCATGTGGACATAGCCTGTATTTCGTGTTTAGTTTATTAGTCTTGGTGAATTCTTCTTCATGTTACATATATATACAAACTACTGTAATAGGTACAAGTAAAAAGTCCTGGAGCCAGAATTTCAGGACTGGGATTTTTCGACTAGTTTTGCATTTTGTTGGAAACTATTTATCTTTAGTGAAGGATTCTCGATTTTATGAGTCCACGCCCTTATACCGTCAGTTATGTGACAAAGCTAAGTAATAAAGGAAAAAAAAAGATGTTAAAACCCGACTGAAAAAACTGAAAAGCAAAAAACAAGCACTTTAAATTAAACAAAACTTGGAAGCAGGCGAGTTCCATTCCATTTTCATAATTTAATATTCAAATGGACCTCACCTGCTTCCAAGTTTCGTTTAATTTAAAATGTGCATTTGTCTTTCAATTTTTTCAGTCGGGTTTTTAGTTTTTAACTACTTTTTTTATTTCCAACTTTTTAGATTTTACCCGACTGCGGCGAAGCCCAAAAGGAGCGTTATTTTGTAATTGTTCTTTCGTTGGTCGCGTTAAATTCTTCGTACCTATATGTTTTAACTTTTATATATGATTTGACACTTTGAATTTCTTTTAAACATATTTATAAGTGTTGTATATTTTTGTAATATCCTTTTAAACCCTTCATGTTGATACCCTACTCGATGGTAACAGAAGAATTTATTTTTCCAACTCCACGTTTTGGCACCCGAAATCCACAATTTTTAATCCGTTTAGGAGTTATAAGGGAACAAAGAAACGGACATACTTTGATACACATACAAAATACAGAATATTTTTAATCAGGAAATTTGTTACAAAAATGGGTAGTTGTGTTTGGTGAATCCTTTTAAGCAATTTTTGCCTGTGTTAGGAGACCCCGCTCTTCCATAGCCCAATAATTACAGCAGTAACAAATTTGTGGGTTATTAAACTTACAATTAATTTTAATTACTAAATTAACTTTATCATTATTTACTTAAATTAGTGACTTAAAATGTTTTACGGGAAAAACAAACAATTAGATTTTTTCTAAACTTTCTTGACTCCAAAACTGTAAGCTCAGAAGTCACGTCATCGACTATCGGATCAACAAAGCATATTATTGACAACGGAGTAGCAAATAAAACTGTAATATTTGATATACCTGCTTAGATATAAGGTAAACATTATCTTAGAACAACGGTAGTGAAGACGGTGAGGTTCAGCCATGGACCTTGTTGTCACGAGTTCACACTTCACCTCGATGGAGTTCCATGGAACTACCTGCTGAAACAATAATATAATTTAATTTACATATAATATTAAGAACAATGATAGTGTGGTGTGTAATACCTTCGTGTGAAATTGACAGGTTAAAATTTTACAATTCAACGTTTAAAAAAAATCTGTATTGTTCGCGAGTGTCCGAGAGCTTTTAATTGAAATCAGGGGCGAAAAAGTAGTTGAAAATCAAGAAAAATATACCTACATAGAATTAAGAATGACCAAGTAACCAGAAATGCTTACGCAAACCCTGGTTAAATTTAAGCCCCTTAATTTGGCTGATTATCAAATAATTTTGGTTCGTTCCCATACTAGAGAAGAAGAAGAGATGCTGGAAAATTGCTAAATTCGCTTGACAAGCATGAAAATTTTAAATCAGAAAACATACTTGTGGGTGGTTGGTTTGTCACAGTCCATAATCATGTATTAATAATTCAGGTGCTTCAGCTTATCGTACTAAACTCGTAACATGTGCTTTGAGCAAAGTGCTTGTAGGCGGGTAAAGTGGTTGAGATTGTGAATTGCAAAATTTGTCATTGAATACTTAGGTTTCTGATACATTTTGATTCGATATTGTTGTTTGCGAATTTTATTGATTTTTGACTTTGACTTTACCTTCTAAAACTACCGTGTCTAGCAATTCTGCTTTCGACCTTGTTCATCACTAGACAAAAATTTTGTCGATCTTTTTCATCTTCTTTCTGCTCATGGCCCACGTTAATTGGGGTCGGCCCGTTACGTTTTTTCATCTATTCTTCTCTGTCAACCGTCATACTATCATTAACTCCATTTTAAATTATTTCATTCTACACACAATCTATTCACATATATCTTCTTTGGTCTTTCTCTTCTTATTTCTGAGTTTTATAGACCTGGCTAAATAATTTATTAATTATCTACAGGATTGTTGTATCGTTGTGTTTGCCAGCAATATCTACAATTTGTAAACCTTTCTCCTATAAATTTTATCCATTGTTTGTTTCTTTTTAATTTTGCTAACTTATTCTCAATCCACACTATTTCTATCGCCAATCGGACTTCCCAAGACGTTTGAATCGAACAAAAACAAACACACGAAGTGGCGGTATCGCGCTAATTTTGCTCACGGCACAATCACACAATACGCGGAAGGCAGCTTTGTACTGATGGTGGATTGTAGCAATACAAATAGCTGGCTTTATTTTGTTAGTACATTGTAATGGTTTCAGGTAGGTATATGATGGAAAGTGAATGCCGACGACCGATGGTCTGAATAGTAAAAAAATATGACGTAAAGGAGAGAAGGGAGACGCAAAAGCCGTGCTGCACGCTAATAAAGCAAATAATGAGATGTGATTTCTAGAGAATCTTACTTTAGATACAAATTAAAGTTAATCATTCTATGGTTCATTTCAGTTGGTTAGTTTAGGTTAAACAAGTAAAATGCTCGTGGAAGCATTTTTAATTGGCACAAACTTGTTAACAACCCTAGACAAAGTGACATTCTGCCTGCGAAGATGGAAAAGTGGTCATTCTTGTTGAAAGTCACTAAAAAAAATACGAAAATATGCTTCTAAAGCGACTGCCACTGCCACTTTGAAGGCCCACTGCTCTGAAATTCATCATTCCTAGCTTTTTCCTAACCATGTTGGGGTCGGCTGGCAGTCCAGCCGGGTGCAGCTGAATACCTACTTTTACATGGAGCGACTGCCTAACTGAGGTTCACAACCCTGAAGTACTATAGGACCTAGGTAATATCTAAATCCCTTGGTATGATTGGTTTTCAGACTTTCGGGACACTGACTGTAACGACTGTCAATGATCCACAAATGTCAGCCGAGGCCACGGCTTAACGTGGCACGGAGGGTACTCGGTATGTAATGTGTAACCCATCCAGAGACTAACCTAGGCAGGAGCAGCTGTTATGATTTATCTATACAGTATGTTAGTTTAAACGAGAGACATATTGAAACCCGCAAAAGGGGAAGGTTACATGACTAGTGTCATGTAAAAGACAGAGCTATGGGTCTGTTTATCACAGAAAATGTGCTGACTGACGTCTCCATGACTTTAAGGTTTAATCCCTTTCATATATTAAAACTGTCGTAGGACAACGGCGAATAAGAAACGTCTTTTTTTTTTTTTTTTTTTTCCTTGTTAGTAAGAACCAAGTTCTTACTAGTTAATTGCAATCTAGCCTAAGAAGACTAATAAACAATTTAAATCTAACTTATTATGCTACGTTATAAATTATGTTAATGCTAAGAATAGTGTCCATAATTAGGTATGCACTTTTACACACGTTCGTAACACTTCCTTAGAGTCTGGTAAAATTGATAAAACACTTTGTTCATGTGTTATATAAATAGCACAACATTGTTACTATTATTGATTCACTTACACTACACTAATTCAAATGGTTTAGTTCTCTTTAGTCTACGCACTATGTCTGTGTTGTCTAACAGCTGGATTGCCTCAACATTCACGTGTCGATGGAGTCTGTGTTCGTGGGCTTCAGCAAATTTTTGTATGATGGTGGTGACGAATTCCATGTCGAGGTCACGGTGGAGGTCATCGTTTCTTATGTACCAGGGTGCATTTACAGCAGCCCTGAGTACTTTATTTTGGAACTGTTGAATTATTTTGACGTTGGTTGGCTTAGTACAGCCCCAAAGTTGGATACCATACGTCCAAATTGGCATCAGAATATGCTTGTATATTATCAACTTATTATGTATTGATAAACAGGATTTCCTTCCCAGTAACCAATACAAACGTTTATAACGAATATCGAGTTCCTGTTTTTTCTTTTTGATATGGGCTTTCCAACGCAGCTTGGCGTCGAGAGTTATGCCAAGGTATTTGGCTGTATTAGCATAAGGTATTTGCATACCATTTATGTAGAGTGGGTGGTAGTCACTGTGTTTGTTTGTGAAGTTAATGTGAACTGATTTTGACTCATTCAGATTGATCTTCCACTTTTGTGTCCAGTCGTAAACTTTGTTCACAGCTAGTTGAACTTTCTCTACTGCTTCTCTGTGGCTTGATCCGGTGGCCATAATAGCAGTATCATCTGCAAAGGTCGCTATGGTGCTGTTTTCCAGCTCTGGGATGTCACAAGTGTATAACAAGTACAAAATTGGGCCAAGCACACTTCCTTGAGGCACCCCAGCTTTTATGGTTTTTAGCCCGGAATATGCGTCCTCTTGGCGTATTCTAAACATTCTTTTAGTTAAATACGACTCTAGGATATCTACAAATTCTGGTAGCATGCGTCTGAGCTTAAATATGAGACCCTCATGCCAAACTTTGTCAAAAGCTTGCGCGACGTCTAAGAACACGGTAGCACAGACTTCTTTAGTTTCTAGCGTTTTTTCAATAACATTAGTTATTCTATGTACCTGGTCTAACGTTGAGTGTTTTTCTCTGAAGCCAAACTGGTGATCTGGAACTAGGTTTTTATCTTCTATTACTGGTTTTATCCGTTTTAGTAACAGTTTTTCAAATAACTTTGATAGTACGGGTAACAGAGAAATGGGTCTGTATGATGATGCTTCGTGGGGAGGTTTCCCAGGCTTCGCAATCATAATGACTTCAGCAACCTTCCATGGCTCAGGTACATATTTTAAGATAAATGAAGCATTTATTAGTTTGGTCAGCTTTACTATGGCTTTGCGTGGGAGGCGTTTTAGAATTTCCCCTGTGATGAGGTCGTAACCGGGAGACTTTTTTGAGCTAATGTTGTTTTGAATTTCTCTCATTACTTCCTTAGGAGTCACAAGCTTGATTCTTTGGTTTTGTGATAAATTTACACTCTCATGTATTTCTACAGAGCTTTCGTTGGGTTGAAAGGTTTCTTCTAAATGTTGAGCAAATCGGAACGCCTTTTGGTCATTGCTTATTGCCCATTTTCCGTTGCTATCTCTGATGGGCGGTATTTGTATAATCTGCCTTTTTAGATTTCTCGTCGCTTTCCAAAGTGAGTAATCCGTTGATTTGTCATTGGTAAGCTGAAGAAGGTTGGTATTCAGAGATTCATCCTCAAATTGTAGAATTTTTCTCTTTAGTCGTTTAGTTAGGTTATTTAGTGTTGTTTTATGACGCGGGAACCTTGTTTGCTGCCACAACTTCCTTTGTTTTCTTTTCTCTGATAGTAAATCCACAATTTCTTTAGGATAGATAAATCCCTTATATTTGCGTTTTAGCTGAGGTGTATTGCTCCACGCACATTGTTGAATATTAATAATAAATTTGTTTACTTCTGAGTCAAGCTGATCTTGCGTTTTTATCGGAGTTTTAAGGTCGATAATATTATCTAGATCAAGAGCAAAACTGTCCCAATCTGTGGACTTATTAACCAAGGTTAAGTGGCTTTCTTTTAATAGGATTTTTTGACTTAGCATTAGTATAATCGGAGAATGGTCAGAGTCCATAGTAAAACTTTCCTCCAAACTGATGTAATTGGTGGATATATTTTTGCAGATGAAAAAATCTATAAGATCCGGTATTTTCTGGTGGTCAGTGGGCCAGTATGTAGGTTTGCCTGTACTCATTACTTCACAATGTGTTTCTTTAACTGCACTTAAGAGCTGTCTTCCTTTAGTTGTAGTAAGTCTTGAACCCCAATGCGTATGCTTAGCATTAAAATCGCCGCCTAGGATAAATCGCTGGCCTAATAATTCAAAAAGATGTAAGTATCGCTCTTTTCTTATCATGTGCCTAGGAGGCGAGTATATGGCTGCAATGGACACTTGACAAAACTTAGTTTTAACAGATACTGCCACTGCTTGAATGTCTTCTTCTTCATATTTACACTGCACGTAGTGACTAATGTTTTCTTTAATTATAACCGCACTACCCCCCCTGGCAGAGTTGCTAGGGTGGAGGGAATTATATATCATGTATCCTCTAAATTTGATAAAAGATTGCTTTGTGAAATGCGTTTCGGAGATTAAACACACGTCTATATTTTCTGTATCTAGGACCGCCTGCAACTCATGCTGATGTTTGAGTAGTCCATTGGAGTTCCACGCCATTATTTTAAGTGTGTTATTCATTTTTGATTATTCAAGACAGCTGTTTTAGTGCTGGATTCTAGCTTCTCTAATCTCTTATCAAATGAGGTAATGCACTTCAAGATCTGGTTAATCTTATCCTCTAAGTTCAGAGGTTGAGATCCTTGTTTTGCAGCTTGTGCGTAAGTACCGATGTTGGTTACTTGCATGGCTGGTTGTTTTGCAGTTGACTGGACACTTGCTTTCTGCGCCTGTTTACCAGGGTGTGTTATAGGAGGAAACTGTTGGGTATTAGGCACCGTAGGTTTCTTTTTTAAAACTTTATTTTTCATAATTTGCATCTGTTTGGCTACTTCACACCCTCTATAATTGGCAGGGTGAGGTAGGCCGCAGTGGATACATTTTGGTTTCTCTTGCGGAGATTTGGTACAATTGGCTGTAAGATGCTTGCCAGTGCATTTCACACACCTTGGCTCTTTTTGACAATATTTATGTGTATGCCCATAAGCTTGGCATCTCTTGCATTGGGGGATGAGTGCTGGATTTTTGAGTGGATGTATTTCAATTTTACACCCTAATATGTACTTAATGCCGTAGATTTTGTTGACATCTTCATCGTTATAAAATGATAAAACGAACATGTTGAGTGGTTCTTTGGTCTTCCAGCTCAATTTACTATCTACCTTTTCTATTTTTAGGCCTTGGGTTGTTAAATCTTCCTTAATTCGATCTGGTTGGCAAGAAGAGTGTAGTTTCTTTACCACAACTCTAATTGGTCTAGCCTGCTTGTTTTCGTATGAATGCCAGTGGTAGTCTTTTTCAGACAAGAACCTGGCAATTACTCTATATGAGTCTTCTGATTTGGCGTTAACCTTCACACAATCCCCATTCATCATTTTTGCTGTAAATGATTCCGCTGGTTGGCTTTCAATTAACGAATCGTAGAACGTTTGATAGTTCTTGATTCCGTCTATTATGATTGGCGGTGGTAAGGGCACTTTTTTGACCGAAGTCACTTTCTCATTTTTTTGGTGATTGTCTTGTTGGGCGCTTCCGGGTTGTTGTTTTGGAGAGAGGGAGGTGTTAAGCTTCCTTTTCTTCCTGCTCTTGGCCCTAATCCACTCAGTCTCTTTAGCAAGGTCATCCTCGTCTGTACAGTATTCCACGTCATTTTTTGTAGTCTGAGCAGGTTCTGTAGTCCCTTTTGTTTCTTTAATGCAGTTCAATTCTCCTTGAAGTGTCTGAACTTGTTCCTGCAGGGCATCAATTTGTACATTCAATTTACGTACCATGACTTGCAGGTTTTCTCTATCTGTTTTCTCTTGGAGATAACAGTCATATAACTGCCTTTCTAGGTCAGTTTTAATAGTAATAGACTTTTTTGTAGCCATTATTAAGTTGTAAGGCGAGTTTAACACCTATACAATAAGTTATTGTAAACACTTCATGATTTCCGCACTTGTAACTAGGTCATGACACTGACCCCGATATATTGACGTAGGTACGCCGCGACGCGACGTTGTTGTGATCCGTCAGCAGAAAACTCTCGCGAAAGAGCTCGCGCGCGCGATCGTACGTCCGTGCACTATACTAGGTAGACAACAACTGCGACGTCTAATGAAGTGAGATCTGCAAAGCGTGCACATTTACGTCACAAATTAAGGTTACAGTTTTTTTACATACTTGGTACGAGAATCGCATACTAAATACTTTCCTTCAATATGTCCCTCGTTTAACCTAACACCCTTGCCCGCGTCTACGGTGGCCGGAAGCCATCACGTGGCCCCCGATGTCCGGTCTTTCGCGGCAGCTGGGACAAGAGGTTCTCTCCCTCTCACGTTCCGCCACCTCCTTCGCTAGCATCGTGATGCTTTTGCAAAATGAGGCGACGGCTTCCCATTACCTCTCACCCCGGACTATGGCTTGCACCAGGGTCAGACGCGAGAGGTCACCGCCGCCGATCGCCGCTACGAGAACACGGCGGGGCTTCGCCCAAGCGGGGCAGATCTCCACGTGCTCCACCGATCCTGGCAATGAAAGCCTCCGGGCGATTCCTCCCGCCTGATTCGGTGCAGGTACCTCTCGAAACAATCGCGTCTGGTGAGGACCTGCGACAGACGGAAGGTGAGGGCGCCGTGGCGTCTCTCAAGCCACTCCTCAAAGAGGGGACTTACCACCACTATCGTGGCGTGCCCTTAACCTTTTTTTTTTTTTTTTTTTTTGTTGGGTGTAAAATCATCGAATAACCCCTCCCGCTCTTGGGCAGAGCGAAAGGGAGTGTCAGACTTCTACTGACTAAAAACCACCCATGTTCCTTCTTCGCCCTCTATGTCGAGGCCGCGATAACCAGAGGACTACCCGCAGCCCCGACAGGCGTCGGCCCTTTCGGGCCCCTCCCATGTTGCTGACATCTCTTTGAGGCGCGCGTGGAACACGAACGCGCCGTCGACACGGCCTGTTTTCGTCGTGAGACGGACGGACGGCGAGTTAGCCCATCACTCACCGTCCACAGGCCAGCGTCTACGGTGGCCGGAGGTCATCGCGGGACCCCCGACCCCCGGAGCGCCTCCCGCGGCGGCTGGGACGAGAGGTTCTCTCCCTCTCGCGTTACGCCACCTCCTTCGCCAGCATCACTGCTTCGCAGAAGGAGGCGACGGCGTCCCATTCCTCCTCGCCCCGGACCATGGCTTGCACCAGGGCCGGGCGCGAGAGGTCGCCGCCGCCGATCGCCGCTACGAGAACACGGCGGGGCTCCGCCCAAGCGGGGCACACCTCCACTGTGTGCTCCACCGTGTCCTCCGGCCGATCCTCACAATGGTGGCATCCGGGCGTTTCCTCCCACCTGATTCGGTGCAGGTACCTCCCGAAACAACCGTGTCCGGTGAGGACCTGCGTCAGACGGAAGGTGAGGGCGCCGTGGCGTCTCTCAAGCCACTCCTCAAAGAGGGGACTTACCACCACTATCGTGGCGTGCCCTTAACCTAACACCCTGTCCTGTGAAATTATGGTTGGAAAAATAACTTATTTATTGTTGACCTTCGTTTCTATAATTATGTAAGTACTGCATTCCATATTATATCAAAAATCAAACCCAATCAGTAGTATTAATACTCTAAATATACGGCTCGGTAGCCCATCACAATGTTAAACAAACACACACATTTGTAAACTGATGAGTCTAATCAAGAAACCAAAGAATATTGTCCTATAATACTGTAGAATGGACGTTAAAATGAAAGGTCATTCGAAAATGGTGACGGTACAGTGGAAGCTATACTATGAATATAAAGAAGCAAGCTTCTGTTCATTTTGTAGCTTTATAGACATTCTGGAGAGGAAGGTCAAAGAAAAATGGATGGTTTGTGTGAGTAAAGATATGAAAGAGAAAGTAGTCACAAGTACTAATTTTAGACATGATTGTCTAGAAAATTTGGCGATATAAACCTCCTAAGCCAAATTTATTTGTAGTCGTCATAAACGAATTTTAAAAGGCCTCACCTTTACCTTCGCCCAAAAATGATAATTTGGAACGAACGAAAGAACTGCATGGTATGCTATCTATCCTTTTTGCTTTGATTTAAGGACTTAGCAAATCGGCAAAAAAAACAACAAACTCACCATGGCAAGAAGTGAAAGAAATGGGAGGAGATCTTTACTCAGAAGTGGGACAAAACGGGATAACTAGGTACGATAAAAAGAACGTCGGTCTGGTGACTTTTGGATCTTCGAAGATTCTTTCCTTTTTTCTGATTAGATACTTCAGCTAAGCTACATATAGCATATCTTTCAGTAGAGCGTTACCTGCTATACTAATACTATTGATTTAGACGGGTTATAAATATAACATTTATTTTATATTGCGTTCCTCATTAGGTTAAAATGTCACTAAAATATGAACGGAGACTCCCGTGATCATTCACGTTATGGTATCTTGTGATTGCTTTGGTTTTATAGATTACATAATTATAGATGTAATATTGTTAGTATTTTATGTGTGTGTCAATTTTTCTTAAGGATTTGTATCAAAGACCTAGCACATTTTTTTGGTGCATTTTTCTGTTGATGGTGAAATCATTGTTTTGATTGCGTGGTGATGGCACTTGTAAAATGAGGATTCTTAATTTGAACATTTTCAATAGAAAGTGCCTCGATGGTGTAGTGGTTGCAATCGACTGCCGCGTCCAACTCAGGGCCTCCTAGTGCTGGGTTCGATTAACGAGTACACCTCAGCCTAATCCTACGGCGATTACAGGGGTAATGTTCTGTATGTATTAGCATTATTTCTTCAACCATATTTTGCTATTGTGTCGTTAATACTATGACGTTTCATATTAAGCTCTTGTGCAATTTTATTACCGAACAAGCTTTACTACAGTTTAGAGCTACTTTTGACTTGCCGAATAGCCTTTGTTTAGCTCAAATCTATTTCTAGAAAATTTGTTTTACTTTTACGCTATTTTCTCTCAGCTTTAACTATAATAGTAAGGTTTTATCCGTTTTGCCTTCTTATGATAGGCAAGTATTCTTCGGTCTAGTGGTCCGGTTGACCGAACTAGTGCAACTTAAAAGTTACACTAGTTCGGTCGGAAATATAGCACCGAACTACTGATACTCTTTAGTGGCAATAGTTCTGTTTGTAATATTAAGAATAAAATTGTACAATACACTTTCTTACTTTATTTGTCATTTTAAAATGAACACGTCAAGAGAGCCACTTTGTATCTGAAAAAAAAAGATCTTAATTCTGCTGACCGAAGTACTGAAACTATTTTTTTTGTCTTTTGTCTTAACGTGTCTGACGAGATCACGAGTATCAGTGAAAAACGGGAGAAGACATGTTGCGCTAACCCTAAATGAATAAGTGCAAAACAATGATGATGATGATGAAGTAATTATTGCGATGTTTTCCAAAAACAGTCAAAAGCAACGCTACATTTCTTCCAATACCACCTGATTGGCTACATTTTATAGTCAATTATCACAGTATAATATCATAATAAGTGGCGAGCATTGCCCAGTGTGGGCGAGAGTGGGCGAGTCAATACTAATGAGGCTAGTTCACACACATTGTCTTCTGGTGGTACAATTACATGTTTATGTCCTAAGCTTTATAGGCACGCGTAAGTTTTGCGAGGTTATTTTTTAATTGGAGTGGATCTTTAGCTGCTTATATAAAGTAGGTACGGGGTATCCTAATCTGGATATAATACTAATAATATGGCTGGATATTCTGCACTCAATTCCATTCCAAATATTATGCCGATGCCAAACTCGTGGCTTAGTTTAGAGACAACGTATTATTAGATAAATCACAAAAAAATTAAACTTCCCTAAATCACCGATATTTTTACCAGACTACGGTATTGCGGAATCGATCTATTTATAAAGCTCCACGGAATAGGGTTAGGGTTAACAAAAAAAAATAAGTCCGTCAGATAGATTTCCAAAAAATACTGGACACGTATTTTTTCATTTTTCACGTAAATAAACAATGAAGACGATACAGTGCTTTGAAAACTCATGTGTCGTCATATTCTAAGACATTAGTATGCCATTATTACCGGTCAGTGACGTTACAAACCCCCACTTAAATCTTTGACGCGTTTTATCTTCGTCAATTTTTATTGATTTGATAAAACAAAAAATACGTATCCAATATTTTTCGATAATCTAACAGACGGACTAATTAGAATCATATTTTTTTAATCATTCATATTTTATTATAGGAGGCGGGGTGTAATGTTTGAAATTTAAGATCCCAGACGACCACGTTTGTTCGAAAGAGATACCGCAGCCCCGGACACAAATGACTAAGAAAGAACATGGGTGGTTTTTAGTCAGTAGAAGTCTGACAGTCCCTTCCGCTCCGCCCAAAGCGGCAGGAATCAAATGATAACCTTCCAAAAACAGTCCTCCACATAATTAAAAATTACCAAGTTATTTAACTTACAACTTACCATCATTGTCGGAGACTCGGAGTCACCCATGCTGCACTGGCATTGCTGGCTTGCCTTTTTTCCGGTTCTGTGTGTCCCTTACCCAGGTGTTTCCCGTGACTTTAACCCAACGAGGCTTAGGACCTCCTTGTTTTCTTTAGCATAAGATTGGCCACACACCTTGGTAAAAGCCTTGCTCCATCGGCCATCTCAAGTTATACTATAATACTTCTATACCTTCAAAAACAACAAAAAGAAAAACATAGGTAAATCCATCATTAATAATTTCTTAGAACCAATATTTATTGTTGAAAATTTTATAGCGATTCGTTATACAATTAATAAAACACAATTCATTGGTTCCGATGATTTCATGTTCGAATCTTCAATCCAGATTTATGTTGAATTTACGAGTATTCGTTCCACGGTTAACCGCAAAGCTAATTAGTCTATGGTCTGATGTCAATGGAAAACTATGAATGACAATGAGTTTTGTCAATGACGGATTAATGAATGGTAGGAACAGTCAATGAAGTTTTGTGTTGTGAAAAGTTTGTGCAAAAAGTTGGAAGTAGAAGATAATTATTAAAATCGTAATTATAACTTCCCGTCTATAAATAAATTGTTCTTGGAATTTTATTTGATTACTGTGAAACCGATTGTTTCCTGAGGAGCTCGTCGGCTAAATAATAATAGGTGCGGGGCAGTGGTCCAACTGCTCTGTACAACTAGTTGGACCATGGGTCTTTACTAGGGGCAGTTGTCCAACTTTAAAAATAGTTGGACAACAGCACCTTTTGAGAGTATTAAAAAAAACTACTAGAGCAAAACCGACTCAGTAGGTTAGGTTAGGTTAGAACTGTGACCAACTACGCGCGAGCCGAGCGAGCGGAGCGAGCGGTGCCGCGGCAGCGGCCGGCGAGCGCCACCTCGAAAGGCGATATTACTGTTGGTCATGCTTTAGATAAATTTCGTTGAATGTTGTAATACATTGTAAAAAAATAAAGTTTAAAAATTAGTCACCCGCCTTTAATTTTGCTATTTTACTGCAAAGAGGTTCAATATAACCGTAAACCAGTAGGTACCATACACACATAAAGATGCAGTTGAGGTTTTTAGAGTTGGCAAGTTATTTTTTAAATGAATTGAATCACGGAACTCTCAAAAGGTGCTGTTGTCCAACTATTTTTAAAGTTGGACAACTGCCCCTAGTAAAGACCCATGGTCCAACTAGTTGTACAGAGCAGTTGGACCACTGCCCCGCACTGATAATAATAGCCACTCGGGTCGATCGTAAGGTTCAGGCCGCGCTTGCCTAGGCTAGTCCGTGGATGGATGACCACACATTACATACCGAGTTTCGTACGTGCCTCAAAAATACGTTAAAGCTGTCAATTTGCCCGTGGAGGCTGCGGTAGCCTGTCGGAGCTGCGGCGGGGAGGTTGCAAGAGATACCGCGGCCTTGACATATAGGGCTAAGAAGGAACATGGATAGTTTTTATAGTCAGTAGAAGTCTGACACTCCCTTTCGCTCTGCCCGTAAGTCGTGTGACGTCGAAGGTTAGTACTTTTTTACCCACAAAGTGACGTCAGAAGCCCCCACTCAAGATCTGTGACACGTTTTATTTTCGTCAATTTTGATTAATTTGATAAAACAAAAAAACACGTATCCAATATTTTCCGATAATCTAACAGACGGACTAATTAGATACTCTTGGTGAAATATCCTATTCTGGCTGGTTCAGGCATTTACGTTTATTCTAGTTTTATAAAACCAGTGATTCCAACCACAAAAATAATTACTTACCATCAATGGTAGGTACATCAAGAATGAATGGAAAGAATGATGAATACAGTTAGAAGAACAAGTCGCGTGTGACACGGTAGTTTACGTAAACTCCATTGAATTAGTTCATTCATTTGCGGTTTTGTTAAATGCGTTCTTTTCATTCATCTGTGGTTTTGGCAGTTATTTGTTTTGATTCATTGGTTTCTTTGTTATGCCATAGATCGTTCCAAGAAATGTTTAATATCTGTATGTTTAGGATAAATAATTTAGTCATTAAAACATTACATAATATCTTTTCTGTAATACCTGGCCTGGTCGGCAGAGATAATAGGGATGTTTACAAACTTAAAAAAATGTGATTCTAATTAGTTCGTCTGTTAGATTATCGAAAAATATTGAAGACGTATTTTTTGTTTTAAATCAATAAAAATTGACGAAGATAAAACGCGTCAAAGATTTGAGTGGGGGTTGGTGACGTCACTGACCGCTAAAAAATGTCATCTAATGTCTTAGAGTATGACGTCACACGAGTTTTTAAAGCACTGTAGCGTCTTCATTGTTCGTTTACATGAAAAAAGAAAAAATACGTGTACAATATTTTTTGGTAATCTATAAGACGGTCTAATTAGATTTTTTTTGTTTACTACCCTATTCTAGTGCTAGTTTTACAAAATTGCAAATTCTATATGTACAAGGGTGTTATCGCTGATAGCGATATCTTCCACACAATAATAATATATAATAATAATAATAGTTTTATATTATAATTTTAAATATATAATTATAGTTTTAAAGTTTTATATGAAATATTTAAAAATGTAAATTTTATGTAAGTAAATAAATAAAGGACATAATAATTTTATTCAATAAGTAGTTTGTACATGGTATATAAAAGTGTCTTACATAATTAGATGCTATAAATAAGTAGAACCAGTACAACAATATAAAATGGGTCATAGGACTCCCTTTCCTAAACTAGGCAGAAAATCTGTCTGTATCTTTGGAAAGAGTATCCACACACAACCCACAGATACCTAAATTGGAACAATCTGAAAGGACTATAGCTGCGATAGTCAGATCTTCAACCACATGCCATCTAATAACTCATGTAGGTATAAGAAATAAGTTGTATCACATGTCGATATAAGAAATTCTATGCCCTGTAAATCAGTTTGTCTAACATTGTGTGGGTTGACACATCTGCTGAACATGGAGGTACGAAGTGTTTATGTTGAACTATCGTTCTTTTATCATTAGTTTTCCGCATATAAAAATAACTGGAAATCTTTAGGTATACCTATTAAAGTTGAGCTACCTCTAAAATGTAAGGCAACGGTTGTAAAACTTCTGATTTTGAATCTGAAGTCCTTAACCTAGTGTGTACTAGGTTGATAATCAGGACTTTTTGAATGTCAAAGTCTACAAGAGACAGTCCCCCAAAATGAATCCGACAAATGACTATTTTTCCGGATTCATGTGTGTATTTATTATATTATCACTTTCTTCGGTAAAGGAAAACATCGTGAGGAAACCAGCATGCCTTTTTTTTTTTTTTTTTGGTGGGTGTAAAATCATCGAATAACCCCTCCCACTCTTGGGCAGAGCGAAAGGGAGTGTCAGACTTCTACTGACTAAAAACCACCCATGTTCCTTCTTCGCCCTCTATGTCGAGGCTGCGATAACCGTTGGACTACCCGCGGCCCCGACAAAACCAGCATGCCTTTCATTATTTTTGAGGCGTAGGAAATCATCAAATAACACCCCACTCTTGGGCAAAGCAGAAGGGAGTGTCAGACTTCTACTGCCTAAAAACCACCCATGTTCCTTCTTAGCCCGTGTGCCGAGGCCGCGGTATCTCTTTCGAACAACCCACAGTCCCGACGGGAAACCAACATACCTTAGAGATATTTCTTGACGATATGTAAAGCCATGTCAGAATCCCATAAGCGGCCCATAAACACACACACACACATCACTCAACACAAACACACACACAACACAACACACCAACACTTCTTCCTTTCGCTACTTCCTAGTATTTAGAAGTGGTCTAACTGACTCCCCGGCAACACATCTATCTATAAGGCGTGTAGCCTAGAAGGTAGCTGTACCGCAAACTATGTGCCCTTCAAACCTCTGTGTCCCAAAGCATGCAATTGGGCACCTCGATGCCATTTATGACGCCGTGGGGTGACGAAGTTTTGTGCTAAAAATTAGAAGTATATGCCAGTGAGACGAAGAAGAAACACAGTCAAACATTCGTCCGTAAATAAGTGTGTAAATAATGATAAGTCGTTGCTATCAAAATTAAGTGCAAAGTATTGCGAGTCTAAATAAATGGAAAATTATATTTTTTAAATAACTATTCTTATTAAAACAAACACTCCAGAATCCTTAGAAAACGTACAACATATTCCGAATTACATTTTAGTTCCGTGCGTGTGAGTGATGCGGTCGTCATTTGTCATGAGATCATAACATGTCGTCAGTGGTTGCGGTCCAGTAAAACGCCGTGAAATTGACTTTCGGAGAAACTTTTTGACTCACAATGTTGACGCGACCTAATTCTTCTGTTGACCGATCTGAGCTTAAAGCTGTTGGACGATATATGTTTTTTAAACCGGAAAATCTTATCTAGACTTCACGAAGACATGACATCTTACCTTCAAACCATTCAGAAAGCGCATCGTCGCGCTCATCTAGCAGAAACTGTGAGAGTGCTATCACATGTGACAGCATCAGAGTGCGCTCGGCAGTACGCAAATCGCCGGGAAAGGGTTGATCTTTGTTTTTTTATCAATTAATTCATAAAGTTCTCCTTCCTTACAGTATCATTTTGATCACTTCGCGAAACGTCTACTTTCTGCCGCATCTGATTTCTATTAAATAATAAACTTCTGTTATTTTTTAGTGTCAACGCTGATGGATAGAATTTCTTCGCCAGTTTCTAAGGACAATACTGAAAGAAGAAGGAACGCTTTGCTGGGGGAAGGAAGGAAACAATAGAATAATGGGAATGAAGCCAAATCAAAGCCAATTATCATTGTAGCTATACAAGTAAATTATTACTAAGGACTTACAGAATGTTGATTGCGCAGGAAAGACACGTCTGAATACAATACCTACTACTTTTCATTGACTTTTATTTTTGGCAAAAAAAAACCTTAAAAAGTCTAAAAAATAAAAAGTCAGTTAAAGAGAAATCCCTGAACATTTTAGCGACCGAAACGTCAATTCTTTAAGATGGGACAAGAAAAATAAGAGAAGCGAGTACCAGGACGGCATAAATAATGCGGACACAACTACATACGTTCGACGGCCAGTGTTGTACATCGTGTCCGACACGGCTCGGCCGTTGAACGGTCTTTAGTGCCCCCCATTCACTACGAACGAAGTCGTGGGTAAAGGGATGTGTCGTTCTACTTTTCACACTATTATCATCATTGTGTAAAACAAATTTCTAATTCACTTGTTTCTATTGCTTCTGGACTCATTGCTGAGTTTGTGAATCAGGTAACTTGTTGAAGGTGTTTTTTTTTTTCTTCTTAATGCGGTAAGGATACCTAAACAGAACTAAAGATGAGTTAAATAATGTTTTCGTTTAATATTTTTTTATTGGGTATTTTACTTAGAAGGAAGGAGAGATGAGAGGACGTTTGAGAGTGGCACCTGTTACCTGCTGTGAAAAGATGAGTAGTCGTCTGTCTTGGTATCGGCATTATTTGTAATGAAGAGGCATAAAATGCCTATTTGGCGGGCTGTGAGACACACAAAATAATATTATTTAGATTTAAGTTTTTAAATAAACATATTCCTAAAGATTTCTTAAAGAGAATGGTAGATAGTAGTGCATCTCTTTGGTGAACAAGTAAACTATTTTTTTAATGATCCATAGGATTTGTTTGCCAACCCTATGCCAATGTAAATGACTATCAATATAAGTGAAACTGAAGCGATATCTCCATTTAATAAATCGCTTGGTTGTACCACATGATGGGGTGTAAGCAACGATGGCAAATGGTTGCCTATCTGTATCCTATGTGCCTTGTTGTACAAGCTTAGTGCGTGTCTTATAGATATTATCTTAGACATTCCGTCAAGATTCAAATTTTCTATCTAAAAACTGTGTCTCTAAAGTTGTCTAAGTTGACGCATCGTCATCTGCGTAGCCTTTTCCAAAATAAGTTGGGGTCGGCTTCTAGTTTAGAAGGACGCAACTGACCACACGTAGTTTACAAGGGACGACTGCCTATCTGACCTTCATAACCCCTTGGTAAGACTGGATGTCAGACTAGAAATAATATAGCAAGTTCAAAAATTTTAAACAAACCTGTACCATTTGTTCTATGTAAATAATTTCTTAAAGCGTTTTTCGTAAGTTTAACATCTTCAGGGTTTATTTCAACAGTGATTGACATTTCAGTGAACTTTTGCGAGACTATAAGAGCTTTTTGACCTTCTCAAACTTCTTCGATGTTTTGCAATCGCGAATTATTTGTCAAATGTGTCCCTTTCTTTTAAAGTTGTAAGTTATTTTTAAATTTAATGATGCACTTTATATGTCGTCGTGGACACTTTGTTTCCGATTCATTCTCGAAGGTTTTTAAGTGACAATCTAAATGTTTTTAACTGGCATAAAAATGGCAACCTAACTTCGTCTTACTAGTCTTATATAGGTCTGCATCTGCAAGGTCTTGAATCGCCAGGTTTAGTACGCAATAGTTTAGTAGTTCAAAAATCCTCCAACAAATACGTTGGAAGATTAACTGCTCTTTTTGCAATATTTTTTTGTCATCATTTAGATCTTTTTCCTATACAATTTACAATAAGCTAATTTTGTTTAGGTATGATTTTTCTGGTTTTTCTTATGTTTAGCTGCAGTTTTCTTGTAAAAGGAAACAGAGGAAGAGTTACACTTCACCTGAGGTCAGGTAACTGCCTTGCCTGTGTATAAAGCCTGCCCTACGTGTGTGGTGCACTGACTCGTCGCGTGCCGCTGTCGAGTCTTTACTGAACGCAGGGGTTGACAACAAATAGCTTTTCTATAAATTATAATACTTAACGATTTTTGAAAAAATATATACGGTCGAATTGAGACGTCCTCCTTTTTTGAAGGCAGTTACAAACAGACACACACTATACATAGTTTTGATGGTTCTCGCTATAGATTTTTTATAAAGGCTCAAAAAAGATTCATATATCCTTCAGAGGAGTAATCAATTTAATTTACATACCTCTTTAGTATGAAAACAAAGATTCTTAAAGCAAATTCATACTAAACACTGGTTTTAATAGGAAAGGAACAATCCAACATAAATTACTAGAAAATGTCGGTCACGCCGCGCCGTGGGTAAGGCCCACCCATGGATCTACAACACTGACCCGAACAAAAATCGCAACTAATTAACAATAATAACGGCTAAACAAATAGAAAGTTGGCACTCAGAGCACCCACACATACAGATACATTATAAACGACACCACGAACACACGTGTTAACAATTAAAAGTCTTAGTTTAACAAATGATCGCTCTCAACAGCAATTATTCCCGTCACGGCTATTACAAGACGTATAACGGACCGAACATCGGACAGATCTCAAATTATAGTTTAGATACGGTGGTTTTAAACCCACACACTTCCGCGTTTAAGTGCCTTAATGATCTGATATTATATTACAATATTGTGACTGGACGGTACCGTCGTTAGCCAGTCAATGGATGCGGTAATTGGGCCTGAATGAACTGGTGACATCCTTATTCGTATTTTTTATTGCTATTGGGGACGCTTTGTACGGCTAGTTTGTGTGGCCGCGTGGAGCTGTTTACTTACCAACAGTGTGCAGTGTAATATAAAAGTCAAACATGCAGAGCAAAAAGAGTCATATCCATAAAAATCTTCATAATCCACCACTCTAGCCCAGTGCGAGTTGGTTGATGACCCATGACTTGAACTTTTCTATTCTAGGAGTCCTCACGATGTCTTCCAGTTTTGATAGCAGTTCTGATAGTGTGTGGCGAAGTAAACTGACCCTGCCTGGGCTTGAAACCACGACCTAGGTCGTGTATCTCGGGGGCTGTTGCAACTGGGCTACCGCGGTTAATGTTGATGGGCAAAGGTTTAAGGTAACCTGTGTAAATATATCATTGCCAACATCAATGTGGCGACACCTGGGGGAGGCCTATGTCCAGCTGTGGACGTCATTTGACTAAAATGATGATGATGATGATGAACATAAAGATTTCTGCGCCGAATAAGTGGACTTTAGCATCCAAAATAATAACTACTGAAACAATGGGGATCTTCCTAATGAAAAATAAAATAGGTAAAAAGTACCTGAAAAGCATTAAATCGATTAAGTTTCTGTCTGAGCCGTTAACAACACGAGACGTATTCATCCAAAGACGGTTTTATTAATTCAGATTTTATAGTTTTTTAAATGTTAGTAGTGGGCAGTGATGCAATATTCATTGATTATATTATTGACCATAATAAAAATACGTGTTTGTTCTGAGAGCTTTTAGTTTTTTGATCGCATTGTATTGCGTCAATGGCTAAAGAAGTGTGTTCGATTGTTCAAGAACCAAAAAATACATTTTTTTTTGGATGGTGGGAATTTATCAAATGACTCCTCCCGCTCTAGGCAGAGCGGTAGGGAGTGTCAGACTTCTACTGACAAGAACCCACCCATGTTCCTCCTTCCCCCTTTGTGCCGAGGCCGCGGTATCTCTTTCGAACAACCAGCAGCGACAAAAATACACCTGGACGTAAACCTGTGTTATGGATGGGGGAAGCCCCTTCTGACAAATAGGTCTATATTCCATCAGTAGGATATACACATTATTATGCTAATTATGAGGATTTTTTATATTAGATCTTTCAAAGATTTCTGCCCCGTTGGTCTAGTAAGTGGTCTCAAGACTGACTGCTGATTGTGAGGTCTGCACCTGGACACGTGATCTGACCGCATTATCCGATCAATCGGACTACATGAACTTTTTTTTCCGGTTGTTTCGATTTTAGAAAATTGCCACTCGAACTACTAAATGATGACTACTAATCTACTAAATGGTGAATGATTACCAGTTAATTTGGTCCGATTTATCGAAATATAAAGGAAACAGACGGCAGTAATCAGATATTTTACATAATTATTTAGATTTGGTTATCCTATTAACAATATACAACACCTCCTTCATGTTTCTGGCCTTCTGGTAGTTTGTGAGAGTTCGGTACATACAGTAAGAAGAACTTTAAATGATAAATCTGGGTCTGTAACACTGGGATCTTTTTGTTCCGATAAGTAAGTCTGTGTGTAACTCAACGGGAACAAACCTAAAAAGTTCACGTAGTCCGATTGATCGAACTATCAGGAATCTCTAAAACACGTGGTCCGATTAATCGAACAAACTGGAAAAAAATGTTCACGTAGTCTGATTGATCGGACTATGCGGTCGGACCACGAGTCCATAACCGATTTTAAAGTGTTGTTTGGTTTTTCCATCAGAAAATTCTCAGTAGTAGCCACGGAGCCTAGATTTGTGTCCGGTTGATGGCAATAGGCTTGCCCCTATTACATGAAACTTTACCATAACTTCTAAATAATCTGCGTGTATTAATGGGTGAGCCTCTACCTTACACATAATTTTTTTGGAGTGTTTAAAATCATCAAATTACTCCTTCTGTTCTGGGTAGAGCGGTAGGGAGTGTCAGATTTCTACTGTTTAAAAACACCAATGTACCTTCTTAGCCTCTTGTGTCGAGGCCGCGGTATCTATTTCGAACAACCCGCAGCCTCTACCTTACCCCTCAGGAATTACAGTGTGTGATGTTATGGTGTGTAATGTTTTATTAGAAAATAGAATCGTCTTTAAACTACGACTAAACTTGACATTTGTCCAGCATTCAATCATATCAGCCCTTTGTTCTTCACTTGTCAATGACATGTACCTATAGGTACCTTTAAACCTAGATTGTTCTTCCCAGACTTTATGGGCCATTTATGATAAAAGGGTGTTTTTAATGGAAGGTATGTTCGAAAGTTGTGGATATGGGACTGTTGCGAAAGATATTGAACGATCCCGTGATGTTATGTCACGAACGCGGGGCGGCGCTCGCGCCGATCGCGACCCGCGTGGGCGGCGGAGATCTAGGGATGGGTACGTGCTGAGGTTAATGATTTATCGATAGATTTAGGTTTTTCAATCAGTTTTGAAAACTGGAGTCTGACTCAATTACTCGTAATATGTTTAGGTAACTGCTATTGCAGGTAAGTGCGATCATAGTCAAGTACAACGTTTTCGTGAATTAAGAATGAAGTTAGTAACTTCATTAAGATAAAAGTTTTTGTTTTGCTATAACTTAAATATTGGTCTAACTTAGTTTTGTCTTCAGCTTTTACTATTGCTATCCCAATGCCAGGGAAAGACCTTTAGGAATGTCAAGACAATAAAATATATCAAACTAGCAGATGCGGAAGACGTCGTCCTGGCCGGACAGCAGCGCCACCTACCGGGTTCAATTGTGTTTTCAAACCATACAAGAACTCATTGAAATACCCTCAGAAAGTTTCATCCAAATCGGTAAAGCCGTTTAGGAGGAGTTCAGTGACATACACACGCACAGTAGAATTATATATAAAAATATTTTAGCAAGCAGTGCATTGTACTCAAATGTTACATTTTGTTATTTTCCTGTGTTGTCTACTGTGTGTACATAAATAGTAAAATAAATAATGAATAAATAATATAAATATAATTTATCGACAACAACAGCATTCACATCCCTTTCCGCACATCTCTACGTCGCAGGCGCAATCTTTTGCTAAACCCGTAGCCGTGGCGACAGACAACATAAGATCACAAACGGCCCATAAGAGCGGGCCTTTAAATATATAGCCTTGTACATTAAATGTCTAATGTTGTTTCATTTGCAGTCCGCCATTACAACGATGTGCACTCAGATGTCGATGTTTTGTTTTAATCACCCTTTTTTGCTTGAATTGTATTGTGTTGCAGATTTTATGTGATTTGATTGATTCTATGGATTTGCTCAAGTCGATCTAAGGATATCAAACTAACTTAGAAAAGATAATTTCTGTATTTTTCATTTGGATACATTTCAATCGGGCCGAGAGAAATAGCTCCTGATTTTCTGATAGGTAAGCATCTAATATAGCTGTCATCGTGGTAACATCCTGAATGAATCTGACACAAAGGCTTGGAGCTTGGCGTAAGCAAAGAAAGGTGATGATGATGGAGCACCTGCAACCAACAGTTGTGGTCGTAAGCTTTTTGTTGATACTTAGAATGGTTTGTAGACAGCTATTTAAGTTAGGTTAGTTTGATTTTCATCCCATTCGATATGGCCGGACTATAACAAATTATATCCACCAAGAAGTCTTGAAAGCGCTCTTTTGCCAATTCCATGTATATCATCTTGAAAGTTTGGTTTTCAATATCTAGTATAGCTTGGTCTGCGACTGAGAGAAACGGTTTAAAACAAAGACGCTAATCTAAAAACTATTCTTCTTTCATGTCATATTATATTTTAGTCTAAAATGTATTTCTTTGAAGTGTCGGACGGGAAGTGAGATTATGTTTGTTCCGCACATCCAATGCTTTTGTTTGAGATGTTCGTTCGTGACAGGATTTCGACGTCCGCCTGACCTTTGCTTATTTTAAGTAACTTTGTATAGTAAATAATAGAATAATAGGTACCGGTACATAGAAAACGTGACCGTTTAAACCGGATGAAGGAATTTGTTCAAGAAAATTCGCGAAGGGAAAAAATGTTAGTCACTTTGTCGGCACTTATATTAGGAATGTTTGTTGTCGATGTTTCCGCTTTGTTTCATTGAAGTAGTTTTTTAATAATTTAACTTTAGGTTCCGAAGAGCATATTGTACCTGAAATATAAAATAAATTCCACTGAACCAACAAACGGGCAAGCGACCTCACACAAAAGTAATTCCATCAAAATTAATGTCTGTCCATATGTTCTGTTTGACTTACGAGAAACATTACATGTAACATCTCATCATTATTCTGTGCAGAGATGCGCCAAGCGCTAACACTGTCATTGTAATGTTGCGTGGCACTTGCGGGACGTGCGCGTGGCGTGAGCGTAGCGGGCGCGTGACGGCGCGGACCGATGAATGGACGCACCTCTCGGCCCGGGCTAGTACCGCCCACCATTGTTTCGGGGACAGATTATAATAATTTCCCGGCAAATCAAAAGCATTTTGGAATCGAACGATCGGCTCCGCTGATGTTATTAAATCAATGCGAATACTACGCGTGATGGAGTTTGATACTAGATTATTACTTTTCCTAAGCATTTTAAGTATTCTCTCGGCTTATTATGCTTGCAATATCCCCTAAGCATCAAAGTAAGAACAAGTAATAATTGCTAACAAGCATTTGATTCCATTTTGGGTATTTAAAATATAATGTAGTCCGATGGGGCCGAAAAGTTCTAAAGTGGAGACCGCGAACCAGAAGAGGTTGCGTTGGACCGAAGATCTGGTAAAGATTTGTCATGTGACCGATCTTTTAGGAGGCCTTTGTCCAACAATCGACGTCATTCAACTGAAATGATGATGATGATGAAAATATAACTTAGTGCAGTTTCATGTAGTGGTTGTCCTCTAAAACTGTAATAGTTTCTTAGCAAGTGTCAAGATCAATAAATCACAGTATAAGTAACATAATACACGTTTTATATCTGATGCGACAGCTTGCAATATGCATATTTGTGAGAACAATACAACTCCTCTAAATACGGGGTTCAGTGGGACTCGCGTGTTTTCACTCACCATTTGCATTGGAATCACGTGAAAACGATCCTCAACGCCTTTGTCAACAACTTAGGTAATTTATTCTGTACCACAACAACTCAAACCCATCTTTACCACATTTAAGATAAGGTTGAAAATTTTAGTAGTGACAGCTCACGTAACACCGGTAGCCGCACGCTATTTTTGGGTAAGGAGTTACAAGTTCAAGATATCAATAAAGGAGAATAGACTGTTTCGTCTAAATGAGAAGGTTGTTTTTGAAGTGGAGCGTGGTTGGTTTTTGTGATGTTTTGTGTAATGTTGGGGGCAGGTAAGACCGGTAGCCAGCGGACAATAAGCGATCAGTCATCTTGTTAGATTGCTGGCAAGATGATTACACTGCATGCTATGGCTCGCCTTAGGACAAATTAAAATAAAGCCTTACGTTTATGGGCTGACTTTATTGAAATAAATCACGTCGTTTTTGCGTATCCTTTTGTAATGAATTTATTTTGCATGTAGTGGAATTTTGTAATGAGTCACGTTATGTTTTTTATTGAATTTTGGGGTCTTTAGTGGTGTTAAGTAGGTATGTGATTGTCGTGGTTTATTTCTGATTTTGGATTGTGGTATCGTCATTGACAGTTTAACATAAAAATTAAATAAATCTTATTTGTAAGTAAATAAGGTATGAAACTACATGTTTTATAGTTTAGACTGCTGGCTCTTGCAGCCAAAACAACGCTATGTTTTCTTGTTTTTTAATTATCACCTCTTTTCAGTATAGATAAAAGGCGGTAAGTAATTGCACATCGGATTTACTAACAAACTTAATAGTTTACAACCAAGGCCTTTTATAACATCATTAAAGTATGAAATTTTGTAGGTACGACATATTAAAACGCAACTGCCAATTTCTGCGTCCAACTGTCTTGTCCAAGCCGCAAAGCCTGGATTTGTGCCCAGTTAACGGCAATAGGCTCGCCTAATATTAATTTGACTTAAACATTACTGGCCAAATTAAATGTGGGTGTACTATATGAACACCTCTGCCCTAACCCTTTGGGGATTACAGCCGTGATGTTATCCTACTAATATTATAAACGCGAAAGTTTGTAAGTATGTATGAATGTATGGATGGATGGTGGTTACTCTTTCATGCAAAAAGTACTGAACCGATAAAATTTGGTACACAGATAGTTTATAACCTGGATTAATACATAAAAGAGTTTATATTCCGATGTTATCTTCCCGTGGGATAGTTTTGGAGTTGTAGCGGGCGAAGCCGCTGGCAATACCGAGTCACATCACACTTCATACTATATATATAATATTATAAAGGCGAAAGTTTGTGAGTGTGTGAGTGTGTATGTTTGTTACTTCTTCACGTCTAAACGGCTGAAGCGATTTTAATAAAATTTGGCATGGAGTTCGCTGACACCTTGGATTAACACATAGTATAGTTTTTGTTCCGATTTTATTTTCCCGTGGGATAGTTTTCGAGTTGTAGCGGGCGAAGCCGCTGGCAATACCTAGTAATTCAGTTCTTTTATTTATACTCCTTATCAACATAGTATTAAGTATCATTAGTAGCACAAATATCGTGACAAATACTAACACACGTAGGCATTTTGAGTCACAAAATATTCGGAACAAAATTGCAAAACCATGTAAGCAATATGTCGATGTCAAACACCGTTGGTAGAGATAAAAGATTAACTTTTTAACCCTAAAATGTGACTTGATCACGCATCTAATAGACTCTTTTTATATTTTTTAGGAAGGTCAGGATGTTTCACGTCATTGACATCATTGTTAATTTTAGACTAGGAGCCATTACATCGATCTCATATCTAAGTATATATTTCAATTGACCATTATAGTGTGTTGTATTTTTATGTTAGATCGTTAATAAGCAGATCAGATACCACATTAAAATTCGGTTTATTGTAGAAACGGTTTTATGAATACGCAGTTACCTTTATGCTGTTGTTTCACTACCAAGGGCCGTCAATTTAACTTACATTAGTTTAAGAAATCAACAATAACCTAACTTGTCTGTGTCTGGGATCCTGAATAATAAACACAGGCTTTTTTATATTCTTCTTATTTGCGTGTGGATAGTGGTAACTGGTGTCAACGTTTTTAGGACACCCAAGGACCTCTGACTTGACTTTACATGAAATATCTCAAGCACACTGGATTCCCGTCGGGGCTGCGGGTTGTACACTAGTCACCGCGGCTTCGACATATAGGGCTAAGAAGGAACATGGGTGTTTTTTAGTAAGTGGAAGTCTGACACTCCCTTTCGCTCTGCCCAAGAGCGGGAGGAGTTATTTGATGATTTCCCACCCCCAAAAAAAAGGCACACTGGATTCCTCACGATTTGTTCCATAACACCTACCTACATATTTCCCACACACATGAATCCGAAAAATCAGAGGGTGGGGGGGAGGGGGTCTTGGGTTCGAACTGGAGACCTAAGACTTGGCAGTACGACATTCACTATAACTAAGCTTTCACAGGTAAATTTTATATTATTTCTAGGTAGTATTGTATTGTATTGCATTGTAGTGTTTCTAATTGTCAGACAAATGTGTGATAACTTTGACAATGTGATAATTTTAAATGCATCTACGACTGTATTTCAACCAATTTTATCCCACACAAAAAAATAATCGCAAACATAGTACAACTTCCACTTTAATATCTCTTCATCTGCCGCTAGCTCCTAGACTATTCACCGGCGCATATTACATTTACAAAGTAGCTAGTATTAATCACCACTAATAGATTTGTCTGCGTGTCCGTGTAACAATATACTAAAGTCACGCCTACATACAACTGTCAACTTGTGCTAGTTTTTTTTTTGTACATAATATTATGAATAGGGACGTAGATATTTATTTTTATGGAATAGGAGAATAGGATAAGAGCTGTGGAAGAGTATGTTGGTTTGGAGTATGTTTTGTAAGGGGTTATTTCATAAATTACAGTCAGCAACAGAAGCAGCTTAACATTTCGGAATTTTAATTATTTGACATACAGAACTCCAGTTATTATTTTTTATGTTTCAGAAGAATATTCTTTAAATAAAATATTCCTTATTCTTATATAGCTTGATATTAACGAGTAATATCTAAAAAGATTTAATTAAAACACCTGCTTTGAAACTTTGTGTACTGTTAATCTACTTTTGATGCTGACTGTAAATGCCGTAACATTAATTTTCTCCTTCTTCTCGTCCAAATTCCTGCTTTTTGTGTTCTTTCCTAGGGGTGATGATGATGTTTAAGTTTCTATTTTATTTCTAGAGTTTAACCTTGTTGACTAGTATCACATCACACTAAAATTATAAAGGCGAAAGTTTGTGAGTGTGTATGTTTGTTACTTCTTCACGTAAAAACTACTGCACGGATTTAGATAAAATTTGGTACACAGATAGTTGATTAACACATAGGTTTTTATCCCGGTTTTGTCTTTCAGTGGGATAATTTTAGAGTTGTAGCGGGTGAAACCGCTGACAACAGCTAGTAGTTTATAATAGAAAAAAAATACCTACAAAAAATTGTAGATTTGTGTGTACAACTATGGACACCTCTACCTCTACCCTTCAGAATGTACAGACGTGATGCTATAATATGTCATCTTAAGTAGAAAAAGAACAATAAAAATATTTGTTTTATACCCAAAAACATTTGACACTTTCAACAAAACCTTGCGTAGGTTTCTAACAAGATTTTTCCACGGTATATTTGTCAAGGTATCGTTAGTAGGTACGTTAACCGTGCCAATGCGGACGGGTCTTTTTAACACCTCGCCGGTTTTTCGGCGCGTCGTATATCAAGTTAATGTTATCTGCGGTGCGCTGTCGTCGTGATGCATTGCGCTTGCGCATACGCTGATTAACGAAATTAATTTGTCACACAACAGATTGTTGGCGGTCGTAATTAATTTGTAATTTAAACGAATACGTTCGCGTTTACATGTGGCTGGATTTTTGGGTTTTGATTTTGAGATTAAGTTTTTTTAAGATACATTTTCTGGTGTTTTTAATCGATAGCTCATCGTTTGTTGTTTTGTTAAAGCTATTTTTATTTATGACAGAAAATGGATACCAAGTTTACAACAAAATAAATTAATGCATAAATTATAACAAACAAATGGCTTCGCCTTCTTTCCAATCAAAATTATTACTTTTTAAAACAAAAAAATATCTATGTTAATTGAGACAGATACATCCGAGGCTTCCAATACTGTAATTTAGATAAAAAGGTGTGTGTCCCAACACAGCATAAATACAACATGTCCAAACAAGCTTATCTCGTGACCACCTCAGAGCTCTCCAAATTAATGGGGACCAACAATATTTCACCTTTTTTATTAACAACATTTTCGAGAAAATAATTAGCGTAATATGGTTAATCAGCGCATTGAGTGTTAAAGAACAATTAAAAAAAGATTCACTTATAACTTTTTTTTTGTCGTTAATACCAAAAACCCTTTCTTGAAACTAGTTTATTATATGATCACTGTCAATAATGATTATTGACCTTATAAAATCATCAATAGGACCGATGGTTGGACAAAGGGTTCCGTCGCCGTTAACTCCCCGCAAACGTTTGAAAAAACAAAGCCAATTTGGCCTAATAAAGTATAATTAAAAAACAAATTTTATTGTGATACCCGTTCACGCGTTTCTATTCCCTATTTTTAATTAATCGATTCGTTTATTGGGAAGTCTTTGGTCGGTCTCAGTGATGGTATTAGACAAAATTATTCTTTCTTATTGTGTGATTTGTTACGCACGTATTTAAGGGTTAAAAAGTCGGGTGCTATTAATGGTGCGTTTACGATTTCGTTTCGATGGGAAATCATAATATTTTTTTCTAGGATCCTGATTGGCTCAATTTAGTTTCATCAACTGTATTGATTGGAGCGCCACCTATTAAATTAATTTTACAGCGTTTGGATATCGCTACAAAATATTAAAATATTAGTTATACCTACGTCAATGAAGTCTCCCGCCAGGAAAAACCAATCTTTATATTTAAGGGATTAGTATTATTAGAACATCAGTATTTACTGCTTTCTGTGGCCACCATAAAGCGAATAACGAAAAGTCCTTGTCTAATTTAGGGTTATGCTAAGATATATCCATTTTTATTTTTTTGGAGTTAAAACAATAGGATGTTAACAAAAAAAAACGAATTAGTCCGTTTTATAGATTACCAAAAAATATTGCACACCTATTTTTTCCTTTTTCACGTAAGCAAACAATGAAGACGATACAGTGCTTTGAAAACTCGTGTGACGTCATTATCTAAGACATTAGTACGACATTTTTTAGCGGTCAGTGACGTCACCTACCCCTACTCAAATGCGTTGCGATGCGTACGCGTTTTATCTACCTCAATTGTTATTGATTTGATAAAACAATAAATACGTATCCATTATTATTCGATAATCTAACAGACGGTCTAATTAGAATCACATTTTTTTAAGTTGGTAAACATCCCTATTGAATTGGTTGAGTCCATATCGAACTGTGTCATCAAACCTGTGTCAGTTGCATCTGGGTTGATGCATGATGACTTTACCATGAATGATTTTGCTAAAAAGGGCTTTCAGACCAAATATTTTTTTACACAATCGAACCATTGTTTCTCTGGTCTCGACATCAACGACACAAGTGCAGTCATGAAAGATTAATTAACACCAATGTGTATACACTTATCAATTTTTAAAAGTAATTTTCGCCAACTGTATTTATTTTATTTTCATGTTACCTAATAAAACGAATTTAGAAACCCATATTATAATAAATTTAGTAATATCTCAAATAAGCAATTGTTATTTCACGAAAAATTCGCGTTTGTACTTTGCAAAGTGTAGGTATATAATAGTTGAAGTCTTCATTGTACACGTCTTAGTTTATTTGTGTTTCAATCTCATTGCACTCATTTCAGAAAACATCCAAAATATTGAATAATGCATACAGATTTCAACTTCACAATACTAAACGCTATAATTTTTATAATTACACCACATTCGTTCCCAGTTACAGTGAACTAATATGCAATTAAAATTTTCATCTGTCTATCAAAACGTCCTTCGGTGGCATAAGATGAGCATTTTGACAACCCCTGTCTAGGTGAGCCTATTATTACGGTTTCTCAATTGGGCACAAACCACAAAGATGACGATCAAATGATATCTAATTAAGTGCTACGGTTTTTGTTTTAATTGGTCTGAATTTATTTGATGCGTTGTTTTAAATGTTTTTGTTTAAAACGGGACTGTTATGTAATATATGAACACCCACAAAGCGGCGGCAAAGAAAGTAAATAACAATACGCATCTCAATTCTCAATCTACAGTTTTGACGTAGAACGTAATTAAGTACTTATAGAAATATATTTTCAGTCAATTCGCTTTTTTCTAAAAACTCATTCTAAAGTCTTGTAATTGGTTTTAAAAGTTCAATTCTAATTTTGGGATTTTTTCGAAATCTTCTTTCCGTTAGTCATAAAAATGTAGATCAACAAATATAATTTTAAGAAAATTTCATTATTACCAGTTATGTTATTTTTAGAGTCCAAATACAGTAATGAGATACTATGGGTTCCTAATTTCGCTATCAACACAAGTGTAAAGTCTTTTTTTTTTTTTTTTTTTGGTGGGTGTAAAATCATCGAATAACCCCTCCCGCTCTTGGGCAGAGCGAAAGGGAGTGTCAGACTTCTACTGACTAAAAACCACCCATGTTCCTTCTTCGCCCTCTATGTCGAGGCCACGATAACCGTTGGACTACCCGCGGCCCCGACAGGCCCTTTCGGGCCCCTCCCATGTTGCTGACATCTCTTTGAGGCGCGCGTGGAACACGAACGCGCCATCGACACGGCCTGTTTTCGTCGTGAGACGGACGGACGGCGAGTTAGCCCATCACTCACCGTCCACAGGCCCGCGTCTACGGTGGCCGGAGGTCATCGCGGGACCCCCGACGCCCGGAGCGCCTCCCGCGGCGGCTGGGACGAGAGGTTCTCTCCCTCTCGCGTTCCGCCACCTCCTTCGCCAGCATCACTGCTTCGCAGAAGGAGGCGATGGCGTCCCATTCCTCCTCGCCCCGGACCATGGCTTGCACCAGGGCCGGGCGCGAGAGGTCGCCGCCGCCGATCGCCGCTACGAGAACACGGCGGGGCTCCGCCCAAGCGGGGCACACCTCCACTGTGTGCTCCACCGTGTCCTCCGGCCGATCCTCACAATGGTGGCATCCGGGCGTTTCCTCCCGCCTGATTCGGTGCAGGTACCTCCCGAAACAACCGTGTCCGGTGAGGACCTGCGTCAGACGGAAGGTGAGGGTGCCGTGGCGCCTCTCAAGCCACTCCTCAAAGAGGGGACTTACCGCCACTATCGTGGCGTGCCCTAAGTGTAAAGTCTTAATCGATAAATAGATGCATCGACATATTACACATTCAAATTCTTCATTAGGGACAACATGACACACAAAACGCTCTCACTGCAATCACTAAATATTATTCACTGAACATTACTAACAAAGTACCAACATCAAAGCTAAACAGCCGAAAGTTTATCCTTTCTTCACAACAATCGCGTTAATTACATTTAAATCTCTTATATACATAAAGGATGTTAACAAATCGATTCGTCTCGATTGTCTATCGAGTCGTGATTTCCTCTCGATGATATTTATCAATCGATTCAAGGTGCGTTTCGTTTGAATACGTTTTTAATGCAACGTTCTCCGGAAACAAAGGCACGGCTAAAAATATATGTATAACGAACATGTGCATCCAACAGCGTACATAATATAAATGTGCTGCAATATAATTGCGTCAGGAGATCTTTATTGTTATTTTTTTTTCTAATAAACATTAAACAAGTTGGGTGTTTTTTAATCATTTTAAAATTACCCTAGACAAGTCAAGTCCTTAAAATTTCACCAATTAAGGAATGCTAAATTAGGTCATACATATTACAAAAACAATGGTTGTTGCACTAGTTTAGTCAATTGATAATTATTTTTATATCACGACAGGCGATGGTCACAGGTTGATTTCAAAATGTCAAAAATATTAGTTACAATGATAACACATTCTTTTATTTAGAACTCTAACCAACCACAGAAATAGTATACTTTCATAATCAGTGTAGGTACATGTAAAACCCATTAAGGGCAAGCATACAATAATTGGCGACCGCTTTTTATTTTTTTGTTAAAAGGTGCGAGCGCCCCTTGATTGACGCGGCCACTACGTCTTTTTGACGGGCCTGACGTATTTTATGTGTATCATCTCTATACAGGCTGTTTGGTAGGTAAAATGTTTAATTTAATTGTCTCCAAAAATCATAACCAAATTCCTGAGCGTACCTGAGTTAATCATTTGATTAACACATAAATACCTACCTACCTTACCGTACCTTTGTGCTCTTCTATTTTTTATATATTTTCCTTTTTTTTGTATTTTGTGTGTACATAAATAAATACTTACCTAAATATATATTATATCCTACTTAGGAATATTAGCCATAACATAACATCACGCCTGTAATACCCGAAGGGTTAAGCAGAGATATACTCATTAGTAGACCCACATTTCGCCAAATCTAGGTGATAGCATTAGCATGACCATATTAATTTCAAACTTCTCCCTTTTGTACATAATTCCATTCTGTCGTCGTTTTATGCATGATTCGTACCTCTTTTGACTATGAATCAATTTAACATCCAATAAATTCAAACCAACCATATATGTTTAAATATTTACTAACCAACGGCAACGGTTGAGCCAGTTCTGCTTTTACTCTGCTTACTTGCAATTTTTACTCCACAAAATCAAAACACCCTGTACAGCACATTCTTCCCACAGATGCGTATCGCCAGCACATTATCGGTCGGTAATCGAGCTCACTGCGTTTCGCAAAAAAGTGTAACAGAAGCTGGCAAATGAGCGAGCGGTAATGACTGCCCCTTAATTTAAAACGATCGACGTTAGCGCCGCTTATTACAAGCTTGGTAATTGGTAATTTGTTTTGGGTATATTGGTAAGGAGAAACATATATTTTTGTTATTTTATAAAGGAGGAAAATGTTGTTAGGTAAATTAAGTACATGGAACGATCTAATAAATATGTTAGTGAACTTACATGTTGGAACACCAACTTATCAAAAGAATTAATTTATAGAACTATATGAGTAGAGGAAGACCAAAGAAACGATGAATGTACGTGTATATGTGTGTGTGTGTGTGAAGGATGATATGGCTACAATGGAGAGTGACTGCTGAGATGTCGAGTAATAGAGAAGTATGATAGAAAGAGATCTACGCCGACCCTAAACAAATGACGGCGCGTTCGTGTTCCACGCGCGCCTCAAAGAAATGTCAGCAACATGGAAGGGGCTACTTCAAGGGCAAGGGCCGACGCCCGTCGGGGCTGCGGGATGCTGTAAGAGATACCGCGGCCTCGACATAAAGGGCTAAAAAGGAACATGGGTGGTTTTTAGTCAGTAGAAGTATGATACTCCCTTTCGCTCTGCCCAAGAGCGGGAGATCATTATTTAATGATTTTCCACCCGCCAAGGGCCAGCCTCATTAGTTTTGTGGTCGTAATCACTGTGGCTGGACATGCAAGTGGTTTCAGTTTTTCAACCGGGATTTTTTTAGTAGCAGTCTCAACGTCTGGATTCGTACCTTATTGATGGCACCAATTGCAATCTCCTCACCCCTATTAAAAGATACTTAAACGTGACTGGCAAAATATCGGAAAACTAAATTATTACCAAAACCTTTGCCTAATCTAAAGTATGGCCCATATTATAAATTGTAACACTGAATCGTAATCTTAGGTTTGATCCACATGTAAAACTTATAAAAAACAATTGAATACTGATGTTTTTATCTGTGTCACTAAAGGTGATAAAAATCGTTATACAAACGACGAAGAACCAAACTGATAATATCAAAAACATTTGTCTGCTAAGTGAAGATAATTATATTGCAAAGGTGGTCTACTTTAAACCGCCTAGTTCCATCATACTTGATGATTTCCTAGTTGTGTTAATGTTGTATTGTAAGATGAGTCTTGAAGGAGTTGTCAGTGAAATTTACTGCATTTGAGACTCTATACCATTAGTCTTAGGAGGGAGAACTAGTTGGTAGCTAGAGCTAACCCTTGGTTACTTTAATTAACCGAGCTACTATTAGATTAGTAGCTCGGTTAAAGTAACCAAGGATTGAGTTCAAAATCTGCGATTGGAAAGACCGAAGTTTTCACTACGTTAATGATAAGTATTTACTTCCACCTACACCTTATACCATATATTATTACAAATCCAAAAAGAATCCATAACTCACTTGATGACTAAGTCAAGTGTCAAAGTTCATGTGAACTAAATACAGATAATTAAAACAATGGTTGAGCTGAGTCTACACTGACCTTTGGCTAATGCACTGTCTATCTGTGTGTGATAGCTGATAGCCAAAACTGGTAATTAGCCTGTGATTAAACGCCGATAAGTTGCGGCAGGCTCCCACGGCTGTAGGGTTGTCGGAATACTTAACTGACCAATCTATCTGCTACGATGTTACTAGAAAACAAGAGCGCGTTGGGTTGTAAAAGTTCCAGGACACACTTGGATAGAGAACTCCTAGAACCTAGAAGTATGGTGGAATATAGGGGAGAGGTAAACACAGCAGTGAGTGATTTTGGGCTAAAAATAGGGTAGTTAAATAAAAAATTCTAATTAGTCCGTCAGATAAATTTCCACAAAATATTGGTCACGTATTTTTTCTTTTTCCACTTAAACAAACAATGAAGACGATACTGCTGAAAACTCGTGTGACGTCATTTTCTGAGACATTAGTATGACATTCATTAGCGGTCAGTGACGTCACAACCCCCCACTCAAATCTTTGGCGCGTTTTATCTTAGTTAATTTTTATTGATTTGATAAAACAAAAAACAGTATCCAATATTTTTCGATAATCTAACAGATGGACTAATTAAAATCCTCCACGGCGAACTGCTAAATTCAGGCACTCGTTTTAGTGAAAGTTGCAATATACCTACTCGTAATCAAAAATGTTACCAAAATCATGTTTACTTTTTTATGTCAAAAACAACTGACGAACAAACTGACAAATTTTCCTAAAGCAAACTAAATATTTGGTTATTGTGACTTGTTTGTCACAAGTTAAATTGGCAACACAAAACCAAAGAAAAATATCCGATGATTATCTGTTACCCTCACTGACAACCCTACCCCTGATGTTTCTCAGAAGTCTCTTCAAAGTTTTACACCTAAAAGGTTTTAGATTAGATAATTATATGTAATGGGACGAGTGATAGCCAATCTTAACTTCAAGGGTAAAGAAAGGATCAATTGTTTGGTACAAAGATGCTCCCGACGATTAAGCGGTAGCATTCCGTTTTGTGGCAACCCTGATGTGTAATTTTCTCGTCAGGATTCATTTTTTTTGTGACATTTTGTTTGGCATCCGATAATGGTGGGTAACGCTTTGGTGATTCAGCAGATTTTATTATTGGCTGTTGCATTTTGGATATTAATTTCTGCTTCAAAGATTAAGTACCTCTATTACTCGTTAACAGGTAAGTAATAAAGATTTTTGTTTATTTATTTAATTTACTTTCCTATTAAATGCATAATCAGCGTTTCAAATGTTTGCCAATGATGACTAGGTCCAAGGTTTGGACTCCCTTTAAGATAGAACGGGTCACCTCTAACTTTATTAGGCTGTCGTTTGTGATTTTCTTTTAGTACTTAAGCAGGTATAAGGAAATGTGAGGAATGAGGAAAATGTCGTGAGGAAAGTTTTAAGTATGAATGTGGAGGACCCAATAAGAGTAGAGAAAGCCAAACAAACGATGGATAGACTGTGTAAAGGATGACATGGCAAGATAGGAGGTGTCTGATGATATGACGAGTAACGTAAGGAAGAAGAAGATATGCTGCGCCAACCCCACACGAATTGGAATAAGAGCAAGAGAATGAGGATGGTTAGTTTTTGTTTAGCTCTAAAGATTTTCGCTATCAATTTCCAATCTTTCAGTAATCTAGTTATTATTACTATTATCATCATCAGCCATAAAACGACCACTGCTGGAAAAAAGCCTCCCCCATAGAATTCCATACAGAACGGCAGCCTGCCGTTTGCATCCACCGGTTGTCCACGACTCTCACGATGTCGTCGGTCCACCTCCTGGGAGGCATACCAACGCTGCGTCTTCCGGTTCGTGGTCGCCACTCGAGAACCTTCCTTCCCTATCGGTTGTTGGTTCTTCGAGCGATGTGGCCTGCCAATTGCCACTTCAACTTGCATATTCCGAGAGATGTGTCGGTGACCCTGGTTCTTCGGCGGATTTCCTCATTTCAGATCTTATCGCACAAAGAAACTCCGAGCATAGATCTCTCTATGGCTCGTTGTCGTTATTATAACTATACTTTAAATCAATCGATATAAACCTGCAGTCGCTTCAACATATAAAATCAAACAAATATCCCAAATAATAATGCATACAAAATTGCCATCTACCAAAAACCCAAACAAAAAACACAAGTTGCATTTACGTCATTCTTGAATGCATTTTTTCCGCATAGCGCACCATTTTTTGCCTTCAAAATCTTTGTATCTATAAATCAATAACCAAACAATTGCTTATGATTGATGGGTAGGAATCAAAGTTAAGTAGTTATGCTTTAATTATAGGCAACGGTCAGCCGACTTTATATGCACCATAATGTTTTGACATCACAATGGAGGGACGTTCAGATATGACTTTCTATGTTGTGTTAGGCGTGAGAATTTGATGGTGCATGAAAGATGTAAGTATGGATATGAAGTCAAGAAATTTGTATCAGTAAATAGGTCACCTGTCTCATAAGAAATTGGTATAAACTAGAAGGTGGCGAACAGTGCGAGGAGACTAGTAGACTAGCAGCGTCTCCCTTTCTACTTATCAAAGTATGCGGTGATTATTCACAAATTGACCAAGCTAATTGGTTACAGGGTCCCAGGGTTTGACGGTTCATGAGTTCGGTGCTAAAATAGGTAATATAGTGACGTTAATCTTGACTCTCTGTCCTTGGTATTATTCTACTGCTACCTTGGAGTTCAGATAGGCAGTCAGTTCATGTAAAGTAATGGTATTCAGCTGCATCATAGCTGCAAGCTAGGCAAATGATGATAGTAGACATTCAAGATAATCAATTTCGAAACACATTTCAAAAGCAAACAGTCGTCAAAGGTACATTCACACACATAAGCCCTTCTCGGAAAAAAACAAACTATCTTCTGCTTACAAAGGAACCAGTCATAAAGACTTTTGACACGTGCCTCATACAAAGTAGAGTTAACGTAAATAATGTTAACGAGGTCAAGAAACATAATGTGTGTATTTCGCACTGTCGTAAACCAGCCTACAGCGTAAGAATCAATCATCAATGTTGTATTTTGAGTTACGACCTTATGAGCTTGACTGTCCATTATGAGATAGACCGATGTTATGGAGGGGATAAAAGTTTTGATGATTTCGCTTCTTGTTGAATGTTTTTGTTAATGTGCAAACTGTTTTTGCTAGTAAGGTTACTCAGTGGGCCTGAATGCTACAATGCAAGCGGGAAAACACAAAATCTGAAAGCAAAACACTTAAATTGTGGCGAAGATTGTACATAGACATTTGCAGGGTAATTGATTAAAGTAAGAGCACGGAGGGGACGCCCTAAAAAGACATACACATAACCTTATTGGTGAGGCTCTTCAGAAACGGTGGCATACGTAAGTGACCAGATGTATGATCGTGGACGAGGCAAAAGGAAAAGGCAAGGATCATAGCAGGTCAGGCGTCAGGCGTTCTTTGGTTTCTGTGTACCACCAATGTTTGTATGTGTCTGTAAGAAGAAGAACTGAATGTGAGTACTGGGGTAGTCAATACCCAGAATTGAACTGCTGGTTTTGTGCAAAACTTCGTTTGTTAAAATTGTAAGAAACTCAGAATTGGCTCTTTGAGTACTGTTAAACATTCACGAAAATGTTAAACTAACAGAAATAACACGATGTGTCAAAAAGTAATAAAATCGATAAAAAAAATGGAGTACCTACGAGTACATGTTTTAGAAGTTTTTTGTGGGGGCACTTTCTATGCTTGTCGCGCGAAACGACCATTATTTTGTACTACCTACGTAACTATGGCGGTATAAAATATGACGTCATATTTTTGAAGCACTGTCTTTGTCTAGCACGTCATTTAGAATCAGTTAAAACTAAGCCATTTCTTGATCAATTTTATTACTTTTTCCACACATTGTGTTATATTGTTAGTTCATTGAAATAGCAAAACATTTTCGTGAATTTTTAACAATAGTCAAATAGCCAATTGCAATGCTATCCATAATCGATTAGAAAATCAGTTTCATGCCATAATCGATTAGACAATGAGGTGATGCATTGAAAAGAAAAGAACAGAATTAAAGGGTACACCCCTCACCCTGAATAGGTTCTAAAACAAACAGTTTCTCAATACCTAGAATTCTAAGCCAACCTATTAATATTTAAAAATCATTTTAGAAAAACAGCTCCCGTCAATGCGCTTAAAACAATAATTAAACACAAATTAAATTGCAACATTGTAAATGAAACCGCTTATTATAGTATCTTAAATATTGGCTGGTTTCTGAAGCCTATAATTTGTATAACGTTATGAATTATGATTTAAGCATTTATGATTTTAGGATAATTATTGATTCCCTTTTGCATAATTATGTTTTAGTGTGTTAGTAGTTTGGTAGTTTTATAATTAGAAAGATAAATATGATAATGTGGCTGCTTGCCGTGTGATATGGTTCTAGTTTTTGTTAGATGTCCGTTATTTAGTTCAAATATAAGATAATTGTACATTATCATTTCGCTTCAATTCATAAAAGCTTTATTACCAATCTTTCTTTAAACATCTTTAAGAATAAATTAGTGTTTGGCAAGTTTGTCAGATATAATTTTCGTGTCATACGATTCTTACCTTTTTGGAAACCACTGCGCATTTTTGTCGCACTTATTTGAAAGGTCTCATGAATGGTCTCCCAGGCTGGGAACAACATAAATAAAACCCTGCCATGCTGTCTATTGTAGACAGTGTTGTTACAGCTAGTGTATCAGACGTTTGACAAACAAAAAAGAAAATCTAACCAACCAGAAAAAAAATATCGTGTTATCCAGAACTAACTAGATTTTGGAGGTTAGATAGGCAGACTCTCCATGTAAAATACGGAGACCGGAAGCTGACCCCAACATAACTCAAGTGTAAGGAAAAGTCTTGGCAGATGGTGACGGTGATTACAAAGGTCTTAATATATATATTTATAACATTCTCTGCTTTACAATATTATTCTTATAAAAACTCTTATCATTCTCATTTACGAACAATTACGATATTAATTTAAAACTTGCTCAATAAATTAAAAAGATTACGCTTCAAGCATAAAGATATGGGCAGACTAGCGACATGTTTCGATTATTGAATGAGCACCGATGCGACGAATCGATTACGGCCGAGTAGTTGGTACGGTCTTGCCCTCTGTGACGACGGACTTAACAAGCCTTGCTGGATTGTACTTTTTGTAAAGGGTATTATAAATGATTGTATGTTCGATGTCGCCAAACTGCGGGGTTCTGGAATAAGCTTTTATACAGTGCTGTGATTAAAGGATTGATTGTGAGTACCGATTTTACGAAGACCGTTTTGAGACCTAAAATATAATAGTAGGCCGAATTTCAGTAATTAAACTGGTGCCGGTGCTGGTGCTGGTGGTGATGTCTTCCAGAATTGTTGTGAAAAGACTCTAGCAAGAGTCTTTTCACAACAATTCTGGAAGACATCAGGGAGGACATGTGATGAGTAGAGCCGAATAGCATGTGATGAATATGAAGTTGATGAATGAAAAGGGAGAAGAAAACCAAAGAAAAAATGGATGGATTGTGTGAGGGATGGTATGAAAGAAAAAGAACTAAATGATGATGTGACGGTTGACAGAGGAGACTGCAAGAATAAAACGTAGTGCGTCGACCCCAAGTAACTTGGGACGAAGGCAGGAATATAATGATGGAAATCGTTATGTGTGTCTTATATGGATCTTGGTCCAGTTTCATACATGACATTAACTTTTAGAATGTACTAAATCCATCGTCGCAGTTAACGTGGGGGAAAAGCTTATTGTTCATTAACAGAACTTACAACTGATTCTCAGAATGTTTTTCTAAGATCTTGCCACCATCCTCTAAACCGCTATCCAGCGTACCCCCGGTTGACGCTAGTCGCATTGCGCACTATCGCGACATGATCGCAGCGACAAATCGCAAAATGCGCCGCCGTCCGTTATTCCGCGTCGCTGCGTTCATGCGTCGGATCCTATCCGCGAACATATTAGTATTGTAACCGATCTAAAGGTTACTGTACAAAAAAGATTCATGCCTTTACATGCGAAGGTATTGACGGCTAATGTGTATGCGGCTTTATGTTTTATTAATAGATTTTTAATAGGGCTTTAGATTGTGATAGTGTCGGATGATGTTATAGGCGGCAAATTGAATGCTTGCATTTTTTTTTAGAAATTACTTACAAATTAATTTTGTTTAGGTGAGACTTTTCTTGGTTGTACTTTTTGCTGAAAGTGCGCACAGAAAATAAAAAAAAACACTCAGGCTAAAAATGTGTGAATCATTGATACACAATAATAATCGTGAGGCAATATTGATTTATTTATCAAACCGTATTCCTTAAAATATCGCTCCAGATTAAACCAGATCTTATTCAGATTCAATATACAAAAAAGACCAGACCCCCATAAATCCGAACACTAAATCAATTACCGGTCATCTTCAACAATAAAGTACGCAAGAATTTACATTACACACTCCGGCCACGTGACATTGAATTCTATACTAACGATATAAAAGAGGCAACATTTCCTTGCACCTCAAAACAGCGAATGTGCTCTCAAATGTACCCGAAACGCCAGACCTATCAAGAAGAAACTTACTCTTTAAAACGTGGAAAGTACGAGAGGTCTTTGTATACTGGTGATGTGCACATAAGTGATTTTGAAACTGTTATCGCAGTTGTACATTAGTGAAGGCTTGACACAGCCAGTCTTCTGTAAAGGCACAGCTTGTATTAGTGGCTTCTAATTTATTGGGAACGATAGGACGACTGACGCCGGCCACCCTGACCAAGGATCCATTCACACCAGGTGGGGAGGTCCGGACTAATTGGACCTGTGCCGGGTGACATCTGTTTTTGTTTTGTGTTTTTTTTTTCGTAGAGAAAGTTTTCGGTGATTTGGATTTATGTTTATGTTTGTAGGTTTCATAAAAATAATAATTGCCATAAAATTTTGAGACTCTGTTAAAGATGAAGTAAGTATCTTGAAATATACAAGATAAAATTTTATCAGTACCTGTGATCTGAGATCAATGTAAACGAAGTAGCAGCGCACTAACTAATTAATCAATTAAATGATTCAATGCCGGAGTTTCGAACATTATATTCCTATACAAGCATAATGCTTTACTGCTTAATTGCTTTGCAATCGATATAAAACACCTTCAGATAACCAGTAGAAAGGTCAAATCAATCAGTTATTCTTCATTTATAATTTAAACAGAGAATACGAAGTTCATAATACATTGAATCGTGTAACAAAAAGTTTTGGATTGGTAATAATTAAATTTCCTTGTATTTTGTGATTTAGAAACATAATTTATCATAATTATGTCAATGAAGGTATTGTATAAAAACTTCATAAAGAAGCCGGGTTATTAAGTACTGCGGATGAATGTGCATCGTTCACCTAATATATTGCATTTTAATTAAATTCTTTTTATAAATCAGGTACTTGTTTTTGTTAAAAGCGATACCTACTTGAGCTTAGTACATTCATAAGCCACTTATGAGGATACAATAAAAAAAAAGTAAAATTAATTTCCCACTTAGAAAAAAGTATCACCAAAAACAATTTTATAAATCGACCATGTCCATTCACACCGAACCTCCTCTACATTTTTATTAACACCCCAAACCAGATAAACAGGATACGGAAAATATATTTATTTGTCCAATCATCAAATATAAGGGGCGTTCTCAGGTTACACGAAATGATTCCAGTATAGCAATCGTCCCCGTGATTTGTTACGATAATCTATACTAATAAATAACGCACTTCGGCCAAGATTGAGCTGCCTTGGCTTGTACCTTTTGTTTCACTTTTGGCTGGTCACCTATTGATTTATTGTGTTCAATGATTTTTTGCATTTTATGGTTTTTATTCGTGATTAACATGGCTTGATGGCAGCTATAGATTAATCAGCGGATTTAGTGGTTTATCTCGGAGATAGTCGCTTGTTTTTAAAGGTATTGTTTTTCTTTTAATTTGTTGCTTTATTATGTCCTCGTTTTTAATGGTAATGCTTTTGTGGTTCTGTTTTTTTGTGGAGGTTATCTGGAGGATCGGGGTGTTTTTAAGTTTATGTTCGTTGCATTATTTGATACGGTTCTGTGTTTAATGACTCCATTACTTGTATGACGTGGATTTTTCTTGGATTAGGAGAGTTTTATTTTTCTTTGAATTGAAACAATTATAACATAACATAATAATACGCCAATAATCTCTGTAAGGTCAGGTAAAGACGTACGTAATAGTAAACCCGCATTTTGCCACATATCTTTAAGTCCCATTAGAGATGTTAGGAAGCGCGCCTAATGCCAGCAACCAGGTCCAAATCCAGACTCTGTGGTTGTTACTGAGAAATTAACGTGTAAAGAAAAAAACGCGATAACAATTTGTTTGACTTGAGAATTGCATGTTCAGCTATGCCTGCGACGACTTCATCAACAAGGCAATCAAATTCAAGACAATCGAGACAATCGAGTCGATTCAAGTTTCTTCCTAAGTGAAATACATAAAGAAGCATTTTGTAGTCAACTCCATGTGAATCATAATGCTCATTATGAATAGCCATTAAGTATAAAACGGACACGTTATGGCGGCAACTGTGATAAAAACAGTAAAGCCGTTAAACAAAGAGCTAGAACACCCACATAGTGCTACCTTTACCTACTGTTGGCTCATAGTTTTAGCGTTAACTGTGGGTTGAAGAATTTCCTTGATGTCAGAATAAAATAAAAAACAATGATGATGTTTTAAATTGTTGTGTAATAGGTGTCGAGCAAAAGTAAGAATTGCTTATTTTTTTGGGCAACATAGATTTCTTTTATTTTATATTGTTCAGGAAACTTACAGCTAATACGAGCAATATTCTTAAATGATATGAATTTGAAGGCCATTTAAAAGTTCGACTCATAATAATATGCATAAAAAAAAAGAAAGACAACAAAGAATGCAATTACAAAATAGCTGCAACATAACGATCGATTAAACTAAAAATCAAATATCATTCAAAATACTCATGCTCTAATCCCAATTTATTTGGGGTCTGCGCAGCATATCTTTTTTTTTAGGGGGTGGAAAATCATCAAAAAACGCCTCCCGCTCTTGGGCAGAGCGAAAGGGAGTTTCAGACTTCTACTGACTAAAAACCACCCATGTTCCTTCTTAGCCCTATATGTCAAGGCCGCGGTATCTCTTACAACATCCTGCAGCCCATCAGACTCCTCCTTTCTTGCCATATTTTCACTCACTCAATTCTTGGGTCTTCGTCTACTCTTATGGCCATCTATAGGTACTCATATTCATACTTAAAACTTTCCTCACGATATTTTCCTCATTCCTCTGCATTACATACCACGTGTTTTCGATCAAAACTAAACAAAAATCTTCGATCTTGACTTGAAATTAAACAATAATCCCGTCGGGGCTGCGGGTTGTTCGCAGGAGATACCGCGGCCTTGACATAAGAGGCTAAGAAGGAACATGGGTGGTTTTTAGGCCGTAGAAGTCTGACACTCCTTTTCGCTCTGCCGAAGACCAGGGGGTCTAAAATGGCCACTTTAGCAGATCATAATATGAATTGCATTAAATTTCGTAAAATGGTCACAGACGTAGTTACTGTAAAGATATATCCATTTTATGTTTTTTAACTCAATTCATATTATGATCTGCAGAAGTGGCCATTTTAGACCTGCAGGAGGGGGGGGTTATTTGATAATTTCCCGAACTCCAAAAAAAAATAAAAATAAAGATGTTAAGGTTTTAGAGTCGACTCCCGGACCAAGTGTTATTGGGGTTTTCCATTAGGTAATTTTTAGTAGCAGCCAAAGAGTCCAGATTGGTGCTCGGTTGATGGTAACAGGTTCGCCCCAAACTATGGAATGTGAGTGTACTCGCAGGTAGGTACACCTCTGTCTGCCCTTCGAGGATTTCAAGCGTGATGATATGCTATATAAAGAATTTCTAAATAATCTATGTCATCGTTTAACTTAGTGAATGCCGAAGCTAGCAGCTTACATTGTAAACCCTGTAATCACACGCTAGATTGATTGCGTGGCATTCAGTCGCCTTGAAGAACGAGTTGTCTACTAAAATCGGTCACCCATCCAATTATCGGCTTGACTAACTGTAGCTTAACTGCGCTGATTTAACAATTAGCGCTTACGGTATATTTTGAATAGTTTTGGTGCATTTTTCGGTTGATGGTGAAATCGTTGGTTTGATTGAGTGGTGATGTCACTTGCAGATTGGGGATTCTCAATTTGAATATAATGAATAGAAAGTGTTCGATGGTCTACTGCAGTCACGACTGCTGACCATAAGTCCTGAATCGATTCCTGAGTCGGGCTAAGTGTTATTGAGTTTATCCATCTATTTCTTAGTAGCAATCATGGAATTTGAATTTGTGCCCAGTTGATGACAAAGACAGAGGGCTTTGTCTCGGCATTAGGAACATTAATAGGCTGATGATGAAAATAGGCTCGTCCTGTAATAGTAGATTTTAATATAATAGGCGAAATGAGGGTGTACCTACTATTAGGGACACCTTTTGCATAAGCCTTCAGGGATTATAGGCGGGGTGTTATATTAAGTTTTCTCAATGGACAATTTGAAGTTTGTTTCAATTTACGGATATTTCGTCAGTCTTCCGTTAATTGAAGGTTGGCCAGATTGTTTTTAGTTTTTGCGTTCTCAATTGTGAAAAACTGAAACTGAAAATAGCTCAATATTTTGTTTGCTGTACTTAAAGATCTCTTTAAACAATCCACAGATAACGCAGAGTTAAAAGGCCTTCGATTTTAGAAGCCTTAATCCAGCAGTGGATTGCTTTAGGGTGATGATGATAATCGCAGCAAACGTTGCTATTTTCAAACCCATTGATTTAAATAACACTGTGAGAATAGATCTACTCCTCATGCAAGCAACATTTTTAAACCACAACAGACTTGCATTGCCATAAAAACTGACGGATAGCAAGGAAATAACTATCGAATGTCATATAAAAAATGCATTAGTGTATACGCAAGAGACGCCGACGGACGAGCCTCGTTTAATTTCGCTTATTCGATCGTAAAACCACGACGCGTGTAAAAAGCCTATAAAATTCAATTGACACCAGTTAAACCCGATAATGTACGAGCGAAACACTTGTGTTAACATAAATCGTCGAGATTCCGACATTTCTAAGCATTTTATCGGTATTTAAGCATGTGTTGAAGTGGTTAATGTAACTGCTTTCGCAGGTTCCACGGACGTTGGATGCTGTGCTTTATATCATCTGAAGAAATTGTGATAGCTCTTCTTCTTCTTCACATGTGACATCTACAAAACCGCACTACGGCTGTGGAAAATCGGTGTCTGTGGCGTTTTTTGCACTAAACTTCGGACACTACAGCAAGTGGGCCTGGTCGGGAGTACCGTATACATACTGTATCTGCCACTGCATCACATTGGCCAATGTGATGGCGATTAGATATTACAATGGCCTGTTTAACATTGGCGAATGCGATTGGCTAAGTCAATCCATTTATTTAAAACATCAAAGATTTTTAAGTAGGGGCTGAATATATTAACTGACTTGGTATTACATGGACCTCACTACTTTTTATAAAAACTTAGTTGCGCGACTTGGCTTTTTGACAAGTTATGTTTTTAGTAGGATATGATTGTATCGGTATTGTCTATCGAATGAGGAGTGTTACTGGGTTTTTCCATCAGGAATTTGTAAGTAGAAGCCACTGAGTCTGGATTTGTGCTCGGTTGATGACAACAGGTTCTTTTAAAAAAAATATAACTGGCGGAATGAGGGTGTGAAAAAATAAAAAAATAAACTGAAATGTAGTAATGAAAATTTTAGTCTCTTAATTAACCCTTCGGAGATTTTGGGCGTGATGATATGTTAGGTTACATAAGGACCAGAAATTCGTTTCGTTATTAAGCCTACCTGAAACAATTTGTTGTTTTTCCAGTTGATGTCACTAACTAAAAAAAAAACTAGAGTCTGAAATCAGGTTAAATTGTTTTGTAACCCGTCTCTGATAGAGTGCAGTACTTTGTGAATTGTGTGTAAATAATCTGTACATCATTTTAGCAGCTCAATATGCTGTCAATACTTTTTCATAGGACCGTTGTCAAGTAGCAGAACCCTCTAACATTTTAGTGGCAATGGAATTCTCGTAGAACTGAAAAAGTAAAGATGGATTAGCCTTCTTAAATTTTAAGTTCTCCAAACTATGAATCAAACATTCCCTCGTTATCAGCCCCAAACATTTGATCAAACATTTAGACAATGCTAACAAATCCCTCAAATATTTAACGCGACGAACAAAAATAAAAGTCGCATTCAAATCTGTGTTTATCTTAACACACTCAACCAAAATGTTTCGACAAATTTCTAATAGGTATAATAAACAAAATATTCACCCGGTTAAGAAGCTTGCTTGCCTTATTAATTTGTATAATACCACAAACATAACTGAACCCGTGCATACACCTTGCAGGATGAATCCCACAGGTCAATGTATATTGGTCAATTGGTAACGATTCAGGAATGGTGGTATCACGTAAGGATCTTGGGCTTTCGAACAGGTAGGCAAAGGTTGAAAAAAATGAAGTAATAATCCGACCTCAAGCCTATGATAATCTGATGGTAACGCCATTTTGTCCTGTGTGGTTTGTTGTAAAAAATGTGTGACATGATTATCGTTACTAGGGCGACAAAAAATGTTAGAGCTGGTTCACATTTGGTCGGCTGTGTTTATTGCGAAGCGGCCTTAATGGATAGGTTATCGGGAAATGTTTTGACTTTGTTAGTAAGATTAGTAATGGGAACAATTAAAAACTTGGTGTTTTTTGGAATTTTTGTTTCGATAACTCATACTTACAAGTGTTTACTCAGAAATGAGTATTTTTTTTTAAAATACTTATGTTCTTGCATGAAAATTAAATAAACCATGTCTAAAGATTGATAGATAAGTGGCCTACGTCTACGAAAAATAATTTTTAAAATATTGCTTCTTCATTTTAATCGAATATTGTAACAATTTCAAAGGTTTTAATATTTTCCACGAAACTGTAATACTTTTCCAAATATAAGTAGCCTCGGTTACTCCTTATGAGACTAGCTACCGGCCAGTGACACACCACAAGTTAAAGTCCCGAAAAAATCGGTCCAGTAGTTTCGGAATAAACAGACAAACAAAAATCAAAATAACCCTCCTTTTGGGCTTCGCCGCAGTCGGGTAAAAAATGATTATTAAAATGATTGATAAGTATCGTCTATAATTGCTGTTGCAATCAGTTTGAGCTAAAATTTTGACATTTCAAACAAATATTTCTGTTTTATTCATTCGTATAGATTACATACAAACAATTACGTCTTTTACTATGAGGGGTAGGCAGTAACTAACGAACGCCACCTTCTACGATCCTCAGAAACTCCTTTTGCTAAATCAATATCTCTAAATCTAGTCTTATCCTCACGCAAATATTTCACATCACACAAATAACTCTTACTCAGCAAAGTTTCAAGGCTGGCAAACATTGCACAATAAAATAAAGAAACGTAATAAAATACTAAGAACTTGATATGCAGTGAGTGTGCCATGTAAACCCACTTCCCCCTAATTATAAAGGCGCGGTCATCGACAGCAACAACGTTACAGATTAGGGATGAAAGTAATACACACGATAACATCAGGGGTGTCTCGTTAGTTGCAATAAAAACGTTTTTGTGTTCAAAGTGGCGCGATTTTTTTGTCGCACTCGTCTCGACTGGCGGTAATTTGTCGTGAGACTCGGTGTAAACGGAGCCTTATTGTTTTGACGGCATAATTTTATTTGGCCATAAAAGATGATCCTTGAGAAAGTTGAGGTCTATCGATTTTAGGTTTCCGATTAGATGAATGATGCTGTTGTTACTCTTGTGGTCCTAAATAAGCGCTACTGCTATGCATGTGGGGTCCTGGGTCTGATTCCCGGCTCAGGCAAAGTAGGTATCATTGGGTTTTTCCAAGAAGTATTCAGTAACGAGTTTGAAGATGGGTTGATATATAGCAATAGGCTCAGCTCTAGACATAATTATACATACCTGGCAGAAGCCGGGTGGACCTTTAGGGTATACTATCCTATGCTTTACTCTGGCATTGCATGCGTGTTATTATCTACGTCTTCTTCGTCGAATCGATGATTGCTTATTTCTTTCAGATAAGTTTTGACTGGAGCTCTGCCATTTCAACGGCGTCACTGGTGTTTTGACAGATCTTCGAAGGTGCAGATGGACTTGCACTAAGAGCCGTACAGTAGCTGGTAGTGGCTCCATTTTGTATTAGTCGCACTTCTCATCAAATTAATTAATGGGCTATAAATGCTCCACTACCAGAAATAATACATTAAACTTAAAGATCACCAGCAAAAACAGAAACAAAATAACAGCTATTATTAAAATTTTAATTTAAACAAAAAACAACTGAAATTAAAATTAATCAGTACCGCAAAAAAGTGCACATTTGCATACAAATAACTGGTAACAATATAGTCTTATTAACATGGGTAACGAGACAAAATTAATTATAGGTTCTGATGTATAATTTGGTACCGGGAAGGCGGTACCCACCTGCGCTATGGACTCGTGGCCGCCAATGGAACATTGCATGTTTTTGTGATGTCATTGTGTTCTTGTTTTTTTGCGGATTTCCGGCATGGGGATAGCAGAATTCTTAGTGTTGTTTAGTAAAGGATTTTGCAATAAACACTCGACCAAAATGTTTCGACAAATTTCTAATAGGTATAATAAACAAAATATTCGTCCGGTTAAGAAGCTTACTTGCCTTATTAATTTGTATAATACCACAAACATAACTGAACCCGTGCATACACCTTGCAGGATGATTCCCACAGGTCAATGTATATTGGTCAATTGGTAACGATTCAGGAATGGTGGTATCACCTAAGGATCTTGGGCTTTCGAACAGTAGTAAAGGATTTTGCAATAAACAAATATGACACAGTTTGACGGGACATAGTCTTGAAGTGCAGCGCCATGCTTCAATGTACTACTGCGCACGAGAGACCGCGGTCGCAGACTTTTTGACACAACGTGACCGTACTAAAATAGCTAGACTACTTAACACAGACAGACACACAGACTGACGTCTGGGAGGATCTTTTTTACCTCCACCAATTCTTTCCGTCCGTTCGTGAGCGGCTGGCCAGGACATGGCTGGAGGTGGATCACTGTATTGCCCAATTTCTCACAGGTCATGGTAACTTTAAGAGTAAATTATTTTCCTTCAAGCTTGTTGCGTCGCCTTTTTGTCAATGTTCTACATCTGACTGCGAATATGAACAATCTGCACATCACATTTTATGGGAGTGTAGTCTTTGGCAGAATGAACGTAATATTATGTTTGATAGTGTACAGGTTACATCCGGAGTTATTTACTATACGGACCTTGTAGTAACTAGAACAAATTTCCGTGCGTTCAAGCATTTTTGTCATACCTATTATTGGAATCAAATATAACAGCTCACAACTTAGGACCCAGTAATATTAATGACAACAATATCCGTGGTGCAGGCAACTGGGCTTATCCCAGTTGTATACGTCCCTGTGTGCCTATTGACCTTGTTCTTTTCTGTCTCCTGGATGGAGGGAAGTGGAAATTTCTGTTTTTCCTACTCCTCCGCTATTCTTTTCTGATTAATTTCGTTGCGGGATCCAAGACAGTCAAATCATTTCTCTGGGACTTGGTCGAGCTTCATTGTCTCGGCGCTTTTCTTGTGGTCGCCACTGTTGATTCTGGCTTACAGAAGTTACAGTGGTTTGGGAATATTGAGGCCGGCTTGTCCCAGAAAAAAAAAAAGGTTGACGGTGCACATTTCACAGCCGAAACAGTAGGTTTCAGAGCACTTTAGACTGCTTTTACAATGAACGATAGTCTCGCTAGACAATCTTAGCTCAGCTAGCTGGTTTTAGTTATTCTTAGACGTACTACAAACATGTTGGGGTAGGTATAATTCAATACGATTTCGCATAGCTGGGTGGAAAAATTTACATTCCATTACACCACCAGCTTCGCCGACTAAGGGAATCCAGAAAGCAAAGTAGGACGTGGTAAAGCCTTTTCGGGGACTGTCTCATGCAAAGGGTTCAAAAAAACTGATTAAAACAGTGACTGAGCTGATTATGACCGCAATTTGAATAAATTACTTTTGATGTTGATTGACATAGCAGTCTTATCGAGAAGCAGGAGTCTTATTAGCTAAGCCAAATTGGGCTGTCTGAATAGGCAGTTATTCCAAGTGAAATACTGGTATTCACATGGAACATTTGCCTATCTGGATTGTGTAATATCTGGTTAGACTGGATCCCAATGGTTGGGAAAAAAGTTAGACAGATGATGACGATTTTGATTGCATGAACAGTCTAAAAAAAAATAGAGAATAAACTGCGAATTTCTCGAACTTTTCAAGTGTTTATATATTTTTTATCAAATCAAATCATTTATTAATTTGTGAATATGGGTACATAAAAAAAGGTCGTAAACTAACAATAGTGTCCATTAGCCATATCCTACCATAAGGCATGCAAATTTACACACAATATTACAAAAGATTATCCTGTAAATATTCAGTGACAGAATAGTACGATTTTTTTAGTAAGTGTTCTGACATTGTTTTTAAATATATTGATATCATTTATTTCCAGGAATGAGTTAGGTAAATGGTTAAATATGCGTGGAGCCATACATAATACACTTTTATTCAACAACGCTGTTCTATTTATTGGTAAACATATATTGTATTTGTATCCATTGAAGTATCTCGAAACTGAATACCGAACGACTCGGTACTATAACTTTACGTTTCAATATCGATTGCTACTACCTAAAGTGACACAAAAAAAATGAAAGGCATTGCCAATAAAAAGGCAAAGATACATAATATTTGCATAACGTCTGTTTCGTTCGCATATCGATGTCAAGTGTTCGGCAGTAAATTATTTTGCTCGTAGTGATACCGAACGGTTGTGTGATGTTCAGATTACATAGTGCAAAGGCTACTATAGATATTAGGGTTGGGAGGCATTGGGGAATTCTGCGAGTTCAATATAACATAACATTACACATTGTAACCCTCGAAGGATTAGGTAAAAGTGTACTGTCAGCAGCGACAATATGTATACACTTAGCAACGTCTAAAAACTATTTTCGCCTACTGTATTGATTTCAATTTTATGTTAAGTAACAATACTAATATTTTTCAATACGGTGAAGGAAAACATCGTAAGGAAACCGGCATGTCTTAGAAAAAAAAAATTGAAGACATGTGACATCTACCGACCCGCACTGGACCCGCGTGGTGGATTATAGCCCATCCCTCTCCTAGAGAGGAGCCCTGAGTCCCTGCAGTGGGAACATTATAGGTTGTTGATGATGATGACTAATATTTTACAGCCCATATTATCATGAAATAGGTCATATCTCAAAGTTGTAATTGTTATTTCACGAGATATTTGCGTTTGAACTAAGCCAAGTGTATACACATTGTTGCTCGTGAATATACCTACCTAATAGAACACCAACCTTTTGCTAATCATGTTGCAAGTCCCATGTTAAAGGGGGTGGGTCTATTACCATCAACTGGTCACAAATCCAAACTCCGTGTCTGCTACTAAGGAATTTCTGATGGGAAAACCCATTAAATTTATCCACACCCGGGATCGAACCCGGGACCTCATGCTCATCACTAACCTTATGTAACATTAACTTTGGAATGAATAGCCATTACATCCATGGGACTTATCACAGTAATGGTAAATAGGTAAGCGAGTTCTTCGCAAGAGATACCGCGGCCTCGACATAAAGAGCTAAGAAGGAACATGGGTGGTTTTTAGTTAGTAGATGTCTGACATTCCCTTTCGCTCTGCACTAGAGCGGGAGGGGGTTATTTGATGAAATCCCAACCAACAAAAAAAAATTGTATAGGTAAGTACAACTCTGTTTACCGCTTACCAGAAGACATGTTGGTACGTAAAAAAATAGGATTGCCTCAAATAAATTGAGAATAAATTAGGGACAGGAGAATGGGAACTAGGTTTTAGTGAGACACTAAAAATCATCACTAAAATGTTGTCCACTAATCTGCGTTGTGAAGTACAGATTGGCAATAGCACCAAATGAAATGCTAACTACATTAAAGTAGGTAAAAGGCTATAAACAGATGAGGTGAGTCTCCAAAGTTGTGTAAGATTCATTATTATCCATTATGCATTGCATCATGTCATCTCCCAAAGATAAACGTGAAAGCTAATAATTACACAATAACCCACACATGACTAAAAAGAACCACGACTACCACACAAGAAGTCGTATTATAACATCACGCTTGTAATCCGCGAAGAGTAGGTAGGGGTACCTTCATTTCGCCAGTTTTGTTTTAAGTCCCATGGAACAAGAAGTGAGACTATTACCATCAACCTGTCACAACTCTATGTCTGCTACTGAGTTTTTCCTGATGAAAAACCCAACAACTTTTTGCTCGATCCGGGAATCAAACCTAGGACCTCTTGCTCAGCTGTCGCACTTGCAACCACTGGATCAAAAAGACAGTCTATATTCTTTATTATCCATCACGTTATTGTGTTACATCCATTTTCCAACGATAAACTTGGAAGCTCATACCCTACCATTACTTACAATCAGTCACACACATCTAAAAGAATAGCAAACTACCTCACACGACGACGTCTTAACAAAATCCCACTTCTGATGAAGTGAAAAAAACTATAAACAAAAACAATAACACATCTCATAAACCCCGGTAAGTCTACACCCTAACGTGCAAGTCACAATATTTCTAGCAAAAATGTGCTATAATTTAATCCCGGGTATAATTTTCACTGCACGGCGAAGCTACTTCAGTAAAGAAAATCATAAGACATTGTAAATTGTTTCTTGGCATCGTATTGCATAAAAGTCAGCTTAAATATGTGCATATTATTGCATTAGTACTAACGTATAAAGACGTCAAAGTGTAGGGACAGCAGAAGTTATTGTTGCGACTTTTACTAATTAAGTAATTAGGTACTATTTGCATTTTGTTAAATTAATTATGAGGTTTTGCTGGCAACTCGGCTGGTACCTACATAATTAAGACCAGTTTAAAATTCATTGAAATGCATTAATTTCAGAGCAGCGGTGGCCCAGTGGTGGAGGCCCCGACTTACGAACAGTAAGTCGTGAGTTCTAACGCAGGCAGGCGCATTACTTTCTGTAATTTATTTCATCACCGCTGCTCTCAAAACGGTGAAAGAACACATCGTGAGGAAACTGTCTTTGAACCAAAAAATTCGAAGACATGTGACATCTACCAATCCGCACTGGGACCGCGTGGTGGATTATAGCCCATCCCTCTCGTAGAGAGGAGGCCTGAGTCCCTGCAGTGGGAACATTATAGGCTGTTGATGAAGCATTTATTTAATATGATTGTGGTAAAAAAAAACTGTAATATAAACTTGTATGAATCTGAGCCACAGAACTACAAGTATGTACGCGACCCAGTTCTCGAGAAAGACCATGTCAGCCCTCAACTGGGGTCGGACTAGTCGCCAATAAGCCTTACATAGTGGTGAAGTGATTGAGCAATTAAACGCGTAATGATAGTCGAAGCTAGAACAGTTATCATCCCGCAACGAATAATAAAATGTTTAAAGGATGAATAAAGAAAGTATATATTATTATTTCATATTTGAAATTCTATTTTGTATGATGAGTTTATCAGATCTATTTTGTAGATTTATGTCATACACTTTGTCTAGCTAAACCGAGTTATTGAAAAAACCGTCAGTATGTAGTCACTTTCTCGAACTAAAAACCACCCATGTTCCTTCTTAGCCCTTTATGTCGAGGCCGCGGTATCTCTTACAACATTCCGCAGCCCCTACAGACACAACCACACCTTGGTTGATTAATGATTCTAAACATAATTTTCTATCCATTGAATTCTTAGTTTCTCTTTCTTTGCGGATTTATCATAGCTTTCTCAAACCTTTGTAAAATTATACGCAGTATATTGTGAATTGAAAATTAATTTTATTCTAACTGTAATTTTGTCAATACTTTTTTGCCCTTAGTACACAATCATATTTGATCCGACATCAACGCGTGCGCATGTATCTTTAAATATGCCTACAGTACCTATCAGTTCACTGCTCTTGAGAATCCTTATCCAACGAATCCATTTGATATCAAACTTTAGTCAGTTCCAATAGAGCTCAATTTATGAACAGCAGTTAGAGGATCCTGTGAAGTAAAATATTGGTACTTTGTATAATTAATTAATAAATTGTTATCCATGAATAATAAAATGTACAACTTAATATGATATAAGTGAAATCCGAGAAAAAAGATACAGTGGACGTTGAAAAGTGATCCCTCTTTACGTAAATTAAAATTTATTATGCAGTTCTATATTTTTACCGTCGAATTCACAGGTTTTGGCAGACATTTAGATATAAAAAGAAGAAAAAATGTAGTATGGATTTTATAATTTTAGGTAAGTTGTAGCATTATTATATGAGTCTAAAAGGGGTGTCGAAGCGCACAAAGACAAAAAAGTTTTTTTGCACAACAAAAATATTATTCCCAAAAATAAATACATATTTCCAAAAACACTGTGAAACGAAACAGGAAACAAACATAACCGGCACCCTATAGCGCCACCAGTACCGAAAACGGACCTAAACCAACAAAAATATACCGGAAGACAAAAGATCGGTCCCGATAACATTACCTAATCGATAATTGTATCTACGACACTTCGACTCACACGTTACGTCGTAAAAAGGCGAGAAAGCACCATGATAAAACTATACTGGTGACAACACTACTTCTACTGCGCATAAATTTAAAAACAAACGAAAACCAACCTTATTTTTCAAACATCAAAGTTGTATTAAAGTTTGAAGGGTGGTGTGATAATTTTGTCTCGTGAAGTCGCGAAGAGCACGGCAATAAAAAAGGTGAAATGTCTCATTGGAAGCGATGGTGGACATATACCCGATAAGGGACCACCGCAGTGGATACTGGTCCCATTTTTAGAACTGTTTTCCGGTACGAATTTTGTGTGAACACTGATATATGACGGGTAGAGGTAGCTGTGGTTGAAGGTATTGTAATATAGCCTTAATATATACGAAATTGTTTTAACTTAGAGCCAAAAATGTTGTTGCAAAACACATAAATTGAAGAAGGTAATTGTTAGCGCTATCTATGAATACATCACCAATCCGCACTGAGCCCGCGTGGTAGATTATAGCCCATTCCCTTTCAAACGGAGGTCTTTGTCCCAGCAGTGGGAACATTAATAGGCTGATGATGAATGCAAAAAATAGCTTTAGCTAATGTACACAGGCCGTATAAAACCACAGGATTCACTTCTTTGTGAATGTTCGTTTGACTGGGATTATGGCGAAAAATAATAGTGCTTTTTGCGTTTCGCTAATCAAAATGAGTACTGATGTACTAAATACATGGTAGCCATTTGAGTATCGATGTCCATTCCACCCAGAATACGAGTGGTTCCCAAAAATATATTTTACAAAACATAAAACACAAGATAGGTAGGCACCTATCTCAAAGGCAAACGCTGTTGATAAATATTTCAACAAGTGAACATGATTAAACAACCACATTTTATTGAGCACGATTAACTACCACAACAGCTGCAACATTTCAACAACAGCAATTATTAATTGAAGCACGACTCAGGGAATACCAACAGACTGATGTCTTCATTTCATAAGCAGTTTATGAAACCGATTCGTTGATTGCATTATGATGAATTTATTCCACGAATTTGTCCTGAAAACTGAAGAGCTCAAACATGTATACCACTTTGAGAGGGCCGCATGAATCAGAGGTTTGAAATGTCGTAGAGGTGGTTATCAATGTTCTCGACATTTCAGGACAAATAATGCAAATAACCTAACTTGCAGTGAGTAGGACACATTGCTTGCAGTACCGATGTCTGATGGGATGAAAAAGTTCTGGAGTTGCAACCGCAAACCGAAAGACGATACGTTGGACACCCCTAGAGGGTGGACCGATGCCTTGTTGAAGGTTGCGGGGATTTACTGAATGCGAGACGCATGAAACCGGTCAAGGTGACTTGGAGAGGCCTTTGCTGTGCAGCTGTGGACCTCTTTCGGCTGAAATGATGAATGAAAATCATGCCATCCAAGAAAGACTAAAATTAAAACTAAATACAGCCAAATTTTTGTATGGCATGACATGGAGAGTTAAGAGTTCAGTAGTACAGAGGAATAATATCGTAAGAAAAATAAATTTCATTTGTTTTAGGTCGAACGAACCTACTTATAAACTCCGACGTTTTTTTTGCACTTTTTTTGTAACAGATTTATTTATTTTAAAACACACTTGAAGTTTTCTTGAAAATCCAATCAATTCTTGCAAAATCCTACTGGGAATATGGAAAAGAGAAAAACTCTTTGAAAACTAGAAACGAAACACCTGCTTACAAAAACTTATTCATGCTAACATTTTCTTTTATTAATTGAGTGATAATTCGTGAGCGGTGAGACCCGACGGGCGACGACGGATGTAATAATGAAGTCGTATGTCTATGATCACATGGTTTTTTTTGGGACAGAGAGAAAATTTATTGCCATTTTGTTATTCATTCTTTACGTACTCCCCCTAATAGTACACTCTCATTTCCAGTCATGTTTTAAGTAATATTAATTAAGGGAGCGAGTATGCCTTTAACCGGGCACAAAAAAATCCATACCCCGAAACTGCAACTGAGAAATTCTGGGGAAGCTGGTGAGAAAAGCTGGGGAATCTGATTTAAGCTTAGTTGAGACCCCGTCGGGGCTGCGGGTTGTTCGAAAGAGATACCGCGGCGTCGACGCAAAGGAGTTGCAATACGTCATTACGAAAGTTGCTACGTCGAATTGCACGGCGCCGAATGTTTGCAAAAACGAATGAGTATGAAAGCACGCAGCGACGCATACCGCAACAACGAATGCATGAAATCACGAACAACGATGCACGTTACAACGAAAATTGTCACACCGTACCACGTGACCCCGAAATAGCGTAACAACGAGCGTATCACTGACATCAAAACAGTAAAACAAAATCAAATAATTTTGACTACTTTAATTATGCATAGGTTAAATTGCATATTGCACTAATGGCCCGGCCACGTTTGGTATGGCATTTTCACGTGTAGCCAGCAATACTAACCAGTAGTAGGTACAACCACACATTGCCGGGAAAGTATAGTTATATATTCCTACACCTTAATATAAATAATGCGTCAATTTAAAGATTTAATTCTTTGCTGTCGGTGATACGTTCGTTGTTACGTTATTTCGGGGTCACGCGGTTTGGTGTGACGATTTTCGTTATAACGTGCATTCGTTGTTCCGTGATTCGAAGTGTCGTGCATTCGTTGTTGCGGTATGCGTCGCTGCGTGCTTTCGTACTCACAGTATTCGTTGTTGCAAACATTCGGCGCCGTGTAATTCGACGTAGCAACTTTTGTAATGACGTATTGCACTCGCTAAGAAGGAACATGAGTGGTTTTTGAGAGAGAGACAGATGAATTTATTTTGGTTCAAAGTCATTTTTGCTCAATATTCCAGTCAATTTCATTTTATGAGCACTGGTATTTTTTTCAGCAATATTTTAATGTTTTTAAGCTTTCAATGTATAAACGTTCTGTTTAGGAAAACGAGTCACCTACTAAATATAATTACCAGTTGTGGAGAACTTGAAAAATATATAAAAAGATAGCATAATAGATAGAAAATCAGTAAAAATCCTAGTCCTTACCAATAACTGGTGGTATCACAATATACGATTACAAGATACCACGACGTCTCAAGGTCTATCACTTTATTTAGTGACAACTTCGGAAATCATCGGCTGTAGTCGGAAATTTAACTCTATGGCCGTTCCTTGGTGGTATTCGTCTATGGTGTCGATTGACATGATAGTGTTTTAAGGAAAATTAAGTCTGTCTTTATTATAGTAAGTTTATTTGGTTTCGTGTGATTTTGTACCTCAAATCGTGTAAATTTGAGAATGCAAAACTTTATGTCTAAAAAGTTTAAATAAGTGATTCGCATGCTATGCTCTAAGCTTAAAAATATGCGGGTCTTGTCAGTACAAAATAATAGCTTACAAAGGTGATAAATAGCGGTATTAGACTTTTGTGATTAAAGAAGAGAAAAAGTTAAGCCATAACAGGGTATAAAACATGCAAAAAGTCCGCAAAAATAACAGACACATGTCTTAGCTCAAAAAAAGATTAAGAAGAAGAAAGAAATATCCGAAGATCATACAGTTATCTAAATCCAAACGTAATAAACAGTAGCTTGCTTTGAAACTCATAAATCATAGGACAAAAAGTGTATGATTAAAATTGCACCCATACACAAACCTATGTCTTTTGCACCAAAAGATACAGTTCAATATTGAATGGATGCCAAAAAATAGACCGGCTAACCAGGATTAAACGCCTAAAGAAATAGAGATCCTTGATTGGATAAAAAAGACATGTCCCAAAGTTGTAAATCCATCATGGACAAAACACGGGTACATTGTCCCTATTGAGCGGCAACTGGGTGGGATAATTTCAAACAATAACTTTACATTTAAAATCCGATTATATTTTTCGTCTAATCCGATCTATGATTGAAACAATGTCGTGTTTTGTTTAGTGGCCAGTCCCTTTCTACGTGGGATGCTGTTTGTTTGCTGTTTGCACGGTAAACTGACTTTTAGGCCTTTTAGCCTAAGGATGGTCGCCAAATCTGACACGTATTGTCATTAAATGGGATAAGAAAAGGATTTTCTTCAGAAATTCTTACGATTGGATGAACATCCTAACGCTATTTAAATTAAATAACTTTTTAATCCGTCTGTTTATAAAAACAAGGGTATTATAACGGAGAGTGACAGTTTATACCAGAAAGAGCAAGTATCTTTTAGGGAAGTTCAATGTATTTGTAACAACATCTGTCGCTTGTACATCATTACAGATAGTTTAAAAGTTATTTGAGCAAAACACAATGAAAGAAGAAAATTATTGTTCTATACTCATTACTTCCAAAATTATTACTAAGAGCTTTGCCTCAATCTTAGTACAGAAAGCACAATCATCTTATCAAATAACAGGCATGTTTTGAAAACGGATCGCCCAATTATTTTGTTGGAATGTCAGAATACGATAGTACTAGTTACGGGTTCCTTATCTAGACCAAGGAACCAAACAAGGATCAGAATAGTCGCATAAAGATAAGGTTCGTATATGCTCCTTTAATCAGATACATCTAGCAATGCATGAGATCCATGCTAAAATCAGTGAAGAAAATCATCTTCTAATAGCACAGCTTATGTCTTAATGACCAATATTTGTATATCAGACTAATATGTATTATAAAGGCGAAAGTTTGTGAGTGTGTATGTTTGTTACTTCGTCACGTCTAAACTGCTGGAGCGATTTTAATAAAATTTGGTATGGAGTTAGTTGACACCTTGGATTAACATATAGGATAGTTTTTATCCCGGTTTTATCTTCCCGTGGGACAATTTTCGAGTTGTAGCGGGTGAAGCCGCTGGCAACAGCTAGTTGGTAATAATCTCGAAAACGGCTGTAACGCTTTTGATGATAACAATATGTAGTTTCAATATAGGGGGTGAAAGGGATACCCGGTAAAAACACTTACCACGTATAAAGTGCATACATCATTCTGAACCATAGAGCTCTCATAAAAAAAATTCATCGGTACTTTAATAAAAAATACCCCTTTTGTAGAAAACAGGTGTTTTTTTTTACGGAATACGTGGTAATCGCTTGAGCGCAAGTCGCACGTCGGGTTTTCGCCCTAGCATATGGGGTGTAAGAGACCCCATATGTTTACAGGGCGAAAACTCGACGTAGCTAGGTCTCATATATGTGTGAATTCGTTTTCTCTATTTTCACCCGAGCAGACCTCGGTCACCCAAGTACTAGAGATTAACAAAATCATTAACTTGCTTGTCACCTGTCACAGAGTTAACTCCATCTGGACAGCCAAACAAGGATTTATTTTTGTAAAGCTCAGTAGGAATGGGATTAAAGGTGGACATTTTTTTCCCATAGTTCTAAGTCTGTTTGTAAGTTTGTTCAGGTTGATTTCCCATGGGACACGAAAGTGTGAAGTTTGGACAATCCTATAGTTAGTATTTGTTTTGGATTAGCCAAAATTGGGTACAATGTGTTTGAAGTTATTCATGGATTGGTTGCTTGTGTTTTTAATTGTTTGTTGGTTGAATAGATCACGTTTATCAGTGCTATTACTTTTGTCACTCTTGCTTTCTTTTTTAATACTTTTGATTATTCTATATTTTGTAACTATCATTGACAATGATTGCATTGTTTAAAGAGTGTTCGTCTTAATAACATTTTGCAGATTTTACGCTTTGCGGTTGGGACTGTAATGTTCGAATGGAAACTAGAAATCCGATTTTTTCATGATTTTACATTAATTTCTTTGAACTATTTATAACTAACTAACTTTTGTTTTAAGTAAAGTGAAGTGGTTTTCAATATATCCGCCTACAGTAGTGAATAGAAGAGAATGAAAATTTCTCTGCAGCATTAATTGACTAAAATACAATATGCACCTACGTAATATTACAAATTATACGTATGTCTACATCAACTAATCTTCAACTTTATGAACTAAGAATTTCAAATTGACGGAGGTGTATCTTGGTATCGAAAGAAATATACGACAGTGGTGTGGTGGGCGCCATTCGACAGTTTTATGGATTCTCAACTCAACATATCTAACAATGAATTGTGACATCCCAAGAGATAGCTTCCGCATGTAAAGTTGGAGGCAATTTTGATTGTGCAACATTCTTAGTAGGCGGTAAGTTTTTTCTCTACTGACAGCATCATGTGAGATTCAGATGTATCTGGTGCTTTCATACTCTTTTTCTTGTTCTCAGCGTGTCGTGTACAACTCATATTGAGTCGGCTACGAGTTTGTCACTTTCAATAGCCTCCATCAGCTCCTGAGATGTGCAAGTAACAGGACAGGCAAGACACTATATCAAGTGCCCCATAGTTTGTGGGGCAATACCACATTTACACTCCAGGGCAAAGTAATCTATGAATCTCTACATCATACTCATGTTTGTTTAAACTGACTTGGAATATGAATGTAAATAAATAATTATGTATCAAATTTAATGTCCCCAAATTAAATTGAAATTGTTGGTCGTTGTTGGTCAATACAAAAAATGTTTATGGTGAAAAGAGCTTTGAAAGAATTGCATTCGGTTATGACTTAAACAAAGAATATTTGTATGTAAGTACCGTAGAATTTGAATCAAAATTTCATAATGAGCCTTTGCCCTTAACCTTAAGATTCCTTGGAATTACATAAACATAATTACGACTTGACGAAAAAGATAGCTCTCGTATCATCTAGATCCAAGCTTGAAATGTCAATGTTGAAACAGGAGCTTAATATGAAACTATAATTGAAATTTTACCCCTAAAACAAAAAATCTCAAACATTGTACACCAATGACGTCATTTCACATGGGCCAGAGGACATCAGTAACACGACACGTCGCGATAATGCGTCGCCATACAAGACTCAAGCGCCAGGCGCCGCTTGTTTCTTCATCCAGAAACAACTCCTCTGATGAAACGACCGCTTAATACGCGGTGACGGACACTACAGAACCTAATTAAGGCTCACTTCAACCCACCAATAAACAAAGACCTCTGGTCACACAAAAAATCAAGGTACCAAAGCGTCTAGTCAACTGGTCGGGGTTGAAGCCCTTATCTTATCTACTAGCATTGATTTTGAGATTCGAAATCTCGGTGTGCGGTTTCAAAGTGTTGATAACCTGTTCGTTTCAGGTATTTTTTTTATGGGTTTGTTATTGAGATATAAGGTTTTGATGGAGAATTTTTGTTCCTTTTTGAGATATTTATGTTTTAAGTTTATGTTTTGAGTTGGTCCAGAAATTTCGAGCATTTTTTGCGGAATACTTAGTAATATTTTTTGTTTCTTTCTATTAAAATGCTTAGCTTTAACCAGGTATCGAAAATTATCTTCATAAATATTTGGTCCTGAAACGAAAATTGTATTAAAGTCCCTTGACTCTCATTAATGTATTTCACTCGCCATTCCAAAATCCCCAGAGGCTGTCTTAACATAAGCAGAAATTACTTAGAATACAACCATGTACAAATGAAACATCAGTAACGGTATACGATTCATAGTTCCACAAGAAAGCAGAAAGTGCAATGCCGTAAGAGTAGCGAAAATTTTTGTGAATGCCTAAGCAGTACTTGACACGGAGAGGAACTCAAAAGCTTCCGCCTTATTTATTATAGCAATAACGCATACATTCGCAGTTAACAATACTGCACAAGTACCTACTTACTTAAGGTTTACCGCTGCGGTTGCGACGACACAAAACTTTGTAGTATCAACGCCTACAGAAGTGTTTACTGTTTCCGTAGCCTCTTAAACGGTCTACCGGTAAAGCACAAACGCTGATTCTTAGAATGAATAAATACATGCATTACAGCAGGTGACTAAATGTGCTCATAAATGAACCACGTCATGTATAATTCCCTCATAATGCCACCATCATCTATGAAAACTACAACACAAAAAGGGTTGACTATAATTGGCAAGTTGCCCACGAAGGACCAATCGTGAATCGAAAAGTAGGGAATCAGACAAACCTTCTGGATGAAGATAGGATAAAAAATACAAACATATATAATATAATATATAATATTAAAAAGAAAAATATTAGAAAGGTTCGTTATTAGAAAGGTATTTTCATAGAACTGGTGATTTATTATTTAAGTTCATCGAGTAATTGAAATCGCGACAACTCTCATGAAAAATCCATGAAAGCAGTGAACAGCAATACTAAATACTACTAAATTGTAAAGGGGAAATCTTAATGAGGTTTGAAAATGCAACAGCAGGCGCGTACTTATAAAATACGTGTTTAAAGAAAGTAAGAACGACGATAAAACTTGTCAATGATCTTACGAAGAAACTACCTATGATTTTATTGGTTGTTGCTTTTGTCTTTAAAGGTATATGCGGTGGTTAGATAAAAAGAAAAGGCAATTCGAAGATAAGTGCGAACGAATATAATGAAGTGCTAAGACTTGGAGGAATTCTTGTATTAACTAGCAAGAAAATTAAACCCGAGGCATTAAGTTAGTGCCTGCTAAGATCAGAATGGTGTTAGAAACAACTGACTTGGTTTTTACTGAGAAAAAAGATTCATTCAGTAAAGATATGTTTTGTATTTATGATACCCAGCCAATGATTGAAAAGGTAAGAAACAAATAGACAGGAAAGGTTTTAATTATACCGTTACGATTTAATCAAATCCCTACAAATACATTTCTATTGGCTTCGCAAATAATCAATTGTCTCAGTTTTTAAAAATCATAGGTGATGTTATAAACAATTCAAACAGATCATAATAGACTCAAATCACTAGACCTGAACGAGAGATCGCTAACCTAGCACATAGACTTGATAAAGCTTACGGCTTCGAAACAAATTGATAGTAGTAAAGCAAGCGAAAACATCGAATGTTTCTGAATGAAGATTCTTGCGCCCTTGGTCTTTTGCGCACATGTAATGTATTATTATAGCTGTAACTATAGTAGGTAGTGATAATGATGTAGGTAAAGATTTTTAACTATGTCTCAATGTAATTTGAGAATATAGCCCAAGAATACACAAGAACTATCGTAAAAAAACTAAATTTATGTCGTCTAGACTGTAGACCTTTCACTTGAATGATGACGATTTAATTGATTTATCTACTCTTATTTCAAGAGACACTACAATTAAAACCCTAATAACAACAGAGCCACAGCCATAAAATCTACAAATCATACAGACGATGTACAACAAAATGCACAAACTGACATTGTCTCCCCAAGCAAAACATCTGACCGTCAAATTGAATCTTTTTTACTGCAGGAAGAAAAGTAATGTTTCGTAACATTAAATATATCATTCGGCTCGTGTCGGGTGTGTGTGTTCACGTGAAGCGAGCAAGACGCGGCGGTCGCGACAGTCGAACTAATGTCAAGGCGAGCGCAATCAGGGTGCGTGGGCGCAGCGACCAGAGTAATGTGGATACGCTGAGAGGTTTATTTATTTTGTTGTTGTTAAGTTATATGTTGTTTCAATGTTGGCAGACCTACAGCTAGATGAATAATTGAGAAAAAGAAGAACGCAATAAAACCTGGGTGAGAGTCACGCTGACCAGAGAAGCATGGTAAAAAGGGTGGGGGTGGAACAAGGCAACCGATGATAATGACGACACGGTTGGCGCAGTGGCTCAGGCAATGGAACAAATATTTGTATGGCCTACAGATAGTTGTTCGGGTCTGGGTATTTGTGTATGTGAGTTTGAATGTCTGTGAACGCACCCACGATACAGGAGAATTTCCTAGTGTGGGGCAACGTTTAAAAAAAATAAAAAAATGATGATACTTATTTTACAAGATGGTATAAGAGGCAAGACTTAGTAGATAAGGAAATGATATACAAGATGATTTTAACACCACAATAATGTTATTAATAGAATATGTTCGGGTTTGTGTGTGTGTGTGTGTGCGTGTGTGTAAGTGGTATGTGTGAGTGTAGATGTATGTGAGCGATGGAGTGAAAAAGTAAATGTGTGTTTGATTTGATTATAGTCGAGTAGGGTTTTAATTGATAACTGTCACTGTAGCTTACTGAGATAATTTTCTATTTCATCGTAGTTTTTGGAACGAAGTTCCTTATCGCGCGTTGTGAAAGGGGGCTAGACGGAAAAAATTCTTACGAAAAGTTGTCACGACACTTTTTGCTATTGTAAGCTATTGTAAGCTGTGCGGGGTCGCATGTTTCTCTGTCTCTTATATAAAGCAAGCCAGATATTTTATAATTTAAATTTATATAAAAAATAATAATTAAAATAATATAATTAATATTTATAAATATATATATATGTTTTTTTTTTAATGTTTTTTTTTTTTTTCATTTATTATTATTAATTATTTTGGTCATTCTTGTGCTGTTTGCGATAGACTTTAACTTCGTTCCATCCGGGTGTCCCTTGACACCTCTCAAGTTTTTTTTATTTTGAAGAAATTAACGTAGAACCTTTTTACTCTTGAAGTATGATAATCCGTAGTTGTTAAACTATACCTTTCACGTATAATATGGCCTCTCTTTGTATCTTTATTGATCGCCGTGCGTGCTTGCAATCCCTGCTAAATTCATCAATTAATGTCTAGAAGAAATAATAAGAACATGAGGTAATGAAATACCTATCTAAGAAGTTCGTTAGGTTCGTTTAAGCTAATGTTTATAATGATTTTTTTGCTATCAAATATCAAAAAATCCACCAGTAGATTCTAGATAGATTTTAGAGCATTTGAATAGCAAAAAAACTGCACCGCTATATCACCGTCATCTACCTAGCCTATTCCTAATTATGTTGATGTGTACACATGAACACCAGTATTTTGAATGGAGTGTTTCCATACCCTAGTAAGACTGGTGGTAAGACTTTCAAGCCCCTGACTTTAAAAAAACATTTAAAAATGGCCGGAACCAACGTCAACGTCGTCGTCGTCGTTGTCAACGTCTTTTTTCCGAGGTACGCAGGAAAACCAATATGTAACGGATGGCCAACCATACGTGGGCGAAAAATATAGTAGTCAACCGAAAACCTTATATTAATTCTGCTACTTCTCACCTAAGCTGGTGAGAAAACCATTAAATAAAATAATAAATAAGCCATTTAAATAAAAGTCTTATCCATACTAGATCAACGCTCACCACACTCGCGCTTCAGTAATTGAACGGCGATGTAAAAGGTATCTACGGCGCAAATAACAAAAAAAAAGGCAACGATAATCGCGGGTCGCTTTGCCCCGCCCCGCGTCGTGCGCGCGCGCTTCGTGCGGTACGGTTATTGTGCGGTTAAATAAAAATGTGAGCCATTCAATGGGTTGGATTTCAACGCACATTTTAGGGTTGATGATATTGAAAGTGTGAACGTGGAGAATGACTGGGGCAGTAAGGACGCAACGTTGCATTGTGATAAAAAAAATCGAGCTCAAATAAATTACAGCCATGAGACATCCTAAAATACGTAACAACCTTTTTAAAGTTTGAAAAGCTCTGTTTGGTACAATATTTGCAACCGAACAGCTCAGCATTTTTGCCGGCGTGCATTTCAATAAATGCATGCCTCGCAACCGACCCAGAAGTTAGTCTAGTACTAAACCAAGCAGGTGCTATTCTCTCGCCCGATTCTTGTCTAGTCTCATCCAGCTGATAAGTTAAGATCGTTGCTTTACCTAGCCTTTGTCTATCACCAGATGCGCTTGACGATTTGTGTCTTCTTCGAAAAACACTTCTATCCCGGCTGCCATCTACAGGCATGAATAACTCATCGCAGCTTCAGTTTATGGTTCTGCATCCTGTGTCGTCTACCCGCTTATAGTATAACCTAATTTCGACGACCTTTCAGAGAAAATCCATCATAGTTCGTTGACAAGATTTGACTACACTATTGTAAAATTTCGTTATAGTACACTTTGTTAGATGATGTGTGCCCATCTTCATCATCAGCTATAAGACGTCCACTGCTCGGCAAAGACCTCCGCTATAAAACGCCATAACGCCATTGCATCCACCGGTTGCCTGCGACTCTCACGATTTCGTCGGTCCACCTGGCCTACGAACGCTGCGTCTTCGGGTTCGTGGTCGCCATTCCAGAACTTTTCTTCCCCATCGGTTGTCAGTTCTTCGAGCGATGTGGCCTGCTCATTGCCATTTCAACTTGCATATTCTGAGAGGTATGTCGGTGACCTTGGTTCTTCGGCGAATTTCCACTACAAAAAAACTCCGAGCATACCTCTCTCGAGCTTCTCTAAGAGGCCAGCAGTTAAGGACCATGTCTCTGTGCCATAAGTCATCACTGGCAACACACACTGGTTATACACCCTCGTAAGTAAGTAAGACGCTGCCAAATTTTGGACGAAAAGATGTCGCGTAGTTTCCCGAATGCTACGCGACCTCTTTTTCGACCTCTTTGTTGGACAAGACGAAAGTTATGTCGAATGTCCGTGTTCCACCTGTACCGGTAAATTGTTGGGAGCGATACTCTCGAAGTTGTCGATGGTTATGTCTACCTTGGACAGACTGTTAAACTAGGCAGATTTGTGTCCAAGATGTCGAAAATACAAATGTGGGGAGCAACCCCTAGTATCATCATTATAGCTCAGGGGTTTATCTAAAATATGACCTGTTTATTGCAAGCCGTCAGCCAAACAGCTACTGTCCTGACCATTGCCAATTAAAGACCCTCCAACCATATTCAACTTTAACGTTGCTCATATTTTTATTGCAGTATGCAATCAAGAATCATCATAACCAATTCTCCGTATTCATAATACATGAAGTACTCACATAAAAATATTGATAAAAGGTCACAATAAACTATCGCTATACAAAAGGAATGTTTTATTTGTTCAGCAAGTGGATGCATTGCGCGTGCGCGAGGTGAAGACGTATAAAAATGTGCGTAGACGCACGCCAAGTGGCATGGCGCCCTTCGGGGACCGTGTTATGTGAATACATTTGTCAAATTGAGACATTTTTTTCATTTTTCTTTTCTTTGTGTTTGCTCATTCTTGGGATGCTTGCAGTTGAAGAGAAAAAAGAGTTTTCTTTATGAGGTAGTTTATTTTGAATTATTGTAGTCATATTGTATATGGAGTTACTACCTTTAATGATTAAAGGTTTTTTTGGGATAACATACTAATGAAGATAGCTGGACAATTTCACGAATACTAAGCAGAATCGTGTATTTTAGAAACTTGGAATTAGATCATCCTACCATAAGAATTCTCAGAATCAGAAAAAAGATAATCATATTCAAGTAACAATTTTTATCGATAATATTGAAGATCAAATTTTAACGGCATTCCTCATTCATTCTTATACAAAAGTAAAGTCAACAAACAAATATTTAATCTAAATTCCAGAGTCGAAATGACTAATAAAGACATGCTAATGTAAATAGAACACAATCAAATATAAAAGCCCGTAAAATATTCAATGATTCTCGTATTAATCCGTGGTAGAAACTATCGACAAAGAGTAAACGAATACAGAAGTTTCAATATATACTAACACTGAAAATCTGTTACCGTATGGTATCACGTAAAAAACATAGGACCATAACCATATCATTAGATTGGACTAACATATAATGGTACCTAGACATGACGAAGATGTAAAAGACGAAAATGAGGGTACAAACGATACTACTCAAGATTGTGATGGTTGAGCTATCGAACTGTCTAGTGTTGAATCGATTGAAGTCATTTTGTATACTGACACAGTTGCAGTTGGTACTGTCCCCAAGGTTTGACTAATGCATTTAGTCGTCAACTCGTTCGGTATACAGCATACGGGGAGTTAATATCATACATAATTATTATAAACGGTTCCACGAATGCGGGCTCTGAGTGCACGCATTCCAGAAATCTTTCGCACCCCGCATGCGGGCCCTATCGACTAATGAAATTGCGCCATTAATCATACAGTAACTAAGTTTTTACTTAGTCCAATAAATAACAGTAAAGATAACATTAGTCAGCGAACCATTTTCAAAAGATCTACCAAACATTTCATCAGCATCTATCTGAAACTTATCAGCTTAATCATTGGCATGATGCTGCACTTTAATGTCGACTAGGCCTTCTCCATCCCTATTACTATGTGCCATAGGTCCTACCACCGTTATCTAAGACCGTATCTTGTCACAATTCGATTGAAATCCGAACAAATATCTATTGTTAACACTTTAACACGGATCTTACAGATATAAGATTATGTGTGTATAATTTTATTTTGGATTCCTACTGCGTTATACCATTTTTGTTATGTTCTATGAATTTTAAGGGCAGTGGTCGTTTGAATATTTTTGTCTGATTGTAAATGTGTAACTTCATTGGTATGTAGAGGTTTCCGAAATGTTATGTTGGTGAACTTTGTAGTTGATCTTTACTTTTGATTATACAATTATCATTAATAGAAACTGACTCTGTTTCATAATATGACTAAACAAAGGCTATTTAGACAACTGCATTAATTATTCTGACAATATAGAAACTTCATCATTTTCTATAGGAAGCTGAACCTATCAACATTCTTTAAATTCTAAAAGAAATAAAATACCGTTTAAAAATGAGTAATATAAAAAATATTCTTATCTATGTATAAGATCTATCGAACACAACTCATCGTTAAATGAATCACTATCAAAAGTATTGAGCAATAACCAATGACTCAAATAAACCAGGATTTGAGCTTATACCTACAAGTACATGAAAAAAACTTACAAGAAACTCCCCAAAAGGGACTACAGATAATAACACCTTATTTGCTAGCTAAGCTCAGAATATCTCAATTTCTCTGAAACAATAACACCAAGCATACATCAGAGGTATAATAAGTCCTTTATTGGGGGACGTAAATAAAAAAGTCGAGGGAAAAAAATAAGTATTTCGTGAAGAAAGGGCACACGCGGTTACACAGTCCTATCAAAAAATAAACAAACACAGGATTCTACTTAGGAGCGTCGCCGGTTACTTGGAAGACGGCTGTAAAATTTACGATTCGTTGTATTATTGACAGGTCTTGTGGTACGATTAAAAAATATGGTATTTTTAACTAGATATACTGTCCACTGTCTACAGGTCTACCTGAATCTGGCATTACCTTCTCTCTTTTTCTGTCTACTTCAACCTTCGGTCACAAAATGCTGAGTGCAGGTGTCTTCCAAATCTCTCCTCTTTTGGCGGTTTTGTGCTCGGCTTTTCATTTTAATAGGGTCATCTGTCCACCTATGTAGTTCGTTGTATTCCCACATTCCGCCATTCGTTTTGGCGTTAATAAAAGTCTTTCTTGAAGTAAGTACTCAGTTGGTTCTACCTCGATCAAACGTGCATTGATTATGCGGACAGTATTGTCAATGCCTTTATCATATTTTTAATTTAAATGAATAAATAATAATATTACTTTTTCTCCCGTTACCGCCTAGTGATCGATATCACGACCGCATACCATGTCGTTCTGGCTAATTGTTATTTGTTTTTTGCCATCAAAAATTTCGCAATAGTAGTAACGGAATCTGGATTCGTGCCCAGTTAATGGCAATATGCTCGCCCACTGCTACATGGAACTTAAACAACTATTAGGTATTCCTCTGCCTAACCCTTTAAAAAATTAGTAGCAATCACAATCTTTATAAAAAACCCTGCCAGTTCGTAATGAGCCCGCAAGCTGGCAATGCACTAAAGATCATTATAAAAAACTGTTCTAAACCATTATTCTAACCTACAATTACGTGTTTACCAAACTATCTGATGGGTTGCCGATACATTACAATGATTATACGTTTTGTAAACATTATTACATTACTAATGAAGCTGCACTGAAAAAAAGAATAATCTTATGATTATAGGACGCTTACAAGGCCATTATAAACGCATCTACCCTTTAACAGACGTAGGGTTAATAGCGATGGCGGTTCTATTCAATGCATATTTATTCATGCTTTGTCCAATTTTGATAGGGATTTAATTTCGAGTTTACGCCTCGTTTTTTTCATTGTGTTTGGTGATTTTATTTGTGGTGCACTTTGAGGGGATGATAGTTAATAGTGCAGTAGTTACGGGTGTCGGTGAATGGTTTGCTCCCTTTTTTAATCCGGTTTTATAATGGATAAAATGGAGATCTTGTTTTTACTGAACTTTTTAAATCAAAATTAAACTTCGAGTTTTGGCAGGAATGTTACAATATTACAATTTATTACAATTATATTACAATTTTCTGCCTCGTTGGTATAGTGGTCGCATGCGCGACTACAGAGCATAAGGTCTTAAGTTCGATTCCCGGGTCGATGAACGTGCCGAAGTGGGTTAAACTTCTACCATCAGGGATTTCTCAGTAGCAACCACGGTGTCTGGATTTGTGCCCGGTTAATGGAAATAGGCTTGCCTTCTATGCCCGTCGGGGCTGCGCGATGTTGTAAGAGATACCGCGGCCTCGACATAAAGAGCTAAGAAGGAACATGGGTGGTTTTTATGCAGTGGAAGTCTGACACTCCCTTTCGCTATGTCCAAAAGCAGGAGGGGTTATTTGATGATTCCCCCCCCCCAAAGGCTTGCCTCCGTTTACATGAAACTTAAAGCATCACTGACGAAATGTGGGTGAACTATAAGATACACTTCTGCTTATCCTTATGTGGATTACAGGCGTGATGTCATTTTCGCGACACAGGTTCATGTCACTGCAAGACTAGTCGGACATATCAATGACTAAATTAGATTGTAAAGCTTAATCTTCTTTGAACTTTCTATACATAGATTTTTGATCGAATCACGAAGAAGATTTGAAAAAGTGAGATTAGAAAGTAGACCATAAAAGTTACGAACAAGAAGAAGATCATAACACAGCCACACAAACAAACTTAAACTTCCAATTCCACTGTTGACCACAAATACCGTCGCATAAATTATCGATACGAATATCGCGTTCATAAGCCACGGTATGGACAATCGTTCATTGAGGTTCTTATTTATTTTAAATACAATCATCAGGGGGGCCTCCTACTGTGACACACCTGGGGCGCTGTCCCTTGGACCCCAACCTCGGCGCTTTTCGGCCCCCTTTAATCAACTGTCATGCGACCATTACAAAGCTATAAATCCATTTGCGTACACACCGAACCTTATCTATACTAATCTAAGCTTCAATATCGCCTGGTTGAATGCTTAGAATAAGTTGGTTTGTGCGTACGGTAAAGTCCGAGAGCAGACGCCATTTTCGTTTATTTGATTGCGGTGTTATATCAGAACTGGGGCAGCTATGACAGGGTATGTATTTAGGTTATAATAGGTAATTAGTGGTAGGAATTTTTGGGATGCTGTTGTCCATCTGTTTAATTTTAAATTACAGTTTTTCCTATTTATATGTTTATGACATCTCCTAGACTTAACATTTGTCACCACATATACTTTAAAACATTGAGATTTTAAAAGGTTTCTTCCAAATCTATGGGTAACACAAAAGCTCGATAATGCTCGATGTGGCTGAAGAACATCAATCGTTTACTGCAAATAGGGATGTTTACTGACTTAAAAAATGTGATTCTAATTAGTCCATCTGTTAGATTATCGAAAAATAATGGATACGATTTTTTTGTTTTATCAAATCAATAAAAATTGCCAAAGATAAAACGTGACGTCACTGACCGGTAAAAAATGCCATACTAATGTCTTAGAATATGATGCCACACGAGTTTTCAAAGTACTGTAAAGCGTCTTCATTGTTTGTTTACGTGAAAAAAGAAAAAATACATGTCCAACATTTTTTGGAAATCTATCTGACGGACTAATTAGATTTGTTCTGTTAACTACCCTATTGTTTCTCGTGTTCCTCTGATGGATGTATGGAGAGGGAGAGATAGTTCAAAGAAAAGATGTAGGTATGGATTGTTTGAGGAATGAGAAAAAAAAGTAAAGAATACCGTGAAGTCTGACAGGGAAGAATAGAAATTGGAAACGTACGTGTTGCATCAATCCCAAGTAGATTGGGTCAATGGCAGGAAGAAAATGGTTTCTCGTATTTTTCAGAAATATTTCCTCTTAATGCTGAAAATCTAAAATGTAGGAATCGAAAAAGGATTGCAAAACTATTTTAAACCGCAATATCTCTATGATGATGTAGATGTTAACTTCAAAGTTTTCCAGATTACTGTTATCAGGTTAGTTATCTAAATTAGGTGTGTACTAAAACAATAAACTCGTACATCACCATTGGACAAACAATCTATTTGGGAGTGGATCATGTCATATCTTAATTGGAAAAGATAATTCACAGCAATCAACTACAAGTGAATTGTTATGCTCTTCACTTGTAGTTCAGGCGTGATGTTAAACATAACATCAAGCCTGAACTGATTTTCCGAAGGGCTAGGTAGAGGTGTAGCTATAACTACATGCTCATATTTCAAAAGTTAACGCATACGATGTGATCATGCCATCTCTTCATAATTATATCTAGACAATAAGTTTACATTGAAACCTAAAATAATTATTACTTTTGCCATACATATCAATGCAGCAAACCTTCCTTGATTCTACTCTGAATGACCTAAAACTGAAAAATCATTTGATTCTGTGACAACTATTGATAAGCAAGGCAAGGCAAATAAAAAAAACCGGCCAAGTGCGCAAGTATACATAAAGCAATCTGCTAAACACCTAAGCATTACAACAATATATATCAAAGATTTAGTTTAATAATAATCACCGAACCGCATCAGTAACAATAAGCAACAATCATAATATTCATACATTGGAATCCATAACGCACCGTCAAGTCGCCTTTGCCGTTGATCTGACGAATTTGTTATGGTCTCAAATAACGTGGGATACACACGCCTTGCAAGGATGGACCACATTATCAGAGAGGATTTTGAAAATTATTTGCGTTGTGTTGTGTGTGTAAATTATATCAGAAGTCATTATAACACATAAACACTCACACACGCACACACACACAACAATATTATGATTCAACAAATTTAATGTGTGTCTTTATCCTGGGTCCTATTTAGGGTTGTTGCAGTATGTCTCCTATAAGTCTCTCTGCTCTGCAGTTGCCGTATTCTTTGCAGTTGTTGTCTTCTCGTTTCGCATTCTTTTTCAAAACTGGTTTATTTACAATATTCTGTAGCTACCGAGTAACACAGTTATGGACTTATGTCAGACCTTTGACGCCATTAGGTTTCTCAGTGGATGGTGCGTGTGTGTTTTCTATTTCTGCAGAAAGATAAATCCCACTCCGTAATACTGATTAAGAGCTTTTGTCAGCAGTATGTTACTATATTCTTAAAACTTGTTTTCGTTTTCATGAGCTCTATAAAAACCTTAGAAATCAAATTCTATCCAACTATTATATTACCGGAACCTCTGTTGCATTTAGTCTCTTGTTCTATTTAGTCAACATAATTTTATTAATATATTTTTCAATCGAGTAAAGTTTTTTTTTATAAATTGTGTATACTTTTGACTTTAATATTAATTAAGAGATGAGTTAATGGAACGAGTTAATCCTAGAGACACCTATTAACTCGGAATCAAACAAGGAAGTAGTGAATAAAAATACAACTCAAACTGTTTACCGAACTACTCAACAGTATCTCACGGTACCTTGGCCATTTCTTTTTTCATGTCCTAAACTGGCCATAAGTAAGGCATTGTGCGTCGAATATTACAATAGCGGCCATAATGGAGGACCAACGATACCCTTTCTTTGACGGGATTTAATTGTGTGATGAAGTGTGGTTACGACATATTACTTTTTTTTCGTTCGCGGCCGAAAGTGTAATACAAAAAATATAGCTGGTGAAGTTTTGTGTGGAGTTAGTGCTTAGTTTTTTTTAATTTAGGGAAGCTTTTTTGGTATTGATCTTCATGCTTGAATGAGGATGAAAATTATTTAATTAAAATGATTTTACTCAAGAAATATTCGTTTCGAAAATATTTATAAAATGTGACAAACTTCCTAATTTTCTGTTTCAGACTTTGGAGCAAGATATGCAGCTCTTTAGTTTCTGCCCCACGCCAAGGGAAACAGGCGTGAGAGTATGTACCCATGTGTGTTTGTATAATATGCAAATAGAAAACAATCGATAAATACTGGAAATAACAACACTGTACTTCTTAATTACCCACTTTAATTAAAAACTGAATACCACTAATTAAGAAATCACAAATCCAAGCACAGCTCTAAAGACAAAAACAACAAAAAGCGACACAAATTAATTTGTTAATTCGACCTCAATCGATTGTAACGAAAGGGTGTCGGTCCATTACTCGATTACCACCCGCTAAGTCGATACCTTGATTGTGATATAGAGCAATGTAACGCAATAAAGTGTTGCAAATTATTTCATTAGCGTTCTTTTGATTGTTCATAACCGTATCGTGTTGGATTTACTGCGGTGGTTATCGTTACTCAAGAGAGCACTTGATTTTGATTATGATGTTTTATTTTTTAGGCTGAGTGAGCTGTCTGAGAAGTGGTTATGTATTGGGCTATTCTTTGAAGATTCTATCAGAAGCAGCGTCATTGAATTTGTGCCGCTGTGGTGGCAACTGACCACTTTGATCTGAAATATCTCCTCTTTGGTTAACAATTACAAACGACAAAACGCTAATTTCATATGTAGGGCCGCGGGTTGTACACTAGTTATCGCGGCCTCGGCATAGAGGGCTAAGAAGGAACATGGGTGGTTTTTAATCAGTAGAAGTCTGACACTCCCTTTCGCTCTGCCCAAGAGCGGAAGGGGTTATTCGATGATTTTCCACCCGCCAAAAAAAAAAGGACTCAATATAATAGGGATGTTCACTGACTTACAAAAATATGATTCTAATTAGACCGTCTTTAAGATTATCGAAAAATATTGGATACGTGTTCCTTGTTTTATCAAATCAATAAAAATTGATGGAGATAAAACGTTTCAAAGATAATGAGTGGAGGGTTGTGACGTCATTTGTAGGTAAAAATGTACTGACATGTAGCGTTTTCGAGTTTTCGAAGCACTGTATCGTCTTTATTTTTTGTTTATGTGAAAAATCATTTTTTGTAATGATGAACATAAAAAATACTGGCTGTATAGCTGGACGACCAGAGGACAAAAAAATAAACAAAATAAGCGGGAAAGTGACAACATCCGATCAACACTCTTTTTTCTTTATTTAATCATTTATGTTCTTATTTTCCTTGTACTCGTAATGAAAAGCACAGTGTTTACCTCGGGTAAATTACTTATTTAGTCCCTCGAACTATTAGCTCCCTCACTACGTTTCGGGCGCCAAACCCCGTCTCGGGACTAAATAAGTAACTTCCATCCCTTGGGTAACAACTACTTGGGTACTATTTTCTTGTCCGACCCCCTATTGTTATTGGGTTTTTTATTAGGAATTTTTCAGTATCAGTTACGAAGTTTGGATTTGTTCCCGGTAAATGGCAACAAGTTCGTCTCATAATACATGGAACTTAAACATACCTAAAACTCAGCCTAACCCTTCATGGATGACTACTGTGATGTTATGTTATTCGTGGTCTTTGCTTACGACTGGTTGCTCTTAATTTTTGTTAACAAGCAAAAGATTGGAAATTAATAGAAAAGTCCATTAATTTCCAATCTTTGACTTGTTAATGTTTTTCTCCCTTTTACACTTACGCAAAGTCAATAAACCTGTAAAAGGATTAGCATTGCCATTCAACGTGGCAATGCTGCCAGTCTTCTGGGTACGTTCCCGGTTGTCAGCGATGCGGATGAGTACTAGGACGCCTAAGTGTCTTGTTTGGTCGTTGTATATACAGGGTGTAAATTAATCCTTCACACATCCGTGAACCAAGCGTTCTGTAGGTACATCAAACTAAGTAACCCCTACGCAAAAATTTTTGCTAGGAAACGACTTTTTTTTTGAGGTTAAATCACATTTTACGGTAAAATGCAATGTTGCACTCTTGACACATTGCGCTAGTGGGTGCTTTGAATAGTAAAGGGCCCATGGAAGTAATTTAAATAAAGTTAAAACCTGAAAAACTAGAATTTACAAAAACATCTGTGAAAATTTTGGAACTTTGACCCCCAATATCTCCGTAACTAGAGGGTGGAAGTATGGTTTAGGACAAAAAAATGATCGCAGTGGTGGGGAGAATAAGTGCACTTCGTTTGCGTTAAGGGTACTTTTACACTTTTTATGTATTGAAGTATTAACTTTTAATAACTATTTTTGTACATAACCAGCTAATATTTTTCAAACAATAAACAAATTTAGTCGAACCAAAAACCTGTAGTAGGTATATAGTTTTTGTCCCCGTCTCATGTAGGTACACATACACACATCAAAAGTGTCTAGGGATCAAGCATTTTTATGCGGATTTCTTGAGATTGAGATGTGGCTTTGTAATAAATTTATGATTTTATAAATTTATATGGATCCTTTTTGGTGCATTTCATAATTTGAATCAGGAACTGTGAATCAAATTCGAGTAAAAGATGAAAATCAGCTGTCAATATTTTCCCTATAAAAACATACAACGCATTGAAGACATTATTAGTGCTACTGTTTCCCTACTACTGATTAAAACCAACGTTATTATGGAGCGGCGACGTCATTTAAGCAGGGAAGAAATGCTCAGAGCCGTGGGAATGATAGAAGCTGGTTCCCGGCAACGTACTGTGGCTTTAGCTCTGAATACAAGTCAGAGTGTTATCAGTCGACTTTGGACACGTTACCGAAGCACTGGTACCGTGGCTGAGCGCCATGGAGGACGGTATCGCTGCACCACACGGAGACAAGACCGATACATTCAAATCTTAACTCGAAGAGCTCCAACAATAACCGCCATGATGTTAGCCGTGAGGCTTCATCACTCTTCAGGGAACTTAATTAGCGACCAAACAGTCAGAAACCGCTTGCATGAAATGAACCTTCATTCCCGAAGACCGCTACGGGTACCACCTATTAGCAATGCACAATCGTAGGATTCGATATCAATGGGCTCTTGAACACAGAAATTGGGCAGAAGAACAATGGCGTTTCGTGTGCTTTTCTGATGAGTCTCGTTTTGGTATGAGACCGGATACAAGACGTATACGACACTGGAGAACCCCTGGACGCCAACAGCGATTAAAATCCTGCCAGGAAGTCCATCCTTATAGTGGTGGAACCATCATGGTATGGGCGGGTATTTGGATCGGCGGAAGAACTGAGTTGATTTGGATCAGAGGCAACCTCAACGCTCAAATTTATGCTGAGACGATTGTATCAGACGTCATCGTTCCTCTACAAGTGCAAATCGGTCCCTTATTTCAGTTAATGCATGATAATGCACGACCGCACACCGCAAGAGTTGTAAGACAGACTCTCGCCGCAGCTAACATCAATGTCCTGCCCTGGCCTGCTCAGTCGCCAGACTTGAACCCGATTGAGCATGCATGGGATATGCTACAGAGAAGAGCTCTGCCGAATATGGAGGGTATCCAGTCGCAAGAAGACCTTTTTTTGTTATTGCAACGAACATGGGCGGCCATTCCACAGCGTGATTTGGATGAACTCATTTTGAGTATGCCAAACCGATGTTCTTGTGTTGTTAGTGTTCGCGGTAGAAACACGGATTATTAATTGTTTAAGTTACCCAATAAAATTTTAAAGAAAACTGTTATTTCAGTCTTTTTTTCGAACTTTAATGTTAGTGGTTCAAATGTCAAAAATCCTTTTATTAGAAAAATGGCAAATTTCTTTATTAATGCAAAGGTGACTTGGTTTATCGTTACTGTGACTAACGAAAACACTTTATTTGATGAATCCTTAAAGAAAATTTTAATTAATATCAATCAGGAGAAAAGATATTGCAAAAATATATGTTGATCCCTAGACACTTTTGATGTGTGTAATATAATCTTAATTATTGAATATAATAATATATAAAACATAATCTACACGTTCAGAAAAAAAACTGCACATAGTTCCATGTATCTAGGTACTTCTATAAAACATAATATAATAGAGGAAAGTCACCAAATATGAAATAGTATCTTAATATGGAATACCTTCATTTCTCTAAGACTATAAGTATGAAACGCAACACTCGACCATCTTCTGTTCCATTCGGTCTATTGCACCACGTACGTGTTAGTAGACCGAATGGAACAGAAGATGGTCGAGTGTTGCGTTTCATACTTATAGTCTTAGAGAAATGAAGGTATTCCATATTAAGATACTATTTCATATTTGGTGACTTTCCTCTAATAAGGACGTGTTCATTTCTTTTTATTCGATATGCTAATGTGCTCGTTTTTGCACAAACCTTTTTGGCTACAGATTTATGGCACAACATCAACACTTGCGACCTTCCATAAGCAATATATTAACGACCCCATTAATTTACCTTAAATCGGTAAACTAATCAAAATTCAAGTAGTTGTACTTAAAATAAAAACAAATACTAAAAAAAAGAACCGAAAAATTAATTGAATTTTTATTTTGGGCCATTACAAAATCGATAAATTACATGAAGCGATGCAATTAAAAACGTTGACATGTGTCTCGTGCTCACTTACCGACCGACTCACTAAAATAGCCTACACAATCGTAAATAAACATTTTTTAGGGTTCCGCATAACGTCAGACTGCCTCGTTGGTCAAGTGGCCGCAAGCGCGACTGATGAGTTTGAGGTCCTGTGATCGATTCCCGGTGTTATAGGGTTTTTTCTTTAGGAATTGCTTAGTCCGTCAGTTAGATTATCGAAAAATATTGGAGACGTATTTTTTCTTTTATCACATAAACAAAAATTGAAGTCAATATAGTGCTTCGAAAACTCGTTAACTCTTCGAAAACGTTATATGATACTACATTTTTTAACTACAAATGACGTCACAACCACATCTTATCTTCGTTAATTTTGATTAATTTGATAAAACAAAAAACACGTATCCAATATTTTTCGATAATCTAACTGACGGACTAATTAGAATCATTGTTTTTAGACTCAGCCCGATCCTCTATTGGTCCGGCCCCTCTTACATTAGGCTTAATCAAAACTGCGAATGTGGGTGCGCTAAATAAACACCTTTACCTTACCTTCCTGGGATTACAAGCGTGATGTTATGTTATGTATTTAAACGTAATGACACTGAATCAGCTGCTTTTTCACAGATTTTTTCATATGGAAAGAGCTCAGCGAGACGGGACGGGTTCACTCGTGTCATGACATGCATGACTTCCAGTAGATTCTCAAAATACGTTGTCCAACTAAATTCATTGCAAGATACGTTAAAGACACTGGTTTTCCAATACCCAGGTACTCCTAAAATTACCTTGAGAAGATTACAAAACTGTCCTTTATTGACATACAAAACATGCCTGTTTATGTTCCCATACGGGACTCAAAATAATAATGAAAGCCCCTACTTAACCATACTTTATTTAACAGATAGAATTTATACGAAGCTCCCGACGTGAATCTGATTAGTTTTTATATAAACTCAGAAGAAGCTGGCTGAACTAATTTTGTATGGAATTAAAACTGGACGTTGTAATGTCCACAAATCTGTGATTTTATTGTATGCGGCTGTTGAGGAAGCCTCCAATTGTGGCGACCGCTTTATGTTGTAGGGAACCAAGAAATTTTTATTTTGTTATTTTTTTTACTGCTTTTTATTTTATGTGATATTGTATTTTTATCAATTACTATGTAGTTTATTGATAGAGAGCACGAGGTAGAAGTTGTTGTATAAAAATATCTGATTTGTTCACTTTTTCTAGAATCTCCATAACCTTCATTGATACTGAAAATCTTGCTCGATCTGTCTGAGCTCACTTAAACAAAACCGTTGATTTTTGTTTGATTAAAGAATGAGTCAGCTCAAGGACATTTTGAGGAAACAACTACGAAAATGGGGTTTTGTTTTGTCATAATAATAGATTTTTGTAAAATCTGCTGCCTTGGCCCAGTCACGAACCAGTCAGTTGGTAAACACCGTTTCATTAATAGATAAACATAGTAGGTATAGTCATGATTTTTTTAGATATTGAACAAACATTCTTGAACTACTTTATCACTTCCTTATTGATGCACTTTAAAGAAGTTTGTCATTTGTTCAACCTAATTTATAGTAATTAAACGGAATCGTTTATTTTGATATTATCGCCAATTCTTAAAAACTGCATTTATCTACCTAGGAACTAAAACTAGCATAGATACTTATCATCATTATGTTTAATAAATGCAGTTCTGTTGTTAATATTGTAATTACATGTTTTTTTTTGTACCAAATCCACTTAATAATTTTTGTTTCCAGGTGAATCTGTGCCGTGCCTATGGATTAATTTAGTGTAGAACTTCCTATTTACAATAAAAACAACATATTTTTACGTTCATCTTGCATAACATCATCCCAAATTAGAGACATTCCTTTTTTGTGAGCAGCATGTCGCCATAAAAACAATTTGATGGGACCCTGACCAATAATTAGGGTATTATTTATTGTGAAAAATCCCTTCGTTTCGTACTTAATTTAAACAAGAGAATTTAGCGTTTAAATTAGCTTCGTAATGTGTTATTTGGCTCGATTTATTAAGTTTTTTACTTTTTTGGACGCGGCGTCAGCGAAGTTTTTTTTTAAATGAAATTAAAGACATTTTTGTTACGGTCTCGTTGTTATTTGGTTCATAACGTGATGCTTGAGATTTTTTTATTGCTTATAAGTAATAATGAATAAGTATAAGATGTTGCCATCGATCGAATGTGTCTGTTAGATGGCTTTTAACGACACTTAATTTGTTTAAGAATAATTTTGATGGACATAAAATTATAATCATAATAATCGTCTCTTTCAGATGTTTTAATCTTTTTTTGGTATCAAATGCAGGTTAGCATTGCGTGGAGAGGACAACTTACAAGATAAAGCGGTCATCAGTGTGACACTGGCTAAGTTATTGGGATAGAAATAAATCCTTAAAAATGGAGTCATTCTCCCATTTGACTCTTCTCATCATCATCTACCCTAGCCTTTTCCCAATATGTTGGGGTCGGCTTCCAGTCTAACCGGATGCAGCTGAATACCAGTATTTTACATGGAGCGACTGCCTATCTGACCTCCACAACCCAGTTAATACTAGGTAATACGATACCCTTTGGTAACACTGGATGTCAGACTTTCAGGTCACTGACTACCTGTAACGACTGCCAAAGATCATTCCCATTTTTTTTTTTTCTCCCATTTGACTCTTCTAAACATCTCAATTAGTTAAGCTCTCAAGATAAGACATGAAAAATAAGAAAAATACTACCAATAGAGCCTCATCTACCTTCCACGCATCCAATTTTCAACCACTTATTAAAACCCTTTAACTAGTCAACCTTTTCTTCTATAATAGCGCAACCAGACCATCGAACCCCTAACAATACTTAAAAAAACCCCTCACTATCTTTACAACACACATAAATACTCCACAATAAACCTGAAGGCCTCCTTCAATAAAATTAAGACATTTTAATTATTCGCCCCTATTTTGTCCATAAGCTAATTACGGACAGACGGTGGTCTTCTCAAATTAAGCTGTTAATTGAGAAGGCACTTCAGATGCTATTGGCGCAATAAAGGCATAAAAACGACTGCCTACTTGAACGTCCGTGAAATAAATGAGACTTAAATAGGGGCACTTAATTGATTTGCAATTAAATTTTAGAACAGGTTTTTGCTATACATTTTAAGGTACTTTTTTGTATTAATTTGCAGGGTATTTTTGAATTGGAGCAGTACCGATGAAAAGATTTATTTACTTACTTATGCTCGCGGCTTCGCCCGCGTGGAGTTTGTTATTTGTATTACGAGATCATGCTAGCGTAATTAAAAGTATATAGTATGTGTTAATACAGGTTACACTATCTGTCTGAAAATTTTCATCGAAATCTGTTTAGTAGTTTATGCGTGAAAGAGGAACAAACATACATCCTTAGATACTTACGCACATGAATTGATTTCATGATTTCATAGGCCAGTTAATCTACACTAATATAATATAATATAAAATTATAAAGAGGAAAGATTTGTTTGTTTGTTTGTAACGAATAGGCTCCGAAACTCTGGACCGATTTGAAAAATTCTTTCACCGTTGGGAAGCTACACTATCCCCGGGTGACACAGGCTACTTTTAAATTAGTTCAACACGTAAAGATTGCAGGAAAATCTATAAGAAGTCATGGTACGGAACCCTTCATGTACAAGTCATTGTTTCAGAACCCAAAAGCTGGTAACCCTAGAGTCTATCTAATTAATGACTTTGCAAAACTTTTCGACTTGTCCACAGAATAAAGTTACCTTAAGGCCGGTAAAACGTCATAAATCTCACGAACTGCAACAAGCCTACAATAATTACAGTATCAGAAAGACGAGAAATCTTCTAAGCGCCCATATAAGCACGGCGTTAAGCACTCCAAATCTTAAGAAAACACCAGAGAAGGGTTGACAGGAAACTTCCCGGAAATTCTACAAGTTCAATACGTCAATTACTTAGAGATAAGGTCTGAGAAACAAACGTAGACACACGAGCGTCTGTCATCAAACATTAGTGTTTGCGCTCAAACAGTTGATAAGATAACCTTTAGTTGACGCCGACACAATGCTTCGGCGTGTCAATATTTGTTGTGTGAATACCTTTCGGCCTAGCGCGTGCTAGCGGGACGGGTGTTACACCGTAGTGGACGTTAAGGCCTATGTGTGTTCGCGAGACAATAAGCAACTCTGAAAAAATGGTATCATCGAAAAAATGTTTCTTTCGGAATAAAGAACTAAAGCTGGGAATGATTTATATCAAGTTATATGCTTGATTTACAGTTCCGAATAAGTTTTGTATAGGTTCATTAATACATTATAGGTACAACCGTTTTATATTGCTGTAGAAAAAATAAACAGTACTTATTTTTTACAGATGGCGCGGTTATCTATCTAATAACCGCGCCATCTGCATAAAACCTAATTATAATCAGCATAATTATGAAGATTTTGTAGAATACGACTTAATACGAGTGAGTATAGATACTTCGCTTTCCTCGCTGTACCATTTAAACATGAACATAACTTGACGGAGGGTTTCGGATTGTCAATGCTGCTTGCACAATTCTCTATAATAAAGATGCAATCATCGTCTGATCATCTGCAGCTTGTATTTAATTGCCAAACAACAACCTTCCAGCATGCAAATCCCGAAAACACATTTATGTTCTTGAACTCTTTATCATTCGCGTCGGTGTAATAGGCGGCCAGTTAATGCACAAACGAGGCACTTAAGATTGTAACGGATGTCAAAGATAATAGAATATAATTTTGAATGAAGTGTGAACTTTAGTTAAATGATGAATCTTGTATAAGGAGATAATGCGAAACGTTCCTTTTTATGTAATGTAATTTGAACGTTTGAAAAAAAAACATCTTAACTGACCACACTGACCACTATTTTTTCTTTGACCAGATGGTTTTTTTTTCAGAGTACTGAAGGTTGAACATGAATCTAAATAAGAGGTAGTTTTTGGGTTAGGCCAAACTCCACTCTAGGGACAAAATCAAGACACTTCCAGCAAAAGTAGTACAAGTTTTATTTGATTATGATCAGCAGAATTTAAATCAGGTACACTATATTACACATTCCTTAGTACTTCCTATTATAGTAGTGTAGAATGTATAATTTAAAAAGTTATTGGTTATAATAATATTTTTTTAGAAAACTTGAAATCATGATAGGTACCTACTTACAAGTAGATATGCTACGGCTGATATGTATCGATTTATGATATCGCCTCTCTAGATTTCCGTGCCTTGTTGAAAGCTGCATGGTACTTATATAGATCTGAATCACGTGAAAATGATTAATGTAGAACCTATTCATTAAGACCATTCCAATGAGCCAAATACGATTTCTCTACTGTAAATTGGTGGCGAGTTTGGGTATGCTGCAAGTTCCTGGCAATGCCTCAGCATGAGGTCAATGTTACCACGTGGGATATCATTAAAGTAACCGGATACCACATTCCGAAAGAACTAGACCTGTTGAAGATGATTTCATACCTTAATTAACTAAAGAAGAACTGATAATCTTCAGACGGCTGAACGGATTTTCTTGAATACTAGCTAAGAACACTCTCGACCAAGTCTCTTTTCGAGTTAAAAACAATCGAAATCAGTTCATTCCTATAGGTGCTACGATGACACAGATACACACACACCGGTGAATACATAGGACTGTTTTCATCGGGGTTAAAATGATTAATTAATTATTTTGACAACTCTAAATTTTCATAGTCTTCCTTGCGTCACGCCAATGATTTGTGCAGCTCAAAGTTGTACTTACACAATAATATTTTGACACCTGTTTCTTGGTTATGAATACCTGTAAAGGCAGAATCAGATAAATAATAAATATCCATAATTTCAACACGATGTTAAGCTGTTAACACATCAATAATGTAAGCAATAATGTTGCATGTAGTGTTGCCAGCTTACCTTAGCATAATATTGAAGGGAAATTAATGTGGTTATTGAGAGTTTTCATCACAATGATTAACCAGTAATAGATCCTTCAGTTATATCAAAGAGATGTGGATTTTGTGAATAATAAATAAACTGTAAGATTAGGAAGTTGGAAAAAATCTAGTCTAGATAATGATGAATAAGAATTATCAAGCATGGATTAACACGGTTGTTAGTAGTTGTCAACTGGTACAGGCCTATGACGATACATCAGCACTTCTACTAATACTGGCAATCTGCTCTAAAATAAGTCCTATGTATGTAGGTACGTGCTTATGACAATGTAACGTCACACAGGCAATGGTCGATTTGGACACCCCCTAAATCACAAATTGGTCTAGTACAGCGGTTACCACGGAACCTTTTAAGCTACAGACAGGCACTTCTCACTCAGCCAACAGCATTTTCGCTCGCCAATTCTGTAGCTATCCCGCCATCCATCAGCCGTTAGGTTAGGGTTACAAACAATCCCGGAACTAAGGCGCCTACGAGATAAATGTGGGAACTCCTGCCGAGATTCATTCAATTGTTAGTACGGTAATTTGAAACCTGCCATTGGTAACACTACACCTGCAATATAACAACCTCAATAAGGTACGTAGGCCGATAACAAATAGCAAAGTAGCCGTTTTGCAACCACAACGGATTGGCGTAAGAATTGTATTATAATTCACGAATAATCGACCGTCTGTAAGTAAATAGTCGTGTTGGGCATGCTTACCGATTGTTAGCTCAAATCGATTTATTTCGCAAAGTTATACTCGTAGTGGTTGCTTTTAGTGTTCGATCCGTTTGGAAAAGTGGTTATGGAAATAAGTTCTTTAAATGGTATTTTGAAGCTCACAACCTCTAGGTACATGCAGTCAAGTCGCAGACGTGCAAGTTACTAACAGAACTCCCTTCTTTCTTTTGCAATGACTCATGTTTTTTGTTCATTTACAGATCAACAAAACTTTTGAGTTCTGGAGTGGCGATCGCGATCCTGACGATATTGCGTTGGAAGGGCTTCCTTTAGGTGGACCGACGACCTGCAGGGCTATTGCGTATCTTTTAAATGATAGTGGCTATCATATAGTGTACATCAAATAATGTCAAATGGTTCCATTTTGTACTAAACCATAACCAATTTGACAGTTAATCCATGGACAATATGATAGCCACTGTCATTTACAAGATACGCAATAGCCCTGCTGGTGAAGGTATCGAGGATCCTCTGGATGCCAGAAGCACGGGACCGGTCAATGTGGTGACACTGGGGAGGCCTATGCACAGCAGAGCACATCTTTCGGCTGAAATGATGAGTCATGAAGATCAAAATTTTGAGACAGCAATTTTCATATCATGCTATAAGTAGTTTGTTACCTGGATAGTCTTCATAGTTACATTTTTGGTATTAAGTGTGTAGGAAAATTGTGGACTGTATTTTTATTCTACAATAAAATTAGAAATCGCTGACAAAACTGGTTTTTTAATATTTTGACAAGTAATAAAGAATAAAAAAACATAAATATATAAAAAGGTCGCAACAAAGTGAATAACTACACAAAATTGAATGTGTTGGAACCTGATTTATTCCCTTCAATTATCTACTGTGTTTGATTTTCTTCTAATTAAATAACCAGTTCCAAGACATTAGCACTTCATCCCTGAAGATCATAACAAGCACCTAACATGCATATCTAGTACCTACTCATTGTAACATTTCAATGGCAGGTCGTTAGCTAGTTGACCCTTACAAGATTCCTCGCAGTGCCTCGTAATATTTGTCACCATTAGAATTCGTAATTGCTATGCGCTGTGCCTTAGGTTTTCTAACAGTTACGGGTTGGTGATAAACTTACACAGTGCTTAGGTATGTATCTATTGACTGGCCTGTTGGTCTAGTTGTTAGTGACCCTGACTGCTAGGCCGGAGGTCGTGGGTTCGATTCCCACCCAGGACAAATGTTTGTGTGATGAGCACGATCATTTGTTCTGTGTCTGGGTGTAATTTATCTATAATATGTATGTATTTAGAAATATATAAGTATGTTTATCAGTTGTCTAGTACCCATAACACAAGCTCTGCTTAGCTTGGGGCTAGATGGCGTTGTGTGATAGTTGTGGAATATTATATTATTATTATATTATCTACACTAATATTATAAAGAGGAAAGATTTGTTTGTTTGTTTGTAACGAATAGGCTCCGAAACTACTGGACCGATTTGAAAAATATTTTCACCGTTGGGAAGCTAATCTCCGGGTGACATAGGCTACTTTTTATCCATGTATTCCCACGGGAACGGGAAATACGCGGGTGAAACCGCATGACGTCCGCTATTACTCTATAAAGGATGAATGCCTTTGTTATTACCACAACAATTTAGCACCTCTTTTTTAAGCAACGGTTCCGGCTTCTTTGACTGTTTGATTCATCAAAATCAAAAAATTCAAAATTATCATTATCATCCATAGCCTGAATCCTCCCGCTGCTGGGTATGGGGCACTCTTTTCTTGTGCCAATATCCATGGTTCTGTTCCAGCATCAACCAGGTTTTTCTCCCGATGGCAACTATGTCGTCTGCCCATCTTACCGCCGGACGACCCACCTTTCTTTTTTACCCGACTGCGGCGAAGCCCAAAAGGAGGGCTATGTGTTTAACGTGTATATGTATGTCTGATTCTATAACTCCTGAACGGATGAAGGGATTTGAATAAAATATACGTCGTCACTAAAAAAAACAAAGAAAAAATGCGAATTTTGGCGGCCATCACGCGGAATTAAAAAAATAAAAAGTTCCAGTACCATCGAGTAGGGTATGAAAATGAAGGGATAGGAAAAAGGGAGGGGAAAAATATTTATAACACTTACTTATTATGTTTAAAAGAAATTCAAAGTGACAAATCCTATAAACAAACACGAAAGTTAAATAATCTACGAAGAATTTTACGCGAGCAAGGAAAGAACAAACACAAAAGATTTAAAAAGTTGGAAATAAAAAAAAGTTGTTAAAAAACTGAAAAAGCAATTAAACAAAACTTGGAAGCAGGCGGGGTTCATTTGAACATTAAATTATGAAATGAAATGAAAATAGAATGGGGTTCTATTCTATTTTCATTTCATTCATCACACACCTGTCATAACTGCAACTTGCTAGGTGCCCAACTTCATTTTAGTTTGAATAATTGTAGTTAATTTCTATTTTGTTTTCCACTGTATCCTTTTCTGTAATAAAATAAATAAAATATTGTTCAGATTTGCATTGCCCACGTTGTGTTTGACCCACGTGATCATTTAAGTAAATATATTATTCAGAGGACCTATACAATTATACATATCCTCTAGCCAAGATAGTAAACTGTCAACAGTTGATAGAATGTCGCTTTAGTACAAAACACACCAACTATTAAACAACGCTCAAAAAAATTATGTTGCAGGTACCTGTTCACCTACGATAGCTACGTACGCTACACTATATACGTACATAGGTACATCTATAATAACTTAAGTGATGTCTGGAATTTAAAGTCATTGACTAGCAAAGTTCATGTCTGGGCACATAAAAAATTACACACATTTAAAATTTCGGATTCATGGTCATATACGATAGCTAGTCAATTGCCTCTACCTACGCATTATTAGCGGTCATCACCCCCGATATATTACCTGTTTGTTTCACGAGTAAGGTGTGGTCTTTGAATACCTACATCATTTTACTATCAACCTGTAATCACGCCGTGCTAAACATTAAAACTTTCCAGCAAAAACACTAGGAAGTGTCGAAGGGGGGGCGTTTTGGGGGACTGTCTCTTGTAAATAAGTAAAGTAAAGTAAATTTTGACGTTCGAAAAGTGCTGACTATCAGCCTAGTTTGAATAAATGAGTTTTGATTTTGATTTTGATTTTGATTGGGTCCCAAAGACGGGGACAGAATGGTCATACTTACAATAACTTAGGGTTGTGTCTATGGACATAAGTTTATCAATATGAGGCAGGAAGACAACTTTAAGATATTTTCAATACTTATGTAGGAAGAGAACTATACAATAGGAAAGTTTACTGACTTTAAAAAATGTGATTCTAATTAGTCCGTATGTTAGATTATCAAAAAATATTGGATACCTACGTATTTTTTGTTTTATCAAATCCATAAAAATTGACAAAGATAAAACGCGTCAAAGATTTGAGACGTCACTGACCGCTAAAAATGTCATTCTAATGTCTTAGAGTATGACGTCACACGAGTTTTCAAAGCACTGTATCGTCTTCATTGTTTGTTTTCGTAAAAAAAAAAAAATACGTGTCCAATATTTTTTGGTAATCTTTACGGACTAATTAGATTGTTTTGTTAACATCCCTATTGTCATTGCGACAGTGTATTGTCTTTCTTAGGAGGTCATCATGGTTTTTGTAACCTTTTTATTTATTTTTTTGGTGTCGACTCAGGATGTCTTCTTCTTTCATCATTTTCTATTACTCGACATCTCAGCAGTTACCTCCTATAGCCATATCATCCTCACGGCCTATCGTTTCTTTGGTAGGTATTCCTCTACTCACAACCATTCAAGCTTAAACATTCCTCACGACATTTTTCTCATTCCTCCGCATCACTTGAGGAGGCTGTTGGAATTTGTGTTAGTTTGCTATGAGATAAAGAAAACTTGGTTTCCATGACAACATTTTGTCCTTATCTGTAAATAAACATACCCGTTTTCTATTTTTAAGTTAAAATATATTTTACACTATATGTATGTAGAGGTGACTTATAATTTAAACAGCTAGGTATATTTTATATAATGTTTATTGACGTACCTTGTTAAAAAATGCTGTGAATTTATAAAAACATAATTCGTAAAACCAATCGGTAAATCACAAAATTGCAAGATCTCAATTTCCGCAACAGGAAAATCCCGTTCTTAATTCAGCTGTCGTTTGCGCAGTTTATCTAATTGTATTTAATAGTGGCAAATTACCTCAGCAATTTATACTTAAGCTAGAAACAAAGAATTCTCCCTGCACTTCGCAGGAACCGTACATTTAATAGAACGATTACCCGTACTTCACATAAAAGAGTATTGAGCACCTCAATTGAATTGCATTCTTCAGCTGCGGCGGGCTTGAATGCGCGTACGCATGGTTACTTCCCTCCCTCCACCAATCGCGGCTCCGCTTGGGAGGGATTAGGTGGAGCCTCGCTAGCCACACCCACCGCCTTCTACCACAGTTTCGAATTAAGTATTGAGTTACAGATAATAGAGATCGAATGTTTTACTGTTTCTGTTTTGCTTTTATTAAGGGATTACATTGAAAACGGAAATTTAAAGATAAGGTCTCAATAGCCGTAAAGGTGCCTTTGTAAGGTCAAAGTCAGTTAAATCGTATCAAATGTCTCTCACGTCAACGTTGTTAATGTCCTCACTAAAGTGATTGGGTGGATGGTAAAGACATGAGTTCTACAATTAGGTCCTCGGACCTCGTTGGAATTGGTATCTTGTTACAAAAAATGTAATGTCTTTATAAAATAATTACAGGTGTGATGGGTAGACTGACAACTTATACTTACAATGAAGTGTTCCAAAGTTAGAACATGTTTATATTTTAATTAATTTAGTTTTTGTAAAATATTCGAAATAGGAGGTAATGCTCATTCAGTATGTCATTATAGCACTTATTTGTGTTATATAATGTACAAACAAAAACAAGCATGCGAAACCAAAAACAAGGATTCGATAAAGTGAAATAATGGAAAAAGTAAAACAGAAGATTGTTTTGTCCTCTTCAGACAAGCTCAATTGCTCAGTTCTAAATGACATTAATTTCTTTGACAACATATCAATTGAAGTGAAAAGTTATAATTGCATTACTTCAATAAATCTCTATTGTAAAATAAAATACATAATCATAAAAACTCCAGTACACAGTTCATGCACAACGTGTGCGGTCACTATCTAGCGAACTATCATGACGACGTCGTTACTGTCAGCTGCGACACGATAGGACAGACTGACAGTGACCAACTAGCGCAGATGAGACTATTCATCAATAGTGCCATACTTCTGTGTTGGATATAATACACAGGTCATGCACATCGTGGGCGGTCACTATCTAGCGAACTATCGTGACGACGTCGTTACTGTCAGCTGCGACACGATAGCACACACTGACAGTGATCGACTAGCACAAATGAGACTGTTCATCAATAGTGCGTACTTCTGTGTTTGATATAATACACAGATTATGCACATCGTGTGCGGTCACTATCTAGCAAACTATCGTGACGACGTCGTTACTGTCAGCTGCGACACGATAGCACACACTGACAGTAGCCAACTAGCGCAGATGAGACTGTTCATCAATAGTGCTACACTTCTGTGTTTGACATAATACCCAGCCCATGCACATCGTGTGTGGGCACTATCTTGACGACGTCGTCGTTACTGTCAGCTGCGATATGATAGCATATACTGACAGTGATCAACTAGCACAGATGAGGCTGTTCATCAATAGTGTGTTTTCAGAGACACAGTTTTTTAGATTCTAGCAAGTTGCTTTGACAACACCGACGCTTCGACATCTGCGTCATACACATTTGTACAATTCTCACTGCAGTAAGTGACTACTATTACCAAGACAAAAGCGGAACTTTTCCGATAACTTGTTCATTATCATGCCTCCTGTGTCTGTATTTTATCACTAGCTTATTTTATGTGTTAATCCAGGTTACAAACTATCTTTGTGCCAAATACTCAAATCCTTTCAGTAAAATATGTTTTCTTTCTTTCTTTCAGTAGTTACCTAGTTTTTCTTAGCCCTTTATGTCGCGGCCGCGGTATCTCTTACAACATCCCGCAGTCCCGGCGGGCGTCAGCGCGCGTGGAACACAAACGCGCCGTCGACAAGGCCTGTCGTCGTCATAAGACGGACGGACGGCGAGCTAGCCCATTACTCACCGTCCACAGGCCCGCGTCTACGGTGGCCGGAAGCCGTCACGTGGCCCCGACGCCCGGAGTGTCTGAGCGGCTGGGACGTGAAGTTCTCTCCCTCTCACGTTCCGCCACCTCCTTCGCTACCATCACTGCTTCGCAGAAGGAGGTGACGGTGTCCCATTCCTCCTCGCCCCGGACCATGGCTTGCACCAGGGCCGGGCGCGAGAGGTCGCCGCCGCCGATCGCCGCTACGAGAACACGGCGGGGCTCCGCCCAAGCGGGGCAGACCTCCACGGTGTGCTCCACCGTGTCCTCCGGCCGATCCTCACAGTGGTGACATACGGGCGTTTCCTCCCGACTGATTCGGTGCAGGTACCTCACGAAACAACCGTGTCCGGTGAGGACCTACGTTAAATGGAAGGTGAGGGCGCCGTGGCGCCTTACCAGCTACTCCTCAAAGAGGGGACTTACCGCCGCTTTCGTGGCGTGCCCTACCTTACGACCACCCTCACACAAACGAATTTATATTTTACAGTCATTTAGGGTTAGTGCAACATATTATTATTCTGCCTCCTTACATTAAAATTTAAGAAAAAACACGCTGCGAGGCACTAAAACACACATAGTAAAATATTTTTATCTCGTATGACTCTCTCAGCAGACCCTTTCATTTGATACCTTTATCATGGGAATGCATAAAATAAGAACTATTTCGTAATCTTTGCGTGTCCTCCACTTTAGATTTAGAATGACGTCACTGAACTTACCATGTAGGTAATGTCATCATCACTAAACAAGTACCTATATAAAATTTCAGCTTAATCAGAAACCGGAAAGTGGGTCAAATCATGCTTAATTTTTTTTTTAGTTTGCTATGCAGGTGGCGCTAATAAAACCTGTTAAAAATACACAAAATATCACTAAAAATATCTTAAACAGATACGCCTCTGTCCTAAACAACAATACTCGTACTTTCAAAACAATTCATAAAAACACTGTAAATTTTGACACTTTTAGGCATAAAAGTGTCAAAATAATGTCTCTTCTCTGCTTTTCATAGTCTTCACGCATACTCGGCACTTAACGTTGAAGCTTGAACACAAATGCGGTTTGCAATCACAATTGTCACCGTTAATTCGCATACTTGCGATAACATGTCGCTTGTACCTCGACTATTAAAATAAATAAAATTACATACATTTAAATGCTTACCTAAATCAAGTGTTGCATGGACCACTCCGAGAAACATGGAATGGAATATGAACTTTGGAATTAAAGAAATAAAAGTTAAAATTGAATGGGAAACGACTGGTGCTGTTATTATATTTTATTTTTCAAATTATTATTTACTGTGAGCTATTTCTTGGTGTTTTACTGACCGTCGTAATCCCTGAATTTCTTTGTTGAAAGAGTTTCTACTGGGTAATATGTATCTATCGTATAATTTATTATCCTGTAGATAATTATAATTTATTCATCTGTGATTGTATCTCAGCCACTTACCCTTTTAACCTCGTCTATTAGCAGACCTTAAGTAAGCAAGCCAGTACTTAAGCCGTATCGTGTTTACTCGATTTCGTTGATATTAATAGTTGCAAATTCTCGAGTTCATAACCTTGAACTGGCATTTAGTTCTAACCTGTTGAGGCACTTTCCAACATCACCAGTGGGAACGAGAAAAGGCAAGTTAACTAATACTTTTGCATTTGTCATTTTCTCAACAGCATTTAATATTTGCATAAGTATTAGCATCAACTATATTATCCAGGTTTCTGTTAATAACATAATATCTACTGAATGCAGCAGAGGACCTCGTGGCTAAATAATACCAGCTACTCGGGTCGATCTTTAGGTTTAGCAGCACTTGCCTAGTTTAATCCGTGGATGGGTGACCAGTCCTTGCATACCGAATTTCCTCCGTGCCTTGGAAAGCACGGTAAGCCGTTTGTGGGTTGGTGCCAGTCCACCAGAGAACCAGTCTTACCAAGGGGTATCGTTTTACCCAGTTCCTACTAACTAGGTTGTGGAGATCAGGTAGGCAGTCGCCCCAAATAAAATACTGGTATTCAGTTGGATCCGGTAAGACTAGATGTTGACCTCTATAAAGTTGCAGATGATGATGCAGAAAAAAAGTTTGCCTGATACGAAACGATAGAATCTACGAAAAACATTGTTTCTAAATACAAGTCTAAAATGCTACGTTCGAAACGGAGACAAACACAAAACCAAACCGTGTTTAAAAATACGAAACGTCGGGAACTCACGTACACTCACCATTGTCAAAACACCTTATATAATTTCACACCGACATTTTTTTTTTGCATTCGTATTTTCGCAGCGTGTGTGTGGTCGCGAATAAAAACGGCGTCTAAATACGGGATAATGCGCACTCGAAACGGCAAAAGCAAATATTTTTCAAACACCTCTGAGTTGAGTATAATCCTTTGTGACAGTATAATTTCGGTATCGTTGACAATACTTGAAAAAAAAATGAGGGGAAGAAAGAGGACTTTGTTTAACTCAGCGGGATTTCCGATCACTATGTAATTTGTGAATAATTTACAGCTATAAAGGAAGGCGGAGACACGGCGCATTATTATGTTGTCACTGTATTTAAGAAAGGTGCGTTTGCGTCGCATTTGTTTTGTTGTTGTGTTCTTGATCTCTGATATTATTTGTCCTTGTAATGGTTTCACTTTAATGTGGATGATAGTTTTATGGCTTCACGGGAATTTGAGCTTGTTTTTTTTGATAGACTTAGAAATATTTCGTTAGTAAGTTCATCATTTAGTTTAGGGTATTAAAATTTATGAAACCAAATAGCAAAACATATAATTCAGGTACTGGTCCACTAGGTTATCTTTTGTGCTCTCTGTCAGCTTCAGCATTTGTAATCGAACAATAATATTGCTTAAGGTTAATGAGTAGTGCTGAGAATTGAGTTTATGACTCCTGATTTGTTACGCCTATCAAAAAATCTAGCTTTAAACAAAATATTGGATAAACACTTCTATTGTAATATTTCGGTCATGGCTGGGCTCCGAACATCCAACATTTGGCAATTCTGACACCTGTTCGTAATAAGAACATATTCAAAATAGCAATAACCAAAACTTCAGCCATCAAACACCTCCGCAATCCGCAACGGATCATTTCGAATCGATGTAATGACGTAATATATGACGGTTGGTAAAGAAACGAGATACGACGCTCCGGAACGCATACAATTTGTTACCTTTTTAACACGTCATCTATTCCCGAAAACTGACAAAAAAAGCAAGACATGTGGACCATTATAAACGTGTTTTGTATTTAAGAAAAGAATCGAGCTTTATGTCATTTTGATACACTCTTAAGGGTCTTTGTGTGGGACTGAATCGAATAGTCTTTTTATTATTCGTGTGAATTGCGTTGCATCGATTTGGTGTTGAATTGAACCGATTTTTCAAGCTCAGTAGTCGTCCTTTGTTGCTAATGGTTGCCTTTCGTCTTGCCTTTTACATTGACCTTTATAATTTCTACTTTTGCGTCTATTATACAGTACCTACCACGCCTGTTAGTGCATCTGTTAAGTTAAAGAAAAAGGATACATTTAAAATATTGGGTGTTAATTGATGTGTTTTTTTTCTTTTATTCATTAAAAAAAATGCATTTTGGTTTTATAAAAGTTCTATTAAACCCCATTTTGTACCATTTCAGCTTGTGTCCTTTCTCTCTCCGCTACATTTTATTTATAGCATAACTAACGGATGTATCATTATCTAGTGTGTAAAATTTAACTAGATTACGTAAATTTTATTCAAGTATTGATTCACAGCAGAGTGCTCTTATGTCTAACATCATAAATCTTAATTATGTCATAACAAAGTCTCCTCATCAAGATTAGACAGGAAATAGTTCAGGCCTAAACTCGAATCTGAAGAGTCAATAAACAACAGCCTATAAGTAACAGCCCTATGCTGGAAATAATTATGCATCTCATAAACTGCGAGTCCTTTTTAGGGTTATCGATCTATCAAGCAAACGTAGCCCTTCTCCACATTTACCGATAACTGGACTCCAAGACCTGTTTACTCCATCAGTCGTCGGCCACTTCGTCTTTCCCACTCTGCAAGCTACCTCTAACTCCAATTCTTTTCCGGATCATTTTATTTGCGAGTAAGATTTTATCCTTAAAAAACTCCATCCACAGCGTGCACAGCAACCTTGAATTTGTGGCCAACACCAGCCCTTGGTGTACCTGGTCTACAACTTTATAATTACCACACAAACTACCAATCAGCCTATGAGAAGAGTTCGAAATTCATAAGCGTTATCAAAATCATCGCAATATTTTTTTCGTAATGATAGCAATTAGGTGCAATAGCATTGCTCACATAGATTATACGTAATATTATATAAAGTATAAAGTACCTATCTTCTTCTGAAACCTACCATCTTAATATAAATCCTTTGTTAGAACTAAAATATGGCTTATTCATTCATAACACCTGATAAAGCCTTCTAAACTCATGCGCATATTAATGTGACAAGTAACGCCATCTATTAATTTGATGCAGAACTTCATTCAAACTGTGGAAGAATAACAATTGAATATACTGTGCACCTATTAAATAAAGGTAAAATACCAGTCTTTCACCTTCAAAATATCAATCTAAATACATCCAGATGTTTTTTTATTTATGTTGGGACAGGATTTTGGGCCCACTTTTACTTCGAAGAGTAGGAAACGAAAGCTTACTGATTTAATAAAACTAGTAATTTTTGAAAAAAAAACAAAGTTGTGTAAATTGGTGTGTAGTCTCGTGGTCGCAAGCGCAACTGCTGAGCATGGGGTCCTGGGTTCAATTCCCGAGGCGGGCCAATCATGATATTGGGGTTTTCCATTAGGATTTTTTCAGTAGCAGCACTAGCAACCCGGAGTTAGGAAGTTGACTAAATGTTGTCCTCTTGCCTTAGAAAGCACCTGAAGCCGTAAGACAAGCGCCTGCCCTCTTGTCGGTAGTAAAGTAATTTTTGCAAAAATTCGGTCGTGTCGGATTGCCGTCCCATCAGTTGATGACTCTATGGGAACAGAGAGTACATCTGGATCTGTCTATGCACAATCTTTTGTATTGGAAGGATCTCCGCTGAGATTGGCAAACGGTCAGGATTAGTATTATTATTGTTTTATAGACATGGCATTCGGAGTACAATAGTGCAATGTCCAAACCTGGCAGAGGATACTGGCTTTCTCATCATTTCGCATAATTATTATCCCAAAATAGCTGTTTCCTAATTCAATACCATAAGTTGTTCAGTTGCTAATATCAAACCTTCTCGTTGTAATAATTATAAATTATATCTATTTTACTAATAATTCTCTACCTACTGCTAATTGTACTTAAATTCGTTGATCTTAATTTAATTTAACATTCCAGTTAACCAGCGAATTTCCTTCAACAACAGACTGGACAAAGACATCGAGCAAAAATACATAAAGGAGCTATTGGTTCATGGAGACATTTATGAAGTGACCCTCCAGTATCACTGAAGCGCTTGTCGATATGTGTATCCTGCCTATCTATATCTATGGCACTCAGACTTGGTCTTTGACTGAAGTTCAAAAATCCAAACACAACATTTGCCAATGAGCGATGGAACATAGCTCTCTTAATATTCTCACCGTTCAAATGCGAATCACCTTAATAAGGTCTAAGACAGGCATCGCCGAAACTGACAATAAGTCTACGAGGTTAAAATGGGATTGGGTAAGTCACGTTTCTAGGATGAAGCCGGACAGATAGGCGAAGATACACACTGGATACCTGAAGACGGGAGTTGAAACTAAGGCTGGCCCAAAAATCGATGACGTGACAATCTGGACTCATTCCTAACAGATTGGTCAGAGAAGGCAATACATAAAGGAAAGCCATGAAGATTTTTGGCCAGGCTGATTTATTAGAAGAAATGTGATATAAGATGTTCTTAACTTTATAAGGAGAGTTAGCTTTCCTTGCATTTATCAACATTAACTTTTCTTTTGATTTGCATGATTAAGGTCTCACAAGAGTCTTACTGGTGCATCTTTAGAACATAGAACTCATCAATGGTACTCATAGTCCGTAGACATCTAAGTTGATATTACACTGTTCTGGACCAACCAGATCCAGTTTGTTGATCAAGCAGATGTCATAAAAGTATCCTTGATTCAAATCAAAGGTCCCCAGATTTACCTATACGATTACCCAAAATAAAATATTAACTACTGTACCTTTTCTAAGAATATCGTGGAAAAACTCATCAACATGATTCATTTATTTCTGAGAAGCAGCATACAGGTAGTCTGAAGTTTATTACAAGCTTTTATTTTAGCGACGGAAAGCAAAATCATAATTTTATAAGAACTGTAATTTATTCCACGATGTCGGGATAAAGGAGTTAAGTTAGAAGTGTGAATCATTTCATATACTACGATAATTATTATGTGGAATCTTAGTCCAGTAGTTAACAAATTTTAAACTGGTACAAACGATAGGTTAAATAAAAGTAATGATATTCAAATTCATCAATTTAATTATTTTACATTACAATTATAATCTAAACAAGATCTTGGATAATACAAGCTTTGAGACAGAATCAGAATAACATTCGTTCTTCAAGATCCCAAAATACAGGAAGACATAACTTTACACAACCCTCATAGCACATTAAACATTTTTACATCAACATTAAGGTGGACGGAATGCACAAATTGACTTAGCTATAATTTATATTTACAAACACAAAATGAGATCAGAAAATTTACAAGAATTAAAGAAAAAAACTACAGCTAAATAATACTAAAACCCAAACATTGTAAGGATATTGCAAGAATTTATTTCTACACAAAAATTGACACTACCGTTACTCAGATTTAAGATAGAATCTACCAACGCTCCTCTAGAGGAAGAAAAACACACTAAACATTGAATTTAGAACATAAATAAATTCAGTTTAACGCTAAACGCAATATCTACTTAGAAAACAATTCTTCCTCTCATTACTATAAATTAGGCACTCGTGGCATGAGTTAAACAGTAAACTAAACCTTAATACTAGAAGGCACCGTTTTAGGAGTAAAAATCAGTCTTTTTGCATTTGCCAAATAAACATAACTGCTAATTCTCATCTTCTGTATCTAAACTGTCGATAGGAAAGTTTGGATTTAACAATGGACTCTTTCCATTGCTGCCACTTGGGGATGTGTTCACTGATGACATTCCAACAAGGTTGTGTGTTAGACTGTGTCGTCTTAAGTCACAGTTTCTTCTAAACACTTTCCCACAAGACGAGCAGTTGTAAGGCTTTATGTCAGTGTGTGTCAATAAGTGGGTCTTGAGATTCGACCTTTGGTTGAAACTTCTACTGCAGACAGGACACTTGTGGGGAGATTCTTCCATGTGTAAGATTTTGTGGACCGCTAACGTTCTGGACTGGCAGAAACCCTTGCCACATTCCAGACACTTGAACGGTTTCTCCTTTGAATGGATGTACCTGAAAGGAAGATTCGTAGTTAAAGCTTTTTGTCTTTTTACTATTTTATAAAAACCAATAGTATAACACCCAATATAAAACCACGTAATGTTTGAAAGAGTGCTACAGTTGATGTGCTGTTAATATTCTTAGAAAACATCGTATCTTTTGCTCGAGTAAAATATTTATGCAACCAAGTTACTAGAATGACTTATAGCGAGCCTCAAAGCTACTTTTTCTTATTGTTTGAACTGCATGCATTGAATACTTAGGCGAGCTAACAACTATCTTTGTAAATCTATCCAACGGCCTATTAAAGTCAGTTGAGTTAGTTTATTACAGGGGATTTTCACAAAGAGTGACTGCTGGAGGCATATGATACATTTGGGAATATATAAACTTTAATGGGTATAGAAGCAGCAACGGATGCAATATTTGTGAAGATAGATTGTGCTGGACATTATGCACAGAATGTTAGTTAAATATTATGTGCAAAATGTCCAGCACAATTTGCTCCTTCATCTAAATGGTGTACTCGTGTATCTACAACGTGTTGTTGAGATGAGTTGAGCTCAATAAATACATCATGTCTGTAGGCGCCGAAACATTCGCTCTCTCGTGTTCTCCGCACCTTGTGGGAGCAGCCGGGAAGCAAACAAGAGCCCCAGGGTTATTGGTAATAAATTTCTGTTCTCGCTCAGCTTTATTTCCAATATCATTAATTTACACCCTTACTTTAAATTCGCAAAACACCGTCGAAACAAACGAGGTGAATTTATTCAATCCCAAGACTTAAACGTCCAAATTTATCCGTACAAAAACACTTTTAGAGAAACCATAAATTACTTATTATTGGATTTACACCCAGTAAAAACAGTATATAATTACGTGGACGTAAGTTTTAATTATAATAAAACATATGGTTTATATTTCTCACAAATGTTGATAGCAACTGATTTCAAATTAAATTTACTATACAACGTATAATTAACACACCGGGTAACGTGTAATCAATAATAACGCAGCACGATGGACCAGCGATCGAGTGTACAATTCGAGAAAATTATCTCCGTATCGTATAAACAAACAGACTCGAGGCAAGAAAATTACGAGCCGCTCAAAGTAACGTAATACATGTAATAATCGTTGGGATTAGTTAGATCGGTGACGATAAAACTGAGTTACAAGATGATGAATGAAATAATAATTTCAATATTAAAACACGCGATGATGATGGTGATTAAGACGGGCCGGGCGCGCGTGCAGTCGAGCATACCGTGACAGCGGCGCGAGCGCCGCGTTAGGCCTAAGTCGAACCAACGCGACAACACTGATTAATCAAGCTCGCAATGCAGACCGATGGTCTATGAAATTCACATTCTCCGTACTAATTATTGACTAATGAAAATAAACCGTGCATGAATACGAAAATTAGGACCGCAAAAATCGACGTTTCAAATACTAAACAAGAAACAAATTAATTTGAGTCCATTATCCTTTCAATCTACACAAAAAAATCTCAACATTTCGAACATCGAAACTTGATTTTGTATGCGGAGAATATTTACCGAGGTTTTTTTTTATTTCTTTTTGTCATCCATATTAATCCTCACGTCAGGATCACCACGTGCTTTGTTGAAACCCGTCGAAGGCTCGCTCCGGTCCATTATAATGTATCGTGTCAACGGACATCGATTGAACATCGACAGGCCGGGCCGGCCCGGGCTCGGGTTAACCCTCCGGCGTCTACACGAAATTTATTTTATTGCCACAGAGATACGGTGATTTGGGAGGAAATCGCCGAGAGACAGGTGTAAAAATTCAACACCTTTAGTTCTTTTTGGGTGGGGATCTCGAGGAGATAAGTGAAGAAATAGATTGAGAGCTGTTGTAACACTATTATCATATTTATTGTGTTTGAGATTCGTGATGTTTGGAATTCGAATTCTTGTAACGGTCACTAACATCTTATTTTAGAGCATTGTAGAGACGTTTTAAAAGGATAAATATTTTGATATCAATAAAGATATACTCAGAGATTTATATGGAATGCAAAGGAGTCGGGAAGAAAACAAAATGAAAAGCCAAAATTAAAACATCGTCTCTCGTGGGATTAGCGGCGGTTTTGTGAAATAATTTACGAGCGTGACGAAAGAGTTGTCGATACCATCTGCTCGGTCCATACTTAACCCTTTTTGTTTTAAAATATTTTTATTCGTTCCCCACCATTATTCAAAAGTTTCTCATAATGTTTCGCGTTGAAACCCGACGACCAAAATCTTTTATTGATATCGAAAAATGAGTATCGTGAACCTTGAAATGTTTCTCGACACGGTTATAAGATTGTTTTATCTTATTTGAGAGCTCCGCCACGGGGTACTTTTGTAGTAGAAAACATAAATGAACCTGAGTTTTATCTAAGAAAACAAGCCTAAAAAACTGCTTCAGAAATCAACAGGTGTTTGATTACAACATAAAACGTTAAAGCCTAATGAAACATAAATCATGGATAAGATACGGCTTAGATTTTATTGATTCATTAGTAGTTGTCGTTTCCATTAAGTGGAACTCCCTTGAAGACGGTATAAATTCAAAATTATGAGCTTGAAAGCATGACTTTTAAAAAGAAGATATGCAATATATTAGTCAAATTGACTTCATTATCTTTAATAGTTATTCATGATAGAAACACTAAAACAAATAAATTTTGTTTTTACCTGTGATCTCTGAGATGATCTTGCCGTCGGAAAGCTTTCCCGCAAATGTCACATGAATATGGCCGTTCATCTGTGTGTGTCCTTTCATGAATAAGTAAGTTGTATGACTTCGTGAATTGTCGGTTACAGAATTTGCAAATAAACTGTTTCTTCGTTCTAGGCCCACTTCCTCCAGTCTTCTGTTTATTAGATACACTGCTGCCTGTCGATGACGCCGAACTGTTCGTTGATTTTGAAGAGTTTGAAGCTTGTGGAGACAATGGGGCTTGTGATGGACTTCCATTCATTTGTTGTTGATACATTGCATTCATGAGAAGACTGGGATATCCGTTATCTAGATTCTGTGATGAACTATATCCATAACCTTTTGATGTTGATTCCAAGTGTTGTTCCAATGTGAATTCATCTTCATTATCTAAAAGGGCCAAGTCTTCTTCTACTTCTTCAGATAAGTCAACGTCTTCTGCTGCAATGGCGTCTGATAGCGGGTATTCTTCGGGTGTCTTCGGTGAGAATTCTTTAGACGTATCCGACCCATCTATTTCACTTATTTTTGCACTTGCCGTCGCTATCCTTAAAATGTCATGTTTAGATGAAGAACTATTTTCTGATGTATTTGGCTGCGTTGTGTTGTTTACCGAGGATACAGATGTCAAACGTTGCAGAGTCAAATAAGATTCCAAAGCTTGTAAATTCAACGCGGCTGCTGCCGCAGAGTTTGACGGTAACAAAGCCGCTTGCTGTAGTGAGTTCATCATTGCATTTTGAAGAGATATTACTACTCCTTGTAGCGATCTTTGAAGCATGTTTTCTTGTAACAATGCGGCTGATGCAATTGATAAGTTAATGTTTGTAGATGGAGAAGAACTAGGACTCTTACTTGCATTTGTTTTTGTATCCGCATGCGGCGACGGTGGGTCAGCAGTCAACAAACCGTTCATGTCTGTTGTTGTCTTGGTGTCCTGTATCTGCAAGTTATTTTTCAGCTTAATGATGGCGCTTTCCAATGAGTTTAACGTAGATTTGCTGGATCTCGATGAACTTTGTTCTTGCATTGTGGAACTTTGTCAATGTTGGGTCGATTTCATCTGCAGACTTCCACTGGTATTATGTGCACGTGTTGTGTGGGGGGCGCGGCGGGGGAGGTATCGCGTGCGCGTGCGCTGTCCGAGAGGCACGCTTCGTGGTGCGGCGTGCGAGGCGGCTGTGAGGCGCGGCGCGACTGAGCCGCCGGGCAGCCGGCGACCGCCCCGCCCCCACCTCGTCCCTCGCCTGTCTTCCCGCCTCACAAAAGCTCTCTATTTTAGGCAACTCTTTGTACGCAGTAATGGTCACCTCACGCTGCCCTAACGACAGACACGTCCATGAGAAAACGTTGCGCCAGATTTGTTGTAACCCCTTTCAAGTGTAATGAGATTCTGAATGGAATCGTTCGGGCTATGGGAAAACAATGTGATGCGGCGATCGCTTCGCTTGTTTTGTCAGTGGGTCACGCGCATCGGTAAAGGGATAATTGAGTGAAGTGCCGTACTATATGGTTTGGAAAAAATCACCTGTACTTAAATTTTGTTTAGTGTTGGGTGCGCAAATAAATTCAATTAAGAATTGAATTTATTTTTCAAGTAGTAAGAATTAGTATGTCATTTACCTCTTGCTTTAATAAAGATGTATCTAAACTACTAAAAGATGTTGTCTTACCACATTCATACATTCCAATAATAATACCTATAATCTGAATTCAGCGCTAATTTCAAAACAGACGGTAAAACTGGACGGTCCTATCATTAAGATTTAAAGTGTTAATAAGCGTTTAAAATATAATAGCATAGAATTACCATCACAATTCATGACGATGAATTTATTGAACATCGTTTTATTGTCATTTTGTCCAATTTTATTATCCCTTTATGAATTATGTCTAAGTCTAACAGGCTATAACTATCATTGCTAAAATTATATTTATCATACACAAGAACTATAAAATGTTTATCAGACATTTAAGCCTAATCGTATAATGGGGTATTAAATCTGTTTTAAGACCGAATTAAGGTTACCGAAATTTATGCTTGATGTTTAAAGTCATTAGTGGTATTTAGGACTTTTGTAATTACACAAATTTTATTTATTTTACCACTTTTTGATGTTGATGCAACTAAATAAATCAGCTTGCAAACAATGTCTAATGGCTGAATAAATTTTAGTAGGGTGAAGTGTCTTACTAAAATTATTTAATTATACTTAATTAATTAATAATTAAGGCTCTACTAAACACTACCAAAATTAAAGCTATTGTATTGTTCCTGTTGTTGTTTCAATTTTTTTTTTAATTACATTTTTTGTATGAAATTTAACGCGGATGTAAAACTGAACCTTCCATATATTACAATAAATTCAGGCAGACGAAGGTAGCTGACAACAGCTTGTACCTAATATAGCTAATAGATAAATTGCTTAGGTAGTGCTGTTGAATATGAAGTCCTTCCCATTAATGAAGGTATAATTGTACTGTTAATGAGTAATGAATGAGGTAATAATATTACTAACCATGAACAATATTGTAATGAAGATTTATTATTACACACATACATAAGTAAGAAGGCAAGTAACAATGAAACCGCTCCTTTGATAACTGCCGACGTAACTGTGTTAAGATTTCTTGTAGTCAATGTACGAAACTGCACTTTTGGAAGTATAGCTCTGACCACGCTTTGTATGCGACGGTGATATTCGAAAGTAGGTGATAATTATATGTGGAAGCGAATATATCATAGAAGAACTTTACTTTTTGAATTGAAAAAAAATATTGCAAGATTGTGAAGTCAGAACAAAAGAAAGTGTCCCAGCTAAGGGACAGTACGAACTAGTTATTAAATAAATAAAATTAATTTCAAGGAACAGGTACATTAAGAGATAACATTCATCAAAATTAAAACGTATTTTACAACAAATTTTCATGTTACGTTGAACTTAGCTGTTTTAGTTCTTTGCCTTCATCCGGTCTAGATTATATCAATGATTTGAGTTACTGGTGGTTTCTTGTAGAATCTAATAATTGAACATCACCATTCATGATACAAGTAATATCGTTGAAAATTAAAAGAAATGTGATAGTTATAGACAGAAAGAGACTAATTAGGTGAGATGCTGCATTTACCCCAAATGAAATTGAGATCATGGCCGGAGAATGATGACTATAATTGACAATTGATAAGTATAACCCATCCGAAAACCAACAGACTCATTTACGGATATTTTTAAAGTAACTAATTACCTGCTTTTAGCAGACCATACATACTGGATATTATGGATGAGCACACAGACAAAATTAAAGCAAACTTTACTGCAACAAAGGTAGTATATACGAGTACACTTACAAGAAGTGTTACTTAAGTTACAGTCTTGTCTATCACTTCACTTGCTGTTGCACCAACGGACAATACTATCGAAGCATCGTCATGGGTAGTGCTTACAAACAAAGCCCCATGCTCCAATAGAGCGTTGCAATTGCAACAATTGACATGAGAAAATGGGAAGTACGTTTGTGATGTCCAAATGTAGGTTTTTATTTGTAAATGAAAAAGGATTTGTGTGAAAGATGCTATAAGTAAATACTAACCACAGCTGAAGGCTTCTATAAATGAAAACAAGTCGGAGTTGCGCATAAAGGGTTCCGTACCATTGTTGTAGATACCTATTGAGATATTTTCCATGTTATTTTAGCATCATAGACTTCTTATAGGTTTTTCTGTAATCTATAGGTGTTAAATTAATTCCTATATTAAAAAAAAAATAGGTTTAGTAGTTTCGGTGATAAGGGAGGGGTATGGTCGGACAGACAAACAGACACACGAATGATCCTATAAGAGTTTCGTTTTTTTTCCGTTTGAGGTACATTACCCTAAAAAAAGACATGCTGTGCAAGGCACAAATAGCCTGGGATTTGGACAGGAAGATGATGAAAACCGTTTTCTAGAGCATACGCATAATGAGCAGATAATGATCCCGGGCCAAACACCTTATTTTTATTAAGAAAAGAGAAGACTGTGATTCACCCCGTAAGTCTAGAAATAAACTCTCACATTTAACAGCATTGTAAGATAGTTGTAATAGAGTCCGCTATTCGTGATGATTTGACATCAACCACAGAAAAGTGAAATTATTTGACTTTGTCACTCTTCCAACCGCTGAAAAATTTCCTACATTAAAGCCACCACTCAATGACGTTATCCTTTCACCTCCTCCAAGTTTAATGATAGAAGTCACAAACAAATCTCATGAAGATGTAGAAGCAGCCAAAGCACGAGATAATCCAGTTCACGACACGTGTCGTACCACGTACATTAATTCGCGATAGCCCGAGCACGAGTTGGTTCTCACGCCGCTGCCGCCCGGGGGCAGAGCGAGCTCACGACTTACTGCAGATATAAAATTAATTTATCTATAAGTAATACGTCCATGTACTTAGATTATGAGACGGGAAATGTTTTGAGAGAACTTTACTTGTGTAGGCGGCTCTGGAATGGAGATTTGGGGTTTTTTGTGTGTGAGAGACCGCCCATTAGGTTAAGCTAAGCTTCGTCGCAAGATTAACAGTACCTATCTAAGTATTATAAGGATCATTCTTATCAGCTAAATAATACTCAGTTGTCGAATCATGTGATTGCTTTAGCTACGAGTATTTACCATACTTACTTACGTACATCGCTGCAATGTTTTGTTTCTCAAAGTCACTATAGCCAAGCGGCTAGACGGTTAACAATTGTTTTCAAACAGTTTCATCTTTCGCAATTATTTTGCTTTTAATTTTTGACTTTTCCACCATCGATCGTTGCCACTGATGGATAAAATGTCACTTGTAATCTGGGTTCTCTGGGGTATTTATCAAGTGGTGACGTATGTTACGCCCTGTTACTTAAACTTAAACGTAGGATTTAAAGAAGTGATCTTTAAATCCTACGTTTAAGTTGAGGTATTTCGACTCTGCTATCAGCTACTTGTGTTGCTATACGGCTTAAGGTTTAGGAAATGAATTTCTTACGTGATGTGAACATATACTCACTGATGGATGGAAAAAGGGAGATTATTAAGAAAATTGAAAGTAAATTGAGCAGGATGACTGTTTTAGTTGCACAAAGTATTATGTATACCAGATAAGAATAAACCTACAAATTCAACTTTAATTTTGTGTCGCTTAATACTAATACTAATGTTATCATAATGTATGCGTATGTAGATGTATATCTATACCTTTTAATGTTCACTCTGATGTTACAGATCTTGATATCTCAACTAATTCTCGTTCTAACACACTCTCGCTTTTACTCACATAATAATTCAAGCCATTCTTCATACGTCATTATTAATTTGTATAACTCCCTACAAATTTTACCGACTGTGTCAGCCCGAAACCATAACAATTTTTCACCTTAAAATTTAATAGGAAAGCTAATACGGCCATAAACTTACTTAGAAGCGGGACATTACTCAATATCAATAACTTAATTTCCTGCGCCATCAATCTTTAGATTGGACTGATATCAAGTTGAGTTTATCACAATTTTATTACCACATATGTCACTCCCACCAAAACTAAAACAATGTGGTCACACTATTTTATATATTGTGTTGGTACTTTGGCTTTCTCCACGCTATCTTGTGATTTACCGACTCGCCAAACGTGTCTGGCACTTTTCGGTGGATTTTAGTTGAATTAGGTACTATCCATAAATTATTGCGATCGATTTGGTCGCCCTATGTTATAGGTTACTTAAGATGGCGGCAACTGTTTATTTTCTTTCCTTAATTGTAAACATTTGGTTGAGAAATATAATAAATGGTTTGTGACCTTTTGAGACCTTTTAATATTGCTTTTGCCTAATATTTAATTCAAAATGCTTAAGAAAACGATAAAGTATCTCCAAGTAGATTATTTTGATATTTAATTAAAACATATTTTATTTTTAATCAGACACTTAAACGTGTTAATTAATAAGTTTTAAATTTCTTCCAAATGGCTGCTACTTTAAAATGATAGCATTAATTTATTTCTGTATTTTGAGTACCTACAGCACGACATGATATCGTGAGACGGGCACAAATATCATCCGGATTAACATAATGCATATCATTCAAATACGACATCTATAAGCAGATTCCTCTTTACTTCTAAATAAAATCAACGACGGAACCCATTACCGAAACCATAACAGACATGAAGCCATTACATGCTCCATGCCCTCATATGGACTCATTGACACCATTTCACTTCGGTACTTAAAGGTAAATTATTATCAGGTCACAGGTCGAGCACCATGTGTAGAGGTCGTTATGATAGCTTGATGATGATAAAACAGCCACAGTTTTGATTAAGTTAGACTTTACAGTTGAAGTTATTACATTTTATATGTATGTGTTTATTAGATGTGAAGTTCTGAGAGTGTAATCGAAGGTAGACCACTGAACTAGTTGAATGTGTTGATGGAGGAAGAGAGAAATTGGGTTTGCTAGCGAATGGATTAGATAGCTTACCGTCTGTTGATGAAGAACTTGTTTGATTAACGAAAATGCACCTCCATGGTCGTAAGTTAAGATTTTAAATACAAACGTAATTAGATGTTGTTGTCGTGTTAGTATAATTATCTACCGCTTCGTTGGTGGAAAATATCGTGAGGAAAACAGAATGCCTGAGGGATATTTCTCGGCAGCATGTAAACCCACAAGGCCTCCTACTAGGTAGACTGATAGCCTGATGAAGGTTGCAGGGATCCGCTGGATGCGAGACGCATGGAACCGGTCAATGTGGTGACACTTCTGGGAGAGAGATCTATGTCCAGTAGTGGATGTCATTAAGCTGAAATAACAATGATGTAAAGCCTAGTCAGAGGCCCATGGACGGCATAAAACTCTAATACCAATAAGGAAGAAGCAACATTATCTAAGAAAATTATTTATTTGGCATAACTTATCGCGTCGTCGACTATTGCATTTTCGTTTTCTACCATTTATCAAAATATTAGCTAACTAGTCTTCACAAATAAGAAGATCTTATTCTTCATTGCCATATCAATAATTCTTTTTATTATATCTATGGCGTTGGCAGTGACTTCGGTCAGATCCAGGAGGTTAAATAAAATGAGTATTAATTTTAGCACCACTAAGTAATTTTCTGTTTCTGACTACCTACAATCACTGTCAAGCATAAACACTCCACCACACACAACTCGCGTATTCTTTGAAGCTCAAACTCCAAAGACGTACCTCACTTCATTCATTATCTAATCACGATTCACCTTTACACCATCAGTTTGCCATAAAACCTCCTCCTTCAAACACGATGGGCTAACAGCGTGTAATAGTCGCCATACTTCACAGATACCGTCCAAAATTATCCGTTTAATCATAACGAGCCCGCCATTATTGCCCACGTTGCTTGATCGACCTCTATGTGTGATATTGTGGTGTGTTGTATGGCGGCTTAAGTGATAGACGGTGGTTGATAGAGGTCCAAACACACTTTGCCTTTGGACTAAGAAACTCAACAAATCATCATCGTCTCATTTAGTTATACCGAAATTGTTCGAGGTTATGGATTCATAGCAAAATCAGACGTTTTTGAATGTTTATATTTAGAATGAATATACCCAAGAATGTGTATGTGGGATGTTTTTGGGGGAAACGATCATTCAACAATAAATTATTTTTCCATTCAAACCAAACTATGGCGCCGAACTCGTGCATGTCTTACCCCTGTTCTGTTTATCTATCGTCTTCTCAGTCTCTTAAATCAGCTACCCTCGACTTCTGTAGTTCACATAAGTTACCTACTGCAGTAGTATCCCAAAGAGGCCTACCACTGAACTTGCCTTTTATTTTGAAACATGGTGGAATATCCTCATGGATGTTCTCTGCCTTCAGGCGAGCGGAGGGGTCTGCCAGACTCTAACTGACTATAAGCCACCCCGGTGTTGATTTCCCACACTTGCACCAGGGATTATTAGAACTAGTGTGCCTTCCACGATCCTCGGCAAGTCCTGGCGCCCCGCGTCTGCTGACCGTTGGACATATCTCCCCAAGCGTGGTCAAATCAACCAGTCTCTAACTCCACCTAAAACACGTTCTCTCTTATAACTTCCACCACCCAACGGTTATGCAACGCGTGGCATCGTGCGTGACCGCGGCGTCGCCCACACTGCGCACGCGCGTATACAATTTGCATTCAGATACGATGCCCAAGCTTACAGTTGTTGAGTACAGAGCTACAGAGCTATCTCTATACTCTGTAACTGTAGGAAATTGATTGCTGATTGTAATGTTGGGTATCAAAACCTACGTGCAATTGGGATGGTGATGTATAACTGGATCTTTCTGAAGGGGTTAAAGAATATTGGTTTAATAGATTAAGAAAGTTAATTTTGGAACCCATTTTAGGAGTTAAAACTTGAAATAATTACAATCGTCAATTTTCTCAAAGGTTTTCATGAATAAAGATGTTAATCCTGTAATGAAAAAATGGCAATTTAAGTTCGAAAAAATGTTTAGGACAAAGAAACTGATGCGAATTTTGTTAATTTTGAATTTTAATAATATTTAGTACTTAAAGACGTTCTCCACAAGATAGCATGAATAAGTCAAGAAGAAGAATACGAAAACGGATTTCTACATAGATTTAAATAAAAGCTAAGTTTTACTAAAATATTGTTAATGTGATTGTATTCATTTTGCAGATGATTAAGAAATTATATAGTAATTGAGGCTATTGAGAAGAGGTCTGTCTATCAGCTAGCTAGACTAATGTTTGTACGAAAATATCCTATATAGTAAAACACGCTATAGTTAAATATAACTAATTTACATTTGCAGTTAGTCTTACTGTCACTTTGAGGATTGGCCAACATTTTTATCACACGTGTTTTTTCTTTAGAAAATCTTCCTGTCCTGATCTATTTTGTGTATCATTAGAAAACTATTAACAAGTTTATTATGCACAAGATGAGAAGAATCGAGGAAGAAGATATGCTGCGCCGACCACAAATAAGTCAAGAAGAAAGATGACTATGATTTTTTTTAACAATAGGACACATTGTTATCCAGTAACTTATTTAGTCGAGACGGGGTTTGGCGCCCGTAACGTAGTGAGGGCGCTAATAGTTCGAGGGACTCAATAAGTAATTTTCACGAGGTAAACACTGTGCTTTTCATTACGAATACGAGGAAACTAAAATTATGAACATAAATTTTTAGGTAAAGAAAATGAGTGTTGATCGGATTGTCGCTTTTCCGCTTATTTTGTTTTTTTTGTCCTCTGGTCGTCCAGCTATAGAGCAAATGATGATGATGTTCACCATTAAAAGAAATAGCAAATATTTTGCCGCAATCTATGTTATTTTAGAGAAATTGTTAAAACTACATTATTAAAGAGATATAAGATATTCTTAAAAGTTAACTTATGGTATTTTAATTTTAAATCGCGCTGTAATTAAGTGGTTGTATAAAATGCTGGAACATGGTTCAATAAAAATGTCAAATAGACCTAGTATTTTTTTAATAATTTGACAGCTGTCTGTTGAAAGCGATTATAAGCGGGTTGAAAAGTAGTACTTTCAACCGGCTCCGCAGGCATGTTATGACCTACTTTCAGAGAAGGAGTAATGAAAAATATATCCCTCCATCCAAGTTTTAACCTTTCTGTCTTACAAACATCTCCGATGTGTTCCTATCTACGAAATATCTGTAAAAGGCAATATAAATACGAATAAAGATAAAGCGAACACGCATTTCTAATCTCGCTCCGATATGGCTGAACATAAGTACAAACAACTTTACTATCATGCCTTCGTGGTTGAAACAGAGATGTTCTGTTCCTAATTTATCTTATGTTCCTGACTTATGTACTAGGCGTTTCTAATGAGGTGTGACTGAGATGCTTCTCGGTTGCCTTTTATATGTTTAGAATTAACTAGCTTTTGCAGTCTCTTAGTTCGTAGCCTCAGTCTTGACCAGTTTTGTCGTGGGTCACTATTCTGGGTTTAATTATTTTAGTCTTTTGTGTCGATCAGTTTACCCAGGGGTATCGTATAAGACAGCTAGGCAGCCACTCCACGCATAATACTGGTATTCAGATACTGTCTCACCGGGTGGGCTAGACTGGAAGCCGACCCCAACATAGTTGGGAAAAGACTAGGCAGATGATGAAATGTTACACAGCTTTTTGAATCATATGAAAGAGACAGGATTTAATGTGTAAGAATGCTGTCACGACTGGCAGTGGAGAGTGAATAAAAAAAATGTGTTACGTCGATCTCAAGTAGAATAGGACAAGTCAGGAAGACGATGATGTGTAGATTTTTTAATGAAACCGGGTAATGTAGACAATTAGGTCACTAGTATTAGCTTAAGGTTAAGATTTAGAATGTCATGAGTTACTTTTTGTTTTAAAAATAAATGTAGTTAATTTGTTATAGTGGGATGAATGGGGGGATTACTCGACAATTATGTGTGTGGGGGGATTAAAAGAAAATTGTGTTTATTTGGCATTGTTCCCAAAAAATATATTTTTTACAAAAGAAACAAGCTGATAATTCCAAAAGGGCCTTAGCTCAGGTCAACGAACTAAGCGTCGCGTCGGGAGGGGAGTTTTTATCACAACTGCTAAGTCTAAGGCTTACAAATTATGCTAAAATAGAGCATATTGGGTTTTTTAAATTCATAATTATACTCGTACAGCACCGGAAAAGTTTTCAGCAATCATTTTATATCCCATACCTTCGACGCATAATCAATAAACACATTCGACTTTATCCAGCTAATATTGTACGAGTATTTACGAGCGTCGAACATTTACAAACAGATTTGCACCGACTATTGCAGCTCAAGTATTCGTAATCTTAGCAAAAGGTCTCAAGTTTTGGCTCGAAAGTCGACCTCCGACCTGCTATGCGCTTAAATTATTGCAAACAACCGGTTCTTACATATTCGGAGTCACAAGCCTTTGAGTACTTATATTCATGTTTATTATTCCCTCTCTCTTCAATCTGTAGGGATAGAAAGAGACGACAAATCAAAGTACGTTTGGATTTAAAATTTCCGGTTGGTAACATCGAAATTGCGGTTTTAGATTGGGATTTAGGTTATGTCTATTGCAGTTTAGGGTTAAACTGGGTAATTTAGGGCTTAAGCGTAGCTGGGTAGACATTTAAATGAATATACTAATAACAAAAAACTTTTGCGGTTTATATCAGCAGAATTGCCGTTGAAGTACAAGCACACTTCGACGAACTAACTATTACGAAATAACTGTTTTTTTTCTTTGATTAAGACGTCCATTTCTCAATAATTCACCAACTCATAAATACCGCTAAAATAGAATGTAATTAAAATCCTTATTTATGTCAACGCTAACACATAAAGACAGATATTAAAAACAATGATAGGATCTACAAATTTTATTGTCACCTTTAACGATATATCAAGTTTCAAAACTAAGAAGGCTGTTAAAAATTCTTGGCTACCTATTATGAATAACTCAGAAGTTTCTCTAAAATGATGTAGAGAGGAGCTAGTGGCAAGATAATAATGGTAGCTCGAATCAATCAGGTTAAGTTGCGCTTGCCTAGGTTGGTCTGTGGATGGGTGAAATTACATATCGAGTTTCCTAAGGCAAGTTAAGCTGTTGGTCCCGGCTGACATTTGTTTATCTTTGGAACTCGTGACAGTCCCAAAATTCTGACAACCAGTCTTACAAAGGGCTAACGTGTTACCCAGTACTAACTGGGTTATGGAAGCTAGACCGGCAGTCTATCCTTGAAAATACTGGTATTCATATTGGAAGCTTCATTCAGACTTCAACATAGAACTGGGAAAAGGCTAGCCAGACGATTATGGTCTATAAAATGGTGTACAATAATTTCAAAATTTCAATTTTTTTTTTTTGTTTTCAAAATTTACTTTATTTTACGTATCCTTTGCTTTAACTATGTATATGAAAACAACAAGATAGAAAACCTGTTCTTTTTACTCTTTTGAAAAAGAAGACTTTTCGCGATTTCATCTGTTGGTTTTTGCAGAAAATCTAAGTTTGAAACTTGATATCGTTGGAGTGATTCTACAAAATGGGTCGGCTAACGTAGACTCATTGCTTTTGTCCTTGACGACGCGGTTAACTATGGACCTTATTATAATGCAACGCCATATGATCTTGTTAAGTACAGTTCTTTTGAAGATAAACAAAGTAATGTGTGTTTCTGATAAAACAAAAGCCTGGAGGTGACTGCTGATCAGGCACACGGAAAAATAAAATTTTATATCATATCGCGAAATTATGGCCTGTTTACAAAATAAGGACCCGCGTAAATATTGTTTTAAAGGCAAAGTTCCGTGAATTAAGCGTGCCCAAACATTACCAGTAAATGTGCTTCTCAGTGTTCACGGCTATAATGTTTTATGAGGACTTCAATGTTTTACGATTGTCACATTTAATTATTTCATTGCCAGCAATTAAAGTTTGGAGGAAAGCGATTTTTTACGTTTTACAGCTGCATTTGAGTAAATAAAAGCTTGAATCACTGTCTTTTTTATACCACACACGATTTCTGAATAGTGATGGGGGAATTATGAGTAATTACGTTCGTATCGACTTTTTTTTGGGTGTGATTAGTTGACTACTCAAATGTTTATTTTACAAGATTATTTCTAGTTTTTTGATAATTGATTGGCAGCTAAAGCGGTTGCGTAGTGTAATTTTTTTGGCCTGAATTTTTGATTGGGGTTTTTCCAAACGCTATTCTTATTCCGCTTTCAAGATAATCCTGGGTAGTAGCGATGGATTGTACTCTAGAACCAATTTAGACAGACTGTTGTTTTCAGAGTATTTTATCAGCAACAGTAAATTATTTGATTTCCTTGTTTGCATTGCAAGCTAAAAGTAAGATCTTTAGAAAACTTAATATGGTTATTTTAAATAGATATACTCAAAAAAATGCGTACTCTTGTACAGATCAGCAAACACTCAGCTAATACACAAATATCAATTAAAACAAATAACTTTTTAAATCAACCTAAAGCAAATAACTCATTAAACTCAATGTTTGATTGGTCAAAAAAAGTGGATAATGTAATTATAGTACATTACTGCCGCGGTCTATAATGACTACTTTGCTGGTCGCGCTGATGATGGCCGACAGCGCAGCGTAGCGCAGCTCCAGGCCGACACAGCGCGGTCAGCGTGCAGCACTTGATGGACGAGCTGAGATAAAGGCCGAGACCGTAGGCCGAGGCCTTTACAGCGAGGACAGCAAGGGCTGCAATGATGGCCAAGCTGTAAGGCCTAGAGCGTAGCTAGGCTAGCTCGAGGCAATCATAGCGTGACCAGCGAAGCAGTCATTGTGGGCCAAGGTTTGTATAGTGCTTTACTCAAAAATGCAAGTACCTAATCTAAATAAAACCAGCAAGTAATTTAAATAAAAAATATATTAATTAACTAGACTTTTAATTAAAATGACAATTATGAAAAGTACAGTTACTAAAATTCAACACCGACTTTCCCGGTTTGATATTACTGATAGTTTGCGATAATTCTAATGCGGTGTTTGACTGCTGGATTATTTCTTCATTTATTACTTCATTTAAATCTTTTTTTTTTTTACCTTTAGACGTACAAACAGCTGTGTTTTAAATAAAATCTTTTTGGAATTGATTTTTTAAAACGTTGAAACGTCAAAATAGCGGCCGGCAAAACATTGCCGGCCTGTTAGAGCGGCCAGCAAAACTTTGCCGGCCGCTCCTTGAAACAGACCGGCAAGGTCGACTTTGCTCAAACAAGTTTGTCAAAATAATGACAACATTACATGCATTTTTGAGTAAAAGAATTATCTTAATTGGTAGACACGGATATAATATTCATAGCTATTCAATAATACACAATCTAATGGGCACTAACATAAATAATGTTTCAATTAAAACCAATCTACCCATCTATCGACAAGCAACCATCGACAATCAGACAACATCAGAACAACACAATAATTCTTTTCGGATCGCCCATTAAAGTGCGGTCCGTAAATTTGACAGGAGCACGTGCGTCGATATCGATAGGCACTTATATCGATACTTTTTACTGTCAGCACTAAATTTGATCCAAATCCTTTCGGGTATCCGGATTTATTGACGACACTACGACTTTGGCTCGATATTTATTAGAATGAGCATTAACGAAAATGATTTGACGTTTACAGTTTTAATTAGTAATTTATTATTTAAGGAGATACCACTAATTGGCGGTGTTTAGTTTTTTAATAATAATTTGGAACGAGTAAAATAAAAAATACTGGAAATCTGCACATCCTGTTTGTACAGGTACACCCACGTAATAAGAGGCGGCCAAACTTTGAATTATATTCTGTCTAAATAGTGTGATTTTACAATTATAGTGTTTATAGACGATAATTTATATTATGTACTGATTTGGTAACTTGTGCAAGTTACTTTGTGTTCTGTGGTTATTGCTCGCTTAAGTTTCATTGATTGGTAGTTGGTTAAAGTTGGTTAATTTTCTTGAACTTTGTGCTAGCAATGGTGAACTTTTGAGATTATGGAAATACCAATCTTTATACTGATTATTAAAATAAATGTAAACGGCGGTAAACTTATTTTCCTAGAAAATTATCAAATAAATAAGATTTGATATTCTACAATTTTTTTAATTTGATTCTTAGAATCATTTGTGAATGATTTAACCATCAGGCTATTAATCACTTAAAATATTGATGTGCCAGAAAAACCCCTTTATCAAAAATTCAAAAAAATACCTTACAATTTAACCCGTACTTATTTACATTTTAACGATATCAGCAATCATTCCCTCTCATTAAAAACTTGCATTCAAAAGATATATTTACATGATTATTTAACCCTAAATTGGCTACATTATTCGCTGTAATAAACGCAATTCGAATAATTTAAACTGGTATAGTCAGAAGCGTAGTCTAATAATTGCAGCATTACAAAGTTCAGGTGAAACCAATCTAAGATTTATATTACATTGTTTCGCATAGATTAAAATACGATTTAGTATCCCTCGCGCTGGCGGTGGGTTAAGATTCTATGGTGTTGATAGTACCACTTTTGGTTTTTGACCGTAGATGCTTTCAGTGTTACTGCTTACCATAGTGGGAATGCTAGAAACCGTAGAAATGAACACGAAGCTAAATACATCTTTGGAAAATTTAAAAGCATTTCGAATAAAAGGTACTGTTATTTTTGTGGTGAGGTTTTGAACTGACACGAAGAAGTCAAAAATTGGAAATTATAGCTAATACTGATAAAAATGTTCATAAATTTACATTATCAAACACAACTTATTGTGTTATTCCTTGGACCACACTTACTTTGCCATGCAATCCCAATAACTAACTCTCACTATAATAACTTCAGCAAATTGAACTGGTAGTGCCCACTTACTTGCATCCTCGCATCATTAATAACATCCCTGCCTGTCCGGCAATGCAATTACCAGTATCCGTTTTCGTACAAATTGACACGGATACAAATTGCGCGGTATTAACCACTCTATACGACTCCCGATGGCCGACCTTTCATACCCGGCTCTTACGGTCCGTACCCGGGGTGTACGAAACGGGTACGAACCGGACAAATAACGTGGTGTGCTAATCTAATTACTTAGCACAATGTCTTATTTGTAAGTTTTTGTTGCGCAATTAAGTACGGCTTCGTTCCGCGTGTAAACAGGGATCGGCGCAAGCGCACCGATTTGTTACAAAAGCGATGCAATTTTGCGCTTTTATTTATTGATTTGTATTGGCCCGTTTGAATTGAGTTAACGTTGGTAATTAATTTGATTTGTTCTTTGATGCTCAGTGTGTAAGTGTAATGTTAATTTGTGGTGAACCAGTCATAAGGTTTTATATACACGTTTGGATCAAACGAAGCGACGATTGAGATGATTCGGATCATCGAACAGGGAAATGAAGTTAGATACGAATTAAATTTTAAGTGTTTATTTTAATAAAGTCTCTAATAGGCTTTGCAAGTTCTCTAGTACGTTTTGGATTTTTACATTTTTTTCATTTAAAAAATAAAAACGATCCAAAATAAAGACACTTCAACTATTTTTAGTTGGTACTCATGACGACCTCTAAGTTTAGTTGTAAAAGATTCCCTAAAAATAACTTCAAAATCCAACTCCATTTTACAACACCACATTTTTACCAACAACTAATAAAACAGAAAAACCTCTCCAATTATTATTTTATAAATAAAATAATAAAAAAAACAAACATAGATCGTAGATCGGTGCGGAGCCTGCGCGTGCGGCGTGGTAACAATTAAGTCGATTAGCACGCGTCATTTGATCAAAACATGTCGACTCGTCAGTTGAATGGTTTTGTAATAGCCATGGACTTGGTAAACATACCTATGGAGACAGGTAAAAAATGAATGAAAAACATTTAACAGCGAACATCAGGGTTCTGTAAGCATTGGTAAAAATATTTGGAATATTGATTTGTCTGTTACTTATCGTCTGTTGACCATTTATGAAGGTTTTTTAAACTGCGTTTGGTGGACTATGTAGGCAGATTGTAGCCTCAGAGTGTGAATTTGTGCTCAATTGATGGCAATAGGCTTGCTCCCTATTACGGGACTTGAACCAAACTGGCGAAACCCTTTAGGGATTACAGACGTGGCGGTATGTATGTGTGAATCATCAACCCTTCTAAATGCAATCCCTAAATCTAGTTTAAGTGTTAGGTAACAGACACCCAGGTATAGTGCTGTAACATAGAGGTCTAAAGCCCATTTGAACCCAGCGTCTTAAATATATCTCACTCTTAACCTTCATTTACTCAAGCTAATAATTGTCTAGAAGATAGAGTTGCCTACGCAAATTCTATTATACAAGTAAGCGTGATTGCACAAAATCAATTATATACAGCATTCCCATTTAGTTTTATACTACAAACAAAATTCTCCACACCAAATGCACTCTTGTCTCTTCTCAGCTAAGATCTAAAACTCTATGGGAGATGGAACAGAAAACGTAACCGGTCGAATTCGTTAATTTAATCGCTGTGTGTTGTTTCAATTCCTACTTAAAATTATTCAATTGCTTTAAGGTAATTATAGATAAGTTACGGGTTAAATCTACATTGTTTTAGCTTGGGAGTGTCAGTGATACAGGGTATATAGGCCATTATTTACAAGAACTTATACCAGGTTAGACTGTCACTGTCGTTGTCAATCTAGCTGAGTTTCATAATAGACAGAGAGTTTGTTTCTTATTTATTAATGAACTAGCTGCTGCGTTACCTCCGTCTGCGTGAAGTTATCATGAAATATAACTTCCCTATTTTAATCGGTTTTTTTTCGCTCGTAACTCTTATTCTTTTTTCCGTCAAAATCAATCAAACAGATATAAAGTTTTTTTGTTAATAGTATTTTGAAATTACAATCAGACACTTCAATTTAATTTTATTTGTATAGATGGGCAGTCCTAGTTCCTTGCTAGCACAAGAGCTAGACACAAGCAAAGAGAGACGTACACACACAGCAGTGCGTGAAGTCGGGCTGTGAATGATTATGAAGATAGATGAGGAAACTTTAGTCAAGCCAGTCTATTTATGCAGTTTTATGCATCAGAAAGGAGTCATAGGTCATCAAACTGTGTATGAACAATAAATAATGAACAATTTTTTTCAAGGGACGAGAATTTTCTTCAAATATCTTCGTTTTTTGATAGTATTCATCATAAAATGTCGTGTGTAATCATTGCTGCTAGTCTTCTACCTTACTTACCTACTTCATCAATTACTTACTAACTTACTTACTACAGTGAATTGAACATTGCAGTGTAATTACGAGTGAATAGGTTTCTTCAACTCAAGCATGCTCCAGCGTTGGCCACAGCTTCACTTTAAATCAGGCGATTTGGGACCAAACACAAGCCAATGTAGTGCCGAAAAAATCAGAATGTAGAAAATATATTCCTTATTTGCGAAAATTCTTCCAAAAACAAACAAACGAAAATTATATTTTATAATTCCGATTCTTCCAAAAAGGGTTAGTATGTCAGAAAAGTGCTTGTATACAGAAGAAAAATAGTGGATTAAAATCCCTATTAAAATTAATTACAGGCACATCATATTGATTTATTATCCGGTAGATATCATAATGGTATCGATGCACCATAAAGACTTCGTGAAGACCAAGTTTAACCCAAGAAACTATTAATGGCATTATTCAAATTCCTTTATTAGATTACCAGTGGGGATCCTACTGTGTGGAGAATGCGAAATGTAAGAACTCCTTGTTTTAATAAACGTTATGTATTATTTTTAATGAAATATTACTTCGAAATGTACGTAAAAGTGTAGTCTCAGCTAAAATGATGCACGCATTACGTGGTTTTATGATTACAATTATCTTTTAATCCGTTGGTTAAATGAATGAACTGTGATTTAATGTAGCTTTTGGCAGAGTTATAATAGATTTTAAATTAGTTACAATAATAAATGAATATAGGTTTGTGTTTGCAGCCTCAGGTATTTTAATTTTTCCTCCAGTTGTTTTAGTTTCTGCATCAAGCTTTAATTATGGGGTTTTTTAAGCCAGAGCATGTTCTGGTCATTTCGATAATTAAAATTCTCTCTCAATATTTTTCTTCCAGCATAAAATACGAATATTTTCACACTTGATAAAAAGCAACAGTGCAGCAAGCAATGTACAAATATATTATGCATACAATTTATTCAAAGTGTATGTCAACGACGGAGACAGTGAAACAAAAGTACAATTAACGCGCAACATTGTAAACTCATATGTTACAAAAATCTCATTGGGCATGACTGACAGGGCGAACAAGCATCGCAATACAATAAACAAAATATTTCATATTTCAGAAAATATTAAGCGAAACATTTCACAGCTGGTATTAAAATATACTGAGACAATAAACTTTACCGCTACTGGCCCATAAAACACTATATTTACGCCAGAAAGATGTACGACTCGCCACAGTCAAAATAAACTCTTAATTTTTTATATTAAGTGTAGCCGTCATTGCTTCCACCACATACAGCGAAGTCATGACTTAAACCAATAAACATGAAATATCATGTGATCGTGAGACGCATGCGTGATTTCGACTTTCGTGTTACACAAAAATAGCTACACGCAACCAATATTGGACGTTTAACAAAACATAGATAAATATTAAATAGACCTTTGTTGTTTAAAATATACATAATAATGCATTTATCATCGATGGCTGTCTAGTGCACAAGGCCAAGAGAGGTGAAGAAGACGTAGCTGAAAAGCCGTAGGTGTTACGTTCGGTAGACGAATGGCATACATTGTTCAAAGCGGTATTGGAAGACTGAAACTGATAACTGTGCAAAAATTAAGGGAGTGAAATTGATTAATAAAAAGGCGATTAGGTTATCAACAGGGACAGACACCTTGTCTGGGTAGGCAGTACGAGGTATCAAAGGATTTGAATTCCAAAATAATTGCATGTTTTATTTTCTATAGGTTGTTCATCATCAAACATCATCAACAAAACGGTTCCCATGACTATAGATATACAAATGATGTATCTTGTTAAAAAAAACTACAAAGTTAAGATGTGGAAAGATCCTACCAAAACGGATTACAAATTGACACCATTGTTGATCCCATCGGGTGACGGTGCAGTGACGATTTGATTTTTAAAACCAAATCCACAGTCTTGGTTGACAGTAATCACGTTACAACAATAATAAAACGGGGCTTACGGTCAACGCATTTCGATATCAGAGACACGATCTACTGCGTTCCATTTGTCAGGTGACTCAGCGATGTCGTTGACATGACGCTCTCAAAATGCAAATTTTCGAAAAACCGAACAATATAAATCTCGATCGTTCGATCTCGATTCGGTATCGTCTTGTCCCGCCAAGCAATTGAATTCAGTCGATCACTAATCGATGTCTTGTCCGTGATAGGCGCGGTCGGGGGCCGCGGCAGCAGGGTGCCGACTTACCACACAATCCATCGTTAACTTCTTTCTTTCTTTCATTATCGTCATCACTTACAATATAAACCCTACACCCATCTCTTTTAAAGTTCATAATATTTAATTCGATATTAAATATTGTATCTTTTTGTAATACGTTTTCTACCGCATCTTCGTCAGCACGGTTGGTACAGTCATGAGTAATAAACACCGTAAGACTTATTTCTATAATATAAATTACCTTGAACGTGCTATGGAGTTGTATCGTTTTAGAATTGCGTTTCGAATTTAACCTCATTACCTATCTTAATAAAGGATTTGCCCTTTCGCGCCGACTAATCACAAATGAGCATGTAAAGTCTGTAAATTATGTTGCATTGAGTTCATATTACTGTTTTTTACTTATTGAACCAGAGGTTGCTTATTCATAATTAGCCCCCCTCGAAGTTTATTACTCCTGTACGAGTAAATGAATGTGTGCAGTTCTTGATTTGAATGGTTTGTTACCTTTTATGCGTCGATGTCTATCAAACCGTTCTTTGTTGCAACTGACGTTTTATTCAAAGGGGTCGGTGTTATTTGTGGTATCATAATGGGTTTCAATCAGGATCCATTTATCATTGTTTGCTAAAAATTTATCGGCGGAATAATTTTAAATTGCATCAGTTTCATTGATCTCTCTTTTGGTATCTGTAGAGGTAGGTAGAGGCCTCTATTGTTATCCCTATGGAGATTGTAACTCTGACGGGTTGTTTTAGATTGATATTGTGGGGCGTGCTCTAGTTGGTATAGAATGATAGTCATCCATATAAATTTCTCCGTTCCCTATATAAAGTGTGGAAGGTTCGGCTGATGACGAGTTTAACAGTGAAGCTGAGCCGCGCTCGTGGTCGCCCCCTGCCGCCGCGCGCCAGGGGCCGAGCGAGCCCGCCGAACTAAATCAAATAATGACTAATCGATTCTCTCTTATATTGCACAGTAGGTACACGTCAAACGTTATTCCCTTTAATTTTTAATATTTAAGCGTTTTTGTTCTGTTTGCATAAATCCGAATTCGTTATAGACAATGCAATGATTGATTCGTTTTAATAATGCTTTGGCGGTTGATTGATGTTTATTAGTTCAGTAGTCGGAGTTTTGGGAATCATTAGATGAGAACTGTGTCTTATGAAGAGTAATGATCGAATCGCTTTCGGTACTCAACTTAATTCGAGGTTTGAGCGTTTGTTATTTATGATTCGATCCATGTGTAGTTACTCACACTACATTGATATCATAAGTCGGATGCCTATCATCATTGGAATCTTTGATTGTGGCTGTTAGAATGTTGTCTTCATTCCTTTTAGGTATTCGAGTCATGTATCTATTAAGTTGATTGCTTTGAATTATTCGTTTTTTTTTTCATATTTTTACCGAAAAACTATCTTACAAGTATCTTTATAATTGTAAAAAAAAACTAAATACGAAATTTAAACACAGACATAAAATATGTCAGACTCACTTTATTATTAAGTGAAATAGGCATCCAGTCCAGTCTAAGCTAAGCTACATCAATAACATTATTGATCTATTGGACCCTGTTTCAAGCAGAACTCAAAATTGGTAATAATTTACAAAATCGAAAGTTCTGATTCAAAACTTTACGGATTAGAACTTTGTTATTGTGAATCTACCTTCCTTTTCAGGCTTTAACAGAAAACAATTTACTGTTAAAGCCTGAAAATGTTTTCTTTCTTTAAGTGAAGGAATAGCTTGTCGACATTCTGTTCAATAATTTCGTCTATTCGTGACTACAAGCTCAACTACAGTTTTATATAGCCTGGCTTGCGCCCACGCATATCGTTCACACTGGATTAACAGGTTATATTGTTAACTTTACTTTTTTTCTCATTTGCTCTTAGATATTAAACGCTCAATTATTTTTATTTGTAGAATAGATGATTGTGACTTGACCGTGAATTTTGGTCGCGTGGCTCAAAGGTAAATTTTATTGTTTGGTCAATCGTGATTGCGTGATTGTAGGTACAATTATTTGCATACCGGATTTTTGAAATCACCGATAAAAGTTCCGGTTCGCTGGCTCTGTAAGGTCAATCATCTCTAACTATTATATCTTAATGACTAAAGTCTTTGTGATGACTACCCAGCTCTTAATTGGTCGTTGCGTTACTCGTATATTTTCTTGGTGGCTTCGTAGAAAACTTTCTTCCTCGTTGTATTAAAAATGTCTATGGGTGGTTCAATGAATTCCTGTAGTATCTACTCACAGCAGATTTGTTTTTTTTTTATTGAAGTTATCGTTTCCTTCTCATCTTATCTTAAGTTACTGCTACTTTACTTAACGGTTCTTTAATATTTTTACACCCTTCTCCAAATCTTATCTATTCCCTATGGGCTGTTTCCAAATACCTTACTTCAAGTATCATGTAGGTTATATTGTCATTACTTCATCATCATTGTCAAGACCAATCGTGATACTGACATCTACATACCATTACTATGTATCAACGGTAGTCCATTTCTTGGCGCCACCAAATAGTCATACTTTCTCCCAAGCTTTATTATCATAAAAATAACCTAGTATTAAACGATCTATTCACAGTATGAGAGCTGAAGTACGAGTATGTGTCCAAATATTCAAATATCGTAAAATCTATATTCATAGAAAACTTGGAATTGCTACGACTTTATTTGAAACTGCTGTTAACGTAAATGTCTTGAATTGAATATTGTTTATGAATATAACTTTGGTAAAAGACTTTGAATGTCGTATAGATGATTATGAGAGTAAGTGGATACTGAGGTGAGAATTTTTTTGACAATGTAAATGGAACAGAACAGAAACACAAAGTTAAATTAAATACGACAAATAAAAAAATAAAAAAAACATAGATCTGATGTGCATTATCATTTTAGCCGCTCAGATCAATCTCGATGTTAACCCTATATACACCGTGTTTCTGTCTTATCATGGAAAGCAAATTTGTAGTTCTCTCACAACCAGTGGCCCGAAAGTCTGAAAATCAGTCCTATCAAAGGGTATCATATAATTGCCCGGTATTAACGAGGTTGTGGAGGTCAGATAGGCAGTTGTTCAATGTAAAATACTGAACAGGAAGCCGATCCCAACAGTTGGGAAAAGACGATAATGATGATACTTTACCAGTTTTTGTAAAAAAAGAGGCAGTACCAACAAAATGAAACACCATGCACGTATCCAGACATTGTAAAAATAGTACTCCCTCTTATATTCTTAAAAAATAACCAATAACTTCGTCATGTTTATTATTTTCAAAGAACTACTCAAGAATTCATGCAATGTCTGCCAAATTGATCGCAATGCAGTTAGAACAACATGGTCCCTGAATGCGATGTGTACAAATAAATTTGAGGGGAAGGATTAAAAGGAATTAAATCCGAAACTACCACCTAACAATTTTACACTCTCCGTTTCCCAATTTAAAGTTCGAATTACTAAATTAAAATAGTGTTCCAAAGCCTTTTTCAAATCTCGACTAGTGATGCGAATCAGAATGTTCGCCGCAAGTTTGTACGGGAGTCGAGTGCAGGTGACAAATAGTCACGCCATACTGGAAAAGGTCGGGGGCGATGCGACACGTCGATGTTTTTATTTGTTTAAGTCGATGACTTAATATTAGTGGCGGGAAACATCAATAGTTTTATTAATTAACAGGAAAAGACACAAAAATAAGCATTAACATATTGCAGTCTCGCAAATAATGATTTATACCAAAGATTTTGCAGATAAACATAATTATGCTCTAGAACTAAAGTGACCAGGCTCAATGAAATAATATTTACTGTGCAACTAAATTTTGATAACTCAAAACACCTTAAAGTACGACTTCAAATTAAAACTAAATATAATTAAGAGAATATATTTAAAACATGCACATTATTCTCAATCTATCTATCGATAAAGTTTCTTGCAGCTTCACGCATCCACACATCCCTAGTTTTATAGATTCATATCTCTTAAATGTATGCAGTCAGCAGCATATAATTCAGGATTACAAATTGTTTGTTTTAGGGGAGACACCAAATGTATTGGCGAGATTTCAACTTAAAAGCTTGGCGATAAATATAAAAAATCCGATGACGTATGGCAAGCAAAAGATTGCGATTTTACTTTGTGGCCTTTTTCTTGTTTGCCTGACAAAGGGTTTTTAGTAAATGTTTGCTGACAATGTTAGTTTGGCCTTTGTAAATGAGTTTGTGGTAATTATTTGTCGTTTAATCCTTTGTTAAGATTCACTGATGAATTTCGCAGATTTTTTATTGTTTTTTTTTTGTTTGGTTACGGAAAGGTTCTCGTTAGTGCGTGATTGTATGATCCTGTATGGATCGCTACTGCTCTTGAAATTGTTTTGGGTGTTTGTATGTTTGTTTGAGTTGTAGTGATGATCCAAGCAATTTTTTTGGAACAAATTGTCAAAGTATTTACGTTGCCCTCTTCTTTAATAACTGGTTGTTTTTATATCATCACTCATCATAGACTTAAATATTACAGCATGCCTGACGGCATTTATTTTTAGCCAAGTCAGTGGTCCATGGGCAGGAAAAAAATGCTGAACAAGGTTAGCCAAAAATCTCACGATAAGTAAATGGTAAAAGGAGTTGAAAAGAAAATTAACGTGTTTCGGCCGACCCGGGTAGAAAGATGGTGATTACTTATCATCATTATTTAAGAGCAGCGGTGGCCCAGTGGTATGGGCCCGACTTACTTCTACTACTTGCTACTAACTTGTCGTGGGTTCGAATCCAGGGTGCATTACTTTGTGTAATTTATTTCATCACCGCTCTCTCAAAACGGTGAAGGAAAACATCGTGAGGAAACCGGCATGTCTTAGAACCAAAAATTCGAAGACATGTGACATCTACCAAGCCGCACTGACCCCGCGTGGTGGATTTTAGCCCATCCCTCTCCTAGAGAGGAGGCCTGAGTCCCTGCAGTGGGAACGTTATAGGCTGATGATTAGATGATGATTATTTTCCTGCCTTTACGGCTTTATTTGGGGTCACCGTTCCTATCTTCTTCTATATTTTTTATTCAGACGTCATTTAAGTTGCCAGCTTTTCCTAGCCACATAATCTCTTACGCAGTCCATCACTATTCCGTAAGTGTTGACATGGTGATAAAACGTTTTTATCTAGAACTCTAGAGGATCATTGACAACTTGTAAGTTCTAAATATTGACTCGTTGTACCGATTCAGATACCTACCTAAAAATATAGCTTCATAATAATACGGATGTTTACTGACTAAAAAAAATATGATTCTAATTAGTACGTCTGTTAGATTATCGAAAAATATTGGATATGTATTTTTTGATCTATCAAATAAACAAAAATTGACAAAGATAAAACGCGTCAAAGATTTGAGTGGGGGGTTGTGACGTCACTGACCGCTAAAGAATGTCATACTAATGTCTCAGAAAATGACGTCACACAGTTTTTAAAGCACGGTATCGTCTTTATTGTTTGTTTACGTGAAAAAAGAAAAAAATATGTGTCCAATATTTTTTGTAAATCTATCAGACAGACTAATTAGATTTTTTTTTGTTAACTACCCTAGTGTAAACTTGTTCATTACTAAGTAGTTATTGACTAGATGCTTATAATCCCAGAAGGGTTAGGCAGATTTGTTCCTAATGTAACAGGAGCGAGCCTAATGCCATCATCCAGGCAAATCTAGACTCCGAGGCTACTACTGAGAAATTCCTGATGGTAAAACCCAATAACCTATACCCGACCCGGGAATCCAACACAGGTCCTCATACTCAGCAGTCGCATTTGCGAACACTACACCGACGAGGCAGGCAGGCAAAATTGTTAATAACTTTTATGTTATACCTATGGGGTTGGCATATCCGTGTGGATAAAAACCCCTTTTATAAAGGGTGTAAAGTACCCTTAACGCAAACGAAAGGCACTTGTTCTCCCCACCACTGCGATCATTTTTTTGTTCTAGACCATACCTGGGAAACCCCTAGGTACGGAGATATTGGGGGTCGAAGTTCCAAATTTAGCACAGCGGTTTTGGTAAACACTAGTTTTTCAGGTTATAACGTTACTTAAATTACCTCCATGACCCTTTTACTATTCAAAGCATCCACTAGCACAATGTTTTAGGAGTGCTACATTGAGTTTCACTATAAAATGAGATTTTTGACCCAAAAAAAGTCGTTTCCCAGCAAACATTTTTGCGTAGGGGTAGGTACTTAGTTTGATGTACAGAATGCTTGGTTGATGTATGTGTGAAGGGTTAATTTACATCCTGTATAAATAAAGAATAAAAAATAAATGTTGTACCTATACCTATTAAATTCTTGTCTTATCTTTACCTCACCTTCTTCAGTTTGTAGATACTTACTAATAAAACTTTATATCTTTGCTTCCACCTAAAACGCTTGGTTTATTATTAACTTTGTCTGATGGCTTAAGCCATTAGTAGGATTTGTGAGCGCATAAACATGGTGTCACCTCTAGTAAAAGTCACCACTGATATTTACATCGCATAACATTGTACTGAGTGTATTACCTTACATGCACTGGTTTGATACTGCTCGTAAATTAAAATCTTCATGTAGTAGGATAATCTTTTTGTGCTTCTTGATTTCACTGGTAACCTGGGTTGAGTTTCAGTTTAAAATAAAATGATTTTTTTCTAGTAGGAAAACAAGTAAGGGTTTTTTTTTGGGGGTGGGAAATCCTCAAATAACCCCTCCCGCTCTTGGGCAGAGCGAAAGGGAGTGTCAGACTTCTACTGACTAAAAACCACCCATGTTCCTTCTACGCCCTATAAAAGGCCGCGGTATCTCTTACAACATCCCGCAGCCAAGGCTGTTGATCTCAGCTGCTATTTGTAGATTTTTGACAGTCGATACTGACAGAGACCTAAAAGTCTGAGAATCAGTCTTACCAAACAGGTATTGTACCCAGTGCTAAAATAGTTGGAAAAAGCTAGGCAAATGAGGTGATGAGGCAATATTGATCGTATTACTTTCTTATAAAATCGTTAATAAAGGGTGTAAGTACCCTTAACGCAAACGAAGGGCATTTGTTCTCCCTAACATTGCGGTCAATTTTTGGTTCTAGATCATACCTGGGAACCCCCTAGTTACGGAGATATTGGGGGTCAAAGTTCAAAATTTTGCACAGCTGTTTTTGTAAATACTAGTTTTTCAGGTTAAAACTTTAATTAAATTACTTTCATGACCCGTTTACTATTCAAAGCACCCACTAGAACAATGTTTTAATAGTGTTACATTGAGTTTTACCGTAAAATGTGATTTTTGACCCAAAAAAAGTCGTTGCCCAGCAAAAATTTTTGCGTAGGGGTACTTAGTTTGATGTACAAAATGCTAGGTTGACGTATGTGTGAAGGGTTAATTTACACCCTGTATATCCATCAAAGAAAAATCGTTTACATAATATCATACTAACAGTTTATAAAATGTTCTCCCAACAGAGCAGATTACACATCATAAATATTGTAAACGCGTTTTAAATTTCGTCAGCCGCCATTTTACGATAACATGTCATTTTATATAAAAATACATATAACATTATCAATATATTACAGCTTATTGACAGTGTTATAGCAAATTATGACTATTTATGTGCAAAATTAGTTCTAAAATTGTATGATGGAATGTTAAAGTTTCATGTGACAAATATTGTGGTTCCTACCGGTTGGGGAAAGGAGACGTTATTTATGACAGTTAGGATTAACTTTCTGTGTATTGAAGTGTTAATATTTGTCCATCATAATCTTATTTTCATATAATAGCTGTTATTATGAATATAATGGATTTAGGATTAAGGGAAAACAAGAGGTTATGAAGGATTCAATCAGGTTGTCATTCATAAATAACTACAAAGATTAGTCTCATCTAAAAAAAGTATAGACAGAAAAAAAAACCTTATTTTGTGATCCCTTATTAAAGAATTAACGGTATGTAAGGCTTAGGATACATTATTGTGAATTATGAACAGTCGTTGCAAAAAAGTTTTACTCGAAACTTAATAATGACAAAAAAAGTAATAGATGCATTATAAATACTCTTTACTTTTCATAATATCGAATGCTGTCAACATGTTTTGAAGTATAGTTATCTAATATTAACTGACAGATTGATTTGTTTTTCAAACGAAGATTGATCAATGGTCAAATTAGACATGACGTGATCAGTGCCGGACGTAAAATGTTTTAATATACTCGTAAATCTTTTCTGATCTATGAATATGTTATATGTGCCTATATGAGTGGAACATTGATAGGTACAGATTGTGTTTGTTTCGATTTCGGTATAATTCTTTTTTTAGTTATTTATCGAATTTGTATGGCAGGTTTTTTGGACTAGAAATAAGTGTATATCTTTTTGCTGTTATCCCGATTAATTGGGGTCGGTGCATTATGTCGCCTTCTTCCATACTTCTCTGTTACGTTACCTCAGCAGTCACTCCTTTCTAGCCTTATAATCCTTCATTCATCGCTTGTTTGGTCGTGGAAGAAGAGTCCTTGATATACCTTTTTTTTGGGTGTTGGGAAATCATCAAATAACCCCTCCTGCTTTTGCACCCATGTTCCTTCTTAGCCCTTATTGTCAGGGTCGCGGCATCTCTTACAACATCCCGCAGCCCCAACGGGGTCCTTAATATACCTTCAATGTGATAACGAGAAGGGGCATTATAAAGACTTACGGAGTTAAGGATCGCAGTTTATTTAAACAAATAACTAAACTTATGTCCTTAATGAATTTGTAAATAACCATTGTGGTTTATAAAAGCTTATTTAAGACTAGGCTTACCTGTCTATGGCAGGTTTTTTTTGGTAATTGGTACTCTCAAGTATCTTAATATTTTGTTATCTAACAGTGGTAGGTAAGTATAAAATCAGCTTTCTAACATTAGTATTTTTTTGGTTTAAAATTTTATGGAGACAAGCGCATTTTATATACAAAATCTACATGTCAAATCATAATCATTAACACCATCGTTCTCAACGATCACACCTCGAGAGATGAATCGTAAAGATATCCTCAAAAAGACATAGGAAAGGATTCGCATCGTACGGCGAACGGTCAAAGTTGAGCGGTTGAACTCGATTGACCTCGCAAATCCGTTACTGATGTGACTCAAGGTTCAGGGGCTAGGCAGCGGTCCAGGTAAGTATCGATTGCACAGAAATTTGATGTGTTGTTAAACAAGTCAGTTAATTAACGGTAATTACAATGTAGAAGAAAACAATGTGGGAATTAAAAAGGTGAATATCGGGATACACAATGGTCAAGGTGTACCCAAGTCATAAGGAAACATAAAGAGCACATGACAAGAAAAACGTAAATTAAGACTGTAAGAAAAGAAGCAAATCAAAGAAAAACCGGATAAATTTATAAAAAATATGACTATGAAAGAAGACTAAAGTAACAGAGTTTGGAAGAGAACACGTATGTTGTGTCTTGATCTCTTTAAAATAATACTGAGAAGGTCCTTCTTCAATTCAGAGCGGATGGAACTCCTAAAAATTAGTTACGCGTGAGCCTCAAAAATATTTCAACATAGAATTTTGACATAATGTTACTGTGGAATAATTTGGACCAACTTTCAAAGACGCCAATAAATCAGCCGCACCTGCAAAAGCTAGTCTCTGTCCTAATAAACCAAAACAAGAAAACGTTGGCCTCAAAGAAGGACCACTATTTCATAATGGAGTGATGGTATTTAAAACATTTAACACTTTAGCTATTGATAAATTAACCGCACCTACAAAAGTTACTCAGGTTCTTAACACACCCAAACCAGACGACATTGACCTTTTATTAAGGGATTAATTATTTGTCGGGGCCGCGGGTTGTACACTAGTTATCGCGGCCTCGACATAGAGGGCTAAGAAGGAACATGGGTGGTTTTTAGTCAGTAGAAGTCTGACACTCCCTTTCGCTCTGCCCAAGAGCGGGAGGGGTTATTTGAAGATTTTCCACCCGCCAAAAAAAAAGAAGGGGTTAATTATTTTGCAGAATGAAATATAAATAGATCTCAGATACTCCATATTTTTTAAAGATGACCTTGTCGTTCTTATCCCTAAAACGACTCAAAAATGGCGATGAAAACAAAATGTTCTTTTACTTGCTCCAAACGAGTACTACCTATCCAATAGTCAAATTGACTGTGATATCGGAAAGGTTCATACCATATTCCTTACACTGTAAATACCAGACTGTAGAAGTGTCTCTCTAGGTATTTGGCATGCGGAAAATATGACACATCACGGATTATTAATAGAGTCAACCCAAAAAGATGCGACAAAGATCCCTAAAAAGGAAAAAAGGGCCACAAAAAGCGATTCGCAGCTAATTATCTCGTGCAATAAAACCGTTCAGTTTAGAATAACAACGTGATGGCATTCGAGACACGCGGGACATGGCCTTAGGCCACTGAGCAACGGCCGGCCGCACCATATTTCACGGTGCCGCTCCAATGGTTTCGGGAACACCCGCTGAGCTCCTGAATTAAGTAAAAGCCTTCGAGCTCTTGTTTCTTGATACCTCTAGTTGGGTGTAAGGATGTGTCCTGAGTGTGCGGTTTAGTCAAACGATAAAGATTGAAAATTTTAGAATATTTTTTAAACTAACGATTTTTGTCGCAATGAATTTATGTTTTCAGAGCAGATATTCATTAGGATAACTTTCATGGAAGATAATTTTACATATACTATAATATTTCCTTACATATTTTAGTTTATTGGGATAGCTTGTAGTTTTAACTAAAATCCTTGTCAGTTTGCTCAGAGGACATCATTCATTTTCTCAAATAACACGACTAGCATTTAAGTCTGTATGTTGTCTCCAAACGTAAACCCTATTTTGTAGTAAAAACCAATTTCACATCCCTAACATTCCAACGAAATTTAAAACAAACCCTACCATATAAACATACCTTAACCCTCCTTAATAGATGTCTCGGACCAATTTAACATTTGACGTGTTTTTAATTTAGCGGCCGCGCCCGCGGCACCCGTCCGGCTGGCCACCTAAATAACGTACATATATTACCAGAAATCATACGCCGCCACTCATTACCGACCTCATTTGAATATTCCGGGTTTATACTGGATATTTTGTTTTTGTGGATGCCTTTTGTGTACCAGAGATTCCGTTTGTAGTCCATCTTATGGGTCTTGAGGTTTGGATTCTCTTTTTATGTTTATAATTGGTTGTACTGTCACCAGAAATCATCATAACTAACTTGTTTTAATTACTCCTGGTTTACCAGATAAGTTGGTTCTAGTGTTGTCGATCTGGTTTCTATTTTATTATTTAGTTTAATTGCATCCATCTTATAATGTTTAGTGCTCACGTTTCTATTGTGACCAGAAGTCATACGCTCTCATTCGGTTCTAACCTCATTTGAGATTCTGGGCTTATGACGGCAATTAAAATAAATATGACGATGAATCCACAAAAAAGCATTTCTATGTTTTTTGTGGATTCATTGTCTTGGTTTTATTTGATTATTTAGTTTAATCACATCCACTATTGTACTTAGGTCGGATTGTCACTGCAAATCATGCGACGCTACTCATTACTAACCTCATTTAAACATGGGTTTATAGTAGAAATGTGAATTTCTATTGTATAGGTACCATAAACATTCATTTGTGTCTGACTGGTCTTTGAGTTTTGGCTCCTATTAAGTTGATTTTTACCAGATAAATGAAGTCGTTAATGATGATATTATTATCATTACCGACTTCATTTTAAAATTCTGTGTTAATTTTGGATATTTGGTTTTTATTGACGCTACGTTGATTAATTATATTCAAATCGTCTGCTTGTTTGATTTCCATATTCGTAGTTGTTGCACATCTTACAAAAACAACTGCATATTTCATTAATTCATGTTGCAATATTCCTCGATCACGCTAAATACATATTCTGGCTTTTGTTTTATAGCCTAGCCGTGGTTAAAAAATGAAAATGTAGACCAGCTAAGTATCATTACAAAAATGCACAGGTTACCCTGTTTTGTTTTTCAGTTAGCATATCTGATATTTTTTATTATTTGGTTAAGTGATAAATATTTCCAAAGCGTTAACATCTACGTATATATAGGATAGTAATAAATTAAGAGGTTACCACAAGATTTTTATATAATATTCAGAAGTTTGGATTTATAATTTCACAGACTACTTAATAGCTTAATCCATAGCGTACTTATGCTTATCCATACCATATTATATTCAGAAGTTTGGATTTCTAATTTCACGGACTACTAATAGCTTAATCAAAAAGGCAAATAAGAAATAATCACACAACTATATAGGTAAGCTTAAAGCTTACCGTTTTAAATTAATCCAATTAATGATCCGATTAAGTATCGATTAGGAAATGATAAATGGACTCGTAATTCCTAATCAAGAAGATAATTGATGGCCCAATCATAACTATGAGACGTATTGAAATATTTGAAGGCCTCTCTTCCATAGCTGTCGTTGGAGAAAAAATGGAACAGCTGATTAACAACCCGTGTTTGATTTAAAAACTGAGTAAAATAATTCTGCTTTACAGAAAAAAATAGTAAAAGTTACTTTTGAATTTCTATTATATAAATAAAATTGAAGTCTGTTCATAAATAAAATAACAGTTTTTAATTAGTTTACATGGTACTTACAAATTAACTGTCTGACCGTATGTCTCGGGTAACATCTGAAACGGCTGGATCGAGTGGCTCGAAAAGCTGATGGGACTTTTAACTACTTATAGCTGATGTTAGTGGAAGTAATTAAGGCTACTTTTATTTTAGAAAAATGATTAGTGTTCCGTTAAAAACAAAACAAAACTCTCTTGAATTTTTTTACAAAATTTGATTCAATTAAAGAAGTACACAACAGCTAGTGATAAATAAGACAAACGTTTTTTGTTGTAAACTGCAATACACATCTATTGTGCTTGGTAATTGACTATGTAAACCGCTCCCTTGACGTCGTTTTAAACAACAAACATCCCAATCTAATCTTCATATATCAGACTCAGAAAACCTTGACGAAACGTTCATAAAAATTCATTATAACTTCTTCGAAACCTTATAAAATGCCTCTGTCGGCGTCTCAACGCTAAGAACGCAATTTTCTGAACTCAGAAACGCATTAATCAAACATACAAGTGACGTTTAGAAGTAGCAAAACAAATTGTCAGTCCTTTTTCGAATATAAAAGCTTATTTATAACCTCAAAGGAAAAAAAGTTAATTAAGTTTTAATAGAATACAAAACGGGAGTGATTTTGGTAGCCAAAAATAGGCGGGGATGTTGTAAAATTTAATTATTTTTTTCATAAAGCGGCTCAATGGTTTTTTTGTTTGTAACATTCAGTCTTTGAACAGGAAATGTAAACAATTAGTAGCATTTTCGTTTGAAGTATGATTTAGGAAATTAATGTGGTCGTTGATAATTATAACTTATTGAGATGTAAAACTTTTTAGGTGGTTAAAGTAATATGCATACTGATGCATAACCTAATTAATTTAGGTTTAATGATGCTGATAAATTCGATGAATAATTATTAATATTGACCGGTATTTAATTAAATGTGTATGGGTGAGATATTCATAACTTGAAGTGCACAGTAATTTAAGTAAATAAGATTGAAATGATTAGTGGGTCATAAACCCAGTTTGTATTGCTATGACTGATCTGGAAGTCTTTGAAAAGACTCCGGACACATGTTGACCGGAGCAAGGAAAACTTATTTAGGTGGAGTTTCACAAATGACTCTGCACTGAAGTGTCAATGTAGTGTTGCCCCGTAAACGATTGCTACTTGTTATCGTGCGCTGCTTACACATAACAGGAGCTATTGTTAGGGTGCTAGTAAAAGCGTGTCAAACACGTCACCAAATGTTGAGCTGAGTCGATTTTAATTGTCATCGACGCATTTAGAAGGGCAAGAATCTAGTTAGTCATTATCTTACTTGCTTTGTACAATTTATACTTACGTTAAAACTACACGTAGTATTTTTTTTGAATATCAACAACTGTTACATAATCCTTTCCAACTCAATAATTTAAGTACCGACAAATCCTCAAGAAAAAATTAAACAGTTTAAATAATTTAAGCTTAAAAATTTCAAGCTTACTCGAATGTCGTCCAAACGTTTGTTTACACAGAAGTTTCTTAAAACCAATGTCACAATGGTTCATAAATCGACGCTGGAGTCGCTCGTATGTCGCGTTCAGTTCAACTTTATGACTCCATTCAGAGGTTTGGCCGATCGTTTTCACAAAATGTATTATTGTATATCACACAGGCCCTTTGGAGGTCGCCAAACCTCAAGCCTAATGATTTACTGGACACCACAGTACCGCAGTATTTCTAACGGAGAATTCGTAAATTGTCAAAAATATTTTATGGCGGACGGCGAAGCGAATCGATTTAATCTCATTCTGTCTCCTTGACTAGTAGGGGTGGCTGGTTTCGCCCAAAATTGTTGCAGTTGAATGTTTGAGTATTGTCACGCAGGACTTGATCTTCTTTATCATGTGTTTAGTACCTCATGTGGTGTTACAGTTTTTATGCCGCCAAGTGCCTTTACCGAAGTAAGTAATAATAATGTTTGTTTAATGGTGTTTGACCTTACTTCTGCAGAGATAAAACTACGAAGTTCTGAAATCCTGTTGAGGTGTCAATTAAAGGTTCCTTTTAGGGTTTTAATATAAGTAGTTTATTTATTTAATAGCCCAGAAGGAGATGGCGGGATGAAATGGACTACTTCTCAAAGGATTGGCCTAAATCGCGAGAAGTGAAAGGAGGAAAGGGAGGTCTTTGCCCTGCAGTGGGACAATACAAGCTTTTAATAATAATAATAATCATTTATGTACACACAAGAGAAAACATAAGGAAACGCCATAACATTAGCCATAACTTAAGATTACAAAGTTTATTTCAACGTAAATTTCTGTCTGCAAAAGTAAAAATGAAAAAGGAAATGTAGACAGAGAGAGAGAGTGTAAGAAACAGGAAGATACACAGGGATAATCAATAAGATATCCTACTAATATTATAAATGCGAAAGTTTGTGAGGATGTATGTATGGATGGATGGATGTTTGTTACTCTTTTACGCGAAAACTACAGAACGGATGTGGATAAAATTTATAACTTGGATTAACACATAGGATACTTCTTATCCCGGTAGTATGATCCCGTTGGACCATTATCAAACTCCACGCGGGCGAAGCCGCTGGCACAAGCTAGTAATCAATAACCGAAACTCATTTTCGGAATCGCCGTACAAACAGACACATCGATTCCTAATAGTGAAGTGATCTTTATCGATACCGCGAATGTTTTAAAAATACTCGTTCCATAATAACTTGGCTTTTTAATTGGTTTATATAAATCATTATTTCTCGTAACGACTCTCAATGATTTACTCACTGCAATGACATACAAGTTGTCTCTTAAATCACCTGAATTGCATTCCGGTGCAATGATATTCTTTTGTCATTTACTTTACGCGAATTTTTAATAAGATGAACGAGATTGAAAAATATAATTTAATCTCTTGTTTCGCGAATGCAATCTTCATCAATAAGGGTTCGTAATGTTCTTTAAAGTTTCTGATTGATGCTCACGAGTCAGGGACCTGATTAACGGTGTTTTGGAACCGAAGTTTTAAATGATTGTTTGTGTTTAAAAGCTTTATACATCAATACTTTGGTTAGAACTAGATTTAATAATATTATAAGTCTTATTTCAACTTATTTCTAGCCGTTCGAACATGAATAGGCTGTTGATGATGAAGACATAGTTACCTCACGATGTTTTCCTTCACCGTTTTGAGAGCAGTGGTGATATAATAAATTACACCAAGTAATGCCTGGGTTCTAGTTCTGGTACTGCTCGTAAGTCGGGGCCACCACTGGTACTACACCAATTTTTAATTGTCAAACTTTATTAAACCTATCTTCAGCAAATTGTTCCTAAAGAAACCACAATGTTTAAAACTATGTAAAATACCTTTCACTCGTATATCAAGCTATTATTTTTCCTGTTAGTTATACACACCATTTCGGAGTTCATTAAGCTTCAAATCGATGGACAGGTCATTTCTTACATATTGTTTGACGCCGTCAATAAAAGGCTACACTCTAACTAGTGTTTGCTTCTCAATTTCAAACTGACACATTGAAACAAAGAAATTAATTGATGTAGTAATGAAGGTAAGTAATGAATGGGTGTGTGTAGAGTAGTGTGGTTTCAGAGAGTTTAGTTCAACAAAAGTTTTTATTAAAGTCAAATATATTAAATTTATATTAGTACGAGTAAGCTAAGGTTTTATTTTCGCCAGTTTACACAAAACTGTTGGCATCCAGTGTAACCGAATGCACTTGGATAGGTACCAATATTTTACATGGAGCAACTGCATAACTAAAATAATATTAAAACTGCATATCTGAACCGTAACCGTAAGTAATGGGTCATTGGTAAGACTGGTCAACCAGTCAAACCGTGTCAGGGTTTGACTGGTTGACTAGTCTTACCAATCCAGACTTTTGGGCCACTTACTACCTGTAACTGTTGAAGATCTTAACGTGCTTTCCGAAGCATGGAGGAAATTTGGTGTGTTTTATTTCATTATTAAGACACCTCCTCCGTTCCTCCAACAAAATCTGTCCTCACTGCCGCCTCTGTCCAACAACAATCTCCTTGGCTACTCTGTGCACCGATCAGATCTATCAACACTGGCTTTAGGCGATCCTCGTGACTTCTGCGATTGCCCTTCGATCCTCAATATATTATGTTTGTTTTTAATTAACTGACATAACCTATCAGTTACTTTGTCAATATTGGACAGAGAACGTGGTATGTTAGACTGGTGTTTTTGCAATTTGAATAAGAGAAATGAAGTTTGTGCTGATGATTTTGTTTTGTTTGACTTTTTGGTCACCAGTCTAAAACTGGAACTACTGAGGAATTATTAAGCAAGCAATATACAGTGTGATTCTTTATAATGTGCACATATCGAAATGAGGGAATCTATGCTTAATTTTATCGATGGAAAAAATATTTAAAAAAATCTAAATATTTTTTAATATTTTTTATGGAATTTTCAAAAATGTTGTCCGCTGTTGTGACCCCAATGTAAACAAAACGGTGTAACTTTTAAACTAAATTATCTATCGCGATGAAACAATTTTATGTAAAAAGTTATGAAAAATAAAGTTTTTTTGATCAAAAAACGTGTTTATTTTCAATTGAGGGTAGTTTTTTTCCACAATTTTCATTTTACGAGGACGCCTAATTGCTTCCAATCATTATGGAGTTTGTTTCATCGCGATAGATAATTTAGTTTACAAGTTACACCGTTTTGTTTACACTGGGGTCACAGTAGCAGACAAAATTTTTAAAAATTCCATATAAAATATTAAAAAATATTTAGATTTTTTTTAATAATTTTTCCGTCGATAAAATTAAGCATAGATTCCCCCATTTCGATATGTGCACATTATAAAGAATCACACTGTATAACAGTACAGTACAGCAGCAGTCAGTCAGTGCAAGCATTTGTCAGTTATCGTGGAGCTCGACTTTAACTCAAGGAGCTCAACGTCACTACGAACAATAGGTACCAAAGAAAGGACATTTAGGTGGGTCACTTTTAGTACTCAAACTGCCAGACAATCGTTGAAATTAAAGAAAGACCCACATGACCCTCACATTCACATTATATAAATAATAAAATATTTATCATATTAAATAATCATGTTAAATTATTAAATGTCAAAAAAAAACACAAAACTAAATAAAAAAAAAAATTTGCAAGTAAATATTGGTAAAAAAAATAAAAAATAGTATTATACTTGTAAAAGTAAACAATGTCTCTGTGTATAAAAAAAAATTAAGAAAGTTGGCAATAGACTCCCCCCTATTACATACGACTTAAATATAACTGGCGAAATGTGGGTGTGCTATTAGGTACACCTCTGCCTAACCCTTCTGGGATTACAGGCGTGATGTTACGTTAAGTTGTCTATGGAAGATTGAATGAAGTAGTCAAATGTGCTTTCAATTTAACTAATATTGCTTGTGGTGGTTTACATTAAAGTAACTTTGTATGCTTGAGCAGTCGGTAGCGGCAGATTAGGGTAACTTACATCAGTAGGGCTATTGCGTATCTTTTACATGATAGTGGCTTTCATTTATTGTCCATCAATTGAATGTCAAATGGTTCCATTTTGTACTAAACCATAACCAATTTGGCAGTATGATAGCCACTGACATTTAAAAGATACGCAATAGCCCTGCTGATCCTTTAACACCCAGATCAGGTTAGGGTTTTATAATGCTTTGCTTTACATCATTTCTTGTTAAGGGAACTTCTCCCTTTAGTATACTACTCTCTTCTTTTGTGTCAATTTTAGAATGTATCATCTATTAAGCAACATTTAATGGCAAGTATTCTGGTTGCTCTACTTTTTGAACTAACTAAATTGTTATATAATACTTTATTTAGCAATGTTGTTTCGACTATTGACGTTGATATAATTTTAGTAGCCTTACCTGTTCAAATTAGACCAAAGCATCCGTCATTTGTAACCCCACCAGTTTTCTACCTAAGCCTGGCTTAGACCCCAAGGCGTAAGCGTGAGCGACACATTAATTAGCCGACATTACCATCAGTTAGCCCCATAGATGGCTACAGTCTATGGCAAGACAAATGGCCACAGATTCTGGCTGGTGTAGCGTGGGAAATGATTTACAGCTGTTTATAAGGAAATCTAGATAATTTTATGGAAGTAGTTATTAAATTGGTGCTGTTTGTGTAGTTGAATTACTGTGTAATATGCTATTGAGTAACGGAGTTTTTGTGATTTATGACTGTTTAGGTTTGTACTGACTTCTTATATCCTAGTGATATCAGTATCTCATGCTTGTTCTAAAGGGTAAAAACTTAAAAGGGTACTCCTCTTTTAAGTTAATCTTTTTCTAAATGAAACTGTGCTTTTGAATGTTCTACTATTTGCCAGCGACGAGGATAGGACTTTCAATCGTGCAAAAAATATTTAGACAGTCCTAGTAGTAGGTATGTGCCGCCCATAGGTGCCGCCTTACTGAAACCGGGCACCAATTTTTGTTTGCCTGATAGATGCTGTGCGGTGCCGGTGCCACATATAAAAAAAGCCGTCTACTTGTGGCCCCATCGTATTTGTATAAATACTTTGAGTGTAAATATAGAGCTGTTTAACACTGCAGTATAATATATGATGTCTTTCGTGCCCTGAAGCCAAGACTAATAGATGCTGGTGATTATGCCAAATGCAAACCTAGCTGAGTTTTTGGCCGACTCATATAAATCTTAAGGCCAAGAAGAAAATCACACTATCAAACATCTATTCTTCTTTTCTTAATGCTTAAACGGTCACAACTCCTTCGTTTCCTTCTTTGATGAATGATTACAAGCCTGCCTCACTATTCCCAAACCACTGTAACTCCTGTAAGCCAGAATCAACAGTGGCGACCACAAGAAAAGCGCTGAGAGAATGAAACTCGACGAAGTCCCAGAGAAATGATTTTTTAACCGTCTTGGATCCCACAACGAAATTAATTAGAAAAGAATAGCGGAGGAGTAGGAAAAAACAAAAATTTCCACTTCCTTCCGTATCAGCAGGAGACAGAGCAGAACAAGGCCAATAGGGACGTATACAACTGGGATAAGCCCAGTTGCCTTGCACCACGGATATTATTGTCATTATTATTACTGGGTTCTAAGTTGTGAGCTGTTATATTTGATGCCAATAATAGGTATGACAAAAATGCAATGATGAATGATTAAACCTTAACAAAATTGAGGTCATCTACAGCATTCGCTTGTTCCCCGATGACGTGGTAAAACAAATAAGGCAAAAATCGCGATGCCCCACTGATCTCGAAGGTCAGATGGTAGTCACGCGTTGTTCAACTTGAGCCTCAATAACTCTTGGATGGAAGGACTGATCGTGCACTTGTTAGCAAGAATATGCTCGGTTTGTCGTGTCTTTGTTAGTTTAGAACAGTGAAAATTGATTCAGGTGAAAAATAAGTCTAGAATGTTACAGGTTGAATTTGTTTTTGAAATTTTTTATTGAAGATCAATTTATATTTCTTTTATATCGAAAGAAGTTTTGTTAGTACCGTAAATTAATATAATCGATGATATTGTTATTATTAAGGTGAAGGCGACAAGGTAAGCCCGCGAACTTCGAATTTTCTTACGTCTTTTTGTAATTTTTCGGTAAGTCGTATGTTAAATAAAACGGGATTTGCGATAATGACAAATGTCTATTTACTGAGTAATAATGATTAAAATCACAAACAATCAACAATACAACCGTCTTAGTTCATTTAAGTCCCAAGAATGCATTTTTCATCAAATAGTCACTTGAGACTTTTATGAACCGAGACGGTTTTATTGGTGATTTTAATCATTATTATTCACTAAATAGACATTAATTTAATCATTGCCGCGAATCCCGTTTTATTTAACATACGACTTTATACTGACAGGAAAATTGCAAAAAAAACGTAAGAAATTCGAATTTCGCTGGCTACCTTGTCGCATCAACCTTAAATATATTATAACGTCGAGCCACTTATGTTGTAGTCTGATGTAATAAAGGGCGAGCCTATTGTTATCAACTGGGCACAAATGCAGGCTCTGTGGCTAATAGTTAGGAATTCCTGATAGAAAAACCTACACTAAGCCCGATCTGAGAATAAACCCGATATTTCATGCTCAGTGATAACTGAGCTGAGTTGGACCACCTCAAGAATGTGATTCGATAGTCCTGGGTTTGAGTGCGACCACTAGAATAACGAAGACTATTATTAAAATAATACACAAACAGCCGGGGTATAAGCTAAATATAATAAGCCTGCTAGAGTAGTTGACAAAAAAAAAATTGTCCGTCAGATAGATTTTTATAAAATATTGGGCACATATTTTTTCTTTTATCATGTAAACAAACAATAAAGACGATACAGTTCTTTGAAAACTTGTGTGACGTCATAATGTAAGACATTAGTATGCATATTTCATCGGCGAGTGACGTCACAAGCTCAAACCACTCAAATCTTTGACACGTTTTATCTGCGTCAATTTTTATTGATTTGATAAAACAAAAAATACGTATCCAATATTTTTAGATAATCTAACTGACGGACTAAACGGAATTATATATTTTAAGTTAGGAAACATTCCTATTAAAAAAAGCGAAATGATTTAGACCAAACATAAAGTTTAGCCTCAAGATCATTGCAGGCAGTTAACAGTTTTAATACAATTTTTCATTGTCAACAAGTCGTAGTTGAAAATTTGTGGGAATACTGCAGAATTGCCTGAGGGCAGTCTCTAATAGTTTCTGTTTTAACCTACCACGACACATTTGCTGACCGACAACTCTTGTTTTTAGTAACACAAGGGTTATTTTTGAGTGATTTACGCTGATGGTGGTGTTTTAAGGGTCGCATCGTGGACTAGCTATTTAAATTGAGCCTCCTCCAGTAGATGCAAACGCAGCAGGGAGCCAACCCTTAATTGGGAACGCAATATGTTATGTCTTCGGTGATGGTGTAGTACCTTTGACGGGAACTGGTGTCGATATGGTATTTTAAATAGTTGTTCGTTACTATCTTTATGGTAAATCTTTTAGCAGCGGTTTGTTTAAAAAGTGACAAAAATGTGAAAAATATTAATAAACATTATTGTTTACATCATTTATTTTATTTAAAAGCAGTTGATAGTTAATTATTTTATGAATTCTTCAAATGTTTTTACCCAAGCAAAAATACACTTTGTTTTGGATTTCTTCACAATTAATTAGGTATCTAACTTCTACTAATCTTCTACTAATATTATAAAGCTGAAGAGTTTGTTTGTTTGTTTGAACGCTATACACTCAGGATTGGAATTGAAAACCTCTTTTTGTGTTGGATAGTCCATTTGCAAATATCATGTATAAAAGAAATGTTCCTCTTTTAAAGTTCTACAAAAAAATCCGCGACAGCATACATCTATCTATTAAGATTGACTCACTGTAACCATTTTTTACTATTTAATTGTTAGGTTAAATAGAATTATTTTTTGCGAAGCTTATTTAACCCATATGGTATTAATCTATATCTAAATAAATGTGTTTGTTAGAACAGATATTTAATATAGAATATTTGTTCCTTTTACTCTATTTAGTTTAAACAAATATCTTAGAAGATATCGCAATGTTAAAATGTCCGCGCGGCAAAATAATTACGCGGTCCGCCGGCCCTCGCGTCCCGATGTAGATACGTGGAGATTCTGACCTCCGGGAAATTCAAACTAAAAATATTGATTGCAGCATAATATTAACAAGGTGTTATTATTGTATATGGTTCTGTGTGCAGTGGTGGCCCAGTGGTGGCGGCCCCGACTTACGAACAGTTGGTCGTGGGTTCGAATCCAGGAAGGCGCATTACTTTGTGTAATTTATTTCATCGCCACTGCTCTCAAAACGGTGAATGGAAACATCGTCAGGAAACCGGCATATCTTAGAACCAAAAATTCGAAGATATGTGACATCTACCAATCCACACTGGGCCCGCGTGGTGGATTATAGCCCATTCCACTCCTAGAGAGGAGGCCTGGGACCCTGCAGTGGGAACAATATAGGCTAATGATGATGATGATGATTGTATTATTTAACAGTAAGAGATAGGTACCTATGGTAATTCTCACTTTAATAATGTAATCTAAGGTTCTATCTAATATTATAAAGAGGAAAGATTAGATTTTTGTTTGTTACGATTTAACTCAAATTTTACTCAGACGACTATTAAATTCTTTCAACATTAGAAAGCTAATTGAAAAAATTTACTATGTTGGATAGTCGATCTATCGAGGAAGGTTGTAAGCTATATATTATTGGGACGCAGACGAAGTTGCGGGGGTCAGCTAGTGGTACGAGTATAAGTATAACGGGCTGGTGTCCACAACTCCACGCTCAATGCGCGTATTTTACGTGCGGGTGGGAATATCACTCGATCCACCCCAGCTCCCCGAGAAAAGCCAGCAACACCTTGGTGTTACTGGCAATCTCGCGGAGAGTACCTGGGTCACCGAAGTATTTGGCCCTGTATGGGGCAACCCCCGGACAGTGCAGGAGCGTGGGCTGCTGTTTCTTCTTCCTCCATGCAGGCTCGACACAGAGGACTATCTGTGACTCCTATAACAAAGAGGTGCTTGTTAAAAGTACCGTGTCCAGTGATGGCAGCCGTTACTGTGCGTAGCTGCAGTTTAGTTAGCCGGAGCGCTTGTTTGGTGAGGCGAGCGTCGATGGCGGGAAGCGCCTTCTTGGCCTGCCTACACTCGCCGTGGTCTAGCCACAGCTTGGCGTGAAGTTCTTTGGTACGTTTCCTTACCAGCGTGCGAAGATAGCCGAAAGGTAGCGGCACGATGGGTTCTTGGCCCACCGCCGCCATGCTCGAGCCCCTTCGAGCGAGTTCGTCCGCTGCATCGTTGCCTCGGGAGTCGCTATGTCCTTTGATCCATTGAATGGTTATATTATTGAGGTTACCAACCTGGTTCAGGCGTTGGTGGCACTCGTGTATTAGCCCGGAATTCACCGTGTGGCTCCTTAATGCCAGCAGCACTGCCATGCTGTCTGAGAGTATGCGGATGGAGTGTAGTAGTACGAGTAGTGGTAGTAGTGGTACGAGTATATATATATATCTACTCAACTTATCAATTTTTTATCTTTTATTTTGCCATTGCATTGTCACATGGCATTGTATGACATCACGTTTATAATCACCAAAGGATCAAACAGAGGTATACCCATTAGTATCTACACTCATATTTAGCGAATTTGTAGTGTAGGGTTCGAGTTATATTCGAGTACCATGTAAATGGTGGTCAAGAGTACTTTCATCATCATCATCAGCCTATAATGTTTCCACTGCAGGGACTCAGGCCTCCTCTCTAGGAGAGGGATGGGTTATTATCCACCACGCGGGCCCAGTGCGGGTTGGTAGATGTCACATGTCCTCGATTTTTTTGGTTCTAAGACATGCCGGTTTCCTCACGATGTTTTTCCTTCACCGTTTTGGGAGCAGCGATGATGAAAATAAATTACACAAAGTACCTAATGCGCCTGCTGGGTTCGAACGCACGACCTACTGTTCGTAAGTCGGGGCCGACACCACTGGGCCACCGCTGCTCCAAGAGTACTTTACACCCTTTATATTCAAACTCCGTGGCTCTTACTGAAAAAATCCTGATGGAAAAACCAAGTAATATTTGCCATCATGCTGAACAGTCGCGGTCGCAGCTAAACCAATGAGGCAGTATAAGATGCCATTATACAGCCTTACGACTATGACTATAACACCTATACACAAACACCTCTCGTCATATTTACACACCCACATTATAGTTTTCAATTGGCATCTGTAGCATTTACATTCAAACTCAAAACAGGGCTAATGAGTGTCATTCAAAGTTGTTTGTTATATTTTAATTATAATGAAGTAGGTTCAGATATTTGTATTTAGTCTAACTTGTAGCCCTTTGTTTTTTTTTTGGGTGGGAGAAATCATCAGATGACTCCTCCCGCTCTGGGTAGAGCGGTAGGGAGTGTCAGACTTCTATTAACTAAAAACCAGTCATGTTCTTTCTTAGACCTTTGTGTCGAGACCGCGGTATCTCTTTCGAACAACCCGCAGCGTCTAATTGGTAGTCTTATTCGAACTTTCGAACCTAGGCAGGCGTATTAATTATGTGTGTAATTTTTTTTCATCTACTGTCTCCGCTCTTTTGTGACCTGCCACTGAGTTCACATACGTTCAATTCGATTATGGTTGGCGCAGTGATGGAGCGATTCGACTGCTGCGCTGCGTGTCGCGGGTATGATCCCCGCACGGAAAAAATATTTCTATGGCCAACAGATAGTTGTTTCGGGTATGGGTGTTTAAATGTTTGTAAACGCACCCACGACACACGAGAACTTCCTAGTGTGAGGCAAAGATTTTTCGTACCCGTACAAAAGATAAGAACGTCTTACGTCTATTTTTTTTTGGCATTAAAAATCGTGAGATAGACATGATTTCTATAGAAGAGTCTGAGAAAATTTTTCAGAAACAGCCTATAAGCATATTGACCAACGCAGAATAAATATTTCGGTAGTGAGTTCGACAAAACCTTCTCTCTTTGTTAGAACTGAAAATGACAGATTTCATACAGGATAGAAAATAAAGATGATTGTAAAACAAAGACGTTAACGCCTTTTTCTCTCGAGGACTACAGTCGTAGGTATATTCTTAAATATAAATCCCAGAGGGTAGACGATAACTTTTATTAACACAACACAAGAAGATATCACCAGATGACCGGATCATCATGGTGTATGGACGTAACGTAAACTTTTGCCATGAATTCAATAGGTGATTCGTGATGCACCAGAATTTTGTTTTTCCGTCGACTAACGATAAAAATACTGTTTTATACAAAAGTGTTATTCCTACATGTTCAAAATGAATGAAACAGCTTATTTTTTAATAACGATCGTCCCTTACAACGTTTATTTGTTTAGCAACACAGTTAATTCTAACAAAACATTTATTTAGATGTCCAGAATCTCGTTTATCATAAACTAAGCGGGACAATAGATCAAATTGATTGCACAACACCTAATTTACATTACATTAGCACCGGGCTTATGCGAAAGCTGCCATGTTGTGGTGACAAATTGTTCCGAAATATGAATTTGTAGACATTTACCTGCATTTGTCGAACAACGGATGATAAATTATGAGTAATTCGTATTGTTTGTTGGATTGAAAATTAATGTTGCTGTTGAAATTAAGTAAGGATTGCATAAGTTATGTTTAAAGCTGCAGCTGGTACACGCCTTTCATGTTTTCCATGAAAATCTGTATTGAGACATAGGTAAAAATGATTAAGGAAAAACACTATACTTATATAAATGTATTTAAATGATGGATAATAAAATAAAATGTTTCCTCCATTAACCCACCTCACTCTTCAGCTAGCTTACTCTGTAAGCTTTGTCGGTAATTCCATTTCTTTCCTGAATAAATTTCAATAAAATATTACTTTTGTGCGACAAGTTCGTCGCACTATTTGCAAACTAATGCCACTCCCGAAAGCCAGTATCAGCAGCGGCGACCACCAAAAAATAGCCGAGACAATGTAACTCGACGAAGTCCCAGAGAAACAATAGAATTGTCTTAGATCCCGTTACGAAATGAATCAGAAAAGAAAGAAAGAAAGAATATAGGAAGGAATAAAAAAGTCACATAAATCACTTGCTTTAATTGCAAAAATGATACCTACTTTTAAACTAAGCTTAATCGAAGACGTTACAGCAACAAGTTGCAATAAACATAAGGAAACCAAACAAAAGGTAATTTCTAGTTTGGTAGAAATGTTTAGACAGCTCTGTCTCATATTACTATCGGTAGATTCTCTTTAAAAGTCATGTACTCAACTTCAAAACCAACTCGTTCAATAGGTACCCTCCACCTGAAAACATTTTAATTTAAGACTTAAATGGGCAATATTTCTAGTTCTACACAAATATTATCCTGGATGGACGTCAGGTCCTTTAAGATTATTTTGTAAGCCATTGTCTCGTGTAGTCGTATCTCCTCACGAACAAATATTACGACTTCCCTGTACAGTACAATAGGAATAGAGATGGGAACGCATTTAGTCGATATTTTAGTGTCGAGATTAGGTTGGAGTAGATATTATTATTTTATCTGTGGTTACGTGTACTTTCTTGGACGAAGATTTTGTGGTCTTTGTAAATAAATAAATTGTTATTTTTAACCGAAATCCCATAAGGATGAGGTTCTCAATTCGATCGGTTTTTTTCATGTATGCACACCGATTACGATCCGATTTACGTGATTCTTTTTTAGTTTGATGCGAAATAATTGCCATTTGGTCTCATAAAAATTTAAAATAGTTTGGCCGAGAATTAAAAAAAAATGTTCATAAAATGGAAAGTCCATTTTATAAACATTTTTTTAAATTTATGTAGGTACATTTTTCGCATATGTGTGTTCGTAAATAACTTCGTCGTTTTTATACCAATTTTGATGATTCTTCTTTTATTGGAAAGGAGAATATTTGAAGGGTGGTACCATGATAATGATGGAAACCAGCAGGGCTATTGCGTATCTTTTAAATGACAGTGGCTAACCCATAGTGCCTATCAATTACTGTCAAATGGTTCAATTTTGTACTAAACCATAACCAATTTGATAGTTAATCCATGGACAATATGTTAGCCACTGACATTTAAAAGATACGCCCTGCAGGACCTGCAATGACCTGAATGTTAACTGTCAAATTGGTTATGGTTTAGTACAAAATTGAACCATTTGACATTATTTGATGTACACTATATGATAGCCACTGTCATTTAAAAGATACGCAATAGCCCTACTGGTAATGGGATCTCAGAGAAATCGAGGGCAACCCTCAAATTTCATAGGTATTTCGTGCTTTTTATTTCTGACGCTATTTAAGTATTCGCATCTAGCAGTCATCACTTCCTGTTGATGAGCTGATGTTGGAAGGTACTACTCCTCAACAGGTTAGGAATTGAAAGCAATAATAAGGGAATCTTTAAGGTTAAGGGTTATGTTTCTTGGTTGAATGTTAAATGCATAGACAATACTTGTATAGAATATTACAACTAAAAATTAAAAATAAAAATACATTTTTTTGTTCGTTAAGTTGTTACTAAATATTATACTAGACTGATTGTCTCTGTTGAAATCAATAATATTTTGTATAAACGTCAACGCTAAAAGCACTAATTATTTATTATATTCATTTTCAATGTATAATGGGTTAAACTTTTAATTATTCCTTCCTGTAGACCTACAGTAAATCCAGGAAACATCTACCTACGGGCGCAAACGATAAACGTCCATCAAAATCAATTATTAAAAGTATAAAACTACACGAACTGCTCAACTAATCACCGCACTAACAGTCCAATCAATCGAAATAATCAAATATTGATTTGAAAACCTTGCCTTAATACCTGTAATAATTGCTCGTTCCACTCATTGTTTCGCGTAGAGCGTGTCTTGTAGTAATAAACCACACTTGATCATCACCGAAGGTTTATTAGAAATTGTCCGAATGTCCGTCCAGAGTTTCATAACTTTACGGTAATTTATAAGGTATCTCTATTACTTGCCACGTTTCGTTGTTCCAAAGACGTTTTAAATTAATGCATGTCTGTCGCTATGATGGCAAGTGCTGTTCTTTCAAAGGACCATTGTTTAGTCGATAATTTTTTAGGCTTAGATTTTAGTTTTGCGTTTTATGGTTGTTTAAGTTATGTTTGTACGAGGAAATTAGTGTTTCGTTTTGAGTCATTTTTTGTTGAATGTTCACAGGAAAATAGTTATTTTATAAAGTTTTGTCTTCAGTTTAAGAAAAAATTAAAGGAAGTAGTCTATCTTGGTATGGAAATGTAATAAGGGATGACTGTATTAAAAAGATGGACAGGAATGCCAAAGAAAAGATGGATGAGTTGTGTGAGGAATGATATGAAAGAGAAAGGAGTAGATGATGCCGTGTGCCGTCTTACAAGTGAAGAAGAAAACAAGGGCAGCAAGATGATGATTTTGTCTTCTGAACTAAGAACCGTTCAGTAATTCTGCGAGCAATCCATTGAACACCTACGCTAACTCAAATCAACAATTACCGACCAAAACCTTAACTGTATTCGAAACAAAAAGATACAATCACTATCCCATTCATCGAGAGCCACGTGTACTGAACACGCTTTTTATAAAGTTACGATACAGATAAATGTAACAAGTAAATGTATTCAAATTGATGATTGATTCGAACATGTAACGTAACATTGATTGAATAGAGATACATAACATTAATGTCGTTATGTATCCAGTCAGATGTTGATTGTTAACCCCTGACCGGTGTCGACAGATAGGTGTTCAGTTATCACGTGTTTTGATTCTGTGTTTTGAGTGATGTGCGTGTGTTTGTAATTTGATTGACGGCGGGATGTGTCAGAGATTGTCCACCCTTTGTGGGTGTTATTATTGACGTAATGTTTTGACGTCACGCCATGGTAAGGCAAGCTTTTTTTTTTAAACGTTGCCCCACACTAGGAATTTCTCCTGTATCGTGGGTGCGTTCACAAACATTTAAACTCACATACACAAATACCCAGACCCGGAACAATTATCTGTAGGTCATACAAATATTTGTTCCGTGCGGGGATCGAACCCGCGACACGCAGCGCAGCAGTCCATTGCTTGAGCCACTGCGCCAACCGTGCCGTCATGGTTTTCGTGATGTATTGGTATCTAGAGATGTATACAATGATATATATTTATGAATGACAGTTTGGCATTAGTTACTTCCTGCCTAGGAAAGCACGTTAAACCGTTGGTCCCGGTTGTAATTATGTGGATGTTTGGTAGTCTGGTTTAACTGGAAGGTCTGACAAGCAGTCTTACCTAGGGGTGTCGTATCAAACGACGTGGGCCGTCGCTCGGTCACTCCATCTAAAATACTGATTTTCAGCTGCGTCCGGTAAGACTGGGAACCGAAACAAACATAATTGGGAAAAAGCTTAGCAGTATTTAATATTTTTTGCGAATTATCACAATAAAGTTCAAATGTATGGTTTAAATTAAACAAAACTCTCAAAAAATAACAGGTCTAGAGAAATGTTCGTTCCAATATTCGCTTCTTATAAAAATAGCAGAATAAAAAGCAAAATAATTCCCACCAATGCCACAAAATAACCATGTAAATGCATCATCTAACTTCTCATAGCGACAAAAGAATACAATATTCATATTTCTTTACAAAAGCTATCGCCGCCAAAAGGTGGCAATTAGCGACAGGTGCTCTCATTCTAAAAATCATATAAATTATACTTTTTTCTGCCACTTCAACTTGGAAAAAACTATCTTTGTTCTTTCCTACCAAGTTTATACCCAACACCCTTTGTCAATGTCACATTCGCTACCATTTTTGAGAATACAATGTATGGTGACATGAGGGGGTGGGTTGGTAGAGACGCCATTTGTTTCGAGTTTGTTCGGACTCGTCCTGATTTTGATTGGGCGATGAAGCACACGGATATTGGCGATATGAGAAATTTGCCTTGGCGCGGGCGGGGGAAGTCTGCGGAATCTATGATAGTTGTCGATTATTTAAAAAAGCGTTATACATACACACACAATATTTAATAGATGCAACTTTAAGTCTAGTTTGGCCTAATAATTGTAGTGAAATCCTAGCTCGTCAACAGAGGATTTCATTTTAAAAAACTTGTATACCTAGCCTATCAATTCATACTGTGTATGTGTGTATCAAGAATGATATGTTATTGTATAATTTTTGAGGAGAAATAAAAGTATTATTATTATATTACACAGTCATGTACGATGCCCTAAGCGTGACTTTTAAGTAAGACATTCATTTTATTTTTGTATAAATTTCAAGTTGTTAAATTTAAATATTGTTTTTTTTACTTTAATGATTAAAAACGTATTTTAAACAATGAGGTGATTTTTTCCAGACTTGTTTTTAAGGAATCTCAATCTCTCATCAAAGTCTTATCCTTAGAAAATTCTAGAAACATGGTGCACCTAACAATAGGCAGAATCATGATGACCTTACCAAATTTGAAGGGCTGCATCTCGCAAAGATTTTTGATGATTTTTATAATACTGTCCGTTTTTGCTACTTTACCCAATGCTTATTTTTTGTTGTTCCTCTTGTATTTGTGCGACGGCGGCGACTCGAAGTCTGTCGTTTCACAGATTTTTTGTTGAAATAATTTAATAAACTGCCTTTTGTTGGTTGGGGTTTAGAAAATTAATTTACTGTAAAAGAAATATTTTTCGTCTTACCATCTGTGCTTGAATTAAAAAAAGTGATTATGAACTATTATTGATATCATCATTCTTTATTAGTATGTTACGTAACTAATATCATAGTTGGGTCAGCTTCTGGTCTTACCTGATGTAGCTGAATACCAATATTTTACATGAAGCGACTGCTTATCTGACCTCTGCAACCTAGTTAGTACTGGGTTTTACGATATCCCTTGGCAGGACTTGAAATCAGTGGTTACCTTAGGCAAACGCCGATTAATCTAAAGATTGACCCAAACTGCTGTTATATATCCACAAGCTCATTGATGAGGAGCCAAATTAAATAAATAAATAAATAAGCTCATTCATTACAATTATAATTTAATAGATCATTTTTAAAGCCCCAGATCTCGTGTCAGATGACCTTCCCACCATGGGAAGGTCATCTGACACGAGATCTGGAGCACTATGACAGTAAAGGATCAGAGAGTGCACTTGTCAGCAAAAATATTGTTGCCGTAAATATTCCTTATTAATCCTACCTTATTTTTCCTACTCCTCCGCTATTCTTTTCTGAATAATTTCGTTGCGGGATCCAAGACAGTTAAATCGTTTCTCTGGGACTTCGTCACTGTTGATTCTGGCTTACAGGAGTTACAGTGGTTTGGGAATAGTGTGGCGGGCTTGTCCCATTTTTTTTATACCTTATTAATGCGACCAGAGTGACTAGAAATTCGGCTGGAAGTATAATTATAAAAATACTCTTCTTGTTTGACCAAACATGAAGTCATTTTGAAATCTAAATAAGCTCTAAAACTTTAGTGATATTATTATATTATTTTAATAACAATCAATAACAATATTTCATATTTAAAATCATTGTCTGCCCACGTGCTACAGAGGTAGATCGGACATGGATAACATACGCCTCTTCAAATGTATTTTGAAACAACTGCTCTTTAGAAAAAACATAATTTGAGTTCGAGTGTTGTAACTATGAGTTGAGTTTGTGTCAAAATATGTTGTAATTTTCTTAAAAACTTTGTATATTTTTTATATAATATTACGTACCTTCTTACTTTTATGCTTAGTCAAGATTTTTTTTCCAATCAAAAATGATAAATTTTGTGTTTGTAAAGGCTCTGCAAAAATGTAATTTCGGTAAAGAATGACAATGCCTGAAACAAATAGCATTTGAATTAAAATGTAGAAAAGTTGTAATTGCTAACAAATTACTGAAAAAAAATATTGGGTCTCTTTTCATTGCCTATTATTTATCAACATTCATTAAAAAAAACACTGTTCATTTATCCTACCTACACAAACACCAAAACACATTAAAAATACTTCACAAAATTACAAAAACTAACATATTACTTACGTCAAAAAAATATAAATATAACAGAGAAAAAAAAACAAGGGCCGTTTGGTCATCATCATCATCATCATTTCAGCCCGTAATCACCCACTGTTGGGTATAGGCCTCCCCTTTACTCCGCCACTCCTCTCTGTTCTGTGCGTTTCTCATCCATCCGTATCCCGAGCTCCTGACGATGTCATCCACCCAACGTGCTTTAGGACGGCCCTGGTTTCTCATGCCCAACCTTGGCCACCATTCGGTCAAAATTTTACTCCATCGGCCATCTCCACATCTAGCCAAATGTCCTGCCCATCTCCACTTTAGGCGTATTGCCCTGTCCCCGACGCTAATCACACACACACAAAACACACACACACACTAATCACACTAATCATAAGCAATTTAGTATAAATGCACGAAATCGGGGCAAGCTTTGTACCAATGTTAATGTTCCACATTCTGTTTAGTTGATTTCTATAAAATATTATAAATGAGACGGCTACCACTAAGAGAATGACCAAATATTGTGTATAACATGCATGGCTGGACGAAAGTACGAGCCAGATTATTTTTTTAAACAGTTTTCTTGAGTAATTTATTTTGCTTTTACTTTGACATTAAAACTTGTCCTATATGTTTTACATACATTTTCATTCTACTTTCAATTTGTGGGTATCTTTGCTTCGTGCAACATACTATCAAATATGAACAACTAACTTGTGCCAGCAGCTTCACCCGCGTGTAGTTCGATAATTGTCCTACGGGATCATACTACCGGGATAAAAAGTATTCTAAGTGTTAATCCGGGTTTTAAACTATCTGTGTTCTAAATTCATCCACGTCCGTTCAGTAGTTTTTGCGTGAAAGAGTAACAAACAAACATCCATCCATCCATACATCCTCACAAACTTTCGTATCACTACATAAAATAAAACAAAGTCGCTTACTCTGTCCCTTTATCCCTATGTATGCTTAAATCTGTAAAACTATGTAACGGATTTTGATGCGGTTTTTTTTAATAGATAGAGTGATTGAAGAAGAATGTTTATATGTATAATGCACCCATGCGAAGCCGGGGCGGGTCGCTAGTTTATAATATCAGTATGATAAAGGCTTTAGAAGACTGACAACTAGACTTACCAAGGGATTTATTAGTACTTAGTAAGTTAGTACTTACTGGATTGTAGAGACCAGATTTGCAGTCGCTCCATGAAAATATAAATATTCAGCTGCATCCGGTTAGACTGTCATTCGACCCCAACATAGTTGGGAAAATGCTAAGCATATTATGATGAAAGGCTTAAGAAGACACTACTACTTTGAAAACATGGTATGTCAAATGAGTAATCGCCGTTGCACATTTCCACTGTTGAACCAAAGCATTCAGTAATCTTTTACCAGACCTACGGTAGAAAAATTAAGTTCAACTTGCCGGGACTTCACAAAACCATGCATCTTACGCAATATGAATCCAGAAAAATGGAATATTCTTTATATTTTATTCACTGCTGGAGCTCAACAGGTACCCATGAATAAATTCTGTTGTCGATGACAAAGCCGACACACAACCCGACTGCGTTTTTCATAAACTGTCGGCCTGTTAAACATTTTTTATTTGGCCATTTGCTACCAACCGCGTTATATGAAAAATGGATCGTAACATCGTACCCTTTTCTCGTGTTTTTTTACACCACCTTGAATAAATCATGTCATTAAAATTTAATAGTCACGCCACAGCCCGGGTTAGTTAGATCTTTTGTTGTGTCGAGATTTCGAGTATCTTTTCATTTGATTGTTACTATTTAGGGCTATTGTGGCCAGCACTATGGCTAAATCGACTAAATGCCGACTTAATTTCATTAATCGACTTCTTTGTACGAATTAAGATTTAATTGAGTCAAGCTCACCTTTGTTAGGCATTGTGTTCGAAATTCGAATGTATGGAATTCGTAATATTTCGTGGTTCGAATGCGTCTTAATGACGGACATATGTTTCGGATCGCGTGCGCTTTGTGTTTTATTTGATTCTGATACGTCATATATCACGGTATTGTTGTTTTAACAATGTATTGTATCGATTTTTGTGATTGGTTTCGCTTTTTGATCTTGCAGTCCGTGAAAATTTGACGAAGGTGCACATCAATGTAAACCATGTTAGTTTTATTTTGATTTCCTAACTGATGAACTTTTCATTTACCAAGCAATAATAAATGGGAATCCTAAAATGATAGAGATCTTACACACAACGGTTAAGCCTAAATTAAACAGAAACTAAACAAATCACCATCGTGACTTACCAGAATCATAAAAACAAAATGAATCAACAATAATCGCACTATCGAATCGATTTAAAAATCCGAATACAAATTCGGTATCGATTTTTTCCGTTGATACCAAAAAGGTGTTGGGCGGGATCGCTAAGAGCGAGTCATGTGTGCGGTTTGCGGGGCCCGAGGGGTTGCGGGAGGGGGGAAGTGCGCGGGCGAAGGGCAGAGGTCACACAAGCCTCAGTCTGTCTAGTGATGAGATTGATAGCTTCAATAATATTTATAAGTTTAATAGCGACCAAAAAGTTTACGATGGTTTTCTTTTAAGTTAGACTACCTAACATTTTACTAATGGTGTGATATTTCTAATGGTGCCGATGTCGACAAAGGGGACTCACCGTGAAATTTTTGGCGCTAGCATAGCTAGTTGCAAGCATCGTCTTTGTCATAATGTCTCGTAAATTACAAAATAACTTCAGCTCGCCTTGGTTAGATTGAGACCTAGCTTTGAGGCGCCATCTACCGGCGCGGTTTTCCCCAGTGCTAAAATGGTTTTAGTTGTTAGCGATTATCTAAATCTCATATTAAAGATACCGAAAAGTGAAAGTATATTAAATTAATAGTGTCAGTTTCTCTAATGATATCAAACAGTAATAGTAGATCATCAAAGTGTAATCTAATGTGAGTTTATGAAGTGAGATGAGTGATGATTGATACTCCTAGCTAATAACACGCTATTTAGAAGGTGCTGATTTGTAATTGTCCAACTCTGATTAATTGAAGTTGATTATGAGTTGCAATTACCTAAGTATCATGGTTCGTCTGCTACGAGTATATATTTTTTTGTATTGCTATAAGACTATCTTACATTTTTACAATTAGAGAGTATACTAGCATAGCATAATTTAAGAAACAAGAAACGCTGGAGTGACGATTTGGACTCGTTCCGGACTGACTATTTGGAGAGAGAGATCAGAGAAGGGACATTGGGTCTGGGAGAGTTAGAAAGGAACAGAGCAAAGGCCTCCAGCCTTTGCTCAGCATTGGGACAGAAACAGAATAGTCTGATGAAAAACGTAGTGATACTTTGCCTTTTCGGATCCTGGATATTTTTAGATCAAAACGAAAACATTAACCTGGTTTGATGTCTATTTATTTAACATTACAAAGTACATTATCTACCAGTCAACATTTGGATGATGCATAGACAAACAGTCAAGTTACTCGACAGTTCGGTCAGTCTATCGACATCGATAAATCTTCTGAGCACAACACTAGAGCCCACACCTTGCTTCACCTACCGACGTGGTCATGACGAAAATGTAATTTTAATTCAACTAGTCATATGAGGATAAAACATTGTTTATTTGTTTTATTTTTAGACCGTTTAGTTTTTCATTGATAAGCTTTTATGGAAACAAAATTAACAATTTAGATCAAAGCGTGGTAAATAAGATTCGAGTATTAAGTAGAAAATGTTTGCATGAAAAATTGAATAAAACTAGGTTAAACATCACACTTTCTTTGGGTTATTATGGATAAACCTCAACTATGCTGTACTATTTTACACTGATTTACTAATCACAATCTGCTTTTTGACATCAACTACCTATTTTAAATGGATCTTCAGAGTGTTTCTAATTTCTATCCCTACAAATTCAGCCATCAATATTTACTACCAAAATATAATCAACGCTTTCAAACCCCAAAACAAAACAGTACCTATAACTAACTTAATACTAAATGACAACATAAAAAACGCCTATTGGTTCGGGACCTACATCGACGAAGCATTTATTCACGGTGTAAAATTTCAAAACATCACTGAATGGGCGATGGATAAAAAAAAATGAATGCAATCTCAACGTTCACTCGTTCAGTCGATCAGTGTATGCAAATAGGGATGTGAACGAAAACAATGTATGGTTCCTGCTGATAATCTTTTGATTTTACATATTAAGTTTTGATATGAGCAACGTGTTTAGTTTCACCTGTGCTTTGTAGGCTGGTCAGATAATGTTTTCTTTTTCTGGCGTTTTGTCTTTTGAATGCTCGAATCAATGGATCGATTGGAAACATCAGTTTACTTCTTTTTTGAATAAATTAAGTCAAAACGGCGTTCTATTTTCATTTGGTATGAAAACAGGGTTCTATATAATTTATTTACCGACGAAATTAAAGAACGAGGTCGCAATTCAGTAGGTATTTTTGTTTTGCTCTGTGAATGATCTTAAAATAAGCATTCTTTTTCGGAGCATCCCTGAACTACTAAAGGATCAGAAATGTTCTTGTAAAAGAAAAGAGGCAAAATCCTATAACTATAAATTGTAGAAACGGCATTTACTCGTACTGACCATGTGGTGTTTTGGATACGAAGAACAAGGTGAGAAGCACCACACCAACTCGACATTCTACATAGCTTTATTACTGATACTGTTTTTGTGTGCAATAAAGAATAAGATTATAGGTTTGTGCCCAAGTTTCATGCTGTTTTTCACTTATTTCATTTTAAACCAATAACCCAAGAAATAGTATCACCATTTCAGCACCCACTTTAAATATCTTTCAATAACAACCCAACAAATTACATTACATCGCGTTTTAACAAAACCTTTTCAACAATATCATCGTAGTATATGGGGCACATTGCTAATAACAAATAGGCTTCTTACATCAACTAACGACAAATTTAATAGTTTACATCTGTAGTAACTAGTTTTGTTTGTTACAAATATATTGTGAGCGAGTTATCTGCTCGAGACAACTAGCATTTACAACTTTACGTTCTTGTTAAGGGTTAGACTGTAATTGTGTTTTGTTGCTAGCTCGATCTTGTGGTATACCTATTGTTCCCAAGGGTGAAACACAACGCTCCTTAAATGTTTCCATGGGTGGGACAGAGCGCTCCTATCAGTGAACCATTTAAATGCTGATTGGATTTTGAAGTTGAAACAAATAAAGTAAAAGTGTTTTATGTTGGCTAAGTTGGAAAAGTTTCTCCATAACACACTTTTCAGACATGCGCCCATCCTAATGAAATAATAATATGTTGCGTACATTATAATTATTAAAGATTTAGCAACTACTAAGAAAAGCCAAATACCAGGCCATATTTTGAAGTCGATGACCACACATTGTAGTGTCTCTATACTAAAAATTGATATTATTGATTAAAAACAGCTCTAAATAAATGCCGCGTGTCGTTAAAATAACCAAGGCCCCATGAACTGCACCGGAAGGTCAAAGCCAGAGCCAGCACAAATCATTTATCTGATACAAGCATCCGAAAACAAAAGCTGTTAGCTTGCACTGTAGCTAAAAGTATAACAAAATTCTATGCCTTAACAGCATTGTAGCGTTGTACAAGTGGAGCGATAGATGGCGCTCACAAATAGGCGCGCGCGCCGCTCGCGGGCAAACGCAACGAGCTGTCGACGCGTCCGACGAATGTTCACAGCAGGCTTGTCGCAACAATGCGTATCTGTATTTTTTGTAGAAATGTTTGTTTTTCTTTTAGTTGGTCCGTTTTTTGTACTTTTTTAGTTATTCTTTTCTAACCTGTTTGCGTTATTAGATTTGATTAAAAAATTTAATAAAACTTGTACACTATAATATCACTCTTTTTGGGCAGTTGTGTAAACTTACTCTTTTTTTTTTTAATGTGACAGACCCATTACAAAGGCGTCGAACAAACATTCCGTACATCACAAATATAGTAACTTTACGCAAAATTGATTGCTGGGGAACGACTTTTTCTGAAGTCAACAATACGGTTTTCGGTAGCTATCAATGTAATGCTCTTAAAGCATTTAAATTGTAGTTATAACATTAACAACTTGTATTAAATTAAAAACTTTTCATTAAGCATGATCCGGAGGAAGATCTCCTTAGAAAGTTTCGAAGTATGGTCCACAACAAAAAAATAATACTGACCGGGAGAACAAGTACTCGTAGTGCCTTTCAGTTTCGTTATGGTTATTTTTTCACGCATTATATAGGTTTTATATACTTTATTCTCAAAAAAGACAAAAGTGCTACTTACATTAGAACATATGATAAAATAATGCCATATTACTATTGCTGTAACTTATTCTAGGTAATGGTCACCGATACAATAAAATATTATATTAGGATAATAAGATGTCGACTAAAAACAACACAAAGTTTTACAGAAACTGGTATGGTTACTACTTCAGCAATTATCTATAATTATGCATTATTTTGTAGAATGAGTTTTGCTCTTAAGATTGCTTAGGCTCTAGCACGCGGTGTATTTTGCGTCGTCGTGTTTGGCGCGGTAGATATCAGTTTTTGCGATTTTATAGAATCAAACTACACGCGTTTGATAGAAACACGATAAAAACGCGCATAGAAAGCGTGTTCGACACTCGTTTGAAGCGCGTACAAAGGGTGAGATTGGGACCGCTGTGCGCGTATACGCGCCGACAACGCGCAGTTCACGATCACCCGGTGTGTTTAGGTTACAAGGCTGCGTTCAAATCTCGTTTGAAGCGCGTATACGCGCGTCATCAGCGCGTCGTCGGCGCCGTAGAAATTACCGCCGTGCGCTAGGGGCCGTAAGCGTTCAGAAAAAAACATTAATAAATTAATCCATAACATGGAAAGTCAATTCTTGCAATACAGACTATGCTATTATTGTACCCTGATCTACTCATCATCATAAATCTCCAGGCATTATGCAAATTTATTTGGGGTCGATGCAGCGTGTCTTTTTATCCATACTTCTCTATTTGTCTTCAACTCGCTCCTCCTTTCTAGTCATATTATCCTTCACACAATCCATCCATTGATACTTTGGTCATCCTCATAAACACACGCTACTACTGATATTTTTTTTACTTAGTATTTCAGTCAAATTTACATTTGACTATTTTAGACGGTAAATATATCAATGAACTCGTTTTAAAACTCCAACTACATCCATTCCTGAAAAATATAAACTTTAATCTTCATAAAACGCATTAGCCCCCTTATCCTTCTCCACCGTCCGAAGGCTTTGTAATATCGTTACAATGGCGTAGTTTGTCGAACGTTTGACGCGACCCCTGACTTATGTGCCGCGTCTACATCAAAACATGACCTGTCTTCTATATAACCTTCGGTTCGGAGCGACATTTATTTAGTTAGTCATGTAGTGTTTTTGAACTCTAAAATGTGGGTCTTTGTGTAAAAGATGAGCATTTTAGAAAGGAAAAAATACATAGTTTGTTCAAAAAGCATTTTCTGGGCACGCTCGTTACATCACATACCTTATCCTTTCCTTTCCAAAAACAGGGGTTTGAATATCTAAACATCTGTAAAGGTCACAGCTAATCAGTAAGATGTTATCGGTATTTCGTAAGATACTGATTGTTAATGCCTTAGTTTTTTGACTGTCAGTTCTTATGTTATAGACTTTGCTATGCTAACCGTTAAAAATGATGTCATAGTCTTTGACTTACTTACATCTACATATTTGCATTATGTGCGGATATATATTTAATTTAATTTGTGGGTAGTAATTTTCCAATTAAGTTGTAAGTAACTTTTATATTACCGGTTTATATTTTGTTTATGAGTCATTTATTCCGTTATTCAGAAAAAGGCCGAACTGAAAAAAGACAATAATAACACTAATATTGTAAAGGCGAAAGTTTGTGAGTATGTGTGTGTGAGTGTGTATGTTTGTTACTTCTTCACGCAAAAACTATTTAACGGATTTAGATAAAATTTAATTTGGTACACAGATAGTTTATAACCTGGATTAACACATAGGATAGTTTTTATCCCGATTTTGTCTTCCCGTGGGATTATTTTCGAGTTGTAGCGGGTGAAGCCGCTGGCAACAGCTAGTATAATATAATTATGGGTTTTGAATATGAATGCATTACAGACGTTGCCCTAGTGGTCGCGAAAGTTAATGTTGAGCATGAGATCTTAGCAGGTTCGCTTCCCAAGTTAGGTTTTTTCAAAATCAAAAAATCAAAATCAAAACTCATTTATTCAAACTAGGCTGATAATCAGCACTTTTCGAACGTCAAAATTTACTTTACTTTACTTATTTACAAGAGACAGTCCCCCAAAACGCCCCCCCTTCGACACTTCCTAGTGTTTTTGCTGGAAAGATGAAGTGGCGGAACAAACTCCCCAGCACACATCTGTCTGTTAGGTTGGTTAGAAGAACCAGACTCGATACAATAGTAAGGCAAGTATATTAAAGTATATAATAATAATAAAAAAAGACATAACATAATATCAGTAAACTAATCTTGGAGAAAGAACATAAATAAATAACAAACATTGTCTTGTGTTCAACTCAGCGACCAACTGTTCTTATCATTTAAGTAGTCGTTAATGGAATAGTACGCTTTTAAACAAAGATTAGATTTTACTTTGGCTTTAAACGCATTAAATGGCAAGTCTAGAATAGAACTTTATTTTAGTTTATTCATCGGGAACTCATTAGCAGCCCGTAGTCTGGATTTGGATAGTAGCATGCATGGGAAGTAGTAGATATGCCCGAGGAAGCTACAGTGGTAAAGTGCAAGTGGGTGTTTAAAAAGAAGTTGGACAATGACAATAAAGTAAGATATCGTGCTCGGTTGGTAGCGAAAGGTTTCACACAGAAAGCTGGAATAGACTATATGGAGACCTTTTCACCAGTGGTTCGCTACTCAACACTGAGACTTTTGTTTGCTTTAAGTGTTAATTATAATCTAGACATTACTCACCTCGATGTTACCACAGCCTTCCTAAATGGTTATTTAGATGAAACTGTATACATGTACTTACCTGAAAATTTTGTATGTTCTGATAGGGAAAATAAAGTATTAAAATTAAAAAGAGCAATTTATGGGTTGAAGCAATCTGCTAGGGCTTGGTACCAACGAGTGGATGATTGTTTACAGGATTTAGGATATATTAAGTCTAAGTATGAACCCTGTTTGTTTGTTAAACAAAATGATAAAGTTAAGACATTCCTAGCTCTGTTAGTCGACGATTTTTTTATTTTTTCTAATTGTCAAAAAGAAACTGAATGTCTCAAGACTGAACTGAGTTCTAAATTTAAATTGAAAGATTTAGGAGAGATCAGACAATGTTTGGGTATGAGAGTCAGAAAATGTAATAATGATATTTTTGTGGATCAAGAACAGTTTGTAGAACAATTACTTAAAAAGTTTAGTATGAAAAATTGTAAGCCAGTAACCACACCAATGGAGGTTAATTTAAAACTTAACAAGGAAGATATTTGTGCCACTGAATATCCTTACCAGCAGTTAATTGGTAGTTTGCTTTATTTGTCATTATTAACACGTCCTGACATATCATACTCTGTCTGTTATCTTAGCCAATTTAATAATAATTTCAGTGCAGTACATTGGAAACATGTGAAACGTATCTTAAAGTACTTGCAGAAAACAAAACATTTTGGCCTGAAATATGTTAAAGACAACCTAGATTTAATAGGATATGCAGATGCTGATTGGGCATCAGATTGTGTAGATAGAAAATCTTATACTGGATATATGTTTAAGATGTCTAATAGTGTTATTTCATATGAATGTAAAAAACAAGTAACTATAGCTCTGTCAAGCACTGAGGCAGAATATATGGCCATTTGTGAGGCAAGTAAAGAAGCCATATACTACTAAATGTAGAAATGAGCTACCAGTAATATTATATAACGATAACCAAAGTGCCCAAAAATTAACTAAAAACTCTGTATTCCACAAAAGGAGCAAGCATATAGATGTTAAATTTCATTTTATTAGAACTGCAGTCGAAAACAAATGTTTTGTAATTGAGTATTTGAATACTAACGATATGCCTGCTGATATCTTGACTAAAAGTTTAAGTAGTCAAAAACATTATAAATTTGTTGAGCAATTAGGAATCACTCAACTGTAAACACAGTACCTATGTACCTACCTAGATTATTTTATTATGGGAGTGTTTACTTGTACTTTTTTGCATTGTTTTGTTATGGGAGTGTGTTGAGAATCTGTACCAAAACTAATGTAAAAATAAACGTTTTTTAGTCTGTGGCAAGCACTCTTGAAGTTTTATTATTACCTAACCCTCCATAGATAACAGGTCTGATGTTATGTTATGAGTGACTACAGTGAAGACAGGCTCACTTTTTTCAGCGATTAAAAATATCAATATAATTCATTTCTATCATAATTGTCAAGATCAATAAAATATCATTTCAAATCCTGTTTTTTTATATAGCAACACAACAAACCCTGTACATTTTCTTTTCAGTCATTCATCAAGAACAACACAGTGAAAACAAATGTATGAATGTTAACACTACACCCACATACTATGTTATTCAATGTCGGAATTTGACCGACACGACGTTCTGTCGGAGTTCGGGCACACGAGACGAGATTAAAAGGCGTCGTTTTGGATGGAAATATAATAATAATGTTGGTAATAATAATTTATGTTGGTCTGTATTAAAGATCAGAATGAAAAGTACAAGTACATGTGAATTTACTGGTGCAACGGGTGCATACTGGTTTAAGTGATTGAACGCCTTATATAAAGACACAATTAAAAGCAATTGATTTAGGTACCTACAGTACCTAAATTTAATGGTGTTCGTAAGACGCGTGAGGAGTTAAGGCGGATTGTAAGAGATTAACAGACACAAAGTCTACTCATAAGATTATCAAGATATAGAGGGAAATAGGCAGATTAACTTTAAGGAGAGAAGATTCTAGAATGAAAACAACTCTTTAGGAAACGATGCAATGCGATAGACGTCAGAAAATATATTAAAATGGAGCCGCTGGTATTTTATGCTAAACTAGATGTAATGGTAATTAATATCTAGCAATAAAGTTTTTTACGATGATGACGATTTCAATATTGAAAATGAGATTTAACTCGTCGACTGCATGATGAAAGCACCCTAACATTCAGACGCGTGCTATATCAAAAAGAGCTCTAAGAGAAATTTCTTCGTAAACAACGTAAGAGCAAACCGTTCTAATCTCTTCATTAGCTTATTATCAAAGCTTTTATGTCTTTAGCATAGAGTTTAAATTCGTTTGCTACATTTCTTTGGTAGAATTTTAGTCGATATTAAGTACTAGTGGACGCTCAACTTAAAAACGTCTTGAAGGCGTTTAAGGCACAGTGGATTTTCAGATTTGTTTAAATCGGTATAAGGTATGATTTTGAAAGTTTCTGGCATTGGATATTATTGTATTTTTTTCATATAAATTATACCGTGGGAAACCGAGCGTGCCCTCAGGCGCATTATGGAATTTGCAAGTGAATGGGACATAGTATAAAAAGCAAGTGAGTGTGTTTCGATTACCATTAATTCATGTATGACCTTTAACCTTTCGCTTTGGAGGTTGTATAGCAAGTAGGAACATATTATTATAAAGTTTATGATATTTGTACATGTCTTAGTCAAAGAAAGTTGGACAAGTAATGTTCTAAGATGAATGATTATTATGGCGTACTAGCGGACCTCGCAGACGTCGTACTGCCCGAAAAACAGCGCCACCTAGCGGGTCTAATTGCAAATAACGAATTCAACAAAATGACCCGTCTTTTATTGAATTCATTTGTTACAAAAAATGTGATAAATGAAGAACCGCCGCGCTCGACCGATTTTGTGAAAACTTCACATAAACCATCTACTAAAAAATCCGAACAAAGCCTAATCATTTGGTTTAGATAGGTGAGCCCGTTCTTGAGTTATAAAATTACAACGGAAAGTGGCATTGATTTTTATAAATATATGTATAAAAATAAATATAGATATGATGTACTTGGAAATTTCCTCATTCACAGAAAATTATCAAGAAAAGACTAGTTCGATGAGTATATTCTTAAGTTATCGACTGTTTACATTTACTACCTCCTACAAAGTGCGGGTTACTGGAAAAAAAAATTTCATTAGTCAGTTAATATTGATTGTTATTTAAATAAGTTTGTCTAGTATAATTAACTTACAGGTTATTCTTATACAGATTCCCTTTAAAGTAAAAATCATACAGATAACATCGTACAGATTTTCACCTTTTATCTTCAACGCTTTTCTAGATTGTAAACTTTTCGCAAAACTTTAAAAGCGGTCAGCTCTTTCATACTTGACCGAACCGTTATCTACAACAAGAAGCAATTCAACACATTCTGAGCCACAAAAAAAAGAAAGTAAGGCAATAATAATAAAAGCGAGCGTTACGTAGGTTACTAGTCCATACCTAACTGCCTATAACCCTTTAGAACCAAAAAAAAATTTAAACTGCAAAAGTTGATTTGTTCTCATTGCACACAAATGCCTTGATCCTATATTTCGAGAACAACGATAGCTTAGTGCTTGGTACCCCGATTTACGAGCAAGAAGTTGCGTGTTCAAACCCAGGCAGGCGCAATACTTTGCGTAACACAATTGCTCTCATAACGGCGAAGGAAAACATCGTGAGGAAACCGGCATGTCCTTGAAACAAATTTGAAAAAATGTGAGCTCATTCCTTCTAATAGAGAGGAGACCTGTGTCCCAGCAGTGGGAGCAGTAAACATTTATTAAATTAAAAACTCAATCGGGGCAAAATCATCTGTTGATTCGTAAAGCCTTAGGCGCGTTCGCTGTGGCGTGTCTTTTGCAGGCAGCTTGTGGCTATTATCATACACGCCGATGGTTGGCGAAGCTCAGATGTTTGAGAGGTACCAAAACGGAAAAAGTTGGAGTGAGAAAAAATCAGAGTAATAAGAAAAACGTACTTCAACAGGGTAATGCCTGCTCGTATACTACAAAGCGTAGAATCGTCAGCTAAAAAGGTGATGGTGATTATACCTTTTTTTTTGGCGGGTGGTAAATCATCAAATAACCCCTCCCGCTCTTGGGCAGAGCGAAAGGGAGTGGCAGACTTCTACTGACTAAAAACCACCCATGTTCCTTATTAGCCCTTTATGTCGAGGCCGCGGTATCTCTCACAGCATCCCGCAGCTCCGACGGGTCCCGCAGCCCCGACGGTATGGTGATTATACCTAACTATTAATTTAGAAAAAAAAACAGTGGAATCTAGAGCCTGTATCCCCCTAACTTTTTCATCAATAATGAACTTCCATTGCTTTGATCATATTATAACTGGCGACGAACTAGTGGAGACAATGGGACTGGACCAATGGTCCAAAACAGCAGTGAAAATAGTGTGCGGTTAGGCACTTCACGTTTGGATGTGTTATGGATTCCCATTGAACTCTTAGAGCATTAACTTTAAATGTTTAAGGTCTAGGCTGTCAAACAAGTTTTTGAAAGAAAGCCAATGTTCCCTATTGTTATTGGAGTAGAATTTTAGTACGGCAAGTCTTTTGTTGGTTCCACACGGTCCTACTTGCGTTGTAAGTAAAAAGGGCGTGTTAAATCATACATATAAGATGTGTATAGATATCATTGTTTTGTATACAGTGAAAGTGTCGCAACTGACGAAGAAGACGGTAATTATTTCTTAGTGCCATACTCTAAAATACTATATCTGGAAGTCGGAATGGTTTAAAAATAGCCCAAACGAAAAAATATGAAAGAGGAAGAAAATTAATATGGTCTCTTGCGTGGTTTTATTTCGTTTCAGTACTTTTTTTGACAACACGACTGCAACTCCTAAAAGCGGAAATCAATAGTGGTGACCACTAGGAAACCGCCGAGACCATAAAGCTCGACGAAGTCCCAGGGAAACAATTTAACTGTCTTAGATACTGCAACCAGAATAGCCGAGGAGTACAAAAATCATAATTTTGTTTTAGTGACTTATCTTTTTTGCATTGCAATCAATAAAAATTGACGAAGATAAATCACGTCAAAGATTTGAGTGGAAAAACACTGTATCGTCTTTATTGTTTGTTTACGTGAAAAAAGAAGAAATATGTGTCCAATATTTTTTAGAAATCTATCTGACGGACTAATTTGTTTTGTTTTTTAACTACCCTAATGGAAAGTCTTGAACTTTTTGGATTCAACTATAGTCCTCCACCAGAATCTGACTTCCATTTCTCCCATTTAACCCCGAGTACTTAGCACCTTGGACCCCTCGCTCTCATTCCGTACACAGTCTATAAAAAAGGCGCAATTATATTCAAAGGCAGTTCCCCTTAACTCGGCTGGTCGCGACCCAGTGCCCTTGCGCCTTTGCAAGCCCTGATTGGAATTTATCGTCCACCCAGCCTGTAAGTCGGAGCGGCGTGCATTACACTTCTTTTTTTGCCGTCGCCTCGCCGCAGTCGGGTAATAACGCGTATTAAGTTTGTTGTGACGGCGTTTGATTTTGATACACTTAATTGATAATGAGTGGGTTTTCTATGTGCAGTGATGTGTTAGTTTGATGTGCAAGAAGAATTAAGTAGACTTTTATATAAAATAATTTTAGAATTGTTTTTTGGTCTTACTGCTATTATGAATGCGAAAATATTTGAGAATGCATGAAAGGATGAATGGATGGATGGTATTTGTTTGTTACTCTTACACTTAATAGATTTCGATAAAATTTGGTACACAAATAGTTTATAACTTAGATTATGTGTGTGTGAATTTGGTCTAGTTTTCGATTGGACTGCTGCGCTGTGTGTCGGGGTTCCACAGGGAACAAATATTCGTATGGCCTACAGATAATTGTTTCTGGTCTAGGTGTGTTTGTGTATGCGAGTTTAAATGTTTGTAAACGCACCCATGATACAGGAGAAATTCCTAGTAGGTAAGGGGCAACGTTTAAAAAAAAACTCACCACCACATGGGGGTGAAATCGCAAAAAAATCTTGTTAATGAAGATTGGGAATAGAATAGCACTAGGTAATGGTTGGCGAGCAGCGGTGGCCCAGTGGTGTCGGCCCCGACTTACGAAAGTAGGTCATGGGTTCGAACCCAGGCAGGCGCATTACTTTGTGTAATTTATTTCATAACCGCTGTTCTCAAAAACGGTGAAGGAAAACATCGTGAGGAAACTGGCATATCTTAGAACCAAGAATTCGAAGATATGTGACATCTACCAACCCGCACTGCACCCGCGTGGTGGATTATAGCCCATCCCTCTCCTAGAGAAGAGGCCTGAGTCCCTGCAGTGGGATCATTATAGGCTGATGATGAGTTGTGTTTGTGTACGAGATCTCTATATATTCAATCAAATTAATGTCTTCTAAGTTTATAGAGTAAAAGATTTTAATTCATAACATAAGTCTTTAAAATAGCCGAAAAACTAAAAAAAAATTGGGTAGCAACAAAAACAACAAATCAAAGGCAACTATCATTCCATCTTACGGTGCTTAGCGACACACTAGAGTACTATCTGTGTGTACAACGTCGGTACAATAAAAGGCATTGCGATGGGAGTCTACAATCCTAATCGCTGAGAAACGTGAAATAATCCACCCACAGACGCGTGCGCCCGGTCTGAGCAAAAAATGCAAATCATATAGAGCTGATACAAGACTTTACTTTGTTTTGTTAACTATGTTTTTTCTACTTTAGGAGTGTCAGACTTCTACTGACTAAAACCATCCATGTTTCTTCTTACCTCTTTGTGTTTGGAGGTCGCGGTATCTCTATATAATAGTCCCTCAGGCTTGGCAGGCGTCAGCCCTTAATAATAATATTTTTTAATAATAATAATTTATTTCCAAAATAAACTACAATAAGTAAATTAATAGGGCTTCGCTTTGATGTGAAGAGAAATCCCCGCCTCACGATATATCAGAGATACTCACCGATACGGATCACACCCCGATACGGATTGGCCTACAACATATTTATAATTGACAATGGTAAATGATTGTACAGTGGGGCAATCACATTAGCACACTGATTCCCAAACTGAGACGAGCTCGTATTTCGGGACTCGGATCCCTTCCATTTGCTGACATTCTTTTGAGCGAACCGTCGACACAGCTAGTCGTCATAAAACGGAGGGCGAGTTAAATACAATGGTTGATTGACGGCACCACTGAGGGCCGTCCTAGAAAAAGGTTACGAGATGGATGCTCATCACGAAGGCTGGGCGAGTCCCTGGAAGGATATGAGGGAGGCCATTACGCAGTCGTGGTTCGTAAAGGTTGTTTAAAAATATGTAATAAGTCAGACATTTTTATTAAAACACTAGCTGTTGCCAGCGGCTTCACCCACTACAACTCGAAAATTTTCCCACGAGAAAATAAAATCGGAACAAAAACTATCCTATGTGTTAATCCAGATTATAAACTATCTGTGTACCAAATTTTATCCAAATCTGTTCAGTAGTTTTTACGTGAAGAAGTAACAAACTTTCGGCTTTATAATATTAGTGTGATTAAGTAAAATTTCTTGGTTGATTCTTTATGGGAAAAACCTGCTACTCTATATCAGTATAATATGTTAGTGCATTTAAAAGGCTGACAACATAATTTTCTTAATTTCCTCTGTTACGATGGTTATTACTTATTATTATGACAAACGGTAGTTGGTACCGGTTGTCATATTTTATAGATCTTTGACCTTAGCTTGGCTTAGCGAGCGATACACAGAGGAAATTCGGCATGTGATGGGTAGTTATCAGCTGTCTACGGACCAACCTAGGAAAGTGATGTTTTACCGAAAGACTAACTCGAACTCGATTAATTTGATCGACCGACACTAGACGACCGAGTCTACTGTCGGTCGATCGAGTTAATCCAGTTTACTGCTCTATATGAATACAATAATGATACGTTAAATAATAATCGACAACGTGGACGAAGACGTCTCGTCAAATATTATACGTAAACTATTCTTGCTTTATTTTTGCATCAATATTATTTTTCCCACGGTCTATATTTAGAATAAGATGTAATTTAATCGTGTTTTTAAGTTAATAATAGTCTATTTAATTAAGTATGCAAATTATTTGCATTTGATTTGTCGTGTTTTTTTATTACAATAGGTTTAGTTATAATACATTTATATTTAGCAGTTCATATCATTCTCGAACAGAATGTGAGTGTGGTGCCACAATACAGGATAGGCCGCACCTCCTCTCGTGCCAGTCTTGCACAATTAACTGCACGCTCTTGGACTTGTATGAAGCAAATGATCGAGCAGTCCAGGTTATCATCGATTCAAAAAGAAGAAGAAGAAGTTCATATACGGCCAGTTTGGATAAGTCTAGTCACAAAAATGTTAGAAAATATAGGTACCAAATATTATGATTGCAATTTGTTAGTCTAGGTTGTTTGGTTTAGGTCTTTTATACATAACATTTGTATCATTTTAACGAAAAACATTCAGAGATTCCTATATACCGTGTACCTATATAAACCGTGATCTACTGTCCTATTGACCTACATTAAAAGCAGAGGGCCAACCCCTGTAAGTAATTAAAAACAATAAAACTCGCTACAATGTTATCAAATCGAGAAGACTTGTAGTGACTTGTGTGAAGGATGACAATATGGCTATAGAAAGGAAACGTAGGTGTAAGAACTTATTACAAACAATTCTGATCATCAATTAACCCTTCGGTATTACAGGCATGATGTTGTGGTCTTTAGTAAACATCTAATTTAATATTGACAGTCGATAAAAGATCCGATAGAAAAATATAAACCCGTTTCTAAACAGTACACAAACCATTAGATACCTAGGTAAGAACAGTTATAATAATTCAAACTACAAACCGACATAATTATAATGACGCCACACGTATCCGTATCGAATTTGAATTGCAAAATAAGTACCTACCTACATATTAATCGAGGCTATAACGATCTATGATTCCTTACCGAACATTATAATTTCAATAATCCTTAAACTGTGAGGTAGATGCACCTGTTACTGTTGATAGATGATTTAGCTTCACCAAAAACTAAACTGACAAAAATTTTATGAAAACATACAAAATCTATAGATACAATCTCTTGTATCTGTAGAAAACAGAGGGGTCTTGAACAGCACATTTAACAGTTGAAACAATTTCTCAGTAGATTATGAAATTTTTTGACTTATTGTCATAGTTTGTAGCGACTGATGCTGCGAGTACGAACAATACGTTCATAGAGGTATTTATAGTTTTTCTGTAGATAATCTTGCTTCAGGTCTGACTGAGCACTACGTTAAGGTCTGTGTGAACTGCGGACATTCTACAAATTGATAATATATGTAGTTCAACCTTCACATTTGATTACATTATAATTACTGAAGAAACCATATTAAAATTAACTCCACCCACAACCCAATCAGTTAATTCCAGTCAATCCTTTGAAGCTGACGTTGAAAGAATGACAATTTAAATATCTCAGCTCCATAATCGTACAACCGGGTCTCAGTGCATACAATCACGTAAAATGATGACCATTATTGTAAAACAAGAAGGCAACAGGACCGTTTACCCTGCATAATGGCTACCGATTAGCTGGTTTCTCACAACTGTACCCGGGACCATGAGAAATTCAATCAATCGGACTATTTTAATGACTGCCGATTGCGCTACAATCAATATCATTTTTATCATATTCCCACTGCAGTACGCTGTCATTAGGCGCATTATGATTTATTTATGTTTTGTTTTTCAGTTATTATTGCTTGAGAACTTTGTTTGATGTGAATTTTGCATTTTGAAGATTAACGGTGTTTACTGTTCTCAAGACATTTTGCTTATTCTTCGGGTGGTTGAAATAGTTCAGTGATTCAAAAAATAATTAGATTTATAGTTTTTTATAGCATAAGCAGCCTTATATTTCAACACGGGACACCGACCTCTCCAACATTCAGGCCAAGTGTTGATTGATGCCTCATATATGACTTAGACTTTCGTCCTTGGACATTCCAATTTTCAGTTTTTACACTTGATTGGAAACAAAAACATAAGCTGAATATCAATCTGATCAGGTCTATAGATTTTTTGACGTTTAAACAGACAAAATACAGACCTTAAATCACGCAGAGGCATTATAGCTAAAAGTAAGTAAGATATTCAATTTAAATAAAATGCACCAGAATGTTTATTTCAACAAAATCCGTTCCACATAATCGCGACATACATCAAGTAAAACACCATATTCGAAATTAGCCTGAAGCCATAACGCAACGTTAAGCGTTGCGTGCGAACACGAGTAGCGTCGGCAACACGCAACAACTGTCGAGTGATTTAAGCACAACTTTCAAAGACTAATGACGTTTATTAAGCCAATCAATTTATTGTGAGGACGATTGAGATATCCTTTAGGGAGGTGGTTGATTCACGCGAACGTAGTCTACAGAAATGGAAGCGAGTAAACTTTAAACTAGTTTAACTATAGGACCATTGGGTCTGATTGCAAAAGTCTTTCGAGACATCGCCAAGCGGCTGATCGACTCTTCCCGTGAGCTGAGGACTGGATTATTTTTGATCGCAGAATCAGGATGGCAATCCATCCAACGTGGCAATGCTGCCAGCCTTCTGGCCACTATTCCTGTTTACAGCAAAGTGTACAAACTTTTTGACGTCCTCTAAGGCTTCTAATTTTCTATTTGTAATTTATTCATTAACATTTTAAGTTTGGTTTAAGATTTTCATACTCAACTATCAAATTATGTCTTGGCGTAAGTGTTTCTGTGAAAAGATTGCTGTTTCTTCTGTAATTAAGTAAATCAGCACACCTGTGTTGTCAGGTACTGCTAACTGAGCTACGTTACTTGGCTCCTTGTGAAAAGCTACATTGGGAGTTCCATAATACAAAAAATATATTTATATCCGGAAAATATTTAGTTCGTTCTGTTCAAGTTCGGGATAATGCCTGTTAAGCCTTATATTATATTTTGATAAAGTATTGTGAGGGAAATGTTGAGTATGAATGTAGATGGGTATTAGAGTAGAGGAAGACCAAGGAAAGATGGATGGACTGTGTGAAGGATGATATGGCTAGGAAGGAGGTGACTACTGACATGACGAGAAATAGAGAAGTATGGAAGAAAAATACATGTTGCGCCGACCCCAAATAAATTGGGATAAGGGCAGAAGAATGATGATGATGATGATGACCTGGATAAATTATTGATCCAGGTCATCATCATCAAAATCATTTCTACTGATTGGCATTTAAAACCCCAGTGAAACCAATTTTTGATACTGGCTGTCTTCATTAGTTCAATAAATGAGCTATTATTAAAGGAAAATAGACTTATTTGTAGGTGTAACAGAGGTCAATTCTTAATCGAAATCTAATTTAATATCCAATAATGATCGTATAAAACAATCATGCGCCTTATGGCAAGTAAAAGGTAGCCTTTATTAAGTGGAGACTAGCACGCGATCTTGAGTCCAATGCTTTTAATTTTGTTGTAAACAAATTGCGATTAATGTGAGAAATTTGTTTCTGAACTTGGAAGGGAGAAAGGTTTATTGATATTGAAGTGCTTTTATAGAATTTTGGATTTTTTTATTGAAAGTTTCCGTTTTCATTAGTTTTTTTTTTAATTTTAATTATACCCTGGGATCAATTTCCGGGTTGGGAAAGTTTTATTGGGTTTTCCATCAAGAAATTCTCAGTAGCAGTCTGAATTTGTACCCGGTTGATGGAAATAGGTGCACCCCTTATTGCGTGGGACATAACAGGCAAAATGTGGGTTTACTATAATTAATTGGTATATTAGGAAAAACTGTTCGGGAATTACAGGCGTGTTGTTATAAATGTTGTCTTCTCGAGGAAAATTTCGTGAATATGGTAAAAGAAATAGATATTATTATAAGCGTGATTATAGTTACTCATCAAACATACTAATTACAATGTTGTAACTTATGTTAAGATGTTATACTTGCACGCATAGGTCAGAATCATGCACGCTACTAAATGTAAAATTTTGTTATTATTAGATTATTATATCTATTTAGGTATATTACGACATTATTGTGATATGTATCCTTAATTGAATTGTTAACGCTCCAGCTATGTCAAAATGGTTTTTTTTTGTAGTTATGCATAGATCGCGTCATGTACAATAATGGTACTGGTCTAACATGGGTCTAACCGAATAAAACTGACTGCATCCGATTAAACTTGATGCTGAAAAAGTGATGATTATGATTGTCATATTCGTGAGTGTAAGTAAGTACTTGCCTAGAAGTAACCATTGCACTCTCCTATACGATTTAAGATTTACACGCATTACGAGTAGATAGTTGAGAATATTGGTAATAGACTTTCACTTTACTCTTTAGACACATTTATTACAAAGTTAAACAGAATTCTACGGTTGACTAAACTAAGAACACAGTCATGCATTCATGCCATGCCTTTTTTTTTTTGGCGGGTGGAAAATCATCAAATAACCCCTCCCGCTCTTGGGCAGAGCGAAAGTGAGTGTCAGACTTCTACTGACTAAAAACCACCTATGTTCCTTCTTAGCCCTATACGTCAAGGCCGCGGTAACTTGTGAACACGCCGCTACCCCAAAGGGATTCATGCCTCGAGTAGATCCACAAATTCCAAAAAGAATTTAATAAGTGACTTGCAGTTCACTCTCCCTCACACAGCTTACCCCTAAGAGCCAATAAAAGCCACTCCCTTCGAATCCCTTTACCACAAAACTAGGTCACAACTCATGAATCAGTCATTTGCATGATAGCTCGCGTGTTTTTATCAGAAACGCAACTGTTTTTAGTTCGCGTGACTTACAACTGGCAATTTGAATTAGAATGTGCCCGCCCATTGCCACGCCTGCTGGTAGGTGCAACGGTATCTGATCGAGGTGGTTACGTAAAGCTGATTATGCATTTTCTTTGGTACTGTGGCTTGGTATGGGACTCGCTTTTAAAGTTGGCAAGAGGTGAGGGTTCGATTCGGACATAAAAAAAAAATCATTCTATTTCAGATCAAATGGTGATAGAATGATTTTAACACACAAATATACTCAAAATGCCAAATTTATCAATTTGAACTTAAGAATCATATTGTCACTGCCTAACACAGGCGTCATATTGTGGTTTTCTGCAAACGATAATCCTAATTTTTCTTAATTTCAGAGAAAAAATGGGCTCAAGATACAACCCTGTGGTAGTCCAATCATATAGGGTATTTTAGACTTAAAACTAGATTTTCAGATTCTTTGATCATTTAAAAATTCTAGATTGAGAAACAACGATGCTGTCTACAATTTTTTAACTATCATAATTGCATTATTGCTACCTTTCGTAATGCTAAACGCGAACACAATGCGCTTAATGAGGTCCAATCTAAAATCATTCTCGCTTTCCAAGGTATTTTTTTATTTGCTGTTTTCTCCCACATTTCCCGGTTCTGTGCGTCCAGGTACCCGCGACTTTGAAAATATCATCAACCCAACGAGCTTTATTTAGACCGATTTTAGGGACGAACTGACACCATACCCGAATTACAACATCATTTGATAGACAATTCGCATTTTCTCTTACAAAATCATACGTAAAGCTACTCCACACTGACTACCTAACAGTACTTACCTACATACGTTCAGCGATGCAGCGAACGATATCGCATGAATATGTGTGAACGGGCGATCCGAATGTAATAGATAGAGGCTATTGTTTTACTCGACCGAGTACATAATGCCTTGTATGCAGATTGGAGTTACGTGAACTAGGTTGCTCTATAGGTACTCGTATGTGGTTTTACGCGATTTGTAATGTAGACTCTGTCTAGATAAGACGATTTACTTACAAGTGATTCGAGTTGTGCTAGACCGATTTCTATATTGTCTGGTCTGGTATTGGTTGGAGTTAGTGCCCTCGAAACGTCATGAATAATTCAAGTCTGTACTGAATTAAATGAATTAGCAACTGGGTTGTGGAGGTCATATAGGCCGGCGCTCCATGTAAAATATAGATAATCAGCTGCATCTGGTTAGACTGGCAACTAAACCCAACATAGGTCAGCGTCCTAAAACCTAAAATAAGTATTTTAAGACTTCTTAAGAAAATTAAAGAGAATTTTAAGCAATATGAATACTTGCTGAATAGGCAATATGATTTAAATAAAATTCATGCCTGCTATTATCTATCTAATCTAGCTTGGAATTCAAACGTCATTAATCCTATAACTACTTGACAACCATAATAATCTGAATGCATGTCACTACCATAATTATCTCGGAATTGACATTGGCGGTAAGTTATATGAAGTCTAAGTAAGATCATTGTGAAGCTAATGTACGTCTACTTTTATAACTCCAATGCACTTAATTTCTACAAATGATGGGGGCTTTGGCCAAGGAGATTTCAATATTCCAGACACAAAATATTTTAATGTCCGTATTGCTCTTGACAATCAGTGTAATCTATAACTTACTGAAAACCAATGAGCACTTTTCCCTAAACCACTATATTATAAGCTATAAAATGGATGACAAACTTTAAAAAGACGAGGAAACCTACTATTTACACGGTTTTCCATAACGTTTTTAAATGTTAACTCTATATTTTGATTTCAATCCTTCACTTCGATTTTCTCATAGACAGCAATCTCAGTACAGATCCCATGAGAAATCTTGTTTCTTGTCATCAAAATTTCACAATCACAATAGATAATATACTTACAAGTTACAGCACTTACGTCCATTTTACATGCAATTACCAAATTAGATGTTCCGAAGTGACCTTTTACATACGACGTGACATCTTCGTATGAAATGAAAATTGCTGTCAAGCGCACACGTTCTTCATCTGACGTATAATTTGTAAGGTCGTGTCCCGAACTAAGTTCCCATGGTCCGTATGTGTTACGGATAGCATTTTGAGCCTTATTGTTACCTATTCTGATGTATATGATTTCTTTATTGGGTGTGTAATTTGTCGGTTTAGATTGAATGTTTTGAGGAGTCGGTTCGTGGTTTAGGCTACTCGGTGTTTCTGTTGTGAGAAGTGACTCATACAAAATGCTAGAATCTGGGTTTTTTATGAATTCTAAAGTTTTAGACACAAATGGCAGTACATCAAATTACTACAATCTGTCAAATTTCTTTACTAGAATTTTTATTTTATCATTAAAGCGTTTAATTCGAGGAATAAGATTTTTTTTCAGTTTTTGGTAGCTTTATAGACGCCAGTATCGTCTGTACATTTACCTACTATAATATATGTGGTGTGTTAACCAGACTGTCTCCCTGACTGTTTCCAGATTTGCTTCCTGAATGTGACAGTAAATGCAATTTTGTCAAGTCCAAAAATACAAAACCGTTATACCACGATCACAAATTAATTCACAACGATCTTCACGAAGCTTTTTGCACCTTTTCATCTAATTTCTTTATGATCGAAGAAGAATAATACTGTCTTTTCTGGTCGATTTCTATACGTAACTTTCTGTTGCGATAAGCAACTCCAACATACTTGAAATGCACATAGTACTTTACATTTAAATGCAGTAACTAGAAATGCCATCTAATCAGATGCTCGGTGGGCGTGCCTGACCAGTGAAATGTTGGCTGTTTCCCCTCGTTACCGCGTCTAGCCGCTGTGACGGGAGCACTGCCGTATCAAGACCATCTAGATCTGTGTAAAGTTACGCCAAGAAAATATATTGAAGAACCTTGAATATATTTTCTTGCCGTGTTATATAGCCGTTATATCTCTCTGAAGGGGTGTAGCTTAAGAGAACCGTTACACCTTCCACTACTGAGAAAAAGAAATAAATGTGGAAAATTATTTCTGTAGTCTCTCCAACATGGCGTGCAAAATCTGAAAGTACGTAATTACACACTGAGATAGTCATTTGTATGTCGAAGTAAGTATGGCTATCAAAATAGACTGCAAATTGGGAATGATACGAGTATCATGTGAGGTTAGATACATTTGGAGGAGAAAGATTTCTAAAGGAATCGGATGCAGTGACTTTTGTTCGTTTTTAATCAGTTTGCTGTATACACTGCAGACTGTTTATTTTACATTGCCCGTTGTGTAAAACTAATCGAACTCGTCAGGACTTGAAGGAAGCAAACGATATAGCTGTCCAGGTCGGGCAAAATAATAAATTAGTCATCGATTTGAGAAGAAAAAGAAGATTAAATGCATATTTCCCTGATCCTCCAAATACACATTAAAATTGAAGTTCACTAAAACCCAACACACCATTTACACATACAAAACGAATATTCCTCACCTATAATAAACTAAAATATAATCGTAATACCTTTAATATTTGCCCCTGTAATATACGTTCGTTTGACACTAACGACGCGGCACTAAGGTGCAATGAATCAAGTGCGCAAGCGCACTTATAAATATGCGAGACCATATCGTAATTGGTGTGTAAATATCCGACCAAATGAGCATTAATGAGCAAAGTCCAGACCGTGTCTTCATTCTTCATGTGAGATATTTACGACCCCATTTTGAAAAATTCAGGAATGCATGACGAATTTTTATGATTTATTTCCCGGTTTTTGAATGGATGGGGTTTTGTATGACGCGTTTAAGTGACGTTTCTGGTAATAAAAGGGTTGTTTAACAGTAAATTGGGTAGTTATTGGCTCTCAATTTGTTTTAGACTGTACTACAATAATTGCAATAATTATTTTGAATTAAAGAACTAGGTAATTATTCCTGCAAAAAGCGCCTAATAATATTAAAATTTAAAATGCTTTTTTTAATTCCATAATAATAAAAAAAACTTCCAGTACGTATTGCTGAAAATAAATCTACAGCTAATAGTGAATACAAATTGGTTATGCTTTCTCTAGATATTTTATTCAAATTATGCAGATTTCCAATACCTACTGCAACTTTCCAATCAATTCTTTCAATGAATTCTTCAGAGTAAAAAAACGGTGCTGTCACAAATAAACGCATATAAGTAATTACGTTCTGTTCCCATACTCCTATACAAAGGCGGTCCATTAAACGGTCGTGTATAGGTTTTTTGTAGTGGCATCTTTTGACCCGGCCTGTGTCCCCGGGCGAAACAGTAAATAATGAGCCCCATCGTATGTATAAATTATGAAATGAAATCATAAAAGTTGGGACGATATCTCTAGTGAGCTGGGGATACCGGTGTACTTAATTTTATTTTTATTGTTGAGTTTTTTTTTATAGAAATTGTGTAATTTTACAGGATCAAGTAAATAGTACCTATCTGCGACCTAAGTACAATTAGTTCTTCTTCTTAGCGTGTCGATTGCAATCTATTCTGAGAACTAAACCTCTAGTTTGGTGCCTTCAGTAGCGTTCATCAATTACTTGACATACGCTTAAAGTCACTGAAATAAACACTACTGAGTGAAGTACAGGTTCTATCTTACATTTTCCCTCCTGAAATATCTTTTCCAGAAACATGTCCCGGTTAACAAACAGAAACCTACTGATGATATAATAAAAGATAACTGATTGTAATATGCAATACTTTAAAATATATATAGGTCGGGGATGAACCAGTTAATCTCCTTGATAATGAAAATCATATCTATGAATAGACAATTGATAGTACGTATTTAAAAGGCATCAAGCAATGATGCAATTCGTTAACGTAGTTATTAAAATGTAAAATCGCGAGTTAAACAAATGAGTAACATGAATTCATTTTGAACTACTTACTACTATAAATCTTCGTCTTAGTTATAAACGCAAATATAATCTAATTTAAGCCAACTGCATCGACACACCAAAAAATTCACTGGCATACCCAACAACAACATCATAAATTATTCAAAGATGACAGCAACGTCAGCGTTTTGCATAGAGGTCGTTACCGTCTATGATGGATGGGATCACACGATCTTGACCGAACAGAGCCGAGGAGTGCCGAAGCGCGCCGGAGATAGCCGATTTACCCCGAGGCGCTTAAACTATCTCGAACGTTTTAGCTATTTAAATGAGTTGTCAATAATAAGTTGCGGATAATTTAAAATTATATTGCTAGTAGGCAAAGGTAAAGGTTATTCTGGTCATCTTTTGTAAGTAACATTTTCTATGAATCTTATTAGCCATCGTTCAGTGGAAGAATTGTTTAGGATTTAAATTAAAAGAATTAATAACGAGGCTTTTTATGAATGAATTGTTTACTTCAGATTCAAAGAATGTACGGAATAAGTGTAGTAATTCCTATGGAGCTTAAGTATAGAGGTACTTATTTATTCAAAGGTATTTGTTATAATGTACATTGCACAAGGACTTATTACAAATAACTAGTGGTCAATATGAGACTAAGCTTGACCGAGCCCTTATGATTAATTTGAGATCATTTTTAATGTCGTACTATGAACACAGCTCAACCCTCCCATAAAACTATAGCCACAAACAGTAAAAAACTAAAGTACCACCGAATGACGGAATGCAATAAAATCGTGACAATCATCTAGAGGCAAAACCTTAAACGCCTTATAATAATCTTATGCACCGCCTTAATCTACAGAGGACCTAACCTCAAAAACTTGGCCAAAAAACCGTGAGAACACGTCGTTCAGAGCCGCAGTGACTCGATTCTTATGATATATTGCCTTAAACGTGCCATTTAGCGCTTACTCGTCCATTCTTAAGTATAGTGGGGAAAATTAGAAAAAAAAATGTAAACATAACATTGTACGAATTCAATAATTAGATTAAGCTTGTAATGAGGGGGTAGTAGAGCCTTCGGCGACGTCGGGTCGCGTCGAGCGCCGCCCCGTGGCGCCTCGGGCGGGGTGCTTTTGACCCTATTTGTTTTAATTACCAAGCAACGGTCTTTAGGAGGACACGGGACCTTTGTGCTAGCCGAAAATTGTGGCTAATTGGCGGTAGGCCGCAACCTTAAACGAGCCGAGGTAAGCTCGTGATCTTAGGATGGCCTTTCTTTGGAAATTGAGATTTAGATAAACTTTTGGGAGGTTACAGGAATATGCTCTGTGTTTTGCCAGTAATTTTAGTGGCAGCTGATTATGATGAGGATTTGATTAATTTTGTTCTGGAAAGTTATTCAGTTTGAGGATTAAAGGCTTTTTATAGTCTATAGAGCCTGCTTCGGGGCCTTTTATTTCGTTTTTGCCAAATAGTGAGCGCTGGGTTAAGTCTACCAGTGTAACGAGCATGTCCATTTGATGCCTTTTGCATTGTGCGGCTTGCATACAAATGTCGAGACTTTAGAATAAAAGAAGAAACAATTGGATGAAGTACCTGCAAGGATTATCAACGTAAGTCTTGTAACATTTTTTTTTTATAATTAACACTATTTACGGTAATAGGTTAGCTAAATGATAATCGGTCACTTAAAAATTTTCTTTTTGCAATGCAGAAAATTTTAAGTTAAGATTAAGTATTGCAGTTGAGATTTTCCTTGTTCTATTTCAACCATATTCAAATCGTCCGTGCGCCCTACTAATAACATTATTTAAAACATTCCTCAGTCGTAACTCCCTACTTAATCAACTATCAACACATTAACATATTTCGACTAAATACTATACTTACCTGACTCTTTACGACTGAATTCCTTTCTCAGTTCCTGAGGAAATTCTTCAGATCCTCAGATATTCCCAATATTACTTTCGATTACCGAATCATTCGGTAAATGCTTCGGTAAACGCTTGTAATCGCCTCTGCTTTACCATCGTGATTACCACGAGTGCCGCTATTACGTGCAGCTTAAAATGTTGCTGGTCCTTTTTGTTCTTCAATAAGAAATCGGTCACGAGGATTTGCGATTTTCTTTTTTTTTTCTGTTCATTGTCAGGCGAGTGGTTTATATTGGCGTATCAAGGATATTTTTAAATGGGAACTAATAAAATAGTTAAAACGAGAGCGATAGTCAGTAGAGCGCAAAAATACCTACAGAGGATTGCGGGGAAGATGCAGATGAGACTCACATATACCAGGGAACCGTGACACAATACAGAGAAGGACTACACTCAGTGCAAGGAGGAACAAGACTAACAAAGGTAAAATTAGAAAATCTTAGGGAGCAGGAAAAGCTATAGTAGTGAATTAAATGTAATAAAAAGCATCTATTTTATTGTTCTTCATTCGATTAAAAACAATCAACACGTTTATTTTTAGATTTACTTTACGAACTTGTATGATGCAGGAAATGAAATAGCAATAATTTAAAATCTCAATGTTTAAATTCCATAACATTGATGTATAGTTTCGGAATTGGAGTCATTTATTTTAATTATGCTGTTTGTGCAAAAAATATCATTCGCATTTATGATTAATGTGACGGGAAAGGACAGCAAGTGATAATTAGGTATGTCTTATGAAGTTAGTTTCGACGTATACTTTCTTTAGATCTAAAAGACGCTTTCTTAATGATTGATGCAGTGCTTTTATTTTTTTGCAAACTACTACTTGCTTAGATAGTTTATGTTTAAAAGCTCCTTTCTATTTCCTGGTTTGAAAGTTATTACTGTCTTATGACACTGGTGCTATTCTACTTATATTTTGTCAAATTACCTATTTTTTTCTTAACGTTTGTACTAAAATACTCTTATAATTTTGAAGTGATGACCAGATAAACTGTAATCCCCAGATAAATATGAACATTGAAGTAGACATTATAAGTAATCAGCAGACACGCGTTTCATTAAGATCTGTGAGACCATCCAAGTAGGCATTACAACTTCCACAAAAAAAATCACTTATCGTTATTAATCTCGAAAAATCTTGTCCAAAATCCCACGGTCTTAAAAGTCGAAGGTGAGACCCAAGAAATGTAGCCTGGAGCAAACGGTAGATCCACTGAAGCAGCCATGGCGTCCGTATGTGAAACCACAGATGAAAACGACGAGGTCGATTAAAAAACCACAGAGGAACAAAATGTAGAATATTTGGACGGGGATACTGGTTAAGTTGAATGTAATAATAATGGTGTTAAAATAACGTGTGGCGAGTCAGTTGATGAAGTATTCGTAGTATGAACGGGTATGGTTGGTGAGGAGGTCGCACGCAATCTAAGCATTCGGAGCACGTGGGAAAGACGTAAAGCCGAGGCGGGGTGCCTCGAGGCAATCCGCCACGGTTGACGATCACCGCGATAAATATATCCAACATTAGTGCACAGAGCAGTGAAGGAACGAGAGATGATTGTTTAGAAAGTGGAATCGCAATTTATAACGTTGAAGTTCAGATTTTAGGATTTGCGATATTGTAGTTCGTAAGAGGCCAATTTCCTGTTCGGCTTAAAATCATTTTAAATTGCACAATGTCCTTTGGAAGTGGGAGGTAGTTCATTATTTAGGGGTCAGTTCACACAAAACCATGTGATGGGTTGGTAACATACTGCACCGAGTTTGAAATAGGAGTCTGGCAATTCAGATTTAAGTTTAAGGAAAAACAAACTAATCTACAGGGTGTTTGGAAGGGAGCTGTACATACGCCTAGGGTAGAAACTAGGGATAGTCTGCTACCTACCCCCGCCCATTATATTGACCTTGGCCTCAAGGTTTTTTTTTAATTTATTATAATTTTTATTTGACTTTTTGACTAAAACTACCTGTAGCTCAAAATCTATCCATGGGACCGGTCGGCTAATGGTCTTGTTTTAATCGTTAGAGTCTTAGGGTCCTGCAAAAAATTATTTTACACCAGAAAATTGTGGAGAAGAAAAGTTATGGGGCCTGAAGTACCGTAGTAAGGTAAAGAAATAATTTTAAATTAAAAAAAAACCTTGAGGCCAAGGTCAATATAATGGGCGGGGGTAGGTAGCAGACTATCCCTAGTTTCTACCCTAGGCGTATGTACAGCTCCCTTCCAAACACCCTGTATATGTAAACATATCGAAACTTAAACTCACTAAACAAATCAACAGTGTTGGTCCCACGTAACTGATATTTAATATAAACAAACGGTCGACATAAACAAAACTTGATACCCTACTCTATACGGCGGTACAGCTACAGCCTCAGGAAGAATTCCCTAAAAACTCCACAGGGTCAAATGTCGAAGAATTTATTGCCTCTGCAGTAAAACCCGAATGTTCGGCGTCTTTGGGAAGAATCGCGAACCTCTAATTAGTGAGATTATGAAAATATTCACACAGGTGCGTTGCAGCCCTAATAAGCATGTTCGCTTCGGGCAAGTCGTGAAGGCAAGGCTAATGTTTTGGGTGTTACCTACTCGCAGGTGAGTTTGCTTTTGTTTTTGGGTCGGAGGTAATCTAGGATCGTCTGTTTGCTGTATGGGTTCTAAATGTAAGGTTACGTTTGGTTGCTTTTTGTAAATCGTGATTTTGTTTCACAGGTGTCTGCGGCTGGAACACGATTGATACATTTCGGAGAATGACAAATTATAGGAGATGGAACTTCTTCCTTTTAATATTTAGGACCATGATACACTTTATGTATTTTTGAATGGCACAGTATCGTACTAAAAATATCGGCATAAAGATTATTGTACATTCATATTTTATAATAATTAAAAATTAGGTAAATATGCACGCCTACTACCACTATAGCTTCTAGAAGGAACAAAAATGAGAGCACCATTTAAAAACTTTTTACTGTTAGTTCTTAGATAATATCACCATCTCGCACGTGCTTTATTTTATTACCAGTAGTTAAGACCACCTATGTTCACAATCATGACAATTTATCAGTCACATTAATATGTCGCGAGATATAGATATAGATGCATCATATTTTACTACATGACGCTTAAATGTGACATTTTAAATCTAAAAATCGTGACGTAAAAATTTGTTACCAGATGTATTTGAGGTAAGATATCTTCTCGTTATCAAGGGTTGGCCAAAAGGAAGGACTTGATAAAACGTAATCTAAGCTGCCAGTCAATTGGCAAATTGATGAGACAGCATATTGAAATTGACGAAAATATATAAAACAGATCCAAGCGATAACAAAAAAAAGAAGAGGAAGTCAAACCAAAAAATGTCCAACTGATAGAAAGATGGAGGTGCAGACTAATGAAAAGCAAATTACAGGACAGAATGAGGAAATAACTGGAAGAGGCATGCTTGACACAGTACACACGCTGGTCACTGAAATGGAAAATTTGATCAAAAACGTAAATAATCTTACATATTGTCATCATCATCATGAAGCTAAAGTTGAAAAAAAAAAACCTAGTTAATACAACAAGAAAATTAAAAAATGTTAATTTAATTATCACCTTATCATCAAAATTAACACTGGAAGTATAGCACAAAAGCAGTTGAGAAACAGCCACAAAAACTGACACCTAACAAATGCTTTGATATGACACACTTCTAAACTAATGCGTTTAAGTAGCAACTAGCAAAAATGACTAATGTTAATACCCAAATATTAACCTACAAATTACAGAACATTGTAGTAGACAGTCCATTAAGTTTACATTGTATTGCAAAAAAACAAATTCGCAACCGAAACCATAGGAGTCCATTCACGAAATGGCACAAAAACTGAAATATCGCCCTTGTTATAATAATAGGTGGCTGGCAAAACCCGCACCGCAAATAAAGGACGCCATAATTTTTGACATGTCGAACGTAAACACCTTATAATTTTAGTAGAGAGTAAAAAATATCATTGGGTTCACAGATGTGCCTCAACATTAACTCATAGAAGATACCGTTGGTACATGACGACTATTATTTTTCATCTTTTAGAAGTTTTTTATCTTTATTTTAAGAAAGAACCGAATTAGCGTAGCCTTTCGCTTTGATTTCAGTCAGTTTCTACGTGTCATCCTGTTTTCAATGTTTCGCTTCTCCAAAGTTATTTGCCTTGAAAAAATTGCCTTCATGGTCTGTAACTAAAAATATTCAAGTCCTTCGTATGTAGTTTTGTTTGCTCTATCAATTAAGAAGCCACAGCTGCTCACAGCCTCTTAGAGGCTTATTCACGATGGGCAAAACACTACCCTTAACCCATACTCCCTAATCCGTGCACCCAGCTTTTACTCATTTTCATAGCCTATCCCACGGGTGATCATTTCCAAAAATGACGGTATAATGATACGTTGTTTGATTAGTTTGTGGTAACTAGTGAATGGGGAACTTAAAGGTTGGCGCCGACAACCGCGGTGGCGCCAATGAATCAGTCATTACTTACTGAAATGTCGGCTTTACTTTGTATAAACTTATTATTTAGCGAATTAAGTGTCTACCCGTTTAATTTGTAGGTGATTCCGAATAGATGTGCGGTAGGACCTAATTCGTTCGGCTTTGTGATTTGTACAAATTGGATTTTGATGTTTGAGCAAAAGTTTTTGGTAGAGGATAAAACTTTGTTACTTAAATTATAATCTCCTAGAATTGAATCAGTTCTTCGAAGTCCTACCTCCGTGTCCTGTAAAGCAAGAAGTGGGATCAAATCCTTTTTGCCTTATGCTGCTGATATTAGGAACTCCAGTTATTAAATATATGTACTTTTAAAATCCCGTAAAAATAGATCGGTATACATATACATATTACTATAAGATATTGCGGAGTAAAGCTGGGACCTAGTGGCGTCCAAGGACTGGAATGAAAACTGTTGAGCGTCCGGTGGTGGCGACGACATTGTTGCCCTTGCTGAGTTACGGGAATATTTTGGATGAGGCTGTCACAAGAGCGTGGACCTATATCCAACAGTGGTTGAAGTTGGGCTGTAGATAATCACGATGATGTAAGCCAAAGAAAAACAAAACGAAATAGAAATCAAGTAGAACAGCATAATTATTTATAAATAAAATGGTACGTTGTGGAAAATCTGCCTATTTTGCTATCATCATTAAATTAGATAACAAAAAACGCTAGATAAATTGCATAACATTTTTTATAATTTGTCAATTCAAACCAAGAGGCTGATACACTCATAAATCTATGCATCACACCAATTTAGATGACATCAAAATGTCAGGAACCATTCATTACAGAAATGAAATCGTCCCTTTTACACAATACCCGTTATTTCGCGAAATGACAGGGCTCGGGACGGAAGGCACGTATCTCGAGACGGGTAACCGCAAAACTGGAGAATTTGCTCTTTTTGTAAGTCACAATAAAATTATATTCTATTCCTGTATCATTGGAAACGATTGCTGACAATTATAACCACATTTGCTCCTAAATTCGTTTAATAACGGGCCGTTTGGCCAATTCACATTTTGATCTTTTATAATTATATATCTGAATTTTCGAGCGTGTATTTTTTTTTGGTTTTATACCGTTTTATTTGGGATGTCAGTTTGAAGGTTAGTTTCGATTGAGTATTTTACCCTTTATTCTAGGATTTAATTGGCCGGTATAAAAATAGTGATAATTATTGTATGCCATGTATAATTATGATAATAACCACCTGTATTTTAAACACCTTAACAAAAAAGGCTACCGCAGTCAGCAACTTGTAAGCTCAAATCATTCTCTGAACACGATCGATAATTTGATTTAAATTATAGCACTATGATTATAATGTTTTGCGCAACAAAATCACAGCCGTAAATCCAAGAATATCTATCATGAACCCATCCTTAACTATTCATCATTTACCTAGGCTGTTCTCAACTATGTTGCGGTTGGCTTCCAGTCAAACCGAATCCAGCTTAAGACCAGTATTGGAAGAACCGACTGCCTATCTGACCTCCACAACCCAGTTGATACTGGGTAATATGAGACCCCTTGGTAAGACTGGCTGTTAGACTTTCGGGTCACTAACTACCGGTAACGACTGTCATATATCTAAAAATGACAGCTGGGACCAACGTCTTGACGTGCTTTCTGAGGAACAAATGAAACTCGGTATGTCATGGGTGTTCACCCAACAACGAACCTTGATAAGCACGGCTTAACCTAAAATATATAAACCCGAGAGGCTGCTATTATGACGCCACGTTAGCTATTAAATTTGTTAATATTCTACAAAAATCTAAAGTTTCAACAGGTAGTAAAATCTGAGTCAACTGCCTACTCGTTTCCATTTTTGACATGAAACGTTAACCACCAATTATAACAATACTAGCTTGTGCCAGCGGCTTCGCCCGCGTGGCGTTCGATAAATTGTCTCACGGGATCATACTACCGGGATAAAAAGTGTCCTATGTGTTAATCCAGGTTGTAAACTATCTGTGTTCTAAATTTCATCCACCTCCGTTCTGTAGTTTTTGGGTGAAAGAGTAACAAACATCCATACATCCTCACAAACTTTCGCATTTATGGTATTAATCGGATAGAATACAGAATAATAATGACGACTTGATGTCAAATCCGTGTCTTCTATTATTTTTATGGGTTGATCCTTACTTAAGTGCGGTTTCTCGGTTGTCAATCATTGTTTTTTTTTGTGTTGTAAGAGATGCCTTTGCTGTTATGTTGATAGAAAAAAACTGAAATATGTGGCCGGTGTGAGCCGGGGAAAAGCATCTTGAGGAAAAATAGCTATACTGAAGACTAAGATAATTATAGAACATGACTCAAGCTAAAACTATGAAAGTTTTGAAAGTTTCAAACAATTTAAACTAAGAAGCTCCATGAGATCTACGATTTTGTATTTGGAAAACTACCAGGAACAAAATAATTTAATGAATCACATAAAACGCACTACAATTATGCAGATCTAATAAAATAACACCTTGACCTTCCTTTGAAACAAATCCAATAAAAACTACAGCTAAACCCGGAATTAGTAGATCAATCGTACTTCCGCACTTCCGTACGAATAATTAATCGATAAATCAGGAACCGTTTAAAGAATTAAAGATATTCGACTCTAAACAATCGATTTGTACCTCAGAAGGCTGAATTGGAGGAAGACAAAACAAACAATAATAGCAAAAAGTTTAGGAACTTCGTGAAACTTGAATGATTAGAATATCCGCTTCGCACAGTTAAAAGTGACTAGTATTTTGTGTGTAAATGTTTTCATATTTATTATTCACAAAAAGTAAGTAACATAACTTTAAAAGTATAAGTAACTTTCTTAGATTTTGTTTTGTCACAAACAGAAAAGTAAACAATGTTGAATACCTGGCATCCATCGTGCAAAATTTCTAATCGGCAAAACTCTCCAACGTATAAAGCAGACCACTTAACTCAGTAATACAAATAGATAAAAGCCATTTCCAATTTCGAAACCATGATTAAACAAACAACAAAAATATTATCAATCATATCCGCCATTTAAACAAAATGATCGACAAACCAACAAACACCGTTTGAACATTTTACTTCGTATAACCGCACATTAGCTATTGTATTCGTTTCTACATTTCATCGGCAGTGGGTGCGTGATGCGACGGCCCTCTAATTGGCTGAAATGAAACCTAAATGCGTTTTGATATGTGATGATTGACAGCTGCCAATCAGGATCGCGTGTCGATCCCGCCAGGTGGCGCGTGCGACGGCTTCGATACGTTGAGTGGTGGTTTTGAAATACATACTTATTTAAATTTTGAAGGTTTTGTGGGAGTTTGATGTATGTGTAGTTTTCTCAGGGGCAATACGGGACCAATTTGGGTAACTATAATTTCTTTTCCGGTTTTTAGTTTGTACTCTGTCCTCAATGCAGTCTTGTGTACAGAATAGTGTCTCAAAGCAAAGCTCTATTCATATCAAGCATGATATGTATTTTGAGGAGCGCATAAACCTAATAGTAGATACTTAGTTCATGATACAAACATACCATGTGGAATCAAAGATTAATCATTAATGCCTCCTGACTTCTGATCACTTTAATGAGAAAAAAATCTAGACTAAGTACATCAATAAACCATACCCCAACCAGCAGCCAAAACCAAAACCCAAACACCTTGCACCCTCAGGCAAAAATCCGACAAAACGCACGAATCTAACCTTAACCTATACAACAATAAATCAAGCCATTTGAATCCTTCAAAAAACAAAATAACGCTTACAGCTACATATAAATCTTCCTCAAAAAACAACAAAAATATGTAGTAAGTAGTAATAAATCTATATATAATTTCTTAAGGTTACCAATAGGCTACTTCAGGTGGTCGTTACGTTAGAACTAGCCTAAGGGTGAATGCAATCTTCATTAGATTTTTGAACCACGCGATAATATGGTGTGTGAGGCCAAGGGGTCATAAAACGCATTGTTTGAAAGATCAACTAAATGATACCAATTGTTTGCACGAAGATTTGTTTTGGCTGTACACATTACGCAGACACGCCAAAAGTAAAGATTCCATATTTCCACTACTACAAAAAATAAAAATTATGAAATGTTTTAAAGACATTTAACAAATAATGCTAAAGGAAGACATGGCTTAGAAATTGTCTGAAATCATAATTTTAATGAAGTTTAACCAGTTTGCAGAAGGTGACAAACGCGATTCTATTTTCTTTAAGTGAAGTGAATAAAACAACGATACTAACCTTAATGACATTGCTAATGTACATAGGTTCTCTATTTCTATCCCACAGAATAGTAGCTAAATAATGTGGCAATAGCAGAAGCATTGCAATCATGCAAACCAAAAAATGCCTAATGTTGTACAATGGTTATAAAATATGAATGCATTGCATTGAATGTACCTTATTACGTTCAATGCATCTAAACTAGCGTGTTGATACAAACAATAATACTAAAATTACGATTACAATCGAATTCAATAAAGTGGTAATCGAAGTTGTAGGTAACCACAACACAATCTATAGTTTAACAGCTCATTAATTAACTATATCGATCGTAACTAATTGAATAGAACTGCTTGTATTACTATCAATAAATCAGTGCTATACATTCATAAATCAACTGCGTCAGTCAGGTTGCGCTTGCGCGCGCCTCCATGACAGTCAAAATCGTTTGAATGATCGCCCCATTTTTCCCCAAATTCGACTTTAATCCCTTCCGAATTGCTTTTAATTGGCTCAAAACAACAGAACCAATTATTGGAATGGGATAAATGGAATAGTCATGGGAATTCGCGGCGATTTCGGGTAAGAATGCGCGATTGCGATGCGATTAGAGCCCAATCAAGCGGGATTTGTTGCAATTTCCATTGACTGGCAAATTGCAGATGAAAGTTTAGTGTTCAATCATCAATCACACGTCGATTCGAGAAAATTGGCTGAATCTTTCTTTTAATTCATTGTTTAGCTGCGCTTCTATGTTTTGTGGATAAGGTCCGTTTAATCCAAATTACTTAAAAATCCATTTCTGCTGTTCAGAAATAAGCTTCCTTGACCTAAACCGGTAAAAAATCTGTGTTAATCTTCTTATTATGTGAAAACCTTTATTACTTATTTTTGTCGTAAACTCGTAACGGGATGTTTATAAAAAATAAGAACCTTTGTAGATTAACGGTCATGAACATGATCATGACAATAATAATGCATAACTGTACCTAATGATTTTTAAATCATTGAAGTTTTTTTAATGCAAAATATTAAGTAGACTTTTTTTTACAAAATAATTATAATAAGCTTGACAACAGGAAAGAAGTACATTAACAAAATTATAGCACAACATGAAAGCAGAACACAAGAGCTTTACAATTAAAATCGACGCAACCATCGGAGCCTACGCGTAGCGACATCGTATGGTGACAAATGACATTTCGTAGTTCCGCAGTTATCAACTAGATGGCGCAACCATTACCGCGAGTAAGGAACGACCATTACCAAGGAATTTTATAATTCCTTGAGAGAATGCTGAGGCATCTGGAAATTATAGTGCTTTGTAAAACGCTCTTACTTTAATACCGTAATGTGTACAGAATGTATGTTATTATATTATAATTCACATTAAAGGATGGAATGTGATATGGGCTTGATAATCTTGTCAGTAACTTAGTTTAAAGTTTATGAGTCATCTTTCGGTGAGAGAGAAGGATTTCTTTTCCCTTTGATCCATTTTTGTAGCTTGAAATATTTGAAAATTGTGCTGCTGTCATAAATTACCTGTAAGCTTGTTCTTGTTGAACCAAATACAACCATGACGACTGTATAAATCCTAATTAACATGAATCGTATTATAAGCAGTTACCCGTTTGGTGGCGCCTTAGAATATTTGTAATCTTTTTATGACATTCTCTTTCTATCTTGATTCAATGAATCGTATTTACCTATATTTGTTTTGTTAAATATAGTTCTTTATTTATAATAATTTGCAATCCAACAATATTATACAAGCAGCGCTTTAATTAAAAGTTGTCATTTACCAAATTCTTACATCCAAACATATAATGGCATCTATCATATTTATTCAGGTCAAAACAAAACAGTTTATCTACTTCAAGTTTATTATCTAAAAAGTCAAATAAGTTAAATAAGTAGGTACCTACCTATACATAATATATGTTTCAGGTGGATGAAAACCAAACCAAGCCATTAAAAAAAAATAGCGGTCTGAGTTGATTACCTTGAGGAACTCTTTGAAGAAGAATGTGTATGTTTGAATAAAACATATCCACTAACTTATTAAAATATGATTATAATGGTTAATTAAGCTTAATAAGCCTATACGTAAGTCTGAAATTTCAATTGAAATGTCCGAGTGAATTTCATCACGATTTTTTATTAGCAAAGATGATGATTACTTAAAACGGGTTTGTACGAAATCGCTCTCGACTGGCTCTCACCTATAATTATAATTAATTTCATTACATTACTATAATGATTGTGTTGGGTATTGCACGATGTGTGTTGTTTAGGGTTGTCGACAGCCTAAATGAAATTTTCTGCTATATTAATTAGTATGTAGTTGAGTTCCTAGAGCTTTTAGTTTTTCTCTTCTATAATCTGGGTGCGGGGTTGCATTTCAGTAGTATTTTTTATTTTTTTATCAAAATAATTAGCTGTTGTTCGTAATGTCTTTCCTCATTTAGAAACGCTTGCTACTTTTTTCCATGTACGGAAATATATTTTGAAACAGGGTTTTCTCCCTAAGTTTATTGGTTTATTTATTTAAATTACAACTATTAACACACTTAAAAAAATAATTTACCTAGATATGTAAACAAGCATCAAAAGGTAGAAAGAATTATTATAGGTCAACTAAAAAGCTTAGTGAACAAAATAAGACTTATGTAGCTACTTATTAATCATCATCATCAGCGTATGGGAAATCTAACCCAGGACCTCATACTCAGTAGCCGCGACCACAACACCAACGATGTAGTGTGAGATGATGTTTTATCTTAATCCATTATGCTCCGTCGGTATTCCAATTTATTAGATATCAGCGAAGTATGTCTCTATGAGAGGGATGGGGTATAATCCACCACGTGGGCCCAGTGCAGGTTAATTATGAATCAAGGCAAGTATAATTTTGATGTGATTTCAAGATCATGATTTAATATAAATTCTTAAGCTACAAACTGGAACAGTGTTAGCCCTACGACTAGCCCATAGGCCACTCGTTAATGAGCAAACTTGACACGCTATGGAACCGTTACTTAAGTTTTTGTTCTAAATGTGAAAATTCTTTTTACTTTTGCCAAACATTTTTTATGTGAGCGATAGTTCAGGTGAAGATTTATCGTTAACAACTGGATCGGAGAAGGAACTATGTATGTAGTAAATATTTTATGCGGTTAACTTTGAGAGATGTCAGATGATCTTGCCAAGAATAATTAGCAGAGACAATCTAAATGGCAATAAAAATTTGGAACATCTTTGCAACACTAAATTTTTAGCAAATGAAGCTTCTCTTTTTCAAACCATCTACCTACGTCAGCAATAATATTGATGGGCTTTAAAACAGTAATACCTATTCCAGAAGTTACATTAATTTATGTTAGAGCATAAATTAAGTACCTATTTCAAGCGTTATAAATTACATTATCTCGGATCTCCAATCGAAACAATATGAGATGATAACATAGATAAACACGCAGAAGAAATAAAACAATGCAGTAATGTTCATTACTATTTTCTTTTATTACCATTATACTTCTAATAGTAGCCTCGTCGACTTAACTTTAATAGGTACTTAATATACATATTTACAGCAAAATGTACATGCACTAAAACTAACTACAAAATTCTTTTACTTACACAACATACAACTAATTTTTGAACATGATTTCAATGATGTCATAGCCACAATTTTGGAACGAAACGAACTTATAAACGAAGGTAATACTTTTCGGTAACTTTAGTCAACCATAAACTAATCTAAGTCTATCACAATAAATAAACCTCTAAACAAACAATAACAATATTAAAAATAATTTCAGTCTTCAAAGTGAAAAAAGATCCGAGTTTCGGCCGTTACATGAATCTTACGATGATGAATAGAATGGTGATGAATAGAAATTACAAAGAAATGAATAACTATTGGAACCGATAAATGAAACAGGATAAACGGATGCACAATGATAAGAACCCTTACTAATCAGTCAATGATACATCTTTGGCAGTTATAAATAAACTAAATTAATAATACATCCCTGAATGTAAGCCTCTTGCCAATTTTAACAGGTACCGTAGAACGCAGTGAGAGCAAACAATAAATATATACAGTAAAGAGAATCAACGCTTCATGATGTCTTCTATGGAAAAGCCTAGAGGTCTCTTAGGTCCTTCAACTGGAGACTGGTGTGGACTCACAAGTGGTTGAACTTGTTGAGGAAGAGGTGGTGAAGGTTTATGTGAAAGGTCCAAAAGAGAGTTCTCTGACTGACTCGTTGAAGAAACTTCTTGACAACCTTCTAAATGCTCCAAGTGATGCTTATTCGCATCACTGTGCGTTAGAAGATGCGTCTTCAAGTTAGATCTTTGGTTGAAGCTCTTGTTGCAAACAGGACACTTGTGGGGAGATTCTTCCATATGCAGAATTTTGTGTACAGCCAGCGTCCGCGATTGACAGAATCCTTTTCCACACTCTGTGCATTTGAACGGCTTCTCCTTTGAATGTATGTACCTGGAAAATAGAGAGCAGAAATCAGACACAAGCTCAACTTTCACTTCTAGCGAGTACACAATGTAAACAAACATCTCCATCTTTATGGCTCAATAGGCGACGAAATAAGCGCTTTGAATGAAAATTGAAGTGATTCTACATTACGGACACATTAGACTGTTAATATATACGGTACGATATGAGAAAAAAAACTGTGGTCTCGTAAAAGCGAAGAAATATAACGTGTAATTTGTTCGACGGCGGAGCAAGACAGATATGGTGATCGTAAAGAACTAAACCGGTTGGCGAGGGCGCGCGTGCGCCCGCCGCCTCGCGACCTCACAAAAAGGTTTACACTTTTAATTTTTTTTCTACTCTTATCGTCAACAATGCCTCGGTGAAACACGTCCTAAATCACGTTGTTGGTATTTCGAGGGAAACATTAAATTAAATTAGAAGTCTCTCAGATAAATTGATTACCAACATCAGGCAATCTTTTAACTAGTGAAAGTGCTTTGGATTCTAACACGCGTTTATGGACTTGATTTGTTTGATGTTAAAGATGAAGACAAGCAATATAGGATCATACAATTTACTTTTTAACCAGTGGCCAAAGTGTTTTTAAAATTAGCTTAGTCAAATCGAATGGTCATAAAATACGGATGTTGAACTTTTTTAAGACTTGAAAGACATAACATTGAATTTTAGTAGTGCTGATAATGTAGCTTTAAAACAAACTTTAATGCGTTGATACGGACTATCATATAACACGAAACTTAATAGCATGAGACATAAACAACTTAAATACAGATAAAATGATGATACATACCTATGATCTCTGAGGTGGTCTTGCCGGCGGAAAGCTTTGCCGCAGATGTCACATGAGTAAGGTCTCTCATCAGTGTGAGTCCTCTCATGGATCAGCAGGTTGTAGGACTTGGTGAACTGGCGGTTGCAGTATTTGCAAATAAACTGCTTCTTAGGTCTTGTGCCAGGGACGCCGGGGGCTCGCATTGGCGGCGGATTCCTTCCTGGCATTCTTTGTGCCATGACTCCCGGGTATCTTAATGAATGGTGATAGAAAGCAGCGTTTCTGATCCACTGATTGACGAGCATGGCGTGGTATGGCGCCGACGGTGGAAGCGTTGCCACTTGAGCTTGCACGTAGGCCGACATGGGGTGCGAGTAGTTCTGAACTGGAACCTTCTCGTAGGGGTAAGGGGTCTGCATGGCTGGTCGGGGGTAATTGTAGGGTTGTGCGGGTGGCGTCCACGGCTGGTGCCGAGAGATTACGACGGCTGGGGGCGTGTCGTCGGTGGGCGTGTGCGGCGGCGTCGGCAAAGGGGGTGACGGCCGCTCTAGCTTGACTAAAGCTTCGATCGGAAAGTCCGGTGGGTAGCCTGGGGAAATAATGAACGCATTGTTAGCATGTTGAGCTTTGATATTTTATACTTGGTCTTTCAAAACTTCATTGTATTACGTTTTATGAAAATGAAAGAGTAAAATGTAGAAACAAATTCTGAAACCCTACATTTTATGGACTTCTTCTGAAGTAACTGGATAATATATTATGTTGATTAATCTTACACAAACTTGACCAGATAAAAACATTAAAAAAATCTAAACGTTTGTTTACTTAGTTTTTTTTCATATCTCATAAACTTTAAAATCCACAACAACATCCGCATCCGAAGACTACAAAACAACTAAATTAATTGCTTGTTTTTCCCTATCATCATCATCCTTAAAAATTTTAACATAATAAAAACAAATGCGCTCAACAAAAAACAACAAATAGGCACTTACTGTGATTTTCCTCAATATGTTCTTCTTCCTCCTCGATATTGATATCGTCCGAACTGTCAACACTGTACGGCTTATCTTCCATTTCCACAAATCAATTGTCCATATAACTAAACACTAGGGCACTGTCCTCTCGGGCTCACTTTGGTATCACTGTAGCTGTGTCGTCACTGCAAAACGGGTTTGGACTGACAACCGGCTTGTGAGAGCGCGCGGAGCGTTATGAGTTTGTGTGCGTTCGATATCGGGGCCTGCGCCGAAGCGCGGCGGGGAGGGGGGCAGATCAAAAGCGCCGCTCCGTCCGGCGCCTGTGCTGGCTCCCGAGGCAGCCGCACCTCCCAATAGGCGGGGCCTACCGAGCTCTGCCTTCGGAATCGATCGGCAACAATCGCGAATTGCTTCAGCCATACCCTTGCTTGCGTCGACTAAGTTCTATTCTCCATGTTTTGTAGAGGGTGTTAGGACTTTGTCTAAGTTAGGAATCAAAGGTTTTGTATCGTTTCGTAATTGAGTTTGTTTGGCAATGCAAATTTTTGGTGACACGGCGTCCTGGTGAAGCTATTAGGTGTGCGGATTGCTCTGGTAATTTGGTTTCGTAGGCAAGGCTTTGTGTTTGATTGTCGTATGTCTTTGTATACAGTTGTTGTAATTTGTATCTGTATTGAGATTAGGCACGTATTACATGGCTCTTTGTGCACTGTTTTGGAGTGTTAGTGAAAGCTCCGTCGTTCTGGATTGAATTGTTTATGTTCCTGTATCTGAATATGCACGATTTCGCTTTGTGGCTTTGATGTGCTTATTACATTTAGTTTAGTTTGACTTCAAAATGAGATGAATTTGCAATATTTTGTAACGAGTCTTATGTCGTTTGAGGTTAGAACCTAATGCTCAATTAATTAAAATTTGTATTAATTAGCAGATTCTAGAGTTTCATGTTTTTTGTAGAACTTGATAAATGGGCTGTGGTATAAAATAGTTATGAAAACAGCGAGTATAACAAAACATCTAGGAATATCATTAATTTATGACGTAACTTCATGCAAGATAATTTACCCACTAAAGCATTTATAAAATTTTTGCCACGATTCCAAAATACTCCAAAAATCGAACTACCACTTACCTACATTGTCATTGATATTTTTAGAAATTGATTAATCAATCAGATACATACCTAAGTAAGTATCAATTACATAGGCACCTTCTAGTAATCAAACTAATAGGATATATTCTAGGTAACCGGTGATTAGGTCTATTAATCGGTAGGTACCTAATTACTGAGTTTAAATATTACGCATTTAATTCAAGGAAATTAAAACAGTAGCGATTAAGAATGAATAAATACCTATGCCAATTTAGAAAACATACTTATCTAATAGGTCATGCATAATCAATTTATAAAGTAGCTAGCGACTGCAAAAAAAGTCATAATTTCTAGATACTAGATTTCTTTATACGACCGCTCTTTTAGATAAAATTTGCCGTTCTGCCGTCTACCTGTGTTGACTGATGCATGAAAAGATCAGGACATGTATTTTTTAAATTATAGTTAACTACAATGTGCATTAATTTAAAACTACTAAATAAACTAACAAGAAACTATAAAAGGTCCTCAAACAACTGCTCCTCAAGGCTGTTTTAAGAAAGAACAGAATAACAAAGTAAAAGAATACATAAGTATTCCAAAAAAAACTCTAATAACCTATCGGTTCACACGGTGCTGACAGTGCACACATGCATTATTAATACATAACAATTGGCATTTTGTATACCTACACTGACAAACTTTGAACAAAAGGCAACTATTTGTTGATTTCTGTATTCACATTTTAGCATTATATATACCTACCTTACATATTCACAGAAGAATTTTGAACAAAAGGCAACTATTTGTTGTTTTTTCATATTTTAAATAGGTACCTATACCTATTTGGTACCTGAAACGGGTAACAGAAGTCGTTACCAAAATTTTGCCAACTCTAGAAAAGATGTACAATAGGTGCCCTTGTTAGGTTCATCTCTGCGAAACCCTTCGAGGATAACAAGACGTGATGTTATAGGTAGTAATTTTCTACAAATGATAATTTAAGTTAAGTTTTGCATGTAACTTCTTTGTACCTACAAGTCTTAACGTTCAGTACAATGGCGGATACTAAGAGTGTGAGATTTTTCTAAAGAATAAAATGCATAGGTATTTAGGGAAGATCGTGCCACGCTTTTCTAGGTTAGACCGTGGATGGGTGTCCACCATAGATATATATTTCTATGGTGTCCCTGTCCACCCATTACATACCGAGTTTCCTCCGTGCCTCGGAAATCACGTTTCTCGATGGTCCCGGCTTTTTAAATTGGAACAAGCCCGCCACACTATTCCCAAACCACTGTAACTCTTAAAAGCCAGAATCAACAGTGGCGACCACAAGAAAAGCGCCGAGACACTGAAGCTCTACGAAGTCCCAGAGAAACGATTTAACTGTCTTGGATCCCGCAACGAAATTATTCAAAAAAGAACAGCGGAGGAGTAGGAAAAAACATAATTTCTTTGGTCAGTAAATTCAGTTGGTCCTGGCTGTCAATTTGTAGATCCTTGACAGTCTAAGTAGTGAGTGGCCCTGACAGTCTGACAACCAGTCTTGCTAATAGGTATTGTATTACCCGGGACTTACTGGGTTGTGAAAGTCAGTTTTGTAAAAGGCCAAGTAGAATATGATGATGATCATACAGCTTTTCGAACTATCTTGTGAAGCATGAACGTACTAGAACTACATTGGGGGAGATCTCCAACCAAAGTGTAGGTACCGAAAACATTGACTGTTAATTCAATAAATTTGCCTCTTTCAAATTCTAATTAGTATGACATCTGGACCACCTACATAACTCCATACATTGCTACTAACTAGTCTTAAGTTTAATTAATTTGTTACTAACAAAATTATTTACATTACCTAGTCTGAAAAAAACACTTTTAATTTTATTTTTTAATACTTACCTCCAAACTAAAAGTGAAAGTAGTAACGTGAATACTTACTTCAAAACAACACTGCCGTGCTGTTGTGAAAAACTAGCTTCGGGCGTGCGGCGTAGCGCGCGTAGGTTTGCTACGGAGCTACGCAGGTTACGTTAGAATTCGATTTCTATTGAAACTAGTAACTAACACATTCACTCTGTAAACAAAATTTTCTTAAAATTATTTCATCACTACGGCCACGACTCTAAAAATGTATAAGAAAACATAATTTACTGTTTTTTTTAATGCGTAATTGACCCGCTCTTGACCTCGATTTCGCGTGATGGAAAACGCTGAATGAGGTGTATGATGGAATGACGGCGCTCAGCAGGTTCCTGTTCACTTTTGCTTTAGAGGCAGACGGGTAAAACATAGGATCCGGGCGCAGATGCGCCGGCAGAAATTTCCACACTCATAATAATCGCATAATCATAATCATTTATTTATTTGTAAAACATAAGTAGGTATCAGGATCAGACCGGACCGAACCGGGATCAGTACTCAGGATCTTGTGAGTAGTGAAAGTTCTTGCTATGTTTTGTCGTAAAAGACATACAAATTAAAATACAAAAGCTGTGCACACAAAAACATGGAGGAGAAGCGCTGAGTACGACTCGTTGGACTGTGTTATCGACTAACTTTCACGAAATACGCGTGATGGATAAGGTGGAATATAGCCCAGCTCCTCTAACTGAGAAGCACTTTGTGTCTTAGCTCAGCAGCAAAAACAATACTTACCTTTTTTATTCAAGGGTGGAAATCATCAAATGATTCCTCCCACTCTAGGCAGAGCGGTAGGGAGTGTCAGACTTCTACCGACTAAAAAGCACCAATATTCCTTTTTAGCTTTTTATGTCCGAGGCCGCGGTATCTCTTTCGAACAGCCCGCAGCCCCGACAGGCGTCGCCTCTTGTAGGCCTTTGCAGTGTTACTGACATCTCTTTGAGGCGCGTGTGGAATACCGAACGCGCTGTTGTCACGGCCTGTCATCGTCACAAACGACAAAAACAATACCTTACTTAAAGCTTAATTAAATGCTATGCTATAAAGTCTACAAGTGCAAAAGTGCGTCAGTGACTATTCAGTAAGCGGTAATCATTTATTGTGGTATGGGCATGTGATGCGGAGGAATGAGGAAAATATCGTGAGGAAGGTTTTGAGTTTGAATGTGGATGGCTATCAAAGTACGTAGAGGAAGTCCTAAGATATGACGGATGGCCTGTATGAAGGAAGATATGGATGGACAAAAGGTGACTGTTGATATGACGAGTACCTATTAGAGAGGTATTTTTTTAAAATGGGTCAAGCCCGCCACACAATTCCCAAACCACTGTAACTCCTGTAAGCCAGAATCAACAGTGGCGACCACAAGAAAAGCGCCGAGACAATGAAGCTCGACGAAGTCCCAGAGAAACGATTTAACTGTCTTGGATCCCGCAACGAAATGAATCAGAAAAGAATAGCGGAGGAGTATGAAAAACATAATTTCCACTTTCCTTCATATCAGCAGGAGACAGAACAGAACAAGGCCAACAGGCACGCAGGTACGTATACAACTGGGACAAGTCCAGTTGCCTGGAATTGATGGAGAGCAGTGCCCAGTGGTTGCTGCCCAACTTACGAACAGTAAGTCGTGGGTGCGAACCCAGACAGGGGCATTACTTTATCTAATTTGTTTCATCACAAAACACTGCTCTTAAAACGGTGAAAGAAACCATCGTGAGGAAACCGGCATGTCTTAGAACCAAACAATTAAAGACGTGATATCTACCAACCCACACTGGGCCCGCGTGGTGGAACTTAGCCTATCCCTCTCCTAGAGAAGAGGGCCGAGTCCCTGCAGTGGGGACATTATAGACTGATGATGATGATGATGGAAGAATAAAACATGCTTTGCTGACACCTAAAAAAATTGAATAATGGATTATGATAAAACATCATCTCACACTACCTTGTTGGTGTTGTGGTCGCGGGTACTGAGTATGAAGTCCTAGGTTAGATTTCCGGGTTGCGCAAAGTGTCATTGGGTTTATCCATCAGGAACTTCTCAGTAGCAGCCACAGTCTGGATGGGTGCCCGGTTTGTAGCAATAGGCTCGCCCAATACCTAATAAATGGGACTTAAACATAGCTGGCAAAATATGGGTCTATTATTTTGTATTCACCTTTGCTAACCCTCCACGGTTTACTGGGATAACAGATGTGATATTATGTTATCATTATATCATTTCTTACTTTTGCCTATATCATTTCACACGCCAAACGATTCAAGTTAGCGCTAGAACCGTCATTCTATTCACCATTTTTTGGGTGTTGGGCAATCATCAAATAACCCCTCCCGCTCTTGGGCAGAGCGAAAGGAAGTTTCAGAAATCTACTGACTAAAAACCACCCATATTCCTTCTTAGTTCTTTAATTCTTTATGACGAGGCTGCGGTATCTCTTGCAAACAACCAGCAGCCCCGACGGGATTCTATTCGCCCTTGAAACTTGGTACACCAAGCTAATTCCATCGAAACTTAAATATACGAACATCAATGCGGCATAAAGTAGGTACATGGCAGGCGACTATTTCGAAGCGCACGCAAACACCGGTCAGGTGGGCGCGGGACACACGACACTCAGCCGGCGCCCTTTGTACCCAGATATCAAAGGCGCCGACTCAAACAAGTTAGCGTTCAAACTCAACTGACGTAACTTAACAACTTGGCAAAGCAATTTCAGCCTTAACTTCTGAAGTATAAACTCCATAGCTGTTTAAGTTGCATCTTGATGGAATGACAAGGAAATGTCAACTTTAGCTGAAAAAGATATGGTTCTAAGTCGGGTGTGTTAAGTTAGTGGTTTTCGGCGTTTGGTAATAAAGTATGGTAGAGCCACTAGACACCTTGTTGAGTCTAGAATTCGGTGTAAGTTCGTGCTGGTTAAGTAATGGTGTGAACAATCATGGGGTTTGTACGTAATGAGTCGGATAACTTGTTTAAAGTTGAATGGTTATACACCACACACATATATTATACTTAGCTAAGTTTAATGATAATAAGTATACTGTTTGTGGTAACTTGTATGGTAAAGTAAAATGGTGAAAAGGATATAATGTTCAGACATCCTGCTTACTTCCGCATATTGTTTATCATGGATTTACATTCAATTATCAATAAGAAGCCCACATTCAAAATCAAAATCAAAATCAAAAGTCATTTATTCAAATTAGGCCGATAATCAGCACTTTCGAACGTCAAAATTTACTTTACTCTACTTATTTACAAGTGACAGCCCCCCAAAACGCCCACCCTTCGGCACTTCCTAGTGTTTTAGCTGGAAAGAAGAAGTGACGGAACAAACTCCCCAGCAACACATTCTGTCTGTTATGTTGGTTAGAAGAACCAGACTCGATACAATAGTAAGGTGTAAGTTCAATTTGGATTTACTACAGACACAAATCAATAATGAAAAATTATATAATTATAAACAATGTAAAAAATTAATCAATAAACATTATAATTTCAAACGGCATTACGTTGTTTTCTTACATTACAAATGTACAACCTACTTATTATTTTTAACAGAAACAGCCAATTTTTCCATTTATTTTATTTTTGTTTTTATTAATTCAGTTTTTTTTTTTGCTACATCCTTCCTTTTCGACAAAATTTGTTCACAAAATGTTGTTATTAGTTGTGCAATTTTTTTATTGCACAATTAACTCAGAATTAAATAAGTTGTTCGCCTAATCCTCAGGACGGCTTTTTAGCTTGCAAAGTGAAACATTATATTTTGGTCTCAGACCAAATAAAAAGTAAAGACGGAACTCTGCGAACAGCAAAGTGAAGCCGGTCAAACTACGCATCGCCGTGTACACACACTATACACGCACACACGTACAACATAAAATACGCCTTGGTCTTAAACTTTTCATTTGGTCTGAGACGTGTCTGCGTGTATGCGAGGCGTAGTATGTCCGGCCTCACTTTGCTGTTCGCAGAGTTCCGTCTTTACTTTTTATTTGGTCTGAGATTTTGGTAGTAAACTAAGAATTCAAACGTCTGGCACTTACTACAATGTTAGCTAATCCGATTAGCAGAGCCAGACTTGCACAATTATAACTCCCCTTGAGCTGAAAAACACTTTAAACAAAAAAATAAAACAAACCAGCCAATAAAACAAAATAAACAAATTGTCAAGTCAGTATAAATTATTTTATCTCAAAAAACCGTTTATTACTTTAATTAAATTGTTTACACTTGGCTTCCGTTTCTAGTCTGACAATATTTATTTAACACATATAAAAATGATTTCGTCACAATAGGACAAAGTTTTAATGTTTATATATCAGAGAGTTATTCAAATTTTTTGTCCATGTGAGTGTGTAGCTGTAAAGATAAAGATAATAGACAGTGTATAATTTATTACATAGATTTTGTAGTAGTAAATGCTCTCATTATTTTATCGCTAGGGATTGTCAGCGTTGGATATCCATACATTTCATACTATGCGCAAAGAAATAAAAAGATTTATAGAATAGGTAATATCGCATTTAATCACAAAGAAGTAGGCAATTTTATTGTTTTATAGGCGTAGTTCGCTTTCTAAGTGAGCAAAGATGACCTTGAATTATAATTATTATAGGGCCAATATAATTATGATAAATAATTAAAAATTGTAATTGAATATTTAGAGGGAGTGAGTAGACCTTTTGATAGGATGTAATAATTCTTCAAATTGTTGATTCTAAGAGGTTGTTTTTACACAGTTTTCTTATAAACAAGTTTATTTAAAAAAAAATAGAACATCCTACTCGTAATTCTTGGTTTTTCTTTGTTGTCTGACATTTATGTTAGCAAATTATTATCAAGTGAGTTCCAAAATCGTAGAGTAGAGGCTCTTATGATGTTAAAATAGAATAGCAATCTAAATTATAAGCCAAATAGTATTATCAGCATCAAAGGGTCGGTCTAGAATAAAGAGCATATCATTTGATACAATCTAAATGATATAAAAGGGAACGCAAATTATGACAACTTAGCTTTGAAAAAGATATGCAAATACATTTAGGGCAATAGGTATCAATGGGATGAGCTTTTAAAGTTGAAAATATCAAATATAGAATGTTCTATAACAGGTATTTTTGTCCTATGTGATTAAATATGAAAATGATTGTTAACTAGCGACCCTGCCCCGGCTTCGCACGGGTGCATTATACATATAAACCTTCCTCTCAAATTAGTCTATCTATTAAAAAAAAACCGCTCCAAAATCCGTTGCGTAGTTTTAAAGATTTAAGCATACATAGGGATATAGGGACAGAGAAAGCGACTTCGTTTTATATTATGTAGTGATATAAACAATAAAAAGAGAAATATGGAAGAAGCAGACATACTGCGATTTGGGATTTAGAATGATTATGATATTTAATCCATCATCATCATCCTAGAATATTCCCACTGCAGGAACTCAGGCCTCCTCTCTAGGAGAGGAATGGGCCACCAAGCGATCCCAATGCGGGTTGATAGATGTCACGTCTTCAAATTTTTTGATTCTAAGACATGCCGGTTTCCTCACGATGTTTTCCTTCACCGTTTATAGAGCAGTGTTGATGAAATAAATTACACTAAGTAGAAAAGTAAAGTTAATACAACCTAACAAATATTTATTGTATAAAAAAACCGCTTTAAGGTGGAAGCTCACATCTGGCCCGCGAAATTCTAATTTTCTTACGTTTTTGGCAATTTGCAGGCCAGTGCTTGGTTGTATGTTTATGAAAATTTGATTTTCGACTGTAAGACGTATGAAGTTACCGAATTATAACCATCAAAATTATCAATACAACCCTCCAAGTTCATTTTCATGTCAAGATTGATTTTTGCATGTAAAAGTCATTCTTTAGTAATTTAGTCGTCGTTCTTTAGTAGTTAGTAATTTTGATGGTTATAATTCGGTAACTTCATACGTCTTACAGTCGCAAATCAAATTTTCATAAACATACAACCAAGCACTGGCCTGCAAATTGCCAAAAACGTAAGAAAATTAGAATTTCGCGGGCCAGATGTGAGCTTCCACCTTAAGCGCCCCTCCACTGCATATCTACAATGTTGCTCTTAATTGGTCATATGTATAATAGATATATATGACTTTCATATCTCACTCGTTTACTTACGTAGTGACTAGTGACATTTTCAAACAAATTACAAAATCAAAATAAACAAGGATGTTTCGAGACGTTTATAACACGTGAAGATTACATCGTAATGGGAAATCCACTGGTCACGCTTAGATGTGCGTGATTTGTGATGACATGTCATGTTCAATTGTAAGACAGCCATGGGAGAAGGCGATTACTTTCGACCGCCTTAGAATATATGTTGGCCTTTGCAATATGCAGGCCTACTGGCATAATGTATTTATTTTTAAATTATCTGTGGTTTTGTACCCGTTACGATGTTTTCTTACGTTCCCTCTCAAGTGTACTGAACACACAAGTGAACATAAAATATCTATAAATATAAAAGAAAGTCGTGTTAGTTACACTATTTATAACTCAAGAACGGCTGAACCGATTTGGCTGAAAATTGGTGGGGAGGTAGTTTAGAACCGAGACGGACATAGGATAGACCTTTTTTTTTTTTTTTGGGTATATAGTACAACCTTACTGTTGTAGGTAGGGAGGTAGGTAGTAGGTAGGTAGGTGGTAGGTAGGTAGTAGGTAGGTAGTAGGTAGGTAGTAGGTAGGTGGTAGGTAGGTAGTAGGTAGGTAGTAGGTAGGTAGTAGGTAGGTGGTAGGTAGGTAGTAGGTAGGTAGTAGGTAGGTAGTAGGTAGGTGGTAGGTAGGTAGTAGGTAGGTAGTAGGTAGGTAGTAGGTAGGTAGTAGGTAGGTAGTAGGTAGGTAGTAGGTAGGTAGTAGGTAGGTAGTAGGTAGGTAGTAGGTAGGTAGTAGGTAGGTAGTAGGTAGGTAGTAGGTAGGTAGTAGGTAGGTAGTAGGTAGGTAGTAGGTAGGTAGTAGGTAGGTAGTAGGTAGGTAGTAGGTAGGTAGTAGGTAGGTAGTAGGTAGGTAGTAGGTAGGTAGTAGGTAGGTAGTAGGTAGGTAGTAGGTAGGTAGTAGGTAGGTAGTAGGTAGGTAGTAGGTAGGTAGTAGGTAGGTAGTAGGTAGGTAGTAGGTAGGTAGTAGGTAGGTAGTAGGTAGGTAGTAGGTAGGTAGTAGGTAGGTAGTAGGTAGGTAGTAGGTAGGTAGTAGGTAGGTAGTAGGTAGGTAGTAGGTAGGTAGTAGGTAGGTAGTAGGTAGGTAGTAGGTAGGTAGTAGGTAGGTAGTAGGTAGGTAGTAGGTAGGTAGTAGGTAGGTAGTAGGTAGGTAGTAGGTAGGTAGGTAGGTAGGTAGTAGGTAGGTAGTAGGTAGGTAGTAGGTAGGTGGTAGGTAGGTAGTAGGTAGGTAGTAGGTAGGTAGTAGGTAGGTAGTAGGTAGGTAGTAGGTAGGTAGTAGGTAGGTAGTAGGTAGGTAGTAGGTAGGTAGTAGGTAGGTAGTAGGTAGGTAGTAGGTAGGTAGTAGGTAGGTAGTAGGTAGGTAGTAGGTAGGTAGGTAGTAGGTAGGTAGTAGGTAGGTAGTAGGTAGGTAGTAGGTAGGTAGTAGGTAGGTAGTAGGTAGGTAGTAGGTAGGTAGTAGGTAGGTAGTAGGTAGGTAGTAGGTAGGTAGTAGGTAGGTAGGTAGGTAGTAGGTAGGTAGTAGGTAGGTAGTAGGTAGGTAGTAGGTAGGTAGTAGGTAGGTAGTAGGTAGGTAGTAGGTAGGTAGTAGGTAGGTAGTAGGTAGGTAGTAGGTAGGTAGTAGGTAGGTAGTAGGTAGGTAGTAGGTAGGTAGTAGGTAGGTAGTAGGTAGGTAGTAGGTAGGTAGTAGGTAGGTAGTAGGTAGGTAGTAGGTAGGTAGTAGGTAGGTAGTAGGTAGGTAGGTAGGTAGGTAGTAGGTAGTAGGTAGGTAGTAGGTAGGTAGTAGGTAGGTAGTAGGTAGGTAGTAGGTAGGTAGTAGGTAGGTAGTAGGTAGGTAGTAGGTAGGTAGTAGGTAGGTAGTAGGTAGGTAGTAGGTAGGTAGTAGGTAGGTAGTAGGTAGGTAGTAGGTAGGTAGTAGGTAGGTAGTAGGTAGGTAGTAGGTAGGTAGTAGGTAGGTAGTAGGTAGCTAGTAGGTAGGTAGTAGGTAGGTAGTAGGTAGGTAGTAGGTAGGTAGTAGGTAGGTAGTAGGTAGGTAGTAGGTAGGTAGTAGGTAGGTAGTAGGTAGGTAGTAGGTAGGTAGTAGGTAGGTAGTAGGTAGGTAGTAGGTAGGTAGTAGGTAGGTAGTAGGTAGGTAGTAGGTAGGTAGTAGGTAGGTAGTAGGTAGGTAGTAGGTAGGTAGTAGGTAGGTAGTAGGTAGGTAGTAGGTAGGTAGTAGGTAGGTAGTAGGTAGGTAGTAGGTAGGTAGTAGGTAGGTAGTAGGTAGGTAGTAGGTAGGTAGTAGGTAGGTAGTAGGTAGGTAGTAGGTAGGTAGTAGGTAGGTAGTAGGTAGGTAGTAGGTAGGTAGTAGGTAGGTAGTAGGTAGGTAGTAGGTAGGTAGTAGGTAGGTAGTAGGTAGGTAGTAGGTAGGTAGTAGGTAGGTAGTAGGTAGGTAGTAGGTAGGTAGTAGGTAGGTAGTAGGTAGGTAGTAGGTAGGTAGTAGGTAGGTAGTAGGTAGGTAGTAGGTAGGTAGTAGGTAGGTAGTAGGTAGGTAGTAGGTAGGTAGTAGGTAGGTAGTAGGTAGGTAGTAGGTAGGTAGTAGGTAGGTAGTAGGTAGGTAGTAGGTAGGTAGTAGGTAGGTAGTAGGTAGGTAGTAGGTAGGTAGTAGGTAGGTAGTAGGTAGGTAGTAGGTAGGTAGTAGGTAGGTAGTAGGTAGGTAGTAGGTAGGTAGTAGGTAGGTAGTAGGTAGGTAGTAGGTAGGTAGTAGGTAGGTAGTAGGTAGGTAGTAGGTAGGTAGTAGGTAGGTAGTAGGTAGGTAGTAGGTAGGTAGTAGGTAGGTAGTAGGTAGGTAGTAGGTAGGTAGTAGGTAGGTAGTAGGTAGGTAGTAGGTAGGTAGTAGGTAGGTAGTAGGTAGGTAGTAGGTAGGTAGTAGGTAGGTAGTAGGTAGGTAGTAGGTAGGTAGTAGGTAGGTAGTAGGTAGGTAGTAGGTAGGTAGTAGGTAGGTAGTAGGTAGGTAGTAGGTAGGTAGTAGGTAGGTAGTAGGTAGGTAGTAGGTAGGTAGTAGGTAGGTAGTAGGTAGGTAGTAGGTAGGAAAAAGGGCATTACAAGGCATGCCGGGTTCAGCTAGTATAAAATAATGTTCACTTGCTCATCTACGGTTTTATGGGCACCCTGATTGATTAGGTACCTTAGCTAGCTAAGTTTAGCAGAAGCGTTTGCAAAATACATTGTCGGATTCAATGATCTGTAGTATCCGGCTGAAAGTTTATTTATGTTAATGTTGCTGTCGCAAGAATCTTTCGCAGCCGAAACCGAATGTTTTTCATAACCCTCAAAAATTCAGTTCAAGATTGGGTAATAGTGAGTAATATTTAAACAATGATGATGTGATTTTTTAAACTTAAATAATAATCTAAAGATGATGTTATCTGATAATAAACATTCTACGAGACAACATTAACTTGCAACTTGTCAAAAATAATAACACATCGAAATGTGTCAACCGCGCGTCTCTTCTTGCCTCGCCCACTCAGGAAAAGAAGAAGGAAGGGGAGGCTCTACAAAATGACATTCTATCAACCAACTATATGACATAAAATCAAAAACGTAAGTCTGTTAAGAGACGATCAGATGAAGGATCGATACGCTTACACAAAAAGATGCTTCGTTAAAAGACGTAAAAGTAAAAACACTTTGAAAGCAATAGCTATTTGCCTAGGCCCTGCTGATATAATTTCTTCATCAAGGTATTGAATTCTTAGATATTGTTGGAAACGTTTTCCGCGAACCAGAAAACGTTGTGTTGGACGGCCTCCTACTAGGTGGACCGATAACCTGGTGAAGTTTTTGGGGACCAACTGTATGCGAGACGCACGCAAGATCGGTCAATGTGGCGACACCTGGGGGAGGCCTATGTCCTGCAGTGAATGTCTTTTGGCTGAAATAGTAATGATTGAAGACGTTACTCTATTCAATATAATAATGCAAAGATGCAGATTCTTCATACTTGATAGTCATGATTAGTCATTATACTTGCAAGTTCCAGAAAAAACCTAAAATGACTTCCACATTAATGTTTAGATACAACAGTTTTGGGGAATCTCGGAATGTCTGAAAAAATCCAGTTCATTGTCTTAGGCGTGGAAACTGATGTCATTAACAACGTAAGTAATTTCAAGATTGGACCGTTTATCAGCTTGTCAATACAATGTTTAAGAGTGGCACGTAGTTTTTCCTGATATTTTCTTATTTTTGATGAATCATGATTATGCTGTGTTTTTAATAAGTACGTTGTCAATACTGGAATAAATTATAAAATAGACTATTTTTATGATGTTCTATGATATGTGTAAGGAAATTCTATGTCTTCACATATTAATAATATAAAAGTTTGGTCACACTTACACATTCAAATTTACACGAAAATCAAGCCATCAGCAACAACATTATGAAATGGACTGGTGTAAGACATGCTAGCTAACTCATAATTATATTAAATTGTGAAACAAATCGTGAGAAGAATGAGATGTCAAACTAATCAAATTTCAACACTACGAAGGTCGTGATCTTGCAATAGATCATCAAAGTTGACATTTTGGCAAATCATTTATCATTAGCTTCGGTTAGTTAGCTGTCGTCGCAGCAATAAAATATCACTTTTTGAACTAGCGCTTTAGCCATAAAATATGTTTATTCACATCTATTACAGGTCACTTGCGCCATAACCAGCATTGGAAGCACCATGTTATTTTATGTAGATAAAATAACATGACGCCGTTAGCCCGGAAGGATTAGGCTGTAGTGTACTTAATAGTACACGCACTTTTCACATGTAATATATGTTTTATATCTCATGTAATAAGGGGCGAACCTATTGATTTCAACCAACCACAAAACCAGACTCCGAACTGTAGCTGTTGTTCTTCCCCGACCCGGGAATCGGACCCAAAATGTCATACTCAGCAGTCGCCCTTGCGACCACTCGATCAACGAGACAGCCACAGAAAATAACACACTCTCATAAAAAAACCGTCCTCTAAACCAGACAAACAAACCATTAAAAACATTCATAAAATTAAATTCGTCACATAATACCATCAATAAACTTCTTAATTTGCACAACGACAATAAAAGTTTGAGAATAATTATCATCCGACTACTAATTACTGTAATCATCTTAGTACGGGCGTTTCAGTTTGTGTAAACACATCAAATTCCTAATTGGCCGGATTATAAGACCTTGTTCATGTGATAAAGAACAGATTATACATTAAGATGGGGATTTCGTAACTGAGAGGTGAAGAAAAACGTCATTGATTCATGTGGCTATCCTGGTTTTTTGGCTGAATTTTAAGCCTTTCCTGTGATGTTTAGCTCAAATTGTGCTTGCTTTGGTCCGTGGATAGGTGACCTCCCAGTACATACTAAGTTTTCTTCGTTCCTTGGAAGCTAGGTCGGCATTTGTGAGTCTTTGACATAGCACGTAGTCAGTGGCGTATGTTGATGATTTATCTTGTTCAATATCCCTCTTGTCAACGTGACCTGCGTTCTGGACCTTACAAAATACTTAGAGTACTTATTTCACCAAAAATAAAATTAGTCCGTCTGTAGCGCCTAGACTACTGAACGTATTTTAATAAATGAGGTGTCAATAGATTCATAAGAATAGCCCGGGTGATAAAGGCTATTCAATATTAACAATTCTTTTGATGACGGAATTTAAATGTCAAATTCTAAGCTTTAAATTGAGTTAATCATAACATGTTTGGTATCAAATGAGAGCTCTTTACAAATATGTATATTATATTCTAGTTTTAGTCAACATACACGTTTAGAATGCGGTCAAAAAGTTCTCGCGGTCTAGTCTGCTATTTACTCGTACTATTTGAATAGCAAACCATCATTAGTAGAATTTTACATCACGAAAGAAAAATATATTATAACGGATTTATTAAATAACACTAAAATAAAATTAAAAAAAAAAAATAGTTTAAAAACTAAAACCCGACTATACTATCACACAGGAATTCTTGTTTTCTACTTTTAAGATTGCGGTTTGTAGTCGAGTTTTAGTTTTTAAACTTATTTTTTACTACATTGCGTACATTGAAAAAAGCAAATGAAAAATTGTGCATATTCCCTAATAGCGGATCAAAAAAAACCTAGATTTCTTTTAGTGACGGAACTTACAGACCATACCAAAATACCAATTCACTCATACATATAGTGTCGCGTTGCGATTGGGTTAACAGAATAACACCAATCCATCATTTAGACACACGATTGCTCAAGAATGTTGTTAAATTGTTACGTGTTCAGTTACTGATGAACATCTTACATGCCGCCGAAACATTATCAAGATTTCCCACTATTGAATGCTCCTTGATTCATCTCAAATCAATAGATTTAGTATAGATAGATCATAAGATATCAATATAACTTAAAACAAAATTTCAAGATTTATTCGACATGTTTAAAAATACCTTGACAACACACACAATCGAAATATATTTTTCTAACACGTTTTACAAAATTGTTTCTCACAATTGCCAATTACAGTCTGTCCTTGAAAGTAAATATATTGAAAAGGGTAGAATAGGTACCCGAAAATATTCCATACCTAAGTATTTGTAAACGCGAGTGGTTACATACTTCCCAAAAAGCTCTTATCATTCTTGGAATAGTTCATGCGAAGTGCAAAACGACCCTTTGTTCCTATATCAGTAAGCCCCATGTATGTAACTTAAAACTAAGCACTGATAAGACAGGTAAGTCGGCATTTCAAAGGTAACAGTGGCAAGACTGACGCCTTAATACTATTATGCTTATTGTAAACAAATAGCGAACTTTATTGTGCGTAGGCGCAGTCGGTACGTTTTTGTTCTTTTGTTTTGGCGGCGCTTTTGATCAGTTGGAATTGGGTCAATTTTGCTCAATGAGTAACACTTACTTTTGTAAGTAAGTTATTATGTAAAGCATATTGGTGTGGTTCCATGTGTTGTTTAGTCCTGTATGAAATATTGGTAAATCTACACAATTATTACCTCTATGGTTGCATTGCAAGCAATTGAAATTATAAAATCTGCTTGGGTCAAACCTCAGTTTAGGCCATGGATGTCTAAGTTAATCCGTGAATCCTGATCACCCACTACATAATATGTTTTCTCTGTGTCTCGGAAAGCACGAGAACCCGTTGTTCCCGCTTAAAAAGATCACATTTATGACAGCCGTTACAGGTAGTCGCTGTAGGTCGCTGACAGTTTGACAACCAGTCTCACCAAGGAGTATCGTATTATCCAGTTTTGAGTTGTGGAGGTCAATTAGGCAGTCGCTCCAAGTAAAATAGAAAAACTTAAAAAATCTGCGGCATCCGGTTAGACTGGGAAGCGACCCCAACATAGTTGAAAAAGGCTGGTCAGATGATAATGCATTGCATTGACTTTGTTACCACCCCCCCCTCTTCTTCTCTAAGGTAATAACGCAATGTTCTTGTTTATGGCCGTATTCATGAAGTGCGATGACGTCATTTTATTTGTTTTCTTTTTTAAGTTTTATTGATTTTTAGCTAACCCAACATTAACCTTCTAGGTACCTACGTAAGTTTAAAACAAGTGAATTAATTGTACATTTGTTACGGATATTATCAAGTAGGCAAAGGTAATATAGGTATATAGTCCTCCTTACCGATTTCGGTAACGGCGATCCATACCTGGGCCTGCAGTCTGTACAAAGATAGCGATCCTTTACGACAAAATACGGTCGCAAAGCTATAACGATGCGAATTTAAGTTGGTAGCTAATACCGGCGGGTCGCGTCCGGCTCACGTCCACCTTAAATCCGCATCGTTATAGCTTTGCGACCGTATTTTGTCGTAAAGGATCGCTATCTTTGTACAGACTGCAGGCCCTGCAAGCTATTTCCTACCGTGTGCCCTTACATGGCCGGCCAGACCGCATTTGCTTTTAACCCGGTCACAATTAAAGCGGTACCTAGAGTTAATAAAAATACATTGAACAAATTTATATCATCTGGGTTACGAAGTATACCTAACTGTTATTTAGTTAATGAATTACCCGGAACCTATTAATTGCTTGAGTGTTGCTTTCAGTTATTAATGTCAGCGATATCACCCGTCAAATCAATTAGTGTAACAAAACTATAAAATAATGGATTATGTCAGTTGATATAAGACAATGAAAACAAACGGTTATCCATTATAGATTGATGATAAAACACGTGAACACGTGTAAGTAATACATAGCTAATGATGGTGGGAAGTGTGAGTCATCCTACTAGTATTATAAATGCGAAAGTTTGTGAGATGGCGATGGATGGATGGATGGATGGAGAGATGTTTGTTACTCTTTCACGCAAAAACTACTGAACGGATTTGGATGAAATTTAGAACACGAGTTACTTGTTTAGAACCTGGATTAATACATAAGATACTTCTTATCCCGGTAGTATGACCCCGTGGGACAATTATCGATCTCCACGCGGGCGAGGCCGCTGGCACAAGCTAGTATTATCTTATAATATTGATGGTTTCGCTGCAAATCGGTTGGATTTTCCGATGATGCAGAGTCGGATGTAGTTCCACACTAAAGTGTAGATAAGTGTTTTAGTAGTATACGACTGTACCTACTAACACTAGTTTTATAAGTAACTTGTTACAAATTTTTCGACTTTACCTGAAACAAAGTTTTTATCACACTAATATTATAAAGGCGAAAGTTTGTGAGTGTGTATGTTTGTTACTTCTTCACGCAAATTCTACCGAACGGATTTAGATAAAATTTGGTACACAGATAGTTTATAACCTAGGTTAAGACATAGGACAGTTTTTATCCCGATTTTATCTTCCCGTGGGATAATTATCGAGTTGTAGCGGATGAAGCCGCTGGCAACAGCTAGTTTATTAATAAATATTAGGTATGTCATGGTACAAAACCTTTATGTACCATTAATGTGCAGGGTGGTAACAAAAACACCCACGTGATAGTTGAATAATGTTTCAAATAAACTAAACCAAACCAAACCAATCAAATTACCGAAACTGTCAAATTTACCCCATCAACCTTGTTAAGTTGCGAATCTATTAAAGTTTGACAGATTGCAGTAGTTTGATGTGCTAGCGTCTGTACAACCAAATCTATGACCAAGCTGATGTCTTTTTCATGTTCGCAGAAATTGTACTTCAGTTTTTCAGTAGGTTATGTTGCCCTCAAACTTGAGCTTAGGTAAAGATTGCTTGAACCCGCTGAAATCAAGAAGCGTAGGTCGGCGAGGTCGAATGAGGAATGGCGAGAACGGGAGGTCTATGATAACCAGCTGTGGACGTCTTCAGACTAATAATAGTATGGTGATGAGGATGTTAAACTTTTTATCTTAGTTGTACCAGGCAAACTCATTGCCTCATTGAGAGCAACGGTGGCCCAGTGGTGTCAGCCTCGACTTACGAGCAGTAAATGACGGGTTCGATGCTTAAATGACACATCGCAACATCGCGAGGAAACCGGCATGCCCTAAAACCAAAAAATCGAAGACTGACATCTACCAACCCGCACTGGGCCCGCGTGGTGGAATGTTGCCCATTCCTTCTCATAGAGTGAAGGCCTGTGTTCCAGCAGTGTGAACATTATAGGCTAATGATGATGATGATGAAATTCATTGCAAAAGCGACGTGTTATTTTTTTTTAACGAGAGCATTGATAAATTTTGTTACAAGAACTAGACATACTTTTTAATGTTTTTAAGTGATGTGCTTCGTACAGCTGTTATAAACTTATCAACTGAGTATATCGTTATCTGTCCATTTAAACGTACAACACGATTGTAATCTTGTTCTTAATTGCCATTTCCTTCCCTGAAATACTTAGTGAAACATTGTAGATAATTATCTAGCTAGATAATAGGCCTTTTAAACCAAACTGACAAATAGATATAAAAAATATTAATATCGATAAATGTGCCCTCCGTCTATAATCGTACCTAACGGTGTAAGTGCTCACACCCCCACTGACAAGCATGACGTCCCTCATTAATCCCGCGAACGATAAAGTTTCTGTATGAGTGAGCGAGAGCTATTCAAATGTCATTTTCAACAAAACGGAGCCATTTTTTGACGTGGGTGTGCGAATCTAACTATTTGAATATTCGCGTATAAAGGGAAGAAAACTATTAAAAATAGGGATGTTATCCGACTTAAAAAATATGATTCTAGTTAGTCGGTCTTTTAAATTATCGAAAACTATAGGATACGTATTTTTTGTTTAATAAAATCAATAAAAATTGTTGAAGATTAAACGCGTCAAGGATTTGAGTGGGGGGTTGTGACTTCACTCACCGGTAAACAATGTCATACTAATGTCTTGGAAAATAACGTCACACGAGTTATCAAAGCACTTTATTGTCTTCATTGTTTGTTTACGTGTAAAAAGAAAAAATAAGTGTCCAAAATTCTTTGGAAATCTATCTAACGGACTAATTAGATTTTTTTTGCTAACTACCCTATTCGTATAAAAACTGATTAAAAAAACAGTTTTTTTTTTGTAACTCATAATTATGAATACTTGCCTCATTCTGCTTGGGGTTGGTGCAACACATCATCTTCCTCCATTATCATTGACGTCACGGCATCATTTACTTCTTTCTGATGCATATCATTTCTCACACAATCCATCCATCTTTTCTTAGGCCTTCCTCTCCCTCTCCATCTATTAACATTAATATCCATCACATTTTCTTCTTTTTGCTTCTTCTGTAATTCGTAGTGATTAAAAATAAACATTTAATTAAGTATGTGTCTCATTTTCTTCTGAATTTGATATTTTATTTGTTTACAATATAAGAAATCAGTGGTGGCCCAGTGGTGGCAGTGGTGACCCAGTGGTGGCAGCCCCGACTTACTTACAGTGAGTCGTGGGTTCGAACCCAGTCAGGCGCATTACTTTGTGTAATTTATTTCATCACCACTGCTCTCAAAACGGGGAAGGAAAACATCGTGAGGAAACTAGAATATATATACTACTATATATTAAAACCAAAAAATTCGAAGACATGCGTGACATCTACCAATCCGCACTGGGCACGCGCGGTGGATTATGACCCATCCCTCTCCTAGAGAGGAGGCCTGAGTCCCTGCAGTGGGAACATTATGGGCTGAAACAATAGCAACTTGATCAATATAAGAAATCCACTCACAAGAATTAATTACAAATCTTAATCACTTTATCTACAACAATAACGAAAATAAGAAATTAGTTAAAATACATGTGAATATTACTCAACTAGATATTACTGCATTCATACATAGGTAGGTACCTACATACATAATCAGAAATCGGAACAGTAGTTATCTGTATAATTTCCTTCCAAATACCGGTGATCAAACATAGGTATTTTAATATCGATTAGATTCATATCTCTAGTCGTTCGATGTTGTATCGATCTAAAGAGCCCCGATCTAGTGTTGCGTTAGTATTATAATTTGATAAGAGCTAATCAAACTATAGAGTATCAATAGAAATGACGCTTCAGAAAAGAAATATTGAAGTTGATAATGGCTACTTATTTCAGTCATCACTGAAATAAGTAGAGATAAAGACTTTGAAAATCTGCAGCCATCAATAGGGTACCCACAAAAATAAAAACAAATTAGTCCGTCTGTTAGATTTAAAATTAATAAAATTTGACGAAAGTAAAAGGTGCCAAACGACGTCAATTTGTGGGTAAAAAAGTACTAACCTTGTGACGTTACACGACTTGACGAGACTTTTCGAAGCTCTGTATCGTCTTCATCTTTTGTTTAAGTGAAAAAAGAAAAAATACGTGTCCATAATTTTTGAAAATCTATCTCCGTCAGATAGACTAATTAGATTTTTTTGGTAAAATACCCTATTCATAGGAGTAGATATGTACTAAAAAAAATACTTACCGAAATATTTCAAAGATAATAAACAGTTGCGATAACTTTGGTTTAGCATTGAAAACACAATTCTAAGATGTGTTTATAATCTGAAATTCTGATGTGATACATTGAATGGACGAAGATATATTTAATTTTTATGGCAGTCATCATCATCATCATTTATAGGCACCCCATTTCTTAACTCATACTTCCCTATTGTGTTAGTCCCTTATCCTGGTTTTCAGCTGGAAGGTATTCATACACTGGTGGACAACGACCAGCAGGGCTGCGTATCTTTTTAGATGTCATTGGCTATCATAGCGTCCATCAATTAACTGTCAAATAGCTCCATTTTGTACTAAACCATAACCAATTTGACAGTTAACCGATGGACACTATGATATCCACTGACATTTAAAAGATACGCAATAGGCCTGCTGTCCTGCGTCCCCTGCATTCAGCATGATCTTCATTACGAAGAAGGCCACGTAGTGGGAGCATTGTTCATGCTGTCCCTCCCATCCAATAAACGGCCACCTCTAGTGTGTTTTTGCCCCCGTCAGTCATTCATTCTGCGAACACGAATGAAATAAGTTACCAGTTACCACACAGGGAACAGTATTTATCAGTTGTCGTAATTTAAATTGCATCGTTGCGTCACACCAAAACGGCCTCGTTACAATTTTAAATACCGATTGATATTTCGATAAATATGTATAAAAACGGTCTGATTTCTCGAACACATAAAGAAGTGACTAACGCTAACCCCAGCTTAGTCCATCATTATCTGCCGGCAAACTTCAAAGGTTTGGCAATAATCTATATTATTATACATTCGGCCGGCTACTGTGGCACGTCGGTTCTTCAGAAGTGTCATTATCATAGGCGGCGCGCTTTGATCTGATATCAGCGTCACACACATATTTGCCACTACGCAGATATTGTTTTGTGAAGGAGGTACTATGATAGTGTAGGTAATTTCCAGAAGGATGTGAATGGCGAAGGGAAAGTGGGTGATAAGATTATTTTGGTTCGCATTGAGGGGCTGATATTGTTTGGCCTGAATGGAAATGGTAATTTCGCTTCTACATTTAGCCTGTGCGATATAAATAAAATCGGCCATCTTTTTGAACAAACAACAACATTACGAAATCCAAGCGTCGCCGTCGGGGCTGCGGGGTGTTGTAAGAGATACCGCGGCCTCGACATAAAGGGCTAAGAAGGAACATGGGTGGTTTTTAGTCAGTAGAAGTCTGACACTCCCTTTTGCTCTGCTCAAGAGCGGGAGGGGTTATTTGATGATATTATCCCACCCCAAAAAAAAGGGTTAAAAAGGGGCCCAAAAAGCAGTGTTACCAAGGCGTGTCATATACCCAGTTCTAGGTTGTGAAGGTCAGTTAGACAGCAGCTCCATGTAAAATACTGGTATTGTGGTAGCTGCATCAGGTTCGACTGAGAGCCGACCACAGAATAGTTGCGAAAATGCTAAGCAGACCATTTAAGCTTAACTTAACCTAATTAACGAATCTTTATTATAAATGCTCATTTGAACTGACATAAGTTTATCCCCTGCAGTATAGTCCACCAGTAACCAAAACGACGATGGCAGGAACTAAAGCGATTATAAAAGAAATGTTAAATATCGTAACGTAACTCAGAATATTCAATTCGTTGAAAAGTCACACATAGATGCAAGTTTTAACATAAACATTTCCCCTCGACCTGGTTTCTTTGTCTTGAGACGTAAAACCCGGTCCCTGACATCGTAGACTTTCATCCGACGGTGGGTTTCGGAATATTGGCAATTCAATATTGGAAATCTCAAATTGGGAGAATGCTTTGTAGTATTCTACCAGACCCCAATTCAGTATAGATTTGTCCTTGATCCAATTACTATCAGTGACGCAATAATTTGCGCGTTACCTCACGGTAATATTAATGATTCACAGTTATCATAATTTTACGATGAAAAAATTCTAACTACAGATATCGTTCGAATTAAAACTGATGATTGTTTTGATTTTTTTCATTTTTTTATCGATCTATTTTCTTCGTATAATATAGTAGTTGAAATGTAGTGTTAAAATAGCAGCCGTGTGACATGTCTATTATGACAGTTTTATCGAAACGTCTATCAACGATATCGGGAGGTGGTCCAAGTTATAAAGGGAGCTAGAGAGTATTGTCTGAGCTTAAACGCGATGGAATCAATCTTTTTTTCAATCTTTATACATGTAGAGGCTTTTAGCTTACAAAGATGTGTCAGCCTCCTCATACCCTAACTAATTATTACACGTTATAGCAGACCCTTGTGAATAATTGGCTTAACTGGTAAATCTGGAATATTAGACAGATTAAAAGCTTTCAAATACTAGAAGGGGGTTACGAATAAAAGAGGTTGACTGATGATCTTTTTTAATGAAAAACATTGTAATAACAACTGAGAGTAAGCAACGAGTATAATGTTCCGTTAATATTACATTAAGTTTGAAAGTAGCTCCAGTTAAAGAAAAGTTGAAAGGGAATCTTTGGATAAATAAAAGCATGTCAAGCCACAATGGAAGAAAAAATTTCTTGCCCAAATTTCAAGTATTAAGGGCAGGAATAAGATAATTTGATGTCGCTTCAGCCTATATCTTGCACCCCACCGGCTCATAGCAGCGGCTAATGTGTCAGCGCTGTAACATAATGGAACCTCGGCTGTAATCAGCGTATTAAAGTCAGGAGTGCTTTTCAGTACGCTATCAGTTGCTGTAAAGGTGTTTACAGGTTTGTTTCATATTTTAGAAAAATCATGAAAAATAAATTAAAAACTGCCTATGTTCGCAAGCACGACTGCTCCCGGGTCTAGCGTGTTTGAGTGTTGATCAGGATTTATTCAGAAGTAGCCGGAGACGACATTGCTCGCAGAACGGATGGCCGATAGAACCGGAAAGTTCTGGAGTGGCGACCGCGAACCGGAAGACGTTGCGTTGGAAGGCCTACCACTATGTAGACCGATTACCTGGTGAAGGTTGCGGGGACCCGCTGGATGCGAGACGCATGGGATCGGTCAATGTGGCGACACTTAGGGGAAGCCTATGTCCAGCAGTGGACGTCTTTCGGCTGAAATGATGATGATGAGCAAGAGACGGATTCTAGATTTGTGTCTGGTTGATAGCAATAGGATCACCCCCTATTACATGGAACTTAAAAATAGCTGTGGGTGTGCTACTAGTTACACCCTGCTAACCTAACCATTCGTGGTTACGGGCGTGATGTTAAATGATAATTTAAGGAGTGATACAATCCCGTCGTGGCTGCGGGTTGTTCGTAGAGATACCACGGTCTCGGCACAAGGGCTAAGAAGGAACATGGGTGGTTTTTAGTCAGTAGAAGTCTGACACTCCCTTTTACTCTGCCCAAGAGCGGGCGGGGTTATTTGATGATATCTCTCACTCTGAAAAAAAGGTGCGATACAATATCGTATCTGTTACAAAAATGAGTCTACTTATTTGAATTGGTCAACACCGTGATCTTAAGAAACCCCAGGCAATTTGGAAGCAAGAAGAAGCATTATGGCAGCTTTAAAATGATTGTTTCTTTCTAAATGATGTTTTCTTTTCAGAACATTCAGTTGATTTCATTTCTGGTGACGTATAAAATTAACTCAAATTACTATACGAATTCGTGTTGCAACAAAGAAACGATCTGTTTATCTGTAAAAATAAGATTTACTTGAACTCTTAATTTTTAAATCTGAGCTTTACATTACTTTGTTTAGAATTTCTTTTTATTAACCTGATTGCTTAGATCATTTCCATACCTTTATTGGTACCACACGAATCACTCAATGCAACTCTTGCACCTTTTTATCAAAAATCAGGAAATGTGTAAACTTCTTAACACTTTTGAAGTAAACCGCTCACTACCGAAGTGGGCACTCGGTACCTAATGTGTCAATTATAATTGGCGTTATCATGGCTAATGCATTTCATGATGTTTTAACGATGGATTAGCTTGTTTCAGAGATTACGCTGTGACTCAGCTGTAATGAAACGACGAGCTTTTTAGCTGATAGAAAAATTGCTGTAACTTTCATTATAGTTTTTAATTGAGACACTCAGGTGATACTCAGATTTCCGGCCAGTCCTGATGTTTTCACTTACCTATCTCAATCTTTAAAGTGTTTTCATAGGCTTGAAGGACGTTGTTTGGACTGCTCTACTTAAGGCTAATTGACACCGTTGAGTAAAATCAAGAACGGGCGATCCCAGTTCCTCCCTGCAATTTTAAGACTTATCGGTTCCTGGTTACTGAAGATTGTAATGACACGGTTTTCGCATCTAGTCTACCTATTCCAGTCACCTTATAAATAAGTTGGTCGTTTCACGGACCTGGAAGTGGTCTCACATTGTTATTGTCGATACACGGTCTTCACTCCAGGGCTCGATGTATTCTTCTCGTTGTAGTTTGTGTGATTGCTCAGATTGGGAAAGACTTAACGGATAGCTCTGGTCAGTGAACTGCAACAAGAAGAGGTGATTTATTTCCTGGAAGAAGTCTTAGTTCACAATTAGGTACATTATGATTATTTCAATAATTAAATTATTTATTACCAGTAGATATAAATACAAAGGTAAGTGCATCGGCAATACTCAAAGAAACATAATTAGATCCTATTATAAACATATTCTCAACACTCCATGGCATATTCGTGAATCATGAATGGATCACTTCAAAGGACCACTTGTATACAACACTAGGCATTGTTTTCAGGAGCTACTTACTATAACTTCGGGTCAGATTTCAATACTCACGAGCGCGCCTTCCGCTTCGTTATCGTGATTTGACGGCTAAACCTTTCAAAGAAAAACAGTGAGTTGGTTAATTCAGGATATTGGTTAAGTACTTTACTTTAACGTAAACACAGCAATACTTATTGTAGTCATGGGTTCAAATTCAAACTCAAAGACAATTCGTAATGTCACAACTGGCAGCAGCTGTCATAATAGCTTAGAGGACAACATCGTAAGGAAACCGGCGCTACCTAGAAAATATGTGACAGTCACTCACAGAATATCATTAGTATGATCTGTGCAGGCACCGATAAGCATTAGACCCTCGTGGAGGCCTTTACCCAGGAGTGGGACAGTTCAAGTAAGCAAAATAGGCCAAAAATCCTACTTAAAACTTAAATGCTTTAAATCACAATAAGCACGGGACTTAAACTTGACTCAGCCTAAAGCAAAAATGTATTTAAGTTATTGACTACAGGTTTTTCCTCATTCATTTTTGAATGTCCAACAACACTATCATGTCGCACAGTTTACCTACATCTTGGGGTTTGGAAATTTCATTCATAAAGACAAGTCAAAAGTAAATATTTGGTTTCGATGTTGAGTAAAAACATGCACCTTACTCTTCGAAATTGAACTTTATCTGAATAACATTAAGGTTGTTTTGGTGTTTGGTGTAGTGTATCGTAAATACGTCCAAAACACACAGAATGTAGCACGGCCTGACGCCACTTAAGACCACCCAAGAAGAAGTTTTTGCACGCATCGGATTAGCTTACAGTTTATTTTGAAGCGAAGATCTGTGAAAATAATCACACTTTTTACAACTACCAGAGGTCTGTCAATAGTATGGTATTGACGTGTCGACTGCATTTTAGGGACAGAATATTGGGCATTTGTTCCTCTTAGTCTTTAGCTAAATCAGGCTTACGTTAATTCGGGCGCCATCATTGCGAAAACTAATACATTACCTTCCAAATTTCTTTAGATTCAGCAAATCGTAGAAAACTAAATATTACAACTTTTGCCAATAAAATTTTGTTCTCTTCTAAACTTATATAGGCTTATTATAGGCTACGTGGGTTAATACGTAAGACAGTTGATGGGTGACCATGATTATGTTCATAGTTTCCTTCGGGCCTCGAAAAGCAACCCCAGCTGGTGGTCCTGGCTGTCATTCATAGATCGGGCCCAAAAGGCCCGCCAGGGCTGCGGCATGTTGTAAGAGATACCGCGGCCTTGACATAAAGGGCTAAGAACGAACATGGGTGGTTTTTAGTCAGTAGAAGTCTGACACTCCCTTTCGCTCTGCCCAAGAGCGGGAGGGGTTATTTGATGATTTCCCACCCCCAAAAAAAAAGGCATACCGCAATACTCAGTACTAACTGGGTTGAGGAGTTCAGTTAAGCAGTCGCTCCATGCAGTATACTGGTAGCTACATCAGGTACGACTGGAAGCAAACCCTAGTAAATATGGAAAAAAGGCAAGGCAGATGATGACAGAGATCTCCTCACTAACTTCTGTTCTGCTCCAGAAAATAATATTGATTAAAATCATCGACCTTCAGAACTCCTGCTTTCAAATGGTGTTTATTTATCAAGTACCCTAAAGTAAAACTAACATTCACGTCAACACAAAGGCACTTCCACACCACTAGATTAAGAAGTGTAACGACACTCGATATCAATGCTTTTGCCACTTCAAAAACGCAATTTCTGCTAAGCATTAACGCTCATAATGTGACGCAATTTCACGCCATTTTGACTTCTATTGTTGTAAAACACTACTCGGTTACATAGACCACACAACGTATGTTTTTTTACTATCAACACACTCTAAACTCCTACAATATGCAACCTTATTTTGGAAGCAGTATGATTTAATTTTCAGAAAAATAAAAATTGTGGTCTTTTGTACCATGCATTGCACATTTGAAGGTTTCGATTTCATTGACAAATCGAATGTCAATTGGAACGTGTATTTTGTATGAATGTGTGGTTATTTGAAGTGTCATCAAATTGTTCGACGTATTGGAAATTGATCTGACGATGGATGCTATTGAATTCAGTTTTTTTTTACATTTTTGAATGGTTATTTGTGCTTAGGGTGGTTGAATGTACATAGTAGGTAGTGGGCCTGGTAAATATTTAATTATTGTTTTTTGTTAAATTTTGTTATTTTTTAATGAAAAATACAATTTGCAATCTGTGTGGATGCCTATTTATTGCAGTATGTTAAACTTAGCAATGAATGTGTTTATTTAAAATTGCCTTTAATTAACCTTTTTGCTGCAGAATCGTTTCAGGACTTTATTAAGGGAAATCAACAAAATCACACAAAAGAAATAATATAACAAAATAATCTAATTTAAAGATCGATATCATGTTCACACAGAATTGATGTAAATTTGGTTAGTTGTATCCTTGCTCGTTCCCTTCCCTGTAATTAAGGTCAAACATAAAATTGTGTTATTATTAGTCTCGACAAAAATATAATTAATATAAAAATAAATCCGATGCATCAAGCTAAAATCACGATGCCCTTTCCATGGCAATTTTGAGTTCCTTTCAAACGACAATACATTGAAAGTGACAATTGCTTTCGGTACGTGTCAAATAAATGTCCTGCAGTCACCAATTACCAAGATCTTGTGCTGTTTTTATCTTACCGTCCCATCGGATTTTCAACCGTATGCTAGTAAGTTTAAGTTGTGCGTTTTATTTTTGGGGAGGAAGTGTGATTTTGGTTGGATCAAAGTTACAATGTTTGTGTATTGAGGACCCCTGTTTGAACAACAAATTAGTTCCATTATACGCTTATGAGTAGGGAAGTAATGATCTTCAGGGGGTGACGGAAAAAATATGTACAAGGTCCTTTTAGTAGACCGTATCTTTCATGTTAGTGGATGCTTTGAAAAGGACATAATTATTACACGCTGAGAAACAGGGTTTTCCTCTCGGCAATTTTGCCCCAAAGATTTGTATTTTTACCCGGTTTTGTAAAAATTGGTAAAGATAAGATCATGTTTACAAAGGATTAGGGACCACCAAACGAAAAGTGCATAAGTAATAATATCCGAAATCCTAGTCATTAAGAAATTTTGCATAACACGAACAAAAACTGGCGCATGTAACCAGAAAAAATACAAAGAAGCGTGCAAGCCGGCTTCTTTTAACTATTACAAAAGCTCAGTAAGAATGTAGAACAATGGCGGCTCATAAAGTTCATTTTTTCCCTACAATAAAGCAATTCGTCCTACTGTTGGATAGCATTGTAAACTTCCGAATTGTAAAGCAATGTTACTAACAACCATTAGCGGCAATGCACCAAAGGCAAAATTTTAGAAAATATTTAACTTTGCACCAACTTTTTGCAATAAAAAGGCTAAAAATTGTATAAAAACGTTTTATTACAAGGACGCGAACCTCGGTAGTGTTTCGCTAGGTGAAATTTTTATTGCGCAAAATGTAAGCTCAGAGAAATTGTGATAAAAACAGCACCAACATTTGTAATAAAGAAACCGTTATAGTTTTTAAAGCTACGCATTTCTTTACCGGGAGAAATGTGCTACAGATTTTTTATTTTAGAAAGTAGTTAAAAATCTAAACGGTAACTTCCTAATGAGAGTACGCGAAAATCTCTTTGTAGCAGTAAATATTCAGGCAAACGTCAAATGTGATGTTTGTTGTTAAAGATGGACTTGATTTGAGCTTTTATTTAGCTCTAAATCACAGTCGGTGTATCAGTTTGTGAACCTGCTGTTTAAAATTAAAAGTAATGGATTGACAGAAAATTTTAAATCTGAGTTTTTTTTTACATTAGGTTTTTTTTTAATAATCGACACAAGTACCTATCGGTACATGTTTATCTAAATAAAATTCAGCAAGAACTTGCGTTCATTTCATCGACTATACCTACAGTGTGTTACATTTTTGTATATAGGAAAATGTTACAAAATATTATGTTATCAATAATGAATTTTAACAGATTAATAGTTAGATCACTTAGGGGTGGCCTCTTTCAGAAATTCACATTAGGTACCCATGCCTCGACTCTTCGAAGCAAATTATGCTAAATGAAGGCTTGCAAAACAGAACTACTTTCAAACTTGATTGAGCTTAAAATAACTAATGCTTTACATATTATTATATGCATACCTTCTACAAACACTACCAAAGACAGTTACAACACAAAATTATCATAGAAACTTACGCAGCACAATTTTGCAATAAAAAGAAATTTCGCTAGTTCAATTGTTGTAACAGTTACCTACAATAATTTTGTTAACAATATATTTCACTTCCTCAGTTCGGATCCTTTCAGTACAGTTAGTTATTACATGACGGTGTTACGGTAAAGGTCGTAGTTTTATTACCTAACTGTTTGGATACTTTTATAACCAAGCTACTTTCTTTCCGTTAGTCCAATTATGATTCTTTGAAGACGCCGGCTATGTTACCGTTTATGTGTTTACTGAACTAACTTGAGTGGGTGCTGAGAAATGTTTCGGTTTGTTCATCTTTTTTAGAATATACATTGATGTAATTATAAGGAACATTGTTAAACAATACTTAACTAAGGTTTCAGAACATAATTCTAGACACCTCTGATTTGAATTTCTGGTGGCTATAGCATCATTTAGTTTGAGAGTTTGTTCTTAATTGAAACATAATCATCATCTGCTTACAGCAATCCACTGCTATTTTCTTAGCAACTGTCATCCAAAATCTCTCTTAATTCAATGATAAGACTTAGGACATAATTTCGCATAAAAATCCAAATTTGAAGAGATCTATGATTACTTCAAAATTGCCTTCAAACTTACATATAAGTAGGAATAAACCTATATAAAGTGAAAATAAACCTGTACTGATTCCGTAACCAATTTGAGGTTTCTAAACCTCTTATTTTTCAAACCAAAAAATTGCGTTTATTTTAATAAAAATTCTTGAAACCACTTGATTTTCATGTCTCTACCAAATGACGTTACACATTGGAGTGATTAAGTCTACTTTTCATTTAACAAGTGTCAGTTTGAAGTTTCTATTATAAAATAGTAAACGTAACTTAGTTGTTGTACAGAGAGCACAGCGGTGGCCTAGTGGTGGCGGCCCCGACTTACGGTCTGTACGTCGTGGGTTTGAAACCGGGCAGGCTCATTACTGATCCTATAAGCCTGTATCATCCCGCTGCAGAGTTGTGGTAAAGAGGTTGAGAGCCAAACCAAAACTTATTTTATTGTTTCACTTTTAATTCGGTTCTTGACAAATACACAATAGTTATTAAATTATGTTAATTAAGTACATGTATAATTATGTTTAATTTATCGATCCCGTTATAACTGTGGCCGATGTGGAACGTACTAGCTGAAGATGGCAACTGTTTAGGCGCGAATACGATGCTACGCGTTTAGACGCGCTAGTGATGTGCGTATATCGCATCGACTAAATCTTAGTGTTTTGATTCCAACAAGGGTAAAGGCATGACTTCCAGTTATTTCGATCCAAGCCAATGTGGACCACTGGTCACTGGTCTTGTCCAGATCGTCTCAGCATCTTCTTATCATTACTTTGTATAATTTATTTCATCACCACTGCTCTCAAAACGGTGAAGGAAAACATCGTGAGGAAACCGGCATGTCTTTGAACCAAAGTTTTCTAAGACTTGTGACATCTACCAACTCGCACTGGGCCCGTGTGGTGGATTTATATAGCCCATCCTTCTCCTAGGGAGGAGGGCTGAGACCCTGCAGTGGGAACATTATAGGCTGCTGTTTTATTTTTGTACTATACGTGGCAAAGACATCAAACTCTTCAGCCTCATCAGTCAACATTGTCGACGTCATCACAAGTAAAAGTTGAGAAACGAAAAATCTACAGCATAGATTACAACAATATTGATATCAGTTGCTAAAAGTAGCCTAATCTGCAAAATAAAAATATTTATAATACAGTATGTTAACTAACAGAGGGCGTTCCCGTTAACCCGCAATAGTATAGCATCCATACATGCTAAAAAAAAATTACCAACCTGGAAACCCCTTGGTTACGGAGATATTGGGGGTCAAAGTTCTAAATTGTTCACAGCTGTTTTCGTAAATTCTAGTTTTTCAGGCTATAACGTTACTTAAATTACCTCCATGACCCATTAATTATTTAAAGCATCCACTAGCACAATGTTTTAAGAGTGGTACTTTGAGTTTTACCGTAAAATGTGATTTTTGACACCAAAAAAAAAAGTTGTTTCCCAGCAAAAAATTTTGAGTAGGGGTACTTAGTTTGATGTACAGAATGCTTGGTTGACGGGAACGCCCTCTGTTAGTTAACATACTGTATATCAGAACAAAAATTTACATAGGTTGTGTGTTAAAAAGTCGAAAATGTATTGGATCGAGCAAAATCCATATCGCCATTCAATCCTGCTAAAAGTCGTTTATAAATACGAAAAACTGAAAGCCACTTTTTCTCCAGAAGGGTGTTTTGAATATAAATTTATACTAGAAACCTTGAGACCTGCAACTTTGCCCGCCCGTGAAATCTCTATAATTATTTGTGTAAATTTGGTAAACGCCCTTATTCTGGCCGGCCTAATTATTCCTTGTCTTTATTACAAATTAAATTTTTGTACAAAATGTCAGCAGTCAGTCATAGTTTCGAGCTGAGCTAGTGATGACGATAAGCCAGCAACTTAGTGAAAACTTTTCTTAGGTATAGGTATTTAATATCAAACAGGAGTTCAACTTCATTTTAATTTTATCGCTACAAAATAAGTTATAAAAGACAATGACCAAAACTCGTACCAAGAATTCTCGAGTTTCAAGATCAAAATGTTGTACCTAGTAATTATTTTCATAATTTTTAAGACATTACGCGACTGGGATTTGATTTATGAAGAAGGAATTTAATTTAAAGTATGAATATTGTTTTACTCCCTATACATGGCGTTCACACAACCAGTTCAAAAGTCGTTCTGTTAGATCTGTCAGTTGATTTTGACAGTTTGACTGACTTCGCATCGTAGAGGTTTCCCTACAATATTTACTTGCCCGGTTTTGAGGTTATTTTCGATTTTATAAAATGACTCCGAAACTCGGATTTAGTTTACAAAAAGGACTTTTGTAGGACATAATATGATAAATGTACACAATAAAAAACAAAGTTTGATGTTGACACAGTTTGGTACGGGATTCCATATAATTATCCATGAACAAGATCTTTGGATAAAACATCTAATGATAAGAAATGCTTTCTAATTCAAATAACAATAATTTACCTTCGTCAATCCTGGGTTTGCAAAGAGTGCAAAAAACAAAAATTTTGAAGCGAATACAATTAACAAGTTTAGTTGTTTTTTTGCATTTCTCTTGTCTATTGAAAAGTAATTGCCCAATTTGCCATTAATACCATTTAGGTAAACAATGTTTATAAAAAACTGCAAAACAAAAATCTAACTGTTAAACCCCTTTGCAACTCTTTCGCCAAACAAACAATTGCCAAAAACCTCATTAAAGACATTAAAAAATAAACGCCAAAATATACAGTTACTTATTTAAGAAAAAAACATGAAACCGTTTACAAAATTTATTTTACAGCCAAAGGGTTCGCTAAAATCTCGCAAACATTAAAACATGCAATAAAATTGAAAATCGCGTTACCCGTTCGCAATTTCGGCGAAATAAACACTTACAAGGCCATACGCAAAACTCTCTGAAAGTATGACAAACTATTATAAATCTAAAAGTACAACAAGATAAGGTTCATTATTCCAAAAACGCCATCCACTTGTTTCCTAGTGAACAGTTAAACACGTGAATAATATTTTACCCTTTTCGTTACCGTAACTAAGTCCGTTTTGTTTAGACGGTTATATTATTGAATAACAGTTAAAGGGGACCGCTACGCGTCAAAGGATAGTTGCATTTATTTGGGACATCACAAACACCATTGTCTCCTTTGACTTTTGTAGTTTGCGCGAAACAGTGAAACGCCATAAATACTGTTTTATGGTAAATGAAAGAGTTGTCCGTTGTCTCTTAAAGGGTAATTAGGATGTAAAAGTGAAATTCCGTTTGCATTTAGGTGCATTCGCAACGCCTATTATATGAGGGAGAGTTTAGAAAGGGTTGTAACTTTCACTGAGACATTTAATATTTTGTTACTTTTCTAGAAATGAATTTGTCTAACTTTTGGGAAACGATACTGTAAAAACCATTACGACCTTCACGCGTAGACTAATCCAAATAATATTTACTTATAACTAAGAACGTCTTAAATCCGTTTTTAGACATTAACTACGCATTTCCTGAATTACAGGCCGACGTAGATACAATCAAAACGCACAGAAACTTCTAACGAAGATGGAACAAAAACGCTTTTGCGTAGACATGGTGACATATCAAGCTACACTATCCAGTATAACCTGGGTGCTTACTCTCGAATATAATTCCGATAGATCGACATTGGAATTGTCAGTCAAATGTCAGGGATTGGCTAGACTCAGTGAGTCCAGCCAATCCCTGACATTTAACTCAACCGAGTGACGTTTGACCAATGTCGATCTATCGGAATTATATTCCAGAGTAAGCACCCTGACCTCACTTTGTGTGAGCTTCATGTACAATGAGAAATCAGCTTAATTTGGATGCGTAGCTTGATTGGTCGTCGTGAGTACGTGACGTGAGAATGTTAAAATACACTGGGTGACACTACACTATCCTTGGTGAGACTGAAAGACTTAGATTAAAATATCTTCATTTGTGATTTTTTAAATTTAATTCGAGAGTGTATTGGAGTCTTCAATTGTATCCGAAAAATCACTGACGTTTTGCAACTTGTTTTCAAGAAAATATCATAATAATTACTGCAAGCAATAAGAACGAAACGACATGAGAAATGTTGTAAAATATTCGAAATTGCCAAACATAAATTAGTCATATGAATCTCCATTCGTCTCGACCTTTAAAAGCGAAACTTATTATTTGATTCTAAACAAAGACATAATTATTCATCTACTGTTTACAGTTTACAAAGGACCAACTAGTTCGTTGAAAGTAAGAACAGTTATTAACTACTATGGAAGTCTGCTCTTATGAAATGCTCCACTTTTGAAATATTTATTGGTTTCCATAAAATCGTCAACAAAAAAAGCTTCTAACTGTCGCCAAGCGTGCGCTGTGAAACTTGGGAGCGGTTGTATAACGGAGCCTTGTCATCTCTAGATGACAGCTTACAAATGCCAAGAATAGATTCGTTCTTAGAAATGGAAACCGAAATTTTGACAAACTGCGGTGTGTAATGCAGCGAGAAGGACTCAGACAATGGCGCGTGGAACGTAAGCGTGCCTTCGTGTTTTGACCATTTCAATAAGTATAGAAAAGAATAAGTTACCAAAGTAATTATGGGACGAATAGTTTTTAACTGTTGCCTAGCGGGGTGTAGGGTCGTGACAATGTCAGGACGATAAGCGTGAACGTGTACAGTTCAGATGTACTGTTTATTTTAAAAGTACATTAGAGGAAGGACACAGGCGGACAATGGATATCCGATTCGTATTCACTTTCAAGCGTGAAATAATTTGGAATTATTTTTGTCCACAAAGACGTCAGTGTCCTTTCGATTAACAGTACTCACAATACCGCTTGGCTTTTTTGGTTTTACTCAATTACACTTCAGTATGATTCCAAATTAATTTCACTGCATCAGCTATTTCTGTGCTCGAAGCACTTGAGAATACAGTATATCGCTAAAAATGCTCTCGTCAATTGGAATGTCCAACACATGTTTACACTCAATGTGTAATGCAGTAGCGTACAAGATTTATGTCAAAAATTATCTCCGATCATCAAAAAACTTCAAAATTCATGAGAACACACGCGAATTTGTAAAAAAACGTCAACCACATGTGACAGGTCTGAAATTTGAGCTTTTCGACTTCTGTGTCGTGTTTGTCAGTCATTTGGGAGTTTAGATTTCGCGGAGAAATTCACCGAAACGGCGCATTTGATGGCTAATCCTCCGGTTTAAATAGGTCGTGAAATCGGTTTAGAGCAAAAAAAGCAGTGAGTTATGTGCATCTCTAAGCCACTGAAACTTATAGGTATTCTCTTCTTCAGAAATGCTTTCATCTTTGGACATTTTTCTATTCCTTCTCAAAATAAATAAAACATAGTATCTGAAATCGATCTTCTTGTTATTGTGTCATCACGCTATCTAGTTTCTGGAGATTGGTCAACAAATCTAAATCTTTGTTGAATAAACGAATTCAATGAACGAAAACCTAAAATCTCTCTCAGCGTGTCGATGACAATCTAAATTGGGTCAGGCCAACATTTAGCGACGAGTACACTTTTAGTAGCCTCTGTCAACTCCCGTGATGTGCATACAACAGGACAGGCAAAAAGAGATAATCAAATGTTCGATTGTTTGTGAGAGAACACCTCATTTACACTCCAGGATAGGGCCATCTATAAATCTCCATCTGGACTCCTTTTTTTCTGAAATCCTTCCTACTTCGACCAAGTTGTGTGTATTGAAAGACTCCCAGATTAGCCGTTGCAACTCATGTCGTGTGAAAACTTTCATTGAAGAGTTCATTGCAGTGCCTGTTCTGGCACATTTTATACTTTTCCCAGTCTGTGTGTTAATTACTGTTATTTGCACATGGTCTAAGTAATCTAGAATTACGACATGTCACACGAGGAAAACCCAAATTTTAAAATTGAAAATTGATTATTCATCGAATGTTCATTGATTAGCAATTTACTCTCTAACTAAATAGTTGTCATATTCAAATGTGTCATGTTTTTATTGGTAACATATGTCAATAAGTAGTGTTCAATACTGTATCGCTTTGATAGTTCTACGAAAAGCTACTCATTAATAATTACGTACTCGAATTCATAAGCTTGGACATTCATGGATTGATTAATAAATTATTTGTTAAGCGTCTGTTTAAAAATGACATTACGATGATACTTGGTTCCAAACGTATGGTCTGGCAACACTTTGGACACGCTACCTATCAACCGGCTGACTAATATTTCAAGCGTAAATACCGATATTGACATTGATTAAATACTGACTGTCTTTCCAGCACTTTCTTGGTCCTGGTTTCGACACTCAAGTGAGCGAAACAAAGTGTACAACAGTGTATACAATACAATATTTTTGTTTAGGTTCACGTTTTGGTGTAAGTACCTATTGAGCTTTTCTATCATGTGTATAACGGCACATTATCATACCTCCACTAGATCTGAAAAGTCCATTTTCTTATAATATTGCAACAGTAAACGCAATATCACGGATCAGCTCGTACTTTTAACACAGATGCAATCACAGTATCGATATCCCGATAGTGAGTCAGTTCACAGCAATTGTAACTCAATCGGTGGGCGGATGGACGGCATCTGGCTGCTTATCAACGGCTCCCGCCCAGCGGACTGTGACGATTGAAATCAGTAATCATGTAACATAATGACTAGAAACTTTTATTATCTGTGAGCTGTTTGGTTTTGTGTGACGAATGTAGTACTCTTAGAAAGGAATATTACTGAGAAACTAATGAAGTTAGTACTGGTATATATTCTTATAATACTACAAGAATTACTATACCACAGTACTTACTAGTCCATTTGTGACTGTTATCTTTATTGTCTATGATACAGAGTGCAAGGAGCGACGTCTTGAAAAGCCATCCAAATGGTGTCCGAAAATACCCCGTGTATATGTTCCGGGATTCTTGATACTTTTAGAGTTAAAGTTTCTTGAAAATTTAGTGGCAACCTCATTAAAAAAAACTATCCTTTTTCCAATTTTTATCCTAAGAGGCATTTTTAATTTCAATAACATCACAAAAAACCCAATAAAAATTTAAGATAGTTTTTTTAAGTGTGTAAACGTATTTAATAAAAAAAAAACAACTTGACTATAAAATCACATCAATAATAATCTATTAGGGGCACCAAGATGAAGAAAATTATAATTATGTAAAATAAACGTGTTTTTCAGCTAGATGAATAAAATATATCCCTTTTCAGACAAATGCCTGTTTCTGTTCAAATGCAGTAGACATTCAAAACTTAGAGGCTAATAATACCTAATGCAAATCACTATCAATGCCTCCAGGTAATTAACAGCCTCTAATCTGTACTCTACCTACCTATGTATACGGTATATTATTGTCGATCATAGCAAACATCCCTTGGGCTTAACGTTGATTAAATTATCAATTTGTAGTAGATGCTGGTGACCGGAGTTATGCGGTCATCGTCACTATTATTGGCCACCTAGTTTCACCAACTGCTGAGTCGCCACCTCCATTTTTTTGCTCTTCCTTGGTTGGCACGAGGCCCTTTATTTTGATGAAAAATTATGAATTTTAATACTATCAATCTTTCATCCAGAAATATAGCTTCTTACAAATCAATTTTTAAAGATGCTCTTTTTAATTAAAAATAATAAGATAACCGAAGAATTTACGAAGACACTTCAATGTTAACAAAACATGAAGCTTCGATTCCCAACCCTTAAGTCTGAACGATGGTTTCAAAACAACCACTTGAGTAGCATATAATGATCACTACTTGAGTATGTAACACATGTTAACGTCTCCCCATTAAGTTATCAGGACCTCACTTACGATCCTAGATAAAATTCTTTCACTGGGCCACGTTTAAGAACCCTTGGATTTGTATATTTCAGCGGATTTATGCGCTGAACGAGTTTTAAAACATTCACTTTTAAAAATTTTCTTTTAAATTCATCTTCATTATACGACAACTGTAAATAGTTATTGTTTGAAACATTGATATAAATAATTTCCAAATTTTGAGCGAAATTACTTGCTAAATACAAGAAATATCTATATTTGGTCAGTTCGTATTATCGTACAGTCTCAAAAACCACTGATTGTAGATGGTGTTTGAGACTGAATTTGAATGTTCTTTCCATCTTTTTTATCAGGCGTGAGCAAGGCTAAGAGCAGAGACATTTTGCAACAGAGAAAACTTGAAACGCTACTGAAACTGATTTAAGTTTTCATGAAGTTGCAGTGTGTTGCAGAGTTGGTACTATTAGATATTTTTTAAAACAGGTTCGTGTTCAAACTTATCTTATTTTAATTCGCTTTCAGCGCTTTCATCCCCTCAAAAACATAACTGGCTTTTCCCAACTATCTTACATTGCACCCACTTGAATCTGTTACCCTCTTGCGTAACGCAACGATAAAGGAGTAAAAACTTTTCAGAGAAGTTTTTTTGTCCACGTCGAAGTATTTATAACACTCAGGGGGAGTGTTAACTATTTTAGTGTATTGCGATAAGTTGCTTATAAGTTTTGGAAAGACTTATTATGTGACGGCCATGCTTTTGCGAGGTGTTGGCTATTTTTAAAACATTTTTATCTTTTTACGAAAGTGGGATGTGAATTTCACGCGTAGGAATGTTAGCAAAAAATTGGTTTTGCGTTTTTAAAATCAGCACAGACATTTTGGTACCCGTTTTAACATGTGGCATTAGTCATAAATCGTTAATACGTTTTTCAGCTGGATGCGAATTCATGAGACCGATCAATGTTTTGGCACTTGGGGGAGGCCTATGTCCAGCAGTGAATCGTTTGTCGACTGAAATTATGAAGACGTTTCAATATGGGTAATTTTGAAGTTTCCAAATCTATCTCTAATGGATCTTACCACAGTTTTCCTGAGGTTCAAGAACGTGCTCAGCTTCATCAAAACTGAGTCGCCAGTTAAGTCGAGCTGATCTGTCGTAGCTCTAACAAGGGTCGAAATATCGTATTGTCGCTTGGCTTCGTGTATTTGTTTGTCGCATGTTGCAACTATGTCGCAGAGTCTTTAGCAAGCCATATCAAACCCACAGTCAAGATTCTCATCAGGAGATTTACAACAGCACCACTAAATCCACAATGCACCAACTATCTGTGATGCTACAAATGCACCTTTCAAACTTTGTCATCTGTCACTCGAATCCGATACAAAATTAACGAACACCAATAAAACACCTACGCTAAAGGGTTTTATGACGGAAACCGTTCCGCGAATTCATACAACTATAAATTTTTAGTTTTTCTACTCGTAAAACGTCAATCATGTGTACACCCTGTCTTATTTTGACAATGTTTTCTTTGCATCTGTCAAACTGAATCATGAACCCCTTTAGGGAAGTGATAAAGTTCAAAATTATTGTCAAGAGCAGCAAATTATTGTGCTCCCAAAATAACACCCATTTAAAGCTACATGCGTTCTATACAGTCTTTCTCGTACTTAAAATAGGGTTCAGAATTGATTGTGTTGCCAACTCACCAATCAAAGGGTAGTAACAAAACGTGTTTAAGCAAATCCTGGCTATAAAGTTTTTCGGCTCCTGAAGTAAAAACTTTTGGGAACAAATCGTTTGAAATAAAATTATCAGACTCTCAAATCGATTATGTTTACGATAAACACTGAAAGGGTGCGGCTGTAAAAACGGTAGGACGAATTTTCGAATAATAAATCTCTTGGTTTATAGCATTTTATGTCCTAAACGTCACTGTATGTGCACATTGAACATGATTGTTGTTACAATATGCGTGAACTCTGGGAACTAAAATGTTCTTACTATTGTATCTTATCTTATTATAATTATCTTATATAACAAATTATTATAGTTCGGATCAATCTTCAGGTTGAGTCACGCTTGTTTAGATTGGTCCCGGGATGAGTGATCAACCATAACATTCCAAGTTTGGTCCCGGCAGTCTTTTGTAGAACTTTGATAGTCGTTACAGGCAGTCGGTGGCCTGAAAGTCTGACAACCAGTCTTACCAAAGTATTTCGTTTTACCCATTAGGTACTGAGTTGTGGAGGTCAGATTGGCAGTTGGTCTATGTAAGATAATGGTGTTCAGCAGTTAAACTGAAACCCCATGCCATCATAGTTGGGTAAACGTAGGTAAATGATAATGTATCGTATATTATGTTAAGTCAGATGATTGTTAATAAAACCTGAAAATAGTAACAGGAAACAGACTATTTTTTAACCTACGCAATCAAAAATCTCAAAGACCATTACAAAATGAATAAGATTGCGCAAAAACGTTCTTCAACTACGTGATTCGACATAGCTACAACAAAACACACAATTTTACCTTTAAACTATAAAACAACCAACAATAACATCACTAATTCTCATTAACGATCCATACGAAAGAATCGCACAATTCTGAGTAGGCTGTACCAAAAAAGTCTTGCACCTAAACATCAATAATTTTTAATGGTTTTCTTGTAGTAAACGATGGGCGAAACACGGTTGAACTATTGTTCAGCTGTTGTTTGTATTATTTCTGTTAATGTGTTCGTTAATGGTTTGTCCGTCTGTCTGTTCGTAAATACTGATTTTGTGCTTAATACGAGTAATGTCATGGTTGGTGCACCCTGCTGGTAGTTTGTGCGTTGTGATTTTATAGGGATGAAGATTCTATGCATTTGTTTGGAGTTTAATGCTCTAAAGAATTTGGTGTTATTTCATCTGTTATCTCGGTACAAAATAATGTTTATCCCAAACTCAAACTCAAAGCAGCATTAATTTAAATTAAACCATTTACTGAGGAAATCGCCGTTGAGGTAGACCACGGTGAAGGTGTTGTGACGATCTGATCTTGTTTGCAAGGCGAATATGATATTGCACCAGCATAAAGAGGTTTGAAAAGAGAAAGAGGACGCGAGGAGGACGGGCTTTTACCCAGCAGTGGGAAACACAAATAGGCTAAAAACGATTTAAGAGTACTTTAAAAAACGACATACTTAAACACACACACACCACACACATACACCCACACACACACTTTAACTATCGTGCAGTCGGGAAATTTAAGCATGTGTCGACTCTTTGGTGATTTGAACACCTCATCATCATCTACTAATTGTAATCATCCCGAAATTTCAGTAAGCACAACAAACAGTCATGCTCGTTATCTACACTTCTACACTAATATTAAAGAGGAAAGATTTGTATTTTTGTGTGTGTGTGTATGTTTGTAATGAATACACTCAAAACCTACTTTGCCGATTTAAAAAAATCTTTCACTATTAGAAAGCTACATTCACCCTGAGTTACATAGGCTGCTTTTTATCCCTGTATTCCCACGGAAACGGGAACTACACGGAAAACCGCGTGACGTTCGCTAGTAAAATATAAACTGACTTTTCATGTAACCTGTAATATCATGAAGGATTCATTTAGTTCTACCAATATATCATCGAACTAAACGATGCAAATAGCTTACTGTGAGTTTTTTTTTCAAGTCTAACATGTACTTCTCTGAGACTTGTAAGTTTCGAATAGACAATTTTCTAGAATTCAGAAACTTCAAGTTACCTAGTACCTGGTCTACTTGTCTTATATTGTATTCAGCACATTTTCGAATCGTTTGGTGTTTCTTCTTAAGGATATAGATTTCCGCCTAAACTTTAGCTCAAAACCATCGTTAGTGACTTGGCGTGCTCGAAAATAACATGCCACGTGTCTCTTCAAAAGACAAAAACTAAAAAACGAAAGTTACCAGGAATCGCAAACCTGCATTTGACAATAAAACATTTTGCACATTTTTTGCAATTTGCAAATCTTTGTGTTCTGTTTTGTGTTGCCAATAATTGCATTTAACATTTTATTGGGTGTGGAGAAACCACATACAAAAGCGTTAAAAGAATTGTTTTGATTTTTTTAGGAAATAATAAGTGTGCTACGCTCAGCGTGTCGAATCGTTGTGTAAAATGTAGGAAAATATCATAATATAATTTATAGGAAATTATAATAATAATAATAATAATAATATTCCACAACTATCACACAACGCCATCTAGTCCCAAGCTAAGCAGAGCTTGTGTTATGGGTACTAGACAACTGATAAACATACTTATATATTTCTAAATACATACATATTATAGATAAATTACACCCAGACACAGAACAAATGATCGTGCTCATCACACAAACATTTGTCCTGGGTGGGAATCGAACCCACGACCTCCGGCCTAGCAGTCAGGGTCACTAACCACTAGACCAACAGGCCAGTCGTTTATTACTATGTCAAATAAATACATACGATCTTGCATTTATATTTTTATTGCAAAGTCGTCTTGATCATTGTTAGTACAACCGAGTGTTTTTTTGAAAACTACATTTTGCTCGGATTTCAGACTGGAATCCATGATTTCAATATCGATTACGGTGTCCGCGCGCGCGCGCGCACGTAAACATGGTCAAGTGTGCGAAATGTACCAAAGTAGTTACCAAGAAAAACCCGGGAGTACAGTGTAGCAAATGTAACAAATGGCTACACGGTGTTTGTTCATCACTAACCACAGACCAGCTTAGTGCATTGTCGGCTACGGATTCGGTTGATTGGAAATGCCGCAACTGTGTGGGTTCCAAACCAAAACGCATTTCGTGTATTCTACCGGATCCCGAAGAAGATGATTCTGACGTGGAAGGAGGTGGGATGTTTGCTGTTCCTGATAAGGATGCTATCCTAGCAATATTTAGACAAGAAACTCGCGAAATCATAAAACAAGAACTGCAAAATACCCTCGATTTTTATTCTCGAAAAATCGATGACTACGAACAGAAAATGAAAGAATATGAAACCCGTGTTAAACTGGTAGAAAATCAATGCAAAGATCTCCAGAATGTTATAAAAAGCATCAACCTACAAAACGATGTCCTTGAGCAAAAAGTAAATAAAATAGAACAAGCGTATTCCCAAAACAACATTGAGATATGTGGGGTTAATGAAAGAGAGGGTGAAAGCACCATGAATATTGCGTTATCCATTTGCCAAAAACTTAAGCAAAAATCTGAGGACATCATTAAAGTCTACAGGAAGAAAAAGCCAGCCGATCGCTCGACGGGCCAAAGCACAAAGGTCACCGCTGCGGCCGCAGCACCGATCATCGTGTCCCTGCGTGATAACGGCCGTGACTGCTGGCTTGATGCGGCGAAAAACATGACCCTTACTGCGCGCGACATAGGTGAAGAGAGTGATGAAAAGGTCTATGTACGTGAATCCCTCAGCCCTACAACAGCGTTCCTACTGTGGAAAACCAAATCTCTCCTGAAAGACAAGTGCATGTGTAAATATGTGTGGTGCAAAAACGGGCTTATTCTTGTACGCAAACAAGAAGGTGACAAAAAAGTTTACACAGTGCGCTCAAACAGTGACATTGCAAGAATGATCAAAGAACTACAAAAATAAATTATAAGTAGGTATGTCGGTTAAACTGGCAATGTAAGTACCTACTTACGTGCACTTATTTCGTCAGCTTCACCTAATTGGTTACGTTTATGATTACTAATCGTACAGATTCATTCTCAACGGATAAAGTACATAATTCTTGGATTGATTTTACCTGCGACATACGGCCGGAAAACAATGAATTATTAATATTACATGTTAATATAAGATCATTAACAAAAAACCACGCACATTTAGAATATATCATTGCTACCAGCCCTGTAATTGTTCACCTAATTATAATAACGGAAGCTAACATCACAGATACTGTAAAACCGTTATTCGAACTACAGGATTACTCGATGTTTACGGAGTTACGAAGCAATAGAAAAGGAGGCGGCATTATTGTTTACGTGCATAAAAGTATCTCATTCACACGACTACCGGCTAATGTATTGAACTTTGAGTGTATTATTGGTGAAGTGGAGTCTTTCGACGGCTATAAAACGCTACTATGCGCCGTATACAGGCCGCCGAGCCTAAATAAGAGTTTATTTATTAGTGAGCTATCGCGACTGTTATCTGGATTCCCTGTAATAAAGAACTGTTTTGTAATTGGTGACATAAACATAAATATCAGCAACTCGAGCGATTCTACTGTTCAATATTATCTTAACTCGTTATGTGAACTGGGGCTAGAATGCTGCATTACTCAGTCTACTAGAATAGAGAAAAGTTCAATTGGCATATCTAAATCTTGCATAGATCATATTTTTACTCGTGACGTCGACGGCGGTCTGCTCGGCAGCCATTCACTGAGATCAGCTGTCGTGCAAAACGCTATAGCTGACCATTTCATAATCGGTCTTTCAGTTACTAGTTCTACACGAAAGCGTAAATACAAAACCATCTCTAAAATTAATAATGATAAAGTTAAAGAGGAGCTGAGTTCAGTTGACTGGTCCCCGGTTTATGGATTGAGAGATCCAGATGATATTGAGTGTTTCATCAGAGCTAAATTCCAAACAATATATAACAATTGTAAGCAGAAAGTAACCATAAGTTTAAATAAACGACATCAATGTAGATGGATAACTGATAAACTAAAATATATGTCAAATAAAAAGAAAGAACTACTAGAAATATGGAAAAGCGATTTAAGCAATAAAAAAAATAGATTGATTTATAATAAATATAGAAATAAAACTAATAGATTATTGTCAAAAGCTAAAAATAAGTATATAAAAAAGGATATATGTAATAATTTTAATAATCGTAAAAAAATGTGGGAGATAATTAACCGACTTACAGGCAGAATTGTAAAGGCAATAGACGACATCATCTTGAAATCTTTTAGATTAAAACCTCAATCGATAACAAATAAGTTTGCTTGTGACTTTGACAAAAATGTAAAAAAAGTTTTATCTGTATGTAATCAGCCACTTGTTGACACAAAGTTGTACGCAGAATTCTCTAATGTTTCTATTCGATTAAGCAAGATAAATGACACACAGATGTACAAAATAATAAGAAATCTTAATGATAAAAAAAGCCCCGGCTTTGATCAGATTAGAGCGAAGGACATTAAACTCATATCTAGAGAAATTACACCCGTACTAACACACTTAATTAATAGTTGTATATCAAAGTCTGCTTATCCTAATAACTTAAAAATTGGTATTATAAGACCCATTCACAAGAAAGGTAGTTATATGGATACCAATAACTACAGACCAATAACTATCCTTTCTTGCATAGACAAAATTATTGAAAAATACTTTGGGAACGTTGTGAGTGACTTTTTGTCAAGCAATGGCATAATTCATGAAAAACAATTTGGTTTTCAAAAAAATAAAAGTACCACACAATTACTATCACAGTTCACAGATGAAATCAACGATCACCTTAACAATAAAAAACATATAATCACAATTATGATAGATTTTAGCAAAGCTTTTGATACGCTAAATTATGAGGTACTTTACACGAAAATGCAGCAAAATGGTATACGGGGTCCAATGCTGGAGTGGTTCAAAGATTACCACAGGCAGAGGTATAATGTGGTTAGTGTGGCGGGGGCGCTCAGTGACAGAATCCCGACACACCATGGAACGGCTCAAGGATCGATTCTCGGACCGACTGAGTACCTATTATACGTTAACGATATGTGTAACTTATTCCGGCATGCCTCCGTGTACCAATTTGCTGATGATACATGTCTTATCACAGCTCACAGGGATCTGAGTGCTGCGGAGGAAATGATGCAAACTGAGTTTGACCTACTATGTAAATGGGCACATGACGTTGGCTTAACAATTAACTTTCAAAAAACGAAACTCATGCACATTCATTCGCCGTACTTAAAATTTCAAGGAACACCAAGAGTCGTGGCTCATGAACACCATTGCATGCACCGGTGCTTGAATGTATGTGACTGTAAGCCGATTGAAAACGTAAAAGAACATGTATATCTAGGTCTTAAGATTGATCATACATTTAACTGGGGCCCACATGTGGAGTCTGTATGCACTAAGCTTAGAGCTATCATGTCAAAATTGAGCATATTGAAGCACAAATTACCTTATAAGACCCTAAGATTGTTGTATATGGCATTGGCCGACGCAGTTATCAATTATGGCATAACCAGTTATGGAAGAACTTACAAAACGTACCTTAAAAAAATTTATAATCTACAAATACGATTGCTAAAGATAGTGGTACCATTGAAAATTAAACTCAAATATAAACCTGATTACGACAAGCTATTCCAGCATTGTAAAGTGATAGATGTATATGATAAAGTTAAATACGCTGTGGCCTCTGATTACTGTGAACACAATATGTGTAAGTTACAGAAAATAAGTAGACCTAATTTTGTTCGTAACCTGTCGTACTTGCCTTTGTATAAACTGCCGAGAGTAAACAATGAATACGGGAGGAGGGTCTGGACGTATGCTCTTCCAAGTATACTGAATAATTTACCGAAGGAAACAGCTATTATGTTACAAAACAAAAAGGCTCGACAAATAAAAAATATATTAAAATCATACTTCACCGCTGGAATGTATAAAACAGGGGAAAGGCATACGTGTGGACTCACTTCCTGACAAAAGACTGTTAGCGAGTAATCCATTTAATATAATCGATAGCGCACATAATCTTTTAAATGATAGATTGAGCGTTATTGTTACTGTATTTTTTTTTTTTTAATCTAGGAATGCATGTTGTAATAAATAGTTTCAAATTTTAATTTTTTTTTTTTTTTAAGAAACAAGTATATAACATATATAGCTAAGACATAACCTATTCCAAAAGATGCAGTTCTCTTTTAATTCAATCTTTGATTTCGCAGCTATCTGAGCAAATCGTAATCAATTTTTAGTTGCAAGTCAGTAATAAAGTTTTATGATTAAGAAGTATACTAGGACAAGCATACCTTCTACCAAAAAACTCAAATAAAAACTTGGGCGACAATTTAAAAAAAAACTGAACAAGAAGTTAATTTAGCCTTCTCGGACCTTCCGAAAACGTTCGCAAAGAATTCTCATATTTTGTACCATTTATTTGTTCATCTATTATTTTTTGAAAATTGTTTTACAGCCCTGGCGCGTGGATGGAGCACGCCATAGTGTACAATCGACATCTCAATGTTTTATATTCTATAATTATGATTCTCACGGAACTCTAGTCACTCTCTTGCCCGATATAAGGAGTATATTTGTGTAAAGGTATTTGACTTGATGTGTAAAGCTGTGTTCTGACTAATGCTTAACGGGCGACAAAGCTGTAAAACAATTGTGTTGTATAATGTCTGCCGATGACATTGAACAATTATGTTATTATACTTATTATATTACTGTTAAAAATATTTTCAAGCAAAAAAACATCTACGAGAGCAAAGGCAGGAAGCTATATGACGCATGATGTGTTTTGAATGTTTCTACTCATTATAATGTTTATTGTACTTCCCATATTATCCACTAGATGCCATCTAACGAGAGTCAGTTGGTACTTGGTAATACTTTCGGGTCACGGTTACAACTGCGAAAAATCTACAAATGGCAGCTGGGACCAACGTTTTAATATATTTCCGCGGCAAGGAGGTCACTCATCCACAAAACAACTTAAACAAGCGCAGTTTAACCTGACATCGGTCTGAGCTGATATTATTATTTATACACGGGCTCCTCAGAAATAAAATAAATATTCCGGCAGTAGTCACCATCTGGTCTTAGGATCGACTTCCAGTCTCACCAGACGACGCTTTATACCAGTATTTGACATGGAGAGACTGCCTATCTGACCTCCACGACCCAGTTAGTACCTGAGTTAAAAATATTTTCAAGCAAAAAAACATCTACGAGAGCAAAGGCAGGAAGCTATATGACGCATGATAATGTTTCTACTCATTATAATGTTTATTGTACTTCCCATATTATCCACTAGATGCCATCTAACGAGAGTCAGTTGGTACTTGGTAATACTTTCGGGTCACGGTTACAACTGCGAAAAATCTACAAATGGCAGCTGGGACCAACGTTTTAATATATTTCCGCGGCACGGAGGTCACTCATCCACAAAACAACTTAAACAAGCGCAGTTTAACCTGACATCGGTCTGAGCTGATATTATTATTTATACACGGGCTCCTCAGAAATAAAATAAATATTCCGGCAGTAGTCACCATCTGGTCTTAGGATCGACTTCCAGTCTCACCAGACGACGCTTTATACCAGTATTTGACATGGAGAGACTGCCTATCTGACCTCCACGACCCAGTTAGTACCTGAGTAATATGATACTCCTTGGTAAGGCTGGATATTCAGAGAGTGCGGAAACAAAAACTAGCAAAATCTTTAGATATAAGCCCTTAATACCTACAAAAGTCATATCGTAAAAAAGATAGCGAGCTACCGGTATTACCACACGATTCCCATGCATGAGTATATCGTTATCAGTGGGTAGGTAGGTACATACTATTTGACTACCATCTCAATATCAAATATTACAGAAGTCAACTATCATAAAAAGGCAGACTTTGGTAGTTTAGTTGAACAGATCGTTGTAAAGTTTATTGCTATTTATGGCTTCCTAACCTTGGCAACGTAAGGAACAAGAAGGCGCATTTAAAATCCTCAAATATAAGTCTCTACTCTTCTATTTGTGAATTGTAGCTCCAACTGTACTTAGAGTGGCATTTCCGAAGCAACGCTGGGCAATGCTGTTGAGTTGTTAGAGCTTTGGTCGAAGCTCAATTAATATGAATAATTATGATCTTAAATATGTGAATCATCAACACAACGAAGAAGAAGAAAAGTTAACGAGCACAGAATAGAGATGCTTACTGACTAAAAAAAATGTGATTCTAATTAGTTCGTCTGTTAGATTATCGAAAAATATTGGATACGTACGTGTTTTATCATTTTTTTTTAAATTGACGAAGATAAAACGCGTCAAATATTTGAGTGGGGGTTTGTGACTTCACTGACCGGTAAAAAATGCCATACTTATGTCTTAGAGTACGGCGTCACACGAATTTTCAAAGCACTGTATCTTCATTGTTTGTTTACGTGAAAAAAGAAAAAATACGTGTTCAATATTTTTTGGAAATCTATCTGACGGACTAATTATTATTTTTTTGTTTGCTATTCCAGAAAATGATTTAGAGTAACTCTATAACAATACATATAAAAATTTGTGAAGGATTCGAAAAAGAAATCTGACTAGAAATCACTTTCAATATTTTTTTGAAATGTAAAGAAAGTGATTTATCTTTTGCCACGAAATCAGTACAATTGTGTTGCAATCTCGACCTCTTGTTTTGTTATTTTATAATTAAACCAGATAATCTTAATACCTTTCGATGACGATTCCCAAAAAAAACCACTGCGAATTTCCCACAAGTAATAGTAGCTATAAAAAACGTAGATTAAACGACAGGTATCTGGTAATTCGGTTAATTCCCACGCATGAGAAAAATAACTAGGAGTTGATATTACTAGATAAATATTTGAGATGATAATGATATAATTTTACTGATAAGCCTACGTGTGAATCAGTAGGGCTATGTGTGTATGGTTTGTCGCGTAACTCGCGTTTACAGTAGTTCAGAGTCTGAAGATGTTACGTTAGATAAAGAAGAACAGTTCTTGCCAACATTTTAATTATTGAGAGCTGAATCTTAGGTTTATTTTCTTACTCCATGCTGAAAACGAAAACCTTTTATTAGAAAGCTATTATTTTTTTCTGTATTTTTAGACCGTAAATAATCTTGAACAACTAAGCGATAACAATTATTATTGCATTTTCGTTCGATTGTAGAGACAAATGTAAACAAAAAACGCACCAAATGTAAGATTTAATTAAAAGAGTCAGCGGGTACCGAACTCATAAATGCAACTCGAAAGTAAGCAATTCTAAAATTTCTGCCAACCCCACAAACTTAGTCCTTATCCAAGCACGCAAAGCATTAGCGCAACTTGCATAATATTTAATATACATTAATATGTACCTACATGGTTTAACATGCTACCGATGACATTCATTTCTTGGGAACCTACCATAGGACACTATCAGTCAAGTGGCTTGACCCTGCAGTGGCGACAAAAAGACGAGAGATTTGGTAATCGTCTGTGAGAATTCGTTTACTGTATTTTCTTCCTGTGCTCTGTTATCCTGTGATGTGACTAACAATTTACACATAGATGGCACACGAAATTTGGGTGATAGCTGGTGCAATATTTAGACATTCTAGAAAATTGATTACCTGTGTGAATAACATTTTGAAAGGGAACACGGTGGTGCAATTCGCTATAATAAATTAATTCCTGTTTTTCTTTTGTTGTTCTTCATAATATGGACTTTAGAACAATCCTTTTTGTATAAAATCAAAGTCTACTGTCGGTCGGTGTAATTTCCCTTTTTTCCGGCTACTAATAAGTAAAGAAAATGTGTCCCTGAAAAATTACACATTATTATTGCGGTAACTACCAGCCGACTGCAAGGTCAATGTCAACAGTTTTTGGTAATTGTCAAAAATAATTGAATCGGTTCAATTTTCGAGGAGAAAACAGGGGTATACGGAACGTTGATCTCGTGAAATTTTTGGGATATAATCTTTCGGAGCTGCTGCTGTCACATCATAGCGCACTTCACGACAGGAACGGGAGCAAGCTTGACGCAGCGCTACGGCAATAGTTTACTTATTTTTTCCACTACTTTTCGAACTTCCTTCATAATACTGATTAAAACTTTGAAACATTCGACAAAATATGATCTTTTTATGGACGAAGCTTACAGTCGATTTAAACTCTGGAAAACACCGGAATCTTTACAACGACATTACTTTCAAGTTGAGAAACGCGTGATTGTGAACGTTTCTCGGTTATCCACAGCTAAGCATGCGAAAACTAATGTAGAAGAGCCTTCAGAGATCTCATACATTTTATCAAAAACGTGTTGGTATTTATTTATTGCCTTACGAGTGCAAGAAATCATTTATGATTCATCATGTTGAAGAGAGCAAGCCAAATATCTGGATCTCCATTTCTGTGTCCTTTTATGATCTGGGATCTAGAAGGTAAAACCTAATGTAGTTTCATGTATGGTAGTGGTATGCAGTAAAACTTGGATGAAAGGGATGCGTTGCATTCACGTCTTACTATTATGGAATAAGCAGAACATGATAGTTACGACGACATAAATTAGGACCGTTTTATACTGAACTGCATTTATAACACCTTTACACCGAAATAGGTTCTAGTTTTAATCAATTTAAGTTAAGCATAAATTTCTATAAACTACTACTTTAACAATATAATTCTGACGTGTCCATTAAATATTAATTATCAACTTATTATCATTCTTAATTTCTTATCGTACGTGTTTCTTAGACGTGGCTACTTAATCATAATTATCTTTATTATTTTGTATTATGACGGTACTTTTATCGGCTATGTATATTACCTCACTATATACGATAATTTACTGTGACGAATTTATCAATATCAATGATGATCTTATTTTTATTCTTAAAATTGATTATATTTTTAGTCAGACCCTTTTCCATTAAGTTTATCTTACTAAAATTCGGAACAACAATACGGCTGACATCATCAAAATGAGTGTATACTTGAATTTTAAAGATTGTTTATTCAAGTATAAAGGAAGGAGCTATTTCCTACTGGGAATTGATTCAGTTCTTAGTACTTTTGATAAAATCATGTATCATTGGTAGACGTGCTGACTACTGCTAGTAATTATTACCGTTTTCCTCATGATACTCTACATGATAATCTTGAATATCCCATTGCCAGAACTAGGTTTCAATTCTAATTGCCGATGCTATGGTAACTTAAAAGAATTTGTGTGGAAGAGATACCAACCAGTACATCAAACTACCTGATACTAAAACATTTTTCCAATCAACCTTGATCCATCTATTACAGAAATTGATTTACAGAATTGGCATGAACGAGGTAACACGCACTCTTCCAATATATCATACTTGAGTAACTACTCAAGTATGATATATTGGAATACATTAATTCGCTGTTCGCTAACAGCGAATTAATGTATTGTTGCTGAGAGCTCTCAAGTTAAATTTGCTTGAGCCGTAGTTTGATGTACTAGCGTCTGTACTAAAGAATAAAAAATATGAATAACTGATTAAGGTGGATACAAAGGTGAAAACAGTGTGTACAATCGATCATCATCATCAGCCTATAAAGTTCCCACTGCAGGGACTCAGGCCTCCTCTCTAGGAGAGGAATGGGCTATTATCCACCACGCGGGCCCTGTGCGTTAGTATAAGTCACACATGTCTTCGAATTTTTTGATTCTAAGACATGGTTTTCTCACGATGAATCGATCAATGCACATTAATCTGTTCTTGAACATTATTAAGTCAAAAGACATTTAGTCAATCCGTCAGAAGTCTCTTGCACGATATTATAGAAAAATCTTGTTTTTTTTCTACTGCTCGTTCTATTTTCATGCACCTAGTCACCAAAACCTCTCTCCGCAGATAGTCCAAAACAGATAACATCAATAAAAATTAAGAAACGGGTTACGATCAGAACCAGTGTGGGAAAATGTTATTTCTCTATTTACACAGATAAAGATACATTCACTGCTCAGGGAGATAGTAGTAAAATAATTCTAATCCTTCACCAATACGCTGTCAATCGGGTGTCTTCATATCTTGTTTATTTTCTACTTGATAATGTCCGAAAGTGTACAAGAGATCACACTGGGAAATTGGGTTTGGTAAACACACTGTTGTAAATCTTAGAGAATGATAGATTACCTTCGGAATGTGACGGAGGAAGCTTCAGATGATATAAGTAGGTAAACGCAGGTTTTGCGCAATCCTGAAATAAAAGAAATAAACATCAGAAAGGTTTATTTTTGCAACTATAAGATTCTTAGGTTCCAATGAACGTTACTATACTATTGAACTTCTTAGAGTGTTCTTCGCGTCGGAGGACCGCTTCCTAATTTAAAAAACAAAACAAAACCCCGCGGTCCCCCGACGCGATACAGTTTTGTTTTAAAAATAAAAACCTAGTTAGTCTTAAATTGATTGAAAAGAGGAATCCTGACGAATAATAATTATTATTTGTAACTTTTTACAGGATTTTTGTTTTTTTTTTTGTGTCGGGGGTTTTTCAAATTTTTTATTTAATTTATACTTTCTTTTTTGTTCCTAGCATCTAGTCTAACCGAATGCAGCTGAATACCAGTATTTATATGGAGCGAGTGCCTCCATGCCCCTTAGTAAGACTGGTTGTCAGACTTTTGAGCCACTTACTATCTATTGCGACTGTCAAATATCTACAAATGACAGACCGTATTACCGCTTAACGTGCTTACCGAGGTATAGAGTAAACTCGGTATGTTGTAACGTCGCACGTTACATTTTGCACAAAACAAAACATATAAACTAAATTAACAATAAAAACAGCAACATTCCAATGTTTACTTTCATCCACCTGTCAAGGAACCGCAGACGTCAAAATATAATAACCATAGAAAATTACAAGTAGTGCGGTAGCAAACAGTAATTACTAAAAGCACAAGATGCATCAACTATCGGGCGCGCGAGTGAGGATTTATCTATGGGCTCGCGTATGTCCCATCTCTATCCAACGCTGCCAACGCCATCTTTTCGTTTGACATTAGGAATTTTGGTTTTTCCCGAAGCGGTCACACGTCTCACCATATCTAAATTATATGTGATTTCACACGTGTCTTAACTCGCCATTATCCGGGCCTAAAACAATTGCCTACCTAATCAGCATAATTCTCCGCCATCGAGCAATTAAATTCGGTGTCTTTGAAACCCCCATACTGGGTAAGTGTTGGATAGCATGATATGTGTATATTTTGTGTTCTTTGTCCTTATAGGTTAACTTGGCATGTATGCTTAATTTTATCTATTTTATTGTACGCTATTTCATGTATTTCATTTCAATCTAATGCCTTCAGCTCAATGCATTTTGATTTTTTCGTGCTTCACACTCAAAATGTGCTATCATGCCTTATTTTCACTCTTCCCACATGTAAACTCCGTCTGATTGTGACAATCCACCAACACCTTCATTAGTGCATTATTATTGCTGTTCGCTCTGCTTGGCTTGGTGTCGCAATCAGCGGAGTTGGCCTTTGGTCATCTCGTGACACGCTGGACGTCATGTTCCAGGGTCCAAAGTTCCGGTTAGAGCACCCTCAAGTTTACTTTCGCTACACTACGCGGCTGGTTCCGTCGTGCGTGCTAAAATCGGGCCGGCATCGGACTTCCCACCTGTTGGCCATACTTGCCACGTGGGCCGAGCCGGGCCGACGTAAAGAAGAGCTGGCCATCACCCCTACGCATCCAGCGTGGCACCTCGCTGCGGTCATCGCCACGCCGGCTATCAGGGCAGTACAGCACATCCCACAGGGATGCCTTAGGAGTTTGTGTCCGTAGACCTTCCCACACCCATTTTTAATTTTTAAATATATTGTATGTAGACTGGTTGCGTGGTCTTATTTATCATAACCTGCGCCACGCACCCCTTTTCCGTCACAATGTAAAGGGTGGTCTATCCACAAACCAAACTAGGCAAACGCGGCTTAACCTGCAGATCGATCCGTGCTTATTAAACCTGAGAAAATAATAATCATCATCATCAGCCTATAATGTTCTCACTGCAGGGACTCAGGCCTCCTCTTTAGGAGAGCGATGTGATATAATCTACCTCACGGACCCAGTGCGGATTGGTAGATGCCACATGTCTTCGACTTTTTTAGTTCTTCACCGTTTTGAGAGCAGCGGTGATGAAATGAATTACACATAGTAATGCGCCTGACTAGGTTTGATCGAACCTAATACTCACTGTTCATTAACAGTAATAATAATTTTCATAAAATAATTACTAAGATGCTAATGTATCATTAATAGCATTGTGTCATTTAGTATTTTTCCAACATTCGTGTTATAATTAGTACATAAAACATAAATTAACGTTTTTAGACTACTTTTATGCGCTCACTGTTTTAAGATGTTGTCTTTACAACCTCAATAATGGCACATATATTTACAAAAATTATAGCTTTTTCATCAAATAAGTCTCCCATATATTTTCAAAAAAATTGGGGGCGACTTTCAGTCCATCCACCGACTATCAGTATTTAAAATGCACTCACTTTATACTCAAACAGGGCATCGATAACCATTTAATAGAGCGCCTATTACAAAGTATTAAAATTGCATTTATATCAAAAAATCAGAACGGTGACGTCAAGGGGGCTTAAACAGATGCATGGTTATCAGTAATCGATGCGATAACCACCCGTGGCGTGACGCGTACCGACAGAGTGACACTGTGATAATTACTGGATAAAGGGATAGCACATGATATTAATTTTGTTTTGTTTTTGTTTGAATGGATTTTTGACCAAGTGTTCTTTCTAAGTCAGTGGAAGCGTTTTTGATTATAGCAATTCTTAGAATCTCTCAAGTAATGGAGTTTCTTCTAAGTGTTGGACCTGGACAATATTGTGACAATAATAATACCTATTTTCCAAAAATAAGCAAAGGAGATGAAACATTCTATTCTATGGGGTTTGGGAACCAAATCCATAAATTCTGGAAAGCTCTATTATTTTTCCTCTCATGGTAGTAAGTAGCATGAACGTGGTATAAATCAGAGAATAAAGTAATTTTTTGTGACAAAATATTTAACAAAAATATTCTGACCTTCTATAAGGCCAAATAAATCGATTTAACTTTGCAATCTACAGCAACTTTTTCAACACAAATTGACAATTCCTCCCAAACGGGCCAACCCCTAAAAATTTGCATGCAGAAGCGCCACTTCAAAGGTAACCGTTGATAACTACCTTGCTTTTTGGCTGCTGTAACTCTCACACAACTGTCGACCTTATAAACTCCGGACAAAAGTTCCAAATCAACTGCAGACAAAATGTTAGCTTCTAGCAAACACCACATTTTCTGAGCAATCGAAATTCAACTCTTGCTTCTAATGCTACAGCTGAAAATCCTATGACTCTTGAAGTATATTGTATCATTATCGTTCTTAACTTCACCACAGATTGTTTTATCTCCAAAGCGTAGTTCCCAAGGGGTTGTATAACACAATTTTGTACCGGTGAATGAGTTTTGGTAGCCGCCAGCCATCTTTTACTTTGAAATATACCTACAAATCTACGTTGTTTTGATACAGTCTGACTGAATAGGCTCGAAAACCAAATATAATTTTATATGTGTGTATCTATTTATCTTCGTGCGTGTATGTCCAGATGTATGAATGTGGCAAAATGAGAAAGGATCGTAGCGGAGTCTTTGGGAGAATGAACGTAATATTATGTTAACTGTATGTAATTAATGTTGTGGTTACTTCCGGAGTTATTTATTACACGGACCTTGTAGAAACTAGAACAAATTTCCGTGCGTTCAAGCATTTTTGTCATACCTATTATTGGAATCAAATATAACAGCTCACAACTTAGGACCCAGTAATATTAATGACAATAATATCCGTGGTGCTAGGCAACTGGGCTTATCCCAGTTGTATACGTCCCTGTGTGCCTATTGGCCTTGTTCAGTTCTGTCTCCTGCTGATATGGAGGGAAGTGAAAATTATGTTTTTCCTACTCCTCCGCTATTCTTTTCTGATTAATTTCGTTCCAAGACAGTTAAATCGTTTCTCTGGGACTTCGTCGGGCTTCATTGTCTCGGCGCTTTTCTTGTGGTCGCCACTGTTGATTCTGGCTTACAGGAGTTACAGTAGTTTGGGAATAGTGTGGCGGGCTTGTCCCATTAAAAAAAAAAAGGATCGTAGCAGGTGGCCTTCTGTGGTTTCTGCCTACCCCATGGGAAAAAGGCAGGACAAACTTAACGACCAGCATTCGTAGAAATTAGCAACAAGACATTCAGTTATTATTCGATGTCAACCCTTGTAAAACAGATCTTGGACGGTAGGCCAGAGCAAAAGAGCCTCAGACTTTTTCGATGGGTTCGCGATTAGAATCGTGATGTCGTTGTTCTACGAGACGGGAAGACGACATTGTTACCATCGTGGGTTTATCCTGGATGAGACTTGCATCGGAACGTGGCACTTGGTACATTGTATGCTCCTTTTGGGCTTCGCCGCAGTCGGGTAAAAAGAGGCCTATACCCAGCAGTCAGCTGTGGGGGGAAGTCAGGCTGAAGATGATACTGATGAGATACGCGACCACAGAGTTGCGATTGGTCCTTGTTTTGTTCTACCTATCACTATCTATTAATATAAAAATCAATGCCACTTTTCGTTGTAATTTTACACCTATCCAAACCAAATGTTTAGGTTTTGATTTTTAGATGGTTTATGTGAAGTTTGCACAAAATCGGTTGAGCGGTTCTTCATGTATCACATTTTTTGTAATAAAAATCAATTCAATAAATGGCGGATCACTTTGTTAATGGGAATTTTTCTGTCTTTGAACCGGTAGGTGGCGCTGCTGTCCGGGCAGTACGACGTCTGCCAGGTCCGCTAGTTCTGTTTATTTTCTATTATGTACTAATTTAGAACAGCATTAAGTAGGTAGAATGAGTAATCAATTTGTTATTTTATTAAATTTAGGAGAGAATCTAAACTGTTAAAACTATTTATAACTTATCATAACATTAATTTATTTTATTCATTTTACGGCTACTAATATACAGGGTAACACCCTGTGTATTGGTAAAACGAGGAAAGAAGAAGAACTATAGGTTAAACGAGGAACATATTGAAGGAGGTATTCAGTATTCGATACTCGTCCCAAATATGACCTTAATTTGTGACATAATTGTCCCATGACCCATCAAAATAGACGCCACATAGATACCTACTAGTTACCAGTTTACAACCTGCCAGAAAGAATATACCTACCTACTGTACAAAGTGTTTGAATTTTAAAGCACAACACCATCTATAGATACAAGACCAAACTTATTTCTGAGCCATTATCGATTTAAACATGCCAGTTGACACAACCACTAAGAGATGGCGTGGTAAAAAGTTTACATAAGTCAGTAAAGATGGCCTTGTCAGCAACCAATTTTTTATAATCTTTCATTTTTTATGACTGATTTATTAAATAAACGCTAAAAATCCATCACTTTATCAGGTTATGAGTCTATTTTCTGTGAGTTGTAATAGTCGTTGTTGTATTGTATTTTATTGTGGAAACAGTCGTTGGTCGAATTTTATAACAACGCCACCTATGAGTACACATGCGCATTTTCATCTCAAGAAGATATCGATTGGTTTAATTAATTAACTTTCTATTCAACAGATGTCGCTAAACCAACCTTACATACTAGAACTTCTGTACTGGTATTACTAAAAATACAAACATGTATCAAAAGATCTCTTCTATGGTTTTCAAAGGATAAACAGCATAATCTTCTCTTTTCATGATAAAACTGCATCTCGTTGATATCTCGTTTCATAATGTCAAAGTCATCGGTAGATAGCATTTTCTTGAATACACTGCCATCTCTAAAGTGGTTGTGGAAGTGCCACAAGTCTGCCAACCAGTTTATGGACCATCGTGGTACCTCATAAACTAGGAACCTTAGATAGGGAGACGGTTAAATGTAACTCATGATATTCAGATTCCAGAAAATGTCTTCTAAACACCAGTCCTTGACAAGTAACTTGTGTAATACTGATAACCGAAATACAGCAGCTGTTCAAGACATTTTTAAGTTCAGATTTCAAAGACTTTTATGAATTGACATTTTATTTGACTTAGGTAGGTACACTCTTGTGGGATATTTCCTCAAAACTGTTGGAAAAATCCATGTAGAGCAGTGAATTGTGAAAACAAAATAAAGCGACATTTAGTAGCGTGTTCAGTGATCCGCTATTAATAAAATAATAGTACTTTTACTAGTTCGCGCGGAATGGATCATTACAGTGTCGGCCACGTTATTGGTCTAATTTGGCGTTCGATTTTATGTGTTTACTCGTCCCGCCGCCGCCGGCGACCGGGTTTCATTATCCGCACCGAATGCTATAAATTGTTCGGATCCTCTGTGTTCACAGAGTGATGGTTTGGAAGTGAAAGGTTGTTGATATTTTTACCAGACTACGGCAAAGCCAAAGGAGGGTTATGATTCTGGCTGGTATGTGAGTATGTTCATCTGTTCCCTCATAGCTCCTAATCTACTTATCGGAACTCGACACATGAGGTAGGTATCATTAGTTTTTAAAATTAGGCTACGTAACGTGTCACAAAAATCGATATGGCGTCCTCTAATGGACAAAATGTAATGTGTTAAAAATAAAAATGGAGATATATGGATGTGTTTGGTATCATTTGAAAGGGCTTCTTTTGTACATTTCCAAAATATTGCGTAAATTTAAAGTGACACTCTCTAGCGGACAAAAAGTCATGTGTAAAAAAAAAATTACACCAAAATTGTTAAAAAAAAAGTTAAAGACTAAAACCCAACAACGACAAAAAGAAACGGTTTCAGTAAACTTTTTTTTATACCTAGGATTTCGTGCGATTTCTTGTCTCTTGAATCAGTACTATAGAGAAATGCGTAGATACTTACACCAAATGTATACGGAATATTGTCATCAGAAGATCAGGCTCGCTTCTGGGCTGTACTCTTATCCATCACTTGTACATAAATATTCAAAAAACTTGGCAGCTTGAGTTACAATGATATTGTATAGCATAATGATCCAGAAAGTAGTAAGTACCTACAGTCTGTTTATTTTAAAATTAGTTAAACCACTGGATTTTTATGCTATATAATATTATAATTAGGTTTAAATTAATTCTAAAAAGCGTTAAATAATGTTTTAGGGAGTTAAAGTTAGCATAATCAATATTAATGAATTAAATTAAATTCTGAAAACCAAACCAAATCAGATAAAATAATCCCTTGATACTACCAATCAAACAGTTTCACTACGCACAACCATTGTGAAATTACGTCGATTCGTTTGCACAACTTAATTTATCTGTGTTGTCAGTCAATTTCCGAGGCGAGGCTACTTAATCAGATTCATTACAGAGCGGCTTGTGTCCGCAAACAAACAGGGATCGGTGTTTGCACAGTCGAACCGTAGCGTAGGCTTATTGCGGAATCGATAGGGGCAGTAATTTTGGCCCGGAGTGTACGTGCTAATATTACAGTAGATTAGTTTTGTACGTATGTGTGTGTGTCTATGATAGTGTTGTGTAGTTTTGTGTGGTAGTATTTGTAGGGGAAGTCACTAAGACAGAAAGATCCAGAAATAAATTGATATTTCATTATTTCTTTACGTGTTTTGCATTGGCTAACCAACATCAAGACGTAGTTATAGTTGCTCTAATGAATCATTATTGTTTACACTGTTTTGACTGTCTGTGTGTGATTAATGATTATTATCGAAAACTTTTAGCAAAAGCATGAAGTTTCTGATGCAGAATCATGTGGCAAGGAAAGTTAGGTTTATTTAAGTAAACAACTTTAAGAATGTTTATAGTCCATTAAATCGCAATCACTGCTCTGTTTCGAATTCTAATAAATCATTGACGGTAACATTTCATCATATTTACGATGTCCTTCTGAAAGCTGCCCATAAAAAAGATTGGAATAGACATGGACTTTCCTGTGTTAACGGCACAGTCCGAATGACACTGCGCTTGATAATGGAAAACACTTTCGCATTTACAACAACCAAAAACAAAACAATACTTAGAATGTATATTAACGAAACGGTATTATCACTTAGCAGTGGGAACTGACAATAACTTAACTCATCGGCAATGGAAGTCGTTTGCAGTAGTAAGTGTTTGTAAAGTCCTTTGCGTAGGACGCGGCAAGTAATCCTACACCCACGGATTCCGCTGGGTAAACCAACGGTGACCCCACGTGAGCTTTACGGTAAAATCCTGTAAAATTAAAGTTTTAATAGTAAGAATGAATGTAAGAGAGAGGTTAGCTCTTCACTTTTTTATTATGATACTCGTAATACAGGGTCTAAACGGCCCCTTACGAGGCCGTTAATCAAGTATTACTTATGTATTTGCATCAAAATAAGTAACTTAACGCATTTTTTTTGCCCTGGGTCAGTATCAAATTCAAAGCACTGGTAGAATTTTCATTAAGGCAATGATAAATATCATCATCATCAGCCCGTAATTTTCCCACTGCAGGGACTCAGGCCTTCTCTCCAGGTGAGGGATGGGCTATAATCCACTATGCGGGCCCAGTGCGAGTTGGTAGACGACGTCATATCTTCTAATTTTTTTGGTTCGAAGACATGCCGATTTCCTCATATGTTTTCCTTCACCGTTTTGAGAGCATTGGTGATGAAATAAATTATACAAAGTAATACGCCTGACTGGGTTCGAACCCACGACTCACTGTTCGTAAGTCGAGGCCGCCACCACTGGACCATCACTGCTCTGATGCAAAATATATCAGTAGATAAATATTAGGAACATGGCGGGAGGTACCTGGATAGTCATGACTAAAATCGCCAAAAGTGGATAGATTTGGAAACGACCTACACTCAGCATTGGATGGCTGATGGTTGAAGAAGATACATATTATTAATTTCATTAAATTTTGATTCAATAGAAATTGTGCCATCAAAAAAGTACTTTCGATTGATACAATAGAAGTCAATGTTGATATTTTTGGATTCGAAATGGTTTCTACAGTTGAAATAATAACAGATATAAGTCAATCAAGATTCAAGTTTTCTTCAGAAGTTGTCAAAACTCGATTCAGCATAAAGGCAGTTTCATGTTTCTGGCTTTGTAGTAGGAATACTACCTTATAAGACAAGAAACATTTACTCCCTAAATAGGTACAAACGACCCCTAAACACCCAAACCTATGTCTCAACCTCTGACTCCCGTTCGACCCTCACCCCTAGGGGCGTGTCACTCTACGGGGGATGTCGGGACGTTGGCGCATGCTCTGTAATCAACCCCCGGGGATATCAAAGATGGCTGATACGATTGATGGATAGGACAAGGTTAGCGGGTTATTGAGAGGCGTTATAACAGATTTTTTTCTGATTCCTCGTGTTTTTCTTTTATTTTATAGAATGATAGTGAGTTTTGTCGTGGTTAATTTTTGTTTTAATGACTAGTGTAATTAAAAGAAACAACAACAGTACCGTTTTTGTACTTGATATCGATTAGGGTGGCATTTTTTCTTTGTGACATAATACATAGGTATCCTGCAGATGGACTCGAGTATGATCTATCTTACAGCCAGTAAAAGTCCGGTCAAAATCAAAACAGAGGTATATATCTAGAACACAAAGACAAAGAGATAGACAATTAAAAAAAAAGTTTTAGTTTAAGAGTACCGTTATATTTTCATGTAGAGCTTGTGGTTTCATAAAAACTGCCACTCGTGCCGAATTTAAGGATAAGCTGCGCTTGCCTAGGTTAGTCTGTGGATGGGTGACCGCCCATTTCATACCGAAATTCCTCCGTGCCTCGGAAAGCACGTCAAGCTTTTGGTCCCGACTGCCATATATAGATTTTTAGCAGTCGTTACAGGTAGTCGTTACAGGTGGTCTCGTATAACCCAGTATTAACTGGGTGGTAGAGGTTAGATAGGCAGTCTCTCCAAGTAGAATACTGGCATTCAGCTGCATCCAGTTAGACTGGAAGCCGACCCCAATATAGTTGGGAAATGGTTTGACTGATGATAAAAAATGGATATCAGATGGTATATATGTGTTCATAAGAAATTACTAACAGACACTTTCATACAGACTTTTCTAATCTTTGTCTTTTATACTGCATCGCATTCCGCCATAAACCAGTTATTACGATATGTCCCATTTTTTATGATGTAAAGTCTAAAAAATTTGTTTAATGCCCTGTATAGGATTTCAAGAACGCTTAAATATGCGCTCTCCGTCATCCCAGTGGATCTCAAAGTTTCATGGGATTAAAATTATGATCTATGTCTGGTTTTAGTGGCAAGAAGGACTTCATATCTGTCTACCGGACGGTAGATAGATATGCTAAAATACCCTCTATAAACGTGGGCAGAAGACCTCGTGGCTAAATAATAAATTCCGTTTAGATTGATCTTTGGATTAAACCGCGCTTGGCTGGATTGGTCCATGGATGGGTGAAATTACATACCGAGTTTCTTCTGTGCCTCGGAAATGAAACCGAGTCATGCTGAGCTTCCGTCGGGGCTGCGGGTCCCGTCGGGGCTGCGGGTCCCGTCGGGGCTGCGGGTCCCGTCGGGGCTGCGGGTCCCGTCGGGGCTGCGGGTTATTCGAAAGAGATACCGTAGCCTCGGCACAAGGGCAAAGAAGGAACATGAGTGGTTTTTAGTCAGTAGAAGTTTGAAACTCCCTTTCGGTCTACCCAAGAACAGGAAGAGTTTATTTGATGATTTTCCACCCCACCAAAAAAGAAAAAAAAGGCATGCTGAGCTAAGAGACATTTTGTAGTTTTGTTTTTGTATCTAATGTTTAAGTTTAGTGAGAAATATGTTACTTGGTTCGGAATAAAGGGATAATCATGTAAAACGAGTATTAAAATAATTTACACCACGCGCTTGTGCTACGGCCTCTGGTCATACAAGTACACCGGTGGCGATTACTACACACTTGACCTTTCTCACTTCTAATTAAATAACAATAAGTACTAGTAAGGGACTAAATATAATAAAACCAAGAGGTTACGCTAGACTGATACACGTTGCCAATTTGCCATTAAGATAGCGCCAAGCGCCATTTTTTACTTATACACGGTTCATTGGTACCTCTAAAAGTCACGCACACCCATCACTAACTGGATAACAACCGCGACTAGTAACTGGTTGCTATGACATTATGTTCGAACAATAAACTTTGATTATAAAGCCGTTTGATGAGTATGAAATTACACTTTTTGAGGAAAAGTTTTTACCATCATCATCATCAGCCTATTAAAATGTTCCCACCGTAGGTATCAGGCCGCCGCCTGTGGACGATGAGTGATGGGCTAGCTCGCCGTCCGTCCGTCTTATGACGACGACAGGCCGTGTCGACGGCGCCTTCGTGTTCCACGCGCGCCAAGGGCCGACGTCCGTCGGGACTGCGGAATGTTGTAAGAGATCCCGCACCCTTGATATATAGGGCTAAGGAGGAGCATGGGTGGTTTTTAATCAGTAAAAGTCTGACACTCCCATTCGTTTTGCCCAAGAGCGGGAGGGGGTTATTTGATGATTTCCCACCCAGCAAAAAAAAAGGTATCAGGCCGCCTCTCTAGGAGAGGGATGGACTATAAGAAAGTCTGACTTCCAGTCTCATCAAGGGGTCTTACCCAGTTACTGGGTTGTGGTGGTCTGATAGGTAGTCGCTTCATATTAAATACTGGTACTCAGCTGCATCCGGTTAGACTGAAAATCAACCCCAACATTAGCAAGTTAAGGAAAAGGCTAAGCAGATGTAAATTACTTTGTCATATAGTTTTCTAACCGTGACATTGCAAAGTTCTACAGATGCATCACTCCTAAAGTTGAGAATCTCAGGCCGAACACAATACATCGACCGGCCGCCCAGTCCGCTGTGACAAAAAAAAACTTTCCTCTCTGGCCGTCAGACGACGAGTGACTTACCGGCTATTTGTTTTTTTAGGCTGCCCCGCGCACGATAAAATATTTTTTGTGGCAGTAGCTCGGAAGGGATGGGAATTTGTCGATGGATTTTTTACTCGATAATGAAAGGGTTGAAAATGTCGACAAAAATCTGTTTTGTTTTATAATATATTTGGTAAAATAACTTAGATAAAAATGTACATAAAATTTAAGTATAAAACCTACTAGTAGTCCTTTATTATGTCATTGTAGGTGTACTTAACTTTTTAAGGAAAGAGATGTTTGTGTGTTTTTTCTAGCGTTCAGTCAACTGCAAATGATGGTAATATTTTTTTTTTTTATGTAGCAGTCAGAGTGAATATAAAACTAAATTAAATAAATTCCTAATAACTCTGACACTAACATTGACTCGTATAGTCTGATTCATTCATAACCGTCCTTCTCAAAATCTTCATTCGTGACCTAAATATCAGTCTCGCCAAAATGTGCAATTCCTCAACATTTATAACTCAAACCATCCAACTTTTATTTCCACACAGAACAGCTCGTACAAACAAATACAATCGATAATAAAACGCGACACCTTGACAGATATCGATATTTCATGAGATTAAAACTGTCGATACACTATCTCGACTTATTCTTTTTTGGACGCACTATGCCATTGTTTGCAGACAAGGACAGAAACACTGGGCCTCTAAAAGAGTGAAAGAGATGGTGTTTCTCAAAAAGAAGGAAGAAAGGAAGAGAATGCTGTTAATTTTCCATTTCATTAGAATACAATGAGAGTTTTTCTTTGTTAATTTTCCTTTTTTGAACTTTGTAATGGGAGCTGTAATAGCTATCTTTTAGTGGTTTGAATATATAATTAGCTTCAGCATTGTGGCAGTAAATAGGTTGGTAGTGATGGCGGCAATCCTGATGTTTATATTGTCGGCTTTAAAATACAACGTAATACACGCAATGACCACCTTCTAAGTAATCCTCAATAATGTCTTAAAATATCTTATCTAAATTCGAATGTCAGAATGTTTGTTTCTCTTTCACATAAAACATAAAAAATTTGGATGAGAATTGGCACACAGATAGTTAATAACTGATGTTATCACATAGGATACTTTTATCCTGGTATAGTACGATCTCATGGGATAAATTACGAAAACCACCCGGAAGAAACTCTGAGTATAAGAATGAATCAGATATCCAACAAATATGTCGAAAGGGTGCTTATTCCTCTTCGGAACTAAAACGTCAGGAGGTGATGACAGCTGAAAGGTGGTTTGACATTCATAAAGTTCTGTTTTTCTGCCTCATAATCTGCCTTACCTTTTCGCAATTGGGGTCAGCTTCTGGTCTAACCGGATTTAGCTAAATACCAGTATTTAGTCAAATCTTTACTAGGTGACAGCCTAAGTACCTACCTACCTACCTACCTACCTTTTTTGTATTTTTTGGCGGGTGAATAATCATCGAATAACCCCTTCCGCCCTTGGGCAGAGCGAAAGGGAGTGTCAGACTTCTACTGACTAAAAACTACCCATGTTCCTTCTTAGCCCTTTATATCGAGACGGCGGTATCTCTTACAACATCCCGCAGCCCCGACGGGAACTTTCACCCCTTGGGTAATAATGTTCTATTGTAGGATAAACAACACTATTGGAGTACTGATCTTTTAAATAACAAGGAATTTTAAATCAACTCGCAATCAGCTCGTACTATTTGAGGAATGTGAGCACTAGCCAACTTGTGCCACTGATGTACGAGAACTCCGTCATTTCTCTTTCGCCCCACGTAAAGGACTTGGGTCTGTACATTGACAGCAGTTTGAGTTGGGATAAACACGTCGCTCAGGTAAGTCAGAAAGTCACGTTCTCACTGCGGTCTCTCTATAGATTCAAGCATTTTCTCCCATCCAGCACGAAACTCACTTTGGTTCAGTCCCTTGTGCTCCCCATTATTGACTATGCTGATGTTTGTTATTCTGATATTTCCCAAGAACTTCTAAATAAATTGGATCGACTTCTCAATAATTGTATTCGTTTTGTTTTTGGCCTTCGTAAATACGATCATATTTCTTCCTTCCGTTCTCAGCTTAAATGGCTGCCTATCCGACTCAGGAGGTCCCTCAGATCTCTCTGCATGCTCTTCTCGATTATGAACGATCCACGAGCTCCCGATTATTTAAAAAGTTATTTCAAAGTGTTGGGCAGTTGTCATAGTCGTAATCTTCGAGCTTCCAAAAATCTTATTCTCCAAATTCCTTCACACCGCACCTGTTTTTTGTCAAATTCTTACACTATCTCATCTATTAAACTCTGGAACGCGCTACCCCTGGGAATTAAAAAAGCTGAAAGCAAATTCACTTTTAAAAGGAAAGTACGTTCCCACTATTTAAATCAGACCAAATAGGTATTTTACAAGTTAGTCATGGTAATTACCAGATATGTTTTATTTTGGTATTTCTTGCAATATTTATTAGTTTATGTTATTTTTATATGTGTATTAGTATTAATATAAGTATATATATATTTTAATTGATACTGTATTTTTTTTTTTTTAGTTATTTTGTAGCCTACCACAATGTTGTCTTCTTTTTACCCTAAGGTTGACTGGTAGAGAATGCCTTGTGGCATTAAGTCCGCCTATGTATCACTATTGTGCATAAAGTTTAAATAAATAAATAAATAAATAAATGAAGTTTAGAGCTAAGAATTGAATCTCATGCTCGAATAAGCATCAATCGCTACTCATTATCATTCTCTTACCGTTATCTCAATTCGTTTGGGGTCGGCGCACCATATCTTCTTCTTCCACACCTCTCTATCACTCGTCATCTCATCCAAAACCTCCTTGCCATTATATATTGAACACATTAGGGTAGTTGAGAAAAGGGTTAAGCAGAGGTGCACCCATAATTTGACAGTTATCTTTAAGTCCCTTGTAACAGAGTGCGATACTACTTATATCAAAAATATTAAACTTAACAAAAAAAATCTAATTAGTCCGTCAGATAGATATCCAAAAAATATTGGACATATATGTTTTCTTTTTTCACGTAAAAAATAAATGAAGACGACAAGTACAGTGCTTCAAAAAATCGCGCGACGTCATAGTTTGGTACATTTCTTACCAGAAAGTGACGTAACCAGCCCACTCACGAACTTTGATACGTTTTATTTTCGTCAATTTTTATTAATTTGGTGAAACAAAACACACGTATTACTTTTCGATAATCTAACAGACGAACTAAACAGAATCATATTTTTTTAGTCAGTTAACTACTTTATTCATCTATTGTTTCAATAGTCTTATACGTACCCATTTATACTCAAAACTTTCCTCACGACAATCGCTACTACTAAACTAATAAGGCAAGTTTTATTTCTTGTAACTAAATTCCTATAAACGTTACAGTTTCTGAGGTAGTGGTATCGACTTTTACTGGCTAGCATTATAATAGAAGGCCGGCGAATCGCCATTAAACCTAGCTCGAGAAAATGGTCTGTTTCGATTCATTATATTAGTTCATACGTGTATAGGAACGGGTAGGGTGGCCATGATGTTAGTTTAGTTCAATATTTATGTTGATTAAACATGGTAAGGTGCAAGTACTTATTACTGTTTCACTACTTCAGTGTAACCCCGCCTCGGCTGGTGGTCGCAATTCCGACTGTCGAGCATGAGGTCTTGCATTCGAGTCCCAGGTTGAGTGAAGCGATCTTTCATCATTAATTTTGGAGTAGCAGGAGTTTGGGTTTGTGTCTTTATGCATAAGCTATCAAAAAAAAAATATTACGCCTCTGCCTAACCCTTAGATTATTTTAAGCGTGTTGTTGTATTTCAGTTTATTGTCACCACATTGTGTTTATTTCTTAAATTCCACATTTGAAAAAATGGAATTCATTGTTTACTGTGATTAAGTACTTTGGTGAAGAGGTTGAGTTAACTTATATTCGAAAATTAGGATAACATGCAGTATTTGTTAAAATTCTTCAACACAAGTAAAAACACTACTTATCCATCACTTTCTTTTATTAAACCTATGCGCTGCTGCAATATTGGTTTTACTCTACAACTTCGCTTTTATGTCTTGCAATTCCAAACAAAATATCCCATACATCATGTACAAAAGCGTGGTGCATATACGCAAGCTGCAGCATAGGCGGTCTGCGGCATAAAGGAACCAAACTGGTTTGTAGCCTGAATGCCGACGCAAGTGGAGTCTGCAGTACTATACCACAGGTGGGGAGTGTTGGCCACTGCAAGCATTTGTTTTGGTTCCTTAGTCCCTTTGTAAGTAGAAGATGACCAAAATTGTTAAATTAAAAAAAAAAAACAACAACATGTCTACTGTAATAAATCTCTTAAGAAATATGCAGAACTTTGTACTTAAATACAAACGTTAACGTTAAAAAAATAATAATAACCTGTATTATTGAAAGGCCTTTACCTATATCTCGCAGAATTTTTACATCATTAGGCATAATCCTATACATTGCTGTTATTGGGCAAATATGTGTACTATGTCTACCCATATACACATAGGGTTCTTCAATGGCACGCCTGTAGCGTCAAAATCTCAAAATGCCATTTAACTCGATTCTTGGCACCACTCATCCAGTTCACCAGCCACTCTGCGAAATGCCGCTCCACCGAGCCTGATAACCTTACGCTTGCCAATTCGCGGTCTCCACTCAAAAATACGTCTACCCCAACGGTCATCGGTTCTACGGCTAATATGGCCGGGTCTTTGCCACTTCAGCTTACCTTGAGTGAGCGCATTTCGATCCACCTTGAGCAACCGTACCGTGGATGTTCACGCTTCGGCCTTAAGTTATTAACGGCCGAATACTGATACGCTACTCAATTTTAAGTTGCCCTAAAATCTCGTTCTGTCTCTGTTACTTCAGCATAGAGCGACCGAGACAGCACTAGATTTGAGCGTTACTTATATTTGAGTGGCGATTCAGTATTCGGCCGATAGGCTCTCTGGAGCACGTAACGAGAAGACACGACGAAGCTTTCCAACTGCTTCGCAGCCCAGCTGAATTCTTTTGTTAGTTTCACTTACAAAGCTGTTGCTGTAATAAACATAAAAAATATATGAATAAATGTATTAGCACAAAAATAGATGTGACTGGCAGAGCATAATAGAAATCATGAGTTATTTTTTTCAACCCTTTTTAAACGCTTTTTAGCGCAAAAGCCAGCTTTTCGCCACTTCCTAATAATGTTTTAGCGGGGGAGAAAGAGGTAATTTCAACTTCTTTCGATCCTATATGTGTATGTAAAGTAATAAGAACAAAATTCTAAGTAGATTCTGATATAGTACAGGTCTTGAACAGTAACGAAAAAATGGTTAGACCAGCTTGTCTTGCCATTTGGAGTACAGGAGAAGACTATAAAGTTACTTCTTGTGAGTTTTAATATCTGTTAAACCCGAGAATTGCCTCACATAATTTATTAGACAAAAAACGTCTATCTTCATTCAACAAAAAATTATGAATGTCATACGTGCAGTGGCCAACATTAATCAAACTTACTACACAGATTATTGGGTGCATTCTGTACAAATCATAAAACTTGATTAAAACTTCAAAAGTTATAATGCAATTAGTTTTATGTTGTCGGACGAGCCTCGGTTTTCTATGTTTTTAGAAATATAGAACTAAATAATGTTCTTGTACTGCTCAAAGATAAGCAGAGATTTTAAAATATGTCAAGGATGTTATCAAAAGCACTTTCAGGATTCAATGCAAAAAGCTTCAATTTCAATAGTTCATATTGCGAAGAAGTCTAGTTTTCAAATTTGAATTTACTGCTCAAAGCAAATTAACTGCTGTTGGCGTGAAATAAGTATCTTTTTTGAACAATTTTAACAACAACTAGTTTAGGACACTTCTTAATGATAAATGAGCATTGATTTGCGTAGTAAAACAGTAAGAATTTTGACTGTGTCCCAACTTTAATACAGTTTACTACTTCTTATCAGTTGATAAAATGCAGTGATAGCATTGTGGTATGTAAATGTAAAGCCAAGTCAGAGGCACAAAGGTAGCATAAAAAGTCTGACATTGTATCAGGTTAGGCACTTATCACACGAGAAAAAGTAGGTAAGGAAGTAATGTCAAAGTGTCATGGACAAGCACGACCATACTTATTGCTTTTCTTGGAGCAACATTGTCTTAGTTCCATAGTAGGAATAACTGTGTAGTTTAACCGTAAGCCTGTTAAAAATCTGTCACAGCTTATTATTTACACTTCATGCAAAAAAACTTTCTCAATCGCGTCCGAATTTTAAAATATTCCGAATGAAAAAATCGCAGTCTTTCACTGCACTTTATCGAATCGAATCGCGAGCCGAACGCTTCCGAAACGCGACGAACGGCCGAAATGTAGCGAGAGTTCGCGTGTCTTTCGGCCGTAACCGTATCTTCGGTAGATAAAAGGGTCTCTTGGACCGTTTTAATTAGGCGGTAGAATGTATCGGGTGCCTGATGGACCGATAGGGTTACCGTGCAGTATTGGAATTTTGTTGCAATTTTTTTTCTGTTTGTTTATGCTGAGGCGTGTCGTTTTTTTGGCAATTAGTGTGAATGTTGTTTTTATAAATGTGTTTTATGGGCACTTTTTGAGAAGTTAGATAGTATGATCTTAATGGAAGGGCGAAGTACTTGAATCAGTTTGGTTGGGCCTTGATTTAGCGCGTATCAACGTTTTAGTTATAGGTCTTTAGTCATGGACGAGAAACTGGATTTAATCATTTTTAATGACTAGTCACGTTTCATATTTGAACTTGAATGGTAGTAATTAGTTACCAGTTAAATTATAGAAAAATGCCTAGGTTGGTGTACCTAGTTAAGGTACTGTGTGCATAACTCAACTACTCACATACTCATTTAACATACTCTGCAAACTCTTAATAACCACAAAAGTAATACACATTACCTACGAGTACAACATCAGATTCCCAGAACATTTTTTTTTTTGAAGTAAACAGCAATCAGTTGTCAACCCTGCCGGCTGCAGGGAGGTAGGTAACCGCTTGCGATCGGCTGGACAGTGCCGTTCGGCTAATGCGTACCTATACGCGGCACAAATAACTACGTAAAGAGTGGACTTTGGTAATTTTTTATGGTTTTTTTTTATCATTACTGTCATGATAAAATGAGGCATGGTTTTTTACATCTGACTAAAGGCCTACTGTCGACAATTTAGTTAAATAAGTGTAATATTTTTAACTAGCGGACGTCACGCGGTTTCTCCCGCGTAGTTCCCGTTTCCGTGGGAATACAGGGATAAAAGTAGCCTATGTCACCCGATGATAGTGTAGCTTTCCAACGGTGAAATAATTTTTTAAATCGGTCCTGTAGTTTTGGAGCCTATTTGTTACAAACAAACAAACAAATCTTTCCTTTTTTAAATATTAGTGTACATATAATATCGCACACTGTTACATGGGACTTAAAGATAACTGTCAAATTATGGGTGCACCTCTGCTTAACCCTTCGGGGATTATAGGCGTGGTGTTATGTATGTATGTAAAGTAATATTTTTTTGTGAGAAGATTGACACCAATGATAATAGCCACACGGGTCGATGTTCAAAGTTAAACGTGCCTAAATGGATGACCTTAGCTAAATGCCAAGTTTTCTCTGTGCCACGGGCAGTATGATAATCTGTTGGATGTGGCTGTCAATACGGTAGTTGACAAAAATCTAATTAGTCCGTCAGATAGATTTCTCTCCCTCTCGTGAGGTTCTCTCCCTCTCACGTTCCGCCAACGTGAGGTTCTCTCCCTCTCACCTTGTGATAGAGGATCGGAGGCAAGGAGGAAACTCTGTAAATATTGGGTATTACACAATCAAATTAGCTTGGCACGAGTTCACCAGAATTCAAAGAAGCGCCACTTTGGCTTATTTAACAAATGCGTAAATGTAGATGTGAATCAACAAAAAGATTGAAAAGATGTTCTAGAACATGACATTGGTACTTGATCTATTACTTAGTGAAAAAATAGCATTCTTTCTCAGAAATCAACCTTAGTCAATTTATTAGTATCTTATCAGTTAATTATTAAAACAAAAGTCAGGAAGTTGTCAACTAAAGTGATTATTTTAACATTATGTTCTATTATAAAACATTTTTTCCTGTTGTAGGTACTCTTTTTTTGTCTGTTTTTATGTGGGCACTTGAAAACTGATATATAATTGTTATAATCTTCAGAGTTTATTGACATAATATTTACACGCGCAAGTCACATGACCAATATTAGTGTTGGCTGTTTATGCTTATGAATTATGGCAATCAAATTAGATAATCTAAAGTAGCGCCATGTAGCGCTCTAGAGGCAAATTGGGTTCAGATAAAGATTTTAGCGAGAACTACTTGGTACTGAAGTACCAATAAGTGTTTCTTACTTTTACATACAGTAAATTCTATGAATTTGATAAAAATATAGGAAAAAAACGTGAGGAAAACGGAAATCCATAAAAATCTAAGATAAATCGATCCATCAGCCCTGCATTGAGTGATCGCTGTGGATTACTTCCTCTCTTTCAGAGGGTACTTCCTCTATAGTCAAGCTTCCTCTCCCTCAGAAAGAGTATCCTCTGAAGGAGAGGAAGCTCGACTATCCTATGAAGATTTTTTTCGAGATGAATCGATATTCAGCAACAGTATTTGAATAAAATCGCAAGAGTGAATCTTTACTGCTGGGCATTTGTTCTTGGCTTCGATATTCAAAGACAGGCAAAGTGTCATCCCGTTGGGGCTGCGGGTTGTTCGAAAGAGATACTGCGGCTTCGACACAAAGGGCTAAGAAGGAACATGGGTGGTTTTTAGTCAGTAGAAGTCTGACGCTCCCTTTCGCGCACAGAGCGGGAGGGGTTATTTGATGATTTCCCACCAACTCCAAAAAACAAATAGGCAAAGTGTCATTGGATTTTCCCAACTGGATTAGTTAAATAGCAGCTGAGCCAGCTTGACGACCAAATGCTAGCCCAATATAAACTGCAGTCTAGGACACCTCCACCTGATTCTTACAGCCTGGTTACAACCTTTTTTTGGATAGTGGGAAATGATCAAATAACCCCTCCCGCTCTTGGGCAGAGCGGAAGGGAGTGCCAGACTTCTACTGACTAAAAACCATGAATGTTCCTTCTTAGCTCTTGTGCCGAGGCCGCAGTATCTTTTCCGAATAACTCGCAGCTGGGGATACAGCCTTGATGTTATGTAAGTTTGTAATTTTTTTTTGTTAGCCTCTAATGTCCCACGGCTGGGCAATGGCCTCCCCAATAGTGTTCCACTCTTATCTCCGTGCGGCTTTCTCCGGCCAATCTGGCACAAAAGCCTCTAAGGCGTCACGCCAGTGCTTTCTAGGGCTCCCTCACGTCGACGCCAGTCCTCCGGCACCCACTTCGTGATGACCCTGGCCCATCGATCCCTATGCATTCTGCAGACATGGCCCGCCCAATTCCTCTTCAATCCAGCAGTCTTGTTGCCCATTCTATTCCTGTTTTTGAGGGTATTGTGGTATTTCGAATTCTTATACCCAATTAAGCTCAGCGACAGAATTCGAAATACAAAGTCAAAGTCAAAATATTTTATTTCACATAGGCCTACATGGGCACTTGTAAAACGTCGACATAAAAAAAGGGGGCAAAATACCACATGCATATGCTAAGTTTGTTATATACAAAAAAATATTCTCAAGTCCACAGTGTCAGGGGAGGGACTGCCGAGTCCAGTTGCAGGCGGGCGCACCGGACAATACGACCAGTTCCGCAGATCGGCGATAGCGGCCAACCAGCGATAGTATTTCGCTATGTGGCCCCAGTTTAAAACAATAAACAGGTAAGCAGTAGAAGTTCCATAGTTATTTTATCTGGTCTAGTTGACTTTTAAAGCTTTATGGGTCTTTTAGGGATGGTTATTTAATTGCTTGAGCTCACAAGAACGTGATTAGAAGTAACTAGGATAGAATTTGAAGTAATAAATTAGCTGAAAAACCAGAGTGCTTTATTTTCAGTGTTTATTTTGATGACTTAGGATTCTCTATAACATTCATCTGTGCATACATTTTGTACAGAGTAGGAATGTACAAACATCAATATATCAAACTACTCGAAATTTACCAATTTATTCAATTAATCTTGAACCTAATGCTTTAGCGATAAAATGAAAATGTATTTAAAAAAAAATACAAAGTATTGCTGGTATCTGTAATAATTTTATTATTAAAATGTTTTCTACTTTCAAACTACATTTCAGTACGCAACTGCGTTGAAGATTTGTGTTGAGACTCAAACACGAAAATCATGAACTACTAGTATCATGTCATGTTGTTGGATGCCATTACAAAGTTCATTTTCTGCCCAACCACTTACCAGCCAAGTTTATAATATTGCTAAAATGTCAGACCACCTGTTTGTATCTCAGCGAATTTCCTTTACATTTTTTATCTAACTTATTGAACCGATATGTGCAGGTTACAAAATAAATTCCGTACTTACATTTTCAAGTCTCGCTCTCATTCGTAGTTATCGCAATGTGTTAGTACATTGGCTTGTGCGCTAATAACATCATACTGGTATTGGAATCACCAATCCGTATTGCCAGTGGTGATAATGGAATGGTTCTACGGGGGCGGTTATTGTTTACTTATCGTCATCGTCAACGTTTACTGCTGGACATGTCTCTTCATAGACCGCTATAATCATCGTTTGTGATGTGGTTTTGACTGTCTTAATGGAACGGTTGGTTTACGAATGAGAACAGTGTTCGTATTATTTTTAAGAGCGCGGGACTGTGCTGAGATCTATTTCCTAGTTTCTCCGAGCCCCAGACTATGGTATTAGCCGGAGCCATGGGATTTTAGACAGTAAGTATTCGCCTCACCAAAGAAATAATATTATAGGTTATGTTTTAAACAAAATCCGAGTCTAGAACGTGAACAAGTGATTGGTAATCGACATTATGCAATGAGATCCTTCCGTTTCGTAAAATAAAATAAAGCACCACCTCGGTGCTTTATTTTTTGAAGGGAAATCATCAAATGACTCCTCCTGCTCTGGGCAGAGCGGTAGGGAGTGTCAGACTTCTACTGACTAATAACCACCAATGTTCCTTCTGAGCCCTTTGTGTCGAGCCCGCGGTATCTCTTTCGATCAACCCACAGCAAAGCCGGGGTGCGCTTGGTCATTGATATGCAAAAAGTCTTATAAAATGCAGATGATTTAAAAAAAAAATTAAATACCTACAGAGAAATTCAAAAAACAGCTAAGTACCGACCCAACGTTACCCTCTAAAAACAGAAGGTATTTCTAATAAAAAGTCATTAACATTCCCATAAACAAGCCTTACAACACAGGCGTCAAGACACCCAGAAAACCCCATTCTGACGTCATGGTAATTCATGACTATAGTTACAGCAACTTTCATGGACGCTCCTCCCACCCGGATTCATACGATACAGAATAATCGTAAATCTAACGCGTGCGACGAATACTGAAGCAAATGAGTTGTTTGACGTTTTTATTTGTAAACGAGGAGTGGGAATCCCGTATAGGTAATCTAAACCACTGTGCTGTACGTGATGAGAAAGCTTAGTGATAAAACATGAGTTTTTATAGGACTCACTTTGATATAGTGTCGTGTAGTTCAGCAAGCTTAGCTTAGAAGAACCCGTGGGTGAATAATAACAACCTCTAGGGTTGATCTTCTGGTTAATCTGTGGTTGCCTAGGATAGTCCGTGGATTATAATTCCAACCAATCATTACATACCGAATTACCGAATTCGCCGATGAACCAGGGTCACCGACTTAGCTCTCAGAATATGCAAGTTGAAATGGCAATGGGCAGGCCACATCGCTGAAGAACGACAACCGATGGGGAAGAAAGGTTCTCTAGTGGCGACCACGAACCGGAAGACGCAGCGTTGGTAGGCCTTCCACCAGGTGGACCGACGACATCGTGAGAGTCGCGGGCAACCGGTGGATGCAAACGGCAGGTTGCCGTTCGTTATGGCGTTCTATGTGGGAGGCCTTAGTCCAACAGTGGACGTCTTATGGCTGATGATGATGATGTTTACATACCAAGTTTCCTCCATGCCTCGGAAATGGTCACAGCTGTCATTTGAAGTCGTTACAGGTAGTCTTTGGCCCGAAAGTCACCACCACCACAACCACCATCATCACCTTATACTAATTAGGTCGATGAGGTTAGATAGGCAGTCGCTCCATGTAAAATACTGGTTCTCAGCTGCATCAGGTTAGACTGGAAGCTTGGGAAAAAGCTAGACAAATGATGAGTTCAGCACACTCAGATAGATTTATTAACATTCATAATCTTGGCACTGACAGGAATTATGTTTTTCCTACTCCTCCGCTATTCTTTTCTGATTCATTTCGTTGCGGGATCCAAGAAAATTAAATCGTTTCTCTGGGACTTTGTCGAGCTTCATTGTCTCGGCGCTTTTCTTGTGGTCGCCACTGTTGATTCTGGCTTTCAGGAGTTACAGTGGTTTGGGAATAGTGTGGAGGGCTGCGACAGGAATTCTTGTGGGACATATTGAAGTGACAACTATACAAGATTCGTGTTCACTTGAAGGAGAAAATTTGGAATTAATTTAATTAACAGAGAAAATCATTCAAAGAATTATTCAAGATTCTGATAGAAGTTTCATAAACGGAAATGTATTTGTGAGTAATAATGATAATAGAGATTTCCTTTATTAGATAAGAGGTTAGTCTAATTCAATTGAAACGATATTTTTAATTTATTGATTTACTAATACTGAAAACAAAACAGAGATGAATTCAAACAAATCGCGATAGGTATGGATATTTGGATAATATTGATAAAAAATGTAAGGCCTGTAGTACTGTAGTAACAAGACCTTTGTAGCCGTGTGTCACAAATGTCTCGACTGACCTGTACTGAATACTGCCATTACGTTCATGATTCATGCGAGAACATTCACAAAAGCTTTGCTCTTTTCTACGAATAATTGAATGGAAATTATCTCGTTGAAATAGTATTTTTACTTTGTAAGCCTTAAAAAACGTTTTACGCTTACTTGTCCATTACACAACTGAAACCAGCGAATGTTTTTCTATCTGGCTCACCATAGTTTTTGATCATTTTAACTCGTCTTTGAAAATATTCTGGAGGGATTGGATACCTTATTCTTCTCACCAAGGTCAAGGAATAAGGAAAACCTGTTCAGGTGGAGATTTATAGATGCCTCAGCCTTGGAGTGTGAATGTGGTATTGCCCCACAAAGGATGGGACACTTGATATCATGTCAGCATGTCCTGTTGCTTGTACATCACAGGAGCTGATGGACGCTACTGAAAGTATCAAACTTATCGCCAAATTTTAGGCTGATTTAATTTAAATTGTTATCGACACGCTAAAAAGAAAGGCTTTTATGGCAGAAAATAATGTTTGAAATTGGTGAAGACAGGAGAGTTTTTTCAAAAACTAACGGACGGCACGACAGTAACCAAGCATGTATATGAGATCACCTTTTACAAAACACAATTTCAATGCGGTGGTCTATTCGGAAATGAAACCACATTACAACTTGTAGTGCATACATAATTCGATGATTCATCATACATTGTAAGTCAAGCTGTCTGTTACGACTTCTTCGAACCAGTTTCCTAACGTCTTTTCTCACGTATGTACGTTACATACATGGACCTGTTTACCTATGAGGTAGAATATTGCATAAAATGAAAATTTCGGACTTCGGGGACCCCGTTTTCTTTTTTTGGCGGTTGGAAAATCATCAAATAACCCCTCCCGCTCTTGGGCAGAGCGAAAGGCAGTTTTACTGACTAAAAACCGCCCATGTTCCTTCTTAGCCCTATAAGTCGAGGCCGCGGTAACTAGTGTACAATCCGCAGCCCCGACGGGCGTCGGCCCTTTCGGGCCCCTCCCATGTTGCTGACATCTCTTTGAGGCGCGCGTGGAACACGAACGCTCCGTTGACACGGCCTGTCGTCGTCGTAAGACGGACGGACGGCGAGTTAGCCCATCACTCACCGTCCACAGGCCCGCGTCTACGGTGGCCGGAAGCCATCACGTGGCCCCCGACGCCCGGAGCGCCTCCCGCGGCGGCTTGGACGAGAGGTTCTCTCCCTCTCGCGTTCCACCACCTCCTTCGCTAGCATCACTGCTTCGCAGAAGGAGGCGACGGCGTCCCATTCCTCCTCGCCCCGGACCATGGCTTGCACTAGGGCCGGACGCGGGTGTTTTCGTTTCATCATACATTGTAAGTCAAGCTGTCTGTTACGACTTCTTCGAACCAGTTTCCTAACGTCTTTTCTCACGTATGTACGTTACATACGTGGACTTGTTTACCTATTAGGTGGAATATTGCATAAAATGATAGTTTGGGACTTTGGGGACCCCTACGTGGATGTTTTGAGTTAACGCTTCTATTTCAGAGGCGCTAATCAAAAATCAATCAAAATCAAGAGTAATTTATTCAAACTAGGCTGATAAAATCAGGACTTTTCGAAAGTCAAAATTTATTTGTTTACAAGAGACAGTCTCCTAAAACCCTAAAACCCACCCTTCGACAGTTCCTAGTGTTTTACCTGGAAAGAAGTGGCGCAACAAACTTTCCAGCCAAATAGACGAGAAGTTACTGAAACAGTAACAGCTGTCAATGATGTCCTTACTGTTGCTTTTAATACAGTCCTATACAGAGGACACATCAAGCTACTTTAAATTTTAATAGATTCTCAACTTTATCGTTAAAGCATTATAATCAAGGTTGGTGGCGGTTTTTGGTTTAATGTACTGGGATCTTTTTTTGGAGGGTTTGAAATCATCAAATTACTCCTCCCGGTCTGGGCTGAGCGGAAGGCAGTGTCAGACTTCTACGGACTACATACCACCCATGTCCCTTCTTAGCCCTTTGGTCGGGGCCGCGGTATCTCTTTCAAACAACGCGCAGCCTTGTGCTGGGTCTGTGTTTCGTATTTTGTCATTTCAGAAAAATTAATGAAATAGGTATTCAATGTCAGCAGCTAGTTTTTTTTTTCCAGATCAAATTAAGGCTTCACTGACAAAAAAATAGGTTGCATGGCATGATTTATTTTAATAAGTGGGACTAAAAGCAGCATCTTTGAGTTGGAATAACCTAGAAATTGCTGTATTTTTTTTTGTAATTTGTGTAAATTGCATCAAATGCACTTCCTCTTCCTAGCACTAGGCTGTTCCGTTTTCGGGGTCCCATTGCCGGCTAAGTGGCCAAAACTGAGATCACCGTGGAAGCAAATACAAAAGCATATAATTGCTAACTGGAATTAAATCGAGGCAGACCGGAAAACGAACTGCATATTTTATAAGACAAATCTTTATCAAATTGTTTTAATAGTTTCTAGATTTCCGTATTGGAAGTAACCTTCCGAGTTCCAATTATTTACGTATTTGCGTTTTAGTTGGATGTTGTGTTTAGTGATTTTTTAAACAGAGATTAGATTAAAGATTTTGAAAAGAAAGGATTTGTTGTTTAAGTAAGTAAAATGTGCAATTGTATCAGTACGATAAAAGGCGATTTTATGGCATATATAGTTGCTAGTTTATCTTCCCAAGAATTTCTCTATAAAGAAATGCATTTGCCTGTTTCATACTGGCTCCACCTACAATGATTTGGTTGTTTGTGTATGTGAGTTTAAATCAGGGACCGGCCGGATACTCGTTGAAAGGGTTTTGGAAGGGGTTTTCATAAGCGCTTAAAAAAAAAACCCTATGATACATGTTACGCCTTCGAACGGGTTTCCCTTTCAACACCCTGTAACACTGTAACGGGGTACAAATTCCTAGAATGGGGCCACGATACAAAAAAAAAAACTCTTTAACTTATTTGGCAGATAATTTTGTAAAAATTCTGTTCCATTTTAGAATTTATCCAGTTTGGCTAATCGGATATTGTGAAATAGGTCATTAGAGTAATTTTACAAAGCTTCTACTTCTAAGGTTCTACATCACGCCTGTAGTAGGGACTACAGGCGTGATGTAGAAAGGTTAGGCAAAGGCGTACCTAATAGTGCACCTTTATTTTGCAAGTTATGTTTCAATAACATGCAATAGAGGGGCATTGTTATTTATTCTAATAATATTCTAATAAATCAAATCAAATCAAATCATTTATTAATTTGCGAATATGGGTACAAAATAAAAGGTCGTAAACAAACAATAGAGGCCATTAGCCATATCCTACCAATAAGGCATGCAAATTTACACATTTATTTACACAAGTATTACACAATTTTATCCTGTAAATATTCCGTGACAGAATAGTACGCTTTTTTTAGTAACAGTGTTTTGATACTGTTTCTAAATAAGTATTTTTAAACTACTAACTATGAGTAAAAACACCATGCCGTTTTTCTTTTAAGGATATTGCAAAGTAGTACATTTGACTCCACATTTTACGGCTTAAACTGACGTCTGAACACCTAGGATTTAGCACAAAAGGTTGCCGATGCCTATCACAGAACACCCACGTTGTGTCAAAGTTTAGGATTTTAGAGCCCATTCAGTACAGTGGAAAATCCCTTGAGTTCGTTTTATTGACATAAACGAACTCGTATGTTATGTTACCGGCCAAACCCGATTTCAGGCGTAACTAGTTTGGTCCTAAGCCAAACCGTTTTATGGTGTCAGGATACACGAACCCAAATAAAGCAATTACACTGCCCAACCCGGAAAAAGCGCTCGCCGGCCGCTGCTTCGGCACCGCTCGCTGCACTCGCTCGCCTCGCGCTTGGTGGGTCACAGTTCTAATGTAACCTAACCCATTTAAACGGTTTGCTATGTGATTGTTATTTTGTCATGAGTCCTAGTTTAGCCTGAAATCGGGTTCGGACGGTAACATATATCTATGGGTCTTATGTGTGTATTAGAGGTATACCCGTACACAGTGAACATCATTGTAGATACCGTCGCGTACGACAGGTGCACTGCACCAACAATAATTACTTAAAGTCTTTAGTATCATGTGAAAGGCCTTGAGCGAGTACAGTCACGATCAACAATTATAAATTATCGTTTTTACTCTGTGAAATCAGTACCAATAAAACCTCTATGCTCTAAATGATGCTCTCTGCGATTGATTGAATGCGATGGTGCTTTCACTTTGCATCAAGTCGCGAATTAAAATATCTGTGGAACGACATTCGAGTGTCGTAAATGTATTTTTATTGATTTTGGAGTACCGTTGCTACTGTAGTTTTTGTTTATGGAAGCTAATTCATCATGATGATGTATGCTATATGTATGTTATTGTTACATTCCAGTAACAAGTACTGTTAGACTCACTTAAATCTTCGGTAATAGGGATGTATACTGACTTAAAAAAATGATTCTATTTTTTCCGTCTTTTTGATTATCGAAAAATATTGGATACGTATTTTTTGTTTTATCAAATCAATAAAAATTGACGGAGATAAAACGCGTCAAAGATTTGAGTGGGGGGTTGTGACGTCACTCACCGCTAAAGAATGTCATACTAATGTTTCAGAAAATGACGTCACACGAGTTTTCAAAGCACTGTATCGTCTTCATTGTTTGTTTACGTGAAAAAAAAAATCTTTAATAATTTCTGGAAATCTATCTGACGGACTAATTAGATTTTTTTGTTAACTACCCTATTATGCTGACATTTGTTGTTGTTGTTCCATTGGCTGCCGTCAAACTCATCATAGCAAGAAAATTGTTGCACTTACATAACATCACTCCAGTTATCCTCGAAGGTTTAGGTAGAGGTGTACCTAATAGTTCAGCCACATTTCGCCTGTTACAAAGACTGTTTAAGTCTTCAAGTAATAGAGGGTGATTCTATTACTATCATTTGAGCACAAAACCAGATTCCGTTGCTGCTACTGGAAAACTCCTAATGGAAAAACCCAATAACACTTCGCCCGTCCTGGTAAATGAACCCAAGACCCCATACTCAGCAGACGCGCTTGAAACCACTAGACCAACAAAGCACACTAAATTGTTGCACAAGTTATGAACAGAAAAGTAATCAAAGGCTAAAAAATAAGTTATTAAAACCAGATTTACAAAAAATCGACAAAATATAGAAGGAAAATCTTAAAAAAATATAAATCGAAGTTGTACAGCGGAACCCACACTCATCTCATTTTATTACACACTTTTTTTGTAGTTAGTCGGCGGGCAATTTGCATAAAGTTCCAAGTAGCTGCCTGGTTGACGGTGGTTGGCGGCGCGTCGTAAAACGGACGACCATAAAAGAAACACCTTTTTGCTTATAAAATATGTCGTTGTTTTGCACCGAATTAATATATGTGATTGTATTATCTTGAACAACAGTTCGTGTAAAGTGGCGTTTTGCGTTGTTCGGTCGAAAGTTTTAATGCTCAGTTTTATTGTGGTCTTTTTGATGTTGATCTCCAAATGATTTTGTGACATGAATTGTTTTGACATTAGTAAAGTTTTCTTCCTATCAATTTATGGATCAATTCATTATTATGCTTTGGACGACGACTAAAATTAAATAATAACTGCCGGTCGGGTCGATATTAAGGTTAAACCGCACTTGCCTAAGTAGATTAATGATTAGTAACATTACTCAATACTCAGAAATAGGGCTATTTTATTACTCAATACTAATTGTACTATGGAGATCAGATAGGCAGCCTCTCCATGTAAAATACTGGAATCAATCTGCATACGAATAGACTGGACTGGTTTGTTGGAGTCAGCCCTAACATACATAGTTGGGAAAGGTTTTGTAGATGATGATATTATAAATGCTCAATCAATGGTCACAATGACCCCCGTCGGGGCTGCGGGATGTTGTAAGAGATACCGCGGCCTTGACATGTAGGTCTAAGGAGGAACATGGGTGGTTTTTAGTCAGTAGAAGTCTGACACTCCCTTTCGCTCTGCCCAAGGGTGGGACGGGTTATTTGATGATTTCCCACAGCCAAAAAAAAATAGTCACAATGACCATTACCTATCAAAATCTGTCTGTTTTATCATCCATCAGTTCAGTCAATGAACCTTTATCTTTTATATCTTTATTATTGTCGAAGAAAGAAGCCTGTTATCCAATCCAAACATCGTTTTCAAATAACAGAAAACCAACAACACTTGCAGTAGTATCGAATAAACTACCCATTTTATGTTGTTGAAGTCCAATCGCTACTCAATGTAGAAATGCACTGGGAATATTCATGTTGTATTAATGGTTGTTACTAACTTAATGTAGCAGGTAAATCTCACTATCTCACTAATATTCTATAGCCGAAAGTTTGTGAGTGTGTGAGTGCGTATGTTTGTTACTTCTTCACGCAAAAACGACTGTACGGATTTGGATGAAATTTGGTACACAGATAGTTTGTAACCTGGATTAACAAATATAATAGTTTTTATCCCGATTTTATCTTCCCGTGGGATAATTTTCGAGTTGTAGCGGGTGAAGCTGCTGGCAACAGCTAGTTAGTTATATTTGCGTTATAAAATACAGACATGGTAACGATAAGTTTAAACATACTTAGTAAGGCTTCAAATTTAATCAAGTCTTCTTTAATAAATTAAGTATAGTATGTTCGCGTTAGACTTTTTATTCCTTTTTGAATTCTTGAACTTTGTAATGTTTCATCATCATCATCATCATCATTTCAGCCAAAAGACGTCCACTGCTGGACATAGGCCTTTCCCAGGTGTCGCCACATTGACCGGTCGCATCCAACGGGTCCCCACAACCTTCAACAGGTCATCGGTCCACCTAGTGGGAGGCCTTCCAACGCAGCGTTTTCCGGTTCGCGGTCGCCACTCCAGAACTTTCTAGCCCCATCGGTCATCCATTCTGCGAGCAATGTGCCCTGCCCACTGCCACTTAAATTTGGCGATTCTTCGAGCTATGTCGGTAACCTTGGTTCTCTTGCGGATGTCTTCATTTCTGATGCGATCCCGGTAGGAGATTCCGAGCATACCCCTCTCCATTGCCGTTTAGGTGACTTGTAATGCTTAGAAACTTTTTTTCGGTACATTTACGTAGACATAATGTCTGAGTCTGCCCCGGAAAAGTACCTAACAAGTACACCCACATTTCGCAAGTAAGTGGGCCTCTTTCCATTAACCGGGCACAAAATAATCCAGTCTCCGTGGTTGGACACCATTTTAATCATTATCTCTTGGTCTCGAAACCAACTCTTTCGCTTATCCAAGAAATATAATGAAAACGAAAAGAGCGATATTTTGTTACCTACTTAAAGAACCGATTTAATTGTACAGGTAATTTAATTTTTAACCTCCTATTGACCTACTTATTCTAATAAGTTCTGCTAAGAAGGTTATTGGATCCCTCAATAGATGCGAAGGTCAATCAGTAAAACATCAAGAAGATCAAAAATCGATTTGATATAGGTACCTTGCTTTATAGGGTTAGGGTCTCGTTTTTATTCTTAGGGCCGTACCCAAAGGATAAAAACGAGACCTACTGACTAAGACTTTGCTGTCTGTCCATCTGTCGGTCACCAGGCTGTATCTCATGAACCGCTATAGCTAGACAGTGGAAATGTTCACAAATTATGTATTTCTGTTGCCGCTATAACAACAAATAGGTACTAAAAACAAAATACAATAATATTTAAGGGAGGCTCTCGGGGTTGGTTTGTATGAAGAACAAACTTGTTTTGTTTTGTCGTTCTTAGCCAGTTTTTTGTTAGTTACTGTCACTAATTATTATCTAGAACCTCGTAATGACGTCAGAGCAAATGACATCATACGGCAGCTGGTTACCACAACTTGTTACATTTAACATAAATGGTTATCTACAAGGCTATCGAACACCAGTACACCGTAGGAATGATTCATTTTTGCAAAAAAATACGTGAAATATTCCAAATGATGTTACGGTTATAATTCTGATTTTGGCCTATGCACGACTGATCGTAACTACCTATGTTTTTTGAATAACTTATATTTAACCTCAAGTTCAAGCTAAATGATCTGGCCTTGAATCAGCAGATTGATCAAAATGATGTACGCACGTAGGTAATAAGTAGTTCTAGAACATTTAATAAGTTGGGTAGATTAGTATAAAATTTTCTCTTTTTCTATTAAGAATCTTATTAATTGTACAGTGGGTCCCTAAGGATTTTCGAAGAACTTATGGATTAATAATAACAGCCGCTTGGGTCGAACTTCGCGTTTGCCCAGGTAAGTAAGAGTTCGGGTGACCACTCATTACTTACCGAGTTTATTCCGGGCTTTGGAAGCACGTTAAGAAGTGGATGGTTTCGGCTGTTATTTGTAGATTTTGGACAGTTTTATCGCTAGTCAAAACCAGTCTTACGAAAGGGTTCCGTATTGCCCAGTACTAACTGGATTGTAATTTCATCACCACTGCTCTCAAAACGGTGAAGGAAAACATCGTGAGGGAACCGACATGTCTTACTGCCACACTCAGAGAGCTTTAATGATTACTTATGCCATCACTAAGTAAAGGTTTTGACAGTTATATCATACAAAAGTATGTCAAATCTTTACTAAGTGACGGGTAAAGTAATCATTAAATATCTCTGAGTGCCGCAGTTAGAACCAAAAAATTCGAAGACATGTGACATCTATCAATCTGCACTGGGCCCGCGTGATAGATTATAGCCCATTTCCTCTCAAAGAGAAGAGGCCTGTGTCCCAGCAGTGATAACATTAATAGGCTGTTGAAGATGATGATGAACTGGATTGCAGAGGTTACATAGGCAGTCATTCACATGTAAAATACTGTAGAATTCAAATAAAGAAAGAAAGAAAAGAAAGAAAAAATGTTTATTTGTCACAGAAACATACATGCATACAGGAAATAAAACAATACACACAAAAAAAAAAGTAAAATACAACAAGCAGGGAAATTAAAAAAGAAAAAAAATATAAATAATGCACGTCGTAACTGCGACAAGTAGGTTGCCACTCAGCATGTGCTATGGTCACCCACAGCACAGCGCTGGTTTTCAGTGGTCACCCTTAAAAAACGTACGAAAGCCAAATCCATTCGCTAAGACTAGAATCCGACCCCAAAATAGTTGAGAAAATACTAGGCAAATGATGATGAAGTACTTTGATAAAACTTTTTAATACATAAATGTTGAGAAATTATAACAACGCGGTAGGTACCCATTGTTGTTCTGAGTAAGATTTTCTCTGTTTCTATTGGGGATCTTATTAATAAATTATGCAGCGGCAAATTATATCCCTTTATGAATCTTGCTACTGATCCGGGTCGTCAGGATGGAAACAATTATAGTTTCTCCTTTTGTCGGGTTTCTAAGGAAATTAATTTAAAAATATCAGACACATAGAACAGACTGGGGGCTTAAAAACTTCGAACAAGCATGCACACTATTACTATGGGAGCACAAGATTAAGTCACGGAAATATCTTTTAAAGCAAGATTTAATAATGAATTTATTTTTAATTAAAATAAGTTCAATGAACAGGAATTCAGCCACGTTTTCCAATAAGAGGCGTCGTTATAGGACCCCATATTGTTTTATTGGTACTTGAAATAATTTGTTTGACATTTTGTGAGGCCAAACGTGTTTGACTCATTATTTCGACCTATGTTTCTACTTTTGATAAGTAACATCCTGTTTCGATCATTCGTACTGATGTGATGTGATGCGATTTGAGCAGTTGTGGCCCAGTGGTGGCCGCCCCGACTTACGAACAGTGAGTCGTGAGTTCAGTTCAATCCAGTCAGGCGCCTTACTTTGTGTAACTTATTTCATCACCACTGCTCTCAAAACGGTGAAGGAAAAAATCGTGAAGAAACCGGCATGTCTTAGAACCAAAAAATTCGAAGACATATTATGTGACATCTACCAATCCGCACTGGGCACGCGTAGTGGATTATAGCCCATCTCTCTCCTAGAGAGGAGGCCTGAGTCCCTGCAGATGCAGATGATGATGATGATGTTATCTAGTGCTGCTTTTGTTGATCTAGTGGTCACCAGAAAAACCGTCACCTATCTGCCCTTTATTTTTTTGTTGTGGGGTGGGAAATCATCAAATAACCCCACCCGCTCTTGGGCAGAGCGAACGGGAGTGTCAGACTTCTACTCACTAAAAACCACCCATGTTCCTTCTTAGCCCTTTATGTCAAGACCGCAGTATCTGTTACTTGAGGTCAGCGCAACGCGTTTTTCTTCTATTCTCCTCTGTTAACCGCTAAGCTTTCATTTACTCCTTTTTCTTTCATTTCAATCCTCACACCGTCCATCTATCGTTTTCTTGAACTTTTTCTCCCTTTACCCATCAACATTTATATTCATCACTCGTTTAGTTACATGCGATTCGCTCCTTCTCATAACATTTCCATACCAAGACAGGTTCCCAACAACACCGCTGAGCATGAAGATTTTGGGGTGTGATTTGGAGTTTCTCAGGTCACAATTCAAAGGCTTACCCCTTGTTACATGGGGCTTGAAATGCCAGACCAATTTTCCTTTAAAAATTTAATTTCAGACGAAATCAACACAATTTTGCCAATGGTGAAATGTACAAAAATCGTTTCATTCAAACATTTACTTCATCGACTAAACGCTACAAACATATTTAAACATGTTTTATGATCAGATTTTCAGACCTAATAAAGCTCTTAAAAGGCGTTCTGTACATAAATTGTGTTTTTTTTCGGTTTGTCTAAGTTACAGCTAAGTTTCTAAGTCATGATCAAAGTCGTAAATAACGTTTGACTTGAAACTATAAATTCAAACAGCCTTTTTTCTATCGCTAATTTTATTTGTTGCGCAACTTAATTACTTCAAAGCACTTTAAAAGAAATATTTCTTTTTCTTGACATCTTAATCGAAGTTTATTGTTATACATTAACAAGAATATCACCTGTTGTCGGTCTTGGACGTATTATAATTTCATAAAATTATAGAGACATAATGTTGGTATGTGTGTTTTGAAATGTTACCCTATAATTCACTGGTCTTGGAAACACAAAGGTCATTATTGCAAATTATTTGTTGAGAACGTACGCGTCATTACTATGTTGTTACTGCCAATTATTATGGTGTGTTTTTGGGTTTTGTAGTTGTTCATTCGTTTTCGTATTGGATTGTCATACATTGGGATTTAAAAGAAGGATTGATGCTTTTGGATTGGTTTGGTGCTTTTGCACCATAATATAATTATCAAAAGTGGCAGAGCTAAATACTAAATTTGAACCATAAAGTTAAGAGTAAAGTAAGTAAAGTTAAAGTTAAGTTAGTTAGTGCATATTGGTTTACTTTTACGTGACTTAATATCACACCAGAATCCTCTAAGTGTTCAGCAAAGGTATTCATTAGTACACCCAAATTTTACAAGGTATGTTTTGATCTGGGAATGGAACCAAATAGCTCACGCTCGTCAGTCGCGCTTGCGACTAAGACTAACGAGGCAGTCAAGTCAACGGGCTTACTTTTTAAACCTGCTGACATTAATATTTATTTTGCACTCTCCTTTTACCGATGCTGTCTTTAAATCATCGTTCAGAGGTAGGTAGATAGGGTAGTTAATCAGTTCAGTAAGTTTACATATTTTGATGGGCAACTACGGAACCCTATATTGTGCGTGGTCTGACATGCACTTGGCCGGTTTTTTTATTAGTTCTATTCTAAATGTGTTCGATGTGTAAATAATTACCAGTTTAGAAAATAGTGTTAACCTATTGTGACAACATGAATTTAGTCTTTTTATTATTTTTTCTTAAAAGTTTTGTAATAAAGTTGGTGTTTTGAGGAAATAAAATGACAAAACAAGTTCTTATCTGTCATCATAATTTATATTTAATTAATTAATATAAAAATACGAATTTACATGCGTAAAGTAATTCACTTAATTACATGTGAGCAATATCTAGAAAAGTATGTAGTAGAGTCTGCGTTATTCTAACTAAAGGCTTCATATCAACATGTTGATAATGCTTTTAATTATTTATTAAGTTATAACAGTTCGGTTTTATTCATTTAGTATGACAATTCTACAACAACAATGTTTGTAATTTAAAATTAACAATCAATCAACTATTTTCAAATTAAATCTAACAATGAAATTATTATTTACATCTTATAAAAACGAAATCTTAAATTAAATCACGATTATCAATAAAACTGCTTATTGCCCGACAAAACTAACATTCTCAATAATTAAAATATGAAATAACTAAATAATAAATAACAGCAGTAATAAGAACCAGTCAATTCTTAATATTTTAAATCTAACTGCTAAATGAACTAAATTACTTATGAAGTATATTAAGCACTGATAGATTCAAACAAAAGAAAATCACACAAACAACCGTTTTGTTCGTTGACATTCAACTATAAAACGATAAAATAAAAATAATCGCCTAAAATATTTTCTTCGATAAACTAAATTTTTAAAATTTGGAGGTAAACAAAACACTGCACAAACAAACCATATGAGATCTTTACGAAAACCAAATCCACGTTGCGAATACGTACAAACATACCTCTAGAAATTTTACAATGTGTATAATCGAAACTTGGACTAATAATACTTCTGATTACAGTTAATCTTAAATTAGGTACACATACAATTTCATATCTTAAATCTCTCTAGATATGCACCTAGACAATCAATTAAGTACCACTGCCCACAGAGATATCGCATTACAAGAACTCTTCATACAATGTAACTAAACAAAATAAGGCAACACGTCTTTAAAGGCTAAAATTTAACGTAATCTATACTACGCAATCTCATTTGCACACAGTAAGTCTTTGCAGACAGCGGCGCTTGTTAATATTTCATCAGCGTCTCATAATATCTTCTATGCTGAAGCCTTTCTTCGGTCCAGTCGATGTGCTCGTCCCAGGTTTTGGATTAGTAGGCGGTTGTATCCCAACAATGTTCTTTATTCCAGTTGTTATGAAACTTGAACTGCCATCTTCCGGATCTTTCTGTCCATCTTTACAATTGGTCACGTGAGTTGAAGTGCAAGGCATGGTGTCTTTAGGAGGCGCATGTTTTACTATCAAGTCTTGTGCAACAGTTTGCTGTGGTCCCAAAATTGGGTGAGGAACAGGACCGTACGCCATTTGAGGATGAGGCGGTGGCAAAGGTATGCCAAACTTGTGATACGATGGTATTCCGATTATAGTGGGTGGCATTCCAACAACGACCTCTCCATTACCAAGGGGGTGCCGAGGCATACTCAGGTTAGTTGGCTCAGGTGATCGACTCCGATACACGGCTGCGCAAGTTCTTACATTATCTCCAATATCAGGTGGATGACTTCTCTTTCTGAAGGGGCTCAGGTACATACCAGAAGGCCCAGGATCTATAGGCGGACTTGCCATTTGACCCATCTTCGATGGATCGGGAGGTACTACTTGGTGAAGATCTCTTCGTATTTGTAGTTGGGGATGTCTCACTTGTTGTTCAGGAACTTCATTATAACGCATCTCTTTTTCTATAATCTCTTCAGAAGTATACCGCCGTTTTTCGTATAGATCTGACGGCATTCGCATATGTTTCTCCTGATATTGTGGGCGCATTGTGTACGGACTCGCTCTGTCTTTCTGCTCATTGTGGTGGCAGTGAGTGCGTTCTACCGGAGAAGGCGACGTTCGTCTTTGCGGTGGTCTTTCTTCACTTTGCTCTCTTCCGATACTCTCGATCGACGATGATCGGGCTCGTCTAACAGGGGAATGATCAGGGGACGATAGGTCAGGATCTTCATCATCAAATCCAGGTTCAATAGGCGATCCTGGCCTGCCAATATCTTCTTCGCCTACATCTAGAACATCACCTGGTGGTACGTCACCAACTGCGTGTGTCAACGCGTGTCTCCTTAAGTCGCAGTTTCTTCTGAAAACTTTCCCGCAAGAGTTGCATTCGTAAGGCTTGTGATCGGTGTGGGTGAGAAGATGAGTCTTGAGGTTTGACCGTTGATTGAAACTTCGGCTGCAAACTGGACATTTGTGTGGTGACTCCTCCATGTGGAGGATTTTGTGTACCGCCAGGGTCCTCGACTGGCAGAATCCCTTCCCACATTCTGTACACTTGAATGGCTTCTCTTTGGAGTGTATGTATCTGTAACAATGAAAGAGAAATTTAATTCCTGTTCTATATTTAGCATCGTATCGGGATTAGTGTTCCTCCGGAACGTTTTAATGATTCGTACCATAAAATATCGTGGTTTAATTAAACGTCGGAGTAAAGGCGGAGTGTATTCGAACACAAGTTTCGCTGATAATATGAAACGCGCTTTATTTATGGTACGTAACAATACGTTGGTATCGGAAACGGGTTTTGATTGGATTTGGAGGCGTTCATTCATTAAGAGAGGAACAACCTTTTGTCGTCAACAGTATTTCATTGTCCGCCACTAAAGTGAGTAGATGTCACTTAAGATACTACAATAATTGTACGGGTATTCAATACAATGTAATAGTAAAATTTTAATGTCGCCGACCACTATACTGTACAAGTGTTCAGTCGCGCCTTGAACGTGATCCGAGTAACATGAGCCTTCAGTCTCAAGGCGAGCCCGACAACGTCGCATGCGTTCAGAACGTATAGCCTTACCATTTTTTGAAGACCTCCGCTAATTCTTTTCACTTCCCCGTATCTTTATTGGATCGTGAATGTAATGGGGGAATGGGAAGGTCATATTGTAATGGTTCCTTTCCACAAGAGTTCCAGTCTAACCGAATCGAATTACGTTAAAAGCATTTTGTGGCCAATCGCTGCGATTAATATTATTAACAGCGACTATATTGGATTACTAGTGACCATCTGCTTTATGGCTTGTAGGTAGGCGAGCGATGTGAAAATAGTGTTTTATACTCCTCTATGTTGTATATGAAGTTCAATTACATTTTATATAGCTATATTTTATGAATGACGAACGATTCGTCAGACGGGTTAATTTTGAGCATATTTATTAGATTGTTTTTTTTAGTTCGATTAAGACTTACTGATAATGTACGACTGGCATGATCGTCACGTTATGAAATCAGTCAATATTTACTTCATATACCTCAAAGCATAACTAAATAATTGCAGAATACACATTGATTGTATTTATTAATAACACTCGAAACCGTAATATATATATATATATATATATATATATATATATATATATATTATAAATTATCGGTTATTCTTCTTGAACCACTGTTATAATTTTTATATTGTTTATTTTATTGCATTCCAATTATGCATAAATTTGAGGAAACACACTCAGGCGAGGTCGGTTTAAGAATTAATAAAGGGAGTATTGAGAGCTTTAATCATGTTAATAATAGGCTTGCGCTCTGTCTATGCAAGCTATTAAAACGGAAAGATGGTAAAAACTTGATTCGTTAGGGTAAGATAAACTTGAACTTTTAATATAAATATAATATTGCAATTTTAATATAAATATTTTTACATGTTTTATAAACTGATAAAAAGGAATAAGTTACGAGGTAAATTAAGGTAGCTAGTATGAAAAAAAAAATGTTTGCTCAGATTGAGTATATTTGTATCATTTTCATCATTCTCCTGCCCTTATCCCAATTTATTTGGGGTCGGCGCAACATGTCTTTTTTTTCCATACTTCTCTATTTCTCGTCATGTCAGTAGTCACCTCCTTCCTAGCCATATCATCCTTCACACAGTCCATCCATCGTTTCTTTGGTCTTCCTCTACTCTTAAACCCATCTACATTCATACTCAACATTTTCCTCACAACACTATCTTCATTCCTTCGCATCACATGTCCATACCACGCCAATCGATTACCACACAACTTTTCATTCAACGGCGCCACTTTCAGACTTCCTCTTATGTACTCATTCCTTATTTTATCCATTCGCGTCACACCACACATTCCCCTTAGCATTCTCATCTCAGCCACATGCAATTGCCTTTCATTTATCACTTTTGTGGCCCAACATTCTGATCCATACACGACAGCAGGTCTAACCATGGTTTTATAAATCTTCCCCTTGAGTTTAAGGGGAATGCGGGAGTCGCATATTGTTCCCGTGACCTGCCGCCATTTCATCCATCCAGTGCTAATTCTAAGCTTAAGACTACGATCTATTTCGCCATCGCTTTGCACAAGTGAACCGAGATACCGAAAGTCGGAGCAAACTGGAAGAAGCACGCCATCTAGCGCAATGGCTCCAGAACTGGAGAGACTGCCGAAATCACAAAACATGTATTCAGTTTTGCTTCTGCTGATTTTCAGGCCAACACTTACTTAATAAAAATCAAATGAACCATCTACTTGCGCTTCGATTGAAGCAAGTGCAAATAAAAAACAGAAAACGGACCACTTTATCTCAAGTATTTTTAGTTAATTGACTTGATTCTAATCACAAAAAGAACACTAAAGAATTTAGATGCCTTAGACATGATAGACTTACAAAACACAATCCAGCTAGCTACACAAAGTCCGTAGACCCAGTTAATCATAGAAAACTGAACAAAAAGTGTAATGAAGAATGTTTTGAGTTCAGTTCGTTTAATGATGATGACTCCGAAAAATCTTTGGCTTGTCATGCAAAGAATGCGTCGCGTCGTGAGGATGCGTAGTTACATAATGCAATAACCAGTTGAACATAGGAATATATTACAGAAACTCTCGGACGAAAGAAGGTGGTAGTGATGACTGGGTTATTACTGAAGACATAGATGTCCGTTACGAAACTGTTGATGGAAAAGATGAGGAATGCAAAGATGATTTAAGAAGTTAATACAAACCGTAGGGGTAAGAAAAGGAGTGAATGTGTTATGAATAAGATTTTTGAGCACTTATCAGTGATATCAAATAAAATAACAATATGACGACTATAACTAGCAATATTCTGCCATTATAAAGATGAAAGAAGATGAATAAATTATGTAAAATATTGTAGGAGTATACTCGTATACCCTAACGTCTTTTAGTGGTTTTTTTTTAACTTTACTGTCTATTCTTGTAAATTTAAGATATTTTAATACCATCCACATTAACTTGATAATCGATAAATATCTAAATAAACCTATAAAGTTAGCATCTATATCGTAATCGAAATCTTTTATCTCTATGCAGCGATATCATCTATACGTATTCACTTTCGAGTGGCCGCACCAGTGAAATATTGTAATGCCCAAAATTTAATTCAAAGTTTATGATAGAAATCGATTCCATCAAATCGATTGAGGCAGTTATCCATAAACTTCACGAGAATACAAAAAATGTTTGTTTGGTGTGTGAGTATGTATGTGTGTTGAAGTTTAGCGCGTCAGCATATTGAATTTCGGGCCTGTGGACGGTGAGTGATGGGCTAACTCGCCGTCCGTCCGTCTCACGACGAAAACAGGCCGTGTCGACGGCGCGTTCGTGTTCCACGCGCGCCTCAAAGAGATGTCAGCAACATGGGAGGGGCCCGAAAGGGCCGACGCCTGTCGGGGCCGCGGGTAGTCCAACGGTTATCGCGGCCTCGACATAGAGGGCGAAGAAGGAACATGGGTGGTTTTTAGTCAGTAGAAGTCTGACACTCCCTTTCGCTCTGCCCAAGAGCGGGAGGGGTTATTCGATGATTTTACACCCACCAAAAAAAAAAAAAAAAAAGCATATTGAATTTAGATGATGAGGTATTGATGATGAAGAAAATAAAATGTTTGAACCGTAACCGAAATTTTGTGGGATTAGGTGAGACATTAAACAATTTCAAATCTCATAACACAAAGCGTACTTATTTTAAAGCTACCATCACAAGACATTTCAAGCGACATAACAGAACCATCGGATCGCTTCATCCTATTGGCTGCAAGGAACACAATAACCCATTTCCTCACAAAATAGCAATGCGCTGCAAGTTTGTAACGTTCAATTGTGCTGTATACGGAACTCTAAAAGGAGTAACAACCCACACTGCCAATTACACGGATTATGCACGCATTTTACTTCACTCTTGTATTCGCACATTCGATTCGTAGAAAAGCAAAAAGTTCAGTTTTTATTCTCATACCTAAATGTTTTAACAGAAAATATTTTTAGTCTCGAGTCTGCGCCCTCGTATTTTATTCCCAGGTACTGTAGCTGAACCAATGGCACACTGTAGTAGCAATACAATGAATTAATGTATTTTACTTCTTGCTCTACATTTATGTACATACCTGTATTATCAGGTAGACCTTTAACAAGATTAACATAAGGTTTTTGTTAACTTGCAGGTATTTTTTTTTACTTTTTCATGATCATATCACCAATTTGTTTTGCGTTAGAGAGATCAACCATAATATTTAAATAAATAAATTTGGAATTTTAAAGGATCTTTTTGCAAAAAAAAAGAGCCTAAATTCCAAAATTCAAACAGAGCTGCGGTAAAATTCTAGTTTTTAAACATTGATTTAGAAAATTGATCAATCAAAAATCTCATTTGCCTTTTTATTCATTCCAATATTTATGAGAATCGATTTCCGTATATTATAATTAATACTGACCTTACAAAATTTTATTGATGATTTATACGCTATCGAACAATCATGCGTTGCCAAAAACGGATGTTTTAACTTAAAAATCATTCAAGGGTTTGCCCATAACAAGGACCGTAGTTGCAATTACTGTTAAACTTCCTCATAATTGCAGAAATCTCAATTTTGGTAATTAAGGTAACGCCCACACCCAATTTTGTGCTTACTTTGAAGGTTATCAAGCTTCTCCATAGTAATCCAATATTTGATTGGTCATGATAAAATCTAAAACTCAATTGAAATCTTACCATTCTGTAATTAGTAACACCCGATAGGGACAAGATATTACATTAGCACACTACACCTCTGCATGGATTATATACTGTTACGACATTTTTTTTTCTAGCAGGTGAGGCAGAATGTCAAGTGAGAACATTAAAAATGTCAACATTACGTGTGTCGGCAGTTCGGCACGACTCAAAGCCTCGCAGGAGTAAAATGTAAGCTTTTATACCCTTCAGAAATTGTGCATAAATATTACCAGTGTGGCTTTACCTATAAAGGTATTTAACATTTCACTTATTATGACACGATTAGGAAGTAAATATAATTTATAAATGAACAAAATAGATATTACATGTCACAAGTTAGCTGAAGAAAGATAACACTAAAGATGAAACTATAATAGATTCTAAAGAGAAAGCTATGGTTAAAGAAATAACAAACGAATTCATGAATGAAGAAGGGAAGGGCGCGAACTTGCCATCGCATCGTCACGCAAATATTGTGTAGTGACTGATGGACGGACAGACCGGTTTTAATGTACACACGGCTAGTCCAAACACCCACGTTGTATATTAAGAGTTTGAAGTATTATTAGATAATGGATGGACCTTCTAAAATGTATGATAGATTTATGTATTGGGTTGGGATGAGGATAAAAAATATACGAACTTAGACTAATCTGCTCGAACAAAATTGCTTTGACATTGCTAGAGGACACTATTATTAATAGTTAGAGTGTATTAATATGAAATTTAAGGGTATCTTCCGAACGTTCTAATTTTATAACATTGAAGTAATCAACAGCGAAGCCGGTTATCGATCCGTGTTGGGTATACGATGAGAACGAACAGTGTTAAACATAAAAACATGGAACACAACATATAGAAGTAACATCAATAGATGTAGAGAAAAAGTGTTCCAATTAAATAAAAACCTGATATTTTAATATCGAAGCCGAAATTACTTCCAATAAATTTTAAATATCTAATGAACGCGATATCTTCATTTTAAAATGAATCGAGAGCCACGATCGAAATCGTATGATGACGGATTCGGAAACACCAGTCAAACAGCTTTACTAACATCAGAGAGACCGACACCAGATTCAAATTAACAAGGCAATTACCAGGTTACTACGAAAACGTTTGATGCGAACCAACTAAAACCATAAAACACATGATTGCTGGATAAATGTGTAAACCCCAACAAAACGGTAGTCCATAGAAAAGTTTAATTTAAATCACCCAAATTTGGTAAATGTCACAACAAACATTCATTTGGAAGTTACAACGACAAAAAATACAGTTTAAATAAAAGAATCGGGACAAACGTAAGGAATACACATAATTTATGACATAAACAAATCTTACCCTTCCAGGCATCTTATCGTACCAGTTCGATCAGTTCTGACGTTAAATAAAATATAAGTAACGTCTGTCTCTTCTTATTATGCTCCGAGATAAGGATCGCGATGGACAGTCGCTCAGAACCCCATCAAGACACGGAGCGAAGATTAAAAAACTTTGACTCCAAATTACAGAGAGGACCGAGATCCCGCGCTAATGGGCTACATTAAAAATATTTCCATTACGGTTGCCGGCTGGATAATGTGTTTTGGAACACACTTACAAGAGATGGCGCCGGTGTAGGAAACCGGCAAGCGACTCTTAAAACGAACAATAAAACAGTAATAACTTGAATTGATAACAACAACATAACACTCTCAAAAGTGGCAATTGAATATAAAGCGTTAGTCACTTAAACTAAAATGTCTAAAAATGTTGACGCTCTTTTTTCTGCTGGAAATGTAATTGGTTAGGCCGAGAAACCATTTGCGAGTGCGGAAACAGGTTCTCAAAGTGTTCTTGTTTCGTTTAACAAGCTGCACTGTACAGCCAATGTGACAGAACTGAGAATACAAAGTCAAAAAAAAAATTGAGTTACTTTATTTTGGAGCGAATGCTTTTAAAATAAAGCTCCTTACCCTTAAATTGGACTAGCGGCATTTAAAACTAAGAATATAAAATAAATATTTCGTTTACTGATTCGGGTCGAAATAGTTTTTTTCCAATTCAATCGTGTTTGAGATTGCCTATCGAAGAACGTTCGAGAGGTTGGTAACGGATATAGAGTGACGACCATTATAGACCAGTTCATGCTTTTTAGGCTTAAGAATTTAAACTTTAATTAATTTCTTTTCTTATTATTAGTATTGGAAAACAATCAAATATTTAATTAATGAATTTTTAAAATTTATACAAAGTTGACATACCCAAAACAAAAACGTCTCATAAGACGTACAATTTCAAGTGATCGTTTTTAGTTAGTACTTAATTTTTAAGAAGCCTTGTCTAAGGCTGTATAGGTTTTTTGCAATGACCAACACCACAGATCGAATCAATTTCTCTCCATCGTTTTTTTTTCTTATTACGTCTGAATGGTAGATAGCGAGCCAACTGGGCACCAGAGTGTGTACCTATACATGGTTATACATTTAGTAATACTTCAGTTATAGTTTTGTTTGTACTATTTTTAGGCTTTATTGGGGCTTTACTTACTTGATCTTGTGTTTTTTAATATATTCTATCAATCGCTTCATTAGTGTCTATGCCAAACATGTTATTTGCTGTTTTATATTCTGCATTGTTAGAAAATATAATTTTTGGAATGATAATCTTGATTTTATCATTTGAACGTTTAAATCTTAATACTATTACTATAAATGGGTAAGTTGTACATACGAATGGACGGGTGTTTGTTACTCTTTCAATAAAAAAATGCTGATAGGATTTGGATGAAGGTGGTTATTATTATTATTATTATTTTATCTCGGTAGAATAGACGGTACGAACCCGTAGGACAATTACAAACTAAACTACAAAGTCGCGGGTATCAGCTAGTTAAAATAAGGCGAGAAGCAAATGCGGCTGTAGTGTTTATGGACAGTGGACCTGCAACCTTATACCCATGCTTTATTGCCAACTAAGAACTTGACACTTGAATGCTGGGACACCGCTATAACCACACAGGTTTTTATCGCTAGTAACGAAAAAGCGAAATGACGACTAAAACATTTACTTTAACAACTGAAGTTCTTCTAACCACGCGATTAAACATAACATGAAGAACATAGAATGAGACGAAGACATAATAAAAATAAACTGTTTTGTCTACTCGCCTACGACATATTTTATATAATATTACTTAAGTTACACCCGCTGCATACAAATAGGCATTCCATCACTTCAATAGTGCTGAAGATTTTCATAAAAATCTAGTTAAAAGTAAAGAGAGCAGGTACAGCGGACGCGCGTTGGAATGCCGCCGGGGTCACTGTCCGATCCCTCCTTACGTACCTCCCGTTCATCTACGCTATCTAAACCTATCGCACAGATTGATCGTAAAATGCTTTGCTCATTAACTTCACTAATTATGTCTTTGCCTTAAAAAGTTATTGTGTTGAAAAATGAGAAAACAGTAGTTATAGTGTATCTTTGGAATTGTAGAAGTTGTTTTGAATAGGTAATCATGCGAATTTTATAATGATTGATTTCTGTCTATGTACATATAGCAGTAAATCTAGAAATGATCGTAACAACAAACTGTTATCACTATAATATTATGACATATTCAACTTAATATTATTATTAAAGAACCAAAAAATTAACAAAATAGTAACATAACACGAATACAAAATGAGACTTCACACTAATTAAATTAAGTCATATAAAACATAAATATGGCAAAGAAGACAATGCCACCGTATTTATGATAATGAGTGGAGAACTTAATTATGTACGTAGGTGTATTTGCGGAACCCACACAAATGCAGAACGGTAGCGGTTGATAATACATAAATTTATTCAAAGAAACTGTTACATGCCGCACACTGCCACATAAGTAAATCAAACCCGCTTACAAATAGCTTATATTAACATAATCTTGTGATTTGAATAATGAAGTAGCAGATTTTGTTATTCAAAATCGCGTTGCTTTCAGGCAGATGCATCGGAACATAATTTTATTGGCGGTTGTGACTTTTCTATTGGCTTTAACATACCGAGACGCGCGTAGAAACTAAAAGCTTACAGTTTTATGGAAATTATTATTTAGGAACAAACCTTTAGATGATTTTTATGATAAATTTTAGATTCATCAATATACATAAGTCCCGCTGTATTTTGGTACAATGATAGATGAATTCGAAATTGTTGTTAGAATTGAGAATAATTAATGGTGAATATTTTTACAATATTTCAAGCATTGGCGGTAACATTGATAACATTCATCATATCATATGCCCAAAGTATTATAAATATCTCCCTGCAGTATTACAATTTGTCATACTTAAAAGGTTGCATACAGCTTTGTTTAGTGTTAAGGGAAAAATAAAAAAAGTAAGTGCTAAAAAGTGTCTGCAAGTAAATGTTAAATAATTCCCCAGTTAAGTTTCTCAGGAGACACTTTTGCTGTATTAAGCAGCATAAAAGGCGTACTTAAGCAACTGTGGTGTCTCGAGTCTCAAACCCACGCACTTATATCTCTTTACAACTAAGCTGGTTTCCTTTAAGACGATTTATTGTTATGCTACTAATATCTCAGCATCAGTAGTAAATGACGCCAACGCTTTACTTTCCAATAATTAACATTTGAATGACAGAAATTGTTTAGTGAGTCCGTGTGAACTTATTTTGTAAGTTACAGCTATATTTCACGTTTAATATTATAGAAAACGATATGAGTCATAATGACTTTAATGGAATTATGTTAGATTGTTGGGGTGAATCAGAAGAAACAGAAATCAAATAACGGGTTAAAACAAATATGAATATGTCAGGTGACAAAATAACAAGTCCTGACCTAGAAGCAAAAGAAACAAAAACAACATTTCAAAGAATTATTAAACTAATTAGTAAAAGTGTCGTTTCTAACGCTTAGAAACTTAGAAGTCCAATTAGCATAGACTCTGTTGAGCTAATATTTCCTAAAACAGAACCGTAGGAACCCGTACAAGTAGCAAAATATTTACAAGAAGTATGTGACATAATGTTAATGAGACGAGCGTTTTCGCAACTGCTCAAGCGAAATTAGCATTACCATTAGAACGTTTTTTGCATCGCGTTTAAAACAAAATGAGACGTCAATACATTGGATATATCGTTTTGTTTTTAACCGCAATGGAATTATGGTAATAAGCTTCTTTTGAATTACAAAACTGAAGTCAGTGTGCAATAGAAAGAGGCTTTAGTTTCACAAACAATACTGTGTGGATTATGGATCTTTTTTTGAAATGTTGAAAAACGTAGCGGCAATACATTATTTCGTTTCAATAGCAATCTTTGGTGTTGATTTTTTACTATTACAGTAAATTTTAGGCTTCCTTCCTTCCCAAGTAATGTATTTACAAAATGATTTCTGCTGGTTAGATTTCTGCACACATAATGGCAGATGATCGTTGAACGGTCAGCAACCAGTATTTTTAAACCGGCTTCTTCTGTTCCTGTAATCTCTAATCCAAATACATTACCTTATATGGTTTTAAATGCATAATCCGGTTGATGTAAGATGCTGTTAAATGTTTTGGCGTTCGATTGCATTTTTATTCATTCTTTTTGCTTTACTTTCTTCAACATTGACTTAAGTAAAATTCTTTGCTTCTGATTTAATTCTTGGTTTTATTTGAAAAACTAATATAGCACAGCTTTTCATTATTTAAGCTATAGATTATAATCAAATAAAGTTCAAAAGTTTATTTTTTTCGAGGCCTTTGCCCTGTAATGGAACAGTATGGGCTAGCTATAACAATCATATTTTTTTAGTTTTTACGATTTTCTAGAAGTTTCTTCTAAATCTATTAACGGAATTTTAAACGAACCCTTATTGAATTCAGATTGAGTTTCTTCATCATTACAAAAGTAGTTACGTTAAAGCTTAATAGGTTTCGTGTAGGCGAGGTGCTTGGTGCTTTCAATCACATCAGCACAATGAGTCGTTAATGTAGTCGCTGGCTCTCCGGTAATGGTCTAGCCGCTACCTACACATGAAAGTCTTTCGTTTCTTTTGTCGTAGTGTAGGTAATGTGGCATTGTAGCAAGGTTGGTTTTTAATAGAATGTGTTCGTGCTGGAATTTCTACCAATACTTAATACTAAAATGGATCTGAAGATTGTGTCTGAGATTTCCGGATGTTGGTCATGAATTTATTGTTGGCGATGGAATATTTGGGAAGGATAAACCGAAAGAAGACTTTAAAAAAGCTAATTTATTTTATTTGCTGACATTATGGACTAAAATTAGCTTCGAAGATTCTAAAAATATTCTCACACCTAAATTAGAATTTTGAGTGAAATGAACTTCCAAATCGTCAATCTTCTATCACAAAAACTTAATCGAAAAATAATACAGATCGTTCCGAAATGCGTGGCAGTGCATCATTTATTTTTCGTTTGTATACTAAAGAAATTTAGTATTCGTCGCGCGGTCGACGTTATAAAAAGTCAAAACCCCAAAAGTCGGACAGGTACGTGGACAAAAAATAAATGGAAAATACTAATGGAGCGGCGCGGCCAGGTTGGGCCGCAACGCTGTGTGGTAAGTAACTAGCAGAGAAGAGTATATTTTATTTAATCTTTGTACGTACTGACGAGCTGACGACCAAAGCCTAGACAAGTGAGTCTTCATAATGAACACTGGCACTTGGACTTCAATTTCAAACAAATGTGATACAGTATCAATAATAAATCTAATCAAATCGTTAAGATTAGTTGGTAAATATTTTCACAATGATTCACCTTCAAACAATTTATTCTAAGTCTGTAATCTATTGAGCGGGTAAAACTGTAGTTGTAGTCAGCCAAATCAAGTAATTGTAACTTCACAAGTCGAACCACATAAATATCTGCAAGAACCGACCCAGCTACATACAGTGCCGCGGCCGCAGCCGGTTTGCCTGCGCGTACGCCGGCCATGCGACGTAATGGGAGCGACGGCTTGCCGCTGCCGCTTCACACACAATTTCACCTCTGAGTGACGCAAACATTCATTGTAAATGCGTACTTCACTTGCACGGTATCAGGTGCATTTTACCTAAATATATTAACTATCTAAAAATATTGATAGAACTGGGGTTGATACGTAGACCTTACAATTTTGAATGAGCTTCGGAATCAAATTTTGAATGGTCTTGTTAGAGTTGCTTGTCCTACATTGTCAAATGATTTTGGAAGATATAAAGATCTACATCATTTGAAGCCTTTAATTTATTACGATAAAAACGAAGAAGATAAAGCTATGAGACCTGCACTCACAGACGATAAAATAAAAGTTTAAACTGATTCATCAGTCAGACAGAAATAAAGCAATGCAGGAAAATAAGCTAAAATTAAATGAAGTATTAGAATTAGAAATTAAGTAAGAAAAATGGTTTTATGTTGATGACAATAATTTTAAATCGACAACATTACTAATATCAAAGCGCGTATTACTTATTAAACTTTAATCATACGAAACATACACTTGAAAAATTATGTATTTTTATTAATTACGCTTTTTTCTGACTCCATGTTAACCAAATTTCCGTGATCCAACCGTATTGTTTTTGTCTATTGATCATGAGATTCGGTTAACTCACGTCTTCTGTCTACGACAAAAAATTGGCGCCGCATAAGAAAAAAACTTGATATTTGATACGTCCAAGTATCAAATACCTCCATTATAGTCGCGCTTCAATAGTTCCAAAACTCAATTTTTCATGGTTCATATATCTTAAGAACCAGATTCTATTCTCGTTTTACGACCTCAAACGATAATTTTATCAGAAATACATAGTTTCCAATATTATGTCTAGTAGCCATAACTCGTAATTTGCCGAATTCTAAAATCAAAAATCAAACGGCGCATCTCCGTTTGATTATATCCAACTGTAAATCTAAAACTTGCTACATAGTTGACAGTCGTTGAACACAGGTAGGTAATATATTTTTATTGTTTCTAGTCCCGTTCTGTTTATTCATCAAATACACTGATAAGATTAAAATATCAAGTAGATAACACAGCTATACGTTTCTCGAAATCATTACGCTTAGAAAGAACTTAAACTGGATCGGGCCGAAGTAGCTTAGGAAGTGAATATTCTTGTTCGGAACGAGTTCCAGTTATCAGATTTATAACACTGGCAGTTGATTCATGATCGTCTCGTCTGGCAATTATATCGGGAGAGAAGATACCATTAATCAAACTATATTGATTGGTCCACTCTATGTACAAACCCAATTAGATTGAATCCTTCAATTTTGTTTGATCCCATATGATTTATTACTTGTGGAGGTGCAATTAGGCTATCGGGATGCAGGAGTGTTAATTTTGGTTTCATCGTAAATCCTCTTTTAGTGCTGTGTGTAATTGACCGTAATCGTCTGTAATCGTTTCGTATCGTAGATGCTTTTATCGGCTGCTTTACATGTGGGAACGATGTAAAGGAATTGGTTTTTCATCGGTCGGTAATCTGTTATTTTCTTTGTAATTAAGTATTTTACGTGTAATAGAAGGCTTGTCGTATGCTTCAGTTTAAATATAGTATTATAATTCAATGGGATCATTTATTAAAACAGGTTTTTTACCATTTACGTTTTACTTTTAACCATGCATCCATGTAAGTTGTGCAGTTTTCTTCTATCCGAAGCAATGATTAAATGCGTTACTGCGTTACTTACGTTAAAACAGATGATAAAAATTGTAACTACATAAGTAGTTTTCATTATCTTATACAGTAATCGATACTTACCTAAATTCAGTATGGAGGTAATCAAAATAACTGAAGGTGTTAACCTACAATATCCGCCTAAAATATACCGATATCCAAGGCAATTTGATAATGCTATATTCCAAGAATCAGCATTATGCTTTATGACTTACATAAATTACTAAGAATCGATTATTGGGTGTTAAGTTAATTATAAATATTATGTACTATTAAAATTGATCATGATTGACTGGAAACTAGCTGAAAATAATCTGGACTTTAAAGAAAAAGAAAACTTAACTGAAACAGTTCTTTATTTACAAAAATAAAAACAAATTAATATTTATTTTATAACTAAAGGTCGAATTTATATGAAAATTATCATCATCATCATCATTTCAGCCAAAAGACGTCCACAGCTGGACCTACTCTTCCCCCTGATTCGATCACGCAAGGAAACTCCGAGCATAGCCCTCTCCATTGCCCTTTGGGTGACTTTGAGCTTTCTGATGAGGCCGATTGCGAGAGACCATGCTTCGGTATGAAAATTATGATCCTTTCATAATACTACTTCTTCACGTTTTTTATAGCTATGAAAGTCAACAATAATTACAAATTTACGGAACTCAAATCGTAGACTTTAGATATAAAGCTTTAGTAATTAATCGATCACCGCTCTATGTATTTCTGGACTACAAAAGAAGATTTTCATATTATAAAATAAAATTATGGAACAGTGTGAATTTTTATAGTAGTTAGAATTAATGTTGGACTAAATAGTAATATGCCATTATAGATTCCTATCGAAATGCATTATACTAATCAAGTGAATTAAAAACATCATAATTTACAATAGAATAGGAATTGGTTTAATTAATTTAGCTTTTCGTTTTTTTTTTTTTGTGTTTATCAAGCATGTGGCACAGCAGGTATTTGTTAGAATTTTTTTACGTTTGAAATTTTAATAATACTTTTTTGGTTGATCTTTGTCTTGTTCAAAATTATCGAAAATGTTTTCTGTTGTTTTAGCTCGATTTAAGAAAAAAAAAGAAGAAGGTTTAAGATATACTAAATTAATGTAGTAAACTTTATTTATTGCATTCGTTAGGGCGACACCCCAGACACAACCCTAGTACAATCGAATAATGTTTATTACTATCCGAAAACTTTTCAAAATTCGATCACTACTTTTAATCTTCCATAAAATCGTTCCGTACGTGTCGAGAACAGATTAAAGTTGCTTGCTCCCAGCCACAGGTAATAAATAACGTGATTATTTCGTCTTTCAAACTGGCCACAATATCTAAGACGTTCTTTTTTTGAGTGAATTCGACCGAAAAAGAATTCGTTAACGGGATTAAGGTTTTATTCCGAGGCTTTTTTTAATCTGTGCGCTGCTGTCGTTTCTATACATTTGAAAAGTGTCTAGTAATTCGGTAAATTTTTATCGTTTGTTTATAATCCCCTAATTTTAATATCCGGTTGAAGTTTAGTCTTTTTTTTGTGGTAGACGTCGACTGGTCTTCATTTATATTAAAAAGCATACTTACTTTTTACAAGAATATTAAAGTGGTCTAACAAAAACAAACACACACCTATCACTTGTCTTCTACAATAATGACTGAAATCACCATTTCCCATCAATTCATTTCAGGACGCACCATAAACTCCTTATGGGAAGCCATGGGTCTGCATGGGCCATAGTGTGAAGAGGGTTCAACCGCCAAGGACGACCGGTTGTACTGCGACTTTTAGTTTGGTCGCAAACGCAACTACTTTATTCCGACAATCTTGAGGGAGAATCACCAGTTTTTTTTTTCAGTTCAAAGATAGAGAATTACAAGACAGTGGTAGCAATAAAAGCTTGAATGAATAGCGGGATGTTAATAGGTTTTATCCTGTAGTGAAAAATAACAATAGAGTGACTGTATTGGGCGTATTTTAGTGTCAATTCACACTGTAGTGTCGATTCTATTCAACTAATGCAACTTCATCTGCAGTGTAGTGTGAAGTGGACCTTACAAGTGTTCTATTTTTTTAAGTTTTGTTTTTATATTCGTGACTTCTTTTATTGCAGAGTATTTCTAGTAAATCGTTTTATGAAAATAAAATTATTTATTAAAGAAAGTCTTGGTTTTTTTTTTTCTTTTTTTTTCTTTTCTTCATTCATCTTTAAATGTACAGTCAGCATTGTTCGCGGTTGACCACTTATCAACTTTAGAAGTGGTCACCGCAATGACTTAGTCCAGTGTACCTACCTCACACATAATTTAGTGGCTCCTCAAAAAAACTTTATGTACACAACCAGCTTAAACCCGTGGGTAGCCGTGGAAGATAAAATCAAAACTCATTTCCACCATTTTTAATGTCCTCCAGAGCCGTCATGTGAAGTATTTTTGTGGTTATCTTCGATCTCTTATGATTTTGTAAAAAAGGGGTTGATTTATAAAAATCCAGAAATGTATGATTAACGCAATTGAACTATGTATGATATTTTTTTTTTTTTAAATGTTTAGTTTTATGTTATGAACACTAGGTAAATGAAAATTAACGTTTTTCAATTTCCAATTCTGTTAGATATTGCCAGTTAATTATTGTTGGCAACCACATAAAGCTCTCACTTGAGGTTTAACTACCTCGAAGTTGCATATTATTGCAAAATTCACAAATTCTTTATGTACCTACCTACCTATTTACTTAATCGTCGTAAAGGTAACTTGATGTCTATGCATGCAATTAAATGCAATAATACAAAGTTAGAAGTTTAAAGAAAAACCTACTTTCGTCTGACATAAGTAAGCAACCACAAATTTGTATTTCGCCACATCCTAACAATATGAAATCAAGGCAAATCCACGTAATCTCAGAACGTAAACCTTACAACAGTTATTTACTGAGAAATTCTTGAAATAAGAAGAAGATCCTTAATCTCTACCTGTTTTTAAATTGGCTTGTGTGTGTCGGGTTACGTTTTAAAGACATTCTCTACCTATGTGTGAGTGTGAGTGTCCCTGTTCACGGATTTTATCTATCGTTGACTTCGTCATATGATTAATGGTTAATACAGAAACGTATACCTTTCCTCAACAACAATGGAATTCAAGTTTGAAATATTTGTAAACTTCATCTTGTATGGGAGTTGGGACAGTTTTTAAAGGATTTAGGATAGTAATGTATCACAGGATCTGATATTAGCATATTCAAATAAAAATATAAAGTCCCCACAGGACGCAAATTTCCTAGCTGTTGGAAGTGGGTACACAGAATCCAAAACGCGGGCCCAGTGCGTTCATACATACTTTATAATGAATAATTATTTGCGATACTACGTTCAAAGGAACCTGGTGACAATTTTAACAATACTAAAGAACCTTCACTAAAATCCACATTTGCCTCATCTTAATCCGAAAAAGTAAGCTTGACATACACGCAGCACGCACCCATTTCAAAGAAATTGGTCTCCGACGTACATAAAGGTAATTACATTATTCGTATACAAATAGCGGAGGATGTTAATGTAAATACAAATATTCTTGACGAACGTGGGCTTAAGTTTAGAGGCCACATAGTGGATGGCACCGGTACACCCGCTTTGTTTGGACAACCGACCGGTCACTGTTTGCACGGGCCTCCACGACAACACTCACAAATATTTCAAGCGAACTCTTGAGCAAGCCTTAAGTGAAGTTATGGAACCGACTTTTTAAAATCTTCCACTACATACTACTACATATTTCGAAGGCAATTCGAAAACTTACGGCATCAAAAATAATCTACTTCAAGAGAAAAACGTTAATGGAGATATAAATAAAGTTAAAGAAGAAAAAAACAATCTCAATAAGTTTAAAGAATTGGTGAAAAAAATGTAGTAACAAGTTTGGCTGTAAATCATTACATCCCGTTTACAGATGGTAGACACAAAACAAGCAATACAGATTGCTACTACAAGCATAATGGCTTTAAAAAACTGGATTAAGTAGCGAAGAAATGCTAAATCGACGATAAGCATAAGTCTTGTCAACCCACGCCTTAACACGCATAAGTTTACATGACATCTTGTAATATACTTTATTCTGTTAGTACTAAAGGTTTTTTCTGTTCAAAAACAATTTGAACTCCAGTTCTGTAGCCATTGAGATAAATTCTCTATTGTTGTACGAGAAATATCCATAAAATACTTTTGTTTTATGTGGAGAGCAGCAACGGTTGACATTAAATGAATATAAAAAAAATATGGACAGTGAAATGTCCATTCCTTTAATATTTTCTTTGAAAGTTTTGTTAGTGTGAGCTTCGTATGGGCACAAACGAAGTTGTTTTAACATTACGCGACCATGGCATGTGGTCGAGTAGGTACTAAGAATAGGATATGAGGCCACTTAAACAGTAAATGGCAAAACTTAATTAAATGTCAGTCATTATGGTAAATGGTTGGCACTCGATCCACCTTAAGCCAGTATTTCATTTGCCGACAGGTGGCGCTACCTGCCACTTGTTAATAGAATTTATAGGCGAATTTTATTTTTATTTTTCTGCCACCTTTGGCCGCATTTCAGCCCACCGAAATGTCATGAAATAAACAATATTCGCATAAAAAATATGATAAAATTATCAAGAAGTGTCAAGTATCTCCTAAGTCGGATTATGAAATTCCGAAGAGGATTAACACAATGATCTTCAATTTGATTAAGTTTCATGTCCCAGCAATTTATAATAATATGCGTAAGTCGCCATGGGGGTTAACGCAAATATTTTCGCATTTTTTTGAATATTTAGCGATACAAATATCAAGTTGCAAATGCGTTTGTCTGATAACATCAGTTCCTTGTGAATGTATATTTTAATTTAGTTCGATTACTGTATTCGATTGACAGTAGAGATAGTAAGTTTACTTATCATAAGCCTAAGGAACCCTGAAGACTGACGTTTCGACACCAAGAGACAGGTTTTCGGATTACGAATGGGTTACTTTCAGTTTTTGCGATAGCTAAAGTATGATTAATCGTACTGATTGTATCGCAGGAATGTTAATTGAAAACTGACGTTTTGTGGGGATTATAGCCCAGTTGCCTAGCACCACGGATATAATTGTCATTAATATTACTGGGTCCTAAATGCAGTTTGAGTAACTAATATTTTTTTAGAATAATCCAGAATGTGTTATTCACTCAAGGATTAAAGTCTTATGCACGAAGTAAAGATTTCTTCGCATATCCAGTATAACCGAACCTCGCTTTGTATGAGCTTCCCATAGTATGGAAGTTCAGCTTAATTTGTATTTACATACAGACACAAGTAGATCTGATCTTTTACATTTCATTGTAGGCTAGTTGCTTCCAGTGGGGAGCACCTTTAAAATGCCAAGATGGAGTTATATTTATATATCCGAGGTATTTTTATTATTAAACCGTTCCAAAAAATTAGAAAATTATTATGTTGCTTTAAAAATCAATGATTATTTCAAAACTAACAATTATTTAATAATAGGTATTCTTGTATTATTGCTGTACGTCAACTGATTTCGCATTCCACATAAAAACACTAACATGAATAAAAACACCAAACATTGTTTTTATAAAACAAGGTGATATTATAAAACAGTCAATTATGAACACAGAAACAAGAATCCGACAACGTTTCGCCTTTTATTTTATCTGAGAATCCGAATCACGCGAATACTAAACTTAATTGCTTAGATATAGCGACAAAAAAGCATTTTGCAACCTAACACGCAATCCTCTGAAGAATCATTTAAATAATACGTTTACCTGTCCGAGCCGATTCGACAATAATGGCATCTGAATAATCTAAGACAGATTAAAATGGAATCCGTTAACACAAGTCCGAGGTGAGTGCAGATGTGCGTGGTGTCTAGAGTCAAAGATTCGAAAGTAACTTGCCATGAACGAAATGGTCAGCGAAGTTTTGCGTGACTTATCACCGGTCCAATCAAATAAAATCATGAATTAAATTAACGTAAGAAAGAGGCTCCATAAACAGTTTTCGTATCGACATTTCAAATGAGATCGTTTTCCGAAATTTCTTATCGGAAGATCTTTTGGTAAATACTTTTGGAAGATTTTGCAAGCGATCTGTACCAAGATACCACAGGCCCAACGGCAGCGTTTTGACTTATTTCTTTATAAATAAACAACCAAGTTTATTTTCAGCGCCGCAGGTGCACAGGATACGTATAAAATGCGTCCTTAACGTCAAAACGAATCGAGAGTGCAAGAAAAAAAAGTTGTGCAACAGTCTTCAAGAAACTTTCAAAAGGCAATGAGATACTGTGAAATCAACAAGAGGTTCGCCGCGTATCGCGTACCTTGCTAATTATTCTACAGCGTCGGTCACGATTCTTTCAAACGCATTTTTGTGGAGATGAATCCAGTACCACGATTAGACTAATCAACATGAGTTCGTTATAAAACGGCATTCAAGCACCAAAACAAAAGTAAATTAACGTTCCTTAACAACAATAAAACAAAGTGTTGATATGTCCTCTTTCGAATTGATGTAGATGCTCTATATATTTGAACACGAAACAACCTTAAAAAAGATCGTTCAAGTTTTTAATGCCTTACGTCAATATAGAATTTATGTATTCATCCGATATGCACCTTGAGTGTTATTATGTTAATAGCACATCGTATTTAAGTCGATCCCATACAAAAAACTGTCTTCACAGAAAATATGCTTGAAATAACCGGACATTAACATAAGCAACCATCTGTTTCGCATGAAATGAAAACGAAATGCGTTTATTGTGTCACAGATGAGATTAGGGCCCAAAAATTCGGACATCGCGTGACAATTTTACAATTATGCGGAATCGCCTGAAGCAACAAATTCTGGGTTCAGAATAACAAAGATTCCAATTCCAACGTTCGAACGCTTAGGTATATGATTGGCTCCAGCCAAGATGATAATTTCTAAAGACCTGTAGGCGAATCTCGCGTTGCTTCGATCGAGTCCACCTGCCCCTCTTTGATTTATTATGGATTCAGTATTAATTTGATATCCCTTTTTGTTGTAGCCCCTTGAGCGATCTGAACGAGCGAGAGCTTTACGCGGTCCCCATTATATGTGGTCTCGGTTCAATCATAATTGCATATGAGCCTCGAGATAAAATAATGTTCAATGCAAAAATAATTCTTATGAAGACTTTGGCAAATATTTAATGCATTTATGGGTATCTCCATTATTGAATGACGATAAAAAGTATGATACCGTTTTGTTGGTCCTTAATAATTATAGAAGGTAATATTGGTAATCATTATGGATTTAGGAATAAGAGAATAACATAATCGGAGAAAGGTTAAAATACAGATATTTGATCCAACTAAGATAAGAGATCATCTCTATACCACTCGTTGTTTCATTCGTTTTATTTTTAATGTTCATTATAGAAACAGAATCTAAAGGGAAGACAGAGAAATACATCAACACGTACACATATTAATGTATCTCTGGAGATAGTTTTCGAACCAGTTTTTAATAAGAAATTGCTTCGCTTGCGGTAGAAAATTAATGATAGCAGATACACGTCTAGTTGCAGTGCACTGAGGAATGTTTCTTGTTAAGCTTGGCGTATACGTGTGGTTAATCGCTGGTTACTAGTTTTAACGAAATTGTATGTTGTTGTGAAATGTTTAAGCGGTAAAGAGTGTACTACTCGGTACTTTAAAAGCAAAACAATGGTTACTGCTCTTAGACATCTAGTACTACGATCATATTTGACGACACGGTTGGCGCAGTGGTTGAGCGATTGACTGCTGCGCAGCATGTCGCGGGTTCGATTCCCGCACGGAACAAATATTTGTACGACCTACAAGTATTTGTTCCGAGTCTGGGTGTTTTTCTATCTATAATATGTATGTATTTACAAAAAAAAATGTATATAAGTAGTTTATCAGCCATCTCGTTACCATAACACAAGCATTAGGTTGCTTAGCTTGGGACTAGATGGCATTGTGTGAAATGTCCAAGGATATTTTTTTTTTTTTTTTTTTTTTATTTAATCTATGTTATTAATGTTTAATCATTTCATTGTAATGACAACTATTTTTGTATGTTATCTATTCTGCTAAGTTTTGACGACCAATGAGTAAAGATCAGAGTAATAATGAAAAACACTAGTAAAAATTGGAATCAATAGACTTAAGTGTCGTCGATTTGTGAATCCGATGACTCGTCTTAACAGAAACTTGCGTGCGTGTGTGCTTTGCCTAACGCAGTATTTTTATCTCACTCCGGTACTACAGGTTTACGGTGTGAATAGTGTTGTTTATACAGCTATATTTATATAGTAATGTCCATCATTCGATGAGAAACTGACGGTTTTAATGGCTAAATTTTGATTCGATGCGTACCATAATATTTTGGTATGAAAACTTTTGGGAGAGAATTTCATTATAGTTTTATTGATTATTATGCTCTTCGATTCTTTGTTGGTTTTCAATAATGTTGCGATTTTATCTTTAAAGACCGCTATGAGGTCAAAAGGCAAAGAGGTCTGAACAGATCATAAAAATCTGTGCGTTATTACTTTGTTAATTAAATGATATACTAATCTTTATAACTTAATCTTAACATAATATAAACGGAAATATAATTATGTTCGTGGTAGACATAAGTAACTCAATGCCATATCTATCATACTAGTAAGTGTTTAGAACTAGAAGTACCCGCGTTGCTTCGATAATTTACGAGTATGTCTTACGTGACAAAGATGCAATCTATGGTCGTTCTCATGGTTCAACACATGTTAGGAATTCATATTTCCAAGTATACATGTTTTTCTTGACATAATAAACATATTCTTCCATTTGCAGCCTGTTTTAAAAATATTCTGACTTAGAGCGGAAAAGGGTCCGATGACGGTTCCCAGAGGAACGCCATTACAATATCTACAAAATTTTAATGAAAAATAACTATACATCGTGCTTAAGTATTTTAAACAGGTTGTATAGATTGTGACTATTGTACTAAAATACAAGATAATTATATTTTGACCACATGGTTCTGAACAACCGTAAATATATTATTTTACATGTGATGCTTCTTACCAAAGGACTGCGCAGGATTCTTAATTTAAGTAAAAATATTCCGATCATGCTTCGATTCTACCGATCCATTTTCGATAAGACAGAATCATTAAAAGCCATTTTATATTTACGTAAGGCCAGTAAACTCGTTAAATATTCATGAAACATATACGATACGCTTATTATTTTTGGTTTTATTATTTATTTTTAAATGGTGGTTCGAAGTATTGGACTAAATTGTTTTATCGAAAGGTTTTGTGTGCAGAAATCGGTAGTTTATATTAAGTGAAATAACATGGATACTTCTAAAAGTTACAACATTGTAAGGAACGCGTGGGTTGCACAGGTAGGTACCTACTGGATTTTGAAGTGAGTAAATATCAATAGAGGGAGCTACTTCACGCCTTTAAAATAAACTATAAGCTTAACGTGGAAAGATTTTAAGTCCAGTTTTCACACGATACACTCACAAGAAGTGGTAGATCTCAGCTTACCTTGTAACCACTTATAAGCTTGAATATTTTAAATCATGTTTTAATATCCGTGAGGCATTTTAGTATATATTTCTTAGAAACTTGCGAATAATATTACGTTCCTGTCATCGGCTTGCTTCTTTTTCTGCAAAGGTATTAATTACGGCAGTGGGTTTAATGGGTTGGTATTATGCATCATATGCACTTCGATTATAAAGGTAATCATAACATAATTATGTACGACAAAAAATATTAACTGCACACTAAGAGGACACGATGATTTCATATTTCCAGCAATATGTATGCAAACATTGTTTTAGTGGGAAGTTTTCCTTTTAAATCGAATCTGTCTGTGCTATGAAAAACAGTGATGTTAAGTGGTTAAAAAATCGTAGGTACAGTAATAATTATTGCATACCATTTCAAACTAATGCAAACATACACTTAGTTAACTACACAAAAGGGCAGACCTATTGGAGGAATTAATTATACTATTTTACTAAATGTCTGTTTTTAATGTTTTTTTTTTTTCATTATAAAATTAAGCTGGGACAGATCTGATCTATATATCTTAGTATGGGTTATCATAAAGACATAAATATTGTTATAATAGAGACATATAATATATAATGAGATATATTATATTTAATTTCTCTTTAAATGTAGTCGCCGATCATTCGATTTAAGTGATAAATAATGCTGAACATTTTTTGTTCACATCCATTCAATATAATATAGACTTAAAACGATGTACAGAATTGTACCGAATAATAATAGTTTTAAATTGCTTCACGAAGGCACAACTAATCCACGCGCTAATACAGTCAGCAACACAGTCAAAATAAATCAAAATTATTCCTAACTGCCATTTTTTCACTATAAAACAACACTAAATTTTCTTAATGAGCACAAACTAATTTGCCGAAACACACTCAAAGGATTTTTATAGCAACCACAATAAACATAATCAGTAGACGCAATAAAAGTCGAAAACATCTTTATAATGTTGTTCTATAAAAATGTACGGGAAATAAAATATTTGGCATTCTACTTCGTAAGTGGTTTGATTTATTTGCTGATGGTACCAAGTCCTATACTCTACTATAGCCTCGGCCAATAGAAAAAGATGAATCATCAGAATTTAAACTAATTACGGGCGGGTAAGTAAAAAACCTGCTATATAATGTAGCTTGAATTGAGTCAGTTGGTTCGAATCCATCATAAAATCACAAAGATCATGTTTTTTTTATGGGAACTGTTGCTTGTGGTCGGCCAGTAATGTAAGTTTGATTAGAATTGTATGTTTTTGCTATAGTTTTTAGGCAGACCTAGAAAAAAAGTGCTTCGTTCTTTGAACTTGATTTGAGATTAGACTGAATGTGCTAAACAAAATTTAATATTTTTCTTCCAAAAGACACACAACCATTTTGTTATTTACAGAGACATAAAATTATATTATAGTGGAAATATGAGAACGTTATGATTTGCTCAATTTTTGACTTTATTTCAGATTTGAATATGAACAGAGGCATTTATAGGTTGTAATTAAATACCTATGTACCTAATAATAAAAAAAAAACGTTACAATACATTTTCATATTGTTTTTGCATTAACTTACGTTACAGTTCATGAAATCCTGCGCAAATCATTAAACAAATGAAATTGAAACAATTATTAAGTAAATCACATTATGTCAAAACTGATTTATTTACAATAGTTATTTTCCATTGTAGTTCCACCCAAGAATGTCAAAATCATTAGAATACGTAACAATAGAAATCGATATTAAAAGACAATGACCGAAACTCGTACCAAGAATTCTCATGTTTCAAGATCAAAATGTTATAGTCTCAGACCAAATAAAAGTAAAGACAGAACTCTGCGAACAGCAAACTGAGGCCGGTCAAACTACGCCTCGCCGTGTACATACACAATACACGCACACACGTACAACATACTACGCGTTGGTCTTAAACTTTTTATTTGGTCTGAGACGTGTGTGCGTGTATGCGAGGCGTAGTTTGACCGGCCTCACTTTGCTGTTCGCAGAGTTCCGTCTTTACTTTTAATTTGGTCTGAGGTTATAGTAATTATTTTCATAATCTTTTACTACATTATGGGTCTGGGATTTGATTTTTGAAGAAAGAATTTAATTTAAAGTATAGAAGCATGAATATTGTTTTACTCCCTTTGATTTGGACATTTCGCCTGACTTCACATCGTAGAGGTTTCATTACAATACCAGTAGGTGTTGAGGTTGCCTGGTTTTGAGGTAATTTTCGATTTTATAAAATTACTCCAAAACTCGGATTTAGTTTACAAAAAGAACTTTTGTAGGAGTTAATATGATAAATGTAGACAATAAAAACAAAGTTTGATGTTGACACAATTTGGTACGGGATCCATGAACAAGATCCTTTGAATATAAATTGATTAAATGCGGAAACTAGTTAAATCGTTATAAAATTGACACATTTAGAATTGAGAAAATATTAATAGATTTTGATTTTTTTACTTAGTTGGTTGATTCAGTATAAAATTCTTGGTAAATTAGATGGACTACGAATCGTTTTAATAAAAATAAAGTTAATCTTTATTTTTGGTTTTCTTAATTATCTCTTTTAGACTTATAGACACAGCACTATTTCCCGAAAGCCTGTTAATTCATGTGTTGCTCACTATTTTATTTTAAGCACAAAAAGTTATATAATATTTTTTTTTTTAAGTTTAGAAAAACTATCGACATCGCTGCCCATTCCACTAAGTTATAAGATAGTCAAATTATACTTTACAAGGCCTACTTTAACAGACATAGGAATCGCATTAGAAACAAGATACGTTTTCTAGATAATATTTTATGATGGATAGATTGTTCGAAATTATTAATTTAGTTGTGTTATGCCCTTTAACACAACAATGATTATAATTATAGGTATTCTGAAATTTTAGTTTTAGTTGACGTTATGGTGGGGAGCAGTGGTGGCCCAGCGGTGGGGGCCCCGACTTACGAACAGTGAGTCGTGGGTTCGAACCCAGTCTTAGAACCAAAAACATCGGAGACATGTGACATCTACCAACCCACACTGGGCCCGCGTGGTGGATTATAGCCCATCCCTCTCCTAGAGAGGAGGCCTGAGTCCCTGCAGTGGGAACATTATAGGCTGATGATGAGAATGATGACGTTATGGTATGAAACAAAAAAAGGAATTCACATCGTAACAAGCTTTTCTTTATTAAATACACGCCTAAAATATCCGAAGGGTTAGGTAGATGGCTGCGGCATATTGGAAGAGATACCGCGGCCTCGACATAAAGGGCTAAGAAGGAACATGGGTGGGTTTTAGTCAGTAGAAGTCTGACACTCCCTTTCGCTCTGCCCTAGAGCGGGAGTGGTTATTTGACGATTTCCGAACACCAAAAAAAAGGGGGTTAGGTAGATGTGCAACGAATACCTAGTACCTAGATCCACATTTCGCCACTTATTTTCCTACTCTTCCGCTATTATTTTCTGATTAATTTCGTTGTGGAATCCAAGACAGTTAAATCGTTTCTGTGGGACTTCGTCGGGCTTCATAATCTCGGCGCTATTCTTTTGGTCGCCACTGTTGATTCTGGCTTACAGGAGTTACAGTGGTTTGGGAATAGAGTGGAGGGCTTATCCCAAAAAAAAAACACGTTTCGCTAGTTTTGTTAAAGTCCCATGTAATGCAATTTCAAATATGTTTTAAACTTCCGAAGAAAAGTGAAAAGGTATAGATAATCAATAAAATTATGAATAATTTAATAATTCATTTAATGTGTAGTCGTTAGCGATAGTGAATTATTGCATAACACAATCCATTGCTCATACCGACCGATTTTCTTTTGTTTATAAAAAGAAAGTGTTAAAGTTTGCGTTGACATAACTTGAGCTTTTCTCTTTGTAATGTAAGAAGTGAATGGGTGCTCGATTGTTTTGAATGGCGAACTATAAGATCCTCCTGGAGGTCTAAAATGGCCACTTTAGCAGATCATAATATGAATTGCCTTAAAAAGCGTAAAATGGACCTTTCATAATAGTGCGTCTGTGATAATTTAGGAAAATAGTTCGTATTAGGACAATAATATGAATTGCGTGAAAATTGTCACTAATGCAGATACTATTATGAAAGGTTCATTTAACGCTTTTTAACGCAATTCATATTAGGATCTGCTAAAGTGGCCATTTTAGATGTTCTGGGGGTCTATCTATCGAAAATCTATCTGACGTAGGTACGAATTAGATTTTTTTGGTGAAATACCCTATTCCCTTTAGCACCCGATTGTTAAAGATTCTTTCACAAAAAGTTTGTTTAGGCTTTCATTAAACGACTTACACTTAAAACATTTGGCTGGCTGTAGAAATATGGATGTTTAGTTGCAAATTCCAATCAGACCCGACACCGTTCAGTTTTTTATACCTCGCTATAAAATTACTCGATTCGCTTCATAAGGCGTCGACCCTCACACGAATCGTATGTTTTAATGAGTTATATATTATAGGATTGACGTACTAAATATTCAAATCCGATTACAAGCTTCTTTGTAAGGAAAATTCTTTGTGTGAGTAACACAAGTATACGATACGATAAAAATTCTTAGACCATCTTAGATTTTGACGTTTTATATGAATTATGTTCTCTATAAATAATATTAATTATAGGGTTATAAATAAAGGATTTTTTCCTACTTCTTTGAAGTTGTTTTTGCTTTAAGTTATTTTTTTACTACAAGTAACCCATTGTTATTACCATAAGCAGCAAAAGATACTCTAATAAAACCCATCAGTTCATCTGTCATGTACTGTCCGAGACAGCGATATATTATTTGTCTGTTATCTTAAAGTACAATCAGGAACGACCACTACTTAGACATAACTCAACAAATGGCATTCGTTTGAACAGTCGTCAGCCAACGTTTTTTCATCATAAGTGTACATGAGCTTGAAAGTATAATCACCTTTTACTTATTAATCAAGATATAGAGATTTCTTAGAAGCCGGAGCTAGCTACGATCGAGAAACTTTATAAATATTCCAATTCTCAGTATTCGGGCGGATACGGCCACAGTCGGCTTAACATCTGCAACTTGAGTTACACCGGCTGCTTGTTACGTGCATACAAATTAACTGTATAACATACTAAGCGCAGTGTTCTAGAAAATTGAAATGTGCAGGAAAGCGGCACTTTGATTATTATTAACTCAGTAAAAAATAGTCATAATTACAGTGAGTGTATGCATGATGATCTGTAAGAAATAGACCACTTTATAACTTCCTGTGTGTAAAAAGCGATTAGAGGATAATTTCAGGAGGATGAGTGGTCGCTTTTACGAGTGAAGTAATAGTATCGTACTACAGTCTCTAAATTATGATGATGATAGTGGTCGACAGTGAAATAAGTTGGAAAAATATGACGTACCTGTGGTCTCTCAAGTGATCCTGTCTTCTGAAAGCTTTCCCGCAAATGTCACAGGAGTAAGGTCTCTCATCGGTGTGGGTTCTTTCGTGGATCAGCAGATTGTACGACTTGGTAAATTGGCGGTTACAGAATTTGCAAATAAACTGCTTCTTCGGTCTTGAGGCGCGACCTGGCGCTCTCAATAGTCGCCTGTCCAAATGTGGGTGCATTTGATGGGGACCAGCCCCAGGAGGGAAAAGACCTGCCCCAGGAAAAGTAAAGCTGCCCGCAGCGGTTGGTGATGGTCCTGGAGCGCCAAGAAATGGCCCAGGTGGACCATAAATGGGCGGTTGTGACGACCCATCAGACATCATGCCTTCCATAGATGATGCTCTGTGGTGTGGGAGTAACATTGCCGCCGCAGCCTCACGCAATGCTACTTCTTTCCGTTTCTCCACCATCATAGCCATTAAATCAAATGAGTTTCTCTTAGGAAAATTTCCAGACGCTCTGTCCGGAGAACCTTTAGCGGGTTCTGTTCTCTCTCTTTCCATCATTCTCTCCCTTTCAATAATTTCTGACGGTATCAAAGCTGGATGCATTTCGTTAGGGTAGATTACAGGGTGCATAGACCGAGTAGGTACAACAGGAACAAAGGCCGAGGTCTCGCGGTGAGATGAGGTAAGTAAGGAACCTGTTGTCATCTGACGATGGTAAGGCAGGGGAGGTGATTCAAAGTTTCCAGAAGGATTTCTGCCACTTGAAGAAGGGCGCTGTTGGGCTCTTTCAGCTGAGCTAGCGAGGAACTGATCATGTCTGGACCTTAGAGGTGCTGCGACTGGCGTTTCATTGACAGGGCGAGGTGTGGACGCCCTCGATACTACTGCTCCGGCGTTGTCCGACATCACGGTTTCAAAAACATCTGGAAATAAAATAAAGTTGTAGTCATGACTTTAAATTAAAAAGCTCTCATATTACATCCTAAAACACAATCATTTTTGTTGGTAACTCTATATCTAAATAAGAAAAACCACACACAATTATGGGAACCAAGGAAGCCATTACAAGAAACAATTTTGCTATATTAATAAAAAATCCATTCCCCCTGAAAACATAATTAAACCTTCGCTTACCATATATTATATAGACAAACATTAATGATAAACTCGTCAATTAACAAAATTTTAATATAACTAACGTAGATTCTTATCTCAATCTTTCATTTGATCAGAGAAGAGATAACAGCTCTTAAATATTATTCCATTTACCATCCCACGACTGATGAACATTTAGATTTATGGATCGAGAAACATGCTTAATTAAGCAGCCCTGCATTGTTTCACTATATTAGCATAAAACATAAATTCTCACCTAACAGATGAATCGGAATCAGATCATTCGTTACCATGCTTCATTTACATCTTATTGATTTCAAACTGTTTTATGGATCAGTCCGCCATGGGATACATTTTGTCGTTAAAACCAATGTTAATTAGTGACGCCATATTCAATTAAGTAATGTTGGGTTCGGTGATTCTCGTGTGAATCTCAGACACTTCAAGTGGTACCCCAAAAACTTGTTTATTTTAAAAATAAATTGCAGTAGTATGATTTCGTGTATTTGCATTCATTCAAACGATTCGCCGCTTCCATATATAAGAAAAGTAAATGCATAAATAAACATCTTTAAATAGGTATAAACCATTACCAATGATACGTGATTTTGAGGAATTTTGTTACCTAAATCTTGCCTTGATTTCATTAAGATCTCTAAAACAAGATTGTTCATTCAATGTATAAAACTAAGCAGACAAAATCGAATTAAAATATAATATCGATCTATATCTTTAATATGCTTCTAAGATTAACACTCTAAGCTCCAAAACGTTTTGTTCGGATTTTTATTTTTAAAAGAATCTAGTTTTCTCATGCATCATTCATCAATTTATACTTTTGTATAAGTTTTAAGCTTCTGGTGATATCAGTAAATGTTAATGAGTACCGGATTTGGTCACAGTATCGACATTAGTGTCATGGCTTGATTTATAATGGACTGTTCTTTGATTTGATTTTACAATAAAATTTAGGCAATTTGCTTTAAAATTTATTATTATTGTGCTTAAAATCCCCATGTTGACCTCAGGTAAATGGTGGTTGGAGTCAATAAAATTGCGTCTTATGCTTTAAATTATGCTTATAATCAAATTAGTTTAAATGGGTTTTATGTTCTATACTTTATTTATTTTGAGAGGAATTCATTTTGTAAATTTATCATTTATTCTCTTTTCTTCCTCAGTGTATTTGAAAATATGGTTTGTAAGCGTATAAGCTTTCTTCTTGCACGTGAGAATCATCTTATATCCTAGTCACCATCATTATCGTTATCATAATTTTCTTGCCCTTGCCCTTGAGGTCAGTGCATCATATCGTCTCTTCTTTCCTAAATATCTTTAACTCGTCACCTCAGCATTCACCTCCTCTGTAGCCAAATCTTCATTCACACAGTTCATCCATCGTTTCGTTTGCCTTCCTCTATTCTTATAGCCGTCTACATTTATACTTAATAAATTTTCCTAATTCTTCCTAAATCCCAGTAACCCCTTCAAATAAATTGTTAAATTAAATTAATGTCATGTTTCAATCAAAGGGGGGTATCTCAGTTATGTTGTAAACCCCCTTAGTATTTTGATAGTTTTGTGTTTCATTCGTAGGTATGTGTATTTTATTAGACCGATCACACTATACAATATTTGTACAGATCTAATAAAGTCACATACATTGCTATTCCGAGATTTACGAGCCATCCTATTTCCATTTGAGATGAGCAACATGGTATGACAATAAAACAGTTTAAACTCGTGCGCAGCGTGTGTTTTCCTAAAGTTTCCGGCGTCTGTCTACTTTATATGCTGTTCTCTAGTATTGGTCGTTTACTTTTTGTTGTTGTTAGGCTTTTTATGTTCAAAGTTACTGGTGCCGTTAAAGTTTTCTTTGTGTCTGTCTCTGTAAGTGTGGGATTTTCATGACTTTGCACTTCGTATGAGGAAACCTGTATACATTTAGGATAATATGGTAAGCTTTTTTTTTTTTGATTCTGAAGTGCTTTACACCGGAATGTGTCTGTTAATTAGTGTTTTGGTTTTAACATAATTATGTTTCTCACAATTTTTACAAAAGAAGTAACTATTTACTCACGGTCTAGAGTATCCAGTTAAGTTCCGAAACAAGACGGAAGCCAACTCTTATTTTCTGTGTTCTGAGTTCGTTTGGGTGATCGGTACAGATATATTTTTTTTTAAACTTGAACGATTTACTTTATTCTGGGCCAAAATTAATTGAGACCATTAGTTTGAAATCAAACTAAATCGCTTAAACGTTTTATGGTAACTATATACTCGGACTCACCTATCATAAGTATAACTAACTAATAAATTTTGATTGCATACCGGTTATTTTAATCTTATTGTTAAGATTACGAGTATGCCATGCGTAGATGTTATATACGGCCGGATTAAGAATCATGATGCTTCAATCCAACATAATCTTACTCATAAAAACACATTTTATTGCCCTGCCCATCATATTTTTAACATCAGAAAAACCTAGCCGTCATTTATAGCAACTACAAAAGATTAATCTCAAATTCAATTTATTCAACCGAGATCGAAAAAGGTGTACCAAGCCCGCATTTCACTGCTCGCTGCCCGTTCTACCGTAAAAGCCTCTGATTTTGTTGCTATCCTTCTTACACCTACATCCATGATCTTATGTCTTTCTCGCACTCGAGCCGCCTGATCGAATTTCTACCATCTTACTTGCACCGAAGCAGTAAAACTACTTTTATCTCTCTTTCGGTTTGAAAATTTAGTGATATGAATATTTATGTGGACATTGCAGTTAGTAATGGAGGTTGGGATGTAATACCGGTCATTTCAATAACATAAAGCTTTTAAAAGGAATACTTTAAAGTGATCTCCTTGGAAATTTAAATTTCTCGTATTGGGAATACGTGTGTTTACAACTCTGTAGAGATACGGTGGTATCTCTATGTGCGTGATATGTGAAGTCCGTTTGACTGTTGATCTCGTATGTTCGATACGAGGAAGAAATGTTTAAAGTTTATGTAAGAAATAAGGTTTAAATGTACCATTCTTCTCCTTATTTATTTTTTGTATCTGAAGTCATTTTGGAAAGAATGTAACTGACCTCTATTTTGCTGTTGAAAGAAAGTTATATTTATGTATGTTAAAATTGGTTCATTTCATCGTTGTCGTGAACCTTACATCCGAATAAAATTTCTGATCCCCAAGATACAGATTAACGTCTAGTTTGGGGATCACCGTTCAAAAAGGTTATTATTAAATAATTTAAAATTTGAAATTATTTGAAATTTGAATGCAGCATGTTTCATGCTGTCGGAAGCAAAAAAGGGATTATCATTTAGAAAAATATCGTACAATGGCATGGTATAAAATCTATCCCTGAGAACTTGCTTACTTTACAATCTCATACTTTAACACAGCATTGGGATATACACAGCCTCCTATACATTGCCAGTAAAACTCCTACCCAGGAAGGCACTTTAATACTATCTGTATTATCACGGTCTTAAGCATACATATTTATATTTACGATCACTGAGTGTCTTTCATTACATTCAGCTACTTACATCGTTACTTTGTACATCCAACCTGTTTGTCACTAAGTATTGACTTTGCAACATTATGTATTTGATTGTTTATGACTTCTACGGCCACCGATTACTACTAGAATCTGCATATATTTATGTTTAGTTCTATGTGTCGTAGGCGGTAATCTTAATATTTTCCCCGTCTTCAGTCAGAACATACATTCCAACTACCCTTACTTTCATACATACCCGTCTATATTTTTATTAAAATTATTTCCACAGTACGTCTGTCTGGTGTGCTATTCTTTGATTTCTCCCTCTCCTTTGAGAGTTGATTAAGGAACTTCTCGGAGCCTACTTGCTTCAAAACAAATAACTTACGCTAAGACCTTCCCTTATTGTGTCTGCGTTAATGACGTGTCCAAAGTGAAATTGAATTTACGAGAGTAGAGACTTTGATTCAGACAATCACAATGTTATTGTTGAGGAAGACAGGTTTTTAGGTGGTCAGGTCTTGGTACTTCTTGAAAGTACAATTCTGTTTTCTTTACAATCTCACAGATGTGAGAGATCTTTGAATGCCTATTGGTCTAGAAAGCTATCAAATCATTAATCAGCCTTACCCAAATACAATAGTTTGATAGATAAATACATCCAGAAAAGAAAACACGATTATAAAGCCACATGAAAAAACAATCCTGATGGATCAAAGATATTGTACAGTTTTTGTAAAAATAACGCTTAGCTATGCAAAAATCAAGAAAAAATCACAAGACAATAGAAGTTTTGTAAAACCCAGCAATTAAATTGAGTTTTTTCCACGGTTTCATTCGCGTAGTAATACAAGTTTCGACAAAATTATTGATCCGTTATGATTGAGTAACAAAGAAACATTCTTTCTCCCATGGGAACTAACGAGAATTGAGGATATGGAGTTTTTATTTTATGGGGTTTTGTTAATTATTGGTACTTCTATACTTTTTGGGTGATCTTTGTCTCTTTGGTTAGTATTGTTTTTCTTCCACGGACTGGCGTTTTCTGTTTATTTGAGATTTTATAAAGTGTAGCATTGGTTTTCAGAACCTACGTATATTCTGAAAACCGGGCCATTTTCTAGATTCCCTAAGTTTTGTACAACTTAGACATATTTTTTAATGTAAATGAGCGTATTTATGAAAATTTAAATGTTACTCTCTTAAACATTGCAGAAGTCAAAGAAATGTTTTTCTTAAAAGCATGATTAAAACGCCCATTTAAACTATCACTTCATACCGTTTACAAGTAACACCTACTAATTCAACCAGCCAAGGACTCCAACAATTTTGAACTCAACTCTTAGTAGCCTTCAATGAACACGTGTCTAGGCGGCACCTTTCAAGTAATTTCGAACTGTCAGTTACGTAAGACGATCAAAATATATTGAAATTTATGGATCGAGATACACGCCTAATAATTAGGCCGGCTCTTCTCATGACACCACCAATTCACACTGAATATTTCATTGCGATCTCTATATTATTCAATAAGATGAAATCATTAGTATTTTAAAATGAATATTCATTAAATTTTAATGTTAACACCGGGTTGAGAAAATTATGAGGTTTTTCAATTAGATGAACAAATATTGCGTTTACCTCTTGCTCAAATGATATCAAATAATGTTTTGTTTCTTAATGTGCGTCGTGAGACGTGTCCGCCTTTTTGTTTAACAATTACGGAGCGACTATCGATGGTTTTCCTTCTTTTGTATCTTCTTTATATAATAATAATTGAAATCTTACTTTCCACTTGTCGTTATTGTTACTTTTTTCAATTAAAGCTATCGAAAACACTACGCATACTATAAAGAAATCGATTTTAGTCGCCAGTTGAAATTTTTTGTCACACTCAAATTTTCACAAACTCTTTTGAGACAAAAAAAATTGCTACTCTTGAGTTAAACTCTAGTTTGCCTCTCCAACAGTGAAATACATTAAATCCTGTTTCTAGATTCGTCGCACTCGGGCTTATCTGAAATCAAGTCGGCATTTCGAGGAAGTTTAAAAAAATGGCGCTTAACTGTTGGCTGTTACGCGAAAACAAGTGTTACTTAGTTTGATGCACGATGATAAACTGCAATATCTGATTATCAGTATAATGAATCTCTTTGATGTTTACCGATGGCTAATTGCTTTTAGTTTTGTTCATGAATTATTCGAATAACTTGAAATTTACTTAAGGAGAGTTTAAGGAAAATATGTTTGTCTTTACTGAATTTTAACCACTTTGGGGGATCCTGTTTTTAATAAGCATTAACATTCAATTTTAACTTTGCAGGCTCACTTATTTGGTCAAAAATCTAAATCCATTGAATTCACAATTTCATTATCAGTAGGTTCATCAGTTTTTATATCGTCGTTCTGTCTGTAATCAATGTCTCTCTATGAAAACAAGTACGATCAAAACATGCAACAAGCAAAGTAAACTTACTTAATTACCTTTTACCACAATCTCTAAGTAATACTACCACCAAGAGAAAGCCGCATCCATCATTACCAATCAGAGTTATAGGCAGCATTGGTTCAACATCGACTGTTAACCGTTTTGTGTTCTCAGGCCTTGTGTTTCTTCTATTGACACTCGATAATGGTCAATCAAACTACAGTTAGTAGTGTATAGTAATTCCCCTTTACCACCACAAAAATACAAAATACTTGGAAATTGTTAAGGTTTATTGATGTTGTATTGCGGCATCCATTTTCGGTGTCGCAAGGTTCCGATAAGTATCATTCCCTGATTAGATTACTTCGCTATCTCTTGATGGTGAAGATTAACTACTATTTGCAGAACAATTAAAACCTTCCGACGTTTCTACTGTGTTACCGTTGCGTAATGTTTTCTTACTCTAGGCTGTATTATGGTGGTTTTATGATCGAGAAATGCTTGCTATTGGCAAACAGCTCATGCAATCGAAATGTGAAATGGATCATAATATGCTAGTTCTACATTTTCATCGTCAACTTTTTCTTTAAATTTTTCAGTTCTTTACAAATCAATATCATGTCGCTTCTAACGCTAGAGTAAATACGTCACATCTCTGGAACCATTAACATTCCTACGCGTGTAAGCATGCCATCACCGTCACTAAAGAATTTTATCCTTATGCAATTTGATGTACTGAGTTGGACTTATATTTCTCTTAGATAGACACGTTAACTTTCGTAAACTGAGTGACAAGAACATATTTAATAGCAAAATAATCTTAAGCAAAATTATCTCAAAAATTTTGTTATCATGAGTCCTTGCAATTTGTTGGAATGTTTTCATCTCTAGTAAATTTCAAAAACGTTTGTGTTGCTAATACAAAATAAGACTGTTGGACGTTGCTATACCTGCTTACGTGTATGTAAGTTATATGCAAAATAATATCTATAATTTTGATATAACTAAACATTTCTTTCATTCTAAGGCGTCTAATAGAACAACTTGACTTGTTAGTCGATCTGCATTTCGAATCGTAGTCAAGGCTTACCCATCCCATCAGTCGGATCTAAAATGTAATTAGCTTTTATAGCGATTTTTATTATGTTTCGTTGATTGGATGTTGTAAATTTCGCTATTATGACCAAAGTCGGTGATCAGAACTGAACCTCTTAATTGATTTTGTAATTATGTAAGTTTAAGGCTGCAGCAGTGGAGTCTTGTTCAAGTGTTAGGGTTCTGCATAATTTCCTCCTCGAAAATTGGTACAATAGACTTTAAAGCCTAATAGAAAATTAAGATGAAAATTTCTTCCTATCTGAGTTTCCATATGACCAAACCTTTAAGTGCCGCAATCGCATATGAATAATAACATAAGGAAGTCATTTCAGATGGCAATGTAAGTAATAACTCGAGCCACACACGCTATTTTGACCTGCTCTTCTATTGATATAGGGTTGAAAGTCTCAGGCTAGAATGTTGCACCTGGTTTATTTCAGTATGTTTCTATACACGTGGAAGTGCGTACAGTAATTACTAATAACAAAATGATTATAGATGAAAACATTTAAGAGCATGCAGTGAAAAATTTATAAAAAACTTAAAGATTAATTAATATAGTTAGCAGTCCACATGTGCATGTTTAAGCTACAGGAAACGCATTGAAATTGATAAATAGATTCGTGGCCGATACTAAAATGATATTGCTGTAGTTGGAGATATTAGTCATTGAACTAAAAGTCGGTATCAAAGTGGAAGGGAAAAAAGTCTCTACAAGTAGGCACGCGTCAAAACAATAGGTTCTGGCGTTCGAAAATCCATGTAAAGTAAATCCTTTAAACAATTACAAGTTAGTTACTGCTAAGCACGGTGGCAGGAAGCATTAAGTAAACACCACTGTAAAATAGAACAATAGAGCAAACCACAGGCCCGTTAGTTCCCAGAATTGTTTTTGTAAACCATATGCGTTGAAAACAATAACATGAGGGGCACGCGATAAAACAGGTAGCGAAGCTCACCCAGCCTACCCAATTTATTCCACATCCGCTGTATTAAATTACAAAAATCGTAAAAAATCCACTCACAAGGCGGTTGGGCGATCAATCGTCCGATCTGTCGAGGTCCAACCCTCCGGTAGTCAGGTAGTCACCCGCAAAGTTTACAAACTGGCGTCCGCATGCGTACAATGGCTGTCCATTGCAATTTTTTGTCACATTTCACAGTCCAACCGCAGTAGGTGGCGTTGAGACAGGTGAATAGGAGATTAGTGGAAGCGAACACAACAATAGACGCACTGTACAGGCCATAAAACAGTTAATAGAGACTGAACGAAAATGTTATTGCCGTAGCTAAACTGTCACTTGGTCACTTGGTCTCACACGATAATAATGCACTTTTAGTTTGTTCACTGTAATCCTTGGCAAGGTTCAGGTTTTTTTCACTACACTTTTTTTCAGTATGGCATCACCGTGCGTTGAGGCTGCGCGTGCGCATGGCGCGCGACTGGAGGGAGTTGAGCGCGCGTACTACCGTCGGCCGTCGTCAGAGGCAGTAGCGCTCCTGTAGCGTTGCCCCCCTCCCCGCCGCCCGCGCCACCCGCGTCTTCACCGCTGCCCCACCGAAGCCTTCATACTGTTTTTACTTTGGGAGTGATAAAAAAGGGAAGGATATCGATGAATTGTTTATTTTTCGTGTTAGTAGCTTATAAGTCGTGTAAATTAACACCGCCCTCGGACTTTGTATCGTGCTTCATGAATTTCGTCTGCAGACGCTAATTGATAAATGTTTTTAGTACTTATTATGCTTTTTGAAAAAAGTTTTGGTTTTATTATTCTATTTCACTTTATGTTTTGCAAAACCAATATTACTTATTGGTTAAATCTATTAAATTAGCAAATTTTGCTGATTTAATAGTTTTGGGAAATGAACAAACTTTCTGAGAAATAGAGGTCTGTAAAACAAAGTCGCCTTCAATTTTATTTTTAATATTTATTACAACAAAATCTATTCATACAGTCACATATATTATTAAAAAAAAAAACTGACTGATACTATTTAAAATAAAACATTTTAGATTAATATTACAAGTTAACAGAAAATATTTTTGTATTTGGCAACATCCACAATAAAATCTGGCACAATTTCTTTGGCATGATTAAAAAAATAATCAATACAATGATTTTGACAAGAATAAATAGTAGGTATGATTCCTTTGTTTTCCTGATCCACTTATTTACTGAACACATTACAATATATATTAGATATATCATTTATACAATATATATAGTTGATAAATCTATGAATTACCAATAAACCATAAACTTTAAAGTTTGAACAACGTGCGTTTATAAACTTGCGATACATAAAACAAAAAAATATATAAAATATTATAATTTTACACTTCTAAGTAAACATTCACTAATTTACAATAATAGCTACTCTATAAGCTTTTAACCGACTGTGTTACAATCAAGTCTTTTAATTTATTATTTAAATACATATTATATTGAGCTTTTACTGATTATTTATATACAAGTCATCAACATGCATTTTATTTTTCTCCCTATTATATTTTATCATTTTAATGCACAATTTAAGTCACCTAGTATGGACCACATTCTAAAGGGGATTATACCAATCAATAATTTTATTATATTTATTATTCATATATAACTATTACATTTATAATATTTTGAATAATACAAAATGATTTATAAATACTGTAACCCTTCATAAAAATATTGATATTTACAACAATTGTAAAGAAAGTATAATAATTCAAGACTTACGTAAAATTATACGAGCTTATTTGTAAATAATTATTCAAAAATTCACAACACTGATAATTATAATCACCATTTTAACTATAGGGTTACAGATACACGACAAAATTAATTACATTATAATATTCAATGGGTTGTGCTTTTTAGGGTAAATTCTAACTACGACTTAATATTTACTAACAAATTGGCACATCAATAATGATATCTACTATGTATTTATTTACCTAATGTATCTACGTTTCACATCTATGTAATAAATATTATGTAACTATTAGTAGGAATATTAATTCATCTTATTTTACCGTCTTAGATTTCATCATCAATATATTATTTATATCGTTACGAAATTACGATGTCAGTCGTTACTTCTAAGTTCTCGTATCATTAGCCGTGCTTCAGTTGATTAAATATTTGAATTGCTGATAATTATCATTTGTTATTCATCATTTTTAACCCTTTCGTCTCCAAGAATGTAAATGGGTAAAGGTATACTGTATTAGGAATATTTTATTGAATTATTTATTTTTCCATTTTAGTCTCATATTCATCAGTCGTAATATCTGGTGTATAAAAAGACATTTTTAAATATTGATTTTAGCCATTAACATCATTGATATATTATTTTTTTATTTTATATTTAGAATAACATAGATTAAAGCTATGCATTTAATTAATCATGTATCATTTTCGATGCGTCGTTGCCGTGATAACTATTTTAAATATTTTTAGCTTTATCAAAAAAGTAATTTTATCAATACTACATCTGAATATTATTTCTGTAATAATAATTTTGAAACAGATTTATATAATTTAACTAATTTGCTCGGATTAAAGGTACAAAGGGACGGGACACAATGTCATTAGTGATACTCTCTTTAATTATTTTCGATGAAAATTTTGAAATAAAACGAATGATTTCGAGCACATTATGTGTGCCAGTGAACTCAGATAGCGTGTTCAATTCATTTCTCATAGTGCCGTCTGCACGCTAGGCCGAGCAAAATTCGAAAATTGCCATGTGAAATCTCACAATTAAATGGTTGAAGGCGCTAAGTTTTAGTGTCGTTATAGGATAGGTTTTTAAAATACTTGTAAGCTGTTGTTTCCAATCCCATTCATAGAGAAGTATCAGGTTGTTAAAATTGATTGGATCTATTATTTTTGGTATATTTTTCTTCCTCTAAGTTTCTGTTATATTCTGAACATAAAAAATTGGAAACACATTTAATTTTAACATCACGCCTGTTATCCACGATAGGTTAGGCAAAAGTGCACCTATTTACAAGTTGTGTTGATGCCCCATGTAATAAGGGGCGAGCCAGTTGCCGTAAACCGGACACAAATCCAAACTACTCAGAACCCAAAAATACTTTGCCAGACCTGAGAATCGTGAGCCCGTCGAGGCTGCGGTTGGACACAAGTTACCGCGGCCTCGACATATAGGGCTAAGAAGGAACATGGATGGTTTTTAGTCAGTAGAAGTCTGACACTCCCTTTCGCTCTGCCCAAGAGCAGGAGCGGTTATTTGATGATATCCACCCGACAAAAAAAAAAGCATCGAACCCAGGACCTGATGCTCAGTAGTGTCTCTTGCGACCACTAGACCACATTTTTTGCAATAGGGTATTTCACCAAAAAAATCTAATAAGTCCGTCAGATAAATTTTCAAAAAATAATGAACACATTTTTTTTATTTTTTCACATAAACAAAAGGTGAAGACGATACAGTGCTTTAAAAAGTCGTATCAAGTCGTATGACGTCACAAGGTTAGTACGTTTTTACCCACGAAGTGACGTCAAAAACCTCCACTCATGATCTTTGACACGTTTTATTTTCGTCATTTCTTATTAATTTGATAAAACAAAAAAACACGTACCCAATATTATTCGAAAATCTAACAGACTAATTAGATTTTTTGATGAATTAATACCCTATTTTAAACATCGTTTCTGAAAATAGGTATAAAGTTGGTTGATTATTAGTTTCACGTCTTTGCAGCATACATAACTGGCGAAATATGCGTGTACTATTTAGGAACACTTCTACCTAACCTTTCGGGATTACTGTCGTGATATTTTGTGTTATGTGCTTACGATAAATGAATATCAAAAAGAAACTTAACTGAGTTTGCAGTTTGTAGGGATGGGTCTAAAATTAATAAGCTGCTAAAATAACACTTCTAATTTTTTTTAGTGTCAACATCAGTTAAATAAGTTCTGGGATAGCTGTTAAATATAGCAGTCACAACTGACAACTTGTTTGCTGCTGAACATTCATACATACAAGCCATTCTTTTGGCTTTTGATTATTATTTACCGGAGACAAGTTTCTGAGGCATAATACTTGATTGAATTCGCCATTTCGGTATCCAAAAAAAGGTTCAAAATATTAAAGTCGACATTTTATGGAAAGCAAATTCTGATATAATATTACGTAACACTGAAGTGAACCTGCGCAATATTATCAAACTTAAATATTACTCTGACATAGGGATATGTAAATCAGTGTGAAATACTCTTTATCCTTCATAAAACGTAAAACGTTCCAACCCGGAGGATGTTCTGAACTGATTTATTGATTTAATTTATTTATTTACTAGTGATTGTCGGCTTTTTCCTGTATAGTTAATAGTCGCGATTAACTTGGCTACCGCGATTCTGAAATAATTTGTTTCAAAGATAACGCTGTAGTACTTTTGTCACAAATAGGATAACTCGTATTTTTCCAAAATGATAACCTTCATACTTTTCTATCAATGGGAACAAAAAACTAGTCAAATGAACATAATAAACTCAAAACATGGAATAACAATGAATATATTTAATACAGCTAAAATTATATAAAATCATATGAATCTTCCGAGGACAGGGCTCGTCGTCAACCAGCTTTCATCCATCTATCTATGGAGAACTCCAAAGCGGCCATCCATCTGGGAACACACAAAATGTCAGTTCTTTAAATTCTTCTCCATGTATTATCCATCATTATCAGCCTATAACTGTAGTAACTGCGGTACATTTCATCATCTGCCTAGCTTTTTCCAGGTCGGCTTCTAGTCTAACCAAATGCTGCTGAAGAAGCGACAGCCTGACAGGTCTCCACACCCACAGAGTTTGTACTGGGTAATACAATATCCCTGGAGTTTCGGGCCACTGTCTGCCTGTGACGACTGTCAAGGATCTTTAAATGATAAAAAAAGGGCTTAACTAGATTTCAGAGGGAAGGAACTCGGGTTGGTCACCCATTCATAGAGCAACCCTGCCAAGTGCTGCTTTACCTGGAGCATCGACTATTTTGTAATTTTCTCTATTATTCAGTTTAATTACACCACCCACGATACAGGAGAAATTCTTAGTGTTTGTCACTTAGATATTTAATAAAATTTGTGAATAAATTCATAAGATTCATGACGTGCATTTTATCACAATTACCTCACTGTTACTCCGCTACCTTATGAGTATATTGCAAATTCTATAAGCAAAACTACGAATTAGCTAAAGCTTCTAGCTGACAATGGGGTGCGACGACCTAACTGAACCAAAATTTTCCTGCTCTTAAAATGGTCAACGAAAACGTTGCGAAAATATCGGTATGTAATTACAGACGCAGCACATCAAGCTACCAGATACAGTAAAATATTCCCAATCAACATTGACCCTAATGTTTTAGTGATGTTTAAAATTTGAGAACTCAATAAACACTTTTAAGCTTACCACACGATTATGCTTCACCAACTTTTGCCTGCGTGATTACACAGTGCACACGGTAGGTACATCGCGCGTATGACTGTGGACTGTGGTGAAGCCTGTGCGTGTGGTAGGGCCATTTGATCAACCTGGGAATCGGACTAAACTAGACCAACGCAGTAACTTGCAATCCGAAGAATCTTTTACTCATTATTTTCACCACAAACGATGATTACAAGCACAGACTCTAAAGCTCTTTGCATTGTTGACAGCACTTCGCGGCATCCCTATCGGGTTAACCCATCTGGTAGGGGTTTTACCAATTAAAGAACGTTGACACTCTTCCGTTAATCAAATGATCGGCCATCAGATTGGGCCAGACAGGTTGGCATGTGGCTCAGACGTATTCGATTGGTAAAAATATTTATTAACGGTGTCATTGCTAATTGCAACCAAACGTCTGAAAAGCATGCGCTTGGGAATGAAGATTGAACCAATAGTTTAAAGAAATGATTTTTATAAAGATAAGTTATTGGACTAGGCCTATGAAGTTATCTACCTTAATGTATGAGAAAAAGTTATTTCAGTATTTGTGTGTTTGTATAAATTTTAACGTGACACTCGTAAAATCTTAGTAAAATAAAGATAATCGTCGAGGAAAAACACAGAGACAATGGATTGACTGCGTCAAGGGTGTTATATAACTAGAGGAGGTGTCTGCCGAGATGACGAGTTTACTAGACAAATATGGAAGAAGAAGTCATTCAGCGCCGACCCGAAATAAATTAGGATATGCTTATGATGATGAGTAAATTGAAATTCAAATAGCAGTCCCCACAATACAATAGCGGATGGAACGAAAAAAACTATAAATTAGTCATTCAGATAGATTTCCGAAAAATATTTACAACATATTTTTTCGTCATAATTGCTAGTAGGTACATTTTGTACCTAAGTGACGTTTTTGTGGCCGCACTCCATGATCTTTGACGCGCTTTATCTTCGTAAATTTTTATTTATTTGATAAAACAAAAAACACGGATCCAATATTTTTCGATAATCTAACTGACGGACTAAACAGATTCATATTTTTTTGAGTCAGTCTGATCCCCTATTCCTTTATTTCCAGCTAAAACACTTGGAAGTGTCGAAGGGTGGGCGTTTTGGGGGACTGTCTCTTGTAAATAAGTACCTAAAGTAAATTTTGACGTTCGAAAAGTGCTGATTATCAGCCTAGTTTGAATAAATGAGTTTTGATTTTTGATTTAATCCCTAAACATAACTTGAAAAGTTACAGGAACGAAATAAACGGTGTTTCGGCAGATCACAATACAATACCTACCCCTTTTGGGCTTCACAGCAGTCGGGTAAAAAGATAAATAAATAATAATTCAGGTCTTTTTTATGATGATGACGTAGTTATTCCCAATTTAGTTAACAGAGAGGATTATAGAGTGGAACGAGTTAACGATCAATGTAATGCCTAAGGCCAGACCTAACGAACCTTTATGAAACATCATCCTTTATTTATACCGATTAAACAAACGATTCGATTGTTTTAATTTTACTTTGTTATTGTTTTGTTCTAGATTCAGAATGCCTATCCCCAAAAAAGAGCTTGAAATTAGACCGGAGTTGGTAGGTATGTAATATAATGCCGTACTAAAACATGTATAAAATAGAATAGTTCTAAAAGACGAATGAAACTGTGTCAAATTGGTAACTAACTGCTGATGACCAAACAGCAGAAAATTTTAAAACTCTATATTGAGTAGGATTCCTAATAACTGAAATCGTTTGCACCATTTTACTATCATTGTGATTATTTTAAGAGATTTTTAACTTTATCGCAAAAGCATTAGGTTTAAGGTTGATTAGGAAAATTTGACAGTTTCAGGCAACCTGATGTGCTGGCGTACAAGATCCGATTCGTTTATTGTTCAAGAAGATTCTATTATATTCTGGGCCAATGAAATTCTTTCTTTCTTAGAATTTGATACTCACCGCTTCCTATCCATTTCAGATTCAGTGTGGAAGTAGAAGTGTCTCTGCTTGGGTTCTGTGGGCATCACCTCGAATGCATACTTCTTGCCGCCAGGCGCACAGGTTTGTATTCTGTAGCCGTGTAAGCAGGCCATACCTTTTGGAAAAGCAGAATAGATTAAAATTACAAGAGTTAAAGTTGCAGCTCTGTTGGAGTCTGCTGGAAGGACTCTTAGTAGTGGTGTGGAGGGAAAAGTTGTGTCGGCTAAATGCTATTGGTTTGCTCACTTAATATTGAATGAAATTTTTGAATAAATTCATAAGATTCATGACGTGTGATAAAATTATCACAATTACCTCACTGTTACTCAGCTACCTTATGAGTATATTGCAAATTCTATAAGAAAAACTACGAATTAGCTAAAGCTTCTAGCTAAGAATGGGGTGCGACGACCTGACTGAACCAAAATTTTTCTGCACAAAGCTAATCATAATTCCGAAATAGCCAAATATAATACATAGATACATAAACTCACACCCTTTTCCCACGGTGGTAGGCAGAGACCACAGAACGCTACTTCCTACGATCCTTACATACCTACTCCTTTCGCCTCGTCCACATTCATACATCTGGTCATACACGCACGCCGGTTACGAGTACTACGCATCTGTGTTTCCTGCCAAATATAATGTACTCACCGAAAGCATTCTTGCTATTTCCATCATTGTAGAAGTAGAGACAAGCGTCTTTAAGCACGCAGTACCGCTTGGCCCAAGACTTCCACTTGGAACCAAGCTTCATGAGGTACCCAAAGCAGTCAGGTCTAGGTATCGATGATGGCGGAAGTTTCATGTTCCTCATGGTCACTTCTAACCAGCCATCACGCTGGAAAGAAAAAGATCCCATTCAAACATAGTAAATGCCGTGCAACGAGTTTTGTATAATGAGCGTAAAATAATAGATAGGTATTTTTTACATCAATGAAGTCACAGTGGCAAATATTATAGATAATGCTTTTCTATTTCTATTAGCCTGATCAAGATACCTGGCCCTTTTTTTCTTGGCTGACAAGAAAATACATTTGTCATGTAGCATTCAAAACGTGCAATAAACTTGAATAAATACAGGTAAAATAATAAAAAGAAGCAAAATACTATCTATTATTTCAGAAACTTAGGCACCGAAGAATTTCACTAATAAATTTAAAACTTAAGCTTCCAATTTAGTGCAATCAGGTAAGTACCTTTTCTGTATCTCCGGATGTTAAGAAAGCATGACGGTACTTTTATCGCACTTTATCAAGAAAGGGTTAAGTAGTAAAAATTATCTTATGATTGCCAACTCTACCACTTCCAAAAGTTCGTTGACATAAGATAACGCAAGTGCTAAAAACCAAGATTGAACTCTGCGCCATCTATTAAAGGAACAAAAAACTACCAAGAACTGTCATCACTCACAGTCATATTAACATGTACGGACTCATATAATATGGTGCTTTTATGTTACAAAAGCCACATTTAATCGCCAGTATTATAAAATTATAAAACATTAACACAAACCTGGTTGCTAGCATCAATAGCATGTGCCAGTACTGCACGCCATCTAGCGGCCGCCTCAGAAGTGTCAGCGGCCATTTGTAACCGCACGCCTCCACCACGATGTAATCGAAATGCATGGGGCTTGTCCGCGTCATCTTCAGTCAGTTGATAATTCACAAGCATAAGAGCTCCCACAGGATGAATGCTCTGTAACGTAGTACAAGTTAAAATCAATAGATGTCAGTATTACCAGTTTTTGAAGGACTAGGTAAAGCTTGTATAATTAGAGGGTCGCAATGAAATAAGGTTTCTTCACCGCTTAAGAGTTAGTAAAATAGCTAGTACATAGATTCAAATTCAGTGATCAAATCAACTATCTATAGATAAACAGAAGAGAAACAGTATTGGCAAGACGAAACTATCGGGCAATCGCTGATATAATTAGAAAGTACTTGAACTACACTGAATTGAATGACAAGGGTCATTCAATTCTACGTCTTTTTCACTACGTCGTATTCTACGTCCTTTGTGAGAAAAGCATAGAGAAAAATAAAATAAAACAATCAATGAGGACCTACTACTCTTCCACCTATAATGACAATAAATTGAGAGAGAAGCCAAGAAGAAGCGAAATGGGTACTTACAGAATCTGTTTTATAATAGTACAAGCAATTGTCTCTCTTAAGGACGAACCAACGTCGGGTCCAGCGCGGCGGGTGGTGAGGTCTGACGGGGGCTGCTCGCCAGAGATACCCTGAATATAACGCTGCTGGTCCGCCTTCGTGAGCTAATGAGGCCACCACCTCGCATGTTCGGGCGACCTGAAGACAAATAAATTATTATAAATAAATATTATAAATCAATACTGATCAGTTTTGTGGTTTACAATCAAATAATGACAGATCACAATTATAGTCAAAGCATGAATCGATCTCTATCCATAAATATACGTTTTAGAATGATTGAAACGGCACTAAATATAATTTTAAAACATTACTAAGTATCCAAATGGAGGAGGTACCATTCTTTTATACAAGAGCCTATTTGGTTCTATGGGAAACGTTCTGTGTTCGTAAATGATAACTGATGTAGGTATCTAACCCAAAATCTTACGAGTGGGCTATAAATATGGAATATTTAGGATCGTGATTATAAAATAACTGAATGTTTATGCTGTACTCACGTAGGTACATCAAAATGAGAACACAAAAATGGGTCGATGTGATTTGTTTTGATTGATGTTACAGATGTAATACGGGAACATTTATGTTAGGTTCTGTGATAAACAACCAAATAAACGTGTGTTTAAATATGTTTATCGAGTAGTTATCTCAATTTGTAAATAATCATATATTATATTGGCTCAAACATTAATTTCTTTATTAAAAACGTTTCGTTACGAAATCCAAAGGTAAATCCGAAAATCAAACAAAACATACGTAGTATCAAAACTGTTCTTTCAACTTACCTCTAATTCAAGTATTTCTGATCCAGAATGCGCAATCTTCACCACTTCTGAATGCGTCTTATCTAAGACATTGATTCCTGCAAATAAATTGATAAACATTATGCATTGCAATAAATCAATCAAGCGGATTTAGTGGGTAATAAATTTTCCAATTGAGACGAAAATGCAAGAAGGATTCCGATTCTCAAATCTTAAATCAAACTGTTTAAATGTAATCAACGTTTTCAGTTATTTATGTACAACGTATTCGTACGCAGAACCGTTTAAGATTTTAGTAATTTTCGAACATGTTCGTAAGACCATTGTTTTTAATATATTTCTCACTGTTTACAATAACTATAAAATATGTTTGCTGCTTCAAGAATTATTTTCATTCGTTTTTTTATCATTCTCAAGAACTCTATAAGTCAGGTCAACCACAATTATGTTCTTTGTAAAATTTATTACCATTAACAGCTATGACAATGTCTCCGACTTCCAAGCCAGAAGTTTCGGCTGGCGTATCAGGTTCGATCGCTGACACCACTACTGGCTTGCTTCCGTGGATTCGGAAACCAAACTCTTCATTGCCACGTCTTACTACTACTGTTTTGTCGCTCTCTGTAATAATAAAATGGAATGCTTCATTTAGTTTGACGTCAACAATCTCAAACGATCAGTTCTTTAAAATTATTTGCAGTGCATTCATATAAGAGGGCATGGTTTGCCCACCTGTTGTTGCTATCGTCAGTTTGATTACGGATGCGTTTTCATGGTTTGCGGAAACATCAAAGCTTTATCAAAAACACTTCAAAGTCGCATACAGCAAAAACGTTTTACCACTAAATTAGTTCACAAATATTAGCAATATTCAATAGTGAGACGAAATAATAAACCAATAATCACTTAACAATAGACTCATAGGTTTGCGATACCGTGTATTTTCTTTGCGTCATTCCTGGCCCAATATTTATTTTCTTATCTAAATAGTACAATGATGTCGGCCTAGAGACGGCAATAAACTCGCCAGAGGAGATCTGGCCATGACACACATACGTACTCTAAATGGTAAGTGCGTATCCGTCCAAATATTTGCAGAAAAACTTTCGCTTCTGGCCAGTGCCCAGAAAAATCAACCGGTGAAATTTCATTCATACAATGCATTAGAGGATGCAATTAACATTCCGCGATCACAATATGAAATTTTTAACAAATTTAGCACTTAAATATTGTAGAATCACGTGTTGTGAATAAAAAATGTGGAATTTAAAGTGAATCTGTTGCTAGGAGGCTGTGAGTAATACGACTAATTCAGTTGATAGATAGATGTTATAATTATTTTTATTACGAAACTACAATAGGCAGCACATACAAGCATTAACAATATTGCAAACAATGTAAAACATATTAGGAACGACAATTAAAATAATTGTTATTATTTTATTCTCGTCAAATAAAATATATTTTTTACCGCATGGTTCTGGAGCCACAAGTCTGCTTATTTGACTTTGTCGACACCATAACATCAGCATCAATTTAAGAATTTCCTCCAGTTTCTGTCTAACACTTCCCTTGGAATTTAACATGTCTCTAACTAAAACACAAAATAAAAGAAAGATAAAATAAAATATAAGTGTCGACTTCATCCAAAGTATTAAACAGTTCACGAAAAACTTTACTCACATGAGTGTCCCATTCCTAACGAAAAATACCGACAGTCCAAATCGAAACTTTGAATTACACTCTTGAACTTTTGAACCGGCGTTTGTCACTTTAGTTTTAACTGTACGCATGGGTTGCATGAAAATTACGTCATTATCTGTCGTCTAGACGAGTTTTGCTATGTAAAATCAATACGAACTTAACATTTTCCGAACGTCAGACGTAAAAATATCATCTGGCCACAGTAGCGTGTCGTCAACAACTGAATACTGACGTTCAAATACGCTACGAGAATTAATTTTAGTTCGCAACAGTTCGGTCACTTTTGATTCTCAAACGATTCTGTACCTTTCACTGATTGAAACTAAAATAAATCGCGTGACTCATCGAAACGGTCCATCAAAATTCATTACTTTCATGTCAAGGTCCCCAAAATTATCGAAAATTACACGCACATGTACTATGATGACATTGGCAACCAATTTTTTTTCTGTGCCAATGGCAAAGATGAACTAAAGAATTCAGGGGACATTCTTAAAATAATAGGTGATGCTATTTAAAATAAGAGAGTACTAGGAATAGTTCGACACGTCACACTTCCGAAGTGGACTGGTTAACTATTCGTAATAAGTAGTGACGCAATACGGTACCTGTTTTATAATAGCCATCGTGAAATGAAGGGCTTTATTTAGACGGTAAACGCGATCATGAAACTTGCACAGCGCCGATAAAATACGAGAGAGCTCGTTTATTGGGTGTACGAGTAACATTGTTATGCGGTGGTTTTCAGTTTTCGATCAAAATATAAACTAAAAGAAGTGCTCTCTACACATTTCTTCAAATATGGAAAGAGATTTCATCTTGCACAGATTAAAATGCATAGTTTATTATAGTCTCAACAATTACAACAACAATAATAACAACTATTTATTACAATTTATTACAACATTCATAATTTTATATCATCACATATTGCTGTGTCGCTTTAATATCTTTGTCTAAATCGTAGTAGAGCATTTTGATACAAAACATTACGCGAGAATTTGTCATTTATATGAAGTTTTTTCGTAAAACAACTTCATTGCTGTAATTGGATGTTATCTCTGTTTGGTGTTGTTCAAAGGAAATGGGGTTTCGTCTACAAGCATTTATGAGAGTACTGTTATTTGTCATTTTGCCAAAAATCTTACCAAAAGTGTTGTCAGCTTGGCGCCGATTCAATTCTATGCAGGCTCGTCGGTGCACCAGCCTATGCGTTAGTGCCACGTATCTCTTGTTGAACTCTGATTCAGACTCAGTCGGGTCTTCCTGTCCACCATCAGATCCACTATCTAGAACATCTGTTGACAAGTTTTATCTTTTATCTTTATAAAAAAATATATGGGGTGACTGGCAATTAGTGACCTATTTTATGTTCGCCTGACTGGTCAAAATGTAAACAGTAAATTCGATTTTTACCTTCAAACGTCTTGGTAACATGACACTTTGGAGTACCGTGATATTGGACATTTTTTGTTCGTCTTTATTATGTTATCTATCCATACATACACTTACATTGTGGGCCGCGATTTCAAAAAAAAAATCAAAACGGCGCACGGCGGTGGGTCGATATGCCAGCTCCCATTCAAAAAAGTTCAAACCCCTTTAATTTTAAATGACAATTGACCTCTTTTTTCACTCGGTTCAATTTGGCAAACGATGTACCCTGTATTTTAGCCACAAATAAAATTTACCCACGACAGAGTAGCAATATAGCACAGATTCCTTCACGGTATCAAATTGATCACGATTGATGTAATCGGTATTTCAAGTCTCCTATTTTTTTCAAATGAAGTCATCGAGCTCAATTTTTGTTTTTATCTTATGATTAGGTGATTCTGGCTGCTTTAAATAACTTTTGTTGACAACAACTATCTTTACACCTATTATGTAATACCTAGTCATTCAAAGATGTTAATATGATGTACTTAATTAAACGCGGTTATAACACAACATTAAAAGAGGGTCTGCCTCATTAGGCAGAGCTTTAGTTCTTTAACCAAGAAGAAGAAAACTAATAAACAATAAAGAAGTTTTCTTTAATTTTACAATACTTTTTCATCGTTTTTTAGTTTTTTATTGTCTTCCGATCTTTATATTTTTCCATTTAGTTTTATTTCGTGTAAACTGGGAGGCTAAATCAGATGTGCAGTCGCCAGCGCATCAAGTTACCTCAAATTGTCATTTTTTTTCATTCGATTTTGAACTTAACCATGCATCATACTTGATTACGGAGTAATTCTCAATTCGCAAGTATTTGTCATCACAGTTTTAGAGAAAGTAAAAATAAAACTTTTTCTTTAAGGATGGCAACCTTAATTTGAAACTGTGTATGGCCTACAGATAGTTGTTTCGGGTTTAGGTGTTTCCATAGGTGAATATAAATGTTTTTAAACGCACTCAAAAAAACCGAAAGTGTTTTAAAATAATTAAATAGTCAGTCATTACCTGGTGGAATCCTTGTCCAGTGGTCATTGTTTTCGGAAAGCATGATCCAGTTGCCGCACCACCAGGGGGCAGCATAGATTCCTTTTTCGTCACGACTTCCTTCAGCGCCTTCCGAGCTTCCAGAACATTCTTCGTGCTCTGCCGAAATAATAGTTATATCGGCAACGTCAATATGTATAACGTCAATATATATAAATACTAGCGGACCTGGCAGACGTCATCCCGCCCGGACAGCAGCGCCACCTACCAGGTCCAATTGTGAATCTAAACCATTCTCGAATCCACTTGAACACATACGAAAATTTTCATCAAAATCGGTCCAGCCGTTTAGGAGGAGTTCAGTGACAAACACACGTACAGAAGAAATATATTGATACTAGCCGACCTGGCAGACGTCGTCCTGCCCGGATGTCAGCGCCACCTACCGGGTCCAATTGTGAATCTAAACCATTCTCGAATCTTCCCATTTACAAAATGATCCGCCATTTATTGAATTCATTTGTTACAAAAAAATGTGATAAATGAAGAACCGCTCGACCGATTTTGTGCAAACTTCACATGACATAAATCATCTACTAAATAGTCCAAACAAAGCCTAAACATTTGGTTTGGATAGGTGAGCCCGTTGTTGAGTTATAAAATTACAACGAAAAGTGGCATTGATTTTTATATATGTATATTTTTATAGATAAAGATATATGTTATATGTTTACCATCGCACCAAGAGACGTCTGAATATATTCAAAAGTCTCTTGGTGCGATGGTAAACTTGGAAGAAATGCTGCCCACAAATTATTATTGCTTCAGAAAGTTCAGGTGCGTCGTTGTACTCGGAACCTGTGTTGATGAACGTTGACGAGGCACAAGTAACATGGGATCGTAGCAAGTGGCGTTCTGTGGTTTCTGCCTACCGCCACGAGAAAAAGGCGTGAGCTTGTATAATAAATAAATAATATCCCAAATCATTTTACGATTCTTAACAGTGCGGCGTTAGTTTAAATTATTATTATCTTCTCGCGCCAAAACATTCATCATCATCATCACTCTTTTTTTTTTTTCGTGTTTAGTTCTTAGGTTTTTTTATTATTATTATTATTTACTTTGTGTGTGCGCTTGTGGCATGTGCCAAATAAATTTGTTTTCTTTCTTTCTTTCTTTCTTTATTATCTGTCTCGCTTGTTCCAAACTATGTTGCGGTCGGCTACCAGTCTAACCAGATACAGCAATATTAATATTTTACGTGGAGCAGTCACTTATCTGATCTCCACAACCCAGTTAGTACTCGGTATTTATTACGATACCCTTTGGTAAGACTGGTTGTCAGACTTTCGGGCCTCTGACTACCTATTGCTACTATCAAATATCTTCAAATGACAGCCAGGACCAACGGCTTAACATGTTTTTCGATACACGGAGGAAACTCGGTACGTAATAAGTGATAACCCATCCAAAAACTAACCTAGGAAAGCGCGGCTTAACCTACAAATCGACCCGAGTAACAGTTGTTATTAAACGACTATCATCAGCTTTTTTTCGTTGAAACACTATCAAAACCAAGAAGCGTTTTCTTTGAAAATATTGTAACCTTGTCTGACTAAATAAACATCAAAATAGGTTTGAATACGAAAATTAGATAGTTCACTTAACGCAAGGTAAAAAACTCACCATCCGGATCTACGCTTGCACTGGATCCACCAAGTTTATCCAGACTGTTGCCAGCAGACCTTGCTATGCGAGCATCCTGAGGTTTTTCAGTCGTCGCATATTCTTCCTTACCTCTTTCTTCAGACTGCCGTTGAAAAAAAAAACAATATATTAGAAAAAAAAAATACAAAAGAGTTTCAAATATCAAATGAAACCTTCGGAAGAGACCTTATTTCAAAACACATTTTTTTTTATTTGTTTTTAATTTTCGAATGACGTATATTTTGAACAAATAAATGACAACCGATTTTCTTACAAAAATGTTGCTTTTAGATCCGTTGGTATTCTGGTAGTTTGTTATTCTTTAAATATTTAAAAATGTTTCGCTCTAAGTGTTTACGTGCAGTACTTGTTTTGTGTATAAACATAAAAATAAAAATATGTTCTTCTGAAATCGAAGAAGGATTAGGGTTCGATGATTGTTTGAGTCCAGTGTCGTCGACATATTCTACAGCTTCAGAATCTGAAGAGCAAACTCTTGAATCAACTTTTGTAGTACCGGATGATAAATGGATAGTAAAGGTATTACAAGATATTGCTTATTTCTTACGGAACCACAAATTCAATGAATGGGACCGACGAAAGTATTTATTGAAACCAAACGATGTTTCCATTGGGTTTTATAATTCATTCCCTGATCCGAGTCTTAAATCTCTTCACTGGAAAGTCTATAAAAACTGCTACAAAGACTTCTACCAATGCATTAAATATTTATATAGTGTAACTGAGACGGCGCCTTCAACTAGAAATGATGATATTATTACAAAATTAAATAAAAAGGAAAACATTAGTAAAATTTCAATTGCTGAGTTAGACGGTGACTGCAAGAAAGCTCTTTTGTATGCCGATAAAACTGGCCTACCATTTGATGAACCGATAGAAAAGTTTCAATGGCGCACATCTGCATCTTATTTCATGTGTTGGTACACTATGTTAGGGTTCCCTCCGCTGTCTATGCTAGGGGAGTCTTGTGATAATTTCGCCAATTGTTTGGATCCAACGTTTGGATACCGAAACCATGACCCTCGTTCCAATGATAAATTTTCGTTTGCTTGTGCGTTATACAGTTTTTGCCCGGACCCATGTTGTCCCTTGAAACATATAAAAAACGCCTCGCAGTGTCCTGCCAGTAAAAGCAATCCCTGTTTTACTGAAAACGCTCTAAGCTCGGATGAAAAGTACCGGCAATGTCGATTCAATCGGCAAGATAATCAGAATTTAGAAGGCATTATTGCAAATAAATGGAATATTTCTTGTCATTGCAACGAAAAAGGGTTTGAATGGAGATCTCAGTTCGGAATGTGTGTAGATGTAAACGAATGTACAACGGATCAACACAGTTGTGATATTGTAACCGAGAATTGTTTAAACCTACCTGGAACGTTTCAATGTATTTGTAAATGGGGCTACGCATACGATGTAATCAAAAAGGTATGTGCTAGAAAGGGTATTCTTTCTAACACAAAATCAAAAAAACTCGATAAGGAAGTAGGTTTTTTAGACAATTTAAAATGTTTATTTGAATACGTGGGATTTTAAACAGACTATAAATTTACCTTTGCTCGAACATCCTGCCTGTTTCGATAGTAGTGTCTTGATTTATCCTCAGATCGATATCGTTTATCTAATTTTTTGTATAATCGAGCTCCACTTGCGTGTTTCTTGTTGTTTGTTGCGCAAGATGGAGAATCGGCAAAACCAGCGGGTGCTGGTACTATGTCTGGCGTTGCATCGGCATAAGATTCCTTAAAATTATATTTTACATTATAAGTTTGTATTGTAATTTATGTAAATTATTTATTTACAATAAAAGAGTCATAGTAAAAAGTCAGTAGTAATTTATCTTAGGATGATTGTAGTTGAAAAAAGTTAGGGATTAATAATGTGATTGTGTGAAATGATTTTATAAAATAAAAACTCTTATTGCACTTACATCTGTATGAGACGTCCTCGAAGCCACGCTGTCATGTTCATGGGTTGCAGTTACGATATGGACTTCCTTGCCACAGTGCAAGCAATGTGCTTTAGATTCGCCGTCAGCCCCAACCAAGCTGTGCTCCGTTTGCTCTGAATAAAACACTGAATCTGATCCTGGTGATACGGAGCGCAGAGATTCTGCTGACGCGGCTTTTGCGACTTTTCCGTCTGAAGTAATGTGTGGTTTTTGTAAGCAAGGATCGCAAAGAATGAACACTTTTCTTTATTATTTACGTGCTTTTGATTTATTCAACGACAGATTTTAGTATTCGAATTTTCGTACCAAAACAGTCACTATTTCAATTTTATTCCACGGACGAAAGATATCTGACGTTGAAAAAATCAGCCCTGACTATCATGTTTACCTTTATCTGGTTTCCGATTATGCCTAGGTGACGTAGTAGGACTTTTTATGTACCGAAGAGGAGTCAATCTGGACCCAGCGCTGGTGAGAGTCCTTGTTGTTTCTACATCTTCTGCTTCCAAAGAACTTAGGTGGGGAACCGTTGGAATCGATTGTTTTCTTCTTGGTAAACTACCGGGAAGTGATATGCTTTCGTTTGAGCCACTTTTTCGTCGCGGCCTGAAAATAAGCCGTGTTAGTTACTTTGTTTTTCCTGGGTTTCTATTTAATAAAAGAGAAAACAACTTACCTGTACACCGTGTGATTATTTGCTGTAGTAGGAGATTTAGCATTATTTGAATTATTACCAGTTTTTCTTCGTGGGCTATCGCGTAAACGCCTATGTTTTCTTGGAGATATGTTGCCGTTACTTGTGCCTGTAAAAGTGCAAGATAATTTTAGTAAAATAAACGTAATCATGGTTTCGTGTTTTTAAAGAAAATGTAAATTACACAATTATACCTTCTTTTCTATATTGTTCACTCGAGTCATCTGATGTTGGAATATTTAAGTGTAATTTCATGTTAGAGCCCATAGCTTCCCTTCTATCATAATGAGCTGTTCTGTAACTGTGGTTGTTATCAACAGTCTTACTTTGTGTTGGACTTTTTGGTTTTAACTTCGTTCTTTTTACATATCTTTCTCTTTCAGCGGGCCGTTTTGGTTCTGAATCTTTTTCTTTTGATATCTTTTCTTTGATCGATTTATCCATATCAACTGCTTCTCTTGGTGAAGACTGAACGCTTTTGGTTTTCTCTGCAAAATGAGTTTTTTTCTTTCTAGTTTCAGGTGCTTTTTCATCCTGGGGCGATTTAACGTTGGAGGGTTTAAAAATACTGCGCTCAGACTTTTGGCTTATACTGTCAGGGTCTTTAGTCTTTTTACCCCAATCGTCTTGTGAAGTAGAAACAGAATCATCGTAAGACTTGGAAAATTCTAAAGTAAAAGCTTTCTTTTTTCTCCGTTTCTCATCTGCTAACCAAGACTTTGGTCTGGTGGTCGATTTATATCTTTGTGAATGCTTATAAGTTAACCCACCATCATCATCATCTTCAACGGGACTTTCATAATATCCTGAAGACGAATAATGAACACTTCGTTCGTCATCTGATAGAGAACCCTGTAATAAAATCGGTAGAATAATGGAGTAATTTGACTGGCCTGTTGGTCTAGTGGTTAGTGACCCTAACTGCTATGCCGGAGGTCGTGGGTTCGATTCCCACCCAGGACAAATGTTTGTGTGATGAGCACGATCATTTGTTCTGTGTCTGGGTGTAATTTATCTATAATATGTATGTATTTAGAAATATATAAGTATGTTTATCAGTTGTCTAGTACCCATAACACAAGCTCTGCTTAGCTTGGGACTAGATGGCGTTGTGTGATAGTTGTGGAATATTATTATTATTATTATTATTAATTACGTCGTAAAACCAAAGAAAAAAACGTTTATATTATTACCATCATCTTTGGCACTAATTGTTCCTTTTCATGAATAGTGGCAGTAGTTTTGTCTTCTTTTGCTTTACTTTCACTACGTTCCGGCAGTTCTGGAAGCTTTTCAGTAGGTGTTTTATCGTCATTGGCTTCAGTAACATTAGGATTTGATCCACCTATACTATAACTTCCACTTGAACTACTCTTTCCGCTAATTGTGCCACGCATAGTCTAAAATAAACCAAGAAAAACATAAGGTTAGGTTAACGTAATAAACATAACAAATGATTTCGACGCTTTAAAGGCAAAAATTACACGAGCGAGGGAGTTAAGCAAAAATCCTGAGTGCATACAATGTCGCTTGGTAAGTTTTGCCTTTCAGGCGTCAATTTATTAATAAATATTATAGGTTGTGGTACTTACCTTGGACACTTTTGGTATATCGTCTTTAAATTTAATATCAGTCTTTTCTCTCTTCGTGTGTTCAATGGTCGGAGTGATATCAGCTTTGACTTCAATTTTTTCCATAGAAACTCTAGGTAACCTATCTGGCAAGGGTAATGGTGGCGATGCAAGGTCTGGGACAATAAAGTCAACATTGATTTCTAATGGCGGGGAAAAACTTGGTACGATCAAATCTTCAGCGATATTTTCGGTGCGAGTTGAAGAATAGAGACTTGAAGCACTTTCAAAAGACGACCCGTCTTGTGTTTTGTTATTTTCTGGATCTATAAGCAAAATGGATTTATAAGAAACTAGCGAGTAACTTCTTACCCCACGATTGTAATACTTACTTTGGTTTTGAATCTTACTATTACTTTTTTTGGAGCTGTCTGAATTTGCTGTTACATAATCTTCAGTTGTTGTTGTGCTTTCTGATACATCAGTGGTATTAATTTTTCCTGAATCAGTTCGTGCTAAGCTAGTTTCACTGCTAATAGCTTTGGCTAGTGGTGGCTCAGCTGGAGATTCTACTATCTGATTAGGAATTGTTCCATTCGGTTCTTTTTGTTGTGCTTTTTTCTGCAAATCTCTTCTTCTAGAAGGACTTAATGCTCGTTCTCGTTTTTTGTTTATAAAACTTGGAGTTCTTTTAAATGGAACATCAGCCAAGTCTAGGCTGGGGTGGGTAATAGCAATGGCAGGTGTGTGGCTTACTTTTGGAGGGGTTATTGGTGAAATAGATTTAGATATTGTTGGTTGTTTTGTGATAGGCAGTAAAATGTTTGGAACTACTGCCGGTGGAGATAACGACGCTCGTGCCTGAGAGCTTGAACTTGAAGTGTCAAGTTTATTTCTTGGCGAAGTTGGTGACTGACTCTGTTAAAAAAAAAATCTGTTGAAACGTAATGCTAACAACTCAGACAAAGAAAAAACGATAGACGGTGCGCCGCGAACACCAACAGCGAAGCCACAAAAAACACGCTACTACAAGTAAAAATGTGTATGTTTACTTGTAGTAGCGTGGTTTTTGTGGCTTCGCTGTTGGTGTTCGCGGCGCGCTGTCTATCTTTTTTTCTTGATCTGAGGCCAACAAAGTAATTTTTATGAATGCTAATGATGACTTGTACCTGTGAAGCATCAAATTCTTCATCCAAAGCGTCTGTATCTAAAGACGATCGTTGCTGATGCTGCAAAAGAAGAAGTTGTTTTCTTCTCGATGTCGGAGTAAGTAAAGCTAATGCTCCAGGTGAGGCAGCTAATGAACTGACATCTGATGAGCTACAAATATAATCCAATGGTTTAGTTTATTAATGAATATTTAACTTGACCATACTAATAATAGAACATATTATAAGTTACCTTATCACTGTACCATTTTCGGTACCCGAATCAACTTGCAAGACAGTCGTTTGTGACTCATTCCACAAGCCATCAGAATGGTCCCTAGAGATAGAGATTATATAAAGGTTTTTAATATCGTTGTTTTAACTGAATAATTAAGGAGCCCTGCTATCAATTAGTTTATGTACATACATACCTGCTTTGATCAACTGTTAGAGATTCATTCGAAGCACATGGTGATACTTTATCCAAAGGTGTTAGAATAGTTGTAACAGTGTTGGAAATAACAGCTCGCTTAACTTTTGGCTCCACATCTGCTTCAATAGTAACTGGCTCTGGAGACCCTGGGCTCGACCGAGCAGTACTGTAAGAAATAATCAAATGTTATAGGACAAATGTGTTACCTACTCGTTTCAGTAGGAAGTTAGGTGTTTTAGTTTTTCTTTAAGCTTCAATTTGAAGGTTTGAAAGGGTAAATTGAATTAATGACATTGGAGTGTTTGTGAAAACTGGCAAACGGAAAGATGCTTATACTATAGCTACATTTTAGAATGCTTTGCTAAGATTTGCTAACCAAACGGTTTAAAAGCTAATTGTGATGCGTGCATACCTGCTCTCAGGAATTTCGTCCGTTTCAACTATTATTTCTGTCTTTTCTTCAAAACTTACACTTCGATTTCTAAATGGTTCATGCTTGTAACTAATGTATTTTTCATGAAACTCTTCATATGGTGCATTCCCATCTGAAGAACTATGGAAAGAAATATGGATGAGCGCTGATAGAAGCATAGCGTTCAAATCGGAAGCCCCAAAACTAACGGCTTTTTAATGTTTGAAAAAAGAAGAATATTTATTTAGACCTATTCGCTCAGAAAAAATGCCAGTCGGTGGATGTTTAGTGCAATGGGCCTAAGTCCTATGTGTTTTAAAAATAATCTATTTACAGAATAATAGTGTAAAACATTTTATTTACCTAAAAGATCCGTCTGGTTCAAATCCAAAGATACCTTCGTCTTTTATGGGAGTTTGGCTGTAATTTTGACCAATATACTGCGTGTACAGAGCTTCCCTTTCGCGGTCTTCCCTCGTCATATTTTCTTGACTTGTAGACATAATTAAGGGAGCATCTTTTACACCGTCCCCGCTAGTTTGCAGTTCAGTTTTTCTTCTGAAAGAATATATTTCAGATTTCATATGATACAAAATATTTTTTTATAAATTGAAAGTATTTAGCAGCTTTTCATGCAAGTAGTAGTTCAAAATCAGTGGTTCAAATGGATGGACCTCTGGGATGTCACATAAATACAAAAATGTCATAAAAAGTTTACGAAAGTGAAATGTATAATGCAAGAAATATTGGATATGAGAAATTGGGGTTTGTCATGATTATTTTACTTACACGTCTAAAAGAATTTCACCCTCAGACAAAGTTTTCTGCAACATTCTTCGGTTTTTCCTACGGAGCGTCGTAAATGGTATAGCTTCATCATCAGGTCTTGGCTCAAAATCAATTATGATTTCCTTTTCATTTTTTTCGCTATCATCAGTTGTAGTTGCCGAAGTTTCAGTAGAAGGTTCAGATTGGAATGTTGACGTTTTTGAAAATGGGTGCGAAGAATTTATCGTTTTTTGGGAAGCATCGCTTGTACTTTTAGAAAGAATAGACCTCAGCGATTTGTCGCTTTTAGTTTGCTTAGCAATCTCTTGCTGCAGATATTCTAAATTCCTGCGGTTTAGTGCCATGCTTTTTTCAATGTTTTCTATATCATCGTCTATAGTATCATCTCTGTCACTTTCATGTATAAATTGAAAGTTTTGTTGGAAGTATTCTTGAGCTTGCCTCTGCAAAGCGCTAAGTTCTGATGATTTGTCAATTTGGGATGAAGAAGCTACTGACTTGACTGATGATGATGTGACATCGTCAGAGTCTCCTCGTTGCAGTGGAGATGATGGCATCATCATAGCTGTTGGAGATCGGGGGGATCTTGGTGGTTCCTCTGATTGTGTTCGGTGTAGTTTATCGTGGTCGCTATTGATGAAACTGCAAGTGTGGACAAAAAGTTTAATATAACCGTATGAGTTGCAAAAATGTAATGGAATTAGTTATTAGAGTAGTTGTGACAGGTAAGAGCGATAAGGTATCCCGTGAAATTCAAACTTTCTTACGATTTTTCTTAGTGTTGTTGTATGGGTGACCATAATTTAATCAGCAAACCTGAAACTGACCTGCAAGCTGCAAGAAACGTAAGAAAATTTTAATTTTCCTAGCGCTCTCACCTTAAGTTAAACAATGATATACATAGGTGTTAGTTATGGTAAATGTTAGCTCAGGCATGTCTTACCTTTCCACTGTGGTGGCGATGTCATTTGGTGAATCCCGACCAGCTAATCGATCACCTCCTACTTCAGAGAACGATTTTGTAAGTCTTCGAACCCCGACAGTATATCCATTTGTTTGTACACCAGCTGCCACCATTTTGACCTGAAGAAGTTTTGCATTATTATTATTTAAAAAAAAATTAAGTAAGCAAACATCATTTTAATTATTACACTTTTATTTATTACAATTAGTAAGGAAAAGCTAACTGTTTAAGGTGATAAGGTTGTTGACACTTTGCCTGTACAAGGCTATCTGATTATTCATGGTACTCAAGGAGTGCGAAGGGTGCGCATCTCTCTCACATCGCTCTGAATACCAACTAAAAAAGTATACAAATCTCCTCCTTCTCCCTCATGTATAGAATAGTACAAGTCTGGAAAGTGCGCATTATTCAACTCCTGGTGGTGAGAGTTAGGGTACTCTCACACGGCTGCAAGGTAACAAAGGATCTGTCCACCGCTGAGGACCAGCGGGATCTTCAATTCTACCATTAGAGCCAGTACAGCAGGTATCTCTAAGGCGCGCAATGAGATTTCAGGAAGGTATCCATGTACTGGACTGCAAAGAGGAGAACTCCCAATCAAGTTTTATTTGTGAGAAAATGGCTTCCTTTGATCCTGTTTTCAAGTTAATGATCGCGGGCCGCGAAGGCTTCGGTACCCTCCCTGTCTTGTTGTGTTGAGAAGCATTGGCTGCCTTCCATCTTTTAAAATAGGTAGCATGGTTCTGCAGGGTAATGGGTTTAGCCATTGCCTTCAGACCAGTAAGTGACAGTGCTAATATTCCACTGATCTGATTTCCTCGGGCGTGTTTATTACAGTGGCAGCCAGTAAACTTAGGAAAGTGAATATCACCAAGTGTTTCGAATAATTCGTAGCCCCATTTACCATTTCACCTCCTGTGGGCATGGCACTCTTTCCAATTGGGCATATAATTGAAGCTTTGCGCCACACCCAAGCTGAGAGATGTGGAGGGGTGAAGAGAAAGTTCTTCAAGTATGTGAAAATTCTTCAAATTGTTTGTCATTTATATTGTCAAAGATTAATAAGCTTACCCTTTTTATAGTTCGAGGACTCAAAGATAAATAATTGGGAGGCAACGGTTTTCTACCTAAACACACTTCTGTCTGTGTTGCTTGAGTTCGCATTACTCCTTTCTTAAACGAATCTGTAAATAAAATGATATTTCTTTTAACTCAATAACCGACTTCCTAAAAAGGAGGTTTTACCAGGGTTATTATCATCTATATCTGTCTAGATAACGGAGTAACTTTAGCATTTTAAAATATTGATACGGATTTCTGAAAGTATGGATTCAAAAAATATCTTGAACCTTCCTACCTAATAGTACTACTTTCGGTTGCTCCGTCTGCGCTGGTCTTTGTATCGGAGGCGGAGGATGGGAGGGGTGCGGTGTTATCGGCGGGGGGTAATGGATCGGCGCCGGCGCATTTTGTGTCATGAACTGTGGGTACGGCGGGAACGGTTGGAACATCACTGGCAGCGTTGAGTAAGGTTTTGGTTCCGGCTGTGAAATGAAAAATATTAAATGTATTTCTTTTCATGTTGGAAAAGTCAACAGTTACAAAAAAAAAAAAAAAATTGTTGTGGGGCAAAAATGTTGGAAGAATACTTATTTATTTTTAAGTTCTTAAGAAATCGGATTTTTATAGTCCAGTGACATATGCGAGTTTACAACTTAAAACTTAAAAAAAAACGTATCAACAGTATTCATTGACATCACTCTGATATTATAGTGAAGCATTAAGCTAAAGAGCACTGTAAGCCTGCTTTCTTGTCATATTTCACACTTTAACTATCCTGACAATTTTTTTTTTTAAAGTTGCCCCACACTAGGAATTGCTCCTGTATCGTGGGTGCGTTCACAAACATTTAAAACTCACATACACAAATACCCAGACCATATACTACTATTACTACTATACCTACTTGTTTAGTTTTAGTTTATCTTACCTTGACTATGCGTCCATCAATAAGCCTCTCGCAGTCTCTTCGGAAGCGGTTGCCACTGACTGCAGCCGGCATCGTTGAATCGTCAAACGTAGTAAGAGTGTGAGATCGCGCGAATGACACATGTTTTGTTCTGGAAGAGACAATGATATCAATGTAAGTAAGTTCTTAAGGTGAATGCGACGACAAGATAGCCCGCGGAATTCGATTTTTCCTACGTTTTTTGCAATTTTCCGCCAGTGTCAGGTTGTATGTTTAATATAATAGGATTCGCGACCATAACAAATGTGACTTGTGACCAATATACAAACATCTCACTTCATAAAAGTGTCATAAGTGACTACTTGATGAGAAAGGTATTCATGACACATGACAATGGGATACACAACCTTAACTGACATTATTATAGGCAGGTACGGGAGTATTCACCTAGATATTTTATCAGACCACACTCTACATATTCATGTATGTGTATGTATTCACATTGAATGCATCTCAGCAAACTTACGGCTTTCAAAAGGAACATATACATACATTTCACAAAGGAAGATTTAGAAGATGCATCAGCTAAATTGATTTTCGTTATGATTTAAACTGCGATAAAAATTTTGAAGCATCACACGTCTTCAATAAAGATATATTCGCAGTCTGTCAAGGTATGTCTCATAATAGAAAACGTAATTTAATAGAAGACTCACAAAAGTGATACATGTCAATTAAGAAACCTTCTAGGAGAAACCTACCTTATCAATTTATTTATGATATTTTTCTAAGAATACTACAGAATTGAGCGATTTTGTGCCTGAAGATATTTTTGGCAATATTGTCAATTAGATTTCTACTTATGAGGGCTAAGATCCAAGTCTAACTTAGGAAATGTCTGACCTATTTACTAGAAATGAAATCATGAAGTTCTAAAGGCGCTTTAGACCAAAGGAGGCGAATGCAACAATTATGGGGATAGGTTGAAGAAGGATAAAAAAAGTCAGTCGAATGGCCCAAAAACGACTTTCAAAAAGGTGGTATACAATTTGGTTGTATTTTTATGTTTGATACCTCGTAACTCTGTCATATAAATAAGTACCATTATTATGTAATTATATATACTTTCAAATTCATAAAAAAACTTTAAAAAATTAAAATAACTTGATTTTGTAAAGTCAGTGGAAGTAAAAGTCAATGAATCGAACGACTTCCAAAAATAGTTATTTCAGGCTTTTTGGGAAGTCTTTCTATTTATAAGTAAGAGTGACAGGACATTTTTAAGCTGGTCTATCCATAGGTATTAAAATGCCAAGAAAATCAAGAAGCTTACATTAATGTTGTTCTATGTTCATTTATTTGTAATAACTATAATCATTTCATATCATTTTCATCAAAAAAAAGCTAAGTTAATATGTAAAAGAAGGACTTTTACAAGTTTCCACACATTAACTTAATAAGTACTAAAATTAAAGATACAGTAAAATATAAACAACATGAGAGTTACATTAAAATACAAGCGTTAGAATTAATTTTAAACACAACTAAAGAGATAGTTATAAAGTTAAATAGACTAATATAAAGTAAGATAGGGTCAGAGTTAACGAACGTTGCATGAAAAGGTTATTTTTATAAGAAGACTAAAATAGAATTGTTTGTAGGCAGTGATATTAATAGTACAATTAATACTATTATTACCTGTGGGGTGGAATCGTGAGAGGGGGTGGCGGGGGCGGCGGCGGTATAGGCGTGTGGGCGGGGCATCTGAAAATATCATCAATAGGACACTATTCATAAAAATATTAGTAAGACGTGTATACGGTCGCGTGCTCGCCGCGCATTTTGGTGTCCAAGGATAAAAGGTCGTCGCTTGTTTCACGGGCTAGTATTTCGAACGGGTACATGTTGTTAAAAATATGCCTCGGAAAAATAGATGTAACAATATACATGTGTCTAAACGTAAATAACGTAACAGGCATTTTCAACACCCGTTGAACATTCTATAGTACGCGAAGCAAGCGACGGCCTTTTGACCTTGGACGCTATAAAATAGCTGCTTCTAATCTGGATAATATCTCTAGGTAATAGAGGAGCTCGTGGCTTAATAAGAACTGCCACTCGGGTCGATCTTTAGGTTAAGCTGCGCTTGCCTAGGTCGATCTGTGGATGGTGACCGCCCATTACATACCGAGTTTCCTCCGTGCCTCGGAAAGCACGTTAAGCTGTTGGTCCCGGGTGCCATATATATTATAGATCTTTGGCAGTCGTTACGGGTAGTCAGTGACCTGAAAGTCTGACATTCAGTCTTACCAAAGGGTATCGTATTACCTAGTATTAACTGGGTTGTGGAGGTCTGATAGGCAGTCGCTCCATGTAAAATACTGGTATTCAGCTGCATCCAGTTAGACTGGAAGCCGACCCCAATATAGTTGGGAAAAGGCTAGGCAGATTATGATGATATCTAGGTACTAGTCCAGTCATTTTAGCGTAAATAAAGTGAAAAGGTTGTCTTTTCTTAATGTTATTAGGTACTTTAATTACCACCTTTTTTGGGGGGTGGGTAATCATCAAATAACCGCTCCCGCTCTTGGGCAGAGCAAAAGGGAGTGTCAGACTTCTACTGACTAAAAACAACCCATGTTCCTTCTTAGCCCTTTATGTCGAGGTCGCAGTATATCTTGCAACAACCCGCAGCCTCGACGGAAATCACCTCCTTCGCCCCATATTTTTCAATTCCATCGATCAGCACATATTTGGGGATGGTACATTGAGTCCTACCACAAACCGTGATTTATCACCCCAAAAAAAAACGTCTTTTCCTAGCAATAATGTTTCCATAGATTTACTTTGATATACAGAATGCTTAGTTGTCGACGTCGAGAACACCTTGTTTATTGATCAGTAGGTAGGTACTCCTAAATGTTTCCGATTTTTCAGCATTCAATTAACTAACTCTTTTCAATATTAATAACCTAAGTCCCGCAACACCACAGTACCCAATTTGGACCCCATTCCCGGGTATAACCCTCAATTTATAAAACCGCTGCGTTTTATCCCATCTTTATCCATTACGGTCCATGACAGTGTTTCGGCTTACCGCAGCCCTGGTAATTACCTCATATTAACTCACACGAGTGTCATTAGTTTGCCAGAGCCTGAAAGCCTACAGGAAATGGACCATTCTAGAAATTGCATTATGTTGTATGTGACGACGATGATTTATGACGCTATTAGTTTGTTGTGGACATCTGGTATAGTGCTGCGTCTAGTATATCTTCGTTGTTAGTCCAGTCAAATAAGTAGTTTCACCTCGGAATTTGAGATACCCAGCTACAAACCCGTAGGTTTAAACTTGTATTTTGACATCCTAAAAGTTGTCCCAAAACCCACTTATGGTAGCGTGTCCACGTCTATTAAAAATCTAAGGTTACAAAAATTGTCTTTTGGCAAATATCTCGTTTCCTATGGGTTTCTCGCTATTTGTATAATCAATATTGTGCAAAATTAAACTCCCTACACATTTGGTTTACTTTTTTTTTATAGGGTGCCTATTGGACTTGTTATGTCCTGTCTCCTGCTGATATATGGAGGGAAGCGAAATTTATACTTTTTCCTATTCCTCTACTATTTTAATCTGATTAATTTTGTTGCGGAATCCAAGACAGTTAAATTGTTTCTTTGGGACTTCGTCGAGCTCTCACTGTCTCAGTACTTTTCTTGTAGTCGCCACTGTAGCTTCTGGGTTACAGGAGTGACAGTGGTTTGGGAATAGTGTGGCGGACTTGACCCCTACGTTAGTTATAGTCTGGCAAAGTTGTGGCTATTTCATGTAATGAGAAAAAAGTCTATTATATTTATTGTACCCCGCAGTAGGACCTATTGGTGGATAATAGCTCATTCCTTCGCATACACAGAAGCCCTGAGTACCAGCAGTGGGAACATTTTAGGCTGCTTATGCTTTTGTTATAATATTATCTGTTGTATGGGAATAATGACCTCCTACACAGATCTATCATGGGGATTGTAAAGTGTTTGTAGGTAAACAACGTAGGTCCCTATGTGCTTAATTATAATGTATAATTTGGTCATCAATATATTCATTAGGTAGTTAAATTTCGTGTTCAAAGCAATTATTTTCGCATGTCTTATAAGATAATTGGATTTTTGATTGGTTCATTACCTTTATATAATTTCGTCAATTTCTGCATAATTTATGTTTATATAATCCCATTGAGATTTAGCAATCAACTAAGTCTATTGAATCTATATTCCCCCGCTTGCCGTCCATGCTGTGCAGGTTTCCAACCCGCACCTAATGAACTAAGAGTTCTATAGTGCCTGCGAGGAGAAGATGGCGGGACGCCTTTTTTCTTATTTTTTGGCGGGTGTAAAATCATCGAATAACCCCCCTTCTGCTCTTGGGCAGAGCGAAAGGGAGTGTCAGACTTCTACTGACTAAAAACCACCCATGTTCCTTCTTCGTCCTCTATGTCGACGCCGCGATAACCAGTGTACAACCCGCGGCCCCGACGGGCGTCGGCCCTTTCGGGCCCCTCCCATGTTGCTGACATCTCTTTGAGGCGCGCGTGGAACACGAACGCGCCGTCGACACGGCCTGTTTTCATCGTAAGACGGACGGACGGTGAGTTAGCCCATCAATCACCGACCACAGGCCCGCGTCTACGGTGGCCGGAAGTCATCGCGAGACCCCCGACGCCCGGAGCGCCTCCCGCGGCGGCTGGGACGAGAGGTTCTCTCCCTCTCGCGTTCCGCCACCTCCTTCGCTAGCATCACTGCTTCGCAGAAGGAGGCGACGGCGTCCCATTCCTCCTCGCCCCGGACCATGGCTTGCACCAGGGCCGGGCGCGAGAGGTCGCCGCCGCCGAATGGCGGGACGCCTTGGGTGGCTTTCTCACTAACGGGCGAGAAGATGCAATACATCATAAGAATTGGAAGCAATGAGGGGGGAGGCTTTTGCTCAGGACTGGGACAATAACGACTAAATACAAAAGAAATCTTTATTTATACCTATATTTCTTCTGAACGTGTGTTTGTCACTGAACTCCTCCTAGAAGGCTGGACAGATTTGGATGTTTTTTTTTGTGTGTGTTCCAGTGGATGCGAGAATGGTTTAGATTCAAAATTGGACCCGGTAGGTGGCGCTACTGTTCGGTCAGGACGACGTCTGCCAGGTCTGCTAGTTTACATATAAAGTGTCATGTTTTTGTACGAGAGCGCAATAAATAAATATCGTATTTAACCACATAAATGATAGTACTTTAATACTGATAAATAAAGCAATTCGTGCGAATCTATTCTCCAACCATTCCAAAATATTCAAAAATGCACAACGTTAATGTTCAATTTTAACTTCTGCCTGCACTCCCGGAGCTACCCGTTGTATTTTTTTTACTAACTTAGTATTTTGTGGCCCTAGAATTGTTTTTGCTTTTGCAGTCTTTCACATAAAACATCTACTTTTACAGCATAACAAAACCGATACTATTTATTGCTTTCAGGTTTCAGTTTGAGTTGCGTAGTTTCAGTACAGTTTAGTTTTAGTTTTAAAACAAAAGTAAATATAGTGAACGAAACTACGTATAACAATATTGAATACTGTAGGCCAACAATATAGGGTCTGCATTTTCTACTCGTATTATGTGTGGTAAAGAATTGAGGTTGTCAATTTTTCTCACAAAGTAAAAGAATATGATTTAAAAAAAAACTGTTAGGTGTTTAAAAAATATGCCAAATAATTTAGCATACAGGCTGCAAACAAATGTCTCGATGAGAATTTATAATACACGATTTAAACGGAACCCCGTCGGGGCTGCGGGTGGTTTGAAAGAGATACCGCGGCCTCAGCATAAAGGGCTAAGAAGGAACATGGATCGTTTTTAGTCAGTAGAAGTCTGACACTCTTTCCTACGAATTCCAACAAAAAAGAAAGTATACACAAGAATTTAATAAAAAAAAAAATATAAACACACACACATACTTGTATCCGACTGAATAATCACAAAAATGTGTGAACCCTCCTCATTTTATAAAAGTCGATTACAAAATTGTTCAAGTGCGAATAAATATAAAGGTTTTATGAACACTCTTTAATAAAAGAAAAACAGCACTGTTCCTTTAGCAGTCTAGGTCGTCCTAAGAATCTTTTCAAAAGAAAATACTAAGGAGGAAGGAAAAAAAACGAAATTGAACAAAAACAACGTCGTCAAAGAACCATTACATTGCGTTGGTATCTCAAGGAGCAACATTTTCTAAGAAAATATTATTTTATCTTGAGGGGTATCGAACTTTCTAAGGCAAACGTCCAAGGTTTAATTTGTACCCTTTTAATTAAAAAAGAACTAGAATCTTCCTCTAAAACTTTAATATATTTTAGTATCCAAAAAAAAACTAACAAGACTTGGAAATTCGAATAATATATTAATAACATTAAAATTACAGCTCTAAAAGAGTCTCTGGAAAAAGTCAGTAAGATATCACAGTCTGTAGGGACGAAGATAAAAGTTTCTAGACAAACCCCTGCATCTACCTATAACACAGCCAACTTAAATGACCCCCAATTTTTTAGTAACCGACTGTCTAAGCAATTGTAGTCAACCTGTATCGGTTAATATTATTTATTTGAGTTTATCAAATCGCTACGTAACTACGATATCTTTTGTAATCATGTCAAATCAATCCATTTGAGACTTTTCTATCGTCGAAAACGCTGATTGGGTTATTTCACTTTATACACACGGCGACACATCAAACTGTACATTTCTATTATAATTATGGGCTGACTTGATCTGATCTGCTCATAGTACCTTAATCTTAGCGTTATTTTGATATACTTATATAAATCAATTTAATTACTCATTCGGTAGTTTTTTTTAGGCATGACAAAGTAACAAGTATTCATCCAAACATCCATCCTCAAAAACTATCGCATTTTTCAAGATTGTAATAGGTACTTACGGAATTATAGAAGGTGGTCGAGGTAACGAGCCTCCTCGACTTACTGACGCGATTTGGTCCACATTATAATTTTGGGGCCAACCCGCGTTATCTTCTATTACCGATCTGAAACATAAATCATAAAATTTATTAAATATATATCAATTTGCCATCGATTATTGGTGGGAAAAGGTTGAACGGTGACAACAACACAATTTTTACTTTGCTCCTACGAGATGCTCCATAAGTTTTTCGGTTAGTGGTATAAACCTCTTACTGCGGTACTCAGAGACATTTAATGATTACTTAAGCCGTCACTTAAGAAAGATTTGACATACTTTTGTATGATAAAACTGTCAAAACCTTTACTAAGTGATAGCCTAAGTAATCACTAAAGCTCTCTGAGTGCGGCAATAAGAGCTATGAAAAATAATTAGTACTTATAAATTTGATTTATTTCAGTGTTATAGTAAAATAATTGTATAAAAGTTTTGTTACGTAACTGAAGTCCTTATTGTATTAAACACCTCTGCAACCAGGTTGGTGGCTAAGCACACCACACCAGACGATTAAAAATAATATTGTATTAAAAGTAAAATTCTTCCAATAAAGAAGATAAAGTACTGATAAAATAAGATGCTTTTATTTTACAACACACGTAGTAGTACATACTACGAAGGTAGAAGTCAATTGTTACAGGATTTCAACCTTGAGGAGCGAAGGTCTTGAGAGCTCCTACTTATGTAAATTGCGAAAAAATACTGAAGAGCTGGAATGTAAAAATTAAGCTAGAAGCCATTTTCTCAGTGCCTGCTTAGAATTACATTATAATTTTGTCATAATATGTCGCGTGTATTTAGGGTTTTTTGCTGAAGTTCCGATATAAAGGACCCTCAAGTCCGCGAGAGTTAGTTTCAATAAGTTTTCAAAACTTATTGAAACTAACTAAAAATAACTAAAAATTAAACCATTTAAGAGCTGGATTTACGCCACTGACATTTCAACCTCCCGCAACCGATTTATTAGGCGCCAGAGGGGTAGTGGGTACGCGATTACGTAAAGAAGATTCATTTAAAGAATTAAGTTATTGGCAAAAATAAGCCGATGGTGTTCCACGGTATGACTTTTTTTAATATATTGATGGCAATTAAAATATCCTATGATATTGATAGTTTAGGAAAAAAATGGTAGTTTGCATATTTATTTATGATAGGTATTGTGTCAATTTAATCTTTATATATTTTTGAAGTGAAGAGAAAATACTCTTTTAATTATAAATATATATTTAAAAATAATCCGGTGATGTTTGCTGAAAAAAAGGTTCTAATGTATCCTAAAAAGGCCAATTCACGTCTAATCACGCCTTAAGGTGGAAGCTCACATCTGGCCCGCGAAATTCTAATTTTCTTACGTTTTTGGCAATTTGCAGGCCAGTGCTTGGTTGTATGTTTATGAAAATTTGATTTGCGACTGTAAGACGTATGAAGTTACCGAATTATAACCATCAAAATTACTAACTACTAAAGAACGACGACTAAATTACTAAAGAATGACTTTTACATGCAAAAATCAATCTTGACATGAAAATGAACTTGGAGGGTTGTATTGATAATTTTGATGGTTATAATTCGGTAACTTCATACGTCTTACAGTCGCAAATCAAATTTTCATAAACATACAACCAAGCACTGGCCTGCTAATTGCCAAAAACGTAAGAAAATTAGAATTTCGCGGGCCAGATGTGAGCTTCCACCTTAACCGACTGCCTCGTTGCCCTATTAGCCGCATAATTATGTTGTAGACACGTGCCAATATTGCAAGCAATGCCAAACATCATCATTTTCAAAATTCTCCTGCCCTTCTTCCAATTCATTTGGGGTCGGCGCAACATGCCTTTTTCTTCCATACTTTTCTATTTCTCGTCATATCAGCAGTCACCAGCAAGCAATCCCAAACATTAAAAAAAACAATCGACTTGTAAATGTAAATCCAAATAAAAGCTTGAAAAATACAGAAAGAGGATACAAAAACATTAATCATTCGTTACTTTTATGCTTTAACTTCTGAATTAAATATAAAAAAACCTTTTTACGGAACACAAAGCTTTAAATCAGAATTATTCCACCCTTTCTTGTAAGATTTATTGCCGAACTAAATAGGTTGAGATAAATTGATGGGTGTTGTTAGTAACTGTATCTATGTACTCACCAGCTGCCAGGAAAGGGTTTTAATTACAAATCTTTCCGATATTTATAGGCTCCATGTTTTTGAGCTACGAGTATGATCAGCAGGGCTATTGCGTATCTTTGTTGACAGATTTATTGATTATCACTTTGGCTCTGTGTGCTTTGATTAACTGTCAAATGGTTCCATTTTGTACTAAACCATAATCAATTTGACAGTTAATCCATGGACAATATGATAGCCACTGACAATTAAAAGATACGCAATAGCCCTGCAGAAAGTCGTAAAACGTACATTGACATGATACCGTGACACTTGACAAAGGACAATAGAAGAAAAAAGGCGACGATCCCAGACTTCGTGGCTTCTACAGAGAAATTCCTTATAGAAAAAATCAAAGGCCCATCAAAGTATGAAAACCATACCCACGGCGTATAGAAAAAAAAAAGTGCTAGATGTACCTACAGAGAAATGTGTACAGTTTCCAATGGTATGTGTCGCATTACAGTGGAAATTGTACATTGCGGTAAAAATAAATAAAAAAACATATTTTGTTTTCCATAGTGTTTGTATGAATTACAAAGTTATATTTGCAGTTTGTTAAATGTGCTGTATCTCAAAAACTACTAACTACACACATCAAAAGTGTCTAGGGATCAACATATATTTTTGCAATAACTTTTCTCCTGATTGATATTAATTAAAATTTTCTTTAAGGATTCATCAAATAAAGTGTTTTCGTTTGTCACAGTAACGATAAACCAAGTCACCTTTGCATTAATAAAGAAATTTGCCATTTTCCTAATAAAGGGATTTTTGACATTTGAACCACTAACATTAAAGTTCGAAAAAAAGACTGAAATAACAGTTTTCTTTAAAATTTTATTGGGTAACTTAAACAATTAATAATCCGTGTTTCTACCGCGAACACTAATATTTTTTATATTATATTAGCATCTTAAAATTAATGAATGGATAAATTGATTCTTTTTCCTTCAAAGAGTGTCATACTTGTCATCGTCAACAGTGGCAGACGGCTCTATAATTGTTACCCTTTTGGCAGAATTTAAAATGGTGGCCAGTTCCTTTGCTTCCTTGGTTCCTGCGGTCATAGTGACACTTTCTTGGTTGAGTTGTCTAAGTACCCATTCAGAACCTGTGTAACATCTATCTATCAATTTACGATAACGTTGTACCCAGACGGCATCAGAGAGACCTCCCTCATCCCCTTGGGAATACTCCAGGCTCCTCTTGAGAAGTGCAGCAAGTATGGGGTGGTTCTGTGGTCCCAGCTTGGATAGGTATGCATCGTCTATCACGCGTGCCCATGGAACGGTGTTATCAGGTTCTCCGGCCTTCTGATATTTTTTCATGAAACTGATAATGGACCTCCATGAGTGGGCGGTGGATGTGATTAGGGTTAAATTGTAAATCTCTACCCATGTTTTGTTGAAAAATTCGCATATTTCGAATATCATATGAATCAATCCTACCCCATTCCAGGATGTGTGGGTGAGCAAGGAGGCGTCGAGATAGGCTTTTACATCCCTCTCCCCGTTTGTGCTTAAGAGCACTACCTTTGCCATCATACTGGAGATGGGAGCCCTGGATTTGTTGATGTGGTCTGAGACTTTTTCGAGGCAACGGGTGCAAGGAGGGGTAAAGTGATTGCCTAATGTGGGATTTGTAAACGCTGATATGTTGGTCTTGTACTGACTTTTTAGGAATCCTGTTACCATTTGGGCGTGGTTCTTCACTGTTGCTCTCAACATTGTCAGGGCGGTGAAGTTTAGCAGTCTGTATAGTTCAATCAAGGCTTGTGTGGGTGCCCCCAGGGTAGGTGATCCTTGAAGAATCTTCTCACAATAAGCGTAAAACTCCCTCATAGATGTATTAGAGTAACGAGTGAGAAGTGATCCGACCATCTTGGTTAGTTCCCCTAAATCTTCCTCTTTTCTGACCAACTTGGAATCCGCCGCTTTTCCTGGATTATAAGTGACTATCATCTATGGTGATCAGTCTGACGGATGGTTGAGATGTTGACCCTGAATCTTGCTGGTCTGTCACAGGAGGTGAAGGTGTCGGGGGCTCTGATTTTGTCAATTTGAAGTTCAGCTCTGTCTCCCCGTATAGATTGTCATCCCAGACAAGCTCTTGAGAGGTTTTTGCTCCCTTCTTAAATATCATTCCTGCTACTGACAAAATTACATCAGTTATGTCATAGGTATCATCGACATTCCCTGTAGCATAGAACTGGAGGTACTGTATGATTATGTTTCTCTGACAGTCGGCATCTTTCAGAGTTTTGGGAAGTTTTGAAGATTCTGCGATGGACACAAGAACATCGGTTTGGCATACTCAAAATGAGTTCATCCAAATCACGCTGTGGAATGGCCGCCCATGTTCGTTGCAACAACAAAAAAAGGTCTTCTTGCGACTGGATAACCTCCATATTCGGCAGAGCTCTTCTCTGTAGCATATCCCATGCATGCTCAATCGGGTTCAAGTCTGGCGACTGAGCAGGCCAGGGCAGGACATTGATGTTAGCTGCGGCGAGAGTCTGTCTTACAACTCTTGCGGTGTGCGGTCGTGCATTATCATGCATTAACTGAAATAAGGGACCGATTTGCACTTGTAGAGGAACGATGACGTCTGATACAATCGTCTCAGCATAAATTTGAGCGTTGAGGTTGCCTCTGATCCAAATCAACTCAGTTCTTCCGCCGATCCAAATACCCGCCCATACCATGATGGTTCCACCACTATAAGGATGGACTTCCTGGCAGGATTTTAATCGCTGTTGGCGTCCAGGGGTTCTCCAGTGTCGTATACGTCTTGTATCCGGTCTCATACCAAAACGAGACTCATCAGAAAAGCACACGAAACGCCATTGTTCTTCTGCCCAATTTCTGTGTTCAAGAGCCCATTGATATCGAATCCTACGATTGTGCATTGCTATAGGTGGTACCCGTAGCGGTCTTCGGGAATGAAGGTTCACTTCATGCAAGCGGTTTCTGACTGTTTGGTCGCTAATTAAGTTCCCTGAAGAGTGATGAAGCCTCACGGCTAACATCATGGCGGTTATTGTTGGAGCTCTTCGAGTTAAGATTTGAATGTATCGGTCTTGTCTCCGTGTGGTGCAGCGATACCGTCCTCCATGGCGCTCAGCCACGGTACCAGTGCTTCGGTAACGTGTCCAAAGTCGACTGATAACACTCTGACTTGTATTCAGAGCTAAAGCCACAGTACGTTGCCGGGAACCAGCTTCTATCATTCCCACGGCTCTGAGCATTTCTTCCCTGCTTAAATGACGTCGCCGCTCCATAATAACGTTGGTTTTAATCAGTAGTAGGGAAACAGTAGCACTAATAATGTCTTCAATGCGTTGTATGTTTTTATAGGGAAAATATTGACAGCTGATTTTCATCTTTTACTCGAATTTGATTCACAGTTCCTGATTCAAATTATGAAATGCACCAAAAAGGATCCATATAAATTTATAAAATCATAAATTTATTACAAAGCCACATCTCAATCTCAAGAAATCCGCATAAAAATGCTTGATCCCTAGACACTTTTGATGTGTGTATATATTGTTCAATCCAATTTTGATTGAAACTTTTTATTACGATCTACAGCATATTTTTTTTTGATATTTCACTCTCTTAGTTTAAAAACTAATGGGGCAGGCACACATTTCACCACTTTGAAAGTGTCTATCTTGCAAACGATTGTCTTTAAGAAAAATGGTTTTAGGAATCTCAATGTCATTTTCAGAGACCTATCTATAGACCCCACACGAATAGGTTTGATGAAAATATTTTAATTTTTTAGTTTTGGTTCCATGTATTAGGAGACCCTTAATCTTTTATTTTTTTACGTGTTCTCCCATTGAATTTCCACAATTTTTTTATATAAAATGAAAAGTGGGTTACGTAGCCGTAATTTAAAATTTATTTGGTTTCTGTACTACGACTTCTACCAACCGGGTCAGATTTGGGCCATGACCTTTGGCCGACCTGGAAATCTACTCTATAATGTGAAACAAAAAGGAGTAGATAAAAACGTGACGATTGACGGAAAATTAACAAAGAAAAAAACATGTTGCGACGACCCCAAGTAACATAATAATAGGACAAAGGCAAGGAAGATGATGATGATGATGATGTTTAGTATCTTATTAAAATGCGAGACAGAATCTGTTTTAGGATTATTAAAATAGGTATTGTGTAGATGCTTGTGTCACATACTCACAATCCAGTTAAACTAAAGGCCGACCCCAATATACTGGTGTAGATATACTATTATAGATCTGGTGAACTTCTCACAATTTGCATGTAAAATACTTTAGATACAAAAAAATAAAGTGTCACACATAAAACTGAATTAAAATCTATTTTCATTTTTTGTACTGTTTGAGAACGCCTCTGAGATTGTTAATATCTTTTGTCTTCAATTCCTCTGAATTGAATTTCTGAGATTTTTAGCGGTCGAAACCTCGAAAATTAATCATTATTTTTGCCATATTATAAGCTAAAAAAGGTTTTTCTAGTCGCAAGTGGCGAAAGGCGTTTGTTTAGTCTAAAGATAAAAGGCTAAATATTTGAGATCTATTTTTCCTTGCTAGAATTTTTTTTGCTCGTTTAGAACCCATTAAAATTTATCAAGTTATGTGGGTTCCAAACATACCCACGCAATTTCAGCGCTTAATGAAAGATCTGGAATGTTCTCTTAGAAAGCGCCGATAAGACGTTAAAAGGTATAGTAGGAACTGGGGTCATTGGTATTTCGTTGAAGGTTTTAATGTCATTTGCTGTTTGAGAATACTTAATTCTCATTTTATATGCCTACGTATATCATTTTTTTTTAAATCCTGTATTTTCTTACAACTAGATTATTAAAAAAATAACCCTGTTGTAAATCGGTCGGTTCATGTTTCCTATTTTTCCTTCTGATTCAATGTTTCTACCCCAGGCAACAGAGTAGAATACGGAATCTAGTAGCTAAATAGCAATTACACACGGAAAAACTTTGCCCACTAAAATATGTAGGCGTCATAAATTGTTGTACAAAAAATGACTATATTTTACTAAAATTGTGTAAGAATAGATTTTATTTACTGCACACTATACAAAAGAATACAGACAAATACAGTTATCGTAGTGAGGATCTATCGCGATAACGTGCATCGAAGTCAAGTAGTATCGCAGTGAAGATATTTCGCAGTTTTGTAGCATCGTGTTAACATTTATCTATATTTTGTACGTCGAGATTCCGTATTCTACTCCAGGCAGGCAACATCTATTACAAAGTAGGTATGTGTAAGAAGTTAAAGTTCTAGGAATAACAGTACTGACTGTGGCCACTCCATCCGGGTGAAGTCTTCATCCTCTGGCATCCAGGTGTAGCGTTTGGGGTCAGGTTGGCTGCACACAGACCGGGGCCGTCTGCGAAAGTATGAGCACTCCAAATCGGCGTCGTATGCGCATAACTCGGGCGGTGCCGGTGTTGGTTGGCCGAACCTGGTGGACACAGAAACATCTTTAACTGAGTACTGAGGAAAAGCACCCACAGCCACCAATATGTTACGGCCAGCGCCCCACAATAGCAAACTGACATGCAATTTGTTTATACACTGTGTTGTTGATAGTATTGTGTTGTTGATAATATTGTTTTGTTGATAATATTTTGTTATTAATAATATTGTGTTGTTAATAATATTTTTTTTTTGTATTTTAAATCAACCTAAGTATAATGTTTCCACAACTGGGACAGAAGCCTTCTGTCTGTAAGGATTGGGCTAATTATCCACAAGGTGTAGCCAGTATGGATTTAGGGTTTTTACTCTGATCGGCGCTCACCGATTTGTTCCCACTGGTGGTATTTGCAACTATCTGTTCTATCTACCACCACAGGTGGTGGTTGCGTGTCAGTCGCATTTGCTCCTTCCTCTCTCCCTACTGGTGGATTAGTTGAATCCTTCACCAGTGGTGGCAGCCATTTTAGCTCTTTGCGATTTGTTGTTTGTTTATTAATTTTGCTATTCTGTGGTCGCTGACCGAGTGGTCGCGATCATTTTAACTTACCGGGGATACCTCTGTATTGGTGCATAATCGGTGTTGAGATTCTCATCTGAGGGCACACGCCTCCTGACACACACGGATAGAAATGATGCTCTGCTGGAACAAAATAGTCACTTTTATAATAAGGCCTTGTTTATGGTAGATGGGAAATTATACCTTGATGTTGTCATTATATACAATGTAGGATAAAAACTTGAGAAACTTGAAAAACTGGTTCAAATGTCCACCACTAACAATAGTACATTGTTCACCGAGAGGAGAAAGTGACCGATTACCGTCGAGGGCGTCGTTTGAAGCCCGAGCCGTAGGGGAGGGCTTTAAAACACCCGAGATCGGGAATCGCGCTTTCTCTCGAGTGATACATAGTGCTTTATACTACACCTACGAGGAAAATAAAAAACTAAATCTTTACTAATTGAAATTTATATTGAAATTGTTGCAGTTAGTGAAGCTTAATGTAACACTTTTTCCATTGTTGATTGTTTGAGATGTTTGCGACAATGTAGGAGGAATAACTGGCTGTGCTGTTGGCACTGCGCTCGTAGAAGGCTGTGGTGCCAAAGGGGCAACTGGCTGCTGAGGAGCATTTGGCATCGCCGCGCTCGTTGATGGTTGAGGAGATGAGTCTTGATGCACATTAATCGATCCCGATATTTGGTTATTTATTCGTGTTTTGTTTCCTACGGAATTCTCTATGTAACCTTCTGCAACAGCGGACGATTTCCAACCACCGTGGCGTTTTATTGTGGTTAAATCAGCACCAGTATCGGCAAGAATAGTCGCTGAAGTTCTGCGAAAGCAGTGGCCAGTGTATTCTAGTGGGTTGAGTAAATTAAGGTAGGAAGCTATTTCTCTTGGCACAGTACTTATTTTGTTTTTCCCAATTACTTGTTTCGTACATTTTTTGTTTTTATATTGTAGTAAAACCCGATTGGTTTTGGGGTCACTGGGGCGAATTTCGTTATATTTCTTCATTATCTCATAAAATAAGCCTGATATAACAAATTATCGCTGAATTTTGGTTTTTGTGTTAGGAATATTGACAATTATTCCATTTTCGAGGATTTCGATATCGTCTGTTGTCATATCCACAAGTTCTTGCGAACGACAGGCCCCATTTACTCCTAAAATCAAAATAACCTGTAAACAAAAATATCAAACATAAAAACCTATTAGATTTCTACTCATAAATAGGTACGTAATAAATCATAAACCAGTGCATTTTGTTCATAAACTTACCTTCATCAACAAATATTTGTCATCTGGAGCATTCTGCAAAAAGGAATAAACATCCTTTGTAGTAAGCACTTTTGATTTCTTACTACGGAATCCCTCCGACTTTCTTTTCAGAAATGCTGTAAGTTTTTTGTATTCTTGAATATTTATGTCGTTTCTTGTCAATTTAGTACTTTTCAACATTGAGTACATAGACCATAACGTACTTGGTTTGTATTTTTGCGCTTTTTCACTGAAATAAGCTAGCAAAACTGTTTCAGAAAAAGATGCCGCATTTTTTTCACTTTTCCATTGCAAAAAATCGTTATAAGTTTTATTATATTTTTTAATTGATTTCTGAGGTAAAAGGTTATCAATCAGTATTTTTGCTGTTTCCTTCAACTGCGGCGGAGTTGAAAAATCTTCATCATCACTATCACTACTTATCATTTTGATAGTTTTATTTTACTTTCTACGAAAACTGAATCCTCAAACAACACACAAATTGAAAATGGCGCCAATGGCGTCTGCAATTTTTACATGTTCTTTTTTCAAATTGTTTACGCCGCAGGGTCGCACTGCCAGCCCGACCCCATCCAACACACAGCTAGTGGCCAGTGCCATTTTGCGAACTTGGAGATAAAAACTCACTGTAAATACTTTTTGGCTTTTGATATTTAGGTTACCGGCGCATAGTCTTACCCAAAATTAAAAAAAAAAACCACGTAAGAAATGGATTTTCATACACTTTTCTCTCCCGCTCAGATGCGTTTTCTCCCCGCATATTTGTTCGATATGCAATGACGTACTTTCTACCGTAAATTTGATAAAGTATCAAGGTACTTTCCAAGCAGGTGTAGTATAAAACGTATTTTAATTTATAGTACACTAAATACAGACTTTTTACTGACAGAATATTTTTGGTTACGGTTTTAATATATAAAATTGAAGTCTGTGTTTGTAAAATCAAAATAACAGTTTCTTACTAAATGCATATGAAAGTAAATACGGTTGTATACAGGGTTATTTCTAAAACACCGTTAACCTTGCAAGACTGTTATCATCATAAACAACAACTTTTGTTCTATGACTTTTTACAAAACATTTAAATACATTTACCAAAAACAAAAGTTCAAGATTTCGTTGTCCTATCTAACACATTTCAACTCTGTATTTTTCTGTACCTACCTACGCCTGTCGCGCACTGTCATAACTCGCTACGCTACGATTACCCCGCCGCCCTTACCCCGCTCCCCTCGCTATTGTACTATCGTTTTCTTTTGCTTCGCAGACTTGGTAACATTTAGAGCGTACCTACAATTTAAATATTTTTATTTTTGTAAGTAAATCTGATAAACTAAATAATGATGAATTTTTAAAAGTCATAGAACAAAAATTGTTGATTATGATGTTAGCAACTTAGTCCTGAGAGGTTAACGGTGTTTTACAAATAACCCTGTATATTTTTTTAAGTTTTGTATATTTGTTTGTTTGTTCCAGCTTTCATTTACTAGTTAAATAGTTATGATGTTATCGTAGGTCGTTTTTATTTCAGAAAAAAGATATTAGGGCTCAGATTTGTATTTAACGCGGTCAAAATTTGCACTCGTTACCCGTGGTGGTCCCGGTGGGTCGTCCCATTACCAGGTTCATGGGTAATTTTAGTTTCTATAGCATTAAAGATTATTTCCGGACTTCTCACTTTATCGATAGAAAATGAAAACCATCATCACAGTGTCTTAATAAAAGGGTCCCATTTTTATGCTTTGGGTACGGAACCATAAAAAGTTACAGATCTATTTATATCTGAAAATATTACGCCTTTCAAATTTAACCATCCAAAATATAGGACAACACGAATAAAACAGAAATAAACCTTAATTCGGAAAGGATTTTTGTTGCTTAATTGCCCAGAAAGGCGCCAAACCTAATGAAAACAAAACAACATTGTTTTTAACGAACGTCATTATTTTCTTTGAGAAACAAGATGATAAATGGACTAGAATACTGAAAAAAGTTTTTCTGGAAACTCAAAAATATTGTTTCGTTAATAAGCATTTTTTCGCGGATTCATCATCACTTCAGTCAAAAATCGTCCGATGCTGAACGTGCCATGTATATCATAAATGTTGACTTAAGAGGGAGACGATGACTTAACGGAAAACCTACGTATTATGCCACCGTCTATGAGATACATGGCATTTTCCGAAGAACTATCACTTGTGATCAAACTGTACCTATAGGTGATTGATGGTATTATGACTGCCTGTAAGGAACGTCCCTTTTGAAAAGAACTTAAATAATTTATGTTTATACGTTGTCAGACTATGCTACACCTCCTATCCTGTTCTCTTAGCCCAAAAATGCAGACAAAGTGACGTTCCCGCTTCCACCGAATATGCAGTGGAAGTGGCGAAGTTCTAGGCCAACAAAATATAAAAAATCTTCTAGTCTATAAAAAGTCTTGCCAGCGACACGAAGAAGAATACGTTTATACAAACAAACGATGAGATGTTTATTAAAATCTACTGCGGATATTATTGTAATAATAAAAAATAAATGTATTTAATGTATGTGTGTAAGAGTGAGTTATTATTTATAAATGTGTGGTACTCCATATAAAAATATAAGTTGATGTAAAAAATTCGGGCGCCTGGAGTGCACACAAAACTATGCCAAGGATAGACTTACCTGTGGGAGCTTGAGACTTTTAATCTTCAAGCGGGAAGGTATCAATAAAAATCGAGCATGAAAATTATAGAGCGATTTTATTACCCGAAGGCTGCTGGTAGAAATATACAAGAGAATTCCTTCCTTTTATATATAACTAAAACTAAAATGGAACAATCTTTTAAGACCTGTCATTATTGCACTTTATAAATAGATGATCTACGTTATATGTATTACAAACCATACCAAATTCCGTCGATAATGTTATAGACCAAAAGATTAATGCTCATCTTGGTGATATGCATTTCCGCTGGGATGCCAAAGGCGGTCCATGATATGTTTTGGTAGGGGCGAGCTTTTAAAATTTTTAGTAGTAGAAAAAAAACGCCTTGTGGCTGAAAACAAACATGAATAATCGTTAGCTGATATTCAGCGTTGGTAAAGACAATGGCGGCCGAGCCGGTTGTGACCAAATGCAATAAAACTCACCGTTTCTTCCAAAATATCAAAATGTGGTCATCAGTAGATGAATGAATCCAGACAAATAAGTACTTAATCAAGTTAAAAGATCCTGAAACAATTAAATATCGAAACTATTAGCGTCTGCTATCAATATAGCCATGACAACGCGGAACGGATCGAAATCACGAAAAAATTTCACTTACCATAAAAAATATGAGCTATCCAATTAGGATGCTGACAAGGGCAATCGGCTACCACATATTTGGGATTAGATGCCGCCCATCTGAAGTAAAACTTCAAGATTTATATCGGCGCTGAAATTACGCCATTCTGTCCAAAAGCTATAGGTCGAAAAGTGACAAATGTCAAAGTCAACTTGCCAGCCTCAAAAAGAAAAAGCCAGTGTGACCACTTCACGATTCTAAATCAACCAAAAAATGAATTTTTATATGGGAACACCACCGGGGTGCCTACAAATTAAATCAAACAATACGTATCATGTAACAGGCTTAAAAGACTCGTTACATTACATCCCCTCCCGAAAATAAAAGAAAGGAACTTTCTTTTATTAGAAAGAAATCTTCAACCAAATAAACCAGTCTTAACAACTTCCTAATTCCAAAAAAGAAAAGAATCATAAAAGATTCAAAGTGTAAATGAATTCTGAAAATGTCAAACGACAAAGTCTCAAGAATTTAAAAGAAAAAAATGCAAATGACAAAAAGTCAAAAACGAAATCTGTGAATAACAAAAAAAAATATAAGTTATAAAAACTCGTTAAATGAAACAAAGAGAGAAATCTCTTAGCGCTCCCTAACTCCAAAACAGTACAGTTAGGCACTATCGCCACTGACTACCACGTCAACCGCTTCCAACTCAACCGCTTCCAACTCAACCATCTCTATGAGTGCAGTTAGGCTCTATCGCCACTGACTAACTCCGTATCCAACAATCAAAAAAATTTTAAACTCCAAACAAAAGTTTTTAAATAAAGCTGAAAGACCTTATTTAAAATATTGTTACAGGCACAACCTGCAACAAGACAAAGGAAAGCGTATTGTGATCGGCTCATCACCACCGAATTCCCGAGCACAATAGCTGTAAAAGAATGTGAATGCTGTGGCTGGCTCAACACTACCAATCTCCCAAACACAGACAGACACAAAAAAAACATTGAGATCTCCAATGAGAAATCTCAATAACAAAAAAAAAGGCGAAAGCCAAAGTTTCACAATGCGATCGGCACATCACCACCGAACTTCCGAACGCAAAGAAAAAAGAATGACGAAAGTCAAAAAAAAAATCCGCATTGTGATTGGAACAACAATGTCCAACACAATGGAAAAAAATATGGCCGGGGCCAAAATCCCACATTGTGATCGGCACTACACCACCGACTTTCCGAGCACAATGGAAAAAGAGTCGAAATCAAGGTCAAAAGCTACACCAAGATCCAAAAAATAATAAGGCATTTTGTAACAAAGGTTACAGAATGACCCTAAAAACAAAAGTCCAGAATGAACTCGTTACTAACAAAGTCAAATCCGATCAATAAAACAGAATGAAACTCTAGTAAAAATGAGAAACAATTCTGTCAAAGAACAGCACAAATTAGATTAAAAAATCGATTACTATTTATGACGAAGAGAAAATAGAATGATTTTGTACGTCCGGGCGACTAGAGCGGCCCATTTTTAAAGAAAAAAAATACAAAAACTTGAAATTTAATTTAAGTTTTTAATTCTCAAGATAGAAATTACCTGAACTGTAGGGTTATATAAGATCCTAATAAAATATAAACAGGTAAAAGGTTACCCTTAAAAAGTAAAATAAGATCTTAAACAATCCAACAAAACCAAACAAAACATAAAATAAGATCCTTCGATGTGAAGAACATTTGGTGTGAAAAAAATAGTATTAAATTAACTAGAAATCCCTTAGTTATTTTTTTTTTTTTTTTTAGAAAGAATTGAATTGGAATCTAATAAATTGTTATAAAGTTGCCTAACATACTATCTCTCAAACCGTACCTTTCAAACTACTATAACCTTTCATTCTACTTTAACTTTTCATCCTTCATTCTAGCATAAGTAGAGCCTCACGCCAATATACTCAAAACCAAATCCAAGTCTAAGAATTCCCCAAAATTAAAATTTAATAATATCCTTTACATGATAACGCCCTACTGAACCCTTATTTAATTCTTTCAAAACATAAACGTTATCAGAAACTTTTTCAGTTATTCTACACTTTAAAAACTTAGGTGCAAGTTTAGCCGAAAAATAAGCAGGAGCATGAGATTGAACGAAACTTCTTCTCCACACCATATCACCCACATCAAAAGAAATGACTTTCCGACCCTTATTATAATAAGCGGCATTTCGCTTATACCCCTTTAACAAGTAAGCTTGAACTTTAACAAAAATATCACTAAGTGAATTAAGAGAAACTGCATAAGCGTTTCTATTTGAAATTTCTAGTTGAGATAAGTTATCAACAGAACTACTAAAGTGATGTAATGACGCATCAAGAATAAGCTCCCTACCAAACATCAGAAAGTTAGGAGTAAACTCTGTAGCGAGGTTTACACTACTATTTAAAGCTAATTGAACATTGGGTAAATAACTAGACCAAGTTCTATGATCATCTTTAACAAAACACGATATGCAGGTTTCGACCGTTTTATTATATCTCTCAACAGGATTATTTTGAGGTGTATACAAAGTATTATAAAATATTTTGGTTATATTAAAACCTTTCAAAAAATCTACAAAATGTTTTGAAGTAAATTGAGTTCCATTGTCACAAACTACTATTTTTGGACAACCAAATTTTAGAAATATTTCCTTTTCAAAATGTTTACAGATTACTCTAGTGGTGGCATTAATCATTGGAAAGATCCAGCAATATTTAGTAAAAACGTCTACGACCGAAAGTATGTATACCAGAATAAGTTTAAGGTAGAATTCCTATGGTATCAACTGAGAGCATAAGCATCAACAGCAGTACAGGTATCGACATCACCCGAATCCTGAAGCGGCGGAAACTGAACTCCCTTGTTCATGCTTAACAAACAGCAAGGCGAATAGCAAACGAAAAGCAAAAACTAAACTTCAAAAAGTTAAAAGTTTGAAAATAAATTCAAAGTTTGAGGTTAAGTATATAAGCCAATGTGGTATTTTTGTGAAGAATTACTAAGTTGATTTAAACGTTTTAAAAGTGCAATAATCACTTACAAGCAGCTTAAATCTAGATAAACTAAATGTACATTATTGTACTTAACAATTAGATTAAATTATTTACTTAAACAGTTTAACTTAGTTTTCAAAATAACTTTTCTGTCGAGAACAACAAAACGCGGTCAATGCTATACATTTCTGTTGGTTTTGCTAAGGAAAAAAACATGTTATTAAAACAAACAGGTCAAAAAACAAAATTATCAATTGTAAAAACTAGACATTGTTTACAAAAGATCAACCAAAGTAAATTAACTTATGAGTCAAACAATTAAGTTACAAAAAAACAAAGTCATGAAATTAACAATGCTCAAACAAATCATTGTAAACAATAGACTCATCAGTTAAAAGGCTAATTAATGAATAGTGCAATAATGACAGTATATAGGTACCAGACAAACCTACTTCAAGTCCCTGTTCGCTGAGCGACAATTGTAATATTAAAAAATAAATATTTAATGTTATGTATGAGTGTGAGTGATATTATTTATAAATGTGTGGTACTCCATATAAAAATATAAGTTGATGTAAAAAATTCGGGCGCCTGGAGTGCACACAAAACTATGCCAAGGATAGACTTACCTGTGGGAGCTTGAGACTTTTAATCTTCAAGCGGGAAGGTATCAATAAAAATCGAGCATGAAAATTATAGAGCGATTTTATTACCCGAAGGCTGCTGGTAGAAATATACAAGAGAATTCCTTCCTTTTATATATAACTAAAACTAAAATGGAACAATCTTTTAAGACCTGTCATTATTGCACTTTATAAATAGATGATCTACGTTATATGTATTACAAACCATACCAAATTCCGTCGATAATGTTATAGACCAAAAGATTAATGCTCATCTTGGTGATATGCATTTCCGCTGGGATGCCAAAGGCGGTCCATGATATGTTTTGGTAGGGGCGAGCTTTTAAAATTTTTAGTAGTAGAAAAAAAACGCCTTGTGGCTGAAAACAAACATGAATAATCGTTAGCTGATATTCAGCGTTGGTAAAGACAATGGCGTCCGAGCCGGTTGTGACCAAATGCAATAAAACTCACCGTTTCTTCCAAAATATCAAAATGTGGTCATCAGTAGATGAATGAATCCAGACAAATAAGTACTTAATCAAGTTAAAAGATCCTGAAACAATTAAATATCGAAACTATTAGCGTCTGCTATCAATATAGCCATGACAACGCGGAACGGATCGAAATCACGAAAAAATTTCACTTACCATAAAAAATATGAGCTATCCAATTAGGATGCTGACAAGGGCAATCGGCTACCACATATTTGGGATTAGATGCCGCCCATCTGAAGTAAAACTTCAAGATTTATATCGGCGCTGAAATTACGCCATTCTGTCCAAAAGCTATAGGTCGAAAAGTGACAAATGTCAAAGTCAACTTGCCAGCCTCAAAAAGAAAAAGCCAGTGTGACCACTTCACGATTCTAAATCAACCAAAAAATGAATTTTTATATGGGAACACCACCGGGGTGCCTACAAATTAAATCAAACAATACGTATCATGTAACAGGCTTAAAAGACTCGTTACATTATACAATAGATTTAACACAGGTTTAATCAGTGTTTTAACCAATATCACCTAGAATGGTGTAAAAATTTCATTCATTGCCATATTTCATGAGGTTTGCGGTTTCTACCATGTTGAAAGTGAGCTACGAAACACACCAACTGACTAACGACTAAATGAGGCTTAATAAAATAGATAGGCCAGAAAAAGAAAAGCCAGCAGAAATATAAAAGTGCCCGTTGACCTCCACTTGAGCCCAACACGATTACAAGGGTGCAGAATAATAAAATGCTCAATTTGTTACCTCTGCCTCTTCTAAAAGGAGATCATTTATCGTCCAAATCAACTTAGTACGCCGATACTCGCGTCTCGAGTTATAGGCATGCCAACTTTTTTTTCTGATAAGGCGCTAACAGCACCGGAACTAGCCCCACCCTCATCTAATTTCTTTTACTCTAAAATCACATCGAACAATCCAAACCGCTATCATGCTAGTAAATAACCTGTATTATTTTTAAAATCCCATCCCAGGAGGCCTATGTCCATATTTTTACTTACAAGATTTATTTATTTGTTACTAGCTGTGGCCAGCGGCTTCACCCGCTACAACCCACGGGCATATAAAATCGGGATAAAAACTATCCTATTTGGTAATCCAGGTTATAAACTGTCTGTGTACCAAATTTCATCCAAATCAGTGCAGTAGCTTTTGCGTGAAGAAGTAACAAACATACACACTCACACACTCACAAACTTTCGGCTTTAAGTAAGTAAGTAAGTAATATTTATTTGTTTAAACATGGTGTACATGATACATTACATGCAGGATAATAATGGGATACATAAAGTTCTAACATGTTTAGCCACATGTCGCGGCGTACAAATCGGTTGGAAGAGATGGTGCCGTGAAACCGTGATTATATTCAACCAAAACTGACATTATATAAATTATGTAGACACAATTATTCATTAAAGATTAAGTAGATATCATTACAATTTAGCAATATATAAAAAAAAAAAAAATTAAATGTCAAAGTAGTTAGTTAGTCAATAAAATATTAATACAATACAAATTCAACAGATTACAATAACATGTCAAAAAAATAAATAAAAATAAAACAAAAATAAAAACAACGTCAACATCTTAGAAACAAAGAAAATTGTCCTCTTTCATAAACTCTGCTATACTGTAATATGCTCTTTCAGTTAGTAAACTCTTCAATTTGCTTTTAAGAGCAGATATATTTAATGTTCTCCATGATTTGAGCAATTTATCAAAAATGGTCGGAGCCATGCAAAAGATGCTCATTTTATAATATTAATATTAAATATTATTATAGTGTGATTAGTATTTGGTTAGCAGGGTCTGCGAGAAATTATTATAAAAGAATATTGCTATCCTATTTGAATCCAATTTTGTTAATAGTTTCATTATTTTGTACGAAACAGTAATTATTTTTCTAAAACAAAAGTTGCCAAAGTTACTTTATAACACCGACTACCTGCCTGTAAAATCCCCAAAAAAATCGATTCTATCTCTCTATCTAGATTTACACATTATCGAATACACATTCTATGAATACCTACATTATTTAATAAAATTAGGTTCCCCGAAGATATATTTTTATGGGCACAGAGGGAAAAGTATTTTTATTAACACAAACTATTCCTCAGGGGAATAATATTTATGTTAAGTTGTACAAAATGGGTCAAGTTTGCTCATATCTTATGCATGGCGGGTTTCCGGCTAAACAACTCAGATGGAACTTAGTAAACAAGAGGAAATACTTATGGATTTTATAAGCAGAAGTTCAGTAAAGAGTATAAGCTTTGAGATGGAAATGTAAAAGAACTATTCATCATCATCATCAACAGCCTATTAATGTTCCCACTGCTGGGGCACAAGCCTCCTCTATTTTTGAGAGGAAATGGGCTATAATCTTACCTGGCGGATTGGTAGATGTCACATGTCTTCGAATTTTTTGGTTCTAAGACATACCAGTTTCCTCACGATGTTTTCCTTCACCGATTTGAGAGCAGCGGTGATGAAATAAAGTGCACAAAGTAATGTGCCTGCCTGGGTTCGAACCTACGACCTACTGTTCGTAAGTCGGGGCCGCCACCACTGGATCATCGCAACTATTGGATATACAAAATCTGTATCATCATTTTTTTTCCTAATTAATTTGGCGTCGGCGTCGCATGCTTTCTTGAAACACCTCATTTCTTGCTATATTATCTTATATACAATACATCCATAGTATTTTTAGTATTCTTCTAAAACCCCATCCACATTCATATACCCTACTCAAAAACTTTATTCACGACATTTTACTCGATACCTACTTTTAAAATGATTGTAAAAAATTACACTAAACCGAGAGTTGCTCATTTTATTTCATCATATCAGGGGACGGTTCCCAGTCTCGGCCCTCTGATTACGAAAGATTTTAAAATACCTCATTTCTAGTTTTAAATGCTTTAATTAATTGGCTATTTGACTAGGTACTGTTAAAAAATCACGAAAATGTTATTATTTCAAAATACTAACAGAAATAACACGATTTGTGAAAATAGTAATAAAATCGATCAGAAAATGGCTTGGTTTTAACCGATTTTAAATGACGTGATAGACAAAAACCGGCCAAGTGCGAGTCCTACTCGCACATGAAGGGTTCCGTACCATCGTAGTAGGGGAGTCGAGTCGTGTTTTTTGTTATAGCAGCAACAGAGAGACACATTCAGTGAAAATTTCAACTGCCTACCTTATATTGATCATGGGATAGAGCTCCCGGGCAGACAGACAGATGGATTGCGGATGCTGAGTAATAGGGTCACGTTTGTCACCCTTCGGGTACGGAACCCAAAAGCAAATTTGCATGAAATTTTGTGTGCATATCGGGTAGGTCTGAGAATCGGCCAAAATCTATTTTTTTATTTTTTTTTGTTAATCGCATAACAACGTTTGCTGGGTCAGCAAGTCTAATATATAAAATTCTCGTGTTGCGGTGTTTGTTTCCAAACTCCTCCGAAACGGCTGAACCGATTTGCATGAAATTTTGTGTGCATATCGGGTAGGTCTGAGAATCGGCCAACATCTGTTTTTTTTTTAAATCGCTGAACAACGTTTGCTGGGTCAGCTAGTAAGTTTATGATTATTAAAAAAAATATACTATGTGATGTAACTAAAAATTTAAGATTTTCGGAATTTTTCCTATATGTGTACTTTATAACGTTGCTTCATGCCAAATTTCAAGATTCCAGGTCGTCTGGAAGTATCCTTTAGGTTTTGATTCCCTTGCGAGTAGTTGCGAGTTTCAAAATATGCGGCTTTAATTGCTGTATCTTTTGATTGCGTTGACGTAGAAGTTTGATTTTGTTACAGCTTAAAGATATTATAGACTTGAGTATTTGTTAAGAATTTCAATATAATACCACTACGCGTTCATGATTATTAAAAATATTTTTATTATATGATGTAACTAAAAATTTATGCTTTTCGCAATTTTTCCTTTATCTGTGTTATAAGACGTTGCTTCGTACCAAATTTCAAGATTCTGAGTTCACGGGAAGTACCCTGTAGGTTTTGATTCCCTTGCGAGTGTCGAAAATTTGCGGCATAAACGGGAGTATCTTTTGATCGCGTTGACTTAGAAGTTTGATTTTTTCACAGCTCCAAGAGACCATAGACTTGAGTATTTGATATGAATTTCAGCTTGATACCTCCACGCGTTCCTGAGAAAAAAGGTCTTGACAGACAGACAGACAGACAGACAGACAGACAGACAGACAGACAGACGGACAACAAAGTGATCCTATAAGGGTTCCGTTTTTACCTTTTGAGGTACGGAACCCTAAAAACAGCGCTATAGAAACGTGACGTCATATTTCATAACGCCACGGTTACGTAGTACAGTGGCCGTTTCGCGCGACAAGGATAGAAAGTGCCCCCATTAAAAACTTCTAAAGCAATTTTTTTCACACATCGTGTGAAAGTTCGTATGTCAGTTTTTTGAAATAGCATAACATTTTCGTGAATGTTTCCCAGTCGTCTAAAGCCATTTCTAACTTATATCACGACACCTGTGTAGAAATAATATCATGTGAACGCACTAATAATGTTTTTCTTGCATTCCTTTAATTTTTTTTTGGTTAAAAAAAAAATCGATTCCCACCAATTATTTCTAAACGAAACGTCCTTGCATAGTTTAATGCCCACACTGCATTCATGTCAGTTATGTCACGGGTGTTTCAACACCTTGTGAGACTACACAATAATACTATGCCCGTATTTTTATGGTGTGGACATTTTTCTGCGAGACTATTAAAACGATGACTTGAAATGATTTCAAACTTTTTCCAGTGTAACAAAAAATAAACATCAACCACAAAAAAAGTCAGTTCCAATGAAACACTTTTGCTATTTATGGGATAGTAGTTTCAGCATTTCCGTTTTCCACATTAAAATAAACGTACATCACTTCCGCCCCATATCGCTTCACACATATTGAACTACTGAAAGGTTAACATTTACACGTCTGTTTAAATAACCTTTCCATAAAATAAATTCAGTTACATGTTCACCCGTGTTGAGAAAGATTTAGTGGTATTTTTATCATACCATATAAACAGTTGGATAGAGCACACAGTGAATAAGGGATGTTTCCTGTCTATTAAAATATGATTATGTTTAGTCCGTCCGTCCGTCCACTCAGAGATATTTAACGATTACTTAAGCCGTCACTTAGTAAAGATTTGACATACTTTTGTATGACAAAACTGTCAAAACGTGTAATTAGTTTTTTTTACAACTACCCTATTAGATATGTAGGTATGCTAAGAAAAAATGGAAAGATAACAGAGTAGTTCTAAAGCTGGCCAATAGTTGCAGTGGCTACTATAACTTGCAGAACGATTTAATTAGTTTAGTTAATAAATTACACTGTGTCATTATGTGCCTAATTGCAGTGAAATTAGAGCCATTTTATGAGCAAGTGTGTAGAAAAGGATATTTTTACACTCTTTATACTTCCAAGACACTTTTTACTAATTTAATTTGAAACAAAGCTTTCATTAAAAACAGCATAAACTCAACAACGTATATATCTGGAGAGGTGTAGGATGGCAGAGGGGGAGAGGGACAGAGACAACCTTTGTTCTTTCATATCCATCCTTGCATGATAACATTCATTCATCCATGAATCCGTATGACAACAATACGTCGAATCCTTGCTCCTTATTATTTCTACTACATAAAGAACTGCCGGGTTCCGCAAACGCATTGTTAATGACTGTACCTGTTCTGTGCATATTTCTCATATAACGGACTACCTTGATAAAAAGCTTGCTTCCAGGAAAAGCTCCTCGTTTTGACAGAAAATATTTCACTATGATTTATTTCTATAGAACCTTTGAAACTGTTGTAGCTTTCCTGGTAATGTATTTTAATTTAGCTACGTATTTCCTTTACGAAAAGTCACTTTAATATCTTGTAACTGCAGAGAGGTGGGTTGGTGGATTAAATTTTTAAAAAGCTTTTGAGTTTTAAAATTAAAGGTTGTCATTTTGATTTTACGAATAAAGTACCATATTTTTTTATTCAAAACCTACATTTTCGTGAGACAACAGTTTCTACTTTCAGTTTGAGTTCAAAAATACTATTTCAGCCACGTCTTAAGATAACAATCAAAACAGTAAGAGAAAATCACTAAAAAGCTGCCGCGTGTAGAGTACACATATTAATGCAGGTAACAGTACCCACAATTGAAATGTACCCCACTATTGAAATAGGGGGGGGGGGGGTATATAAGTATAAACCAAGGTGGCCAAAATACCTCATCATTTGAGAATGTGGTGTACTCTTACCTATTGGCTCTGGAACATGGACTCTCGATATGGTACTGGGAGAGGCATCCGAGAAATCGATCCTTCTTGGACTTCTCCAGTTCCAGCAGATCCAGTTGTTTGTTGTTGATGCAGTACTGCTCCCGGAACTCCTAGGACATGGAAAAAGAAATGATTGAACAACTTCCTTAATTATAGCTATGCAGGGTACACAATACAGGGTAATTAAAAAAGTTTTGGAAAAAAAACACAGGCGCTGTATTATTACACGATTAGAAAGTGTGGCTAATAAGTTTTTATTTCTTAGAAATACATACTATTAACGAATACTTTTTTTTGTTTTTTAATAACAAACTGTCTTTATAAAAGCGAACACAAAAGTTTGAATTACTGTGTCAAAGGCATAAGTGTTCGTAACTGTGAGACTGTAAGGTTAATTGTTTTTTTTTAATTGCCACTTCCTCAAACTATTATTAGTATTACCGCCAGTTTTACTTTCTTATTTGGAATAGAAAACCCTCAGAACTTGGCAAGTCCCACTACTTCAATGATGAATTTACAACATATTTACGTTTTAACGTTTTAACATACTACCGTATCCAATTCAATTTTTGTATCTGCTGTAGCATTATTTCAAGTGTTAATAAAAAATTAAGTTTAAAAAACTGAATCCTGACTACGAATAAAATCACATACTAATAAAACCGCGGACTTAAAAGTAGAAAACAAGAAAAATCATCTAGTAGGTAAGTAGATACTTTGTATACTTCAATTTAACGTATCACTGCCCTGATGGAGAAAGCCTCTGAGAATAAACAGGATTGGAGATGAGTTAGGCATTTCTAAGTAATAATAATTCCCGAACGTTATTCTCATCCTCAATGATTTCAGGCATGTCGACTTTATTATGATCAATTTCATTAGTCAAATTACTGAAATTAATTCTAACACTAGCATATAATTGATTGTTTGCATGTAACCAATATAAAGCATTTCGTATGTCCCCCTGACCTCGGAAGCATGATCTCTCATGATGGAGAGTCGTACCTCGCGTGATTAAGGAGATTCCAAGCCCCTGCCCTGGGAGGCATGATCTCTCATGATGGAGAGTCGTGCCTCGCGTGATTGCGGGGATGCCAAATCCCTGACCTGGGAGGCATAATCTCTCATGATGGAGAGTCGTACCTCGCGTGATTGCGGGGATTCCAAGTCCCTGACCTCGGAAGCATGATCTCTCATGATGGAGAGTCGTACCTCGCGTGATTAAGGGGATTCCAAGCCCCTGCCCTGGGAGGCATGATCTCTCATGATGGAGAGTCGTACCTCACTTGATTGCGGGGATTCCAATTCCCTGACCTGGGAGGCATGATCTCTCATGATGGAGAGTCGTACCTCGCGTGATTGCGGGGATGCCAAGTCCCTGACCTGGGAGGCATAATCTCTCATGATGGAGAGTCGTACCTCGCGTGATTGCGGGGATTCCAAGTCCCTGACCTGGGAGGCATAATCTCTCATGATGGAGAGTCGTACCTCGCGTGATTGCGGGGATTCCAAGTCCCTGACCTGGGAGGCATGATCTTTCATCATGATCAGTCGCATCTCACGTGATTGCAGTGATTCTGTCGATCTAATTTTTCTAATATATTTACGTTGTGATCTCAGCCTTTTTTCTCTAGATAGAGAGTCTTCACGTGCACGAGCGTTTGAAGAATACTCCTTCATCTTTTTCAACCTGGAAACTCGTGCCTGGGAGGAGTCCTGTTTACGCACTGCAGCTACTCTAGACGCTCTTTGAAAGTGGCATTCTAACTACTTATATTAATCCCTTACTTAATTTAAGGTAGAGCACAACAAAAATAGTGTAAATACAATAGATACATATACCTATTATGATAAACTTATCCAAATCTTTTTCCAGTAACGAATTATGTTATCCGTTTTTATCAATCAAGACATATCAGAAATCAAATATTACAACCATTTACCCACCGACAAAGACAAAAAGGACATTTATTTTTGGGATCTAACAAAGAGATAAATCTAAATAATGCAGAGAAACAAACTAAACCAACTAATATTTGCGAAAAACTAAGAACAACAACAAAACAAAGTCGTTTCAATTTTTTTTTACTAATCGCTATTAATTTATTTGGAGCGATAAGTGAAATATAAAAACATCAAGTATGACAGCACGCAAAGACGTTGTCAGTTTGAAATACCATCGAGCGACCAGATACAAACATGAGGAAAGAGATTTGAAGTCGCCATACTGGTTATGGTGTGGTGACTACAAACTCTAATGAAAAATCTATCACCAATGAAACATATTATTAAAATTAATTATTATATTAAGTATAAACTACAGCGGGAAATTGACGACAGGGCCGTTTATGAACAACAAATGAATTGTATCAAACCGAGCAATTTTCTTACTAAAATAAATAAAGTAGTCTTGCTGTAGAGACTATTGTTAATATTTAAAATGTTTAAGATAGGTACTTTAGATCAAGTGCGTAAGACCAAAATCCATCGTCCAATGAAAGTGTACGATGTCGGGGAGCGGGCGGTGCGGCATTTTTTAAAATCTTATTCGAGCCAAGCTAACTGTGATCCCAACTGTTGCAGGTGCGTATAGCAACAGGATTTCTTCCATCGCATTATTTGCACCGCAGTATACTTTTTTTTTATAAGCGGGTGGAAAATTTTCAAATAACCCCTTCCGCTCTTGGGCAAAGTGAAAGGGCGTGTTAGACCTCTACTGACTGAAAACCACTCATGTTCCATTTAGCCCTGTATGTCGAGGCCGCGGTAACTTGTGAACAACCCGCAGCCCCGGGCGTCGGCCCTTGCGAGAGATGTCAGCAAAATGGGAGAGGCCCCCCATGTTGCTGACATATCTTTGAGGCGCGCGTGGAACCCGAACCCACCGTCGACACGGACTGTCATCGTCATAAGACGCACGGACGGCATGCTAGCCCATCACTCACCGTCCAGAGGCCCGCGTCTACGGTGGCCGGAAGCCATTACGTGGCCCCCGACGTTAGACGTTTAGAGGTTTTCTCCCTCTCACGTTCCGCCACCTCCTTCGCTAGTATCACTGCTTCGCAGAAGGAGGCGACGGCGTCCCATTATGCGTCGGATATCTGTGTTTGTTGCTGCACTCAGAGAACTTTAATGATTACTTAGGCCTTCACTTAGTGAAGTTTTTGACAGTTTTGTCATACAAAAGTATGTCAAATCTTTACTAGGTGACGGCTTAAGTTATCATTAAATATCTCTGAGTACCACAGTAAGTTATTTGTTTTAAGCTGCTGTTCACTAAATAGCTTCTAATAGGTACATCATTGATCGTGACCTAGGTATTTTAATGGCGCATCAATATGTCATCAGCAATTTGAGTGGGAAAGTGTTGTTTGTAATCGGATCAAAGCAAATTCAGAAATAGTATTAACAGTTAAGTAACGAAGGCAATCAATTCAGTAGCTTTAGTGTTTTAAACGTTACCTAATGTATTTCAAGAAAACAATTAATTAATTATGTTCCTTCTATTGGAAAGCCAATTAATTTATGGGCAGACTGTTAACTTTTCGGCTTTTAGGTTTTTAATCAAGATGAATTGAACTGGCAATCTATTTTAAGTTTTGAACATTTATTTAAGTGCCCACCCGTTATTTGGTGTTGTTATCTAAACACGTGATTAACTCTATATATTTTATTTCAAGAACAAACTTATATTTATTTGCAGTGGAATAACATGTTATCCTATTCATTCTGTATGGATAAACCTTTATTTATTGTTAGCTTATGTACAAGGCACAGGGGCTGTGACACATGTGCCTAAAGGCCTCCTCATACTTAATCTATTCTCCTTACTTGGCCTCTTCACGCCAATTTGTGAAGAATCCATCCAAAGCGACCAGATATCTTCTCCTTGGTCTACCACGACTACGTATAGCCGTCATCTTATCTAACACTAGCGGACGTCACGCGGTTTCACCCGCGTAATTCCCCGTTCCCGTGGGTATACAGGGATAAGAAGTAACCTATGGTACTCAGGGTGAATGTAGCTTTCCAATGGTGATTTTTGAAATAGGCGCAGTAGTTTTTGAGTTTATTCATTACAAACGTACATACACACACACAAAAATACAAATCTTTCCTCTTTTTAATATTAGTGTACATTTTATTAATTCAACATATTATAAGTTGGTCAACCTTCAGTCAAACTTAGGTCAGTCGTAGTCGCATGCCACCTTGCTAACGGCAACAGCAGCTGACTTATGTAATAATGAAAACGCCATGAAGGAGCATCAGGCTGGTATCAGTGGCATGTGACTACGGCGATAATAATTTTATTTATATTTAAATAGAAATATATAAATTCAATATTATATGAATATCAGACAAGAATTATTTTCTTATTTTCTACTTTTAAGAACGCGGTTTGTAGTAGGGTTTTAGTTTTTAAAACTTATATTTTTTTTTTATCAATGTCATCATGGTAGTCTCCCAATGTTCATTACGAGAGTAGTGGACATCGCTTTAAAAGTTGCTAGGAGGATAGAAGTTGGACTGTAACTGTATTTTCTTTTTTATCTATTGCTCACCTTTTATTGAGAATGTTGTGCATGGCTGTAAGTGATTTATTTACACAGCAAATAAAACTTATGATTAATTGTGTCAATTTTTGTTAATATTTCGTTGGTGTGACTAAATAAGGACTGGATGCGAAAAGTGCAAAACCGTGAAGAATGGCGTGCATTAGAAGAGACCTACACTCAGAATTGGGTGGTGAAAGGTTGAAAAAGAAGAAGAAGAATTGGCTAAATAAATAAATGAAATATATTTTAAAAAACTACTCACCTGCTTAGAGTACATGGTAGTCTTGCTGGCTGGCCGTTCGTCGCTGGCCCTCTGCCACTTTCTCCCCGCGTTCTCATCCTCTGACTCGTAGCCTTTGGCCGAATGTGCTATGTCCGCCTGAAAATGAATAAAAAATATACTTTTTGGAAAACACCTCCAATAAATTTTGATTTGCGTTAGAATGGCAATAAAAGAACATTTTATTATAGAGTTTGTTTTAAACAATTGCCGATCTGAGAATATATATTTAAAACAAAGTGTTCACTTTGCCCTTCAAAACAACATTATAGTATATAGTCATTTGGGGCGAAAAATGGGGTTACCTGGAAAGATTTCCGGGAGTTTTTTAAAATAGGTAGGAAATTTTTTAGATTTCGACGCGCTCTTTTCGAATTTTCACATATTATGTGCCGCTCGCGCTGCCATTTTGGAAAAATGTTGCTCAAAAACAGTTTTGTGAGAATAACTCCGTTCCGATTCATTTTACGATAATAAAAATTAAGTTCAAAAAATAAAACCCGACTACGAATAAAAACGCAGACTAATAAAACTGCGGTCTTAAAAGTAGAAAACAAGAAAAATCGTCTTGTAAGACGATAATTTGATAATTATTATAAAGGATAGCCGTAGTCGCATGTCACTGATACCTTCTTTTTTTTTTTTTTTTTGTGGGTGTAAAATCATCGAATAACCCCTCCCGCTCTTGGGCAGAGCGAAAGGGAGTGTCAGACTTCTACTGACTAAAAACCACCCATGTTCCTTCTTCGCCCTCTATGTCGAGGCCGCGATAACCGTTGGACTACCCGCGGCCCCGACAGGCGTCGGCCCTTTCGGGCCCCTCCCATGTTGCTGACATCTCTTTGAGGCGCGCGTGGAACACGAACGCGCCGTCGACACGGCCTGTTTTCGTCGTGAGACGGACGGACTTTTTCAGATTATTATTATTTCGAGCTAGCCCCAAAAATAAGGTGATATCACATTAATAACTGATGTTTAAAATAAACAAAAAATCTAAACCTAACATTTCACTGAGCACAGCGTTTGTAATTTCTTGTAAATAAAGTCACTGAATCGAATCCAAGATGGCGGCTAAAGAGCTTAGTCGTAATAAAATAAACCGTTAAAATTAAATATTGGAAACGTAGTGCCATCGCATTTTTTATACGTTAAACGAGAATTGAAATACCTTTATGACCAATATAATATCCAATGCTCATAGGTATATCATACTATTGGCATAATATTTTGAGTGCTACCTTTCAAACCATGATATTTCACACCAAAAAAAATCGTTTCCTTGCACTAATGATTGCGCAATGTTACTTAATTTAATAATACAGAATGGCGGTTTCCTAAAGTGTCCGTTTACACCGTCCGTTTAGAACCTCGAAACTCTTCGTCAGACTTAAAAATGAGATGATAAATGAAACAAAATAACAATTAGTAAACTTCTTGAACAAAACTTGTTTATGTAATAAACACAGTGTATTAGAAATAGCAGTAAATAAGTGTTTAACTTTAAGAGCGCAGACAGACAATTGTGCTTCCTATAATGAGTTCAGACTCAAATGACTTTCCTAGAGTTTGCATAGGCCGGTGACATAGCTTCAGGCTAACGTCTTTGTTTTCCACTGCAATAGAATTTCATTTTAATAATTTATTCTAGTACTACTAGATGGGATTCTCATGTTTATTATTATTAGTTACTGTCTAGTTTTGTTTAACTAAGTCAAAAAGTTGTGTTTATTTGGAGAAACTTCAGACGTGGTTCAATGGCACGGCTTAAACTTACCCAATGAAATGTTAGTATTAAAAAAATGATGAATGTTGTTTTACGAAAACTGGGTTTATAGATTTTTTATTTGGTCAGTTCTGCTTTAGTTATTGGCTAAGTTTGCTAATTTACTTTAACAGGATAGTTAAGCATACTCGTGTCCTGTAAACTGGTTTTATAATAATTATACTGTGGATAAATGATTGTTATTTATCTTATTCACCTACTTCTTTAGGACAGCGTTCCTGTTTATAAATGAAATACACTTTTTTTTAGAGTAGGAAATCATCAAAAGATTCCTCCCGCTTCTACTGACTAAAAACCACCCATGTTCCTTCTTGGCTCTTTATGTCAAGACCGCGGTATCTCTTGCAACATCCTGCAGCCACGACGGGCGTCGGCCCTTCCATGTTACTGACATCTCTTTGTGCGCGCGTGGGACACGAACGCGCCGTCGACGCGGCCTGTCGTCGTCTTAAGACGGACGGACGGCGACCTAGCCCATTACTCACCGTCCGAGGCCCGCGTCTACGGTAGCCGGAAGCCGACACGCGGCCGTATGAAGTATCCTGGACTGTACAAATAGTTATTTGAATTTAAAAATAATATATTATGTTGGGTCCCTACTGTTACTGTTAGCTAAGCCTACGTTATCCTACTGCTGGTTAAAGATTTCTCCTCATGACTTCCATTTCAATCTTGGGCTCTAGTCGATATTTTTGTCCAACTCGTCTGTTCATCTTCTACGAGGTCTGACGTATTACTTTTTATCTGTTCAAAGCGCCCACATAGTAGTTATTAAATCCTTAAACATTATTATTATTTAAGTTGTGATGTTCATAAGGATCATAGACCCCTGTACTAACATCAAAACTTCTTCGAAATAAACTCGTAGGCACACAAAGGAGCTTGGAATAAACAGCTACTGTGAATAATGTAGGCATCGGTGTTACTAATTCAAGTTCTGAACTAACAACAAACAGCAATATATTCAGCGCCCAGAATTTCATGGAACCTGCCTACACCTAGTTTCTCAAATACTTATCGGCTTACAGGTGTTAATATTCCGTAGTAACATTTTCAGGATAGTTATTTATCCTGGCGCGTCTAACGCTAAAAATAACTGAGTACATACATATTGGACGGACGATATTACGATAATTATAATTGTTTATGAACAGTGTTTATGAACCCTTGACTATACGAGTACTCTGTAAAAGCTCTGAATTCGTAACATTCATAACATCTGTCGACAATAATTTTGTTTGCAACTTAACTTGATCTATGGACCACATAGATATGCCACTAATGCCAGCCACAACTTCAATCCACTGAAAAATCATATTTGAGCATAGTTTGGAGATCTGCCCATTCGCCCAACACTAACAAAAAATGTTGTTAGGTACGGTACGTATTCATCTCCAAAGTAATCAGTACAAAGGACGCAAACAATACTCATTGGAGCATTAATGAAACAATTACTCTGAAATTCCCTTATTGTAATTGCCCAAGTGTTTTATTGTCCATATTGATTACCTCACAATAGTATTAATGCAATAAGTAAACACAATTGAACCAGCGAAGGGGTGCGTTTCGGCAGTTTTCGTGTTTCTGAATAAGTACAAGCGTCGAGCCACAGAATAATCCTCTATAGATCAAAAGTTTTTCGTGTCATGCTGGTATGGCGAATCATGTTAATCTATGGTTCCCGCTACCAGGTTTCAGTACTTCTGTTTTAGCTCAAAACACTCTGGTCTGGTGATCAAAGAGGTGAGGTATTGTTATAATTATAGCTTTGGCCAGTCGTCATGCGTCTGATTTTCAGAGGGGGGGGGGGGGAATGTGACTGTCTGTGATAAATAACTAGTTATTAGAGCAAAATCTTATAACGACTTGATTCTTATTTCAAAATCAGCACACGGTATCGGGCCATTTACAAACACAATATTATGTTCTTTTTCTCCAAAAGCATTTGTTTAATGCAAAAATGTTTATCCAGTATCGAAAGGACCAATTATAACTACAACCGTCTGGCATTGAGAGTTCCCGATAGTAATAACGAGAGTGTTTTATTACCCTTAGAGAGTGCCACGCAATATTACTCGGGCAATAAAAGTGAATACGTCACTGTAAAAGCTATGTTACATATTGGAGACTAGCTTGTGCCAGCGGCTTCACTCGCGTGATGGTCGATAATTATTCCATAGGATCATAATTATTACCGGGATAAGAAGTATCCTATGTGTTAATCTAGGTTATAAACTATCTCGGCCTTATTACAAAAGTGGTTAAACCCGGGTTTAACTTAGACTTGGTTTATCTCGCATACCGTCCCTTTCCTTTGAATATCATCGAAGTGAGACGGCATGCGAGATAAACCAAGTTTAAGTTAAACCCAGGTTTAACCACTTTTGTAATAAGGCCCTTTGTGTTCTAAATTTCATACACATCCGTTCAGTAGTTTTTGCGTGAAAGAGTAACAAACATCCATCCATCCATCCATACATCCTCACAAACTTTCGCATTTATAATATCAGTAGGAAGTAGGATAGGGCTGTCTTTCACGAAGGTCTACTATCTATCCCTTGATAAACCTGTGTGTGTGTGCGTGTATTTGACAGTATATAAATAAATATTTGTATTTTTTTTATTGATCTTTAACAGCGGGTTCAATCGACCAAAGAAAAGTATGTAAATAATGCGATTGGTACATTCATCCCGCGGGTCCTACCTGAGTGGGATCAATTTACCAAAGAGCCGAATACCTGTGGATTTTAGGACATTTAGTTTTCTTGGTATGTGTTGCCATGTTAATTAAGAACCATGTCGGAGGGTAAAAGCATTTTTTAAAGGGAATAACTTTTAAATTAAATTGATTTAGGTAAAATGAAATGTATGTATAGGGACCAAAGAAAGGACTCGTAGACATCTAGATACAACTACTTCGCCTCAGACAACGAAGCATAGTCGCATGTAAAACCTAGATGAACAATTTGCTATAGACATATCATAAGGCGTTGCTTCTGTCTGTTAAAGGCAGATTTACACCTTGTCACTCACCCTTCCCGTATTATTTTAAATAAGACAGAAGTCCAGAATATTGAATAGTGTAATCATTTACATTGGGGCTTGAGATGTGAATTACCGTTTCATGTTAATCTTTTGAAATACGTTCTGACGGACGATTACGAAAAAGAACAAGCTTTGATATTCGCCCTTTGTTTTATTATATTTGGATAATAGGGTGTTAATGCCTAAAATTTAGTTCAACGGTAGTATTAGAAAATTAAGGCTTAAAGAATCAAGCCACGAAAAAACAGAAGAAACAATAGGATATAAGCCATAAGCCATATTTTTTTTTTTATTGGGACAAGCCCGCCACACTATTACCAAACCACTGTGACTTCTGAAAGCCAGAATTAACAGTGGCGACCACAAGAAAAGCACCGAGACAATAAAGCTCGACGAAGTTCCAGAGAAACGATTTAACTGTCTTGGATCCCGCAACGAAATTAATCAGGAAAGAATAGCGGAGGAGTAAGGAAAAAATAATTTCCACTTCGCACCATATCAGCAGGAGACAGAACAGAACAAGGCCAAAGGCACACAGGGACGTATACAATTGGCCATGACCTGATTTTTTTTTTATTTTTTTTTATTTATTTTTTACAAAATATAGACCATTTCAAGGAACTAATTTGCTTATTTTATTTTTTTAGGGGTTGTACATTTTTTTAGGATTTTTTAAATTCGAGGTGCTCTCAATATCACTATGAGGCTGTATGTAGTGCGGTGTTGTGCCACAGACAAATTAAAAAAGAATACAATGTCAATCTAAATCCAGTGACATATCCTTGACAGTAGAGATTGATACAGTGATTTAAGAGGAAGGTTTTTAAGTATAATACATGCATAATATAGTAGAGAAAAACACCTGTGCGAAGCCGGGGCGGGTCGCTAGTATATAATAAGTTAATTGATGACAAGAGATAAACCAATCTTATATAAATCAAAACAATGAGAATACTTACATTAGAGCCTTTGCTCCTCGTATTTCCGCTATATTGTGTTGAGTGGACAACATCATATACTCAACAATCATAGCATTATTGACCGTAGGTATGTTACGGGAATCTGCCTTAGTATAATTTAAAGAAGCTATTACAACAATAATAATTCACAAAATTTCACAAAAACAAACTTCAACAAAGCTGGCTAAACATAACTTACAAAATGTTGACATTGACCGCCTCGCAACCGAATGTTTTTTTTCAAGAATGATAGAATGACAAAGGAATGTTCTATTATGCTTTGTTGGAGGGTCTGAAAGGTCAAATGAATGTCATTCGTTAAAACACCTATAACTTTTGAGATAGTATGTATTTTTCAAATCTGGTAACAGGCATGAATTCACCTAAGCTAACCCTCGAAATGGTTTTAAGACAGCGCTTGAAAAAAAAAATTAGGCATGCCCAATTGGGATAAGCCCAGTTGCCTAGTCATAATATTATAATCTTCTTCTTATTGTGAGGGCAGTATGGTCTATCGCGTCAGTTTCTGAACCGCCTTCAGCCCCGCCGTGTTCTCGTAGCAGTGCTCGGCGGCGGCGACCTCTCGTATCCGGTCCTGGTGCAAGTCATGTTTCAGGCGAGAGGGAATGGGATGCTTTCGCCTCCTTCTGCAAATCAGTGATGCTAGAAAAGGAGATAGAGGAACGTGAGAGGGAGAAAATCCCTCGTCCAGCAAAGTGCGTGTTTTCCTTCTGTTTTTGCTTGTTAATATGCAACGCAAAGTGCAACACATATTTATTTAGAAAATATTTTTCTATATTATATTTTTATATATAAAAATATCTTTGTCTTGCCCCGTCTATAGATATCTAGTAATATTTAAATGTCTTTGGTTTTAGTTAACTATTTCAGCAAGTACCTTACTAAGTTCATTCTATCTTATTTTCAGCTTTTGTTGCTGTCTGCTGCAGCTGGCAGCTTTCGTCCTGCCCGGATAGCAGCGCCATCTACCGGGTCCAATTGTAAATCCAAACCATTCTCGAATTCACTTTAACACACAAAAATGTTCATCAAAATCGAACCAGCCGTTAAGGAGGAGTTCAGTGACATACACACGTACAATAGAATTTAATAAACGCACACGATATTGTAATCGTTTGAACTCAAATGGCATATCAGTTGGAATCATAGGGATACGCGGTATCAAACAAACTTCTGCTTTTGATTTAGCAGTTAAGATCGTAGCTTCAATAAAATTTGGCAATAAATTTTTCACTACCAATCTGGTGCAAATAATATAATCAAAGAACCAACTTTCAGATTCAAGCAATGCGGTGGCATACCAGCCGGTTCCAATGAATTTAAAAATTCAATTGGATAATTCATTGCCTCATCTTGATTCATAACACTGTCAATTGATTTATATGTCGTGACTACACCTTAAAAAAATAATAGCTTTGAAATGAATGTTCTTCGGTGCTAAAATGGCGCGTTCTCTCAACCAATCATGATTACTGTAATTCTGGAGTGTATTCGGAAAACACATTCAATCAATTCATCTATCGGTTGCGCAATTGTACAAAAACTGTTCGGTACAGCGATCAATCCGTTGGTACTGTCGATTTGTATTTTGCCATCACCAATTTCTAACAATTGTTTCGAAAACTCATGGGCAGCTGGATCATTTTGTAGGTGAAAACGCATTTTAGTGTTCAGTGTCAATTTTTGTACATATCTCCAGGAGTTGATCGAGAAATGACAGGCAATGTTTGACGGAAATCCCCTGACAGTAATATCAAAGCACCACCAAAAAGCTGTTGATTACCTCGTAAATCTTGCATTGTTCGATTAAATGCTTCTAGTGATTTTTAAGTCGCCCTTGTACACTCATCCCATAAAATAATTGACTTAATCGCAGAACTTTTGCCATAGCAGAATTTCTCGAAATATTTCAAGTTGGAGTTTCAATCACCCGTTACATTCAATGGCAATTTGAATGCAGAGTGTGCGGTCCGGCCACCTTCTAATAATGTAGCAGCAATAGGAATGTTTACTGACTTCATAAAAAGTTATTATAATTAGTCCGTCTGTTAGATAATCGAAAAATATTGGATACGTATTTTTTGTTTTAACAAATCAATAAAATAGATTTGAGTGGGGGTTGGTGACGTCACTTACCGCACAAAAATTTCATACTAATGTCTTAGAGTATGACGTCACACGAGTTTTCAAAGCACTGTATCGTCTTCATTGTTTGTTTACCTGAAAAAAGAATAAATACGTGTCCGATATTTTTTGGTTTTCTAGATGACGGACTAAGTAGTTTGTTTTTGTTAACTACCCTATTCCCGAAAAATTCAAGACTCACCGTTTGTATCTATGCACTCAATTAGTTCTACCGTAGAACTGTTCAGTAAAACTAGTGGGAACAAACGAACAATATGTTTAAAAATAAAAACACAAAGCACAAATTATCGCTGACAGTTTGCTTTAATCGAAGCACGTCCAAAACTAAATGACAGAATTGAATGACATATCAACATGCTTGTACTGTCAACACAGAAAAAAGTTTTAATTTGACAGCACAATCCCCATTAATAAATGATCATGCAATTTATTGATTTTTTTGTTTCAAAAAATGTGATAAATCCTCATAATTCCAGCTATTTTTCAAATTCCTTCTCTGTCCATGCTGTAAGGTTGTGGAACTCACTTCCGCCTAGCATTCGAGATTTAAAGACTATATCATTGTTTAAAATTAGAGTCAAAGAATACTACCTTTCCTCTCCAGTATGATTTATTATATTATACATATATATATTATTTGTTTATGCATACATATACACATTATTCTTTTCCTTTTCTCGCACACTATTGTCTACATTTCTTCTTCATTTCTCCTTTAGCAGGTCTGCTGGCAGAAATTTCGTATGAAATAAGCAGTACCTTTGTACTCATATATTATTTTATGTTATTTTCCTGTGCTGTCTACTGTGTGTACATAAATAGTAAATAAATAAAATAAATAAATAAATGAAGAACCGCTCAACCGATTTTGTGCAAACTTCACATAAACCATCTACTAAATAGTCCGAACAAAGCCTAAGCATTTGCTTTGGATTGGTGAGCGCGTTCTTGAGTTATAAAATTACAACGAAAAGTGGCAATGATTTTTATAAACAGACTGTAAATCAACTCTTCACACATCCGAGAACCAAGCGTTCTGTACATCAAACTAAGTAACACTACGCAAAAATGTTTGCTGGGAACATACTTTTTTTTTTGGGGTCAAACATCACATTTCACTCTTAAAGTTAATGTTGCACTCTTGAAACATTGTGCTAGTGGGTGCTTTGAATAGTAAAGGGGCCATGGAAGTAATTTAAGTAAAGTTATAGCCTGAAAAACTTTTACTAACAAAAACATCTGTGAAAAATTTGGGAGTTTAACCACTTAGTGACGGAGGTATTGGCATACCTCCGTCACTAGGTGGTTCCCAGGTCTGATCTAGAACAAAAACTGATCACAGTGGTGGGGAGAATAAGTGCTCTTCGTTTGCGTTAAGGGTGCTTTTACACCCTTTATATAGATATATAAAGATTGAGGCTTCATAATGACTTCAGATCCCGAGTAGTAATTAAATGGCAGTACCAAGAAAATCTTTATTGAGTACCTCAACAAAACTTCCTTCGTATGACAAATTATAAAAAATACGAATTACCTACCGATTCAGTAAACTCATACAGTTTCGAAGTTACGGCCAAGGAGTTCCAACTATTTTAAAACTTCAAACTTTAGTAACCTAAGAAGTTTACTAAAGTTTGAAATTTAAAATGCTCAAAACATGAGAATGCTTTCAGCTGTTTTATGCCGATGCTGGAAAAATCTTGTTACTGCATTTATTTTGACACAAATCAATTTTATTGATGCAATTTCTTCAGAGAAAAAACAAATTGTGTTTAAAAGTATTCTCACGCTATTATCAAAACAATATTATCTTATAGAATTTATCGAAACATTTTTTAAGAAGTAATAAAGAAAATCAAAAAGATTAATGAACTCATTAAAAGGAACTAAATGGTAAAAAAAAACTGGCCAAGCTCAAGGTTTTTCTGTAGTCTAGTGTTAGGATAATTCCTAGTGTGGGGCAAGGTTTTTTTTTTAAAAAAAGCTTTTAGTATTTTTTTCTTTTAGTCTCAGTAGGTTTGGAGATAAGGAGTCAGACAGACACACGAGTGATCCTATTAGGGTTACGTTTTTTTCCTTTTGTGGTATGGAACCCTAAAGATGGGATACCTACTAGTAGCTACGTACATAGATATCCATAGGTATACATATAATGTACCTATATAGATTATGCAAATATCACGATTCGTATGAAAACATCAAAAAAATGCCATTATGTGACATTGTACCTACTATAACGTCATAAGTTTTTTCTAAGCTATTTAGTTAATATTCAAAAAAGCTATAAAAATAAACGGTACAACATAGAAAACGATTTTGTCCCTGAAATGTCTAGAATTAAGTGCATGAGTTGTAGGTACCCTAGTGTATAACGTTGTTGTTTTAAACAAATTAGCTTGCTGCGACAGTAATCTCGTTAAGTATTTAATACTTAGGTCCGTAACCCTAACTGCGATTGGCGAAGGCGACTTGTCGCGTCCGGCACTGGTTCAAGCCGTGGTCCGGGCAGAGAGGTAATGGGACGCCGCCGACGCCTCCTTCTGCGAAGCAGTCATGCTAACGAAGGAAGTTACGGAATGTAAGAGGGAGAGCTCTGCCCAGAGCGAGAGGAGTCTTTTGATGATTTCCCAAATTCCAAAAAAAAGCACCCGAACTGGCTCGCGAAGTACGTACGTACACTCGCGTTTTCAGGCTATATGTGAATATGTTTACATGAGACAAATAATAAAATTAAAATAAAAGCATTAAAATGAACAGAACCTCCTCCTTTTTAGAAGTGGGTTAACAAAACCTTTTAAATACGAACAATATTGTTCACTGACAACAATTTTTCATGAACAAACAAGATTTTATGTTGTATCTCTCTTCTTGTTTTATTTCTATTTTACGTTATAAAAATACACCTCCAAAAATACATTTTCATTACGAGCGGTATATTTTTTAAGTTTTTAGGTGGCACTGATGGCTGCCAAAAATATATTTTGTTAAAAAGTATTTTCAGCCAACTCAACCCATAGATTTATATTTTACAGACCAAACGATGTATCGTAAAAAAAACCTATTTTTTGTCGGTAAATACAGCCTTAAAACTATGTAAACACGTTGCATTTTCTCAAATAATAAGATAATCTGATTTTTCAGATGTTTTAGTATTATTGTTTAATTAAGGTGAAAGATAACCATCAGCTATTTTGCTTCATCATCCTTACATCTCCTTATATTACTCGAATACTGGGTACGTAGGTAGGGTCCAGCCACCTTGCTCACTCGCGACGATTAATTTTCAAAAAATGAAATATTTTTTTTTTTTTAATTACGAAATACCATTGAATATTAAATTTAAAACCATAAGATAAATACCACCCATGAAAAAATATAAAATAAACAAAGTGTTTTAAATCTATTTCAGTAAAATATTTAAACGCGGCAAGGTGACATAATTGTACAAGTTTTGATTGGACCACGCTTGTTTGAAATGTTGGTTAGCTAAGCTGTTGCAAGTTTGTACCGGTAGCCAATGCGGTTTACCTGGAGACTAATAATAATTGGGTTTAAATTAAAGATAAGCTACCTATTCTCTGTGCCGTGAATATGCTAGCAGATAATAAGACAGCTCCTATTAGTATTGAATTTCCTGGTGATACTCAAGTTTTTTAAAGGAGCTACGCATGCGTTTTGTAAAAAAACAAACCGCATTCTTCTAACTTTGATTTAACATATTCTAACATTTAGTAAAGGCAGTTACAACTAAATATAAGAAGAATTTTAATTATTAATTAATTATGTCACATGTATTAACGAGTTAAGGCATATTCGTGTAAACATAAGTAGATTTAAGACATATTCTTCTAAACATTGATTTAAAACATAATTACTCTTCTAAACATTGATTTAAGTCATATTCTTCTGTACAATGACTTCAACAGCCTACTTACACACCTGCTGTGTACTAGAGCCCTGCAGATCGTCTATAGATTCTAAATGGTACAAATTAGAGGTGTACTACAACAGTTTGAAGTCAAAGTTAAAACGTTGCAAAAGCGCAATAGAGCGTTAAAAGACTTCTGCCGTTTCGCTTAGAAACGGGCTCACAGGCATATGTGGGCCATGCATAGTCGTTAGGAGGTTGGTGCCTCTTTCATTGAGTAGAGTGCCAACTTTCTATTCAATAGTTGCTTATGGATAGTTCGATAGTTTTGGATTAGTTGTAATTAGCGACTGACCAGTCGCTAGTGACGACAATTCGCTTTTATTTTCACGTCATCAGGGGTTCTTTACAAACAAACTCTACAGTTTTATAATATTAGTATTAATAATTTTGGTTTACAAAATAAATATATAGTTTTGGATTAGGTGTATTAAGTATTGAAAATTGATATTCTAATCTCTCATCTTTACCGCATTTTGCATTTCAAGTTTTTGAAAACAATTTTCAAACTAGAAATTAATTCTCTGGGAAAGTAACTGGACGCTCAGTGACAACTAAAATAATCTTAAAAGCATTTGGAGAGAGAGAAATGTATAGTACAATGAATTTGGACTAAGTGAGAATGGCGTAGTAAACCCATTTCCTCCCTATTCTGTGAGGAGTTTAACATTGTGTTTTAATAATAACAAAATTGTGATAACTTGCTAAGTATGAAATATATCTATTGTTAGATAAATGGTGAACATTTTGATTAAAGAGATGCATGCCATTACAGTAACTGTTACAAGAGATTCTAATTAAGTATGATGCTTTTCGTCATGCACCCACTTGAAATGGACCAGCGGGATCAGTCGACCAAGTCATGTGACTCAGTCGACTGGACCCACTCTGCCCCAATTTAATTATTGAATTATTTTATTATATTAAACCTGAATCTTTTATTTTTTATAAAGAATTAGCTTCGCCCGCGTGGATGTCGAAAAATATTCCAACAAACTTTCATCCCCTATTTTACTCCCTTAGGGGATGAATTTCGAAAACTTTTAAATACTAAATCTTTCCTCAAGAACCACTCTATCCGTTGGTGAAAACAGCATGTCGGTGCAATAGTTTTTGAGTTTATCGCGAACAGACAGACAGACAGACGGACAGACAGACGCGGCGGAGGACTTTTGTTTTATAATAATTATGTATATAGTGATGATATATCAAAAACATTAAAGTCAAATCCAAACTCCATGCCTGGTACTTAAACATTTCAGAAATAAAATAGTACATTGTTATCGGGGCGAAAGTTAATTTACCCGAGATAAACACTGTGCTTTTCATGTGCGATTACGAATAAGTAGAAATAAGAACATAAATAATTATTACCTAAAGAAAAAAAATTGTGTTGATCGGATTGTCCTCTGGTCCTCTAGCTATTCAGTCAGTATTTTTCATGTTCATCATTAAAAAAATAGCAAATATTTTGCCGAAATCTACGAGTATGTTATTTTAGAGAAATAGTTAAAACTAAATTATATTAAAGTCATAATTTAATTATATTCTTAAGTTGACTTTGTGTGCTATTTTAATTTTAGATCGAGCTGTAATTTAGTGGCTGTATAAAAAGTTGGAATATAGTTCAGTAAAAATGTGAAAATAGAACTCGTTTTTTTTTAAAGATTTGACAACTGTCAGTTGAAAGCGATTCTTCCTAGGGCTGTAAAAGTAGAACTTTCAACCCACTTTGCAGGCATGTTATGACCTACTTTCAGACTATGAATAATGAACAATATTTTTTATTACACTGAGAATAGAACCCAGGATCTCGCTCAGCAGTCGTGCTTGCAATCACGAGACCAACGTGGCAGTCAATAAACTTCTCGTATAATAAATATTTAATATATTTTGATTTGTCTATCGAATACTTTATACATATAATATTATCATGAATTACAAAGCAGTTTTATTGAAATCATTGCAATATTTTTCTCATTCGTTCTATAAAGAGTTCTTTTAGTTCAGTGACTCCCTGATCTATTTCCATTATAATGAAAACGTTTTGATAAATATTGTCGTATATTGTTGTTCATGGATCACATGAATAGGACGATATTTATTTTGTAAGATGAAATAATAATAATATATTTATGTGTATCTCCGAAAAATTCCATTCCATTTTTGCTTGGTCAAATAGACCAAGCAAAAATGTCATAAATTAGTTATCGAGAAGAACTTGGAATATGGAATATTTCATATAAATAAACTTAAAAACCCGACTGAAAAAACTGAAAAGCAAACAACAAGCACATTTTAAATAAAACAAAACTGGGAAGCAGGCAGGGTCCATTCTATTTTCATTTCATTTCATAATTTAATGCCCCCAAAATCCACATTATTTCTTTGTTTTTTAATAATTTAAATGCAGCCACTGACAAGAGTTATGAGGGAACAAAAAATGGACATACATACATACACGTTAAACACATAACCCTCCTTTTGGGCTTCGCCGCAATCGGGTATAAAGAGCTTTAGACATGTTTAATGAAATTTGTTTGTTAATTTTGGTATTGATGGCCATGACATTTATGTAATTGCTGATGAAACTATTGTGTCTTGGCATCTTTTCTCTTCTTGGCTTTCGTTTTTGTTCACATTTTATTTTTCTGATAATATCATCTCTCTTATTATTAATATCGGCTTCCAGTCTAACCAGATGCAGCTGAATATTAGTATTTTACATGGAGGGACTGCGTATCTGACCTCCACAACCCAGTAATGACTGAGTAATACGATACGCTTTTTTGATTTTGGCGGGTGGAAAATCATCAAATAACCCCTCCCGCTCTTGGGCAGAGCGAAAGGGAGTGCCAGACTTTTACTGACTAAAAACTACCCATGTTCCTTCTTAGCCTTATATGTCGAGGCCGCGGTAACTTGTGTACAACCCGCAGCCTAATACGATACCCTTTGGTAAGACTGGTTGTCGGCTTTTAGGTCACTGACTACCTGTAACGAGTACCAAAGATCTATATATGGTAGCCGAAGACGCACTGGCCAGCGTGGCGTTGTATTGCCAAACCCCACGTTTTATATTAAGAAAACTGACGAAAAAGGAGTGGCAGAAAAAAGTGGAGGCCTATACCTGCTAACAGTGGGTGATTCCGGGCTGAAATGATGACTGACAGTCACTTGTAGATATTTGACAGTTGTTGCAGATTATTCCTATATTAAACAATCCTTACATTACAGTCCTTCCGGGGTAGCGCAGACAGCATATAACGCAACCTAAAAGAGCTTAAGATAATTCCTAAGCTCCCTCTTCATACCATCGTCAACAAGTATACGATTGTGGCGTTAATAAAATAAAGGAACGTAAATGCACTACATAATAATTAAATTATATTCTAAACGATAAAAGGTAGAAAATTGTAACTATTTATAAACATAGGTGGAAAATAAAAGTTAAAAAAATCTTGCAAAATAATAATTCCTAATAAGTGATGCTACCAAAATTAAAGTTTACCGGACTGAAACTTCGGTTAGGATAATTAAGCCATTTCCCAGAATTTGTTCTTTTAAGCATTGGCCATTTAAAGAATTAGGCATTTTTTAGAATTGGGCATTTATCGACTAAGCCATTCCTACAAACTAGTTGCACTTCTATGACATCCAGCTGATATTGGGAGACATACATTTCATTAAGTAACGTTATTCACGTTTCAATAAATGCTTTGCACCGTAGTAAGGGCATTTACCTGACGTCCTGAAATAAAGGGTTTCTCTTTATGATCCAGACGGAATTTCATTACAAGAAAATCGTATTTTAAACGAGTTTTGGTAATAGGATGATAAAGAAAACACGACTGATTAAATTGGGCGAACAATTTTATTGTTTTAGAAAGTTTTTTACGGCATTTTTCGTGTCTTTATGTAAGACGTGAGAAGTTTTAAGTGGATTTACGGAATCTGTTCGTGCAATCCTTTGATTTGATGTTGAGGCCTTCTCTAAACTGTTTGAGAGTTGTTTTGTGTTACTGAGAAGTTATTTTTCTGTTGGTTTTTGATTACGTACGACAATGTTCAATAAAGATAAGCAACGATTCGCAAAATAAAATAACAAGAAAGTAAAACAAATATATGAGCCTCCTTAGACCTTAGAGACTAACATAAGTAATTATATGATAACCAATAAAATTTTTGTTAGCATAAATAATCTATAAATAATATTAGTAAGACTTGTACACTATGCCTCATCGCGATAACGTGCGAAGTAGTATATTGCAAACGTATTTGAACAACATAAATAATTTCATCATCGGCGTACATTTTAAGTACCATTATAATGCTAGATATGGTGCATTCAAATTAACAGAAAGTTCCTGTCATTATTTTTATTTCCCTAACTTTATCAACTAAAAATATAGCTAGAAGGACAACACTACTTAGTTGTGAAGATAACGAAACTAATATTAAGCTCAGAGACTCAGACAAACTTGATAATCAAGTAGTCGGCGACTTGACAAACTGCACTTGTTGTTAGAGCAACTTCTTACTTAGTAACAATGATAATTTTCCCCGTGTTCACACGTAAGAGACTTAGAACTTGGTAATTACAAGTTTAGATGCTTCTGATTTACTTTTTACTAGTTTTTAAGGGTTTGTTTCTCAAACGGAAGAAGGAACTCTTATGGGACCACTTTGTAGCCCATCTGTCTGTCGGTCATGCATGACCCTTTCTCGTCTAATTGAATTTTTATCGGTCATCCGTGAAACCGTGCCGTTCCGTGACATTTTCAGCTGAGAAATAAATTAACGTGATCTAAAGATATTTTGACCGATGTCACATTTTTGCGATTTAATATGAGAATCAAAACCCATAGGGTACTTCCCGTTGACATAGAATAATGAAATTTGATAGAAGATGCAAAGCAAATAATCTGAAAAACTAAAATAAAACAAAAATCAAATGCAAACAAGTTTGCATGGTACGATTCGGTGCGCGAGTCCAACGCATGAGGCCAGTTTCTTTTTACATATACATACACGGGAGAATTACAGTCGTTAAGATTAGCAAACCAAATTATAGGCCATCACGTACCGGCCGTGTAATGTTATTTTTGCAATCTGAACAATATTTTAAAAGTAAAAAATGTCAAGTTAAAAAATACCAGAAGACAAGATTACTCATTCGGAAGAAGAATGTCCTAGAACGAAAAATTCAAAAATATATGAAATCGACAATACAGGCTGTTAAGTTAATCGAGGGCTGTGAAGTCACTGCTTAAGTAATCATTAAATATCTCGGACTACGGCAGTTAGACGTGAACGATAATCTCAATTAATAGTGTCAGCGTTGACAAAACAACTCAGGTTATCTTCCAAGAAGGTACGATTGTTGAGGATAACAATAGCTACTGTTTAACAATTACTTAGTCTAACATAGCTACAATAGGAACCCCGGCTAGACTCAAACTATGATCTCAATTTAATTGTGATTGTGTCGTTTTCTTTACAATTGTTTCGTGATCGTTCATTTGTGGTTAGGCCTTCTTTTTGTGGATGGGAAACCATCATGACCCCTCCCGCTTTAGGTGGAGGGGAGGGGAGTGTCAGAGACTTCTACTGACTTCTTAGCCCTTTGTGGTCCGGTGCTGTGTGTGTGTGTCCGAACAGTTTCGTAGCCTAGGATTAGAATTTACATTTTACACTCGTAATTATCTACAATAGGACAGGACTGAGGTCAAGAATAGGTCCATTTCAAATAAAAACCAATAGAAGAATCATACTGGTAACAGCTATTTTATATCAGACTGTGAAACTTTACAATGCTTTAACCACCAAACTCACGGTATTCATAACTATATCAGCTCTTACTCAATTAATTAATTCAGTCAAAAGAACACAAGCATCAAATTAGGTGGTTAATTTCATTTAACTGATCCCACTTATTAATTAATATCCTAAATGGTCTGTATTGGATGAAATTGATAAAATTTTCCCATTCAACTGGATCAGTCCAATTTATGCGATGGACTGTTCCACGAGGACACAATCAACAAATTGTGTCCGTGTTTTATCTTACATTATACGCAGTGAACTGTAAAAGATACGACCAGGGTTAAAAGCATATTTTATTGCTCTATGAAAAGAAATAGGTTCATAAAAAATCGATCTTTTAATTGATACGCAAAAATGTTCAAATTAATCGAAGCAAGCTTTAAAGTTTACTTTCTGATGAAAATCTTATTTTGGGGAAACGTTACTATTGTTTGGTAAAATGTAAATGAAATCTTTTTTGGCTACAAAATTGTAGGCAACACCCCAAAATTACTCGGTGGAGCTCGTGGCTAAATAACAAAACCCGCTCGGGTCAATCTAAGCTAAGCTAACTAAGCTCAGGTTAAGCTGCTCTTGCCAATGTGCATGGGTGACACCATCATTACATTCCGAGTGTCCCCCGTGCTTCGGAAAGCACGTTAAGCCATTTATTCTATTACACACAATCACTTACTCTCACACACCCACACACTCACACATCACACACCTAAACACTCCCACAATCAGACAATCACCCATCCTACACAATGACATCTACTAACATCTATAGTTTATAAATCAATAATAATATTCATGTTTTGCACACTTAACCTAGATTTTAAATCATAGTTATATGAAACCATAAAATGCCGTATGATTACTCACTAAATTCTGTCAGCGCGTCTAGTACATTATTATAAGAATGAAAATGTAAAGGGGTGGGATCCTGGTGTCCTTAAACACAGGCCATTAGCCTAGCTTAGGCACCAGTCTCCCACAATATATACTTACCTGAATTATGTATTTTGTTGAATCTGACCATTGTAAAATAATTTATGTATATTGTGGTGAGAGAAAATAAATTTGGTTTGATTTGATTTGATTCCAGCTGTCAATAGTTAATTTTGTTTTTAGCGGGTGCTTCGTGGGTCTAGTGATCGCAAGTGCTATTGCCGAGGGTGAGGGTTTGGGTTTATTTCCCAACGCGGGCAAAATGTTATTGCATTATTTAATCATGAATTTGCCAGCCACGAAGCGTGTTTTTTTTTCCCTAAAAGCACATTAAAGTAAATAGGATAAGTTATAGCATGGAGTTCTGCCTTTAACGAGTTAAATGTTGTTGCATGGTTTGTTTGAAGAGGTAAAACATTGGATTTCGGGCATAAAGAGGTGAGTGTAGACGAGATCTTCTCACGACGGCTTCAACAATCTTCTTTTCTAATGCCAGTTTTTCGTTATTTTACTTTATTTGTGCCTGGTTTATGGTAAAAGGCATCATCCAACATGCAAAATGGGGGTGTATTATTAAGTACATCTCTGCCAAACCCTTCGCGGACTACAGGCGAGATATAATGATATCGATACATCTGGGCTTAAAGGGCGTAAAGCACATTTTAGGTAACATCTAAAGTGTGATTTAAGCACTTTGCGTTAAGCACACTTTACGTAATACCTAAAGTGTGCTTTACGCCCTTTGAGCCCAGAGGTATTGAATTATGTGCCCAAAATCCATGACGCATCAATGTGTGATAAACATTTATATTTGTTACCTCTAAAGGCCAGTTTTCAATAAATCAATCACGTTTTGGTAACAGCCACTCCAATATAATCCTTTTAAACCGTATAAATGGTAAAACGTACCTGAGTTGAAACTGATACGCCCGGGCTCGCACCGCCACCTGCAATAAAGAAAAAAATAATTTCAAATTGACGGAAAATGCGATTTAAGAGCTTTTTACAAATTCTAACATTTCAAGTAACATTTTAAGTGCCAGTTACTAAAAGACTTTAAGTGCGGTACTCGGAGATATTTAATGATTACTTAAGCCGTCACTTAGTAAAGGTTTGACATACTTTTGTATGACAAAACTGTCAAAAACTTTACTAAGTGATGGCCTAAGTAATCATTAAAGCTCTTTGGGTGCGGCAGTTAGTGTATTATTTTACAAATATATGTCTCGGTTCTTTCAATTTAAGTTTTCGGGATTGGAGAGTAAAGGTTGCGCGACTGCTGAGCATGAGGTCCTGGGTACGATTACGGTCGACGAACACGGTCGGGAAAGTGCTATTGGGTTTTATCATCAGGAATTTCTCAGTAGTGGCATCGGAGTCCGGGTTTATGCCCGGTTGGTTGATGGAAATAGGCTCGATCTGTATTACAAGAGACTTAAACATAGCTGGCGAAATATGGGTGTACTATTAAGTACGCCTCTGCCTGACCCTGCGAGGATTACAGGCGTGATGTTGTTGACTTCATAAAGTTCATTAGATTTAAAATAGGACTTTTTGAACCGTTAATTACGCCCTTAAATTTACGGCGTTAAACTTACGCCCTAAAACTTATGCCCTCAAACTTACGCAAACTTACGCCCTCAAATTTATGCACTCAAACTTACGCCCTCAAATTTACGCCCTCAAACTTACGCCCTTAAACTTACGCCCTTAAACTTTCGCCCTTAAACTTACGCCCTTAAACTTTCGCCCTTTTTCCGTGGGGTAGGCAGAAACAGAACCACAGAACGCCACCTGCTACGATCCTTCATATACTCCTGTTACTCGTCCACATTCATACATCTGGTCATACAACGCCGGCTATGAGTACTACACACTTTCCGGAGAACCTCAACAATAATAAGAATCTCTGTTCCAAAATATATTTTTGTCGATTTCCATATCCACATTACTTTAGTCAAAAATGTAATCTGCCTTAAAGCTCAAAATACATGAACGTCACCATTAAACAGATTATATTTTTAAACTGCATTATAATAATATTTATATGGGGGAGGGCGCCACCTGTGCGAACGTTAAGAATAGCTCCGTTAAGTTTTGTTGTAATAAATAGTTTTAACCACCAAATGAAAGTGAGGATTAATAATCTAGCAAGATAAATGCATAGTACCTGCGAGTGAAATGAAGAACTAACTTTGTTCGTAACGAAAAGTGCAAAAAAGGTGTAAAACAATAGTGAACTAAACTGTGTTTATTTTCAAGAAATTGATAATACCAGTGAGGACAAAGGACTTGGACGTTGATGAAAGTAGCCAAAGTGAATAAATAAGGAATTTCCAAGGCAAGAAAACCATGAAGACCACTTTTTGTACTCTAACATAACCTATAAATTTGCTAATCATTACTCATTCAGTGGTACTAATTACAAAAAGCACGAAAAGCGCCATCTATTTGTGAGTAGCGACACCACAACAAAGTTCAAGTCGCAAGCGCATCTTGAACCTGGAGGCCATAGTGGTTCCGCTATTGCACGACAGGTGGAACTATATTTAAAATTGTACCCAAAACATTAAAACTTTTCATTAACCTTCGAATATTTAAAATGGAAGATATTACTAAAATATTACAAAGCATTCAAAAAGACTTAGCACAGCAGAAAACTGACATGAAGAATATGCAGGAAACTATCACAACCTCTATAAATGAAAACATCAATTTACAGTTCCAAAAATTAGATAAAAGATTTGAGAATCTAGAAAAAAAAGTCGAAGAACAAGAGAAGTACATAGATATAATAGACAACAAACTAAGGAAGAAAAATGTAATATTCTTTGGTCTCGAAGAAAAAGAAAAATCATATCAAGAGTTGGAAGACTTTATTTTAGATGTTACTAACAACTATCTAACTACTGCTTGCAAAAGATGGGAAATCGAAAGCGTAATACGCAAAGGAAAGAAAGGAAATTACCCCCGGCCAGTCATAGTTACATTTAGCACGCTCGGTAAAAAAATACAAGTTCTGAAGAGTAAAAAATATCTAAAAGAGCTCAACTGTGGATACTATATCAAGGAAGACTTTACACCGAAAATAGTACAAAAAAGAAAAGAATTGCAAGAAATAGTCAATAAAGAAAGAGAAAAAGGAATCAATGCTGTACTACACTACGATAAAATCATTTATCCCAAACAGAAAGAGAATAGAGACCGCTCCAATGTGAATAACAAGAGAAACCAATCACAATCACCTGAGTACATAGCTACTGGGTCTGAAAACGAAGAAGAAATGTTAAATAAAACCACCAAACACCCTCCAAAAAAAAATAAACATGATATAAGAAGCTTTGTCAATTACACCAACAACAACAAGAAGGAATAGCAATCAAAAAGGCCCCCTCTGATTCTCCCAAGCCGGTTGGTCACCGTGAGAGAAAATGACCACAACCCTCCAGAAATAAATAAAAAAGGAAAAATCAACCCGTATGAAAAACTCTGTCAAGATATTTACATTTACTCTTACAACGTGAGATCTCTCAAAGATGAGTCACGTATGATTGAACTAGAGTCTGCTCTTAAAACAGTAAAATGGGACGTAATAGGTATATCAGAAATAAGAAAGGAAGGATATGGAATTGAAGAGAGAGACTGGTGTATCTTTTACTACTTTGGTCAGACAAAAGGACATAGAGGAGTTGGATTTTTAGTAAAGAAAGCACATAAAAAAAATATACAAAAATTCACTGGATTTTCGGATAGAGTAGCTTTGCTCAATATAACTATTCACAAGACAGAACTATCAATATACAAGTATACTCCCCTACTGAAAGTTCATCTGAAGAAAACCTAAAACTTTTTTATTCTGATGTAAGAAAAGCAAGGGAAAATTCAGGACAGATCATAATCATAATGGGCGACTTCAACGCCAAAATAGGTATCCCTAAAGTACCTATAGAACCTATAATCGGACCCTATGGCCTAGGTACCGGCAACGAACGAGGCGAAAGACTAACTGAATTCTGTTTAGAAGAGGAACTGGTCATACTGAACACTTTATACAAGAAAAAACTTAGCCAAAGATGGACATGGATGTCACCTAATAATACAACTAAAAATGAGATAGACTATCTACTAACAAACAAAAGAGATTATTTTATTAACTTCGAGGTGCTTAGAAAAATTACATTCCCCTCAGATCACAGATTAATAAGAGGTACACTAAGGATTAAAAGCCACAAAAAATGTCGCAAAAAGTTCTCGCAAAATAATTCTTTGTTGAGTACAAAGAAAGAACAACTAAGATTTTTGGAAACCTTGGAAAAATCCCTTGAAGAAAAATCCTACATAAACATGTCTACTCAGTGTTTATATGACTACATAGAAATAAGCATCATAGAGAGCCTGAAACAAGCAAGAACTAATCAGAAATTAAAAAAGTGCTTTAAATTGTCAAAGGAAACTAGAGAATTAATTAATAAAAGACATACATTACAACTAAATGACAATAAAAGCAGAGAAGAAAAAATAGAGTTAAAAAGTTTGTACAAAACCATCACTAAGAATATACATAAAGAATACGAAAATTACAAGCTAGATATCTACGAAAGTTGGCTACAGAAAACAGGAAGTATAAAGTCGGCGAATAAGTCTCTACGTCAGTGTAAAATGTGGATACCAAAGATTAACACCTCAGAAGGCAGTTCGGAGAACAGGAAGGACTTAGTTTTGTTGGCCACGAATTTTTACAGAGAACTCTATAAAAAGAGACCCTCTGAAGACGCATCAATAGACAGAGTTTCTAAGGAACTGAATGTGGAAACCGAAGTGAAAGACTTCTCCCTGATGGAAATTGTATGGGGTATCAGAAACCTAAATAATCGAAAAAGCCCAGGCCCTGATTCTATTATTAATGAAGCACTGAAAATAGGCGAGAAAATTATTTCAGGCTTAATTACCATACTATTCAACAGAATCCTGAAAGAACGGAAAGTGCCAGAGCAATGGACGGTATCTGAAATCATTCTTATTTACAAGAAAGGAGATCCATCAGAAGTCTCAAATTACAGACCGATTAGTCTCATGGCTAGCTTATACAAATTGTTCTCCCAATGTCTGCTGAAAAGAATTGGATCAAAGATTGAAGCGAAACAACCCATAGAGCAGGCCGGTTTTAGGACTAAATACTCTACAATAGACCACATTCACGTTCTCAGCCAAGTAATCGAAAAATTTAAAGAATTTAATTCCCCACTCTACATAGCTTTCGTGGACTACCGAAAAGCCTTTGACTCTATCTCACACGCGTCTATCAAAGAAGCTCTACAATACCACGAAGTAGAGACAGCGTACATAGACATAATTAGTAACATATACGAGAACTGTAAAAGCAAAGTCAGACTGGAGAGAACCGGACCAACTTTCAAAATAGAACGTGGCGTCCGCCAAGGAGATCCTTTGTCACCGAAAATTTTCATAGCTGTTCTAGAACTCATTCTTAAAGATTCAAGCTGGAAAAACAAAGGCATAAAAATAGACGGCAAACACTTGAGCCATCTGCGATTTGCGGACGATATTGCATTACTAGCTAGCACCGCTGAAGAACTAAATGACATGCTAACAACTCTACATTTACAAAGTATTAAAGTCGGACTAGAAATAAATTTTGAGAAAACAAAAGTAATGACTAACAATATCTTAACACCTGTTCAAATAAACGGCGAAAATGTAGAGTACGTCAATGACTACATATACCTGGGCAAGCAACTATCCTTTAGAGAAATAGACAAGGAAGAGGTGGAGAGAAGGATCGGCTCAGCATGGAAACGTTACTGGTCCTTGAAACACATACTGAAATCTAAATTGTCCACCAAACTAAAAAAGAAAGTACTAGATTCTTGTGTACTACCCTGCCTCACATATGGCTGCCAAACATGGTGTCTAACAGAAAAAACGGCTAGCAAAATTTCAATCTGTCAAAGAGCGATGGAAAGAAGTATATTGAACCTTAAGCTTTCGGATAAAGTAAAGAACACTGAAATCCGCAAACGAACACAGGTCACAGACGCAATAATCCATGTTAGAAAGTTGAAATGGAAATGGGCGGGCCACCTGTCTCGTTATGAGGATGGAAGATGGACAAAGAGAGTAACCAAGTGGAGAGGCCCCAGCACGGGCAAGCGACGTGTGGGCCGCCCGCTCAAGCGCTGGGCGGATGACATCCAAGCTGTCGCTGGAGAGAGCTATATATATCTACAGGAGTCTCCTCTGTGTTGATGTTGATCCCTTGGTGACCCCACCTAGTATTGAGAAATGGAACCATGGTCTGATTTAGGGCGTGCCATGCCTGATCAGGATCTGTATTTTTGATATTGTTCCACCTTTTGGGAAATGATGTTCTGTCTGTGATGAATAGACTATTAAGATACTTGTACTGGAGGGTAGATATAAAAAGGATCTTAGGGCAGGGGGTTCTAGGTAGGGCGGGAAACTGTTGGGATATGTCATTCGCCAGGGGGTCGGGGATGACTTCGTCATCGAAAGTCTCTTCATCGCTGTTGTTGGGGTGGGGGTCGTTTCTTGGATGGGGTGATGGTGTTTCGTCTCTTATTTCTTCCGGCTCGTGCGAGGTGCCAGCCTCTGTGCAAGTGGCCTGTTTCGATGTTTGCGCTCCTGAATCCTGTTTTAGGAGAGAGAACAGGTTCGTCCCTTCTTGCTTTCTCGGTCTTAACTTCATGAGTGTCTTGGCATACTCAAGAATGGCGATTCGCAATTTTGATTTGTTACCCGCGCTCTTCACAAGTCCAGAGTCTATAATCTGTCTGGCTGTAATTGTTTGTATTATGGCTAACTTAGGATCGTCGTGATCCATCTCAGCCGCCATGTCGGCACGAAGCTCCTCCAACTCTGCACTAATTGCTCTTAAGAGGGCTGCAGTCAGAACGCTGGATGAAGGAAGCTCAAGATAGAGAGAAATGGTCTAGTCTGGAGGAGGCCTTTACCCGCACGGGGGTTCCCTTTAATTGAGTGTTATTCAATTATAATATAATTTAAATAAATTGAAACGAAACATTTGTTATTAAATTAAAATTGTTTAGTGCATGTTTGTATACTAAATGAGTAATTGATAGAATAATAGTAAACAAATTTAATCAAAATAGAATAATATTTTAAATAATCAATTGGATTTAAATTAATCATTTTATAATTTAAAATTGTGTAGTGCATGTTTGTATATCAATTGCATTATATTGTAAAATAAAATGTATTATTTACTAAGGGAATGAAATAAAAGGCTTATTATTATTATTATTATATTATAATAATATTTATATCCAGCAGTAAGTGGGAAACAGTATTATATCGTACGCGCTGAAACCATTAGCAATCCCTTTTTAAATTAATTGCATGTGAGTATGAGCATAATGAGGTTAGATTGCTGTGTGTTGCATACAATTTAACTAGCTTCTACTTGCGGTTTCGCCCACGTGTAGTTCGGTTATTATCCCACGGGATCGTACTGGCTATAAACAATATGTGTGCCAAATTTCATCCAAATCCGGTAAGTAGTTATTGCGTGAAACATTAACAAACATCCATCCATCGACACAAACTTTCGCAATTACATAATATTATATTATATTAGTAGGAGTAGGATGCTTGTTTATCTTCAGTTACATTTACAATTTTACGAAAGGGTATGACTAGGTTCCTATCAATTTCTTTTATGTTAAAAACATGCCAATGCCCGTGGCTTCGCCCTCGTGAATGTCGGTCAAATTATATACTAAAACCTTCCTTGAGAATTACTATCCATTCTTGTTTGCTTTGTTACTGCCGCGAATCCTATTTTATTTAACACATGACTTGACACTGACCGGGAAATTGCAAAAAAACCGTAAGAAAAATCCAATTTTGCGTGCTACCTTGTTGCCTTCACCTTAATGGAAAAGTGAATTATCGGGCTGTCCATAACCTTTGGACCAATATGTCCCTCGAGTTACTGTCAGTTGCCTCGAATGTTGCAACCTGCCTATGGACATGGCTCTGTTGGTCATTGTTTATATCGATGGTAGGGTCAGGCATTGGAAGGTTACGCGCATTGGCGATGTTGTGCATAACCACTCATGCATTCACTATTTTTGCTGCTGTGATTGGGTCATAGTGAAGCACCCTGTGGGCTAACAAACACCGCCAACGCGCTTTCAGAACTCCAATGCAACGCTCGACAGTGTTTCGAACTTTGCAGTTAAGGTCCGTGTAATGCTCTTCTGGTGAACCCGGAGCAGCTCTTAAGATAGGTGACATCATCCAAGGGCGCTGTGCATGGATATGCACAGCGCCCTTGGATGATGACACCTAAAATATAATAATATTTTCATTAATTCGTATTTCAGAGTCCACATAAACTGTAATATATAATTATTATTATGATGTTTTACCTAATAGCCAACAGCACTCTCCATTCCTTTGCAATCCCTCTAAAATATTTTTAAATGGGCATTGATTCCACACATAGGAATCATGTGAAGCACCACCAAATGATGCATCAACATGCAGTATGTTAAGATGTGCATCACAAATCTGAAATAAGATTTGTTTATAAGAAACTTAATTGATAAACATATAATAATACAATTTGGCATTATTATTGAAGTATTTATTACTTACGAGTAAAACATTTAAAGAATGGTAATTTTTCCTATTAAAATATGACTCTTCATGCTCTGTTGACCTGATTATTGCCACATGAGTGCCATCAATGCAGCCAATTATGCCCGGACAGCTAATTTTTTCCATAAACCTGAAATCAGCAAAATCATAGATGGATGGACTATGTTAAGGATGGTATGCCAAGAAAGGAGATGTCTTATAACAGAGAAATTTTTTTCCCGCTCTAGCTGTGTTGAAGGGAACTTGATATTGTGGAGTAGTAGTTCCCGGATATTGACTGCATCAGTAACTTCATGAAGACACTTACTTAATGTGGGCTGTGACATAATATTGAAAAGAAATGAGGCACCCACATTACGCTGATATGACCCATTTGCGTAGAAGTATAATGCAGCCAAGATCTGCAACAGATAATCAGAAACAAATGATAAATTATATATTTTTCACAAAATCACACACACCGTTTTAGAACTAAATGCTTTCTTTAAGTTCATTGGGAACAGCTGTTCTTTGGCGTGCTTGTGGGAGAAATGGCCGAAGTTCTTCCAAAACCTGCTGGAATCCAGCTTTATCCAAACGAAAATGTGAAATAAACTCGTTCTCTGGCAACTGCAACGGGTTACTTGAGTCGCGTAGGCTGCGTCTCTGCATTCGAAGACGCCTTCGATTTCGCTCCTCCTCAGCAAAACCCAACATTATTATACGTGCCATTCTTATAGTAAATTATTACTCACCAAAACAATTTTACGACACTAATATATTTTTTTTTTCTCTTTATTTATTTTTAGGGACTTTTATACAGGTGTACATGCCAGTCCCATCGGACCTTCTTATGCAAATCTTAACAAAACAAACTTAATTAAATTATAAGCAGCTCCCGAGCTAGGTGTTGACAAATATGATGGAACATGGAAACATCGTGCATATTTATCTCCAATTCTCTAACTAGATCCTCTCTTGCAGACTGAAATCTGAATAATATAATAGACAACTACAAACCGTCTTTGGTCATCAGTCATAAATCATCACAAAAACACTTCTATTGAGCAGCGTTTCACGAAAGCCACTTTCATCTTTGTGATCAAAAATTTAATGTCAAATAAGCTTAGACAATCGCAATTTTAGAAATATCGATACAAAAACTGCTGTCAAAATGAGTTACAGTGGCTATTAACGACAATGGGCTCCGATGACGTCATACGCGATTACCACTGGTCATAATCAATACCAAACTAACCTTTTGACAGTTATTCAAAGCACACAGAGCCAAAGTGATAATCAATAAACCTGTCAACAGAGATACGCAATAGTCCTGCTGGTGAAGGTTGCGAGGACCCGCTGGATGCGAGTCGCACGGAACCGGTCAATGTGGCGACACCTGGGGGAGGCCTATGTCTAGCAGTGGACGTCTTTTGACTGAAATGATAATGATGATGAATAAATACTCGTATCATAAATATCGTTTACCTACATAATAATCGAATACATTCTGGTAATATGCCTTTTATAGTCCAGTCAAATTAGCCAAAATTATGTAAGAATACAAACTCTAATAAACTTGTAGTTTGACATAATTGGTATCAAAACCCGCTTATGGTAGAGTGTCTGCGTCAAAAAATCAAGGGTCAAAGGTACAAAAATATTTTTTTTTGCAAATATCTCGTATCCTGAGGGTTTCTCGCTATTTGTATTCTTAATAGACGCGGACGAGGATGTAGCTCGGTATTTCAAACTCCGACGTGTAACATCTAATTGGACTGGACTATTGAGGTAAAATTAGCGTAACGACATAATGTAAGAAGGCTTTTAATAAAACTGTATTGTATTGTTAAGAAAAGCTTTGTATTTTAGGGTATCTGTATCAAAAACCCAAAAGGGACCAAGGGTTTTTTCGCCCTGTTGTTCACATGTCAGTTACACTCAAATGACCTCGAGTACCGAATCCTCAATTGAACCAAGTTGGGAAACAAGGTTCCAATGTTGAGTTTTGTGGGTTTTGCATGACGTTGTTTGAACTTTCGTTATTAGCAAAAAGGGGTTTGTAGTGTTGAAACCTTTTTGCTAATCAAGGCTTTTTAGTTTGCGGTTATGTGATTGTTTAGTTACAAAGGGAGCATAGCATTGATAGATGGTATGTGTCAAAAATGATTTTTCTTAAAAAAAATGCTATAAAACTTTTACCCCAACCTATTATTAACAGATATACTGGGTGAGGACGTTCGTTTGTGTTAGGTACTTTGAATATTTTTTCAGTTACTAAGTATTTCCTTTATTAAATGTAAAATTCCATTCTCCGTACAATAAACAATAGATGTTAAAATAATCTAACGAACGATGCGTGAAATCTGCCGTTCTCGTCCAGCCTAGATGCAAAGTTCATCGAACTTCCGCCGCGCTTGCCATTGTTTTATGTCTGACTTCTTTGTCTTTACTATAGTCACTTTACATGTGCACGTCTTGCCACATCACTTCACCTGATCAAGAATGATGTGAGCAAGGATTTGAAACAATATTCTGATTTAAAGCAGTGTCCGTTTCTTGCCCGTTTTCTCCATATAGATCTACGCTATGGGATGGGCAACTACAGTATGTTCACAGTTATTATGCTTTGTGACTAAGACGGTAACTTTATTTTGTTGTTGTCTTTGTTTGGACATTTCAAAAGTGCGTGTTACTTGTCTACTGAGAAAAATAGAAGCATTCATTTCATGAATGCTTCTATTTTTATTTTTGTATTTTTTTATTCAAACTTCAGATTGTCTACAGTGACTTTAGTCAACCTTTCTATAAAACAAACAACACATACAGTTTGCAGCCTTTATAGTCCATTTTCAATTACACAAGCACATTTTTTGGGTTTTCAATTCTCGGGTCAGAGCCGAGAGTTTATTTTACAACAGTGTTGAGGGTAAGTGTTAGTGAACACGAACATTAGTTCAGACAAGTTGAAATCCCTAGTCACAGTGTTTTGTGTTTGAGTTGTAAGCTGAACTACCTTCTTAAAGTATGTAGTAAGTTGGATACTCTCAGGGAGTTCTTTGTGTACGTGGTATTTTGTGCTGTATGTAGAAATTATGTTATTACAAAAAGTAAACAAACCCTTTACGAAGCCAAGCATTATGTACATACGTGTACTCTTCCCTTAGTGGTTTTTTTCATTGTAAATCCTATTCTTATTTTTTTATCACCCAAAATTAAAAGGTTATACACATACAATTACAATAATTATATAGCTGAAAATCTGCTAAAAGTTTTGATAATCCCACTTCCTTCAAACACTATCTATTAAATCAAAAAGTTTAATTTCTCCTTATCTCGACAACCAAACCAAATAAAAATCCATATAGCTGAAAAATCAGCTAAGAGTGTTGATGATCCCACTTCCTTCATACACTCTATAAAATCAAAAAGTTGAATTTCTCGCCTTATCTCGACAACCAAACAAAATAAAAATCCATATAGCTGAAAAATCAGCTAAGAGTGTTGATAATCCCATTTCCTTCATACACTCCATAAAATCAAAAAGTTGAATTTATCGCCTTATCTCGACAACCAAACAAAATAAAAATCCAATATCAATTGCTTTTACAAAAGTTTAAAACTAAATAAAATCCGTGTACTATTTACTTTTGAAAATCACTGCGATGCAATTCCCCTCTTTATACCTCCGATGTACGTAAAGTCACGTACATGTGGTCGTGGCATATAGTGCATCTGCACTCAACTAAACAGCTAGTTTCTTCACAAAATGTAGGAAACCACTAGCTAACCGCTAAAACTAATTATGCCAGGACGTGTATAAGCTGGGTATATTATTTTAGTGTGCCCTAGTTTAGAGCTTTGGTTAGAATATTTGGAGAGATTTTAAATTGTGTTTAGATATTTTAATCAAAATATTAATACATTTCTCAGTACGTTGGTACAATTAAGGACCAGCTGCGAAACAGAAAATAAAATCAGAAGCAATTGAAAAAAATTTGTTCGCGTCATATCTACTAAAAGGGAACTTAATTATAGGAAAAACTAAACTTGGATTCACTTTTAAGTATATTTGTAATATTAATTTACTTGGGAACAATACAGAGTAATTGACATAATATATTTTATAATTCGATCGAACAACGAAAAAGCCATAGAGTAAGAAAAAGACGCATGTGTCTCCAATGAGGTCCGAGCACAGAGATTGTAGGTCACATGGCACGCGCTGCCGGAATCCTTACTTCCTTACACTACTAAGACACTTCGTCCTTACGCGGAAAATAGTCGAAACACATCCGTGACATACTATAAGTCATAGAAAACTATTTAACTTATTTCTCTAAATAATGCAAAAGTGATCTTCTCTCTCTCTTTCTCCTCCGTTTCATTAGGAAGATTAAGTTACGATGCTCAGTAAACAGCATTTATCATAAATCTAAACTCCAGTATTTCGATTTCTAACTATACAGCAGCTATTTACTATAACATCGTGACTAAAAGCCAGTGCAGTTAGCCGCAAATCGGATTAACGAGTTGCCGAGGGTAAGTGGCTCGGAGTTGCTACTAGAACTATTGGTTAAGCCTCTGTCAGATTATTAAGCCCATGGTTTTTATCTTTAGTTATTGGAGTATACTTAGGTGCCCATGCCTTTTGTAAGTAGTTTTGCGTATTTATGAGCAGTGGGCACCATAGGTTTTCATAGTCTAACTTAAAGTACACAAAATTACAGGTTTGATAAAAAACTTCGCATTTTAAAATAATCACACTAATATTAGTTACTAATATTAGTCACTAAGTTTGTTCCTTTTTCACGTATAAACGGCTGGAGCGATTTTAATAAAATTTGGTATGGAGTTAGCTGACACCTTGGATGAACACATAGGATAGTTTTTATCCTTATTTTATCTTCCCGTGGGTTAATATTCGAGTTGTAGCGGGTGAAGCCGCTGGCAGCAGCTGGTAATATAATGATTTCAAAAATATGCAGCTGTCACACTTAAGAACTTATAATTATAATTTAACTGTCTCGGTTCAAAAAACCTCAGACTTTCAGATTTTCTTTTCCAAGGCACTGGTTAAAGTGGAGCTAAAATTGAACTTAAAAATTCAACTCTTAATAATTAAGTAGACGCGTATCTTTGAGACTCACGTCTTATAAAATTCATAGGTATTTTTCTTGCTTTCTTTTATTAATGTTATATTTGAAGTAAAATATGGGAAAAGTTGGTAATAGAAATGTACTTAATTTTTTGACTGTATTACGTTACTCTGAAGTTAGAAATACCGATGTACGGTATATAGAAAGTTTGTGACTCCGAATTACGTTAATCAGAATGTACGCTATGACGAAGTACGGTATTCAGAATGTTCGTTACTCCGATGTACGTTACTCCGAAAGTTTGTTACTACAAAGTGCTGAATTCAGAATGTTTGTTACTCCGAAAGATTGCCACTACGAAGTACTGTATTCAGAATGTTCACTATCGCGAAGTACGGAACTCCGAAAGTTTGCTATGACCAACTCTATAATCGAATTTTTCTATTTGTATAGTTTTGGGTCTAGCAGATGCTAGACAATCACCCTTTAACAACCCAATATCAAAATACGGATGTATTTCAGGGTGATTCTCTGTTCTAAATTAAACATGTAGTAGAACTGTCTGAACGGTTGCTCGTCAGTTGGCTGGATCTTACTAAAAAGAGTCCATGCAGGACAAATGGCATATTGGCAAAGTGTTTCCCATTGTTATTGATGTTAAAGCCTATTCCTTCATTGTGTTGCAGTTGGCTTTTCCTGGTATGGGATACCTTCTTTGCATTTTAAGGGTTTCGTACCCAAAGGATTAAAACGGGACCCTATTACTAAGACTTCGCTGTCCGTCCGTCTGTTTGTCACTACTATATCAGGCTTATTGGCAATAATAGTCCTGTCATTGATGATAGACTTAGCCAAGTACAACGTTACATGTTCTTTTTCGAGAACAGGGTCGGGCACATACTTGTAGTATGGTTCCTCAGATTCCACAAGTTTATATTTTAAGACAAGTGGCTGGTAAATAATCCTGTCTACTTGATTGTGCCTGTACAAGTACTCGCCGTTAGCCAGACGAAAAGAACCAGAAATAATATGTCTGATGGATTCACCAGGATGGCAGCATGCCCGACACACGTCATAATATACACACATCAAAAGTGTCTAGGGATCAACATATATTTTTGCAATAACTTTTCTCCTGATTGATATTAATTAAAATTTTCTTTAAGGATTAATCAAATAAAGTGTTTTCGTTTGTCACAGTAACGATAAACCAAGTCACCTTTGCATTAATAAAGAAATTTGCCATTTTCCTAATAAAGGGATTTTTGACATTTGAACCACTTACATTAAAGTTCGAAAAAAAGACTGAAATAACAGTTTTCTTTAAAATTTTATTGGGTAACTTAAACAATTAATAATCCGTGTTTCTACCGCGAACACTAACAACACAAGAACATCGGTTTGGCATACTCAAAATGAGTTCATCCAAATCACGCTGTGGAATGGCCGCCCATGTTCGTTGCAACAACAAAAAAAGGTCTTCTTGCGACTGGATACCCTCCATATTCGGCAGAGCTCTTCTCTGTAGCATATCCCATGCATGCTCAATCGGGTGCAAGTCTGGCGACTGAGCAGGCCAGGGCAGGACATTGATGTTAGCTGCGGCGAGAGTCCGTCTTACAACTCTTGCGGTGTGCGGTCGTGCATTATCATGCATTAACTGAAATAAGGGACCGATTTGCACTTGTAGAGGAACGATGACGTCTGATACAATCGTCTCAGCATAAATTTGAGCGTTGAGGTTGCCTCTGATCCAAATCAACTCAGTTCTTCCGCCGATCCAAATACCCGCCCATACCATGATGGTTCCACCACTATAAGGATGGACTTCCTGGCAGGATTTTAATCGCTGTTGGCGTCCAGGGGTTCTCCAGTGTCGTATACGTCTTGTATCCGGTCTCATACCAAAACGAGACTCATCAGAAAAGCACACGAAACGCCATTGTTCTTCTGCCCAATTTCTGTGTTCAAGAGCCCATTGATATCGAATCCTACGATTGTGCATTGCTATAGGTGGTACCCGTAGCGGTCTTCGGGAATGAAGGTTCACTTCATGCAAGCGGTTTCTGACTGTTTGGTCGCTAATTAAGTTCCCTGAAGAGTGATGAAGCCTCACGGCTAACATCATGGCGGTTATTGTTGGAGCTCTTCGAGTTAAGATTTGAATGTATCGGTCTTGTCTCCGTGTGGTGCAGCGATACCGTCCTCCATGGCGCTCAGCCACGGTACCAGTGCTTCGGTAACGTGTCCAAAGTCGACTGATAACACTCTGACTTGTATTCAGAGCTAAAGCCACAGTACGTTGCCGGGAACCAGCTTCTATCATTCCCACGGCTCTGAGCATTTCTTCCCTGCTTAAATGACGTCGCCGCTCCATAATAACGTTGGTTTTAATCAGTAGTAGGGAAACAGTAGCACTAATAATGTCTTCAATGCGTTGTATGTTTTTATAGGGAAAATATTGACAGCTGATTTTCATCTTTTACTCGAATTTGATTCACAGTTCCTGATTAAAATTATGAAATGCACCAAAAAGGATCCATATAAATTTATAAAATCATAAATTTATTACAAAGCCACATCTCAATCTCAAGAAATCCGCATAAAAATGCTTGATCCCTAGACACTTTTGATGTGTGTATTTTCGGTAGAGGTTCGTCAACATTACTTCGTCCATAATCGCACAGACAAAACCTTCAGATTTCCCAAAGAGGTCGCCGAAACGTAGCCAGGACACGGACGCTAGAAAATCTACATCGAGCCCATGAAGAGCCCGGTGGAAGCGCCCGTGAAGCTCCTTGCTTTGCCATACTTCCTTGCGGTCATCTGCGGTAAGTACTACAGGTTTGCAGCAATAGGCTAGTTGACAAAAGTTATAATTAGTTCGTCAGATAGATTTCCAAAAAAATATTAGACACGTATTTTTTCTTTTTTCACGTAAACAAATTATGAAGTCTGATATAGTGCTTCGAAAAGTCGTGTGTCGTCATAGTTTGGTACATATTTTACCAGAAAGTGACGTCAAAAGCCCCCACTCATGATCTTTGACACGTTTTATTTTCGTCAATTTGTAATTTCATATTTATGTTTTCAAATTATTACAAATTTACGAAAACACGTATCCAATATTTTTCGATTATCTAACTGACGGACTAAACAGATTCATATTTTATTTAGTCAGTCAACTACCTTATTTTCGATAGCCATGGATCAATATTATTGTAAATGAATTTGTCAAACATCAAAAATTTAAATCATGCTTTATAAAATTCATTAAAATCCTACCAAGACAAAGAGTAATCTATTTAGGTCATTACATCTAAAAAACAAAAGTTGAAACAATTTAGGACAACAAATGAAAAAATCACTTTACTAATGTCGAGTCCTGAATTCATCCAAGGGTTGGAGACATTTTTCCATCAAAAAGTATTTTAGTTTATTTCTAAATATGATGGTTTTATTATAGTATCCAATTAAGTCATTTTAATTCTGAAAGACAGACATGATATTACTTTCAATATGATGGTTGATTTTTACTCTCGAAATTGATGTATGAACTTTAAAAACCGTTGGTAAATGAGTGATTGGTCTCTATTTTTTCCTGATTTATGGAGCAGGTGAGTAATTCCTGTCGTTAAGAACTGGGACAGCAATCTTGACTCGAAGACCGATTGAAACGGGGACGCCAAGGGAGCGTGCAATCTCTGGAACCACTTGATCCAGAAGATGCGCTCTGTGATGTGCTCCAAATTATCACGAAAACTAATATTAGTTCCCGAGACCGCCCACTCCACAAAGATCATTATCGTTCTAGGATGAGTATTTCCTCCCTCCCTAAAGCAGATTAACTTTTTGTCACTGTTGCAAACGTGAACTTCGGCATTGATTGAGCCTATTATAATGTCAGAATGTGATGACAAGGTTAATTTTAAATAGCCTGTATTGCAAGCATTTATTTTACATCAGACTGAAATTACATTGTGGAGATACATACCATATACACCTGCATACATCGCATTGCGTTTCGTTTTTATGTACACGTAATAAAAGGCAAAATGTTTCCAAACACTAAACGTATTTACGCATAACAATACGAATTTATAGTCACCGCGGGAATACTTTTTAATAAACCACTCGAAAACTTTTTGCATAATACCTCCCCGAGGTCTTCCAAAAATGTATTTCTTGTTTCTAATTAAATGCCCTCATTTGTATTCAATAGGTTAACATTCTTCGTACAGCTTCGAATTTATTTCGGAACTGTAGAGGAACATGATTGCAAACATGTAGCTGGTAATGTGAAATGTTGCAGTTTTTCTGATAACGCGGCATGTTAGTGTGTTGCAGACAAAGAGTTAAACGTTCTGCATTTATAGCAATCTAAAGTAACAACTTTTTCGTTATTGATTATATTATTTGAGAGAAAGACATGAAAAAACAAACAAAAAGTTTAAAAACGTGTTTTCACATTTAGCTGCGTGAACAATTTTTAGGAATGAACAAAATGTTTTACACGGCGTTTATATTAATATAATGATTTAATAGAATACTTCGGGACTAGAATTCGTATTTCATTATTATACGAAGCGTACGGTTACTATGCGAGGAAAAATCTAGAAAACGTGTTTCGAAATATGTAGTATAAATTTAACAAACATTTACGAGAATGTAAGAATATTATAAATGTTTCATAATGCCATGTTTACAGAATTCATTATGTCAGGAAGTTCATCGGCATTTGAAATATGCTCCTGGTGCTTTAAGGGAAATGATTTTGATGTGATTCTATTGCCTCCTTTAATACTTCTCCTTTGCATTTTTGCTAATTTATTCTTGTTGTTTATTCGCTTGGCACATTCATTAGTAATCTACGATAAGTATTCTGTGTGTACGGTTATATTGGTTTTCCAATAATGTGTCCTCGTAACTTTCTGTAAAAGTGCCTCTAGTCATGTGTAACATGGAATGAAATGAACATGATTTTCATTATTTAAAATTATTTATTTAAAACTGACATTTACTATACTTTAGACTGACATGGCCACTAACATTATTATACGCCGTTACAAGTGTCAATAATAATTTAAATTTTAAACTACAAACACTCATTTAATCCTTTTCTTTGATGCCAGAAGAATACTCGCTGTTTTTAAAAATTCCTAATATTATTGCTTTTATCGAAATTCTTAGGAAGCATTTTTCATTTCTAGGGCCAAAGCTCCAACATCCATAATTTATATACCCAACGGAACTTCTACGTTTTCCGGTTAACTATATCAAAGGTTTCCGCTAAGGCTATTTCCAAAGTTAGTTTCAAAAGCGTTTATTGGTAGTATGGTTTCCGGAACCTGACTCCTGACTTCCCAATAGGGTTGGTACCTACATAATTCAGAGATTTCGAAGTAATACTGGTTTCCTGAAACTTGTACCAGAGCCTGTTTTAAATTACAGATGTTAGTAATATGTTAGGGAAACAAATTTGAGTTAATTTTTGTTTAGAAATTCACTACAACTTACACACTGATCATTCCCCGAATATTTTTTTTATTTTATTTTAATCTCTAGGCTTCCAACTCGGCCAAAAAATTACGCTGTGACCATCGTAGCGTACGCAGGCAAAGATGTCTAGTTGTTAATGTTAAGAGAACTCCTTTCTGTCATCTCATCTCTTCATAATATTTAAAGAGTGAAATACATTTAATCAACCTTTAAATGTCGCAGGGTGTTTTTCAGGAAATGCTTACTGTATTCGTGGTTCAGCAGCTTCAGAATCATCAGGACTGTGACGTAACATAGCTCATAATCGTAGAATAGCTATGTCTTGGTAGTTTTTTGTCTTTAACCAACTGGTGTGCTTGATTCAATTGTAGGTGAAACTGAAAAACTCAAAGTCCCCAGAAGTTCTACGAAACGGTCGCTTCATGGTTCAGCTACATTGTTATTGGACATACATTTGTTGCAGACCTTTACTTTGTACTCGACTTTTAAAAGTTGTTCGTACACCTCAAACATTTAAAATGTAATAAAACTGCTATCCACCCTTGTGAAGCAAAAAGGGGTTACATTATTAGTAACACGTGTTTTTCATTCTAAAATGTGTTTACCCCCAAGTTTATTGACTACCACTTTGGATATTAAAACTATTGTGGCGAGCAAGTCTGTGGATTTTACGACGGAAAATAAACATTGTTGCTCGTCTGTTTCATATATTCCCAGTCGCCCCCACGGGGTTGCCACCGGAGGCAAGTGGGAATAAAAATTCCCAGTCACCACCGGCGGTGACTGGGAAGTCATTGCCCCCACGTCAGTTTCGGTATACATTGCATTGTTTCTTGTGAAGAATAAAATAATAAGTGAATTTATTCCAAACCATCTATCTAATTGATTATAACATTGAAATAAAGTTTCCAACATAGACTTTGTTATTTTACATTTTAAATCATGCGTATCTAAATGTGAAACGGAAATATAAAAATAATGTATATAATTATTATGATGAATAAACTCATTTTTAATAAAAACCTATAACTAGAGTGTGTGTTTAAAATAATTTATTAAGAAAACGAATTAAAAATATTATAACAAAACACCTTTAAGTCACAGATATATTAAGATTTTTATTTAGTAACGTTATTCATATTATGTAGTGTAGTAGTTATCAATCATGTTATGTAGTATTCCGTCTCAGTTGTCCTTTTGTCCTTGAGATACTTCACCGAGATTAAAAATAAATAGGGACTGTAATGGAAACAACATAAAGTCTAAATCAGCCTGCATAATGTTACATAAAACGGGTTCAGCGATTAGATAAATAAATTATTGGAAAAAAATAAAAAAATTACTATAATAAAAAAGCCTGTTTTCTACAAGTATTTTCTACAGCCTTGTTTATAATACGTATTTATTAAGAAATTATTACTATGTATTACTTTCCTAATTTAATTAGGTACTGCCTTTAAGAGTCTGATTATCTGCGATACAAAATACCAGTTTATTCATACCGAAATCAAAATAAAAAAAAACAATGCACTATGTCTTTTTTGAACCATTCTACCATCAGATCAGGTTGTTATAAAGAAAATGCCAAAATCGCTGTACATTTTTTGAATTATCTCGATTTCGCCAAGATTCCATCATCAGACAAAAATTGAAGTGGGGGCAATGACACCGCTGGTGGCGACTAGGTATTTTTATTCCCATTTGTCTCCGGTGGCAATCCCGCGGGGGCGACAGGGAACGAATGGTCTGTTTGTGGTTACGAGTATGCTTGATTTTTTTTTGTATTAGTTTATAACCAAAAACCAGACATATTTTAAGCTCTTAAAAGAGTGATCTTATTGAAATTTCTTTCGACGATCCAATCATTTCAAAATAGTTAATTTATAAATGTGAACTCTGAAACCGAAAAAGGTTTACTAATGTGAAGCTACATTATCCCTAAAGGCTATATTAAAATTTTACAGTAGTATAATTTCCAACCTTAACGGGAGTGAAACCGCGCGCAAAAGCTAATTAAGGATGTTGATTGTTTTGAAGCGAAAAAGAATACAAGAGCAAAAAAAAACTTCACTCAAACACACAAACACACTCAATAAAATAAACTTCTGCATTTTAATCTTCAAGTTGATTTGTTAAACTGTCTAGTCAAACATTTTGAATCATGCATCAATAAACAAATTGCTAGATTCACGTCGCAGACGATGCTTTAGACTATTTGTCTGCAATTCAGATAGATTGGAATTCAGATCAACTAACGATGTCACGAAAGATAGATTGTATAGAAGTCAGGCTTTAGTCCAAATTGCTAGCTGTTCTTGCACAATGCGCAATGAATAATTATTATTTTGTTCTACTGTAAACTGATACTGTTAGCCTGCATCATCCCACTGTTGGGCACTAGAACAGAACAGAATATATACTCATTTTGTCAAAGCATTATCAATATCATTCTCTTGCCCTTATCCTAATTCATTTGGGGTCGGCGCGGCTCTTCTTCTTCCATACTTCTCTGTTCCTCGTCATCTCAGGAGTCACCTGCTTTCTTGACATATCATCCTTCACACAGTCCCTCCATCGTTTCTTCGGTCAATTATTATGGAAGATGAAGACATGCTGCGACGATCCCAACTAAATTTCAATAAGGGAGAATGCTGATGATATCGGAGTCGTATAGTTTTTGTGGTTTCTGTCTTGATTATTTAGGCTTGCTGGTAGGCTTGCTCCTCGGATTTGTTTGATATCTGTTTTTTTTTAATTTCTTAACAATTTCATGCAAATCTATCAGTGGTATTCTGTTTTTTTACTAGTATTCCTGCTTGTGTCCTATTCTCCCTGCTTGTGTCCTATTCTTCCTGCTTGTGTCCTATTCTCCCTGCTTGTGTCCTATTTTTCCTGCTTTTGTCTTATTCTTCCTGCTTTTTTCCTATTCTTCCTGCTTTTTTCCTATTCATCCTGCTTGTGTCCTATTCTACTGGACGTCAGCGGTACGCGTTTTCTTTTTCTTTATCCCTCAGATGTCACAACATCATTTACTTCTTTCTCATTCATGTAATTCCTTACACAGTCCACTTTCTTACGGCTGTCTTTAAATGATGTTGATTTAGTATCCCATCATTTCCTTTCTCATGAGGGAAATCGCTAATCAATGCAACTACGTTGCGACATAGCAAGAACTGTAAAAACGATCCGCCTCGCACGGATCTAGATAAATTGCCCCCACCTTTAGCTCTGACTTGTAATATCCGGGAGCACGTCATTTCGATAGCTTGGATGATCGTTTGATATCTCTTCCTGAACTCGACTACATTTGACTAGATCAATTTAGTTTTAGTTCGAATCCGGTATTAGTTGCAACTTTGCGAGTTAATCGAGCGTTGAGTTCGGTTGCTTTGAGAAGATTAAGATGCTTTTAGATAATTAATAAATGGGAGTAACGACATGTGGAATGTATAATCTGCTTACCGTATCGATGGCCAATTATAAAACTTGGCGAACTCTGCTCATTGATATTATGGTCACGTCGTAAGGGTGTGAAAATAAATCAAAACTTGTAGGGCCCCTATAAAAAGGAAAAAAAATAAAAAGAAGGAGTAGAGAAACAACATCAGTGCGAAAATAAATATTTAAGATAATAGAGATTAGCAAATCGAAGTGGATCAAGTGATACTGTCTATCCTGGCTTTCAATGACAGTACAATATTACTTGTGTGTGTTTAGAAGTTAAGTTTCATGACTCCTTCGCAAAGTCAATCTTAATAAAACAAATAGTATAAAGATTTCTAAGCACTTAAAACAAAATTATAATATTAAATAATCTTTACATAGCATAAAATAACAAACTAATACGGTAAGTTGAATAAAAGCTTATAATTAAGTCGCTCCTGCTATTGCACGCATCGATCTTTCAAACTACGCAAGCAGTTTTTAGCAATAGATAGACTGGTTCAAAAGGAAAGTTTATATGCAGTACATTGCACCCGTGCGAATATTGGGCGGGTTAAATATAAATAATTTACAATACATTACTTTAAAACTTACTTACAATTATCTGGCATTTTCATATAATCATGAAGGGTGTAGATGAAAGGGCTGCAAAAATTGGAATAACAGATTATATGTATATTTTTGAAACTAACCAAGAAGTTGGGATTGTTGATAGTAGAGAGATCAGAGAAGACAAAAATTGATCAAAGACATGAAAGGTCTTGTGTAGAAAGTGAACTATATTGTAGACTGACAAAAATATATGGAAGTTTAACCAAACGGTCAAGACTGAAAGATGGCGTTGGATAGCAATAGAAAATTAAATTGCTCTACACAATTAACGTTGAGTGAGTAACCTTACAATATTAGATGTGGAAAAACAAACACAAAGTTCAAAGTTACTACACTGAGCAACATTACCTTTTTACTACATTTTTACTTTCTGTCGTAAAAGAAAGCAATAAAATGTAAATATAACAAATTGTAATGATGAAAGTTTGGTCTTACAAATGTTACCTATTATTTTATTGTTACACAAATCTCGTGGTATAAGTGCCGTTTGAAACTTTCGCAAGTTTTTGGTATAAGAACATATTATTTTCTCTATGGCGTTGTTATTGTGAAATAATGGGGTTGAACTATTTAAGAGGCTATCTACAATTCAAGATACTAAAGTTTTGGTGGACATTAATGTGTGCTAAAATCTTCTTTAGTCTTTTTTCCAAAAATAATAATTGAAAATAAAATATTTATTATATAGACGCCAGGACATCAAGCTTTTACAATTTGTTATTTTGTTTTAAAGATCTTCGATAACTTTATCGCTAAAGTATTACGGTTTAAGGTTGATTGGGAAAAAATCACAATTTCGGGTAGCTGACGTGCGACACCAAAATTGAAATATCTGTTTTGGCGAAATCTTGCAGACAAATTTTGTTTGGACTGTACGAATATAAAAAGATGTAGCCAGTAGCGATTTCTTTCGATGACCTAATAAATACAGGCTTATAAGCAATTCTTTTCATGAGCCATCTACAGTTCTATGCCATACCATTTTGGACTGTCTAAACAATATTGAAATGTCTAAACCGCAAACCGAATTCGTCTAGAAGTCACGAACTGAATCGGTTTCAAAAGCAGGAACACGAGAAAGGACTTCTGTGAAATTGGTTATTGGAAATGGGTTGGAAACGGGTATCTACCAAAACTTGTGAAATTTCGTTCAAAATTTAATGTTTCTAGGACTGAGTGACGTCTGACTGCGATTTTTCAAAATGTTTCCTATTTATTTTGCTTATTGCTTTTTTCGTTAGATCTATTTGTTTTTGTCTCTCACGATTGAGTTTTAGACTAAGATAGAAGGTTAGTAGGTACAGATGACACACTAGGTGACACACTCTTAACAAATCAACGTGTGGATGACTATAGTCTAATCACCACACTGACGCTAGGCGCCAACCGCTACATATGTGAGTAAGCATAGCTGCATAAATACTTCAATACTTCAAAATACGCTAAGGCATACTGATCCCTGTCCACGAGGCGTATTACCCGCGTAAGTTTTCGGTCATTTATGACAATGCCGTCGGGCGACGATGATAATAAATAATTTTCCCAACTATATTGGGGTCGATTTCCATTATTACCGGATGCAGCTAAATGCCAACACTTTGCATGGAGCGACTGCCTATCTGACCTCCACAACCCAGTTACGACTGGGTAAAACGATAGGAACTGGTCCCTTAGGAACTGGTCATCAGACTTTTTGGGCAACTGACTACCTATATCAACTGTCACACATGTTTTTAAATCTTTGACAGCCGTTGCAGGTAGAAAAAAATAATCTCTGTTTTTTGTATGACAGATATCATTTTGGCATAATTATTACTACACTAGCTTTTGCCCGCGGCTTTCTTCCATACAAACTTTCATCCCCTATTTAACTACCGTAGGGGTTGAAATTCAAAAAACTCTTCCATATTCCTTGTCTACATTATAAAAGGTACCTCGAGCAATATTTCAGTTGAGATCGATGAAATCACAATTGTTGACTCCGTGGATAAAATAAAATAAAACTTTTTGCGAAAAGAGCCGACTTCCGAACAATAACACTGAGAAAGTCTAAAATAACTTTGACGGCTTTGTTTATATCATTGACTTTTTTGTCGCCGAATTCGTAAAGTAAAGATATTTTTGGTAGATAGTTTTTTTGTAGAGTTTATTTTAATACATTTTTATCCTTTTGAGATGCAGACCACACAAAGCCTTGTCATCTAAAACTAGAAACTATTACGAGCATCATGTCAACAAAGACCAGGAGGAAAAAAAAACATACCTAGTACAGAACCGATTTCGAGGAAAATTTTCATGAGACTAATCGGAAATCATATCCTTTCAAATAAAAAATGTTATTTTTTTCCAAATCGAATCATAAAAGGCAGAATGATCGCGTAAATGATATACAAAAAAAACATACAGTTGAATTAAGAGCCGCCTCCTTTTTTGAAGTCGGTTAAAAAGAGATGAAACCGTGAACGATAGTGATTCGTTTGAGTACTCGCACAGTTTTCGCTTTCCACGCAATATCCTGCAGACTATATTGACTGTGGCTTTATAATGAAAATTCTGCCATCCATTCGTGTTTCCGTATTTGCTGAGGCAGAATATACATAAAGAAGAATACATTTGCAACATGTACAAAGCACATTTAGTGACATTAATCTGAACTCATGGCTTAATATAATTGTAAGACTGTGTCCTTATACAATTTTCGTGCAAAACACGCCATCATTGTCGCGATTAATTTGTTTTGAAAACAAGAAGGCGCTGTCATCGCGGAGACGTTTTCGGGATCTTTTTCAAATAAGCCATTCATAGAAACAAGCAAAGACATATTATAACATTGTACATGTAATCCTCGAAGAGCTGTGCGTGATGTTGTGGTTCTGTGATGTTGGGTTGTCAAAACAGTCACTTCTTTTTAATCAACTACCCTAAAAGGAGGAGCTTCTTAATAAGGAGGTTTTCTTTTAGCCCTAACATCTTTCTAACAGACTGTCGACCATATTGATCTTCGCCTATTCGTAAAGCTTTCATAATAAAAAATCAAAAAAATCCTCATTCCGCTACACCACTCACATCATCGTAACAGTCGTAAAAAACCTTTTCAATCATAAAACTCAAGGTACAATGCTTGCATTGTCGCCTTCAGGCTTATGTTCTATTTCCTTGTTATCGACTGAGTGAGTGAAGGAACTTGGTTAAAATTAGAAGTCTCCGTTTCTTTCGACTATTAAGTACTGCACACCCTACTGAGGGACATTGCAATGGGTTAACATATAGGTATTAAGGGTACTTAATAAGAAAGCAGACCGTTTAGCAAAATTTGGTTTTGTTGGGGTAGGGACAGGTAACACTGGAAATAATTATATAGTAATACTAGCTTTTGCCCGCGGCTTCGCCCGCGTGGATGTCGGAAAATATCCCACGGGAACATACTAAACATAAACTACATAAATACTGAGTTTCGAGTTAATCGAACCGCGCGTTAAAATTCTTCCATACAAACTTTGACACCCCCAATCCCCCCTTAGAGGGTAGTTTAGGAAAAATAAAAGTGACAAACTTTATTGTCAAGTTTCAAGTTTATTAACTCATGGAATAAGATTTTTCATACAAACTTTCATCCCTATTTAACTCCCTTAGGGGTTGAATTTCAAAAATCCTTCCTTATTCCTATAATAGTCTACATTATAAAGGGAACCTTTGTGCAAAATTTCAGCTTTCTAGGTCCAAGGGTTCGGACTGGGCGTTGATGAGTTAGTCAGTCAGGACTTCTCTTTTTATTTAAATAGATTGCCTAGGTATAAAATTAAATGTCATGAAGTTTGGAAAGAATATTTTAATGTGAGATCTAAAGAAAAAGGAATATGGTATAGGTCTATAGTCTCGGTGCCTCCTTATGTACTGTGGTTCTGTAATACTAGATTTAGCAGAAAAAATATAGTTACAGCTCACAAGGACACATGCCGGTAAAAAATTGTTTCACTGAATTGTGAAGTGTGTGACACACTGGAAGAAGTAATGCATTTACTAACGGAGTGTCAGATTTCAGTCTGCAAGAGAGGATCTAATTAGAGAATTGGAGATAAATATGCACGATGTTTCCATTTTCCATCATATTTTGTCAACACCTAGCTCCGGAGCTGCTTGTAATTTAATGAAGTTTGTTTTGTTACGATTTACACAAGAAGGTCCGATGGGACTGGTATGTACACCTGTATAAAAGTCACTAAAAATAAATAAAAAGAAAAAAAAAAGTACTACATCAACAGGATATTTTCTAATAAGCTTATTTGTTTTAGTGTTGTTCCTGTGCCCTTATTTATGTACATGTATTCCTTCCAGGATATGTCTAGCTCATTGAAATTTACCACTTATTCTTTCATATTTACTTTAACGAAAAACTTTGCATTTGGTCCTTACAATACAGTATTGAATTCAAGCTCGCTATCAAAATTGGGCCTACCTCTCGTGTCGCGACAGCAACAAGTTTCCTTATAAGCTACGTAATACGGACCATAATATCATCCACTTTTGTGCAAAACGTGATCTGATGTAATAATAAAGATAATCTTAGTTTATGATACGTTACAATGTTAATTTTCAATGTCAAGGTAGTAGAACAATAAGACTGTGGAATAGCACCTAATTATGATATTGTAGCATTGAACTTGTTTGGTTTTATAAATTACTAATAGACAAACTGGCTACTTAAACATAAAAATGGCTCTAGTTTTGTAAGTTTTCAAGTTTACCTAACCAATTGTCATATAATATTTTACTTTAGATTTTCTTTTCTTCTTCTGTTACTTTCTCAATATATCCTTATTTTAGGAGTTGTCTTTGTTATCATTTACACTGAATACGAGATATCTAACATGTTTCTATTTGTGTTCTATTTGTTTTGAGTCTTTAATATTTCGGCGCTGTTACAACTGTTAGAAGCACCATGATCACTGTTGATATAAACTGAAGTTATTGCGAATTCATTAGCAGACAAATCAGTCTACCCTCTTTCTTGTCCGTTTTTTGGGATCGGTGCCACTATCCCTGGCACCCACAACTTGATTCTGTCTGATTTGGATTCCGTCCGTCTTGTCTTTATTATCTACTTTTTAGTCAATTGATAAAATTTTAGTTCTATGTATTATTTTCTTTTGATTCTATAAATCAATCGTTGACTCGCTTTGTTTATCTTCAAGCAGAATGCAGACAACTTTAGGGTATTTACTTGTGGCATCACATAAGTTTACCTATGTTGCGATACAACTCCACCTTTTGAAAGTACAAGTGGTATTTATGCGTGAGACGTTAATTTGGTCTGCCTTATTCCTTTCACTTTTGTATTAATATTTTTTTTATGCAGCATGCCAATTAGGTGATTGGTTCCCGATATCCTTATTCGGCCTCATTGCTCGGAAATAGTGTCCAATTACAGTGGCAACCACTTCTGTCTTTTCACACGCTGGAACATCGAACGGCTGAACACATTTGGTTAATCGAATTTTCGATGCACCACCGATGATTCGGGATAACGGAATTAATTGCTAAACTGTTTCGCCTCATTTGGTGGCGTATTAAGTACCTTTGTGTTTCAATTGGTCTCGTGTTTAGGTTTCTGTGATTAATGATTTGTTTTGAGTCCTGGTTGATTTTCTTTTAACCCGACTACGACGAAGCCAAAAGGAAGGGTAATGATTTTGGCAGTCTATGTTTGTATGTTTGCATGTTCCACCATAGTGCCTAATATACTTGACGGATTTTAACAAATGAGGTATCAATAGATTTGTAAGAACAGCCAGGGTAACATACTCGTAGGCTATATACATTTTACAAATTATTACGGAAATTAAATGTCAGATTCTATCATCGAAAACAAATTTATTAAGATTATCATAACGTATTTGGTTTCAAATGAAAGGTCTTCGCAAGCATATTACAAATATGTGTGGTATATTATAGTTTTAACATCAGAAGCGCTGGGCCTCGGGGCTGCAGATTGTTTTAAAGAGATACCGCGGCCTAGGCACAAGGGCTAAGAAGGAACATGGGTGGTTTGTAGTCAGTAAAAGTCTGACACTCTCTTCCGTTCTGCCCAAGAGCGGTGGGAAATCATCAAATAAACCCCCCCGGTTTATTTGGTGATTTCTCACCCACCAAAAAAAAAGCACGTGACCAAGTGACTGTTAAAGAATACGCAAATGAAACCGACAATTGGCCATGACTTGATTTTTTTTTATTTTTTTTATTTTTTTTTACAAAATATAGACCATTTCAAGGAACTAATTTGCTTATTTTATTTTTTTAGGGGTTGTACATTTTTTTAGGATTTTATAAATTCGAGGTGCTCTCAATATCACTATGAGGCTGTATGTAGTGCGGTGTTGTGCCACAGACAAATTAAAAAAGAATACAATGTCAATCTAAATCCAGTGACATTTCCTTGACAGTTGAGATTGATACAGTGATATATGAGGAAGGTTTTTAAGTATAATACATGCATAATATAGTAGAGAAAAACACCTGTGCGAAGCCGGGGCGGGTCGCTAGTATATAATAAGTTCATTGATGACAAGAGATAAACCAATCTTATATAAATCTAAACAATGATATAGAATACTTACATTAGAGCCTTTGCTCCTCGTATTTCCGCTATATTGTGTTGAGTGGACATCATATACTCAACAATCAAATCATTATTGACCGTAGGTTATGTTACGGGAATCCGCCTTAGTATAATTTAAAGAAGCCATTACAACAATTCACAATATTTCACAAAAACAAACTTCAACAAAGCTGGCTAAACATAACCTACAAAATGTTTACATTGACAGTCCGCAACCGAATGTTTTTTTTTTCAAGAATGATAGAATGACAAAGGAATGTTCTATTATGCTTTGTTGGAGGGTCTGAAAGGTCAAATGAAAGTCATTCGTTAAAACACCTATAACTTTTGAAATAGTATGTATTTTTCAAATCTGGTGACAGGCATGAATTCACGTAAGCTAACCCTCGAAATGGTTTTAAGACAGCGCTTGAAAAAAAAAATTAGGCATGCCCAATATTGAGAGGTGCGTGTCTGGGGTTCGAACTCGACACCTACGACTTATCAATACAACGGTCACACCACTAGTCACTGCTTTGTTTTGGGTGCTATCTCATCTACTCTTATTTGTGCGGAAAAGACAGTTATTGCTCGACTTGGCGGGGGCACTGCCGTGCTCCCAGATTCCCTTTCTAATCGCATATTTATTTAGGTACAAACTACAAACGCTAACTTTCAATCCTACCTATACTTGAAGAACACGCGGATGACGTATGAACATATAAAAGGGGACAGGTTGAGCGCGGTTATCGTGTAATCGAACGGAAGTGTCGCAATATCCGAGAGCAGGTTGACGCGATTTCAGGACGACTGCACTCGTAATGCATTTCCGATTTGTGTAATGCTGTGATTAGGGATGATGAATGTGCTGAACGCTTTGCTAGTTGAAGCATCTGTACCTAGACAAATTGAAATTCAATTGGTTGAACAATTATTGTAAGTAGGTTTTTTAGATTGTTTTTTAGGGTTCCGTACCAAAAGGGTTAAAATGGGACCCTATAACCAAGAGTCGCTGTCTGTCCTTCCGTCTGTCTATCACCAGACTGCATCTGAAGAACTGCGATAGCTAGACAGTCGAAATTTTCACAAATTATGTATTTCTGTTGCCGCTATTACAAAAAATACTCCCATACAATAAACGCAATTTTTATAAATAATGGTATGAAAACCATTGCGCGCGAGTCCGACTCGCATTTGGCCGGTTTTTTTTTAATACTTGGTGAATTAACATGAACTATGTCGCCTATTAAAAGCATTTACTTTTTTAATAGAGGAGAATAAAAGTTCTTTAACATGAAGCTATGGTAATTATTATGTAAAGTACGCAACCAGTGGCTACGTAATTCGAACTCTGTAAAAAACTGCATTCAAATGAATGGATCTCTGTTTATAGCTTGCATTAATTTACGGTCTTCACACCTTTTTTCAGAACTAAATCATCATAATTACAGTATGGGCAGACCTAGACAATTTATCATCTTCTCATTATTTATACAAAAAAACTGCATGGCCCTGACCGCTCCAATTGAACCATTGCTATGCTTCTTATCTGCTCCCTTAAAACTGCTACATAACACTCTACTATTATTTTGCTATTGACATTTGTATATATTGAAATTAGTATTGTGTATTGACATTAGATTTGTATATTGACATTAGTATTGTGTATTGACATTAGTATTGTGTATTGACATTTAGTTTTTGCATATTGACATTAGTTTTGCTTAATATCATTAGTATTGTGCATTGACATTAGCTTTGCTTATTATTATTATATGATTTCAGTACTTATCTTTTGGCGACGTTGATCAATAGTGTTATTATAATAAATTAATTTGTATTATGACATTCTTTATAATTGTTTTCTAGTGTTCAGGATTATTTCATTTAACTGCTGATTTTTTAATTTTTTATACCTAAAACCATTTGTACGCTCTATGGCATAACATAGCGCACTCATTATTACCACATATACCACAATTATTTTACCTATGTTTTACAAATGAATAAATGGCTTATGACTTATTTTTTCCCAACAAAGAATTTATTCTTTCCCTACTTCATCGAACTACGTCACAATTCAAGATCAAACCGCTTCAAGCGCTAAAGCACTCTCTCTGAACCGATAAAGCGCTCTCTTCCAAGCGATCAGTAGCTCTTCTGTATTGAGCCTCACATTGACCTTGACCTTGGCCGTACTTATCGTTTGGCTCATCCATCATCATCAGTATGCAAATTAGGAAAGTGGCTCGTTTGATTATGGTTTTGAAATCTCTCTTCATGTTTTTGTTACTGAGGATACAGAGGTCAATTTTACAATATGAGTAGCAGAAGTTACGTATGTTAAATCGTTATATAATTTTTGGCTAGATACTTTTACGTTTAGAAATATTAACTTTTCTGTATATTTTTTTAATCAAGCAATTTTACTCGAGTTTTTAGAATTTTTCTTAATTATTTTCGTGAAAAAATATGTACGGCTCTATCATATTCTCCACACAGAAAAATACACTAAAACACTTTTGATGCTGATAGTTTTATAAAATATCATAAACACCACATAACGGCCAAAAACGGCAACTTCTGCATTGTTCGATTTTAATGTGCGACGAACAAAGCGACGCGACGCAAATTTCAGACTCCCATGAGCATCACTCCTGCATGAAAACAACGTTACTAAAAGGAAGAGATGGCGAAAAATATTTTATCTAAAGCCTTTTAAATTTCACGCTAGCCGCCAGGTGGCAGTAATCACAGTACATATGAGTGCCCGAAGCGCTCACCGGACCGAATAATAAAAATAACAACTCGCATTTTTATATGCACCCATTGTTAAAACGTCCAATAACGTTTCGTAAAATGCTGGAATGCTCAGTGTTCTCGATTAAAGCATTATAAGTAAAATAATGTAAATATATATATAATTAATATGATTTTCAATATATGTCGGCGCAGCATGTCATCTACTTCCAAACTTCTCTTTTACCAGCCATCTCACAATCACCATTTTATAGCCTATACGGTGTGTAGTTTTTTTAGTAAACATAATTAATCGATAAATTAATTTTATAGTAACAGTGGACTTGTTATTAAATCATTTATATTAACTAGATTGCCGGGAAAGAAAGGAGATCTAATGATTTTGTCAGAGATATTTTTGTACGAAACAAATAAAATGACTTAATATTTTGGCATTTATATCGTGGTTTTGGCTGAAACAGTATATTATAAAGTAAAAGGCAAAAATGTTTATTGACAATTATAAGAAAAACTATATATTCAAAACCAAAGTTCTGATTTGCGTCTACTATATTATGTACAAATATATTCACATTTCTTCCATTCCAGAGAAAGGACTACGTAAATGATTGCGTCTGACAGTAGACGTCATCATGAGAACTATATCAAGCGCAAGTTCGATCGTGTATGGAGTACTGCTCTCATCTCTGGGACGGATCTGCCAAATACCAGCTTGACGCTCTGGAGGCAATCGAGAAACGGGCCAAAAGGCTTATCGGCAACGATGCGCTTGTCAAGTCGAAGCTCCTGAGCCTTGAACATCGCCGACGTGTTGCCAGTCTGTCGGTTTTCTATCGGTTACATTTCGGGGAGCGTGCGATGGAATTGCACAATCTAATTCCTCCAAGCCCGTTCCATCATCGGACTACAAGACGTTCGGCGATGCGCCATCGTTTCATGGTGGACATCCCACCCATTCGCACTAAACGTTTTGGGAACACTTTCATTGTGCGTACAGCTAAGGAGTGGAATTCCCTGCCAGAGTCTGTATTTCCTGATAAGTATAACCTAGGGGTCTTCAAGTCAAGAGTGAATAGGTTACTTCTAGGTCAGCGTGCTACATCTTCGACCACATCGTCACTTAACATCAGGTGAGATAGTGGTCAAACGCGAGCCTATCTGCATTAAAAAAAAAAAAACTCTTCCTTACCATTCCTCACACAATCCATCAATCTTTTCTTTGGCGTTATATACCTGTGTTCATGTGTTGTGTTGTTTGAGCTAGATTCACACTGGAGGTCAGTGGTCATGGGCCGCGGGTAGTCCTCTGGTTATCGCGGCCTACATAAAGGGCGAAGAAGGAACATGGGTGGTTTTTAGTCAGTAGAAGTCTGACACTCCCTTTCGCTCTGCCCAAGAGCGGGAGGCTTATTCGATGATTTTACACCCACCAAAAAAAAAGGCCAGTTTCATAGGTAGTGAACTACTGAAAACTGTATCACGGCAAGTTAGAAACACAATTTGTCTTCAACTGCTAAATAAAACACTGATTTATAAGGATAGTAGGTAAAAATAACGTTATTGTAAAATAATAATTATGACAAAATAATTTGCACGCACAGTTGGTAAAAGTAATTAAAGCATAGTTTTGATTCCCAGTTATGATTTATTTGTTCCGCGTGTAATTAATATTTTGGTACATGAATATTAACTGTTATTAAAATGAAAATAAGTGGCGAATACTGTGAGTAATCGGAAACGCGCGGTAAAGTATTCGGTAAATGTTTCGTTCATGTACCATTATATATTTATTGGAGGAAATCGTGGTTTCCTATGCGGAAGAAACGAACACCGCTTCGTTAAATATATGGATACTTCTTTCCTTTATATATTGTTTATTCATAACCAAAATAATAACTGAAGTAGGTATATTATGGAAAAAACACTTGACTCGTAAATTTTCCGGAGCAAAGAAAATACTTAAAGGAAAATTGAGTATTAACTGAATTTATAGCAATGCTGTACTCTTTGTTAATGGTAATATTATAGGGGTATGAGGAACAGGCCTGTATAGTTCCTTAATACTCCATACAAAAGCGGGGAAGCTCTGACCAGGGTATTGACATTTTAGAAGAGCCACAGAGTTTCTTGCCGATAGGAAGCGACCAACTCGAACCGTGCACCTTTTCTCAACGCTTATAAAGCGTTGAGAAAAGGTGCACGGTTCGAGTGCCTGTGTGCCTATGTGAAATACTTCTTTTTTGATTTTGATTAGATGGACTACTGCCTGATAGTTGATGTCACGTTTTCCTAAATCATTATAAATAAATAAATAAATAAAGTGTTGAGCTGACTATCAGTTAGCATAAAAGTACAGAAAAAATTATGATTAGATTTCCATGGTTGTTTTTTTTTTGAGTATTTCAAGTATTTGCATTGAACTTTGAAAAAGAAAAACCCTGTACACCGAAATATATTTCACTATAATAAATCTGATATTCTTATCCTACTGCAAAATCAACGTGGTTTATCCTGTGTGGAAGTGAATCCGGAGTTTCCGCCTTTCTCGCAACTCCCGCTTTCTGACAGAATTCTTAATTCAAATATGTAAATATATCACCTTGACAACGACGCGACGAAGGTACAGTGATAATATTTCAAAGGTATTTTATTATGTATGAGCTCTCTTAGAAAGTTTGAATTGAATCAGTTAGTTTTGGGATATGATCGTTAACTTGAGATTTTGAGCAAATATAATCATTCTCTTTTAACATAATCTCAAGATAATGGCTTCTTCCAGAATTTATAACTACATTGTTTATTAAAACTAATTATCAAATCTAAAATGTTTTATTTTCTCGTTTCCTGCACTTTTGTTTCCGATAACCAGATATCGATTCCATAATTATATTTTCACCACAATTTCCCCACACCACACAATTTTATTTTTGCTTTCTTATTAATTTACCACTGCCTCCCTCCCCCATAGCCTCCCACTTCTTTATCTCTCTCCAACTTCTCACAATCAGTTCTAAGTCATCACGCCAGAGTTTTCTAGGCCTTCCACGGCGATCACGCGCGTCTTATGGCACCTTTATTGTGACGACAGATTGTTGTTCGAATGCCATAACATACATTTTTATTATCCTGTCACGTAGACCAAATTTTATAAACATTTTGTTTGTAGTACTTAGGTCAACAAAATCATTCAAGGTCACATAGTACAGGTACATCGTTCAAGGTCGTATTCTCACTACACGTCGAGAGGACACGTCAATAGAGCGACTCGTGGTTCAGGGCAAAACTGAGGGCACGAGGGCACGCGGTAGATCACCAATGCGCTGGACCGACCAAATAAAAAATGCACCAAATGGTCCACTCCACGAATGCACGAGGCAAGCAACAGTACGAAAGGAATTGCGTCGAATTGTGAAACTTGCCACCACCCCTGTCATGCCGACCACGACCACTCTGCCAAGTAGTTATTATTATTCACAAAACTGCTGCTGCTCTCAAAACGGTGAAGGAAAACATCGTGAGGAAACCGGCATGTCTTAGAACCAAAAAATTCGAAGACATGTGACATCTACCAATCCGCACTAGGCCTGCGTGGTAGATTATAGCCCATTCCCTCTCAAAGAGGGTTGCTGTTGATGATGAGTTATTATAATTATTATATTTAGAATGGCACAGTGACTGAAAAAAAGGGTTCAGTATATATATTGAATGGTTTTTGTGTGAGGAGAGAATCATATTCTATAAATAACTTATGTATTAGCTATATAGATGAGTTATAAAAATATGTATAAGGTTTAAAGGTAAGATCTTGAATGAAGGAATAAGGTACTTTAAGAAAGGAACCGTCATGGAAGAAATTGAAACCCAGTAATTTCTACGATTTTGCACCTCAAACGGAGGAACGAAAAAATCCAATGAAATGAAATGTGCGAAAGATTTAATCTTCTCAATGTGCGTTTGTGTGTGCCCTATAAATATTTACGAGACGATAACGGGAGCGATATCGGAAAATACTAAATTTTTCGACTTGGAATGAAAACGTTTCCTGAACAGGGTAATGTAGAATTGAAATTGTGAAGCTATGGATGAGTTGGTAACAGTTCTTCATAAGTACTTTCTATCTTTGGTTATAAGGGTTATAGCTTTCCCGTCGGGGGTTCGGGTTGGTCGGAAGAGATACCGCAGCCTTGACAGAAAGGGCTGAGAAGGAACATGGGTAGTTTTTACTCAGTAGAAGTCCGACACTCCCTACCGCTCTGCCCAGCGCGGGAGTAGTCATTAGATGACATCCCAACCTCCAAAAAAAGGGTTATAGCTTTCGTTTTTAAGATACATACTATGATAAAATATTCGCCTAGCTGGTCTCGCGACTGCTGATCAAGAAGCAAAGTGTTATTGAGTTTTTACATCAGTAATTTCATAGTAGCAGCTAAAGAGTCTGGATGGAAATAGTCTCGTCCTACATTTATATGGGACGTTAACATAACAGGCAGAAGGAAGGCAGGCGGAAGGTATAATCCCCGTAGGGATAGGTGCGCAAGATTTTATGTTAGTGCGAAGGCTGTCGGAGCACGTTGACTCCGACATGTGTGACAGTTAATGGGTCTGTTCTTTGGACGTATGTCCCATAGTCGTCATGTGATAACAAAGTATTAAAGTATTAGGTATCTAAGGCTCATTTCTCTTAGTTTTGTGGCCAAACAAAATTAAATAACTATCAGACGTAACTACAATCTTAGGCATTTTTGCGTAGCTCTAAAAAGATTGAAATATCGAATGATTTTGTTTAAAAGACAGAGGAGCAATCATTAAAAAAGATGACACTTCTTGCTACGTTTAGATCGTTTTTAGGGTTCCGTACCTCAAAATGAAAAAAAACGGAACCCTTATCGTGTGTCTGTCTGTCCGTCTGTCACAGCCAATTAATCTAAACAAAAAAAAAAAAAACTTAATCCGTCCATTACATACTCCGAATGTAATGGACAGATTAAGTTGAAATCAGGTACACATTATGTATTTCTAAAACCTAAACAACGACCATTTGCCGCCCTTATCTCCAAAACTACTGAGAGAAAAATAGTTCAACAAGTATAGATTACAGGAAAACCTATAAGAAGTCATGGTACGGAACCCTTCATGTGCAAGTCCGACTTAAACTTGGCCAGTTCTTCTTATTTACTTTGGATTGCCTTTTTGCCATTCATACTTAGGTATCACGTTACTTGTCACATTTCCTCATTATGATTTAGTTACTTTGACCTTTATGTTCTTGTATAGGGTGTGTTGAAAATTGAACCTTTGATCATCCAAATAGCGTAGGTAATGTTAATTTCACATGTGAATTAAACAAATATGTACATTATTATTAACTGTGTATTGTGGTTTACTAGTTAATATTAGCATGGTTGGCTGTTGATAATTACCTAACACTTCACAATTATTAGGTTCCCAACATTAATTGGTGCTGTATTTACATAACTGTTTGAACTAAAATTGAACACGGTATGAATTCAAATAACACAATTATTAGTCACACTACACAGTTGTATAATTGAATTCTATCACTGAAATAAAAAGTCCATGAAATTTTGGACGGCCTGTTGTGTTCATGGTGTGCTCTAACATTTTCAAAATCCCACCAAAATATATCTCCAGTCTACTAATGGATTTGCACATGCATTGCCGTGTACCATCCGCCTTTATTCTTAGACGAATCACACTAAACGTGACTCCTCCAGATGCAAAATAATAATACAGGTATTTCTGGTTACCCTTGTTCTATATAGACTAAACCAAAGAGCAAATATCGTGGATAAAATTAATAATATGGAAGTTCGTCTCATCTACCTATTTTGAGTGGTCAATATCGGTAGATAGATATAGGTAGTTTTACATAATCAAGAAACTATTTCAAACATTAACTATAGTTTGGACATAACGACGTATTTGCAAAAATGATAGGCATAGAATTGAACTACTACATAGACACGTGTCACACACACAAGCGTTCGCTTGTTAGCTGCGGGAATAAATAGTCAAGTGAACTAACTTTGATACGTTAAAAAAAAATGTTTTTTTAATACGTAGGTACTTGTTAGCTAAGATGAAACCTCACCTGCGAACTTGATGGAGTGACCTGAATGTCTACTTCGGTGCTGCTACTACTGGAATTCCTCGACGGGTCGAACTTGATGTGCTGAGTTTGGGCTCGTTTTGTTATTAATAAATAATAATTTATCCTTTTTTTTTTTCTTAGATTTATAATTGACTATATTTGCCTACTTGCAGTATTTTTATAAATCTTAAAATGTATTATGTTATTAGAAGAACAAAAAATGTACCTAAACACAACACGGTATCGAAAACATGGCAACGGTAGATCGTTTGTACAGTATCAAAATCTATTATTTAAAAAAAAAACGTTTCTTGCAATTGAAGATAAAGAACCAATTAATTCTTTGCTCTAACTGAAATTGTAGCCATATTCAATTGTAAAGTAGTACTAAGTTGTTTTTTGAAATAAAAATATATATTTTTTTTTTGTTGGTTTTAGAAGTGTTATTTGATTTGATTCAGTTTAGTCAGACAATGTACTGAAAAACAGCATAATTTCATCCGAATTGTAAACGCACCCTTAACGCATATGGTCCAAAACACTGTACATTACCCATCATCTGCCTTGCATATTCCCAACTTTTTTGCGGACGGCTTGCAGGATGCAGCTGGGTACTAGTATTTTACATGGAGCGACTGCCTATCTGACCTCCACAACTCAACTAGAAGTGGTTATTACGATAACTTTAGTAAGACTGGTTTTTGAACTGAAGATCAATCTAATTGACTATTATTATATTATAGCCACGAGGATTTGAAAACATGAACGTGAATTATAATGTGGACTTTAAAAATATATAAAAGTCAGAGTACTATACATTATCCTTGTTGTTTATTAATCCGCTTTCGTGAAGTTTATACGGAAAAGCGCAGTAAATAAGTGTTTTCCACTGTTTACGGTCAATAAAGCTGTTGGACCTGGCGTCGTTTGATTTTTAATGTCGACGTACATACTTCGCAAGGGGTAAATGTGTGAGTTTTTAATAAACACTGATTGATAGCATACTTTCCTATCCTATATGGTATATAATTTGTCAAATTCCAACACCCAGGCGGGCGAAGACGCGGACATCAGCTTGATATATCTAGAAACCGAATTTAAACAGTTCATCATGAGCTATTATTGTATCTATAATTTTATAATCGCCGACGCTAGTCTTCGTAGAAAAATCTCGTTGCGTAAATACAAAAAGATACTAAATTTAGGTGCAATTTCCTTTTACGTTTATCTCGGGTCATTTCGCAGAACTGACACAATAACAACGTTTGTCGTATTCTATTTCGGAATATATAAGATAAATGTCACGTCGTTATAAAATATGAAATTATTCAATATATATAGACAAGCTTTTGCGAACAGTTTCGCCGGCGATTGTGATTGTGCCAGTGATGATTGTTATGAACCCCATGCATCAGTACCATATCTCATAATCTACCTAGCCTTTTTCCTTTTATGTTGAAATCGTCTAAAAACCATCATCGATTTAATGCAGCGATTGCCATTTTGACCTCCACAAAGTAAATGGTAATGCTATACCAATTGGTAACTTGGTACTAAATGACTGCCAAAGATCTATGAATGACAGCTGAGAGCAACGGCATAGCGCGCATTTCGATGCATGCAAAAAAACTCGGTATGTTTGATAGGTGGTCCCCACGGTCATGGACCAAACCTTCCAGATTTTGATATTGTATGTATGTGCATCTCACATCTAACTGAGCAAAACAAACTTTCACCAATTCATGAACTACATATAAACAGAAGTTGCCGCGGTGTATTTCCGTTGAGAAATATGAAAAAGATCTTTATTAAACGTTTATACGATATATTAAATTTAATAACCTGAATTGAGAGCTTTCTAACGTTTCGAGAACATTTTGATGTCGTGCTCCGAAATGGTTATCATTTTATGAATATTGGTGCTCAACATAAAAGTTTTATATCGAAAAGAAACGTTTTACTGAAAACTAGATTTCGATATTTTATAAGCGTTAAGAAAATTTGATAGTTTTTGGTTTCTACTAAAAAAAAAGGAAAGCATAGATTATCAATTAAAATTAATGTGTTGTCTGTATGGGTATTATAATAATTGTAGACATTACACAAACGTGTAATGTTTGATTGATAATACACCTATGATAACATTTTATCTAATAAACACAAACTCATTAATTGCGCCACAACTAAAATTAAACAAATTACAGTTAAAACTCAAATTGCTAATTGATTGTAAAATATCACATTCGTGGCAGTTCAAGTGCCAAACCTAATGCGCCCGGCCCTGGTGCAAGCCATGGTCCGGGGCGAGGAGGAATGGGACGCCGTCGCCTCCTTCTGCGAAGCAGTGATGCTGGCGAAGGAGGTGGCGGAACGCGAGAGGGAGAGAACCTCTCGTCCCAGCTGCCGCGGGAGGCGCTCCGGGCGTCGGGGGTCCCGCGATGACCTCCGGCCACCGTAGACGCGGGCCTGTGGACGGTGAGTGATGGGCTAACTCGCCGTCCGTCCGTCTCACGACGAAAACAGGCCGTGTCGACGGCGCGTTCGTGTTCCACGCGCGCCTCAAAGAGATGTCAGCAACATGGGAGGGGCCCGAAAGGGCCGACGCCTGTCGGGGCCGCGGGTAGTCCTCTGGTTATCGCGGCCTCGACATAGAGGGCGAAGAAGGAACATGGGTGGTTTTTAGTCAGTAGAAGTCTGACACTCCCTTTCGCTCTGCCCAAGAGCGGGAGGGGTTATTCGATGATTTTACACCCACCAAAAAAAAAAAAAAAAAAAAAGTGCCAAACCTAATAAGTTAATGTTATTGTAATAGCTTTCAACTTAATGCGGAGAAATGAGAAGCATGCAGTGACGAATGTTAGGAGTATCAGAATGTGGATCAGTTTATGAGAGACTAGCGGACGTCACGCGGTTTCACCCGCGTATTTCCCGTTCCCGTCGAAATACAGGGATAAAAAAGTAGGCGCGAGGAAGCAGGCAGGGTTCATTTGAATATTAAATTATGAAATGAAAATAAAATGAACCCCGCCTGCTTCCAAGTTTTGTTTAATTTAAAATGTGCTTGTTTTTTGCTTTTCAGTTTTTTCAGTCGGGTTTTTTTAGTTTTTAACAACTTTTTTTTATTTTCAGCTTTTTTGTTCTTTTGTGTCTGTTTTTTCGTTGGTCGCGTAAAATTTTTCGCAGATGAACTTATGTGTTTGTTTTTATGACTTGTGACTTTCAATTTATTTTAAACATATGAGTGTTCGATCCTTGTCTAGTTTAAGGTAGTTTTAAGCTCCATTAATTTATACCTTCTACCCTCACTTCTGGTGAAGTGTCGGCGATGAGCAGCCATCTTAGTGCTGCAGAGAGTCGACGTTCGACTACCGAAAGGGAAACAGGTTCGCGTTGCCGTGCACGCCGATGTGCCGATTACCACATTGTAAAACCTGACTTTTCGTCTACTATTGTGATATAGTGCCTTCTGATCGTATCAGAACAATCCTAGACAATAATTTGTGTGCCTACAATTCGGATCCCGAAAGACTTTCTAGAAGGCCATAGTGACGTCACATTCAACCACGCGGCAGCGAGCTGCATCAGCAAGCTTGATCCAAGCCAGGACAAGGGTGAAGCACAAGGTTAGTGGAGTCAAATTGCCTATTCTAGTCAAGGATCTGAATCTCAGCCAGTTTATACAAGAATTATTAATTATTAGGTATCTCAAAACCCCTCATTATTTTTCCTACAGTCCACTTCTCAAAAATCAAAGGCCCACGTGCCACATTTTTTGGTCTTCGAGCCGAATTTCAGTACCTATTTAGTTTCTTAGTACCTACCTACTTTCAACACCTTATAGTTTCCATTCTACAAAAATTTTACGTCGTACGTAATTATTAAACTGTGTGCAGATCATTGCATACCTATACCTAAAACTATTAATTGTATAACATCAATCCCAAATACTTACTTGCATTAAATAACTACGTACCTAATTAATTTTCACTACCTAGAACCTACCTACATTAAAACAATATTGTCAACTTTTAACTTTGAAGGTAATCATGCCTCCCAAAAGAGATCCATCGCAATCAATTACATACCTAATCCAAGAAAAGGAAGTACTCTTTGAGCAATTACAATATGCCTATGAAATGTCAAAGGACATTTCAACGCCTGATAAGCAGGATTTACTTTTATTACGTGTTTCGGACATTGACGAAGTGCGCGATCGATTTCAAAAGGTCATTTTTAAAATATGTGAATCGGAGTTGGAATCAGACCCGGACGCTAAAGTGCGATCCCAGGAAATAAAAAGTTTCGATGATATTTATTATAACGTAAAATTAGTTACAAATAGATTAATAAATAAAGCTGCGGGTAGTGTTAAATCTGAAAATCAGAACGTAGTTCAATCAAGCCCGCGTTTGCCTAAATTAGAGCTATTTACATTTGACGGTAATATTGAAAACTTTACCACGTTTTACGAAACCTTTTGTTCACTGGTACATAACCAACCACATATACCAAATATCGATAAATTCCATTACCTTCTGTCATGTACGAAGGGCAGTGCATTAAATATTGTTAAAAGTTTACCGATTACTGCAAGTAATTATGAATTAGTCTGGAAAAGTCTTCTTGACAAATACCAGGATAATCGTATGTTGGTGGGTAGATACCTCGATAAAATGTTAGGTTTCTCACCGATAAATAAGGAGTCTTCAGCTCAATTAAATACCTTTATTGAAACATTTGAGCACTCTTATCAAGCTATTCAAGCGTTAAATGTAGAAAATTTAAATAGTTATGTGATGTGTCATATTGCATTACGAGCCTTAGATTCACAAACTAGAAAATTATTTGAACAAAATTGGGATCAAAAATCTGTTCCAACTTTCCATGATTTAATCAGCTTTGTACACAATCATATCAAAGTACTTGATCACTCTATTTCTTACACTAATAACACAAGTTCAGTGAACTTGCAACAAAATAAACGTCAACCAATTAATAAGACGGAAAAAACTAGGTCATTTACTCATGCAACTTCCTCGCAAACCAAGTTTTGTTGTTTACATTGTGACGGCAATCATATGATTTTTAGGTGTGATAAATTCCGTGAATTGTCCACTGAGAAGCGCATTAACCGTGTTAGTGCACTTAAATTATGTCATAATTGCCTCAAACAAAACCATAATGCCAAGGAGTGCAAAAGCCAGTTTAAATGTTTAGTTTGTCAGAAATCGCATCACGTGTTATTGCACGTCGACGATAACAAACCGGTTTTGAGTTCGCGCCCAAACGGCAGCGACGCGAAATCATCGCCATCACAGACGACAACTACCGGTCCGAGTGACACTAACAGTTGCCATTCTGCTTCGTTACACACAACTACTGGTACAGTTATACTAGGTACAGCTGTGGTGCATGTGTTAGATAAAACCGATTGTTATCAGCCGTGTCGTGTTTTGATTGATTCTGGCGCTCAAACAAACTTTATTTCTGTTGATTGTTTACAACGTTTAGGATTAACGCCTCGTAAATGTAATTTTGATATTTTTGGACTCGCAGGCGAAAGTGTAAAAAATCATGGTATGACTTCGTTCGCTATGAAACCGCGTCATAGTAACGAACCATCTTTTAATATTGACGCTGTAGTGCTTACAAAAATTACTGGTGGTTTGCCGACCGTACAGTTACCTCAAAGCGTGATTGATGAATATAGAAATTTAATTCTAGCTGACCCTACCTTTTATAGGCGTTCGGATATAGATATTATTTTGGCGGGTGATGTTTTTCCGTATTTATATGACGGAAAGAAATTAATCTTTGGTTCAGATATACCTGTAGCGTTAAGTAGCATTTTTGGTTATGTGATTACGGGAAGGTTTTGTATGTCAGAGAACAATCATTCTAACGTAACCGCTGCTACTACCTCTCTGCATGCAGTAACGTTTACTGCCGAGGAAAATCACCTCAATGACTCCCTCAAACGTTTTTGGGAAGTTGAATCTTTGCCGTGTGAAGTTCAACACTTAAGTCCGCAAGACGTTCTTGCTGAAAATATATTTTCTGTAAATCACTACAGGGATGAAACGGGTCGATACGTTTCTCCTATTTTATTAAAACCAAACCATGAGCCTTTGGGCGATTCCTACAATTCAGCTTTTAAGCAGCTTACTCAATTAGAGCGCAGACTTGATAAATTACCCGATTTAAAACAGGCCTACTGTGATTTTATGAACGAGTATGAATCGATGGGACACATGGAACTTTATAAGGGTACGGAACCATCTAAATATTTTATTCCGCACCATTGTGTATTGAAACCTACGAGTACAACTACACCTTTGCGTGTTGTTTACAATGGTTCAGCTCCTACTACTAACGGATTATCACTTAATGACATTCTTTTAACCGGACAAAAGCTACATTCAGATATTTTTAAAATTCTAAGTCAGTTTCGGTTATACGATGTTTGTTTTACCGCAGATGTTTCTAAAATGTTTCGAGCGATCAATATTATTCCGTCAGAAAGAAAGTACCAACATATTCTCTGGCGTGACACAACATCAGACCCCGTACGCATTTTTGAACTTAAAACAAACACATACGGTCTTAAAAGTGCCCCGTTTATAGCTATTCGCACATTACATCAATTGGCTTATGATAATCCACAGTCCTTGGCTTCCAATGTGTTGTTACAAGGATGTTTTGTTGATGACGTATTATGGTCTTGTCCCACGATAGACGAAGCTTGTACGTTACAAGATGAGTTAACCTCACTTCTTAAAAGTGGAGCATTTGACCTCCGGAAGTGGGCAAGTAATCGTTCTGAATTACTCACGCGTATGTCAGCCGAGCAGGTATCTGTTATTAATTTTCATGACGATACGTTATCGTCCTCAATCAAAGTGCTAGGATTGACGTGGTTACCCAGCTGTGATTGTTTTTCCTTCAACTATAATTTAAACGACTCGCTCTCAACGAAGCGGTCAGTTCTTAAATTACTTGCGAGTATTTTCGACCCCGTGGGTTTTATATCGCCATGCACTTTTGTTGCTAAGTGTATTATGCAAGATTTATGGAAGTTAAGTTTAGGTTGGGACGACTATTTACCAACCGAATTAAAAGAAAAATGGCATAAATTCTTTTCAACCTTGCCCTGTCTTGCAGAGTTGCGAATTGAACGACATATTTTAATTTCTAAGTTCAATTCAGTTCAGCTCATCGCCTTTTGCGATGCGTCATCTTTAGGCTATGCAGCATGTATTTATGTTCGCAGCACTGACAACGCGGGTAATATAAAGGTGCGGTTGCTAACAAGCAAATCAAAAGTGGCTCCATTGAAACCAGTGTTGTCAATCCCTAGACTTGAACTTATGGCGGCCGTGCTGCTTTCTAAACTTGTTAATTCTATTGTAAAAAAAATAAAGGAATTAGATTCCCCAATTATTGCACTCAGCGATTCGAGTGTCGTTCTTTCATGGCTTCAGACTCCATCGTATAAATTAAAAACTTTTATTTCTAATCGAGTCAGTCAAATAACTGATATCTTGGAACCTAACTGTTGGTATCATGTCAGTAGTGAGAATAATGCTGCTGATATTTGTTCACGAGGCGCTTTACCTGATCGATTTATGGAATATGCTCCGGAATGGATCCGTGGTCCCTCATGGTTATATCAGGAACGTAGTCTATGGCCTATTAGAACGGTTTATGTTTCTGATCAAAGTAAAGTGCCCGAATTAAAATCAAATTATGACACTTTTTGTTTTAATACTACTGACAACAAATTGAAAAATAGTAAAAATAATCTAGAAGAATTAATATTTAATAAAATTTCATCATTCAACAAGTTACAACGTTATATCGCCTGGTACCATCGTTATTTAGACTATTTAAAATCGAAACAGATAGTCTCAGGGCCTCTCACTACCCTTGAGCTAGCTCGAGCTCATGATTCTATAATTAAAATAATTCAAAGGAACTATTTTGAATCTGAAATTGCCATACTTTCTAAAAAGGGTAATGTAGTAAAGTCCTTACGTAAACTTTCACCCTTCGTTGATGACAATAAGTTCCTCAGGGTGGGGGGTAGAATTTCACAGGCTGACTTGCCTTATGATACCAAGCATCCTTTGCTTTTGCCAAAAGCATGTCATATAACTTTAATTTTAATAGAATATTATCATAAACTTTACATGCATGTAGGTCCGCGCACGTTGCACGGAATCTTATCTAGGAAATATTGGATTATAAATGGTCGTAATGTTATTAGATCGGTGTTGTCAAAATGCGCAAAATGTTTTAAATTTAGACCGACTTCAACCCAACCAATGATGGGTACGTTACCCCCAAGTAGACTTCAACCTAACAAAGTATTCAATCATGTAGGTGTCGATATTGGAGGTCCGTTCATTGTAAAGGAAAGCCAAAAACGTAATGCTAAAACTTATAAGGCCTATTTATGCCTGTTCATTTGTTTTTCTACCAAGGCTGTGCACCTCGAGGTCTTATCGGACTTGTCATGCGAGTGTTTTTTAGCAGCTTTTGATAGACTTGTTTCTCGACGAGGATTATGTAATACCTTATATTCTGATTGTGGGACAAATTTTGTTGCAGCCTCCAAACATCTGAAGGAAGTCTGTAAATATTTTAATAGTCAAAAAAACCGCGACCACATTCTCAGTGGTCTAACATTGCGATCAGTTAATTGGAAATTTAATCCACCTAGTGCCCCTTCTATGGGTGGCTTATGGGAAGCCGGAATAAAATCCGCAAAGCATCATCTCTTTCGTTCTTGCGGCGATAAGATCTTCACGTTTGAAGAACTATCAACGGTTTTTTGCAAAATTGAAATGATAATGAACTCACGCCCACTTTGTCCAATGTCAGATAACCCGAATGAATTTGATGTCATTACCGCTGGTCATTTTTTAATTGGTCAAAGTATGCTATCCGTACCAGAGTTTAACTTAGAGGATGTTACTTTAAGTAGGTTGTCACGTTGGCAATCACTTCAAAGAATTACTCAAACATTTTGGAAACGTTGGTCTCATGATTATCTTCACACTCTGCAACAGAGAGCGAAATGGTATTCATCACCACCTAATCTGAAGGAAGGAGACTTAGTCCTCATAAAATCTGATGTCAAACATCCATCCGAATGGCCGCTGGCAAGAATTGATAAAATTCATCCCGGTGTTGACAATATTGTTCGCGTCGTTACTGTCCGAACAAAAAATAATACCTATAAAAGACCGGTAAACAAACTTTGCCCATTACCATACGCTAACTAGTAGTTTTAAGTTAATGAAACGTACATGAATTAGGTAGTTATTTTAGATTTATAAGGATAGTCTATACTTAACATAATTTCATATAGGTTCGTCCCTTCCCCCTTTTGTTTTTTTTCCCCCACATGACTCCATCAGGTTCGTGACCACTGATGTAAGCCTTCTCTGGCTCGTAGCCCGATCTCATATTTTTTTAACTTTATGGGAAATCATCATAGTGATTTCGGTGGGGGGTATGTTCGATCCTTGTCTAGTTTAAGGTAGTTTTAAGCTCCATTAATTTATACCTTCTACCCTCACTTCTGGTGAAGTGTCGGCGATGAGCAGCCATCTTAGTGCTGCAGAGAGTCGACGTTCGACTACCGAAAGGGAAACAGGTTCGCGTTGCCGTGCACGCCGATGTGCCGATTACCACATTGTAAAACCTGACTTTTCGTCTACTATTGTGATATAGTGCCTTCTGATCGTATCAGAACAATCCTAGACAATAATTTGTGTGCCTACAATTCGGATCCCGAAAGACTTTCTAGAAGGCCATAGTGACGTCACATTCAACCACGCGGCAGCGAGCTGCATCAGCAAGCTTGATCCAAGCCAGGACAAGGGTGAAGCACAAGGTTAGTGGAGTCAAATTGCCTATTCTAGTCAAGGATCTGAATCTCAGCCAGTTTATACAAGAATTATTAATTATTAGGTATCTCAAAACCCCTCATTATTTTTCCTACAGTCCACTTCTCAAAAATCAAAGGCCCACGTGCCACATATGAGTGTCATATATTTTTGTAATGTCCTTTTAAAACCCTTCATTTTGATACCCTACTCGATGGTAATGGTTTTTTTTTTTGAAATCCGCTATATGGCCCCCAAAATCCGCAAAATTCTTTTCTCTTTTAATTTTAATGTAGCCAGTAACACTCGCGCCATCAAGACGAATCTAAAGACGCATATTTTATTCGAATCCCTTCATCCGTTTAGGAGTAATGAGGGAACAAAGAAACGGACATACATACATACATACACGCCAAACACATAATCCTCCTTTTGGGCTTCGCCGCTGTCGAGTATGAAGTACACAATGTTACTTAGCGTGAATGTAGCTTTCTAAGTTGAAAGAATTTTTAAAATTGGCGTAGTAGTTTTTGAGTTTATTCATTACAAACATACACAAAAATATACAAATCTTTCCTCTTTATAATGTTACTGTTGATGCAGATAGGCTGCGACCTCCGAGCGGATGATGAATGAATTGAATCACACTTTGGGGCACACTGACTCTGACAGGTTAGGTTCGAAAGGGATTGCGGGGTGGGCATAAGACCCCGTCGTCCCCTTCGCGTTGTGTTACTTTATCGTGAAAACGGCATGTAGTTAAATGATCGTTTTAATTTTACAAAAACAGTGAGCAAAGAAAATGTATATAGGGATATTTACTGACTTAAAAAAAATATGATTCTAATTAGTCCGTCTGTTAGATTTTCGACAAAATGTTGGATAAGTATTTTTTGTTTTAACAAATCAATAAAAAATGACGAAGATAAAACGCGTCAAAGATTTCAGTGGGGGTTTGTGACGCCACTAACCGTTAAAAATGCCATATACTAATGTCTTACAATATGACGTCAAACGAATTTTCATAGCACTGTATCGTTTTCAATGTTTGCTTACGTTAAAAAAGAAAAAATACGTCTCCAATATTTTTTGGAAATCTATCTGACGGACTAATTAGATTTTTTAGTTAACTACCATATTGTCATATTTTTTTACATTATTGATTCCCTTTCATTGAGACATAATAATACAATGATTCAAATCAATCGATATTTTAACATGTCTATCATTTGATTTGAACAGTGATTGCGTAGTTACAAAACCAATGTTTACGATGAAAAAAAAAAACATATATCATCTAAATTTCACTGGTCTGGCTCCAAAATTAAGAAAAATGAGCATTGAATATTTAATGCTTCGTGAACATTTTCGGCGAAATAACGTCTCCCTGTCTCACCCTGTCCCTGTTAGTATTTTAATGTGTACCCATATTCAATCGACCCATATTCAATCAAAACAAATTATTTGATTTAATACACTAGAAGCAATTATACTTAAAGTAGCAAATAAATTAGGACATTATTTAAACAACCTATTACGACGTAATGATACTCAATCATAAAAATTTACCAAAAACACAATTTGCCGTAAACGTTTATGAGTTATGCTACTAGGTACTTGTATCACGTTGCTGTATTCTGATTGGACGATAAAAATTCAATTGTGTTCACTCGAAGCAGAGGTGTATTACTGAAACCATCACTTTTTACTGCACATCGTAAAAAAATGTCTCAACTTGATAGTACAACCAGATTTAGTTGCAAACTTTTTGTTTCAAGGTATTGGAATTTTCGAATCAGATTTATTTCAAAAGAATTATATTTTTATACTTACTGAAAATGTGCTTGCTCTGCATCAATATCTTATTTAGAAACATGGCTTCGTACGGGTACGGGTGTCACCACGAACTTCTGATCTGGAATAGGTACTTTACACCAAAACATTTAGGTTCCGCTGCAACCTATAACTAGTTTAAACATCGTAATCCCCTAGCAGCGGTGGCCCAGTGGTGGCGGCCCCGACTTACGAACAGTAGGTCGTGGGTTCGAACCCAGGTATGCACATTACTTTGTGCAATTTATTTCATCGCCGCTGCACTCAAAACGGTGAAGGAAAACATCATGAGGAAAACGGCATGCAATAGAACCAAAAAATTCTAAGACATGTGACATCTACCAATCCGCACTGGGCCCGCGTAGTGGAACTGGCCCATTCCCTCTCAAAAAAAGAGAGGAGGCCTAAATCCCAGCAGTGGGAACATTAATAGGCTGTTAATGATGAATCCCCAAAGACTTAGGCAGAGGTATGCTTTAAGTCCTCTTGCCACCAACCGGGCCATCATCACCTTCCGTAGTAAGTTCCCATTAACGATGGGTACTTTATACAAACTGAGCGGTACACACAGAGACGAAAGCGATTTTTTTTTAAACCAAAATCGTAATGTTTCGCTTTATATAAGAAAAGTTGGTTTTATTTCAAGTTATTTGTTCTGATCTTGCGTAGCGAAAAACTGGCACCGTTCCGGAAATGTTTATTTTACGTAAAATTGTATTTTAACTTCGAGTCTTTGAATTTTTTCTACGTCGTCCCGCTTTTAAAACATGAGATTGTTTGTTTGCTCTTCATACACTTATACATGTTTGTACATATGTATCTTTGCACGTATATGTATCGAACAATAGAATTGCTGGAGGATAAAAGCCTGTTACGTAAGGCTTTTAAAATGTGGTTTGCATACGGAAGGTTGGCTTCGTATTTCGTGTGTCTCTATTTTTATTTATTTTTTGTTACGGCGATGACAAATAGACATCGTTGAATACCCAAGAATTATATCTAGTATTTTAGAAACAAGCGAGAATTTCCAAACATATGAATCGAAATCTTGAGGTTCCTTTTCTTCGTAGACGATATTGTTTATTTTATTGTCTAAAACATAAACAACAAGTTAAAAGTTCACGGTGGTAAATGTCATATTTGACGTGACGTGAATTATCAAGACAGGGAAAATAAAATTGTATTTTCTCTACAAAACTTATGTGCGTAGTAAAAAATTCTCGCACACGAGAGAATATTCTGATGCATAATTTTTCGATGTAACGTTTTAAAAAAAGGCAACACATTCAAAGTGGGTTCTCATCTTTACGATATGATACAAGTCTATTTTGTATATTTTATATATTTAAACTTGGTTATATTTTTCCACTTAAGTGCACACTGTGCATTATTGGGAAAGGGAAATTCTGAGCCTGAACGATGTAAAAATGCCTGCGAAGCAATACATCCATGTACAAATACTTACCACCACTTGTTTCAAAGTTCATTTCAAAGACTATGTGCTTTCACAAAAAAACTAATGTGAAAAGTATAAAATCCTCCCACGCTGAGGAGAATATTTCAAAACATAATTGTTAAAATGCTTATAAAAGTATGTCAACACACAATTCAAAGTGGCTTCTCATCTTTACGATAATTATGATATTAGTCTTATATTTAAACTCCCTAATATTTTTCTACTTAAAAGCACACTGTGTATAATGGAACCATGCCTGCGAAGCAATAAATCCATGCGCGAACATTTTACATCGTTGGCTTTGAAGTGGATACCCAATGGGGCGAAAGGAAGATGTGTAGAAAAATGTTTTTATTATTCAGTACATAAATATTCTTGACAAAGCAATTTTAAATGCACACAAACATAGATACCAGTGTTTGGATTAAACTACATAATAACAGAGTTATCTAAAACTGACTTTTATACCTGATTTTGTAAGATGCAAAATGCTCAAAGTAGGTGTATTGCCGGCTGTTTACGTGATTTTGTACTATCACACACAAAACTAACTACCGTATCTGTCCGTACTGGTTAAACTGTAACTTCATACGTGATATTCTTCAAAAACAATTAAACATCATACGTTCATCAAGTCATTTCATTTGGTCCACAGTAAAAGAATTCCATGAAAGATTATTGTTCTTAAATTGTAGAAATGTAATATTTTTTAAATAGAAAATCCGAATTTTTCGTTTCAGTCGCTGTATATTACAGTTTCCTTCTGCTTGTGTTAATTTCTTTAACAGTTAAAGTGAAAAACTACAACAGCGATACAAAACCATGAAGCAATAAAAATCGATACATTCTCGAATTCTCGCCGTGGTCCGAAAAGTTTTTGTACAGGAAAATAATCCCAGAATTTCCTCCAGAGTTTGAACGGCTGAGGCAAAACTATTTATATTTTTCATGGTTTTATTCCTTCATTAGCAAGGGATTGGTTCACCCAATTGGCACTTCGTTTGCACGCCTGAAATCGGCCCAGTTGGAAGCAATTTCTATAGAGTAATGGCCGCTGACAGGTCAATTTGTTTGAAACTTGCAGGTACGGATTCTATAAATGGCTGTTTGCTGTTTGGTGTACGGATAATCTGAAATGAAAGGATGGAGAACTCAATTTATGTGAGGTGTTTACTCATATTTACATATTTAATCATAGATCCAGAAAAAGCATATGATTGGAACAAGTGAAAGGGGTTACTCTCTTCCTTCCATCTTAAATTTCTCCCACGGGGTTGATAGAAGTAAAGCAGCCTCCATGCTTAGCACGATGGCCCTTTTATCAAGTCATCTGCAACTGCACTGGATGTTGTAACAGTCTGTTACCTCATAAAAACGCCTCACTCGCACATAATCTTTCAGAATTAAGATTAAGCGATGTGTGTTTAACCAAAATTAATTAAATGTTTTTGAAATAAAAAGTTTTTTTTTTTTCATCCAGTGCGGTTGGAATCAAGCTAGGGAGAACTGTATGCTGCATCAGCAAGGGAGAGCAATGCAGTGACACCAACAAGAACTTAGGTCTTCAGTTTGCCGGGAGTCTTGTTGTCGAGTATTACCACAGCAGTAGCCATTGAAAATGCCTGTGATAGTCTCACCAATGGCAATGAGTTGGTTCACTTGTAAGTTTAGTGTAGTACTTATCCTCCATGACCATAAATATTGCTTGTGCAAACATACCTAAGTTTCTTAAAACGTTACTGCTAATATTCGATTTTCTGTCGATGGTAAGATCTCCTTATTTGTATGACGACGACACAATATTTTATAAAGTTTCAGTATCTGCGAGTCCTGAAAACAGGATGACGTCCTGTTTACACTACACAAATCTCATGAGGTGCCTCATGAGATGTCGAGAAACAGGGAAGTATGTAAGAAGGAGACATGGTGAGCCAACCCAAGTGAATTGGGATAAGGGCAAGACAATGAGTATGAATGAATGAAGGCGAGATGGAATGGGACGCCGTCGCCTCCTTCTGCGAAGCAGTGATGCTAGCGAAGAAGGTGGCGGAACGTGAGAGGGAGAGAACCTCTCGTCCCAGCCGCCGCGAGAGACGCTCCGGGCGTCGGGGGCCACGTGACGGCGTCCGGCCACCGTAGACGCGGGCCTATTGACGGTGAGTCTTTGGCTAGCTCGCCGTCCGTTTGTCTCATGACGACGACAGGCCGTGTCGACGGCGCGTTCGTATTCCATGCGCGCTTCAAAGAGATGTCAGCAACATGGACGGGCGGCCCGCAAGGGCCGACGCCCGTCGGGGCTGCGGGATGTTGTAAGAGATACCGTGGCCTCGACTTAAAGGGCAAAGAAGGAACATGGGTAGTTTTCAGTCAGTAGAAGTCTGACACTCCCCTTTTGCTCTGCCCAAGAGCGGGAGGGGGGTTATTTGATGATTTCTAAACCCCAAAAAAAAAGGGCAAGAGAACGATGACGAATGCTGATATAAAATGAGCTTCATACAATGAGTATCATTCAAACTACCATCTCCAAAAAGTTTAGTTATAACAGATGTGGTATCTTGAAAATGTTAGTCAACATTTCCGAAATATCGTAACGAAGAGTTCACAGGATAATAAATAACCCTCCTTTTGGGCTTCGCCACAGTCGTATAAAAAGAACAAAATAAAAATGTAGACCTTTTTATCATAGTCTACAAGTTTGGTCTGACTTATTTTTGCAATAACACACACGCGAAAAACTAATATTTTTGACCTCTGACCTTAAATAACTTTATTATCACACACGGTAGGTAGTGGTTAAGATTGTTGATATTTATTTAAAATGGAATACAAATTAGAATATAATTATTTTTGGAAAATTTAATACAATACAAGTCATTAATTGGAACATCCAATAAAATCGTAAAACAGGCCCGGAAGCTTGAATATAATTATGTTGATAAATATAATTACGACGGTTGACGCCATGTTTTTCGTATCCTTTTATGTAAACACGTATTTCTTTCATCTGACCATCCAATATCCTTTTCATTTATGTAAATTGTGTTTTGGCGAATTTTGTGAGGATGGCTCAAGATGGATCTATCCAATATTTCTCGTAAGTATAATAATGTGTTGCTCCTATACTAGCTTCTGTATTGAATAACATGATCCTCAGCAAATTTTTATAATAACATGTCTTGGGTCCTCCTGAATGACTACTACTTTAGTACCTACATAAAATGATATTTATGTGCCTCTTGGAAATTGCGAAGTATAGAGGAAATATTATCGTAATAAACGATATCAAATTTTTAATAATAGGGTTTAGAACATGGTGAACACGCATGTAAATTCATTTTAGGAAAAAGCTTTCGATCAAAAATAATTTCAATCTTAACTTGTACTTAAATACTGTGTCTATTAACGAGAAAGACGGCATCGATATTTTTGAATAAAAAACAAGTTTGTTTGGAAATCAAATATCTTTGTCCTATTTAAAAGAAGCCTTACTTTACACTCACGTTTCATAGACCACCTAACTAAGGTCTATTTTTTTATCCACTCTCGACAACCCACATAAAACCTTATACATAGTTTGCAGCAGTTTACGATCAATCGATTTCCTAAAATGGCGATTACGAGCTGATAGTAGATATCTACAATTTGGAACGATGCGTGCTCAGTAGAGATTTCGTAATAAAACCCTAAGGGAACATTAAGGAACCAGTCTTGAATTATGTTGGGTAAGAGGAAATATGAAATAGAATTTATGGGAAACATTTCTCAAATGTAACCGTCCTCCGGTTTCTGAGTCTCTGATTGGTAAATCGGCTGTCAATATCAGGTGTGATTGGTTGGCGGAAATAACAGCCGAGATTTGATAACAGATTATTTGTAGACTTCCTGAAACTGAAGGTTTGTCACAAATTTGAGAGTCGCTTGCCTTGAAACACAAGAGCGAAATATTCACATAATTTCATAACATAACATCACTCCTGTGATCCCCGAAGGGTTAAGCAAAGATGAACCTAGTAGCACTCCTTCATTGCACCAGTTATGCTTTTGTTTATTGTAATTGCGGGAGAGCCTATTGCGATCAACTGGTCAGAAATATAGACTCCGAGGCTACTACTGAAAAATCCCAGATAGAATTTTTTTTTTTTGAGTTCGTGAGAAATCATCAAATAAACCCGCTCCCCCCCCCCCTCAATACCCGCTGTCCCGCTCTTTCAATATATCCCGCTCTTGGACAGAGCAAAAGGGAGTGTCAGACTTCTACTGACTAAAAACCACCCATATTCCTTCTTAGCCCTATATGTCGAGGCCGCGATATCTCTAATAACAACCCGCAGCCCCTAATAGAAAAACTCAAAAACACTTTGCCCGACTTGGGAATCAAATATAGGACCTCACGCTCGGCTGTCACACTTGCTACCACTAGACTAATGAGGCAGACACTTTTTTTGTCACAAGATGTTTAATAGGCTTCAAGTCCTAAACAGAGCCATGAACACCTGTGCTGACGAGGATTGGGACGTCTACAGGGCGGCCAAATCCAGCTACAAAAAATGCATCCGGCAGAAAAAATCTACTGGCTGGAGGAAATTCTGCGGGAAAATAGAATCCTGCCAACAAGCAAACAGGGTAAGGAAAATACTAGCACAGCAGAACTCTGCTGGACCTGTAGTGCTCCGAAAACCTGACAACACGCTTACCACTACTCCAGAAGAGGCGATGCGCGTCCTCACTGAAACTCACTTCCCAGGTTGCGTCTTCACGCCCACAATTGACTGGACTGAGGTAAACCAAACTCCAACAGGAAACGACTGGAAATATCCTCACATGATGATCACGCTGGAGAAAATCCAGTGGGCGATCGGGTGCTTCCATCCTTTCAAGGCGTCCGCTCCGGACGGGGTGTTCCCTGCACTACTGCAATGGGGTGGACCCTCCATAGCTGAAAGACTGGTGCCCATATTACGGGCGTGCTTGGCCTTTCGGTACATCCCAAAAGGATGGAGGGAAGTGAAAGTCATATTTATCCCTAAGCCAGGTAAGAGTGACTATAGTAACGCCAAATCCTACCGGCCGATCAGCCTGACCTCCTTTCTCCTGAAAACCATGGAGAAGATATGCGAGAGAGAGCTGAGGGATGGCGTTCTAAAAGCAATACCTCTTCACGCAAATCAACACGCATACAGCGCGGGTAAGTCCACTGAATCCGCTCTGCATCTAGTGGTTGGCCGGATAGAGGAAGCGATCCATCAGAAGGATATCTGCCTGGGTACTTTCATAGATATCGAAGGAGCCTTCGACAAAACAAACTTCTCCAGCATCAGCGCCGCTCTTTCCCGACACGGGGTGGAACAGGTACTGATAGACTGGATTACCAATATGCTTAGCAAACGAGTCGTCCGCTTTGGTGCAGAGCAGCAGTCAGCAGTGATAGCCAGGGGCTGTCCCCAAGGAGGAGTACTGTCGCCCCTCCTCTGGAATCTGGTGATTAATGACCTCATCGCGAAGCTCAATGCTAACCACTTTTACACTATTGGGTACGCAGACGATCTCGCCATCCTCATCTCGGGGAAGGTGACAGGGACAATCTGCAACCTCACTCAGCAGGCATTACGCATAGTTGAGCGATGGTGTGCTGAGTTCGACCTCTCAGTGAACCCCACAAAAACTGAACTTGTCATGTTTACCCAAAAACGAACGCTAGGCCCTCATCGCCTACCTAAGCTATTCGATACTGAGCTCCAGGTAACCAACGAGGTCAAATACCTGGGAGTTATCCTGGACAGTAAGTTAAATTGGAGCAGTCATCTTGACAACAAGCTTAACAGGGCCTGCATCACCTGTTGGCAATGCAGGAGGATGATAGGTAAGAAGTGGGGCCTATCCCCTAAAATTATACTTTGGCTCTACTGCGCGGTAATCCGACCCATGATCACCTACGGGGCAGTGGTCTGGTGGCCCCGAACCAAATTAATCACAGCGATAAGCAAGCTGCAACGTATGCAATGGCTCGCCTGCATGGCGATCACAGGCTGCATGAGGACAACTCCGACCGCAGCTCTCGAAGCGATACTGGGGCTTCCGCCGCTCCACCTGTTCATTCAGCAGGAAGCAACGATGACGGCGTTGCGCCTCAATACGCTACAACTCTGGGGTAAGAAGTGCACGCAGCATACTGCGGCACTAGAGAGAATCCAAAGTGAGTTCCCCCTGGTGAAAGCTGTTAACGATCGAGTACCCAAACAGTACGTATTCGATAAGAAATACAAAATCCAACTCCATGAGGACCACCGCTGCGAGGGACTTAACCCTGCAGAATTAAGGATCTTCACGGACGGATCTAAAACAGGTACTGGTACTGGAGCCGGGGTCTTCTCGGAGGACCTCAACATCCACATAGCCGTACCTTTGGGGGCCCACAACACTGTCTTTCAGGCAGAATGCATGGGCATCTCCCTGGCGGCATCTGCCATCTTGGCTCGGGAGGTAAAGGATCACTCCATCCGCATACTCTCAGACAGCATGGCAGTGCTGCTGGCATTAAGGAGCCACACGGTGAATTCCGGGCTAATACACGAGTGCCACCAACGCCTGAACCAGGTTGGTAACCTCAATAATATAACCATTCAATGGATCAAAGGACATAGCGACTCCCGAGGCAACGATGCAGCAGACGAACTCGCTCGAAGGGGCTCGAGCATGGCGGCGGTTGGCCCAGAACCCATCGTGCCGCTACCTTTCGGCTATCTTCGCACGCTGGTAAGGAAACGTACCAAAGAACTTCACGCCAAGCTGTGGCTAGACCACGGCGAGTGTAGGCAGGCCAAGAAGGCGCTTCCCGCCATCGACGCTCGCCTCACCAAACAAGCGCTCCGGCTAACTAAACTGCAGCTACGCACAGTAACGGCTGCCATCACTGGACACGGTACTTTTAACAAGCACCTCTTTGTTATAGGAGTCACAGATAGTCCTCTGTGTCGAGCCTGCATGGAGGAAGAAGAAACAGCAGCCCACGTGCTCCTGCACTGTCCGGGAGTTGCCCCATACAGGGCCAAATACTTCGGTGACCCAGGTACTCTCCGCGAGATTGCCAGTAACACCAAGGGGTTGCTGGCTTTTCTCGGGGAGCTGGGGTGGATCGAGTGATATTCCCACCCGCACGTAAAATACGCGCATTGAGCGTGGAGTTGCGGACACTAGCCCGTTATACTTATTCTTATAGGCTTCAAGTGAACGACTTAAGCCCATTAAAGGCACAAATGACGTGCAAAATCCCGCGTTTCAGAATATTTTTTCTTATCCCAAAAGTTAATGGGCAACCAACTCCAAAAGACGTCATACCAGCAATAAATGCGATCCATAAATCATAAGTACCAAACGGTAATTGATTTCGAAACTTTAAGGTACTTTTGGCACCAATAAACTAAAAGTGTCGTTCGAAGCGCCATCTTAGTTTTAAACAGCTTTACTGTATACATTTAGAAGTTTGCTTTGAGTACGGTGTCCCCAATCGTGTTTGAAGCGGGACTGTCCCGTATCTGTCACTGGTAACTTTTCTTTTATCGAGTTTCTTGTTATTGATGCCTATTTCAGTTGGAGTGAGATTTCTTTTCTACTTGTTATGTTACAAAGTTTGTCCTTTACTGACGATTTTGTTCACATTTACATGAGTGCTCGGTATTCTTGTCATGTATGTGTGACTTTGAATATTGGTCAGTCATGCGAAGAATGGCTGCGCCGTTTCAGTTTCCGCTCATTGGTCAGACTTTGTTAGGAATTTAGCCAAAAGATCGGGGTTAGCATCACTTAAAATTGGTTTGTACTTGTTTTAATGCATCGTCATAGAGGATTTCGTTATATTCTATTTCTTTAAACTTTCACACAACATGGTGTTCCTACATTGTGATCAACAGTACACACAGCGCTAATTAGTTGCTTTAATTTGCTAAAACGCTGAGCTAATTTCCATACTGGCAGAAATTATAAACGGAAACATATACAAATTGACCCTTATTTTACTTAATTATACGGCACTTTGCTAATAAATAACTGGATTTTGACTTTATCGAGATTATCAGTGATATTTGTTTATTGAGAATGTTCTTTGACATACGGCTTAAGAGATTTTTGTATTTCTAGCTTTACGAGATGCGGTTGATATTTAAATTTAAATTTATATTTATACATAAACGTGAAGTGACTGGCTTGGCTAGTTTGGCTGTTAAAACGTAATTACTGGATTGCGATAAGTGAAGTTACTAGCATGTTTATTTCTTATGTATACAAGGTGGTGCCGACAATAAGACAGTTAATGAAAACACTGTTTTTTTTTCTTCTTACACTGAAAAAAATAAAACATTGAACTGTCATATTGTACTATTTAAGCAGTACAGTTTGATGTTTTATTTTCTTTCAGAGTATTTGTCTGGTTTGTGTCTAACCAACCCTAACCTAGTGTCAAGAGTTTTTATGCCACCCAAGGTGAAATGAGAAATATCTCTCAGGCATGCTGTATACTTCACGATGTTTTCCTTCACTATATCAAGTGAGGTAGACTCCACAAATGTGTATCAACACTTGCGGCGGCCACACACAAAAAATCTAAATGTTTAAATAAACATTTCCATCACATAAAATCATTTATTTTATTTAACAACAAAGGCTATTCAAAAACAAAATTGAATTATTAATTTTGCGCCACTTTGTACAAATCCGAATTATGGTATTACAATTATATTGTATTCTATTTGGGGAACTTACAGCTTACAAAAACAGTATGCTTAAATAACTTTAAAGGCATTTACAACCACTGATAAAAAAAAACTAATTACAAAATAACTAAAACATGAAACGCGATCGGTCACAATAAATACAAGTCAATAATAAACAATCAATCAACTACTACTTTTCCGTAAAAATCTTTTCATCAAGTTGGGAAATTTCTGAAGATTCTGAAATACTGTTAAACTTTTAACAACTAAAAAAAGAGCGTATATTAATAGGGTGTTTCACGAAAAAAATCTAATTATGTTTTATTTTTTCCCGTAATCAAAATATAAAGATACAGTGCTTCTAAAAGTCGTGTCAAGTCGTGTGACGTCACAAGGTTAGTACGTTTTCACCCTATAAGTGACGTCAAAAACCCCCACTCATGATCTTTGACACGTTTTATTTTCGTAAATTTTTATTAATTGGATAAAACAAAAACACGAATCCAATATTTTTCGAAAATATAATATAACAGACGGACTAATTATATTTTCTTAGTGAAATACCCTATTTTTGACCAGGTACCCTAATTTTAATTAATTGTGTTTTATAAGAATGTCCTGAATTTTGCCGAGGATGCAAAACTCATCATCATCATCATCATCTACAGCCCGAACTCGCCCACTGCCGGGTATGAGCCTCTCTTTTCTCGTGCCAATCTGATGCAAAACTGCACTTTGATACCTAAATGGTGTAAAGGGATAAAACAAGTTACATAAGTTGCTTTAAAACCAAGAGACTCCTACGTGTCCTATCACTAGACCACGCCAAGCTAATTAGTTTCGAACTTTACTAATTGCTCGATTAATTTTCACAGGACGCTCATAACTCGTATGCTGCTGATGGGTTGGTTGCACAAACTTATTAGACGTAGTTAATCATTATACAGCTAAATACAGTATGTTAGGTTAAACGAGGGACATATTGGGGGAAGGTATTTAGTAATCGATTCTCGTCCCAAATATAATAAAGAACTATTACTAAAAAACTGTTAAAAATTAATTTGTAACGTAATTGTGGCCATGGCAGTCCGGATTTCATATCATTAGAAGTACTTTTTCGCCATTGTCCTACGCCTGTTTTAACATTTAAAGGGAAAATTAAATAACCTAAAAGTCATTGCCCCCGCACATTTTCTGTGATAAGCACAAAGATTACGAGACTTTTGCGAAATGTTCATTACGGTTCTGACTATGTGTGTATTTTGTAATTCAGAATTAAGATTAATACCGTTGTAAAGTGTACAATTTAAGTTAATTTAGAAATAATAATTCTTTGTCCGTGTCCACCGATATCTCACTACGTCTTGATAGCAACTGATGTTGCTATCTCGTCGAGTACTCATGAACCGCAATCCGACCCGCACCCGACGCGCACCCGTCACGCGCCCGTCACGCACCCGTCACGCGCTCGTCATGCTCCCGTCACGCGCCCATCACGCGCTTTTCCCGCACCCTCATTGTATGCAGGCCATGAACAGCACGCTTCACGCGACGGGCTCGACCCGTCACGCGCCCATCTTCCGTGTAATTTGTGGTTTACGGTGGTCGAACCAACTACATTATAATTTTGTACTAAAATCAGTAAGAACTTATCCGTACAAAAGCGGACGTCGCGTCGGTCTATTTTCTCGCATTTTCCTAAATACCTAACTGCTTCTACTTAACTTAATCTTAATGTCAACAACAAACATAATCTAACATTTGCTACCAAAGAGCTTTTGCTTTCAATACGTTTTCCGGGAAAGCTTTCATTTTTCTGTAGTTTGAGTAAAATAAATAAAGATGATCTCCAGGCAACGGAAATAGTAATTTTCTTAGAATAGTAGTCAGGCATTGGTAAATAAGGAAGTAACGTGAAGTATATGATTTATTATTTAAAATATAATCTAAACAAGTAAAGGTGTTGTCATTCTTAATAGCTGCAGCATTAAGTACCTGGGTAACCTTTCGGGATAAAAAAGTAAACGATTTTTACCAGATGACGTGATCCCTAGTTTGATTCCGACCCACGTAACAGGTGTTTGCATTTTTCATCGAAATCGTTAAAGTCGTTTTCGAGAGCGTAAATACAAATATTGCTAATTTTGTCTACATTTTATGCAGCCACATGCACCCCTCCAAGGCTGTGCCCTAAGAAAATCCTGATTTAAGTGCCAAAGGGCACAGACCACAGTCACTGGTGCTTCCACCCATATCTACGATCGAGGGTCCTTTTGAGGGCCAAAATAAACACATTCTGGAGCCCTGACCACAGTCACAAGGCGTCACGGCAGGCCCACCACCAGTTAGTTTTACCAACGACTAGGAGTCCACATTAGTCCTGGATTGTAACTACTGGAAGTCATGACAGGTCTTTGCCTAGCAACAAGGAGACCCGGGCTTTAACGTCGATGGAAATCTAAATTTTGTCGGCCCAGAGTTAGGCTACTAGTTTGGCACTTTCGGTAGCGGCCATCAGTTTCTGTAGTAAACAACCAACCAGCAGGACAGGCAGGGCACGACATTAAGTGCTAATACTATTAGTATGAAGAATCTTTCTCTCAACGCAAAAAGTGCCTGAGAATATAGAATTTAAAATAATGGAACGAAAATAATAAATATATAATTAGAACAGGGGTAATATTTAGAAAACTAAACAAAAAGAAAGTTAATTATGTAAAAGTATACTAAATCACAGGCAACATACACAAAATTAATAAATTTTTCAACCACCGTAAACTTCTCTTCGTATTTTAACACATTTCAATGGAAAAGCGTAACCAATTTTTACTGGAATATCTGCAAAATATTACGTCCAAAAATGCTGTGTTAATTTAATATAATTTCCCGTATTCTGAGTTAATTAAATTATTCACATTCAAATAGTTCCACTGAAACTGTTCTTGAATAGCTACCACGAAAATTTGTTGAATTATTTTGCCCAGCGAGTTGATATGGAAACTCAACGCTAGTAGATCGGACGTTTCTGAAATGCCAGACTTATTCTGCTCCTGGACACAAGCCTCAACGCAAATAGTATTTCAAATATTCGATTAACCAGTGGGAGAAGTAGCGGCGAGTTACGATCAGTAAGTCGTGCGTTTGAACACAGGCAGGCGCTCTACTTTGTGTAATTTATTTCATCACCACTGCTTTCAAAACGGCGAAGGAAAACATCGTGAAGAAACACGACGATGTTGTAGTGATCGGCATATCTTAAGTAGAACCAAAAATGTCAAAGGAGGCCAGAGTACTTGCCTGCAGTGGGAACATTTTAGGCTGATTACGATGATAATGGTGATGATTAACCAGTAATAAAACTACGCCACCGCCGCCACTAATTTTACCCGTGAAACTGTACGCGTTTAATACATTTTTCTGAACCACGTTCAAGCTATATTTTACGAATATAGCTTGCCACATTTCCAGCATAATTCACGAATCTAGTCGTCGCATTCTACCTAAATACTAGATTTTTCACCTGGCAAAGTTTTTTGGGCCTGAAATGAGCACGACTACGTAATAATAAATGAGATTGCGGGCGCCAACTCATACATAATTTATTACATAAAACTCATGTTGTGCTGTATTCCATTTCAGTTGACCAGTTAGTCATGAGCCTGAAGAATTCTTTTATTTAATTAATTAGGTTGTAACAAAGAACCAAGCCAAAATTCAGGAATGAATTCCTTTTGAGACCATTTCCATTATAGTCCAAGATCCACAGGGCCACCAGACGTCACGTGTTTTCTGACGAACGAAATGTGGACGATTGAGTAGTGTTAGTATGTACTAAGAACGCATGCAAGTCGCCAGTACTCCCAGACACTTTCCGTTGGCCGTTTCGAAATAGGAAGAACAAAGCGAAATTAAAACACCCTTATGATTTAATACTTAAAGCTTATTGATCGGGTTATTGCCATGCTATAAAGTGCCTGGGAGTATTGGCGACTTTTTTTAACGATTTTGCTTAAAATATATGTAATAATCAGCTTTGAGAAAATACGTGAGGTAAGTAATGTTTTAATGTACGTTGATTACCTGATACCTGAAAATTGGCCGTCTAAGCAAGCTATCAGGTAGGCATGCGATCTTAGTGGGCGTTTTGGGGGACTGTCTCTTGTAAATAAGTAAAGTAAATTTTGACGTTCGAAAAGTGCTGATTATCAGCCTAATTTGAATAAATGACTTTTGATTTGATTTGAGTACATACTAACACTACTCAATCGTCCACATTTCCTACGTCACAAAATACGTGACATCTGGTGGCCCTGGGATCTTACTCTTTTATGAGTTTTCGGTTCTTCATGTTTTTTGACTTTAATTCTTCATATTTTTCTTACCGGTAAGTATTTCAGTGTCAACATAGCGTTGTCGACACATCCAATAATGAATAATCAGTAAACAATATTAGGGCACATTAAAAGATTGGTTTTAATTCGTAAAAAGCAAGGACACAACGTTTTAAAACAAAAAAATGCAAAGCAAAACTGACGCTATCTATAAAAAAAAAACAAATCAATAAAACCGATTAAGAGTCGCACAAGCCTTTCATCATTCCTCGTGCACAGTGCATGTTCCATCATTCCCTGCTCACATTCGACATGCCCCTACTAAAATAATTTCACCGAATCAACACAACAGAAGCTGTTTGAACTGTGAGGGCATCAATCATGGTGCTTGCCATTCGTGGGACACCAAGAACCATCCGTCATCGTGACAGCCAGAATTGTGCATCTACGGATTTCGTATTTTAGTTTTAGGTCACGTTGTGCAGAAATACTGGTCAACAATTTTGTTTTCTTTGGGTTTGAATAATATAGGTATGTTTAAACGGTTTTTTTTTATTATTTCCGATTCTTAATTTAGTTACTAATCGCCACCCCCGGAGAATAAAATGGTAATAGCAAAATCACTACTTTTCAGGAAAAATAAAAAACTGATTTTCGACTATATCTTGCCAACTAATTTGTGTAGAGAAACGAGAAATAGGACAATGGTAGCTAATTTTTTATGCTTTATAATGCTTTTAAAGAAGTTTTACTAAGGTTATTTGAACTAAAGATATTTCGAATTTAAAAAGATACTAAAATTCTTGTACTGTTTTAGTTTATTAATATACACTTACAATTTTAATCGCGGCAATTACCAGAACCTATGAATATTGCAATATTACATTACAATAATATTCATTGAAAAATGGATGCCAGATTAATGGAAAACAAGATCATTTGCAATTTTATTCTAGTTAATTTTCAATTTGCATAATTAGGTAACAGAAACTTAAACTTTTATTCTAGGGTTTAAAATGAAACAACGTTATTCTAATAAACTATTATTTTAATTAATAAGTATAGAAAAAAACCATAAGAAAAAAATCAGTCTTCGTGAACTTCATCGGAATCCTCATGATTAAGTTCTTCAGAGCAATTAGCAAATGTGAGGGAGTTATAAAAGGCATGGTAGTAGCTAGGGATTGCTTCTGCCCTACAGAGACTCATAAGGTCGCCGTGTAAAGCCTTACTTATTGAAAGGGGTTTGTTGTAAGCTGGTTTCAATAATTGTATCTCTGTAAGAGAGGTTGAAGCATTATGTTTACCCCGCTTGTTTCTTGGCGCAATTCTTGGAAGCGGTTCGACATTCAACCGAGAATAATCTGCATCATAATCATACTTGAAACGTAGAACTGTAGGCTGTGAATGCAAGACACTTACTTCCATTATTTTAGACCATGCTACTTTATGTCCCTCTTCATCTTTGGCCCAGTTCTTATTCTTGATTAATTCTTTTATGTCTTTAAACTCATTTTGTGTCATTTCCTTCACAGTGTACTTCTCACCATTAACTTTTGCATTCAAAATAATTGCGTAAATCTGTTCAGGTGTATAAACAACTTGATGTTTTAGCTCTCGTTCTATATTAGAGTGCATTGAGTCACCTTCGCTTTGACCATGCCCCGTTTCGAAAAATCGGTGTGTGATATTGATTTTCAGTTTCTGAGCGGCAAAAATATAGAATGCAAAGATAAATCTATTTTTATTTTGACCTCCGCAACCGTCAGAGTAAAATGAGATGTTTTTGATACCTCTTCCTGCTTCACCCATGAGAAATTGCCATAAACAGCTACCAATTTCTATTGCTCCTCTTTTTGCGATTGCGTAGTGCCAAACATAGCAGTAACCTTTCAGTCGAGTACTGTCAAATATTGTGAAGTTATACACAGGGTATTTCCTCTTATAGTGAAATATTCCCACTTGAGATTGAGGAATATTCAACACCTTCTCTAAATCAAAGATTGCAACAGTTGTATCTGAAAGGTCAGCTGATTGTTTTTCTTCGTTTTTTATTTGACGCACGCGTTCTTTATTCTTCTGGTGCTGGTTAAATTTCTCTCGCAGAGTTTCTTCTGTACGAGGATCAGCTTGTCGGTAAAGTGCACATTGACCACATTGGTCTTTTTTGGGGCGATGAAAGGAGTAATTAAATCTGGTGTTAAAAATAGTTTCGTACTGTCTTTTAGATGCCATGCGGCAAGAATAGTGCCCTTCAGTATACCAAGCCTCGTACAACCGGTAAATTTTAGATATATTAAGTAATTCGGACAGATATTGTCTGGCCGATTTCTTCCGAGTGTAATGACTCTCCACAGTAGGAAATAATTGAATGTGCTCTTTAATATTGTCTTCGGTTTCAAGTGACATTTTGCGAGGTCTATTATTATGACAACCTCTATTGTCACTCAAACCTTTATCAGATTTTACCTTTTCTAAGGCTGTATAAACTGTTTGATGTGACAGATAGAGTATTAATGAAGAATGTTTTACATACTTGCACTTTTTCTGTGTCTAAATAAAAATAGTATTTAATAGTCTGAGTGCGGTTGTTCTTTCGGTTTATTGTCACTTTTTTTATGTCTTCAGCTATTATATGCTTAGCGATGAATTGCCATTGTAACTCATGATCAGCGAGTTGATAGTATTGCTGCATTATAGTTTCTCTTTGCTGTTGGTTGATCTTGTCTCCACATTTTTTTTGACACTTGCATTCAGCCTTTATCGTTTTTTTCTTAAACTCTTTCTTTGACCTGCAACCTACGTAAGCTTCTCCTGAATTCTTTAACCTTTTACTCTTATTGTCTTGTTTTTCTCTTTCATTTCGAACCCGTTTTCTTGTCAATTTTTTCGCGTTAGTAGCACACAATACCTGTTCTAAGCTTGCAGCAGCAGTTTCAGCTTGAGTTATCACTTCACCGGAACTGTCTATGTTATTTCTTTGGTAATCATCTTCATTAAAACTAATAATATTATAATTAATTGCTGAATGGTTAACCTCTACCTCTGACTGAGAAACATTTGTCAAATCGAAATCTTTTGAGCTTGATGGCACATTTTGGTAACTAACTAAGGTGCACTCAGTCAATTTACCGTTGGAAGAGTCACATGGTTGCAAAGTCTCTTCTAATTCAAAAGTAATAGAAATAAAATTTTCCTTATTTACAGTAAGTTCACTGCCCATAGAAATATTTAAGTCTTTCTGTTAAACTTCCCCTGGGTAGATAATGCTTGCAAAACTGGAAGATGCGTCGACCATATTATTGTCTTCCTCAGCGATAGCAGAAAAGTTTAAACTACGTCTTGATAAAGTTTTTCTATTAATATTTTCATTACCGAGCATTTTTTTTGTATCTGACAATGGTCTATTTTCATACACTATCAAAGGTGATGCTACAAAATCTACTTCATTAAAAATGGAAGATATGTTTGATATGCTCGATGGTGATTTTGTAATATTATTAGCAGCTGATGTTAAATAGTCCGAATCTCCTCCAAAACTTAATGAGCTTTGACTCCGCTGTCTTAGAATTTGGAGTCTCTCTGGACTTGGCAGATATTCACCGGATGAACTCGGAGAGAAGTCTTCATTCCCTTGTTTATCATTTGGATTGTAGTAAGTTTTCTTTGTTAATTCTGCAGACCAGAACAAAAGAGTTTTTAATTCGAACCAGTAGTTTCTGAGATTAGCCCTTACATACAAACTTACAAACAAAAATATTACCTCTTTATAATATTATATAATATAGATATAGCCTTCCTCAATAAATGAACTAAGTAACTATCTAACACAAAAATATTTTTTCAACTCAAACCAGTGGTTCCTGAGATTACCACGTTCAACCAACCAAACTATTTTGCTTTATAATAATTATTAATATAGAAATATAGATTAGTTTGGTGAACCTAGCTTCTTATATTTTTTGCTTTTTTATACTTACATTAAATAAAAAAGCAAAAAATATAAGAAGCTAGGTTAAGCTAGAAAAAAATGAGGTAGGTAGGTACCCATAATACGATAGCTTTTTGTTTATTTTAACATAACCATAACATGACATAACAATCACACCTGTATTCCCCGAAGGGTTAGGCAGAGGTGTGTAATACACCCACGTTTCGTCAGTTATGTTTTAAGTCCCATGTAATAGGGGGCGAGCCTATTGTCATCTACCGGGCACAAATCCAGACTCCGTGCTGCTACTGAGAAGTTCCAACTTAATGGAAAAACCCAATAACACTTTGCCCGACCCGGGAATCGAACCCAGGACCTCGAGGTTAGGACCCGCGCTTGCGGCCACTCGACCATCGAGGCAGGAGTTTATTTTTAGTATAATTATTTTAAATACAGGCAAAAATTACTACTTACCTACCTACCAAAAACATAAAATAATATTTAACACTTACCGCGTAAATTATATTCATGTTTCGTTATTTTGTCTTGATCTGTAGTACCATTTTGGGGTGGGTTGTGATCTAAAACATTTAAACGATACGATTTAATGACATTGAATTAATACCTAGATAATAACAAACAGTGATGACAAATTGACATGCATATAGATTAGTTAACGCAAAGAAACTTCATTGTAGTGTAATGAGCATTAGGTACGTTCCAAGGAAGATCAACTGTTTCACTCGAAGTAGGTACCTATTTAAAAATAAGCAAGTTGGTATCTAGGTAGGTAGGTGTGTCGAATTTGCAGCTATCAACATCGGGTCACAGATCGAGTACCTACTTACTTAAATAAGATTCTATGGCCATTCTATCTACCTATCACTAATTAAAAGACAATGATACTGTGTAAAAGGCACAGTCGGTACTCACCATCATTAGTAAGATGTTTGGAATCGTCACTTATTTTAGACACCATACTCATAATAACGTCTAAACGAGGATTCCGTTTATTCATTTTATTATTGCAATTAGGTTTACCACTTTTCACTTTAAAAAAACACTGAATTTACACAAAAATAATAGAAACAACCGCAGCTAAAAAGAAATTACGCTCACGCAATGACGGTTACAAGTGCACTAGAGAAGGTCGAGTAGGTAAACAAACATTGCCACGTGCCGAGCGCCGCACGCAATGAATTATCGTGCTATCACTCTCTAATGCACCTATGCACCTATGACCGAAAAGAATGGCAAGATGTTTCCGTGTTTACTTTTCTCAGTACTTTTTACTAAGGACATGTTAGTCACCGAGCCTAAATGTATTATTACGAGAAGAAAATGGTAATAGCGTTAACAATTTATTTTATCTATTTATTTTCCGAGAATCCTATTGTAAAAGTATTTGGCATATATTTTATGAAGAAACTTTTTTACCAATACTATGATACATTATTTTTCGGGTAGAAAATTGATGATGAATATTATTGCAATATTTTATAACTTTTTAAATACAGGCAGGACATTCACGAAAAAAATTGTGTAGATGTATTAGGCACCGTAGACCTCAAATATGACATAACACTAAAACTATGGTAATGACGGTTATCATTTTGTTCTCCGGGGGTGGCGACTTATGTTTCCCGTTGGGGAGGCGGGTTGTTCGAAAGAGATACCGTGTTCTCGGCACAAGGGCTAAGACGGAACATGGGTGGTTTTTAGTCAGTAGAAGTCTGACACTCCCTTCCGCTCTGCCCAAGAGCGTGAGAGGTTATTTGATGATTTCGCACATGCCAAAAAACAAAATTGCTTATGTTTTAATTTGGCCTAGAGACCAAAATTTAAGAGTTGGGTTTTAAGACTGTTAGTTTTAAATTTGGGACTTCAAGTGATACATTACATTGAAATTAATGCTAGTTAATTTAGGTGTAAACGTAAAGGAAGTTCGTCGATATTTTAATAAAAAATATAGTGTTATTGTTATAAATTTAAATTGTCCCACTGCAGGGCACAGGCTTTCCCTCCTTTCTGCGAGCATGCATTACAAACATCTGCATCTTTTTTTTTCGGGAGGTGGGAAATCATCGAATAACACCTCCGGCGATAGCCGGAGGGGTTATTCGATGACATCACCTTTTACTCTGCCCGAGAGGGCAGAGCAAAAGGGAATGTCAGACTTCTTCTGACTAAAAAACCACCCATGTTCCTTCTTAGCCCTTGTGCCGAGGCCGCGGTATCTCTTTCGAACAACCCACAGCCCAAACATTTGCATCTGAGTCGAAGAGACCGTCAGGAATTTAAGAATAGTTGCTGTCAGTGACATCATGCTCCGTTGCTTAAAAAATATAGGATTAGGACTAAGTCGACTAATAGCTGTGTGGCCCTACTTTAAGTCATTAATATTTTGAATTTTACCTTCTTACCTTCTTTGTGCTTATTAGATACTGCTTTGTTCGTGAAATCTAATCCACAACTATTTAAAAATTGACATAGGTCAGAAAAAATCCAGTACGTACACAATACGTCACTAAATTATGTCAAGTGAAATGTAAAAAAATTGGTATTGCCCCTCGCATATTTATGTAATAAAGTTCCTAATGTTATAAAAAAAATACGCCACTCGAACGTCCCGGCCGCAACGGTAGAATAGTAAAATTAGTAGTAACTAGTAAAATTCAAAAAGGCCCTAAACGAAATTTTACTTGTAGGCAATTATTTAATTGACGACTTTATTAATGATTATTCACTGTCTGATTTACTGTAAACCAATTATTTTCATGCCCATATAAGACGGTAAAATATGAAGATCTTTATTACAGAACGAACATCTATGTACCCATGTTTGCAAAGCAATAAATTATTTGATTTGATTTGACTAATATTATCCTATCACCCTGTCTTTGGTTGCAGAATAATAATGGCTTGGTTTTAGCACAACATACCTAGTTATCTATCGTCCTACCCTCATTTCAGAATAAATTATGCGAGAGTTAGCTCATGCCAAGGTAAATAGATTAGCCTGTCAGCAAGGTGCCTGCCCAGCTTGCACCGGGCGTAATTACTTATCGTCGTCACTCATGAACACTTATTCTAAAATTGTTGTAACATCCCTAATGTTACAACAATTTTAACGCCTGTAATAGGAAGGAAGGAAAAACTTGCATTAAAGGTTTTATCATTTAACAGACAAGTGGGAACTAGTCCGAAACGAAGCTATCATGATAATATTATATTTGTCCCCGTCGAGACTGCGGATCCCGTCGAGACTACGGGTTGTTCGAAAGAAATACCGCGGTCTCGACACAAAGGGCTAAGATGGACCATGGGTGGTTTTTAGTCAGTAGAAATCTACACTCCCTTTCGCTCTGCCCAGAGCGGGAGGGGTTATTTGATGACTCCCTGCCAAAGCAATCATATTATTAATAATATAATAATAATAATAATTATTTTATTCAATAAGTAGTTTGTACATGGTATATAAAATTTGTGCCACAAATGTTTAAAATATGATCTTATTGGTTACGTTTTTCAGAAAGGACAGTTGCGTAGTACTCTTAACGCCGCGCGCGTGTGTGACCAGATGTATGAATCGTAGAAAGTCGCATTCTGTGGTTTCTGCCTACCCCAATGGGAAAAGGGCATGAGTTTATGTATATATGTTTAAAGTGTGAATAGGTACTAATAATGTCTGCTTCGTTTCGTAGAGTTATCTCAATAAAATTTAACAAACCACTCCACTGTTACAGATACTATAGACTTACCTACTATAGGCTAGGTGTGGTTGTCTATCAAGTTTGTAACCAAACAATAAAATAATATCGATAAAAGACGTTCAATCTTACGAGTATGATTTTCTGGATCACGTTTCACAGCAGCTGAGTTTCAATTCAGCGCTATATTGTTTAGCCAAGGAGATTGCATGAAAGAGAATGTATGGTTTTGAACAGAACGATGTTGCTTGGTCCAAGTTATGAGACATTACCGACTTTCACGGTTTTAAGATTTGATAATATGTATATCGAAAGAGTAATAACTTAACATGACGCCGTATTATTTCCGAAGGTTTAGACAGCTGATTCGATGCAGAATGCCGTCTCGAAAAATATTTTTCGATGATATATATTATATTATGTTTTCGTTGGAATTTTTTCACTTCTTTAAGGATCTTTTTTCAAAATTCCTTAAGTATGAATATTTTATGAGTAATTGACGAACAACTAAAAGGCTTTGTGTTTATCTGTATTTGTTAAAATCAATTGTAATTTTTGATGTGTATATTCTCGAAAAACATTTTTAGACGTCATTCCGCATCGAATGAGGAAGAGGTGTAAGCGCATATTATATATTTTTCAGTTTATGATTTTAATGAGTAGAAACAAGGTCTTACATACTACCAGGAAGCCAGAATGGTGAAGTAGTAATGTCACCATTGCATACTGCATGTTATTAGAAATGTATGTAGATTTGATTACAAGATCCTGGTAGTCTGTCACAGACACTTTCCTTTTTTTCTTATCTCCTACTTGTACTAGCCAATTTAAATAATACACGTAGGTAGTAGTTGCATAAATTAACAGACATAACAATAAATAATAATCAACTCAAAAAAATAATTAGGTCATTACCACCCAGGTGAACACATGACACTTAAGAAGTGTCCGCAATTCACCTGGGTGATATTAGTTTCACCCATGTGAATTGAGGACATCATGATCATCCGACATATTATCGTATTAACGGACTTGTCTGCATAAAACTATATAGGTACCATAACATTAAAAGTAAGGCTTATTAAAGTGTTTATGGGCGATATAGATAAAACAAATGTGCTAGGTTTTAATCCGCAATAATACCTTTATTATACTATAAAAGAAATAGCCAACAAATAAAAAAAAACATACCATAGACGCATTAAGTCATCAGTACTTTAACGATTATTATGATTATTACTCTAACTGCCGTACTCAGAAATATTTAATGATTACTTAAGCCGTCACTTAGTCAAGGTTTGACATATTTTGTATGATAAAACTGTCAAAATCATTACTAAGTGATGGCCTAAGTAATCATTAAAAATCTCTGAGTGCGGCAGTTAAAGTGACCATACCGTAGGGTATATCTGCATTTTATTAGTTGGCAAAATTAAAGAACTAACTGCCGCACTCCGAGAGCATTAATGATTACTTAGGCTATCACTAAGTAAAGGTTTTGACAGTTTTGTCATACGAAAGTATGTCAAAATGTTTATCTTTACTATGTGACGGCTTAAGTAATCATTAATATCTCTGAGTAAGAGAGATAAAACCCACAAAGCGATCACGATTCTTCGGTTTCTTTGACTAGAACTTTTTTCTTAGTACTCAGTAACTTATTTTAAAATTAACTTTATTTGCACATAATTGATATTTGTTTGAGCGAAAACAACATAAATTGGAAAGAAGGTCTTGAAGAGATTGTATAGATTTTATGAATGCGTGTACTACCTATAAGTTATTCTATTAGATACCAATCCTTACATGGTTGGCTAAAGAAGCTGGGAGAGCTAGGAGGAGTCATTCAAATTTGATGATTTCACTCAAAAAAAAAAAAGACTTGATTCGCCTATTCCCGTGGTTGGTTTTCGGTCTCTACTTTCATTGTAGAAAGTAGAGACCGACACAGTGTTATTATGAAACGAAATGCAATAATGTTCTTCTAAATACATCAGTGTCAACCCAGAGCGTTTGCTCAGTCAACTCGCGGACTTGTAGGTTTTGCAATAGTAATTGTACAGTCGCCAGCGCATCCACAAACTGTAAATTTGTCTCATTCGATTTTAAACTTAATCGTCAACATTTTTGAATAAGTTTTACTGTTTGTGGAAACTTGATGTGCTGATGAAATGGTACGGAACCAACGCTGTCAGCGCATTTCGATCACTGTCCTTATTTTAGTCTAATCTGTTTGACATTCCCCAATGGTACCTATATTTAATTTACAAAACTCTCATTATGTGTAGATTTCTCAATTCCTCCAAGAACCTTGTCCAATACACAACACATTGATTCCCTCAATCTATCAAAGTCCAAGCGATGTAGCGGACCTAAACACATAACCTCATATTGCCAACCTAAGTTCATAAGCTGCGTCGTTCATCACGTTTGATCTAGACAGATTCTGGTGCATGATGCTATAATTTGATCTACGATACATCACAAAACGTGTCATTCGATTCTGTGAAGGAAGAGGTCATCTTACACGGAGTGCCAATCGATCGATCTAAATGACTGGCATTGTGAAATTGGTTGTTTTGTTTTGAACTGAATTGGTTTAAGAAATCTGATAGTGCAGTGTTACTGTGCTGATTACAGTTGTAAACGTCCTTTTGTGCCTTTTGGTTTTGTTTTGTTCTATCGCCTGCTGATATGAAGGAAAGCGGAGTGATTATATTTTTCCTTCTTCTCTATTAATTGTTGATTAATTTCGTTGCTGGGTGATGTTGCTGTGGGCTGGGAATAGTTTGTAGACTTACTGCCGCACTTAGAGAGCTTTAATGATTATTTAGGCCATCACTTAGTACAGGTTTTGACAGTTTTGTCATAAAAAAGAATGTCAAAAGTAATCATTAAATATCTCTGAGTACCGCAGTTAGTCATTTCATCAATAATCACCGTTTGGTTTGTCCACTGTCATAAACTGTTCTCGTTGGCAATTAGATTAAGGTAAGAAATCATCACTATTGTCTTCAATAACATGCCATTTGTGTGATCGCTGTTTGTACTAACATAGATTAAATTATCTTATGTATTTTCTTCCTTAATATACAGTATGTTAGTTTAAACGAGGGACATATTTGACGGCACGGTAGGTGCAGCGGCTGAGCGTTTGGACTGCTGCGCTGCGTGTCGCGGTTTCGATCCTCGCACGGTACAAATATTTGTATGGCCTACAGATAGCTGTTTCGGGTCTGGATATTTGTGTTTGTGAGTTTTGTTTGAGAACGCATCCATGATACAGGAGAAATTCCTAGTGTGGGGCAACGTTTAAAAATTCAATTAACAATAAGAATAAAATTATGAACAAAAAAAAATGCTGATAAATAACAGACAGAACCATACCAAATACTTCGGAAAAATCTCGACACCCTTGCGTTTATCACAGAAACAATGACTTTTAGGTATAACCCATTTTCGCTACATGTTTTAAAACAGGCGTAGGACAATGACAAAAATGAAACATCTATTAAAGTGAGATTGACTGCAGAGTGTGCGGGGGCCATGGGACAATTATGTCACACATTAGGGTTATAGTTTTTTTACATAATTGGGACGAGAATCGAATACTGAACACCCTCCTTCAATATTTCCCTCGTTTAACCTAATACCCTGTATGTATCTAGGCTTAGTTTATTCGAGGACTTAGGAATATTTCAACCATTTTAAACCAAGATTTTTTTTATTGACACGATACGTGTGGCCAGAAGGACGTTTCTTTACTAAGATTGTAGAAATTCGTCTAATATCAAGAAAACTGTGGTAAATAGCAAGATATTGAATGATGACACGTCCCAAACTTCTTTCTTAAACCTAATACAATGTATTTCTTTTGCAAGGTAGTTGAACTTTCCTCAAAAAGGGGTGAATGTACATAGATTTATAAAGTAGAATTAACTTAACACCACCACCCCCCCCACCCCACTACAGTGACCTTTGCATTTAACTATTTTAATAAAAGTTAGTCTACATTTCTTGACATAAAGTACAATACATTAGTGAGGTTATTTTAATTGCGTAGTTTAAATGAAAATGGTGTAATTGAAGTTTTCAATTTGTTTTTATGAAGATGTTTATTGTTTAAAACTTAGGTTTTTCTAAAAATGTATAACAACTGAAAAATTAAATATTTTAGATATCTCACGCTTTATTAAGATGATTACGAACTGCAGTATTTCATGAGAATAACCAATACATAATAATATAACAGTCATATTATGAACTTGCCATGAAACTATTCTGCAGCAAACTGCATTTCTTTGCTATTATACCTACATTTCCCCCAAGCAAACGCAGTGAAATACGACAATAGCATGTAAAACTACACGAAACCTACATTTCAAATGATAAAAGAAATTTCATGAAACTGAGTTTTTTCACAAAACTGGTGAAGAAATGTAAAAATACACTAAGTAAAGTCAAGTAAAAGTTTGAAATATTGGCGTAACGGAGAGCCTTTTTACATGAGTTTTCAGGCTTAACTTTCAAAGACTTTTTTCAGTTGACACTTTGTTCAAAGAGGCAGGCAGTGTTACTTCGTGCTCAATAGCACTGTCTGGTCAATAATTATTAAAGTTGTGGATAGGGCATTTCACATTGAGAGCACTAGCACTAGCACTTACCCCTTTCAGGAGTAAGAGTCTCTTCATCTGTTGCCTATGCTAAATATACCATATATTCTGCAAATGGAGTATTTATTTATTTATTTAAACTTTATGCACAATAGACTTGATACACGTACGTGAGTATCGTCCTACCTAAGAAAGAGAGAAGTAGGTCACCTCTTTAACTACTACATAATCGTAGTAAACTGTTTTTCTATCCATTTTAACTTTCTTTATCCCATAATAATCCACTTCTTCAAATTCAAACAAACGCATCCGTTCCTCTATCATTCATAAAAACACAACGTTGTAGCCCAGGGCTGTACACTGAGAGTCCTTTGCAGGGGTTCTTTTAAAGCATATGTTCTGCAATCGTGGCTTTTTACATCTTTTTTTATTTACAGTTGAATGAACCTCTGTTCCTACGGTGTCTTGTTTTCTTCTGTGTGCCGTCGTATGTGTATTTTTGTGAAAATTTTATACGAAAAACATCGATCACTAATCGATGACGAAAAACAGTTTAATCGCACTTGATTCCATTTTCATGGATGGAATGTGTTTGCCACTTCTTTTGCTGTTGCCTTACCTGTAACAAGACAAAGAAGAATTTAGTCAATCGAAAAATAAATTTTAATCATAATTATTTATTACTGACGTGTTACCAATTGCCAATATAGATAAATATTTGCACAAAAATTACAGGAATAAAAGCTAGAAAATAAAATTTGTATTTAGCCGAACGCTAATGTATTTTCAATTCCTAACAACAATTTTATAGCAGTTACCACTACACCCAACCGAGCTCACAATACAAAAAGCAATCACAGTATTCCGGAGCAAGAACCGGCAAGGCTAGAAGGAAATATCCGAAGAAATCTCAGTAATACACTTTCTTGGGTCGCAACAAAGTTGCACACCATCTGGATACGTGATCCCGCATAATATTGTTACGGCATGGCAGTATGCCAAGGCAAGAACGGTGGGCGTCCCGCTGTACAAGTGCAAGCTATAGCAGTTGTCCTCAGGGAACTGCGAGATGAAAAGTAGGATTGTACTTTATGTAACAGTTTGTCGGTGAGAGAAGAAAATGAGGTACAATTTGCAGGAATAACAAATTATGAGCCTAATGATGTTATTTCTAGAGCTGAATTTGGAATCACAGCATTAAGATGAATGCGATAAGGTAGCCTGCAAAATTCGAATTCTCTAACGTTTTTTGCAATTTGCCGATTAGTGTCAGGTTGTATCAGTGTCACTACATATTATAAAATAAAGTCCCCTGGCGCGTCAGTCTGTTTGCGATAATCTTAAAAACTACTGCACCTATTTTCATGCTGTTTTCACTAATGTATAGAGTGTTTCTCGAGGTTTCAGTATATAATTTCAACGTGGGTGAAGCTGCGGGCATCAGCTAGTATCATCATCATCATCATTTCAGCCAAAAGCGTCCACTGCTGGACATAGGCCTCCCCTAAGTGTCGCCACATTGACCGATCCCGTGCGTCTCGCATCCAGCGGGTCCCCGCAACCTTCACCAGGTCATCGGTCCACCTAGTGGGAGGCCTTCCAACGCAACGTCTTCCGGTTTGCGGTCGCCACTCCAGAACTTTCTGACCCCATCGGCCATCCGTTCTGCGAGCAATGTGCCCTGCCCACTGCTACTTAAGATTCGCAATTCTTCGGGCTATGTCGAATTTCTTCATTTCTGATAGTATCAAATAAGATATAACATTTGACCGCACAAAATGTGACTTTACTATGTAATAATGATTAAAATCTCCAATACAATCGTCTCAGTTCGTATAAGTCTCTTGAATGCCTTAATCAACAAATAGTCACACAAGAGACTAATATTTACTGAGACGGTTATACTTTTGACTTAAATCATTATTACTCAGTAAGGTCTTGTTACGGTCGCAAAACCTATTTTATTTAACATACAACCTGACACTGATGGGTAAATAGCAAAAAACATACGAATTTCACATTCACCTTGAAATTTATTATCAAATGATCCTCTCACTCTAGGCAGTGTCAAACTTACTGAAAACCACCCATGTTCCTTCTTAGCCCTTTGTGTCGAGGCCGCGGTATCTCTTTCGAACAACCCGCAGCCCGGACAGGGGTAGGCCTTATAATAAAAATTAATACCTTAAAATAAAAATTTAAAACAAATGTTATGGAGAAATATCTAAGGAAGGAAGCAACTCAATCCTCTAAATCCCGATTACCGTGTTCAAAACGGCAAATGTATAAAACATTACCTGCCTGAGCCTGCAAGCGGATTAAACGTTAGTAATAACACGTACTTCGTAGAGATAACTGCAGGTATAGGAGCTCTCGTGCCGACACGTGTAACAATCCGAGCTTTCTTCACGGCCTCCAGAGCATTTAAATGCTGTAAAGAATAATATGGACTTTATGTGCTGGGCAGTTGCTGAATATGAAGACACCTGCTCATAGAGCCGTTGTGTCAAAAAATATTTGCAATTTTAGCGTTGGGTAGCTAACTGGACCTAGGGCTATTGCGTATCTTTTAAATGACAGTGGCTAACCTATAGTGCCTATCAATTACTGTCAAATGGTTCTATTTTGTACTAAACCATAACCAATTTGATAGTTTATCCATGGACAATATGACAGCCACTGACATTTAAAAGATACGCAATAGCCCTACAGGGCTTTATGTAGACTGGTAAATAAAAGATCAGTATGATGGTCAGATAAACTCTCCAAAAATGGTTATCTTTAATTTCCAATAATTTCAGAGAGACAGTCCAATATGTTTACAAGTTAGCAACTTAAAGTTACAATAGACTAGAAAGTATCCCGCATACAACTTCTTTAACAATTCTGAAGATTAAAGTGAAGATCTCGGAGAGTGCTGGAGCTTCAGCTTTTGCTCTGCTTGCGCTTACAAGCTTATTCAATTTCTTAGTCCGTCAAAACGTGGTAATTGGTTCTGAAGTATTGGTAACTGGTATGGTAAGTGCATTCGTTGTTCCGTGATTCGTCGCTGCGTGCTTTCGTGCTCGCGGTGCTCGTTATTGCTGGCATTCGGCAGCGTATGGTTCGGCGTGGTGGCTTTCGGAATGACGTATGGCATTCGTAGTTTTGTTTTTATGAATTGTTTTTCTAACAATCGAAAGTGCCTTTATAGGTTAATTGAAACAAATGCTTTAAGTTTAAGTTTAAAGTAATATGGTGGTATGTGGTTCCCTGGTACCTGTGACAGAAACTAAGTGACACTACACAATGTTTCTCGTCAACTTCAGATGAGATCGTGACATTGTAACAGCCACTCCGGTCGATCTTTATACTAAGCAGCGCTTGCCTAGGTTAGTCCGAGGATGGGCGACTAAGGGATATCGTATTAACTGGGTTATGGAGGTCAGATAGGCCGTCGCTCCTTGAAGAAAACTGCTGCTACATCCAGTTAGACCGAAAGCCGATCCCAACATAGTTGGAGATAGGTTAGGCATCTGCCTATCCTTAATTATCTGCTTAGCCAAAATGAAAGTGATGGTGACGAGAAACATCATCTGATGTTTACGTCATAATCATTATCGTTGATTTTGTTACAACGTTATTACCGTGTGTCAAAAAAAAATATTCCGGTGAAAAAAAGAAAATCATCTTGTTTGAAAAGTGCAACATTGGCTGTTGATCCAATCATATTAGGAATGGACCAGGAAGACGTGAATATCATATTTTCGATTAATCATATTTTCGCTTCGATATAGGTTATTCTGTCAAACTCAAAGCGTCAAAATTGTATTCAATATTTTTCTCAGTAAAAACGTACAGTACGTTTAATTTGGCAGAAAAGCGAAAAAAAACAAAATAACAGAAGAAAATATAGAGTTTAGCCTAAACAAGTTAAGTGAAATAATGTTAAGAGAAAACCCAAAATTTCTAAACATAACAAAGGGACAGACCCCGCTTATAAAATTATAATCTCAAATGTTTAACAATAGTACATTGTTCACCGAGAGGAGAAAGTGACCGATTACCGTCGAGGGTGTCGTTTGAAGCCCGAGCCGTAGGGGAGGGCTTTAAAACACCCGAGATCGGGAATCGCGCTTTCTCTCGAGTGATACATAGTGCTTTATACTACACCTACGAGGAAAATAAAAAACTAAATCTTTACTAATTGAAATTTATATTGAAATTGTTGCAGTTAGTGAAGCTTAATGTAACACTTTTTCCATTAATGATTGTTTGAGATGTTTGCGACAATGTAGGAGGAATAACTGGCTGTGCTGTTGGCACTGCGCTCGTAGAAGGCTGTGGTGCCAAAGGGGCAACTGGCTGCTGAGGAGCATTTGGCATCGCCGCGCTCGTTGATGGTTGAGGAGATGAGTCTTGATGCACATTAATCGATCCCGATATTTGGTTATTTATTCGTGTTTTGTTTCCTACGGAATTCTCTATGTAACCTTCTGCAACAGCGGACGATTTCCAACCACCGTGGCGTTTTATTGTGGTTAAATCAGCACCAGTATCGGCAAGAATAGTCGCTGAAGTTCTGCGAAAGCAGTGGCCAGTGTATTCTAGTGGGTTGAGTAAATTAAGGTAGGAAGCTATTTCTCTTGGCACAGTACTTATTTTGTTTTTCCCAATTACTTGTTTCGTACATTTTTTGTTTTTATATTGTAGTAAAACCCGATTGGTTTTTGGGTCACTGGGGCGAATTTCGTTATATTTCTTCATTATCTCATAAAATAAGCCTGATATAACAAATGATCGCTGAATTTTGGTTTTTGTGTTAGGAATATTGACAATTATTCCATTTTCGAGGATTTCGATATCGTCTGTTGTCATATCCACAAGTTCTTGCGAACGACAGGCCTCATTTACTCCTAAAATCAAAATAACCTGTAAACAAAAATATCAAACATGAAAACCTATTAGATTTCTTCTCATAAATAGGTACGTAATAAATCATAAACCAGTGCATTTTGTTCATAAACTTACCTTCATCAACAAATATTTGTCATCTGGAGCATTCTGCAAAAAGGAATAAACATCCTTTGTAGTAAGCACTTTTGATTTCTTACTACGGAATCCCTCCGACTTTCTTTTCAGAAATGCTGTAAGTTTTTTGTATTCTTGAATATTTATGTCGTTTCTTGTCAATATAGTACTTTTCAACATTGAGTACATAGACCATAACGTACTTGGTTTGTATTTTTGCGCTTTTTCACTGAAATAAGCTAGCAAAACTGTTTCAGAAAAAGATGCCGCATTTTTTTCACTTTTCCATTGCAAAAAATCGTTATAAGTTTTATTATATTTTTTAATTGATTTCTGTGGTAAAAGGTTATCAATCAGTATTTTTGCTGTTTCCTTCAACTGCGGCGGAGTTGAAAAATCTTCATCATCACTATCACTACTTATCATTTTGATAGTTTTATTTTACTTTCTACGAAAACTGAATCCTCAAACAACACACAAATTGAAAATGGCGCCAATGGCGTTTGCAATTTTTACATGTTCTTTTTTCAAATTGTTTACGCCGCAGGGTCGCACTGCCAGCCCGACCCCATCCAACACACAGCTAGTGGCCAGTGCCATTTTGCGAACTTGGAGATAAAAAACTCACTGTAAATACTTTTTGGCTTTTGATATTTAGGTTACCGGCGCATAGTCTTACCCAAAATTAAAAAAAAAAAACCACGTAAGAAATGGATTTTCATACACTTTTCTCTCCCTCTCAGATGCGTTTTCTCCCCGCATATTTGTTCGATATGCAATGACGTACTTTCTACCGTAAATTTGATAAAGTATCAAGGTACTTTCCAAGCAGGTGTAGTATAAAAAAATGTTCTTATTATGCTTTTAAAAAGAAAAGCTTAAAATGGAGACAACAGGGAAAGGTTACGAAATGTGAAATGTGAATTAACAGACGCTAAGCAAGACTTAACTTTGTCACAATAGAATTTAAGACTAGAATAGAATTATATGAAAATACTTTGTTGTTTTAGTTTATATGAGACGAGCGGACGTCACGGTTTCACCCGCGTAGTCCCTGTTCCCGTGGAAATACAGGGATAAAAAGTAGCCTATGTCACCCGGGGATAGTGTAGCTTCCCAACGGTGAGATAATTTTTCAAATCGGTCCAGTAGATTCGGAGCCTATTCGTTACAAACAAACAAATCATTCCTCTTTATAATATTAGTGTAGATGTAGATAATAATATTACGCCTGGTTTATTATAATCTGCCGAGCCTTTTCCCAACTATGTTGGGGTCGGCTTGCAATCTAACCAGCTGAATGACCTCGAAAACTAGTGCGTACTCGGTAATACGATACCTCTTTTTTCGGGGGGAGGGGGGGGGGGCAATCTTCAAATAACCCCTCCCGATATTGGGCAGAGCGAAATGGAGTGTTAGACTTCTACTGACTAAAAACCACCCATGTTCCGTCTTAGCCCTTGTGCCGAGAACACGGTATCTCTTTCGAACAACCCGCCTCCCCAACGGGAAACATAAGTAACTAAATTATATCCTTCTTAGCCCTATATGTCAAGGCCGCGGTATCTCTTACAACATCCGGCAGCCCCGACGGGCAATACGATACCCCTTGGTAAGACTGGTTGTCAACTTGTCAGACTATCCGACCACTGACTGTATAGCGACTGTTAAAGATCTACATAGGGTAGTTAACAAAAAAAATCTAAATAACCCGTCAGATAGATTTCCAAAAAATGTTGTACACATATAATATTTGTTTAGTTTGTTTTAAAAAAAAACGTTGCCCCACACTAGAAATTTCTCCTGTATCGTGGGTGCGTTTACAAACATTTAAACTTCACATACACAAATACACCCAGACCCACAAACAAAACTCTGTAACAAATATCTGTAGGCCATACAAATATTTGTTCCGTGCGGGAATCGAACCCGCGACACTCAGCGCAACAGTCCAATCGCTCAGCCACTGCGCCAACCATGCCATCAATATTTTATACAATGTATAAAATATTGACAATGTATAAAAAAAACATTATATAAAAATATATATGCTTTTTTTTATACAGTACCTGTGAAAACTCGTGTGACGTCATATTCTAAGACATTAGTATGATTGTTTTTACCTGTCAGTGAGGTCACCAGCCCCCACTCAAATCTTTGACGCGTTTTATCTTGTATTATTGATTTGATAAAACAAAAAATACGTATCCAATATCTATCGATAATCTAACAGATGGACTTAAGAATCATATTTTTCTAAGTCAGGAAACATCTTTATTGACGGCCGAGACTGCTTAACGTGCTTTTCGAGACACGGAGAAAACTTTGTATGTTACGGGTGGGCAAAAAACTTTGTATAACCAAAATTTGTCACAATAGAATTTAAGACCTGAATTGTATGAAAAGACATCGTTTTTATAGTTTAGGTTTACTTAGGTAAGTGTAGTTTACTTACCTGAAGATTCACTAGAGTTGCTGATATTATTTCACAGAATATTATGCCTGGATTTAATAAACGAATAATTCTTAGAGGAATACAATTTTGTTGACGTTATTAATATTCATGTACCAACTGGAGAGAAAAATACAACTTATTTCAATACTCATCTAAAGGGCAGAAACAGGAAATGACAAAAAAACTAAAAATAATGCCAAAACATGAAACGACGCATTATGCTTTTATCGTCACTTTATCCTGTAAAAAGTTACAGGACAAACAAAAAAAAACAACAAGACTTTACGATTTAATTTTCCCTGAGTTTTCCTTTGATCGTTCTCAGTTGATTTCTTATTGCTGAAAGTACACAATTAAAGAGATAATTGAAAATTTCCGTCATCTGAAGTAAAAACTCACCGTAAATAATATCTGTGATCCAGAAAGCCAGTTATTATTAAAAATACGAGAAAAGATTAAAATTTCTCTAAAAATAAACAAAACCAATCAGGGCACACACATTTCAATGTTTCTCAGAAATTTGTACACAGAATAACACTAGAAATAACAATATTTTTAAAACCTTTTCTTTCCAAATTCTTTCAAAGTTAATTGGATAGGCTCCCAGAGAATCGTCTTCGGCCATAACATTTCATAGGTTCTGGTTGTAAAAAAATAATGTCTGAATGTAATAAAGAGAAAATAGGAAAGTTTTGTATAGTAAATGAATATTTTATATCAAAGGGTTTCACATTTCCTATAAAGGTGAACTATAATGGGTAATGAGGCGTTATATAGGGTCAACCCTGAATATGTAATGTGTAAGGGACAACAAGAAATACAGGTGAATAATATTCCACTCAGTTACTTCTAACGGTATGTGTACCAATATTTTATTATTCACAGAGGAATGAAAGCCTCTCAAGATAGAATCCAAATTGTTAATCAAGTACTTTTTCTTTGCCTATCGAGGCTGGTTTGAAAGAGATATTACGGCCTCGGCACAAAAGGCTAAGAAAGAATATGGGTGGTTTTTAGTCATTAGAAGTATGATACTCCTCCTTACCGCTCCGCCCAGAGCGGAAGGAGACTCTTTCTTTAATCGTCTTGAATGTCCCACGGGAGGCAAATGCGTCCATAAATCCCTAAATTCTCTTGCGCTACCTAAAACCAGCAGCCTTCGTGATGCACGTCCAGGTTCACTCGCCACGTCTTTCTTGGCACCGTCCATCCTCAGGCACTCAGCGGTTGCAATGCATACAAGTCTGTAGAAGTCTGACACTCCCTTTCGCTTGGCCCAAGAGCGGGTTATTTGGTAATTTCCCACCCCCCAAAAAAAGGGTGTCCTCTCAAAAGTCATCTTTACACGTTAGTTACGATGAACCCTATAAATTACATCACATTTTCATATGATCATCACCCTAAAAATAATATCAGGTGTGTCATAATTCTGTGCGTTATAATGAAAAAGAAGCAGCACGCTTTACATGCAGTATAGTGGAAGAGATAAATACCTATATGCGGTCACAATTTATGAGGGGATAAGACACGGAAAAATTGTCATTGCGAGTGATGAGGAAGCGTAAATCGTGGGTGAAGTATCTACGATATCCATTCCTGAATTTTTATGAAGAGAAATGCTCGCAATTTGGTTTTTGGTTTACGACACTGTTTTTGGGTTTACGATACTGTTTTTGAATAATATGCGGATATACAAGGTTGAGATGGCTTTGGTTTTAGGTGGTCATATTTGGACAGATGTGATTAAAAAAAAGGGTTTTTACTATGAACATCAACCATAAAATGGAGACTACGAAAAAAATCTGTAGCTAACTTTTTATTGTGCTGCTAATTCATCAGTTTTCTCCAAAATGAATCCAATTTTATTAAATGTTTCCTTGTGTTTTTAAAGCAATGTAATAGGGATGTTTACTGACTTCAAACATATGATTCTAATTTGCCCGTCTGTTAAATTATCGAAAAATATAGGATACGTATTTTTTTGTTTCATCAAATCAATAAAAAAATACGAAGTTAAAATGCGTCGAAGAATTGAGTGCGGGTTGGTGACGTTAATAACCGCTAAAAAATGTCTTAGAATATGACGTCACGCAAGTTTTCAAAGCACTGTATCGTCTTCATTGTTTGCTTACGTAAAAAAAATAATAAATACGTGTCTAATATTTTATGGAAATCTATCTGACGGACTACTTAGATTTTTTTAGTTAACTACCCTATTAAGATGTATAAGTAAGTAAGTAAGTAAGTACTTAAGTACATCTTTATGGTTTTTGTTATACTGATGTAAAAATATAGTAGAAAGTTAAAAATAATGACTTTGACCTTTCGAGTCAACAAAATAATTATTTAGCTCTATCCAACGTTCTACCTGATCATTTCAATATATTTAATTATTCTGCTCTAAATAATCATAACGTTACCATTTTCCTATCCAGTTATTGTCCCCGAGAGGGTGGTTTAATCATTTTATGTTAAAATTATATAATAACATACTCCCATACTTTATTGCGCCCTGGGAAATTAATTTTAAGCAATATTTTAGCTATAAATGTTTTAATGTATTAATGGTGTTTTTATTGTTGTTACGTTCGCGTGCAAATTGTACTGATGAACCAATTTTTTGATTAAGTAATTTTCTTTAATATTATTTTTTTTTTTTGTAGAACACCTTCTACACTATCAAAGTGACGTTTATTAACGTTATTAAAATAAAAGCAACAAGTTGGTCAAAAATATAATCCTTAGCTTTTGAAAGCTTGATAATTTTTCTCTGATAAACTGAACCTTTTTTTTTTGGCGGTTGGACAGAGCGAAAGGGAGTGTCAGACTTCTACTGACTTAAAACCACCCATGTTCCTTCACAGCCCTTTATGTCTTGGCCGCGGTATCTTTCACAACATCCCGCAGCCCCTACGGGAACGATCAACTGAACCTTGATTAGAAATTAATATCGATCAGTAAAGCTGCTGTGGTTAACAAAACTCATAGTTAATTTATTACGCATCTAAATAACACAATATGAACGAATATTATGGCTGCGACCATTCTCTATGCTCTTTGGGCACTTCAACCTGAGGAATTTGTTCGGTAGCACAGACAATGCCGTCGATGTGGCAGAGTTCTAGTCGAAGCTAATTCAACACACATAAAAGAATCATCGACCCGACGAAAAAGAAGAATTACTTCATAATCATCATCATTTTCCTGGCCCCTTATCCTAATTTATGTGAGGTCTTATAATTATTATTACTCTTACTGCCGCACTCAGAGAACTTTAATGATTACTTAGGCCATCACTAAATAAAGGTTTTGACAGTTTTGTCTTACAAAAGTATGTCAAATGTATACTAAGTGTGGCTTAAATAATCATTAAATATCGTCCTTTTACGTTAATGGCTTCCTTTACATACCACGCGTTTTACAGTCCATTTACCGTTTCCATGGTCTTCCTCTACACTAATACCTATTCACATTCATACTCAAAACATTTCTCACGACATTTTTCTCATTCCTCTGCATCACATAACACGTCAACCGACTACCACACCACTTTTCAGTCACCGACGCCCTTTCAGACTTTAGATTTATTAACTATTTTTTTTTATTTTATCCCTAACTAGTGACCCGCCCGGCTTCGCACGGGTGCAAAAAAGATACTGAAACCTTTCTCTTGAATTACTCTATCTATTAAAAAAACCGCATCAAAATCCGTTGCGCAGTTTTAAAGATTTAAGCATACATAGGGATATAGGGACAGAGAAAGCGACTTCGTTTTATACTTTGTAGTGATAATATCAAATGAAACAGATAACATTTAGGAAATCTACAAAACTATATAAAGCACTGACTCATTTGTACCGAAAAGTATTGACACTCGAAACACCATTTGCATAGACAAATACGACAATATTATATTCAGCAACCAGCTGGCATTCAATTTCCATCTTCCCTAAAATTTGCTGTAAATCGTCAATTTTGATAGCTGCCAAAATTTGTATTCTGTTGTTTTGTCGTGGATCAAACTGAGCAAAGGCCCTCTGTCAATGTAGCATATTTGCCATTCATGGAACGTCCGTGTTTACTGACGGACCCAATTGGGTCACAGCTGTAACAATGACTTAAATGGATGGCGCATTCCACCCACAGTCTGCCCTCGCTGCTTTTTATTTTGAATCGCCATTAAATCTTTGGATGACACATTTTATTTCATACTCTTTTCCAATTTTATTTCATACTCGTATCCAGTACATTGATTTTTAATGACATAACTTAACTTTTTAGCTGTTTTATCCAACATGTTCCTGCAAAAATGTGTTTAACTCAGAAGCTTATTTTTCTTAACTATAGCAGATTTACGCCTCATTAATCGTTCTAGGTATCATTACCATATTTTGCTACTCTTGGGCGGGAAAAGTTGTTAGTTTATTTATAACCTTCTTCAATACGATCAACGCCTACTAAGCTTAAACATTATTACAAGAAAACTTAATTTGTTTACTTAAGATAATGTTCAATACACTTCCTCGAAATCTGGCACTTATTGCACTATGATAAAGTTCGACATGCAATGTATTTCGCACAAGTGTGTTTTTCATGTTTTTCCACAACAAAGGGCGAAAAATAAAATTACTACAGATGAATCTCATCATTTTGATTTGCGTCTTATTAGTTTATTTCTTCGAAAGTGTATTGATAAACGTCGTTTGATACACGTGGGAATTTGATAATACAATTTTCGACCCCATGAACACCCTCACCGTACGGCTTGGGTGTTCAATCCGCCTCGAATGCAATAACAAACTTTCCGTACTTGTATCAAAATGTACTATTTTCTACGACTTTCGCATAATTGCTCGTAAGTCACCCCAAGATTAACTTATTTCCGTAATAATGACTTATCCATATACAAGCCTGCTTAGTCATTTAAGTAAAAAGAAAAATAAAGTAGTTTATTGACTGAAACTAGTACGAAGTTCGTATGTCTTAGCTACTAAAACATTTAGACGAGGATTTCATCGCTAAGAATTGATCATACCCAATAATCTACAATTCGATGGACAAATAAATGGATGAAATTAAATCAATTAATTACTGTCGCCCATCAAGGATTAAGCAAATGATAACTGCACGACTCAACAGAAAACTTTAAATCATTTCAACGAATTCTGCTTCTATAATTACTTCCTTTGAGTCGCAAATTTAATTACGAGAAACAGTATTTCCTACAAATAATGTCTTTTTATTCACGGTTCAGTAGGTTTTCCGGACCTTCCATGTTTATTTTTTCCATCTGAATATTAAAATGCTAATACCCAAAAGGTACCTACTTTATTTTCATTGGCGTCCTACAAAATCTCGACTTGCAAAAACTTTTGCACCCGCTGTTTACCCGACTGTTAACGGCACTTGTGTCCCCAGTTATACCTTATCATTTCAACTTTGCTGTCGGACACTTTTTGTTTGCCACGAATCTTTGGTAGATTGAGCAATGGCCAAGGTAAATTGAATGGTATGCTGTACCAGTAAGAGTTCAATTTAGTTTTATTGTTTCTGTGAGTCATTCGCCAATAAAGGCTATCGGAAAATAGTCTCGAGTTTGTTATATGATGGGTTGCTTGAGGGCGTGTTTGTCTTCAGTCAATCGGTTGACGTTGTAGTTTACGTGCAATTATGAAGTAAATGATTGCGTTTCTGTTTTTCATGCAGCTGATGTTCGCCGAAATCTAAAGCTAAATTGTTTTACCTGTCAGGTGGTTAAGACAAAAAAAGATTAACAAAAAACATAATATCACGACACCAAATGGGTCAGGTAAGTTTTTGTTGGTAAATCCTCCATATTATAAACCATTCAAGAAACACTCATAAATTAGTAATTTACTCAAAAAATTATCCAAACACGGAGACAGCAAAACGCCACTAATAAAGAGACCACTTTTTATTTATTTTTTTGGTGGGTGTAAAATCATCGAATAACCCCTCCCGCTCTTGGGCAGAGCGAAAGGGAGTGTCAGACTTCTACTGACTAAAAACCACCCATGTTCCTTCTTCGCCCTCTATGTCGAGGCCGCGATAACCGGTGGACTACCCGCGGCCCATAAAGAGACCCCTGAACAGGGGTCTTAGACGAGGAAATGTTTTCAATGCATCTTTTTCAGCCCTTACAAGACGTACGTCTTTTAGGCGTACGACTTTCGAACGTAATGAAAGGCCGTGAACGTCGTTCGCACGGAAAATGGTCCCAAAATTTAGGATCTATAGAAATGTAAATACTTCAGAACTTCGAAGGTGTCATTCCATTCCGAACTTTAGCATTGAAATACGAAGGAATGCTTTAAAAAGTTCTTAAGTGCTTTCGGGAATTCTTGCTTCCGAGGAACTAAATATATTTTGTTTTTACCTGAATTTCCCACGTAATATTTTATATTCAAAAATGGTGATTTTAACAAATTGTTTTACTTATTTTCATAAAATGATCGGATCTTTTGGTTCTTCCAAAAACGGCCTAATAGAATGTTTTTTGGATTTGTCTTTTTTCGTTATCGTTCTTACCGTCAGATCTTTCTGACGTTTGCCTTCTCACAGACATCTATTCCATAGACCCAAAGTGCTCTATTAAAGGACAAAGAAACGCATGGCTGCCTCCAATTATGAGAGCAGAAATTCCTGTGGCTTGGGATTAAAGCATCGTCACGCAAGATATTATCAATAAAGCCATCACACACGTTGTCATCACAAAATTGAATTAATTTTCGCCAAAGGCCACACACTGAGCCATATTAAATTTTACGAAACAATGTGATAGTAATGAATATGCAAACAAGTTTTCTAAAGGTTTTGCTTGCCTGAAATTTCTGTTCAAATATTAATGGGTTTAGGTGCTGCTGCTTGTGTGACGGGTTTTGTGGAGTTTATTGAGGTATTGTTCTTGTATCTTTCGTTGCATACGATTTCATGCTCTTTGCCTCTTCAAGTTTCATTGGTACTTTCTTCTTCTTGACGTCTATTAAAAATAATATTGCGAGTGTTTCAACTTTCAAGCTTTGTTGCATATCTTTTAGTAGATAACAATGCAAGTGGCAGACAGATTCCTTTACAGGTTAGATATTTTCTATTTTAAATGGTTCATAGATTGTAGTCTTGGACTCATTTAGGTAATTCACTTCGTAAGTATTTTTGTTTCTAAGTTTGCTGATGTGCTTCTTGTTTGTGTCTGGACTGTCCCATAGCTCGTCCTGTCTGCATATGTCCTATGAACTCATTTCCCGTGCCTTCTCGAACCAGCCCTCACGGTACACGTCCAGATCGTATAAACTTATACTTAAGCCTTTTTCCATGAGGGTAGACAGAAACAACAGAACACCACCTGCTAAGATTCCTGCGTACCTGCTCCTTGTGCATCGTCTACATTCATACATGTGGTTTTAGACACACGCCGGTTGCGAGTACAAGACACACGCCGGTTGCGAGTACAAGACACACGCCGGTTGCGAGTACAAGACACACGCCGGTTGCGAGTACAACGCACCTGTCGTTTCTGAAGAACCTCATCAATGTATGATAGTGTATGTCTTTCTAGGGCGTCTGCTCCCGGCGTTGCTACTCACATCTGCCTTGTAAACACCTCTCGTTAATCGACTTTCACTCACCCTCTCCACATGACCAAACCATACTCTTTTCATCTCTGCTTTATCTTCAGTGAATAGGGTAGTTAACAAAAAAAATCTAATTAGTCCGTCATATAGATTACCAAAAAATATTGGACAACAAACAATGAAGACGATACAGCTTTAAAAACTCGTGTGACCTCTTACTCTAAAGACATTAGTATGATATTTTTTAGCAGTCAGTGACGTCACCAAACCCCACTCAAATCTTGTCAGTGCAGTCGCGTCGTACGCTCGAAACGGTGAACGCGTATTTCTTTTTGCTCCGTGATTAAAAATACTTTGCAACAGTAATTAGTGAAGTTTGATATCGATGAAGACATATAATCGGTGATTGTGACTATATCTTTAATTTTTCAAATTATTAAGCAAAAGTAAACAGTGCAAATCATTAAAACATCGTAAAAGCAAGTGATGAAATCTTAGTTAATTTTTTAGCACAGTAAGGTGTTTGTGTATCAAAAACTAGTAACACACCCTCATTTATTCAAAAATTGTCATCCCTGTGCTATAAGCTCAACTATTTCGGAGCGTTGAACTGTGGAGAAATAGCGTCGGCAACTAAGGCGATACCTTCTTGTACGCTAACCTAGTGTCCGCGGGTTCAAAACTACTGTGAACTAGTAGCTCTTTTTGTGTTTCTAACATTTGTTGATTTCGATTGTTTGGTGATTTTTCGAAAACTTACAGTTACAATGCTAAAGTGCGGAGCTTGCGGCAAATTCTTAGCAATAAGTGATGGCATTAAATGCATAAAATGTCCGACATTTTATCACCGGGTCTGCGTCAACATTGCTCCTACAGCAACATCTTCCTCTAAGTGGACGTGCCCTGGCTGTAAGGCAAAGGTACCACGTACAGACAACTCTCATACACCAGTCAAAGGAAATGACGACCTTAGCTCCTCTACTATCCAAGCGACTCCGGCTGTCAGCCTCACTGATGATAATGGAATAATTGATAAAATACCTGATACTGAATCAACCAGCCTAGGGGTGGAAATCCGTTGTCTCCGCAGTGATGTCAATGCCTTGCGAGATGAATTACGCCAATTTCGTGATGAGTTCTCAGGTCTGAATGATAGGATGAATAAGTGCTGTAACCGTATGAACATCCTGGAAGATCGTTTCAAAGAATTCGAAGAAAGCACCGACCAATCGAATTCCCCTCGTTTGATTCAATTGGAGGAAACAATTGGGGAACTGCAGCAGCAGCTGAATGAACGGGAGCAAGAGACATTATTGAACGATGTTCAACTGTCAGGCGTCACGGAGTCAATTGGGGAAAACCCGGCTCAGTTGATCGGCACCCTTGCACTTAAACTAGCGATTAAGCTGGATCAACAAGATGTTGTTTTTGCTAAACGTGTTGGGAACGTTCGGCGTGCTCACACCGAAGGTGAAACGCTCCGACCTCGAATAATCGTTGTCAGACTAGCAAGACGTGTGACGCGAGATGCTCTGCTGGGTGCTGCGCGCGTCCGCCGCAACCTCACGACTGCTGACATCGAAGTGCCGGGAGCGCCACACCGCATCTACCTAAACGAGCGCCTGACTAAAACTAACAGGCAATTGTTCTACAATACCCGTCAAGCTGCTAGTAACCACGAATGGAAATACACCTGGACTAAAGATGGTCGCATACTTGCACGTAAAGATGAGGGAAAGTCGGTTGTGCACATCCGTACGGAAAAGGACATCGGTCGTTTTTTTATCATACAATAGGTTTTCTCGGTACAGTAGTAATCTCTAACAAAGTTTTTTATGTGAAAGTTTTAATTAATCCACTTTTTTCTTTTTTGAGTAGTATTTTATTAATTTATTGTTGCATGTCGTTGATTGAAAAGTGTTTTTTATTTTTAACTACTTTTAGGATAAATTGTACAATAAAATATACATATTCCTGTCTGCGTCATCATCTCAGAATCCATAGTTTTTTAAGTTGTCACTATTTACCTTCAATGTACGTTGCCCACGGTGCTGTTTCATTTACATATTATTATTATGTTTTTTCTATGCCACTCAAACGAAGCACTCGTTTATACTACTCTCTGTTTATGTTCCACAACAACTATGCTTTTATGTGTCTATCAATCTTTAAATTATTTTACTTAGAATATATTTTTTGTCATATTGTATTATTCGTTAGTAAATTATATATGAAATGATAACTAAATACCTTAAAGTTGGTTTTTGGAATGCGGGTTCTTTGGGCACGAAACATGATGAATTTATAGCAGCGTTACTAAGTTTGGACGTAGATGTTATGGCTATTAATGAGACGTGGTTGCGAACCGGTGAAGAAGGGCGCGCGCCCTCTGTGCCAGGATATAGGCTGCGGCACATACCGCGGTCTTTGTCTGTCAAGAAGGGACGGGGTGGCGGGGTTGGTTTTTATTGCAAAAATGGCATAAATGTTCGAAGTCACTCGCACTCTGTCAGTACATCCCACAGCATGGTTGAGCAGATGTGGGTCACAATTAATGTTCGCGGAATCAAACTAGCAATAGGTACTGCCTACCGCCCCCCCTGGCAAGATGTTGATATTTTCTTAGACGCTGTTTCTAGTTCAGTAAACTCTCTTACGCGATGTGAGCACACGATATTGATGGGTGATTTCAATATAAACATGCTTAATAACTCAGACCCAAAGACGGACAAGTTAGTCTCATTTTTGAACTGCCTAGGTCTCAAGCAATTGGTGCAGTCTCCTACGCATTTCACGGTACACAGCAACTCTTTGATAGACGTAATTAGTTCAAATATTAAACCACGCTCTTTAACAGTTGATGTCATACCGGATCTAGGAGCGCACGCCTTGGTTTCTGGCGAATTTAGTTTCAAACGACCGAAAATTCCACTGCGTGCCATTACTTATCGACCACTTAGGGATATAGTTAGGGAATACTTTGATCAGGATCTTGAGCTGCTGAACTGGAAAGCGATAATCGAGCTGCAAGATGTTAATGCTATGGTCAATCAATTTAATTCGCACTTAATTTCACTATTGGATGTTCATGCACCTCTAAAAACCAGTGTTATTAAGGAGCGTTGTTACCCATGGATCACTGACAATATTAAATTGATGATGCGTTTAAGAACTACAGCGCATGCGGAGTATTTAATTGACAATAAAAACGATCACAAAAAACATATTACAAAGAGTTTAAGTCACTTGTTTCCGAGTCTCTTTTTTACGAAAAGTCAGCATACTACAAACACAAAATAAACAGTCAAATAAATGATTCCAAAACACTATGGAAAAACTTGAAGTCAAATCTGCTCCCATCTAAACATAAGGAATTACCTTTGCACTTTAACGATCCCAACAAAATCTGTGACCATTTTCTGAGTGTGCCAGGAACAGATACGGTTAGTGAATCAATGCTGGCATTTTTTAAATCTACTCGAAATAATGGTTCCACGTTTAGCCTGTCACCTATAACTAGCAAGGAAATCGCGAACATATTAAAAACAATTAAATCGAATGCTGAAGGCTGCGATGGCATTTCCATTAATATGTTAATTCTGACACTTCCGGTGACTTTGGATGTCGTGACGGCCCTAGTAAATACATCCATCATATCCTCATCTTTCCCTAACTTATGGAAAATTGCCCAGGTGCTTCCATTACCGAAGACCCTTAATGCAACAGACATGAAGGATCTTAGGCCTATTAGTATTCTGCCAGTACTTTCTAAAGTTTTAGAGAAAGTAGTATGCGCGCAACTGGTTGTTTTTTTAGAGACTAATAAAATTCTTCCAGATGTTCAGTCAGGGTTTCGGAAGGGCCGCAGCACGGCCACGGCTTTGTTGGATGTGACAGATAATATCTTGTCAGCTCAAGATAATGGGATGTGCACACTCTTGGTATTGCTTGATTTTTCACGGGCTTTTGATTGTATTAACGTTTCTTTATTATTGTCAAAGATGGTTTACTATGGATTTGACGAGGACACTGTGAAATGGTTTGATAGCTATCTTAGCGATCGTACGCAATTCGTTGAAATACGCCGGGCGGACGGATCAACGGTTGTTTCTAAGCTATGATCAGTAGGAAAGGGGGTTCCACAAGGCTCGATTCTTGGGCCAGTATTGTTCCTATTATACTGTGCAGATTTAATAAAAATTATAAATAAATGTAAATACCATATTTATGCCGATGACACACAAGTTTATATTTCTTTTAAGCCAGAAGACTACGAGCAAGCATTAATGGATCTTAACGCCGACCTTGAGAATATAGTACAGTGGTCTAATGCCAATTCGCTTGTGTTGAATCCTACAAAAACTAAATTTATGCTTTTTGGTACCGTAAACCAGCTTAGTAAAATTAGACCCAGCGCCGGTTGTGTGAAAATTATGGGTCAGCCTGTCGAGCGTGTCTACGAAGCACGAAATCTGGGTCTTAAAATGGACACGGAACTTCGTTTTCACAAGCACGTGACAGAGTGTATCCGTAATTGCTTTTACAGACTTAAAATTTTATACAAGGCTCGTCCGTATCTAAGCGAAGAGCTGCGTGTTTTGCTTGTGGAGTCTTTGGTTTTATCAAAGTTGAATTATGCGGACACAGTATATGGTCAACGACTGCTATCAAAAACAGAAAAAATGATCCAAAGACTTCAAAATGCCTGTGCACGCTTCTGTTTTAAAGTTCCATTTAGGGGTCATGTTACACCTTTCTTAAATGAGCACAACATCCTGAAAATGAAAGCTAGACGTAAACTGCACTTGGCGACCCTACTTTTTGGAGTTATCAAGTCTCACTCCCCTTCTTATCTATACGATAGGCTGTCATGGACTAGTAGGCACAGAATCGGTGAGGGAAGAAAATGTTCCCAACAGCTTTCCATTCCTCAGCATAAGTCAGCGGCTTTCAGGGGCAGTTTTCGTTACGCAGCTACCAAATGTTGGAACAACATCCCACCTCCCATAAAGTTTAGTAAAAGTTGCTCAACATTTAAATTTAAATTAAAGTTGTTTTTATTAAATCATCAAAATGAATTTCGGGATGTTCGAGCCGACATGTCAGCCATTTGAAACATAACATATCTTTATATGTAATTTTTATTTTTTTATTTACTTAAATTATCTATATCGCGTATACATAACATTATTTTAAATCTAATGCGATTTTGAATTGCTGTCTGGCTAATCAATTTTATACATTTTGCAAATTATACAATTTTAAGTACCTATAATTTTAAATACCTATATATATATTAAGTACCTATGTTACTAATTTTATACATTCAGTAATTTTGTGTCTTAATTTATCAATGCCCTTTACTATTGTTGGCGTTGTTTTTCTTTTACCAATTTTATACATTTTATCAAATTTATATGTTAGGCAGTTTTATACATTTTATACATTTTGTTAACTTTATACGTTATACAATTTTACCAATGTTACTAATTTTATTTAAACTTTATATAATTATTTCTAATGTATCAACTTTTGAAGGCTTTTGTCATTTATTTTTATTTTTATTATTGTTGTTGTTATCAATTATTATTGGCATTTTGTTATTTTTTATTAATGTTCTCATGCTCTTGCTGTTTATATAAGAGTCGTAACATTTGATTTTCGTAGTTTTTTTTTTTATTTTTATCTTTTGCAAAAAAAATTTAGAATTTTAGAATTTTATGTGTTTATATTTTCGAGCGTATGCACTCGTGGGCAGCAGCTGAAAATCAGCGTCAGGTGGTGCACTTTGTGTTGCCATCTGGCATTATGCTGAGCTGAGGCCCTTTTGGCAGTCTCAATCATTTTGAATTTGGTTCTGTTTATTTTTTAAGTTTTTATTGCCAAATAAACACAATTTTCTTTCTTTCTTTCTTGTACGCGTTTTACCATCGTTAGTTTTTATTGATTTGATAAAACAAAAAATACGTATCCAATATTTTTCGATAATCTAACTAATTAGAATCACATATTTTTAAGAAAACATCTCTATTCCTTGTCCAACATTGGATGACTAAATTGTTTGCTAGTACTAATTCCAGCATAAATGCAGATGCCACCCTCCCGTAAATGTGGATGGTAAGAGCATTTACCTAGTAACTAATGACCTCATTGTGCGACGACATTGTCCTAAGTTGTAACAATGGACGATTAACAATCGTTTAACCATTATTTAAGGTAGAAGTGTCCATGTTTCGGTATTATAATTATAAATTAGTGGGTCAAAAGAGATGAAAAGGAGAAGAGGTATATTTGTGTTGACCATTTTGAATTTTGTTCGCCAATATTTAAAGTTTTCTTTCGTTTGTGCACTTTTTAAGTCTAACTTAAGTCGTTTGTTGTCAATGTTATTCTGTGTACGTATTACCAACAGTAAAAGAGACATGCCAAATGATTTACCTACTTTAAATTTACTTTAACAAATCACTGCAGAATCTAAAAAAAAACATATTGAATCGTACGACAGAATCGTAGCAAGATGACCTACTTTCAATCTTTAGAAGCTTGCGCGAAACGCATATTAGCAACTGATTCAATTCAACTTTTTCTTTTTTAAACTTGCTGGAATCGTAAAAAGTCAGAACGGAATAAAACCGAAGGAAATGAAATGAGAGAACAAAATAGGAAAAAAATACTGCGTAACAGAGTAACTTGCTCGAATTTCTTTAAAACGACAGATTCAATGTTCAAGGCATTTTGTACCCAAAATAACAGTTTATTTGAGGCATAAAATAATCAAAGTTCAATAAAAGCTTATTTAATTAAATAAATTAAAAACAGTTTGTTTGAATCAGTATCAACAAAACGATGGTCAATTTATAGAAGTCATCCAAAACTGTACCTAGGTAAGTTTAAATAAGATCCATAACATGATATCACGTTACTGTCGCACAAAATGTACCACCGGGTTTGTGCATTATTCTCGTACAACTGTGAAAGATCTCCAAACAACAGAGAACAACGGCTTAACGTACTTTTAGAGACAAGGAGGAAACTCGGTTTGGAATGGTTGGGTGGTCACACAAACCACCCATCCACGGACCAATCTAAACCAGCGCGGCATAACCTGAAGATTGTCCCGATTGACAATTATTATCTTAGCCACGAGCTAGTAGACAGCTGGACGGATCATAGTAATTGAACTACTTTTTAGAGTTGCCAGCTGGTGTTTTAGCTTTCTAATCCGTAGAAACTTTTCACAATGAAAATCAAATAAACTAAACTACAAATTTTAGTCGCAATCAGAATATTTCAATAGAGGAGTATGTTTATTTAATTTGCAGATGCGACATCAAGTTAGAAACTAATTCGATTACACCCAAGACTGGATTAGGAAAGTTTTCAGTGTTTATTTACAGAGCTTAGAGTTCGGCGGGCTTAGATTTTGGGCCGTCCTTGAAATTTTGCCAATTCTCTCTAAACTCCTTAAAATTTGAGAGTCGATAAAAAGTGATTTACCTATACTGATAAGAAGAAATAAGTACCTAAAGGCAAACCGTTGGTCTAGTGCTCGCAAGTGCGACTGCTGTGCATAAGGTGGGGTTTGATTCGCGGGTCGGGCAAAGTGTTAATAGATTTCCATAAGAAATTTATCTTTTTTTTTATTACGCACGGAGTCTGAATTTGTGCCCGGTTAATGGCGATATTAAGTCGTGGGTTCGAACTCAGACAGGCGCATTACTACGTGTAATTTATTTCATCACCGCTGCTCTCAAAACGGTGAAGTGAGAAAAGAGTCATGAGGAAACCGGCATGTCCTAGAATTTAAAAAAATCGAAGACATGTGACATCTACCAACCCGCACTGGGCACGCGTGGTGGATTATAGCCCATCCCTCTCTTAGAGGGGCGGCGTGAGTCCCTGCAGAGGGAACATTATAGACTGATGGTGATGATGATGATGATAATGAATGGCGATAGGCTCACCCCCTATTTATTACATGGGACTTAAACATAACTGGTGAAATGTGGGTGTACAATGTTAGTAACACTTCTGTCTAACCCTTCAGGAATTACAGGCGTGATATTATGTTTGATTTTCCTTCTTCCTTCCTTCCCGAGAAATCCTGGTTAGAGTCAAGTGCCTGGTACCCAAAATATTATTATTCTGAGTCTGTTCCATGGCAATGCCATAGGCAGACGTCTTCTTTTTGACAATGTCCCTGGCAACTGAACGAAGAATAGAAAAACAATCTTGGCGTCATTCTTCTCATAGAGACGAGCATCATCACAATTGAGAGGCTTCGCATCTCATGGCAGCTTTGGTGATGTTGTTGCTTTTTTCCAAGAACACATTAATGAAGAATAGGAGATCGGTCTTGGCGTCATTCTTTTCATAGAGAAGATCATCACCACAATTGACAGGCATCGCACCTCATGGCAACTTTGGTGATGTTGTTGCCTTTTTCTTAGAACACGTTAATGAAGAATAGATCTGTGTTAGCGTCATTCTTCCCATAGAGAAGAGCATCACCAAAATTGACAGGCATCGCACCTCATGGCAACTTTGGTGATGTTGTTGCCTTTTTCTTAGAACACGTTTATGAAGAATAGATCTGTGTTAGCGTCATTCTTCTCACAGAGAAGAGCATCACCACATTTGACAGGCATCGCACCTCATGGCAACTTTGGTGATATTTTTGCCTCTTTCGTAGAAAACGTTAATGAAGAATAGGAATCTGTCTTGACGTCATTCTTCTCAGAGAAAGCATCACCACAACTGAGAGTGATAATGTCAGATGAGCCGCGGGGGTTCTCTTGCTGCCTTCTTTTAAAATTGGGTAATTATCGGCTTGGCATCAAAACCCAGATACTGCACTGCTTTACGCATGTTTTTTTTATGGAGTTCCAAGACGCTTCACATTTTTTTTCGGTGTAATATAACTCGATTTGACGGTTGGAATTCGCTATCACTTGTAGGCCTTTGACAATCGTTACCATTAGTCAGAACTTCAGAAAACGAAAAGCAGTTACTGCGTTAGGAAGATCAGATAGGCAGTCGCTCCACGTAAAATACTGGTATTCAGACGCATTCAGGCAGACTGGGAGCCGAACTCAACAAAAAAGCTGAGCAGATGATAACTCGATAGGACAACAATTGAAAATAGTAATTAAAAGCTTGTATTCTTTTAAGGCTGCTTTTGTGATCCCCGTTTTATTCTCAGTAATGGCCTAACATGAAAAACTCAACTTGAAACTATAATAAATTAAACACATTCGAGACCGGGTATGTAAATGCTAACTGCTACATTCAGTTAGCATATATTTGTGATAGTACATGGAAATAAATGCGTTATAAACCGAATATTATGAGACATTCCTGTATGACGATTGAATAAATATTAACGAATCATCTACACGAATATTATAAAGAGGAAAGATTTATATATTTTGTGTGTGTTTATGTATGTTTGTAATGAATAAACTCAAAAACGAATGCGCCGATTTCTAAAATTCTCTCAAAGCTACATTCACCCTGAGTAGTATATAGGCTTTTATCCCTGTATTCCCACGGGGACGGGAACTACGCGGGTGAAACCGCATGACGTCCGCTAGTTTAAAGTATAAACGTTTTACACTGACGTATGACAATTAGATAATTTTCGGATTTCTTTATCCTGCTGAACTGGGAAAGTTTTTCTTGATGTTCAAAATGTGTCGCTCAACTTCCAGTTCATCAATTTTTCCTTTTATCATTTAAACTAGGATTTATTTCCAATCTATATCAAACAAGATTTAACAGATTGTTCATCACATCTGAGGTCAGATAATAGTCAGTAATGAAAAAGTGTTTCGTATTACACTGTAACTGGGATGAAGACCTCCTATTCCCAGTTAATAACAATCGAAAACTTGATTTAAGGCGACAAACAGTCGGTTACTCAGGAATTCTCAAGATTAAGATGTGAGCACAGCTACAGCTTGTTCAAAGAAAAAAGCAATTTATCAATCGGGATTTGAACGTGACGGGAACCGTTTTATTTCACACGCTAAGAGGGGGAAGTGTTCGATTTCCACTGACAATACAAAAGTGTTCACAATTATATTGCAAATTAGTCTTTGTGTGGGCGTTCGAGGAACGAGGTTCTGTTTTGTATGTTCACGAATGTTTTGTTTTTGTTTATTCCCAGTTTTTTATTGTTTTCAGTCTAATATGATTCCTGCCTATAATAGGGTAGTTAACAAAAAAATCTAATTAGTCCGTCGGGTAGATTTCCAAAAAATATATTCGACACGTATTTTTCCTTTTTTCACGTAAACAAACAATGATGACGATACAGTGCTTTGAAAACTCGTGTGACGTCATTTTCTATGACATTGGTATGACATTTTTTACCGGTGAGTGTTGTCACAAACCCCCACTATTTATCTTCGTCAATTTTTCTTTTTTTGTTAAAACAAAAATTACGTATCCAATATTTTTCGATAATCTAACAGACGGACTAATTAGAATCACATTTTTTTTAGTCAGTAAACATCCCTATTGAGTAATTCAAATTAATCGAATTAACCCTCTCAAAGAGAGAGGAGGTTTGAGTCCCAGCAGTGGGGAACATTAATAGGCTATTGATGATGATGAATTAAATCTGTAATCAGTTAAGATAGGCGATAATTATGCTTTTTGTTGTATTGTGCTTATATTTTTCATGCACCTTTCGGGTTTCTTTAATTTCTTCAGTATCTCCGATCTTGTTGACTCTGGTTTTTTTTTAATCTAATACGCAAATTTTGGTAATTGTGGAAGTTTTATTTTATTTTATGGAATAAACGTATTAAAATAACTATTGTACACACAACAAAGGCAATAACCGATGGTATTGTTAAACTAATAAAATTAAATTAAATCGTATTTTTTTAAGTCAGTTAATGTTATTGTAAGCCTATAATATTATCCCACTGTAGGGCAAACGCCCCTTCCCTCCTTCCACTTTATACTAATATTTATACCAATATTAATTGGAAAAGTTTAATCAAAATAGGTATGTTCCAAATAAAATATGTTTGCAAAATTAAATATATATTATGTAACTAAGTGTGTACTCATTGAACTGCATTAGCAACTTATTTGTTTTTAGCTAGCGATATTTAAAATCATCCATATTTATAATGATTTCGCCGCTTTTTGCCCCAGTCATTCTAGAGTGTTTGATTTATACGTCACGTTTCCGTGTAGTTTCAACAATAACAGTGGCAATATATTGTTAAATTTCTTCCATTGTCATCAGTCACATTTCGTACCTTAAAGCTGAATTTGTCGTGTTCAGAAATTGACAAAGTTGTTAGGCAATATTAAATAAGAGAACGTGTATTATTAAAAAGCTTCCGTGAAAATAAGGGAGAGAGGAGGCCTGTGTCCCAGCAGTAGGAACATTAATAGGCTGTTGATGATGATGATGATGAATATTTTCTTTATATCGCTTTTAAATGCAATTCTTGTATTTACGATTTTCTTTTCTCTACAGTACTTTTTATAAGAGACTTTAGCTATTAACCAGCTGTTCACACGGCACTGTCCTGTCCGATATATTGCGGTACCCGTAAACATTCCACTGTCTACAAGGAAATAACGTGTGGTTCCAACATTCTACTTACTGAAAAAATTGGGCAGGTCGGCAACATTACGTATATTATTATATACTGCTAAAAAACTAGTCGTTTCTCCAGAAAGCTAGTAAAACTACACAATTAATTAATTTTATACAGACAATGATTTACTTAGTAAAGTTAAATTAAAGGTTCGACACTGGCAAATAATTTAGCATTTGCAAAACTACTCGTAATAAAAAATACTTGTTAAGCTTCAGTAAGATTTAATATATTCCTGTTGATACTAACTATATATATGAAAACACAATATGTCCACTTGCCAATATGGACTGTTACAGCCTAAGTTAATATCAGTTACAATCTGTTTGTCTTGATCGACTAAAATCAATGCTGCAAGACAATAGATCAAACTGTCCAATGCGTGCTACATTGTGCCTATTGTCTGTATTGTAATGGAGGTTATCAACTACACATCTTGTTTAATTTGCAGATAGTAAGCATATATCCTCATTAGCATACCTGTCAGTCCATAGAGAAGACAGAAGACATTGTCGAACTAACTGTGCTCAGCAATATTCGGCCGCGTGAAATTATTCTCGACAAAAGCCTCTCTCCATTCCATCCAGCGGTGTCGGTTCTGCGCAACTTCTTTCCAATTCTCAAGGAAGACATCCAGTAAAAAGATTTGTGAAGCGTAAAAAAAAGAGCAGTGGTGAAGTTGTGAAAGTGAGGTCCAAGTGATTTATTATTTCTGCCGCGGGTCATTCACACACGGATCAAAAATTGTATGCGCTACAGATAGCTGTTCCGGATCTGGTTATATGGGTACGTGAGTAAATGTTTTTGTAGGTGCCCACGGTACAAAATTTCTGGGACGAATAAACATATAAATTCTCAAGTGTTGTTCAAAATACTGAATGGATCCATGTCCAATGGTTTTTATTAGATTCATTAACCGTCATACAATTTTTCCAAAAACGATAAAACTAAGGATATTATTAAAAATCTACCTAAATAATTCAGCTTCTAACAAAACAATAAACAAGCAGCCTCACATTATTATTACCTTCTTCCATCATATTTCCATAACTGCATAAAGTACATAAAATATGACACATGAATATTGTAATGTTTCTGATTAAATTTTATGTCTTTGTTCTACGATTTGGAAGAGTTAGGAAGTTAAACATATCTCAAATTTATTTTTAAAATTTTGAAGCATCTGGTCCAGATATTCTTTTTCTTTCTTTGATGCTTCGCATATCGCAGGTAAAGAATACGAAATGTTTTACAACAAATTTAAATAAAAAGAATTTGTTTAAACACTTCAATGCATAATATCAAAGTAAGTGAAGCGCCTGTTTCATTTACGCAAATAAATTTTTGGGCAATGCCTTATGGGCAGGTATATTTTCTACATGAATTTTCCGGGGTTTTGACACGTTTGATCAAAGCACGTGTAAATTTTTTCCAAGTCTTCAGACAGATAGATTATCCTAATACTTGGTTAAAAAACACACATAACTGCACATAAAGACACACACGACATTATGAGACATAAGAATAATTTTTAATTTTGCCCCTTATTTATTTACAAAGACTGTCCATTTTTAAATATTCCTTAAAAAGTTACGCAACTCCGGCTCCCAAGATGCAGGCGCAGTCTCGTTTGGGACCTCCGTTTCCTGTTTAAAAATATAACTTGTGACGTTATCCATAGCGTTAAATTTAGAAAAAGGTAAAAATAAAAGACTGGCTGAACAAAACTTGCATCGAAGGAGATTCAGCTTTCACTATTCTAGCGTAAATTGCTTTTAGATCGCAACGAACATTGAAATGTCACCCACGTATCTAGTGCAGAAAAGTCTCTCTTGATGAATTCTATTTTCGTCCTGAAACCACTGAAACGCAAAGCTTCCCCGTGAAGATCGAAACAGAACACAATATCTACGAACGCAATCCCAGTAAAGGGATAAACTTTGAAAAGTAAGCAGTCACTCTGTTGGGCCGCTTCCACCAACTTTATATGTTCAATATAGCTGAGGCAAAATGTTTTACTCTAAATATGTATATGAGAAATAATATGCGGAGGTTATTGCAGGATTTGTGGGAGCGGTGTGTTTATAGGCGAACCTTATATTTAGGATGATATTTTAATAACAGATGGGTAGCTCGATCGATAAACGACGTTGTTCTTTGCTCATGTTGAACATTATTGTATTCACAGCGAGAGGAGTAGCTTAATAATAACTGCCGTGTATTGATCTTTTGTTTAAATCGTGATTGCTTAGGTTGGTCCGTGAAAGGATGACCACTCAGTATATACCGAGCAGTTGGTCCAGCAGGGCTATTGCGTTTCTTTTAAATGACAGTGGCTATCATATTGTCCATGGATTAACTGTCAAATTGGTTATGGTTTAGTACAAAATGGAACCATTAGACAGTTAATTGATGGACACTCTATGATAGCCACTGTCATTTAAAAGATATGCAGTAGCCCTGCTGGAAACTAAATATAGATCATTGGCAGTCGTGACTGATACTAGTAAAAAAAATCTAATTAGTCCGTCTTAAAGATTATCAAAAAGATATTGGACACGTATTTTTTCTTTTCTTTTTTCACGTAAACAAACAATGAAGATAATACAGTGCTTTGAAACTCATGTGACGTCATACTCTAAGACATTAGTATGTCATTTTTTTGCGGTCAGCGACGTCACCAACCCCCACTCAAATCTTTGACGCGTTTTATCTCTGTCAATTTTATTGATTTGATATAACAAAAAATAGGTATCCAATATTTTTCGATAATCTAACAGACGTACTAATTAGAATCACATTTTTTAAAGTCAGTAAATATCCCTATAACCTAGTAATAATTAGGTGGTGGAGGTCAGATAGATACTCGCTGCATCCAGTTAGACTGGAAGCCGACCACATCATAGAGCATAAGTTGACCAGTGAAGTTGAAGAAGACCAGTGTTCGGATTTAAAAAAAATATTCGACACGCTAAATCATCTTGTCATAAATGTGTACAAGTCAGTATCTGGATTCTAGAAGGATCTTGTTAAGTTTGCATTGACATATTCTGTGCACATGTGAACCTCGATCGAGGACTGTTTTGTTCGTTTTTCGTCACTAGGTTGTTTATATGCACTTGAGCTAAGCTTAGCATACCGTATGAGGTCGATTGTAGAATCAACAAATTCATCACGTCCGCCGTTTTTAGGGTATAAAATGACCACTTTAGCAGATCATAATTATGACTTGCTTTAAAATTTGTAAAATGGTTCACGAATTTTATTATTTATTTTCTTATTATGATCTGCTTCTTCTCCTTCTTCTTATCGTGTGGGCAGTAAGTTCTAACGACCCTGCACCCTAGTGTGTCAGTTTATAAACCGCCCCAAGGGCCTCTGACATGTTTTGACGACCGCCATTTGGCGGCCGGGACTTCAGCCTTAAACGTGCCTTCCGAAGCACGGAATCATCTTTTATGTGGAAATGCAGGAGGTCTTATCTCCATATAAACGCTCTCGCCTGTTTTCTTTCTTGTTAATGACTATAAAGCTATGATTTTTTATAGAATAATAAATATTAACTACTTGTACGCCCTATGTTTTCCTTTTTGATGATACATTATTTTTCTAAGCACTAGAAACCCTTAAAAAAACGCTTAAAATTGCTTATTTAGATCGTTGTCAACAGAGGCTTAGTGTACAAATTTAACAACTGTTAACGAAAAAAGAAAAACATAAGGGCATAGAATACATCCTTCTTATTCAGTGTCTAAAATATCTTTTAAATTAGAACAAAATTGGAGGGGGAAATAGGCGAGAGCCAAACCTAAAAATATTATTTTAACTCTAGCTCGCCTCGCTCTCGCAGAGCGACAGCGATAGTTTCTTCAAATACCTAAATTTCAAAAGCCTCTTCCCGTGGGAATCGAACCACGACCACTGGGTCACAAGGCAAACGCCTAAATATGGCTAAAGTGGCAAATTTAGACCCCCTGTTCTTTGACATTTCTTAGTGACTCTAACCGTATTTTCGTCTTTAATAGAGCCTTATTCCTGAAACATCTTTACACCATAATTTTCTTTTACATGCGACATTTTCCTTTTAATAATTATGAGGTTAAGGTTTGTGATTACATTATCATCGCACTTTGTGAGTACATCGTTTAAAAAAGCATCTAATATATACCTACACCTTTCTGTGCCAACAAAATTAATCTTCTTACAATTATGCGGCACCCCGTAAACATTACACGGCGATGAGAAACTGATTTAACGAGAACCCAAAAGGCAGGAATGACAACCTACTACGTATAATCATTAATTAAACATTTTATATTATTTACATTGTCCGTTATGTACTGTTTTAATTAAGTTTACCCTCTTAAATAATGGCCTTTAAGGGACATAATTACCGAATAAATTATTGAATGCCCTTGCTTAAGTCTTTGTTATGATACTTTGTAGATGTTCTCCTTTATAAATTGGGATATTAAAGAAGTCCTTAATATTTTTTAAACTAGGGTCTTAGATAATAATTAATTAATAATCTACCTATATTAAGCAAAATGCTGGAGGCACAGAATACATAATAGTACACGTACAGAAGGGGTCGTGGGGCTTTTGGGACCGGGACAAAGTCCAGGATTCCCCTTAAATAATAATAATTATGTTCTAATGGTATTTCGGGACCACAAATAAAATAAACAAACTTATCCCTTTAAAAAGTACGGTCAACCAAAAAAAAATAAGTTATACTAATACATAGAACTAATTTTATTAAATGATAACATATATGTATTTCTTTTATTTCAAAAACAGTAGACTCACTTTAAATGGAACATAAAAAAACTGAAATATTAACAAATTTTCATACAAAAGTGTGATTAAAAATTTGCTGGAGTTAATGTAATTATGTGTTATGAAGTACTAGGGTATCATAAGTTAATAGGAGAATAATAATTTATTTTGGGCAGTCACCAAATACACGAGTTAACACGAGTATTGTAATGTATTATGAACAAATATAAATTTTAAAATGATGTGATTGCCGCTTTAAGGGATCAACAGTAGGCTCCATATTACACAATATGGATATTACTTTTTATATGGACCTGTATGATACATCACGTATAAAATTATGGTTGTTCTTCTAGTTTGTCTCATCTTTTATAAAATATTGTTTTTCTTTATTTTTCTTTTAATTTAGTTTTCTTTGAGGTAGCCCTGCTACAGTTTACGTTTGCTAACAGTTTGTTTTTTTATTATATAAGTAACATAGTAATCTGTGGAAAATGTTGTGGGTAGTATATTTGTTAATTTTAATTTTAAGAAGTTTTAAGTTTGTGTATACTTATTATACTACTGTTTGTTTTCCCAAATTAAATAAATAAATAAATAAATTATGTAGTACTAGGGTATCATAAGCTAATAGGACATTAATCTTTTCTTTCGGGCTGTCACCTAATGCAGGAGTTAACAGTAGTAATAAAAAGTGTAATGTAGTACTAGGCTAATAAGTTAATATAATTTATTTCAGGCGGGGTCACCCTGCAGCTAATTTTCAACTGAATCATGACACCCTTTTTTTTTTTTTTTTTTTTTTTTTTTTGGTGGGTGTAAAATCATCGAATAACCCCTCCCGCTCTTGGGCAGAGCGAAAGGGAGTGTCAGACTTCTACTGACTAAAAACCACCCATGTTCCTTCTTCGCCCTCTATGTCGAGGCCGCGATAACCGTTGGACTACCCGCGGCCCCGACAGGCGTCGGCCCTTTCGGGCCCCTCCCATGTTGCTGACATCTCTTTGAGGCGCGCGTGGAACACGAACGCGCCGTCGACACGGCCTGTTTTCGTCGTGAGACGGACGGACGGCGAGTTAGCCCATCACTCACCGTCCACAGGCCCGCGTCTACGGTGGCCGGAGGTCATCGCGGGACCCCCGACGCCCGAAGCGCCTCCCGCGGCGGCTGGGACGAGAGGTTCTCTCCCTCTCGCGTTCCGCCACCTCCTTCGCCAGCATCACTGCTTCGCAGAAGGAGGCGACGGCGTCCCATTCCTCCTCGCCCCGGACCATGGCTTGCACCAGGGCCGGGCGCGAGAGGTCGCCGCCGCCGATCGCCGCCACGAGAACACGGCGGGGCTCCGCCCAAGCGGGGCACACCTCCACTGTGTGCTCCACCGTGTCCTCCGGCCGATCCTCGCAATGGTGGCATCCGGGCGTTTCCTCCCGCCTGATTCGGTGCAGGTACCTCCCGAAACAACCGTGTCCGGTGAGGACCTGCGTCAGACGGAAGGTGAGGGCGCCGTGGCGCCTCTCAAGCCACTCCTCAAAGAGGGGACTTACCGCCACTATCGTGGCGTGCCCTGCACGGGGTTGCGACAGTCGCTGTCTCCATGCCGCCATGAGATCGCACCGGAGGTCTGTCCGCCGCGCAGCAATTTGCCGCGGCAGCGGAGTGACCCCCCGGCGCAGCGCCTCCGCGCGCCATTGATGCAGGCGCGCGAGGACTATCGCCTCCAGATCCCACGGCGGCAATCCGGCAAGGAGGTTCGCCGCTTCGCGGGAGATCGTGCGGTACCCCCGTACCGTCCTCACGGCCATGACCTTTTGGGGCACGTTCAGGTAGTGGGCGGCCCGCTTCCTCAAAGCAGGCGCCCACACCGGCGCCCCGTAAAGGGCCATGGACCGCACGATCCCCGCGTAGAGCCTCCGGCAGGAGGCGTTTGGCCCCCCCAGATTGGGCAAGAGCCACCTAAAGGCAGCCCCGGCCCGCTCCAGTCTGGGAGCCAAACGTCGGAAGTGCTCCACGAAGTTCCACCGGCTGTCGAGGACGAGTCCTAGGTACTTCAAAGTACACTCGACGCCGATGGGAACCCCTCCCACCATTAACTGGGATCCCGACGGCAGCGCATTCCCACGTCCATGGAAGCCCATGGCCTCCGACTTGTGAAGCGCCACCTCGAGACCCAGCTGCCGGATCCTCTCTACGACTATCGCAACCCCGCGTGTCAAACTGTCGGCCGCCGCCTCGTACGACCCACCCTGAGCTAGCACCAGCGTATCGTCCGCGTAGCAGACTACGCTGACGCCGCTAGGGAGGTCGGCGCGCAGCACCCAGTCGTAACCGATGTTCCACAAGGGCGGCCCCAGGACCGATCCCTGTGGAACACCGCACGACATCTCTCGCCGGTTCCACTGTCCGTCCTGACCAGGGTAGATGACAGCCCTGTCGGTCAAATAGTCCCCGACCACACGACGAAGGTAGGTCGGCACCCGGTGATACCGGAGTGCCTCCCTAATGCAGCTCCAGGGCATAGTGTTGAAGGCGTTGGCGATGTCGAGAGACACCGCCAAGACCACACCGCCCCGAGAGACCGCAGCCCCCGTCGTGAGGGCTCTCACGCGCATGATGGCGTCCACCGTCGAGCGCCTCTTGCGGAAACCAAACTGGTGTTCCGCAAGATCCGGACCCATTCCCTCCAGGTGCTCGGCGAGGCGGTTTGCAATTACTCTTTCAAAGAGCTTGCCCACCTCGTCGAGCAGCACAATGGGCCGGTATGCGGACGGCGAGTCCGCCGGGCGCCCCGGCTTCTGGATGAGGACCAGCTTCCCCGTCTTCCAACGAAGCGGGAACTGGCCTCTCTCCATGCATGCGCTAAAGAACCCCTCCAGTCGGGGCCCAAGAGCCTCTGAGGCCAGGACCCAGGCTTTGCCAGGCAAGCCATCGGGTCCCGGGGCGGTATTTTTGGCACTCAGCCTACGTACCGCCGCTCTCAGGTCTACCCCAGTCACCTCCGGAATGTCGTCATCGGTTCCTGAATAGTCCGCTTCCGGCATCGCGGATGGCGGAGCCATTGGCGGGGGAGGATGCTCCCCTCGCGAAGGGAACAGAGCGCTCACCACGTCCTCCACGAGCTCAGGCCGGAGACTCTGCGTCAGCGGGGGGGCCCGGGTGCGGAGTTGATTCCGCACCGTCTTGTAAGGGCGCCCCCACGGATCTCTGTTCAGAGTCTCCAGCATCTCCTCGCGGGCCTCATTTTTGGCCCGCTTACAAGCCTCGCGGAGGGTGGCTTTCGCCGCCCTGTACCCCTCATACAGCTCCGCCTCAATGGCTTCCGCATTCGGAGGCCGAATGCGGCGCCTGCGATGCCTGGTGTACAGGTGCCGCGCCGCCATACACTGTTTACGCAGGTACGACAGCTCTTGCGACCACCAGTACACCTGACGCCGGGCGCTTCCTGGCCGGACTCGGGGCATTGCCATGTCACATATCTCGGACATGGCCTCCTGGAACCAACCCGCCTCGGTGTTTACGTCGGCGGGCCTGACCGGTGATTGCACCCAGGCCCGCACGATCGAGGCTTCCAGGAGGAGCTCCCTGTCCAGCTGCCTCAGCGCCCAACGCGGACCACTCGGGGTCTGTGGGACCGGCGCACTCGGGGACTGGGCAGAGACCTCAAACCGGATATACCGGTGGTCGGAATGGGTCTCCACCCTCTCCATGACGCGCCAGTCAACGACACGCCGCGACAGAGCGGAGCTGGCGAACGAGATGTCCACCACCGACTCGCCCCGCATCCGCACGCACGTGGGTACAGAACCCCGGTTCAGGATGTCCAGGCCTGTTTCCAGAGCCCAGCACTCGACCATCCCACCCCGCACATCCGTGTAACGGGAACCCCAAGCCAAGCTCTTGGCGTTGAAGTCCCCGAGCACTAATACGGGGAGGGAATAGCCTCCGATGACGACACTTAACTCCCTGAGGGAGTTTTGGAACTCGGCGAGAGTTCGGCTCGGAGAGAAGTAGACTCCCGCGACTACGATGTCTCCGAACCGTGCTGCTACGCACCCCTGACCCTTTTTGACCATCTCAAGGGTCGGGGTGCCGGCGGCGGCCGACGCAATAATGGCCACTGAGCCACTAAGGTCCTCCACCCAGTCTGGCCTGGGCGGGACAAAATAGGGCTCAGCGACCACGGCGATGTTTATCGACCACTGCGCCATACTCTGGAGCAACAGATCCTGAGCGCAGGCGCAGTGGTTGATCTTCGCCTGGAGGAGGCTTAATGGGGCCATTAATGACAGTCCATTTCAGCCCCCTCCGGGACCTCCTGTGGCACCACCGCAGCGGGAGTTGCGGTGGCGTCTTTGGCAGCAGCGGCGGCGGCGGCGGCGGCTGCGGCTTTGACGACGGTGGGGTTGGCGGTTGCGGAGGGCCCCTTCCCCTTGGCCTTGGCGGGTGGAGCGCAGGCCTTGCTCCCTGCCCGGTGCTCGGCCGGCTTCCCAGCCGCCGCACATGCATCGCAGTGCGGCGTGGCCAGGCAAGCCGCGGCCTTGTGACCGGGCTGACCGCAGCGGAAGCATAATTCGCTGCGGTCCACCTCCGAGGTGCAACGGCACCCTACATGGTGCCCCACATGGCATCTGTAGCACCTCAGAGGTCTGGGCTCAAGCAGCTTGACCTGCACCCTCGACCAGCCAACCTTTAGGGTGTGGCCCTCCGCAATTTTCTTCGCCGCCGTCACAGGGCAGCTAACCGTTACAGTCAGCATACCCTCGCGGTCCGGTCGTAGGGTGCTCGCCTTGACCTGCTCGGCGGAGCACCCCCCGGCCGCGGTGACGGCAGCCAACACCTCCTCCTCGGAGACCGAGTCGTCAAGGCCCAGGATGCGCAGAGTTGCGCACCTGATGGGCCTCGACACTCGGACCTCGTCCGCATTTAGGGACGCCCTGAGCTTCTCTGCCAGAGCGTCCGCGGACGAGGCGCTCGATTCCCCGGGAACCTCCATCATTCGAGCCCCTGTCGCGGTGACTCGAACACGGAGGCCCCCGGTGATCCCGAGCTCCTCGAGGTTCACCGTCGCCCTCAGTTTGGCGAGAACGTCGCGGTACAGCATGCCCTTACTAGCCGCGTCCGGCTGTAGCGTAATGACTACAGCCGCGGTTTTCGGGGCACGCAGCTTCGCCGCGGCGCTCCGCTTTTTACGCCGGCGCTTTCGTTCGGCCCGCCTGGCCTTTTGGGCCGCCTTACGCTCCTTTTGCTTCGCCCCGGCCACTTGCCAACCGTCCTCGGCCTCGGGAGGCTTTGGGGGCGAAGGGAGAGTGGGTGGCGGGTCCGCTTTTGGCACCGGCTCCTTTGCCGCTGCCGCCTTGCCCTTCTTTTGGGCAGGCGCCTTGCCCTTTTTCTGGGCAGGCGTCTTGCCCTTCGGATGGGGGGGTTCCGCCTTACTCTTCTGTGGGGCCGCAGTCTTATTAGCCGGCGCCGGCGCTGGTTTCGCTGGAGCCGGCTTCCCAGAGGGCTTTGCAGCCCTGCCACTAGGCTGGCCAGACGGCCCCGCCTTGGGGACGCCGGCCGCAGCATCCGCAAAAGTCTTCGCCCCCAATGAGGGGCGCAGGACAATGCCCTCCATGACGGAGAGCCGTCTGCGGAGATCAGCCAGCTCCCGCCGATTCGGGTTCATGTCCCGTTCCTCGGCAGCTGGGGGCCGGCTTTGTCCGCACCCACGCCCCTCCTGAAGGACCTCCTTGGGGCCGGCTTCTCGGAGCCCTACCAACTCCGCTCGGAGCCTCCCATTTTCCTCCCGGAGACCCTTCATCGCAGCCGCCGAACGGGCGACCTCCGCCCGTAATGCGGCCATTTCATCTGACGGCGGAGGCCCACGGTGCAGCGCCTCCGCAGCCGAAAGAATGGAGGCTGAGGCCGCGATAATGGCCTTGCTTTTGGACTCAAAAGTCCTCTTCAAGGCCACATCGCGTATCGCAGCCCTCATTGTCACTTCAAACCCGGCCATGCACTCCTGATTTGAGCGGCCACCGGTCACCGCCTCCGGCTCACAGTCGGAAGACTCCGAGGAGAGAATCCTCCGATTAAGGTGAACCCCCTCCCCGGCGCCCTCCGCGGCTCGCCGGCCGGCCGCCTTAGAAGCGAGCCGTCTCCCCCTTCCGCCTTTCCCCCGCCCACTCTTGGGGACCTTCCGGGCCGAGGTCAGGTCTCCGTTGGACGAAGACTCCTCCTGGCTCGGTCTGGGCCGCTTGCGGAAACGCTCCGCGTTCCCCGCAGCAGCCTCCGAGCCTTCGCACCCAGAGCCTTCGCGCCCAGAGCCTTCGCGCCCAGAGCTCACCGAGCTGCCAGACACGGAGTCAGACTCCGACCCCGCATCTATCCGCCGCTCAGGCGAGCTCTTCCGCCAAAATTTGGCGGGACCCTTTGCGCCGCGCTTTCCTGACACCTTGTCAGGCCCTCTCGTTTCACCGGTCACAGGACCTCCTGACCGGGAGCCGTCTCGGCTCTTGCTGCCACTGGCAGATGGTGTGTGACTGTCGTTGCCCCCCCCAGAATACGAGGGGCTTGACGGTCCGCTAGGGACCGTGGCGGATTCTCCAGCTGCTAAGCAGCTGGTACCGCCCTGGGGTAATTCTATTTCGATAGTCTTACTTTCCATGGTAATAATGTTCCTTTTAGAGGGTGCGGTCCCTATCTCCACCTACTTCTACCTCCCTCCGCCTACTTGCTGCCCTCACAGTCACGTCTGATGAGCAGACGCGAACCAGAGAGCAGCAAGTAGGGTCTCTTCCTCCGACAAGCACACCGCCCGAGAAACCGAACACTGCTCACGTCTCCGGGCGGTGCGCCCCTCGCGTGTCCCTCTTTGTCTGGTCTCTCACACTTGGACCTTTCCGGCATGAGTATATCTACCGGCAGAGCTCCAAGGATCACTGAGACACACAAGCCCCACCACGACGGCAACGTGGGGACACTCCGGTGGGGAATCATGACACCCTGGTACAAAGTTCAAGATGTAGTACTTATAAATAAAATTTGTTCTTGAAGAAAACAAATAAAAATTGTTCTTAAATATGAACTTTGTACTATAAACATGATTGATTGTTTTAACATTAAGAAAATCTTATAATAAATAAACAACAACATAAGTAAAACAATAAAAATTCATGTAATTATTGATCATAAAATTATATCACTATTTTGCTATGTGGTCCCGATGTACTACTCCAAATTAATTAAAATATTACAGATGGCTTTTGGGACCACGGTCCCGGTCCCGAAAGCCCCACGACCCGGTACTTGATACTCATTATATGCCTGGGTTTTTCTGTAACGACTGTCAAAGATATTATACTAAATGACAACCGGGACTAACCGCTTAACGTGCTTTCCAAGACATTGAAGAAACTCGGTATGTAATGGGTTGTCACCCACCCACGGACCAACCTAGGCAAGCACGGTTTAACCTAAAGATCAAGAGCTACGAGCTCTTCAATCTCTGCTAGTCTGCTTCTCAAAAGTATGAAAAAAATCCTACTCTTAGCTATTACAATAAATGTAAAGACATAGCGTAAAAAAAATCCTTTTAACAGTAGGTAAATCTTTTAGTTTGAGTCTCAGCAACTAATTGCCCCATAAATTCTTATTCAATATAACTCTGATAATCCAATTAAACCTTTTAGAGTAATTAATGAGTGCTAGGCTATTTCAATTAAAAAGTTAATTACGCGCGACCAATAATTTTGCAATTCAAGTGTGAAAAACGCGGCTGCTCTTGTGAAAATTGAAAATGTTTTAATTAGTTAAAAGATTGTTTTTATTTTCTTGCTACTATTATTTTTTTAGCGGTTCGTCTTTAGATTTGCGGTAGTAGTGTTTTTAAACAGACTAAACAAGCTTTTTTTTGGTGAAAGTCGGAATCAACAGTGGGGACCACCAGAAGAGCACCGAGACAATGAAACAAATGGCCTTATGATTAATTTATTGATCTGCAGGTTGTTGAAAAGGCGATTCCGCGGCCCCTGACACAAAGGGCTAAGAAGGAACATGGGTGGTTTTTAGTCAGTAGAAGTCTGACACTCCCTTCCGCTACAATGATTTCCCACTCTACAAAAAACTGAGCCTCAGCATCTCGTTCGAACATCCCGCAGCCCCGGCAGACGTCTCGGCCCCTGCGGGCCCTGTTGCTGGTATTTTTTTGAGCCGCGAGTGGAACAAGTACGCGCTGTCCACACGGCTTGTCATCATAAGATTGACGGACGGTGAGCTAGCCGATTATTTACCATCCACAAGTCTGGGCCTGTTCTTCGAGACCCAGCTACATAAAACAGAAACAATCATAGCTAATATTTAATTTACAAGGATTCATATAATTGTATTGCATATTATACACGCTTATTTTCCGTACGCTTTGGGCGTGTGGAGTTGCCGACACCAGCCCGATACAAAACAAATGTTTAATATAGCATGTTATTATAGTACAGAATGAATAAAACTACACAATGTCAAAAGCAGAAACACACAACATTACATTTGAGTGAACCTCTGTTTGTTGGTAGCCAGCAACAATTGACTCCTTGATTGTAATAACAAGTAACAACAATGCACTATGCAACTGTAATATGGCTTTCAAATTACAGTTGCATCGTGGCCCAAACTGTATTCTAACACGCAATACATTTGCAACAGACAGAGAAACTGCTGGTTCAAGTAAACTAAGAGAAAGGCTTTGTCAGGTCTCCTATCATTGTTGTGTGTATTGCCTAGTAAGTATATTGTTACTTGTCTTTTGATTGCTTGTCTTAACTATGACCCAACGTTGGACTATAAGATTTGAAATTCAGACTATGCTTTAAGTTTTTTATCCTTGTTTCGATTGACTTCCTTTAAACATTTTATGAGAAAGTAAAACACAATTTTTTATTTCAATTTTCTATCCTGTTTTATTTGACAGTAATTTGTTTTGTATTTTCTATTAAAACCCCATACGCAGAATTTTGTCAAAGTATTAAACTCACGCAAGAAACAGCCAAACCTGGAACAACTACCTGTAGCTCATACAAATATTTATTCCCTGCGGGAATCAAACTAGCGACACGTAGTGTAGTAGACAATCTACTGCGCCAACCATGCCATAACATATTGCTATAGTTTGCAGTAATTTCCACGCATTGGAATATCAACAAAACGATCTTCTAAAACTCCGTTTGCCTTTTTTTATGGGACAAGCCCGCCATACTATTACCAAACCACTGTACACCTGTTAACCAGAATCAACAGTGACGAAAAAAAGAAAAGCGCCGAGACAATGAAGCTTGACGAAGTCCCAGAGAAACGATTTAACTGTCTTGGATCTCGCAACGAAATTAATCAGAAAAGAATAGCGGAGGAGTGATAAAAACATAATTTCCACTTCCCTCCATATCAGCAGGAGACAGAACAGAACAAGGCCAATAGTCACACAGGGACGTATACTCCGATTGCCTGTTGAACAACGACTACATTAGTTTATTTAGCGACATTCACCACAAGAGTACTTGTAAGTGGAGAATTCCCATGCAGCCCCATGTCCTTCAAAACAAAATTATTTTTCTGCTTGCAGTGTGCAAGCAGAAAAATAATTTTCCTCCCTCGCAAACTTCCATCTATCATAATCTTGGTAAACAAAATCATCACTTATCCTCGAGACAGTTAGTTGTCTGGTTCCCATCAACAAGAAGCGTGTACATACGAAGTTATAGGTACGGCCCTATTGTGATGTCATTCATAAGAAATTTGAATTTTATGAGGGTGTTGTGTTATTTCGAGTCAAATGTTACTGGTTTATTAAAATACAGTATCTCCCATGTTTTTTGAGCAGTTTGTGTGTTCTGAATTTTGTTGTGAACGTGTGGTATTTTATTAAATGTGTTGACACGTATGAAAACCGTAGGTAACTGCAAAATATGAATTCGGAATCACATAAGCATACAAACAATATTCCTGTTGAATTTATAAATTGTCAAGTATCTTTTTGTTTTTGGCAGCACCACTTTGTTTGATGATTCTGGAGTTCAATTACTTTATCTACGTCTAGTTGACGCCAGCTACTTCGCTCGCGTAAATGTCGGTCAAACTACATACTATCCTACTATCCATTGGTGAAAACAGCATGATAATTGGTGCAGGAGTTTTTGAGTTTATCGCGAACAGACAGACAGACGCGGCGGAGGACTTTGTTTTATAATATGTAGTGATAGTGATAACCTTGTGGAAGTAGGTTATGGCTTAATAAACACAGTCACTCGGGTTAACGTTAAGGTTAAGCCGTAGGCTGATCCGTGGATGGGTGACCACCCATTACATACCGTGTGTCCTCGTTGCCTGGGAAAGCAAGTTAAGCCGTTAGTCCCGGTTGTCATTTGTACAAATGTACGTCCATAACAGTTGTTAATGGTAGAGAGGGGCCTGAAAGCCTGAGAGTTCGTCTTACCAGGGTATTTAATTTAAATAAGGGCCAAAACTAGCCCGTCGGGGCTGCGGGTTTTTCCCGTCGGGGCTGCGGGTTGTTCCCGTCGGGGCTCCGGGTTGTTCGAAAGAGATGCCGCGGCCTCGACACAAATGGCTAAGAAAGAACATATTGTGTGGTTTTTAGTCAGTAGAAGTCTGACAGTCCCTTCCGTTCTGCCCAGAGCGGGAGGAGACATTCAATGATTTCCCACCCCCAAAAAAGGGTAAAAACTAGCATACCTTATCCGAACTATTTGGACTATAAGAAACACTTTTTTGATTAAAAGATAAACATGAAACATAAACCTGTGGAACCCCACATAAGGTACCACGTTTGAAAATTGAACATAAAACGTAGATAAACTCCAAACCAAGTTTAACTCGAAGACGTGTTGGCATTTATGGCATGTTTACCCCCTAGAGGAGGTGCGTTTTATACATTTATGAAACGTCACACTCTTTTCCTTTGGAACGTGAGGGGAAGTTGAAATTATTTGGCACAGTCTCGGTCGCGCAGTCACGTAGAGCTAAATAAGTTAGGAAGGTACTGTACCCACGTGTTTGGTTATGATTATGAATTGGAGCTGGTATCAAAGTTGAATTTATTATTGATGTGGGATTTTATCTATTGGGAGAGCTCGATGTGTTCGCCTTTTCTCTCAAACCTAGGGTACCTATTGTGACTACGGGAAAATCAGGGAAAATCAAATGAAAGACTTGCTGTTCCATTAACATTAAAAACATCGAATTATTCCTCCAGAATGTCAAAAAAATACTTATTGGACAGATATTTTTAGCGGTCAATGTGGCGACACCTGAGGGAGGCATATGTCCAGCAGTGAACGTCTTTTGGCTGAAATGATGATGATGACACATTTGTTTCAAACTGAAAGCATTTATGCCAATTAGACCATTACAGACACTTTTGAAAGACAGAAACAAAAAAATCTAATTAGTCCGTCAGATAGATTTTCAAAAAATATTGTGCACATATTTTTTCTTTTTTTACGTAAACAAACAATGAGGATGATACAGTGCTTTAAAAACTCGTGTGACGTCATATTTTAAGACATTAGTATGACATTTCTTACCGGTGAGTGACGTCGCAACCCCTCCCCCACTCAAATCTTTGACGTGTTTTAACTTCGTCAATTTTTATTGATTTGATAAAACAAAAAATACGTATCCAATATTTTTCGATAATTTAACAGACGGACATATTAGAATCATATTTTTTTAAGTCGGTAAACATCCTCATTCCAAGGCCTACAAAGAGAAAAAAGGAAACAACATCATTACCCTGTAACAATGTTGGCAGAAAATACGTCATCGGGAAATAAATAGCTCAATCGCCTACGAGATTCCACACTGGATAAATGGCAATTCTGAAGACAATTTATCTTCGGATAGCGTTGTATGGTTATTCTAGCTAGAACGATGATTTAATTGGTTTGTCTTTTAAAATTGAATTATATTTATTGATTTTAATGTTACATACTGATGTTATTGGTGATGATCTTCAGAAAGGACAGGTGCTTATACTCGCAACCGCCGTGCGTGTATGTCCAGATGTATAATTCATTTCATAATTCATAATTATTTGTATTAGTATGAATGTGGACGAGGCAAAAGGGGTATGTAAGGATCGTAGCACGTGGCGTTCTGTGGTTACTACCTACCCCCTGGGAAATCGGCATAAGTTTATGTTATGTGTGTATTTTAATTTTGAAAGGAGATTTTTTGTTGCGGTTGAATTATTGATATGGAATTGGCGAAACGTGACATGATTACGAAATATTTAATGTAAGAATAAAAATTATTGACTTTCAGTTCCGTTATAATTTCTGAGACCATTATCTATACATCTATACTAGTAAATAAATGAAGTGTCTGTTTGCAATATTAAAATAACACCATTTTACTGAATGCATAACTATGAAAGTAGGTACGATGCTTTTAATACTCGTAAAACTAAATTTTATTTGAATGTTGTCTTTCTGTCTGACTCTATATTTCCGTTAATCTCCGAAACGGCTGGATTGATTTTGATGGGACTTTAACCGGCAGTTAGCTGATATTATAAGAAATAATAAGAGCTAAGGGTGCTATAAAAATTAAAATTATTGTTAGCAAAATCCAAATAGGGAAAGAATATTTGTTTAAATAATTTTACGTAAACGAATGTTACGGTTAAGGAGTACAACTACTTTGATTATACAATATCATTAGTAATTAATTGTTCTCAGCTAGCGCACAAAAGTTTTCATCAAAATAGGTATTTTAAAATTCTTAGGTAAATTAAAATTCGTTAAATTAAATTAAAATAATACAGGTCTCTAGCACAAAAGTCTAGTTTCTCAACTAACAGTTAATTAAAAGTCGAAAGTAGCTAAAACTTCAAAAATAAACTAAGTTAGTTTTTATTTATAAACAAAACAACAGTCAAAGATTTTGCATTAACATCTAAAAATCATTCTTAACAAAAATATTGTTACTTGTACAAGTCTTCGGCAAAGTTTTTCCATTCCTAAATTCCTCTGCCGATCAAAAATGATAAAACTTTTGTAGAGTAATTAAAAGACAAACAACACAACTCGAGAACTTTGTTAATTTATTAAACGGGCCCTTAGCTTTGAACGGAGATTTTGTTAAGAAAGGCACCGGCTCGTTTATAACCGGTTTGGCCGTACCTAACTGATTTTAGAATAATCTCAATATAATAACATCACACCGTAATTCCGGAAGTTTTAGGCAGTCGTATACACATATAAATTACACCTATATTTCGCCAGTACCGTGAAATCTAAATCGTTGTGTTCCCGCAGCGAAATGGTTTTGGCTTGGTTACAAAATCGTTTTATATACAATTAAAATATCAGAAAACAAAAATGGTAGATATTCCCTTGTGAAAAATAAAACTCGAAAGCTACCACGAACCGAAAGTAGCTACCACCCGATACCTACGCAAGGCGCAAGCCGGGTGCCTACTGGCCTCGCGGCCGGTGACCCGCGTGCTTTTCAATCAGCTGATAACTTATTATTGATAATAATAAGCTTAACCCTACAAGTTATTTAAATTACGTTTAGTGTTACTATTGATTCTCACGTTTTCGAGCTCATGAATATTTTTTAAATTATTTTGAAACAAAAACATTCTTTTTTTTTACTTTTACTCCATGCTTTGCAAGTATTCCTTACGGCAAGTTGATCAGCCGCGCGAAAGCAACGATTTAGATTTCACGGTGTAGAGGTCCCATGTAATAAGGATTTGACGACACGGTTGGCGCAGTGGTTAAGCGATTGACTGCTGCGCAGCATGTCGCGGGTTCGATTCCCGCACGGAACAAATATTTGTACGACCTACAAGTATTTGTTCCGAGTCTGGGTGTTTTTCTATCTATAATATGTATGTAATTACAAAAAAAAATATATATATATAAGTAGTTTATCAGCCATCTCGTTACCATAACACAAGCATTAGGTTGCTTAGCTTGGGACTAGATGGCGTTGTGTGAAATGTCCAAGGATATTTATATTTATATTTATATTTATAAGGGGCGAGCCTATTGCCATCAATCGCTCACAAATCCAAACTCTGTGGCTGCTACTGAGAAAGTTCCTGGTGCCAAAATAGAAAACCCAGGACCAACGGTTTAGTTAGAAAGAACCCCATCCATTCGCTAGAAAGCATAATGGGTGCTTTCATTTATATTATGTTCTTTTTGTTTAATCTATTCAGAATTTTCGTGTATTCAACAAAATGTTTTTTTTGCAGGGTTAATAGTACAGTCACCATAAAACGAAAGTGTACAAAATAATCCGAGAACCCGTCATGTTCATTTATAATCTTTTGACAAAACTATTATGGTTGAACAATAAAAATGTAACATGATCTTGTCAGCAACTCACCATTTATCTTTTGATCTCTCACATTTAAGGTCTGAAAAACATTCCGTTGGTACGCAAGTCCTTAGAGGTTCGACGTAATTCATTTTCTTCAGTTGACACCCGCAATTTTGTAGGATGATAAACAGCTCATACAATCTCCCTTCTTTTTAAACATTTTATGAATTACTTTGAGGTTCTATCCCTAACCAAAATTGGATTTTTCATGGTCACAGATATAAATTTCACAAAAGCCACGTAATTTTTTGATAACAAATTGACTATTTTGGAATGAAATAAATTAATTTTGAACTGGTTGGTTTGTTTGGTTTTGCTCTGGAATGGAAAAATATTTGGTTTTTTCAAGTCAAAAAAATTATAATTTATACATTTTCCTCTTTTAGGTAAAATTAACTTGGTCTTTAACAAAAATTAAAGTATCAAAACTAGCGAAAGGTCAATTTCCATTGACGTCACCTACAATGACAATGATTTTGATCAGCAATAGAGATGTTTCCTGACTAAAAAAAAACTATGATTTTGTTAAGTCCGTCTGTTATATTAGCGAAAAATATCGGATAGGTACGTGTTTTTTGTGTTATCAACTTAATAGGAATTTACGAAAATAAAACGTATCAAAGATCATGAGTGGGGGCTTGTGACGTCAATTCGTGATAAAAAATGTACCACGCTGTGACGTCACACGACTTTTCGACTCACTGTTTCGTCTTAATTTTTTGTTTACGTAAAAAAGAAAAAATAAATGTTCAATATTTTTTGGAAATTTATTTGAAATTACATATTAATTACATATTTTTTATCAACTACCCTATTATTGTAGAAAACGACTGCCATTGTATCCTTACCTAACCTGGTGTCGCATTTACATCATCATCATCATCATCATCAGCCCAGAATCACCCATTTGTATCGTTGAGTATGGCCATGTGTCTACCGCACGCCCGTCACCCGAGCGCCGTCATCCTAGTTCGGCGTGACCGCTAGAACTCGGCACCGTTTTATGACGGACCGATATGCCGGCAATACAAAACACGTTTATTCTTGTCCACACACTACCGTTACACCACGCCGTTCACCAGCCGGTTTTTGTTTGTCTATCATAAAATTTCTAAAAAAATGGCTACGAAATTCAAAAACGATAGTTACGCTCTAGAACTGAGCCACTGATATATCGGCGCGATGGACACACGATCGCCGCCACGCCAGGTGTTTCCAGCGAATTGACTATACGATCAACCGAACGAGCTTTAGGACGGCTCTGGTCTCTATGGCCAACAATCGGTTAAAGCCTTGCTCAAAATTCCGTCGAGAAATATCTCATATTGCCACTACGCCCTCTGCATATTATTTTGTATCAACAATGACTGAGAATAAGTGAATGAATATTTATATGTACTTGCTATTACTAATGATACTCCATTCCTATTTGTCAGATAAATTTTCCATTTTAATATATTAAGAAGAATGTCACCTCAAAAACAAATAAGTTAAATAATTCTCGAAAACCGCAAACAAGACCGAACGCAAATTGAAACGAGGTAACAAATCTAATTATTTTAACCGTGAAGAAAGACCTGCTTAATTAAAATCTGTCTCAAATAACTGAAGGTAGCATAAAACATTTTCTTCACGAAAGTAAGTGTTAGCTTTGAATTAATTCCGACTTAATTGAAAACAATAATTTCTGTAAGAATTTGGTTGAAAAGATGCTAAGATAGATATAATTTTCAACAGAGTTAATGCGATTAATATTGTTCTATAGTAATATAATAATAATAATAATAATAAAATATTTTTATTGACACAAGAAAAAAAAGTTGTACATTTCGATTTGAAACCCTGACTCCTATGCTAGGTGAGACCTGTGTTACAGAAGTCAGTGTCTACACCCCTTTATAGCCACCCTTTTATAGTGCTTAGACTAGGACTTGCTTAAACAGAATCATCAGGGTTCATTATCTCCTGCTAGGGCAGCGGGATTGTTTGAAAGACCACGGCCCCGTATCTCAGAATGCTTAAAAGAAACATCGGTGGGTTTGAGTCAGTGGAAATGTGACACTCTCATCCGCTCCGCCCAGAGCGGGAGAGGGTAATTTGATGATTTCCCATCCACAAAAGACTGACTAAAATACGCGCCACAACACAATTACTTCTGAACTGTAATAAGCAACTGTCTCGTTCTATGATCTACAGCCGAGCAGAAGCATCTCCTCTCACTTCCCTCTTTTTACAGCTACTAGCGATAAACTTTAAATCGCTTGGAAAAACATACTGTTAGAGCTTATAAATATAAGCAAAGTCAGGAAAATGTCAGAGCCAAGCAAAATCCTCATATTATAACGTCTAGCAATATTTTATCGTACTTTGCAATATTATATGGGTTAGCTGTAGTCCGTACGTTCAGAAAAGTAAACGCAATATGGCTTCGAGCGAAAACAATATTGCTACCCTCAATAGTTTACTTACCTTGAAAAAAAAAAGTCGGTACATGTTACAGAAACTACCAACAGGCGCTGTGTAAGTTACACAATAACATTTTGTCATGCCCTATATGTCTGAGCTTGCATTCTGAAAATTGTCAACGTCATGCACTGAAATGCAAAGAATCGCAATAGTGGATATCGCTGCACCTAAAACTGTTACAACGCTTTCCGTTTTGATCATTATCCCAATTTTGTGGTCAGCTTAGCATGCCTTGTTGCATCTCTGTACAGTCACTTTCATCATAGCCATATTTCCATTCACACAGTTCATTCAAGGTTCAACCTTCTGAGCGCCACGGTCGGATATATACTGACAAATAATATCGTGCCCAACACGTTACCGTCGGCGTCGGCGTCGGCTGAAACCGACATGAATACGTATTTTTTCAAACCTTTGTTAAAATTGCTGTTTGATGATAGTATTAAACGAAATTGTGTCAAATCAAATAACGTTGTTACGAGTGGTTATTCGTGAGTGATTATTCGTGCGTGTTTGACTTTGTGTATGAATGCGAATAATGCAAAAGGAGTATGCAGGTATCGTATCAAGGGGCGTTCTGTGGTTTTTGCCTACCCCTTTCGGGAATAGTTTTATGAATTTATGATACAAGTGTTATTTTATTGTATAAATATGGGATAAAAAAATATTGACAATAATTATGGTTGATCGATAAGATTTAATATTTTCTAGGTAATGCTGAATTTGTGGCTTGACTTAGTAAATGACTCCGTTGTGTTAACGTTCAAAAGTAGCGTTCAAAACTTCAATTAACATGATGCGCCATAAGAAACTTTAGTTTCTGAGATTTTCGCTTCATCAAAAACGTATTAAGATAAATCATCTCTAGTTAACTTTCCATTGAAAAAAACTTAATTGGTATAAACGATCCGGGTCTCCTGAAAGCCGAGATAGGTCCGTTTTCTGTCGCATAATATAAATCTCTGTCTATTCGACATTTTTTGCCCGCACAATGACATGTCGCTTGGCTTGGTGATCTCACTGAGCAATTTAAAATTATATGACTGTGAACACAAGGTTGAAAGTTAGTTAAAAGAATTCTCTTCGAAAATCCTACTCATGTATTTTTGCGGTATGTTTGAAGATTGCTGAAAACATAGGTATTAAAGCTTTTTATTGTATTTCTTATGTTGTGTCGAAAAAGTTATCACATGTTTTGTATTGTTGATATAAATAATTGTATGAATACAATTTAATCCTATAAAGTGTGGCTAATCTATGGCACAAATTATTTTTCACTGATTACAAAATAAACTCTTTGAAGTAACGATGGTAGCTAGCTTAAAAGCTATTAGAACAAGGTGGCGCCATATCTTACAACGATAATAAAGTACCATCGTTTTATTCTCGTTTTAGGCCTAAGATTTATGTTTAATTATAATTAGAAAATGGAGATTACTCCTATCTTTAAGCTGTTAGTATTTTATGGGGTAAGAAGAGCCGACCCATGGCTTACCTAAAAGCTTCATTAATAAAAAATGACGGCATTTATGAGTGACTTTTATGTGCTAAAAATTTTTTACAGATAAAAAATACTTTGATTGAACGATTGAACGATTATTTGTACTGACTATTCAAAATCTGTAATAATAACAGCTGGCGACTACGCAGCAAATTTATATTCATTAAATATCAAAATCACAAACCGCTGAAAATGCAATATATTTCCTATCAAGCAAAGCCTGAACAAACAAGACACAATAGCAAAATATCACTTAATTACGAAATATCGCCACGATATTAGCTTAGAGCTGAACAAAAAATAATTAAACACGACCGAACGGAAAATCGCATTAAAAATTCCGTTCGTAAGTTAGATGGCAACTCGTCTGCGACCTCAGGGAATACTCGATAGCGTGTATCAAAAAAGTGCGGTTACATTTAATTAAGGGTGTGTGGTACTGTTATGTGAAATTGTTCTCTTCCTTTTCTCGCATTTTTTTTTGACTCGCGGGTCGGGCGGCCAATGTTCGACGCGGCGCATGTTGTTCTCAAACATTTACTTTGTGTGTTGTTTTTGTGAGATGCTATATCTCAATATTTCAGTATTGACTGATTTCTGATTCTTATATTTTAGGTATATTTCTTTTCATTTTTTTTCTGTTTTGCACTTACTATTGAATCTTGTCAGTCTAGTCTCTGAATCACCCTAAGGTACTCGTAGACTGGTAGAAAATGCCCCAGGCAATAAGTCCGCTTTTGTGCGATTTTTGTGTATAAAATTTAATAAATAAATAAATAATAAATTTTAGAAGATACGTTGCATACATTGTGACCAAGCTACTCGTATCACATAAATATCTTGGTCTGGTGAAAGTTGTTCAGTTTGACGAGCAGTAATCAATAAACCTTATCTCACGACACCGTGAGATATGGATTTCTACTCTGAAGTAAAACTTATTTCGTTATAACAAAATCATCATGCCTGTAATCCCCGAAGGGTTAGGTATCACACTATCACACTAATGAGTGAGTGTGTGAGTGTGTATGTTTGTTACTTCTTCACGTCTAAACGGCTGGAGCGATTTTAATAAAATTTGGTATGGAGTTAGCTGACACATAGGATAGTTTTTATCCCGATTTTATCTTCCCGTGGGATAATTTTCGAGTTGTAGCGGGTGAAGCCGCTGGCAACAGGTAGTAGCTACATAATTGGCAAAATGTAGGTGTACCTACCTTTATTACACCTATTTTTTTATATGGCTTCTTAAACGATGATCGCTTCTTAAGTATTATATTCGTGATACTGAAAACGTTAATCAATTTATTATAGTAATTGAAAATCACTAGTTGTTGTAACTTGCTGCGTGTATAATATTGGTGGTCGTGAGTTCGTGACTGTACCACAACCTCAAATCAAACAAACAAATCAAAACACACACAAATCACAACAAACAAAACAAATCTTTTTGGAGGATTAGTAATGGTCAAATGACTCGTCCCGCTCTGGGTGGAGCGGAAGGGAGTGTCAGACTTCCACTAATCACCAATGTTCCTTCTTAGCCTTTTGTGTCGGGTACCGCAGTATCTCTTTCAAACAACCCGCAGTCCCAATATAACCACACCTCATCTACACACTGTATAAAATTGCGTTAAAAACAGTCCACACCCGATAAACATAGCTGGTCTGTCCACAGCCTACATGGAATGGATAAACGCCGATTCAATTTTATGAAACGTCAGCAGCAAAAGACGGAGACATTGTGATGTCGATTTTAGATTGTCGACGTTGCGGCGGTTGGCAGATTTTATGTGATACGTCGATGATATTGGATTTTGTTATAACAGTAGGTACCTAGATTATATCTGACAAATGGTTTGAAAGTAAAGGTTCTCGAACAAGTAGGTTGACGATAGTATACAGTATATGTTGGGTTAAACGAGGGTATTTTTAACGAATGGTATTTAGGTTTTGATGCTAGTCCCAAATATGTAAAAAAACAATAACCTTAATATGTGACGCAATTGGGCCTAGAGAACATGCGGTCTCACTTCATTGGGTGATTCTTTATCGCGCTTTAACATATGAAGGGAAAATGGATTATACCTATTACCTAATGTCATTGACCCGCGCAAATGTTCTGCGATAAGCGCAAGGGTTGCTAGAAATTTTCGAAATATTTGGTATATTGTTGTCTGTTTTTTATGAGTGGTTTTTTTTTTGTTCATATGTTTATTAGTACCTACAATATCATGTAAGCATGCCCTATTGCGGGTTTAAATATGTCCCATGTTCAAACTAACATACTGTAGGAGTAGAAGTATAACTTTCTTCAACACTCAAATATTATGACTGTATCTACAATAGTATACTTGTATTTGTGAACCGTCTCGTTGGTCACGAGCAGGTATGGTGAACCAATGGCACGTTACACAATATTTCAGGCACACCACCGAATTTTTAACTACATTTTCATCTATGACGAGTAAACCAGTTTCAGAGATGAATAATTTAAGATTCGATTAAAAACCGTTTGATAGAGAAGTTCAACATGTAATCTACTTACTAAAAGTAACCTCTTACAACAACCCTAACAATATGCATAGGTAATATTATAAGTTACTTATCATCTTATCTGGAACAACAGAAGTGAAACTAATGTTAAGTACTTTGATTTGAATAACCTACACGTAGAAATGAAACATTTATTATGATATCTTAGGTCAAGTTTTTTTCAATTTGGTAGTAAAAAAAGAGTTTTTAGTTGAAATTTTTTAGTTTTATTGTCTACTTCTTTCTTCTTCTTCTTTTTGTTTTTTTTACCTGCAGTATTATTGAACGGCGCGTGCAAGGTCTCAATAAACATTGCTTTATAAAAAATGGCACGTTGTATCCATAAAGGTTCGCCATCCCTGGTCTAGTTCAAACGTGACCGCTGCGCATGCGGTCCTGATAGGTTCGATTTGCCAGTCGGGAAGCGCTTTTGGGCTTTTACATCAGGTTTTTTTAGTATCAGTCACCAGGTGGATGGTAATAGGTTCGCCTTATTTACATGGCACTTAAATATAACTGGTGAAGTGTGGGTGTACTATTAGGTAACCTCTGCCTTAACCTTTGAGAATTATAAGTGTGATGTTATGCATAATTAAGAAGCTTTCGGTGTCTTGTCAGCTAAAACCAAAATTGTTATTCAATACTACTGTTTGATTCTAAAATAATTAATATTCGAATGAACAGTGTATAATCTGATTGTCATCGTAAAATGATTTCAGTTTACTTTGTCCAACAGTGTTTTGCTAAAACCTTAAACTTTAGAAGTTTAGAAAGGTATGCCTCGTGTAAAACACTACTGTTTACGCACATTCTGTGGTCAGACTCTAACCTACTATGAAACTACGCCGGTAGTAAAAGTTGTGAAAGTATGTAATACACCACCGGTAGGGTCGCACCCTTCGACATACATATATATCTACGTACGTACCTAATGATGGACAGTTTGTCTCTGTCCGCTATAATATTTTAACTGAACTGTGGCGTATCCATCATCATCATCATCATCATTCGCTTGAAAAAACTGGTCATAGCAATTTTTAATTTGATTTAATTTTAATCAGTTTTCGTTTATCACTTTTTGTATTTTGATAGCCGCATGAGTTTTATCCGAACTGATAGTTTTTAACACACAGAACATGCCAAGGTAGGCTTGCCTACTCATTTCTGTGTATGGCTACCTGGCAAGCTGTGAAAAGGTAATTCAAAATAGGTAACTACACCGATCTGCTAACCAATCGAAATTGATATCAAAGGTTAGATAGATATCCCGTCGGGGCCGCGGGTTGTACACTATTATCGCGGCCTCGACATAGAGGGCGAAGAAGGAACATGGGTGGTTTTTAGTCAGTAGAAGTCTGACACTCCCTTGCGCTCTGCCCAAGAGCGGAAGGGGTTATTCGATGATTTTACACCCGCCTTTTAATTACAAAACCCTCCTTTTGGGCTTCGCCGCAGTCGGGTAAAAACCAATCATATAGGCTTGCCTGCAAAATATAATTGCTATGCACCACTGTTTAATAGGCAAGTTATCATATGCATATTTGTTTGTAAATTATATTTGATAAGAAATACGTCTCATCTGGTTATCAGAGCTGTGAAGGTCGATCTTCATCGGCTCTTAGACCATTACCACACATTTCAATCAACAGCGCTACTTTCAGACTTCCTCTTATATACTAATTTCTTATTTTATACACATATCTCTCTTACATACCATTCCTAAATCAGCTTCATGCCAATAAAAGTCGTTTCTCAACTATAATTATTTAATTAGGTACCTACTCAGTTTAATGTACAGAAAATTTGTATTTTAATGATTTTTAGTAGCTTTGAGTGTCGATTTATAACTTTAATTTGACAATTTTAAGAAATTTAGTAAAATACACATATCAAAAGTGTCTAGGGATCAACATATATTTTACAATAACTTTTCTCCTGATTGATATTAATTAAAATTTTCTTTAAGGATTCATCAAATAAAGTGTTTTCGTTTGTCACAGTAACGATAAACCAAGTCACCTTTGCATTAATAAAGAAATTTGCCATTTTCCTAATAAAGGGATTTTTGACATTTGAACCACTAACATTAAAGTTCGAAAAAAAGACTGAAATAACAGTTTTCTTTAAAATTTTATTGGGTAACTTAAACAATTAATAATCCGTGTTTCTACCGCGAACACTAACAACACAAGAACATCGGTTTGGCATACTCAAAATGAGTTCATCCAAATCACGCTGTGGAATGGCCGCCCATGTTCGTTGCAACAACAAAAAAAGGTCTTCTTGCGACTGGATACCCTCCATATTCGGCAGAGCTCTTCTCTGTAGCATATCCCATGCATGCTCAATCGGGTTCAAGTCTGGCGACTGAGCAGGCCAGGGCAGGACATTGATGTTAGCTGCGGCGAGAGTCTGTCTTACAACTCTTGCGGTGTGCGGTCGTGCATTATCATGCATTAACTGAAATAAGGGACCGATTTGCACTTGTAGAGGAACGATGACGTCTGATACAATCGTCTCAGCATAAATTTGAGCGTTGAGGTTGCCTCTGATCCAAATCAACTCAGTTCTTCCGCCGATCCAAATACCCGCCCATACCATGATGGTTCCACCACTATAAGGATGGACTTCCTGGCAGGATTTTAATCGCTGTTGGCGTCCAGGGGTTCTCCAGTGTCGTATACGTCTTGTATCCGGTCTCATACCAAAACGAGACTCATCAGAAAAGCACACGAAACGCCATTGTTCTTCTGCCCAATTTCTGTGTTCAAGAGCCCATTGATATCGAATCCTACGATTGTGCATTGCTATAGGTGGTACCCGTAGCGGTCTTCGGGAATGAAGGTTCACTTCATGCAAGCGGTTTCTGACTGTTTGGTCGCTAATTAAGTTCCCTGAAGAGTGATGAAGGCTCACGGCTAACATCATGGCGGTTATTGTTGGAGCTCTTCGAGTTAAGATTTGAATGTATCGGTCTTGTCTCCGTGTGGTGCAGCGATACCGTCCTCCATGGCGCTCAGCCACGGTACCAGTGCTTCGGTAACGTGTCCAAAGTCGACTGATAACACTCTGACTTGTATTCAGAGCTAAAGCCACAGTACGTCGCCGGGAACCAGCTTCTATCATTCCCACGGCTCTGAGCATTTCTTCCCTGCTTAAATGACGTCGCCGCTCCATAATAACGTTGGTTTTAATCAGTAGTAGGGAAACAGTAGCACTAATAATGTCTTCAATGCGTTGTATGTTTTTATAGGGAAAATATTGACAGCTGATTTTCATCTTTTACTCGAATTTGATTCACAGTTCCTGATTCAAATTATGAAATGCACCATAAAGGATCCATATAAATTTATAAAATCATAAATTTATTACAAAGCCACATCTCAATCTCAAGAAATCCGCATAAAAATGCTTGATCCCTAGACACTTTTGATGTGTGTATTTTTTTTTATTTAAGAAAAGGGTTCAAAATTCCAAACTCAAAACTTTAGTAAACCATTTAATTCCACCGACTTCAACTCAAATACACGTTCAGATGCTCGTGATGTCACTGTATCAGCACAATAACATTATTAGAGGTAACTTTTACTAAAAACACGTGTAACTTTTGCTAACAGACTTAACTTCATGCACCTGCTCTGTTATCGGTCCCCCAATGGCTAGAGTTCAGTTTGCAGTTCTGAAACTTTTCGCGTCTGTTTCGTATTGTTAGTTGCGAAAATAAAAGGGTATGTGAATGAAACCTGTTCAGCAGGGCTATTGCGTATCTTATAAATGACTGTGGCTAACTTAGTGTCCATCAATTAACTGTCAAATAGTTTCATTTTGTACTAAACCATTATCAATTTGACAGTTAATCCATGGAGAATATGATAACCACTGACATTTAAAAGATACGCAATAGCCCTGCTGCAGGGTTATGGCGTAGTGCAGATTCATAGATAAATCTACACTGAAGTGTAAACATTTTTTATATAAGTTAGAATTATAAAATATTTTTACATATTCTCAAAACTGTCGCTAGCACCACTGCTTCGCAGAAAGAGGTGACGGCGTCCCATTTCTCCTCGCCCCGGACCATGGCTTGCACCAGGGCCGGACGCGAGAGGGCGCCGCCGACGATCGCCGCTACGAGAAAACGGTGGAGCTCCGCCCAAGCGGGGTAGACCTCCACGACATGCTCCACCGTGTCCACCGGCTGATCCTCACAGTGGTGACTCCCGGGCGTTTCCTCCCGCTGTCGAGGACGAGTCCAAGGTACTTCAAAGTATACTCGACGCCGATGGGAACCCCTCCCACCGTTAACTGGGATCCCGACAGCAGCACATTCCCGCGTCCAAGGAAGCACATTGCCTCCGACTTGTGCGACGACGTGTGAAGCGCCACCTCGAGACCCAGCTGCCGGATCCTCTCAACGACTATCGCCAGTCACCAAACAAATTAGAACGCTAACGGGCGATAAAGAACTCGGTTTCAAAACCTAAACACAACGAACATTTTGTTCACATTCTTGATACCCCACCCACGACTCTTCATAGAATGCTAATAATATAATTTCTCATTATTGAACATTTGAACACCGCCAATCTTCTTCATATAATCCCCAAGTTTGCCTCAAACACCTACTCGAGTGATGAGGTATTCTATTGTTACCAGGAATCTATACATAGACGGAACTTCGTAACACGTTATAATATTATTAGACAATAGAACCCTACTGTTACCATAGACAATAGGTAGGGTATTGAGTATCTAACAGTATTAGCAGCTGTTACATATATTCTGATCGTTATTACTCTAGTTTTGTAATTAATCTTGATATTGACTTTTGGGACTGAGACCCTATTTATTTTAATAGATTTACTGCGGTACTCACAGATATTTAATGATTACTTAAGCTGGCACTTAGTAAAGATTTGACATGTAAATATTTATTTAACTGTCAAAATCTTGATTAAGTGATGGCTTAAGTAATTATTAAACGTCTCTGAGTGCGGCATTGAGAGGGAAAGGGCCTCTGTCTATGCTCTAAATTTTAAATCGGAAGAAAGGTCTCATGCTATGTAAATTGAGCTCAAAAGTGTCTATAAGTACTGAAAAGAGTAAGACATACACTAACACACCTTGCGTGCAAAGATAGATACGATTTTCAGTATGAGTGAGCGAGATAATTTTTTGGTGAAAATCTTGGGATTCAAATCCTTGTCTACGTGTCTTTACAGGTACAGAATGGCACGAATTGTACTGTGTATTCAAATTAATATCATGTACCAAATTTTATCGAATCGGTTCAATGATCAAAGAGCCATTCCAACGGTCCCTATTTCAATAAATAACATTGTCCCCGACATCTCCCGCTCTGAAACACTCAAACCACGTTAGATTCTCATTAGATTGATCAATTCACTTAAATTGTTTCCAATGCCTTGTAAGTGAAATCCTTACATTTTAATCAAACAGGGTCACAGGTTTAATTACATTCTCGATTTTCCCGTCGATTCTCCCATAAACGGTTCGTGGTTTTAAGGGATCTCACCTATTTTCGTAGATTAATTAGTCGAAATATCAATTTATTTTACACGTAAACATATTTTGGGATCGTGTTGAGTTTCAGACGCTCAAGTAATATGTTAAATCAAGTAAACTCAATAACAGGATACCTACGTCGTGCTCGGAAATTGTCGTTTTCACGTGCCGAATTTAAACGAACGCAATGGTTCGTAATTCAAATGCAAATGTAACTAAATATAATGGTGTTGCGTTTATTATTCTGTGATCCCGCCTATGATCGTCCATCTGCTTAGTAAGATAATCCTTGGTGTTCTGACATACAAGTAATGAGTTAGCTTAGGCACCAGTCCTCCCACAAATAAATATTGTAACCGTAGTGCTTACTTTTTCTATTTATAAGTTTATAGTTATTTTATTAAGTAAATAAACATACGGCTGACGGAAAGTTTCTGGGAGTATTGGCGACGTTTTTTTAAGGATATACGTAAAAATCTGCTTGGAGCAAAATGCGTGAGAAAAGTAATGTTTTTGGGTACCTTGATTACCTGATACTGGCCGTATAAGCAAGCTAGCAGGTAGGCATGCCTTATTAGTATTTACTAACACCACTCAATCGTCTTGGACTAGACGCCATAGAAATTACGAATAAACTCACGGTAAAACAACTATTCCGTTTTAGGCGCCTTTTTTTTTTAATGGGACAAGCCTGCCACACTATTCCCAAACTTTTTTTATAATGTCAATACGTGAAAGTAATTCTGATATTCTAGATAATTCACAAAATAATATTCATGGCGTTAAAAATGCACACCTTTATCTGTCAGCCGTCACAAGTCTCACCATAGAGTTTATGAGACACGCGTTTTGACAGCTATACAAACTCATTGTGATACGGCAGTTGGAATCATAGTGTGTGATTCGCCACACTACCAAATTGCTAGCCAACTAACAACAAATTAAGTCTTACTTTACTTTGGGAATCAAGTAGCCATTTTGAACGTGAAATCAGTTTACCCAAACGAGGCCATTTTGATCTCATAGTCCGATTGCTTTTAATTGAAAAACTTGGCCAAGGGTCCTTCACATTGCAAAGGCGAAGTTTAGAAACGCAACTAACCCGGAGCTGCGAAAAGACGCATTTGAATGAAGCGGTGAAACCCAAGCTTTACATAATCTGGGTGGTGAATGAATGAGATCTTTGTATATTTTTTAACCGACTTCCCAAAAGGTGGAGGTTCTCAATACGATCGTTTTTTTTAGTTATAAATATGGCTACCTGGTTGGAGTGGGTTCGATTTCCAGATCGGGCAAAGTGTTATAGGTTTAGTGCAGGACTTGAAATAAAATCTTCATGTCAAATGAATATTATGAATGTTTATTTAGGTTTTAGTAGGTTTCAAGTAGATGTGCACAAAATAAATAGAAGGAGTAACAAAGAGCCAATTAAAACGGTGAGAAATGTAGAAATTAATTTTATGTGGTAACTAGCTTTTGCCCGCAACTTTGTCTTCGTAGAAGTCGAAAATAGTTCTAATAGGATTTTTAATTTGTTTTATACGTTATTCATTTTGTTCAACCATATGAATTATGTTGTCAAATTGTTTGAATTCTTAAAAAAATGTAACAATCTTTATTATAATTTAAGGGTCCCTTCCCTATTTGACACCACTTCTACTAAGAAATTGACATCATGCCTTGTTTTGGGGTAGTCTCACCGGTTATTGTGTAAGCTTCCAGAGGTAAGCGGCTAAGGCAACCCGTACTGCTGTAGGCTTTGTCCTCCTTATGCAGGTTCTCCTATTGTGACCACTAATTTACTGTAATTTTCATCTGCTAGATGTTCATCTATAATGCCAGACAGTCTTTTCACTTGTCGCTTGTAGTCTTCTGATAGGCTCTTCCTATATATTACAGAAGGAATTAGTGCGTCAGTAATCTGACAGAACAGGTACCAGGATTATAGAAAAAGTTCACAAAAAGGTTCCACTTTATATGACGAATGAATAAGGATCATCATTTGGATTTGGTATCTCAGCACATTTATTTCCGTCCGATCCGTCAGTCGTTCAGGAAAAAGAATTTTATGTATATAGATTAGAATAATGGAGAAATTTTCTTAGCTAAAGCGTAGGTAGTAAAGGATTTTACGTCGCTTCAAAACTTTGACATGCGACGATAAAACATATCAAACTTCGGTTTGCTTATCCACCCGCGTGTAAAGATTTAGGAAAAACAATAAATATCAAATCTTAAGAACTAAATAACATAAAATATTTATAAATCAATAACACTATATTCACATCACATTTATTTCATTTACACGCAGCTCTACGCCACATAGGGTTTTTTTTGTCAGGAATTTGTCAGGATTTGTGCCCAGTTGATGGCAATAGGCTAACCCCTTATTCCATGGAACTCAAACACAAATGGCGAAATGTGGGTGTACTAAATAAACTGTTAATAGTAATACCTCTGCCTAACCCCTCGAGAATTACAGGCGTGATATTATGTATGTATGTGTATATGAATAGGAATAGTGCTGTGTTGTTTATTTTAGTAGACTGAAGTCGCTTTTGCTAATAAAATGTCGTTGTGGCGGAAAAAGCTGCAATTTTCTAGTGTACAGTTGGAAAAATGCCATGGCAACCACCTATTTTTAATTTGTTTTTTACTTTACTTTGTGCCTTACTTGACTGATTTTCATCTAGTTTCCTTAAACTATTTAATTTTAGTAAATATTTTTCAAATTATAAACAATACACGAACAATTACATGTTTTGAAATACGACAAGATAATTGTCACAATATTGAATGAAAAATTAACCAAGATTACCAGCAACTAGAAATGATGTAAGTTATTAGCTATGTCGCTATATCATACCACAGTGACATAATACTAGTTATAAACAGAAACTGCTATTTCCAAAATTTTAAGCCTAAGCAATTTTAACTTTAATACACCACCAAAGTTCTACTTAATCCCGAAACGAACTTGATACTTCACTAAACACTTAACAATTACCTGTAACTCAGTTTACCGTCGCCTTACAACATAGAAACTTTAAATTGGTAATTTACAGTCTGATATTTGGTCTGTTTAGGTAATAGGGATGTTTACCGACTAAAAAAAATGTGGTTCTAATTAGTCTGTCTGTTAGACTATCGAAAAATATTGGATACATATTTTTTGCTTTATCAAATCAATTAAAATTGACAAAGATAAAACGCGTCAAAGATGTGGTAATGTCACTAACCGCTAAAAAATGTAATACGAATGTCTTAGAGTATGATGTCACACGAGTTTTCAAAGCACTGTATCGCCTTCATTGTTTGTTTACGTGAAAAAATACGTGACCAATATTTTTAGGTAATTATAAGACGGACTAATTAGATTTTTTTTGTTAACTACCCTATTGTAGAAGTTACCAACATACAATAAGGGTTGCGACACATATAATCCGGTCGGCACATTTGATTCGGCAATATTTGATTCGGCTTTTGATTCAGCAACATTTCACATTATCATCTACCTAGCCTTTTCCTAGCAATTTGGGTCGACTTCCAGTCTAACCGGATGCAGCTATATACCAGAATTATACATGAAACGACAGCCTTTGCCTATATGACCTCCAAAACCCAGTGAATACTGGATAATACTATACCCTTTGGTAAGACTTTCTTTGTCAGGCCAAAATTTCGCATGTCCACTAAAAAACTATCATGACACAAAAATAGTAAGATTTCAACTCATTCCGCTGTCTCAATTTCAAATGATTCTTGTTCTATAATTAAAGATACCGCCATAAGTTTATTGCGAAAACAAGTCATTGAATGACACATTTTTTCGAAAAGCATCGGCCAAAATGCGTTTATTATTATACTCAAAATCGCTATATCTGTGTTACGACAGTTCTTTGACAATTTCCTTTTTAAATTTTACAGGCTAGCACAAATTCCGCCTTAACTATAGCAAGCAAATTTAAAATATTTTTTTGTACAATGGGTAGATACAGAAAATATTACAATTATTACATTGTAGAAATAAAACCAAGGTTTAAATCTAGTCTCGGCAACATCACCGTTGCTACCATCCAGTTGCTACCAGTCGCCCAGTTTGTATTATTAAATATTCAGCCTTTTTTAACTTATATAACTCTTTTCGGCATTTACCGTCACAATGCCGAACCGAACATGTGTGAAGTAAGCATCCTACGGTTGCTTGGTAAGTGAATTCTCGGATAAATATTTACTAGATTCACTTAAAATTGGATAACTTGCGCAGTAAAGTGGGTTAGATGAAATATGAGTACAAACTATTTATATTTAATGTAAATAGTTGAACCAGAGAGTTTATTTGAGAGATATTTAATTAATAACACCTCAGAAACATGGTATGCTGTTAATGTTCAGAAAATCAGCTAAGCTGAGCCTTAGACGATTTTTCTAACATTACTAGAATATTCTTTATTACAATTACAATACTAGTAATTCGTTGACGACACATTTGGTGCAGTGGCTGAGCAATTGGACTGCTGCGCTGCGTGTCGCGGGTTCGATCCCCGCACGGAACAAATATTTGTATGGCCTACAGATAGTTGTTTCGGGTCTGGGTATTTGTGTTTGTGAGTTCAAATGTTTGTAACGCAAACACACCCACGATACAGGAGAAATTCCTAGTGTAGGCAACGTTTAAAAAAAAAAAAAAATAATGATCTTGATACCACGTTCAGCCCATTTGCCCGCCCTTATTTTACTATGAAGCTAGCTCTGCTTTACTTTATAAATTACTAGCGAACGTCACGCGTTTCACCCGCGTAGTTCCCGTTCCCATAGGAATACAGGGATCGGTCCAGTAGTTTCGGAGCCTATTTGTTACAAACAAACAAACAAATCTTTCCTCTTTATAATATTATTATATATAGGTATATTATTAGTAACAACGACATATTCTAGGTGGTAGTGCTATTCCACCTTTCAGCCTTTTCCATGGATTCATGGACACTTGCCTCCTTGCCACCTTTTCGTTCCGGCTACAAAACATTTGTATGATAGACCTGGCTTGAACCTGTAGCCAGGATTACCTTACCACGAGAACTCCTTAAGGGTTGAATATTGATAGAAAAACTGTTCTTTTTGACTAAGTTTAATTTATTTATTTTGTAATATATTCGGTTATACTACTCCGACTTGCAAAATTAATCATAAGTTTCACTCACTTTTCCCGAAACTTTAAATAATTCTCCAAACTCTGAGGTTTCGTTCAACAAGCTCTGTTACTCGGCGGCATACGTAATAAGTTCCTACTCGGGCCTGGCGCTTAATTCAGAATTCCTTTTGAACATAGCTCATAATGTCATTTTACTTTGCAGCTTATGAAAATTTACGGGCTAATTAAACAAGGTAGAGAGTTTTATTATTAATTTTTGGTTCGGAACACCGGGTAGGTAGGCCAAGTAAAGTTTACAACATAATTAAAATACTAACTATATTAAATTATAATATTTTCCCGATCTAAGGGTTTTCTACTTGAAAAAACCATAAACAAAAAGTTTTTTATTTCCCAACCTCAGAAAAGGTTTCGTCTCTGATTCCCAATTTGCAGCGTGTCAAGTATTTACTTGGGATTGGGTGTTTGTTTGGACGCTGGCCTAGAATCCGTAAGATTTGTAAACAAGCGAATAAAAAGAAAGAAATAATCAAAGGAATCTATGGGTACTATGTGGAAAACAGTTTACGCATTACTTTTTTCTCCTGTTTGAATAAGGCTTTTTACTACCGAATTAATATTATTTTTCTAGAAAAAAAAAACAAACATCTCTCACGATATCCACAGGACAAAATAATCAATAACAAAGGCAAAATATTCAAAACCTGTTTTTTTATTTCCACTTAATTTCCATTCTTTTAAAAGCAGGACTCGTTCACCAAAACAAAATAAATCTACATTTTTAATACCCGGATCAGTCCTTAAAAATCTAAAAAAAAAATTGGTCTTCTACCTTCACATTTTATCCGTGAAAATATGAATAGGTATTGAGCGTTAATGGACCATAAGAGGAAACACGACCATTACCCTGTAACACAATAAAAAGTATATACCAACAAAACGTAAACCTTAATTACACAGGTTACGGGCTTGGGTTTTCAGCGTTTTGTAATGGATTCGTATTTAGTTATTAATTGATCTTTGAAATTTCAAGAATGGTGGTAGTGTGTGGTTTTATTATGGTATTTTATTTTCAGGGCATTTTATTTTCATTTCATAATTTAATATTCAAATAAACCCCGCCTGCTCCCAAGTTTTGTTTAATTTAAAATGTGCTTGTATTTTGCTTTTCAGTTTTTCAGTCGGGTTTTTTAACTGCTTTTTCATTTACAACTTTTTAGTTCTTTTGTGTTTGTATAGGATTTGTGACTTCGTTTTTTTTTAATATATAAACGTCATATATTTTTGTAATCTCCTTTTAAAACCCTTCATTTTGATACCCTACTTTTTTGGAATCCGCGATATGGCCCCCAAAAACAGAAAATTGTTTTTTTTTAATTTTAATGTAGCCAGTGACACTTGCACCATCAAGACGAATCTAACGACGGATATTTTATTCAAATCCCTTCATCCGTTTAGGAATTATGAGGGAACAAATAAACGGACATACATACATACATACACGCCAAACACATAACCCTCCTTTTGGACTTCGTCGCAGTCGGGTAAAAAACACAACTCTGTAGCACATTGATGTAAAAACAGGCTGTAATAAGCAAAATAAATAGTATAATTTAATAATATTGAGACGTCTAGAGATGTAACATCAGCTAAATAAATAACTTATTAGGTACTGTAAAATAATGGAGTCACCTACACTTTGTTCTGAGTACAAATTCATTTTACAGACGTACACAGAAAACTGTAGTTAGGTTTTACATCATTTATGTTACATTTATATCCATCAAGTACTGAACTATCCTAAAGCAATGTTTATCATTTTTATTCTCACATTCGTTTTGTTGCACAAGCGTAGATACTGTCTTCTTTGCTGTAAGTTACTTAACTATCAAAGTGAGTTTTAGAGGCTGTTGTTAAAATGTCGCTATAAAGGTTTACTGCAATAGTCGGGGAGCTAACACAGTCAACAAGAACAAAGTACCATAGCACCCTGTATTTGCAACATGGCCGCCACAATAAGTTATGGGGATTTGCTTTAGCCCTGTAGCTGTCGACTGTACGACTGTCGTATACACTCTAAACTTGCACGTTTGTAGATAAAATAAAACGTATGTATGCGTATATACAAGTACGTCGCTTACGTTATGACACACCTGGGGCTGATCTATCGATTTGTTTCTACGTTTGACACTTAGACGGGTACTGTGCTCAAATAGAATTGTTCATCGTCATCATCATCATTTCAGCCAAAAGACGTCCACTCCTGGAGATAGGCCTCCCCCAGGCGTTGCCACATTGACCGGTCCCGTGCGTCTCGCATCCATCGGAGCCCTGCAACCTTCACCAGATCACACCAGAACGCAACGTCTTCCGTTTCGCTGTCGCCACTCCAGAACTTTTCGGCCCCATCGGCCATCCGTTCTGCCCTGCCCATTGCCACTTAAGTCTGGCAATTATTCGGGCTACGTCGGTAACCTTGGTTCTTATGCAAATGTCCTCATTTCTGATTCGATCACGCAAGGAAACTCCGAGCATAGCCATCTCCATTGCCCTTTGGGTGACCTTGAGCTTTCTGATGAGGCCCATTGCGAGCGACCACGTTTCGGTCCCGTATGTAATCACTGGCAACACACACTGGTCATAGACTTTCGTCTTGAGTCACTGTGGTAATGTGTGTGTGCGTTTTTTACGATGTAATACCATTTTAATAAAATGATAATATACGCAAAACTCATCGTGAGCACCCTAATGACTGCATGGCCGTCATTAAGCAAAAACCAAAAAGTTGGTCACTTTAAATTATACTTTGGTCTCCCTTCTGCTCCGCCTAGAGCGAGTCATTTGATAATTTCCCATCGTTTAAAAAAAGGTCGCTTGAAATTAGAAACAAAAAAACATAATTATTCATAACCCTTTCAACATAGCTGCGTATAGTTTCTAATGTCACCTGACGGGAATTAATTGCGTCTTTGCTCGTTAGCGATAAGAGAAAGTTGGTACCTGGTCCATTATGTTAGAAAACTAAAAGCATTATGTTCTTTGGTGCCCTCTAGTGTCATGAGCATTTTGTTCTGTGTATATCGTTGAGGTTTTAAAGACCTAAGGAATAGTGCTGTTTGAGGGTCTTGACTGTACTTAGCTGAGTTCACCAGAAATCTTGTTAATATTTTACACAAAACTGACCGATTGATAGCAATAGGCTTACCGTTACATGTGACTGAAACAAAACTGGCTAAATGTGGGTGTACTACAGCTAAGAAGACCTCTGCATAGCCCTTCGAGAATTACAGGCGTGATGTTATGATTTGCGATTTACTAGGGATGTTTACTGACTTAAAAAAATATGATTCTAATTAGTCCGTCTGTTAGATTATCGAAAAATATTGGAAACGTTTTTTTTTTGTTATATCAAATCAATAAAAATTGACGAAATAAAAAACTAAAAAAAAATCGATTTGAGTGGGGGGGGGCTGTGACGTCACTGAGCGCTCAAGAATGTCATACTTATGTCTCACAAAATTACGTTACACGAGTTTTCAAAGCACTGTATCGTCTTCATTGTTTGTTTACGTGACAAAAGAAAAAATACGTGTCCAATATTTTATAGAAGTGTATCTGACGGACTAATTAGTTTTTTTTTTTTTAACTACCCTATTGATTCAGTGGAGCACATGATTCGATTCACTAACGTGTAATTCATCAGTTTGTGATTAGTACCGTAATTCTGCTTACTGCATTGATGATTTGAGTTAGTAACTGGTTCATTTTGTGTAGCATCGTGAACCATAAACAAAGTACAAAGACACTAAAAATAAACTGTATTCGCTTTAGAATTCTAGGTGATTCCTAAGAACAGTAAGGTAGACTTATGTTCCCGACATAAATGCAATTTCCCTGCTGTCGATCAGTTACACTACTGGCCATAAATAAAGTAGTAGCCCATTGCAAGTTTAATTTAAAACCGAGAACAGAAAAGACAGTTGTTTGAACAACCTTTGTTGCATTTTTTTCTTTCTTTCTGAATTGAAAATCAATACTTAGGGACCACAACCCTCTTGGGAACACTTTGGACTGATAAAACTTTATTACAGACAACAAAAACAAATAATCTGGTTTTTTTTATGAAATAATAGTACATTACTGCCGCGGTCTATAATGACTACTTTGCTGGTCGCGCTGATGATGGCCGACAGCGCAGCGTAGCGCAGCTCCAGGCCGACACAGCGCGGTCAGCGTGCAGCACTTGATGGACGAGCTGAGATAAAGGCCGAGACCGTAGGCCGAGGCCTTTACAGCGAGGACAGCAAGGGCTGCAATGATGGCCAAGCTGAAAGGCCTAGAGCGTAGCTAGGCTAGCTCGAGGCAATCATAGCGTGACCAGCGAAGCAGTCATTGTGGGCCAAGGTTTGTATAGTGCTTTACTCAAAAATGCAAGTACCTAATCTAAATAAAACCAGCAAGTAATTTAAATAAAAAATATATTAATTAACTAGACTTTTAATTAAAATGACAATTATGAAAAGTACAGTTACTAAAATTCAACACCGACTTTCCCGGTTTGATATTACTGATAGTTTGCGATAATTCTAATGCGGTGTTTGACTGCTGGATTATTTCTTCATTTATTACTTCATTTAAATCTTTTTTTTTTTACCTTTAGACGTACAAACAGCTGTGTTTTAAATAAAATCTTTTTGGAATTGATTTTTTAAAACGTTGAAACGTCAAAATAGCGGCCGGCAAGACATTGCCGGCCTGTTAGAGCGGCCAGCAAAACTTTGCCGGCCGCTCCTTGAAACAGACCGGCAAGGTCGACTTTGCTCAAACAAGTTTGTCAAAATAATGACAACATTACATGCATTTTTGAGTAAAACAATATTGGTACATTGGACGGTCTTATCGCCCACGGCTATCTGTTCAGAAAATTTTTATAGATGGACATGTTAGAGACAGTATTGTAACGATCTTGTACACTAAGTAAAAAAAATGGTTTAGTATTTTGAGTGGTTATTAAAAATAATTGATTGTCATTTAAATAAAGAGGCTGAATAATTAAAGTCGCACGGGTTCAAATTTAAGGTTAAGCAGTGCTTGCAGAAGTCGGTCCGTGGATGAGTGACTATTAATACATACATAGAGAGTTCACTCTGTGCCTCTGAAACCACGTTACCTCATTGGTTCGCTGGTAGTCAGAAGTCCGATAGTCTAAAAACCGGTCTTAAAGGGGTATCGTATTCCCCAGTACTAACTGGGTTGTGGAGGTCAGATAGTAGGTAGTCGGTAGGTATGTAAAATACTGGTATTTTAATATAGTTATACTGGAAGCCAACCATAACATAGTTGAGAAAGGTTAGCAGATGTTGATACTGAATTAAAATAGGAATAAAAATATACCAAAAAATCTAATTAGTCCGTCTGTTAGGTTATCGAAAAATATCAGATTAATATAAACTGACGAAAGTAAAACGTGTTGAAGATCATGAGTGGAGGTTTTGACGTCACTTTGTGGGTAGCACTGTATCGTCTACATCTTTAGTTTACTTGAAAAAAGAAAAAATACGTGTCTATTATTTTTTGGTAATCTATCTGACGGACTAATTAGATTTGTTTTTGGTGAAATACCGTATTATATGAATGGTAGTTACACGTGTTTCCTTTAAATAAATAAAATTAGGTCGCTTTTGTTTTAATTTTCTCTGCCAAAAACTGCTACACAATGAAAACTAATGAAGGTCGCTAAAGAAATAACTAGGCCCATTATTTAACGTTAAAAACGACGTCGCGGCCTAAATCCTAGGACCGGAGATTAATAACACGACAGAGAAAACAAAATGAATCATTCAAAAGGATACTGTGAACAACTCTTTAACGATGACCGTAAAAACGAACGATTATTTAGTAACAACAACCTAGCTGTATTGTTTATTCAAATGTTGAATAAACAATAGACATTAATTTTCTTGTTTTCTTGTTTAAATAATGTACTTGGATGAAAATTTCCATTTACATTATCTATTAAATCAGCAATAAATATTTATTGGTTAACGAAAATATTGTTGTGACATTTTCTTCGTTAATACGACGATTTATTTGAAGCGAATAATTAAAGGCAATTTATATACTGATTTTGTTCTTTACCCAATATTCAATGGGTTTGGCTTTCAATCAAAGTACAAGTTATGAAAAAATAACCGAATCTTAAGAAAAAATGTTTTGGAACAATGGGGGTATTTTATAAATGACCGGTTTAAGTGCACCGCAGTGTAAATCAGAGGTAACTTGGCAAACCTGCCTAATACAGGGGATACAATTCGTTAAGCGTTTTCAATCGCTTTCCATACTAATGGTCATTTAGGTATACTCAAGACTTAAATATTATGTAATAAAAAATATTCGTGGGTATATTATGATTATTAAACCAATGAGCAGTATAATATAAGAAAATAAATCGTTGATCATTTATTAAAGACAGGATACTTTTTCAACAATACTTTAATTTATTCAGACCATTTAAACTTGTTTATCAGAAACGGGTCAACTTTTGGCGATAATAGCCAAACTTTCCGGCCTACAAAATATGAGCCAATATGGGCCAAGTTTGGCCACATTCAGATCATCGCTCTCCACCCTTCTCACATAGAAACCTATTATAGTGGTTAGGAATAGTGCGCTGGACGTAATTTGTTGACGGTAGAGTGCCAACGTATAAAGGCAAGGTAATATCCCAAATTACCATAATTTGAGGTCAGGTAAATTGCAATGGCATAGTCAGATAGCCCATTTACTATGTCCGTGAGTGTAATAGAGAATTTCATGGGACGAAGAAAATAGCTCGATAAGGCGTGTAAATAAAATTTGGTATGTAAAGTCGTTGTTGAGAATTTCTTAGCACCTTTTAAGGAAGATCTTTGTTGTCTGAGTAACAGATATTCATTTATATTGTTCAGTCTTGTCGCATGTATGTTTATAAAAGCTCATTTACGGTTTATTTTCATTCTTTAATGTATCCATCTCACTTGAGTTAATTTGAATAAAATGTATTTATTATTAATATCATTAACAAATGGTAGTATATTAGTATATTATTTGTTGAATATCAACCACCTAGTATACAAATCAAGGGTGTGAAAGTATTACGGAGATATTGGGGGTCAAAGTTCTAAAATTTTCGAAGATTTTTTTCTAATACTAGTTTTTCAGATTGTAAAATAACGGTTTTTTTTTAAACTTTACTCCACAGGTATTAGGATTTTCCACTAGGAATTTCTCCTGTATCGTGGGTGCGTTTACAAACATTTAAACTCACCTACACAAACACACCCAGACCCGAAACAACTATCTGTAGGCCATATAAATATTTGTTCCGTGCGGGGGTCGAACTCGCGACACAGCGCAGCAGTCCAATATCTCAGCCACTGCGCCAACCGTGCCGTCAGTAATTACCTACATGACCCGTTTGCTATTCAAAGTAACTACGAGCACAATGTTTTAACAGTGCAACGTTGAGTTTTACCGTTAAATAATTATGTGATTTTTCACCCAAAAAGAGTCATTTCCCAGTAATACTTAGTTACTTAGTTTGATGTACATAATGCTTGGTTGACGGTTTCGTGAAGGTTTCTTTCACACCCTCTATAAGATTTGGCTTTCATTTAGGTTAGCCGACCCCGATACTGCAATTGGCTTCTTAGTTTAATTCAAGCTAAGCCGAACAGCTTTTGCTAGAACCTATAAGTATATCCGATTCTACCGCTCAACTGTATCGACACTTGCGACCCGAAAATGAGTCAAAGAATATTTTTAGTACAATTAGAAAAATATAGCACTGGCTTTAGTATATTTGGAATAAAAACTAATTTATATAAAAAAATAGAATACACATGCTCATGTATTTACCAAATTCAAATACAAGCTTTCGGTGTCCGAATAATTTGTACAAGAGAAAAACATTTTAAACACAAAATACACTTTTAAATACCCCAACCTCATAAATTTAACAAAGAACAGCAATTATTTCCTCTCATAAAAAGGATTTAATTTCAGAATGGTATTCCTTTATTTTCGTTTTGGTTTACCAGCAGTCGTATTAATTAAAAATACTTAAATTAGTTGCAAGCATATATGCAAATAAATATTGCTGGAAATGGTTTCCAAGTCTGCAACAATGTTTGCAGAGTGGTGGCCCATTCTCATTTGACACATCTCATTTCATTCTCATTTTGCCACATCATAAATTATACATATACGTATGTTTGTAGTTTGTAGGCATACGCAGGCCTTGAATGGGGCCTTGTTGGGCCACACAAAGGCCAGGTGGACTCATGTCAGTCCAGTACATTGTGCTTGTAGTCTATTCATGTGCAGTCTCTGGTATTTCTAGTCGGAAGTTTATGGGAACAATGAGTGTTAGATGAAATTCCTATTGGAACTCGGTATTGTGAAGATAATGGTGTGAACGTTTATAGCTTTGTTCAAGGTAGATGCCACATTTTATGGCAATTCTATTGTCACATGACAACGTCAAATTTAGGGCGTTCGTGGTGCGAATATCAACATGAATATTTTCAGCAGCTCGTCTTGGAAGAGGACTTTTGGCCGCAGGGAGTGGTGTTCCGTCGCTTCCGCGGGCAAGTGCCACAAGGACGCGCAGTGATTTAGTGCACTAGTGAAATGTTACTAACATAGTTTGAAAGCCTTAAAAATATGTTAGTAACACTTCACTAGCGATAAAATACAATTTGTGTTAGTTAATAGAGCCCTATTAACTAACACAAATTGTATTTTATCATAGTTTTGTAAGTCTGTAAGGTATAATAATCTATGGGCCTTAGACGCCTGAAAATAAATTGATTATTATCATTATAACATAACATCACACCTGTAATCTCTGAAGGATTAGGTACAGGTGTACCCAGATTTCACCTGTAATGTTTAAGTCCTATGTAATAGGGGTCGAGACGGAGGGGAGTAGGAGTCGAGGGGGGTCGAGGGGGGGGTAGGGGTCGCTAGGAAATAGCTTGTAAGGGACACCGTTACCGTAACCGGTAAGGAGGACGCAACCGCTGTGTATGAGGTCCTTTTTTTATTTTGGCGGGTGGAAAATCATCAAATAACCCCTTTTGGGCAGAGCGAAAGGGAGTGTCAGACTTCGACTGACTAAAAACCACCCCTGTTCCTTCTTCTTCGAGGCAGCGGTAACTTGTGTACAACCTGCAGCCCCGACGGGGAATGTATGAGGTTCTGAGGTCAATTTCCGGGTAGGGTTTTATTCGGTTTTTGCATCAGGGATTCTCAGTATCAGCAGGGTCTGGATTTATGCCCGGTTGGTGACAATACGGTTGCCCCATTTAACATGTGACTTAAACATATCTGAGTGGGTGTACTATCTATTCAGTACACCTCTTTCTAGTCCTACGGCGATGTTATGTTGCGTAAATGTTTAATTTTTATTGATGAAACTATAGGATTTTTGTTGAGAGGTGGGCTTGATAGCGATTTATTAATTGTTATGTAAATTAATGAGTGAATTGCATGAATGTATGCCCTGATTATGTTAAATACTTAGTGATTTCTTATTACAAAAAAAAATATACGCGCGATACTACAACTTTTATTGAACGTTGGATTTACGTATCCACGATTCTTTTTCGTTTCGTATATTTTGAAAATGTGTTTGTTTATTTTGTAGGTTTTAAATGTAAACGTGTTTTTTAAATTTTAAAAACTATGCAAGTGTGTTAGTTTAAGCAGTAAGTTAGTAAGTCTACATGAAAACTTTTAACGACCTGTAACCATCTTCATTGAAGTATTCAATTTTATTTATTCGAAGTAAATACTAACAAATAAATGAACTAAGTAAAAAGTTAAAGTTAGAGAGAGTTAAAAAAACTTACCTTGGTATTCTAATTCCCTGGATAAACAATTTATTTACACAGGCGAAGTTTATTCAAATACTTCAAAGTTTGTCCAATATACACTAAAATATTCTACTGAAAACACGAACAGCTTACTCAATACAAAGTTTTTGAATATTTAACACTATATTAAAACTACGAAACACCAACTATATTTACACGAGGTTGATTCTCCGAAAAGTATCAAAAATCATTTTTTAATTATATACGTAACGGTTTTATTAAATCACTATTTCATATTTGGAAAAATATGAAATTCGAACTCGCGTTCTGATTTCGAATCGTCCCGGGACGACAAGCCGGTACCGCGGTCGCCGAGCGACTAACGCTGTCATCTCCCCTCGCGACAATGGACGAGAACTGCCTACTGTTGCACTATAGATACAAACGTTGCAACTGCAAACGGGAAACTGGGTTGCTTCAAATTAGTGAGAATTGTGAAAGAAAAAACCGTTTCTCTCGGAAAGAAAATTGCGATTCATAAACTGAGCGTTATCTAGATGAATTTAGGTTAGGATGGGATTTTTTACATAGTCATGTGTTACACAACGTACCTATATTAAATTAGGGCGTTGGATTTTACGTGGTTTTGGTCGTGTTCATTTGCTGTTTTGTATGTCAAATCTTGTGCTTCTGTATTTCATTGTTAAGAATTAATATTGAGGTTCTTTATCGTATTTTAATAGAACAAGAAAGAGTTTCAATTGCAATACTTTGTTGCATTGCGTTTAAAATAGCTCATAAATAAAAACGTCTTATCTTCTTGACTGCCTCTCTAGTCTAGTAGTCGCAAGCGCGACTGAGGAGCATGCAGTCCGGGTCCTGTTCCAGATTGGGCAATGTGTGGTTGGGTTTTCCATCAAGAATTTCTCAGTAGCCGCCAGGGAGTTGGGATTTGTGCAAGATTTATGGTAATTCGAAGACATGTGACATCTACCGAGCCGCACTGGGCCCGCTTGGTAGATTTCTCCCATTCCCTCTCAAAGAGAGGAGGCCTGTGTCCCAGCAGTAGGAACATTAATAGGCTGTTGATGATGATGATGATGGCAATGGGCTCACCCCTTATTACATGGGATTTAAACAGAACTGGCGAAATGTGAGTGTCTTATTAGATACACCTCTGCTTAAATTTTGAGGGACTACAGGTGTTATGATATAATGTTACGTGTAAACGTCTTATCAAAACCATAGTCTTAATCCAAAATTAGGTACTTATTTAATTAATTTGACAAGACGAAGTGTAATTCCGATTGGATTTATAGACATCTTCGGAGACAATAAACGGGTCGCCGGAACAAAATGATCAACGACGTTCCTGAACAAAGGACTGCAATTTTAGAATAGCCCCCTTTCATTCTGCGTTGCGACGTAGAGTAATTCTACTCGGGGTTTTAATGATTTAAATGGGCATTGTTTTTGAGCGGTTCATCGAGATGACGTCATTTGTTACTTAAGTTATTAATTACCTTAAATTAATCTTAAGGGATCTTTGAAGTGATGGATTTTAAGGATCTTGAACACTCCGTTAAATAATTATTTGTTGTAACTATTTGCTTGGATTTTGGACTGGAGAACTTTTGTAGGTTAGTTTATTAATTGTGCCTGAGCGTTGGTGACCCAGTGGTGGTGGCCACGACTTACGAGCGGTAAGTCGTGGGTTCGCAACGCGCAAGGCAGGCGCGTTACTTTGTGTAATTCATATATGTTTTTTGTTCAGAAAACCATCGTGAGGAAACCGGCGTGTCTTACATCCAAAAAAATTAATTATTAAACCGTTAATGACTCCTTCTTCTTCTTTCTGAAGATAAGACATTAAAAATATGTTCATTTTTAATTGTAAGAAAATACTTATTACGATTTTTTCTATTGCTAAGCTTTTGTTTTTCTCTGAAAAAGTATCTATTATTTTTTTGTATTTGTATTAAGTCTATGTAACAGTATGAAGTAGTAAAATAAGCCATAATAGAATTATATTACATTGAGAAGGTTTTCCACAGTTTTCTGTCTTAATGGCAAAAACGTTATCTTTGAATTATCCGCCCACAAGTCACAGATTGATAAGACGTGGGAAAACAGGATGTTAAAGGTTACATAGTTCCAACAAAAAGCAGTAGGTGGCGCCACCTACAGACATTTACAATACTCCGACCAGTTTCTGAGAACGTGAGGATTTTCTCATAGTAATATATTTTCTTGTACTTTTGACGCTGGGGATAAATTGAGTACATATGTTAGGAAATGTCGTACCACGCTTCTGATTTAACTCGATATAACACAAGCGCAAAATACTTAAATAAACGAACATCCACTGTTTGCAGCTAGATTTCGCTAGCCGATTTTATTGAGATGGGTATTTCGATTTAATTAGTCCGTCAGATAGATTTCCAAAAAATAATGGACACATATTTTTTCTTTTTTCACGTAAACTAAAAATTAACGCGATGCAGTGCCTCGAAAAGTCGTGTGACGTCACAAGGTTAGTACTTTTTTACCCACAAAGTGACGTCAAAGCCCCCACTCACACAACGACATCTTTGTCACGTTTCACGTTCAATTTTTATTCATTTGATAAAACAAAAAACACGTATCCAATATTTTTCGATAATCTGACAGACGGACTAATTAGATTTTTTTGGTGAAATACCCTATTTGATCAGTTCTACTCGATGAGCGTATTATTAAGAGGTCCAGGGATCGATTCTTAGGTCGGTCTCAGTAGCAGCCACGAAGTCTTGATTCGCGCAGGTTTGACGGCAATAGGCTCCCCCCTATTACATGGGACTTAAATAAAGGGTGTAAAAGTACCCTTAACGCAAACAAAGCACACTTGTTCTCCCCACCACTGCAATCATTCAATACGGAGGTATTGGTCAGAGTTCCAAATTTTGCACAGCTGTTTTTGTTAATACTAGTTTTTCAGGTTATAACTTTACTTAAATTATCTCCATGACCCTTTTACTATTTAAAACATTCACTAGCACAATGTTTTAAGAGTGCTACATTGAGTTTTACCGTAAAATTAGATTTTTAACCCCAAAAAAAAAAATCGTTTCCCAGCAAAAATTTTTGCGTAGGGATTCTTAGTTTGATGTACAGAATGCTTGATTGACGGATGCGTTATGGATTAATTTACACCATGTATAGCTGGCGAAATGTGGGTGCACCTCTGCATTATCCTTGTGGGGATTTCAGGAGTGATGTTATGTTTTATGTAATGGTTTATTATAGTTTACTTTGATGTATTCATTTAGTTCATTACGGGCAGTCTGGATTGAAACTTTAATTAATTGGAGAGTGTCTTTGTCATTAATTTAGCTAATTACTTATGTACACTTGTTTACATCAATGTTGTGCAAATTTCTGTCTTTAAATAACAATATTTAGTTGTTTTTTTTAGATCTTTGACGTTTATTAGAAAGAGGCCCAAACGTCTGACAACCAGTCTTATCAAAGGGTATCGTATTACCCAGTATTAACTAGGTTTTGGAGGTCAGATAGGCAGTCGCTTCTTGAAAAATACTGATATTCAGTTGCATCTGGTAAGACTGGAAGCAGACCCAAAAATAGGCGGGAATAAGCGAGGCAGGCCGTCGATCCTTGTATTTGCAATATGACTGTATTCCTTCCAAAAGTTGACAACTATGCGTAGACTAGATTGCAAAACCCCGTTTGATAATCCGTCCTTTATGAATTGCATGCGAACGCACCAATAAGCAATGCACGGGTGTAATACGAGCATGAGGAGTATCTACACAAAGTAGTAGAAACTTTTAATGATGCTGCTACATCAAAGGCTAACGCTACTGAAACTCTTTCCCGGAGGAAATATTGATATTGAGTGTCCGGTTTTCTAATTACGTAGCTTGGTTGCATTCATTTTGCTAATTTTAAATAAGTCTGCTTTTGCATCTGCTGAAAGGAAGGAAGAAAAAAGTATTTATGTAAGTAAGTATTTTTTATAACGGGTGTAAAAATGGATCATCCTACGATAGAACTAGTTGGGTTTTTTTCTCACTAGTTCTACTTTTCAAGGTAGTACAAAATCGTAGAAATAGTAGGAACAAAAATTCCCACTAGTGCTACTGGTCATATTAAACAGTTTATAGTAGAACTTATGTGACTTTTCACTCCCACTAGTTCCACGATATAAGGGTGTTGTAATAATCCCCTGTAGCCAAGCCTAAAGGCACTTGTGCTCGCGTCATTGTGTTTTTTAGGGTTCCGTAGCCAAATGGCAAAAAACGGAACCCTTATAGATTCGTCATGTCTGTCTGTCTGTCTGTCTGTTTGTCTGCCTGTCTGTCTGTCCGTCCGTATGTCACAGCCATTTTATTCCGAGACTATAAGGATGAAGAAGTATTCTGCAAACCGCTTTTTGATTTTTATATAAAAATAAAAAAATATAAGATTAAGAGGGGGCTCTCCATACATGGAATTGAAACTAAAAAAATTTGTTTTCATCTAACCTACACATGAGGGGTATCTATGGATAGGTCTTCAAAATTGACATTGAGGTTCTTAAAATATTTTTTTCTCAAATCGTTTCTCAAGTCGTCAATCGTTTCAAAGATAGACACATCCAAAGTAGTAAAATGTGTGTCCCCCCCCCCCTCTAACTTTTAAAGTAAGAGAGTGGCAATTCTAAAAAAAATATATAATGTAGATTTCAACAAAGACTACCAACCACAATTGGTTTGAACGAGATTTAGTAAGTGTTTTTTTTTTAATACGTCATAAATCGTATATCGCAATTTACCGTTCATTCAATCAACTCAATTATAAAAATAATTATAAAACATTTAATTTCATAAACTTAAACCTTATGCATAAACCGTGAACCATTCTTTTCTAATAATCTAATAATAAATCTGTAATAGGTGCCTGAGTAAATAATAATTATAATTCGCGCGGGGCGTGGCTTCGAGCGCGGCGGCAGGTTTCCGACTGCGCTAACCCGAACGGGCAGACACGTGAGGGCAGGCGTCGTTGACACTCGTTCGCGCGGAGCAAATTTTTCGATACATTTGCGAATGCTTAATATTGTACGTTTACGATTTGATACTGTTTTCGTTGGATAAAATTAATTTTAATTACTTACATCGAAATTATTCTTTTAAACTCATTCACTGACTAGAAATAGGTAAACACTTACCTACTATAAAACGTCAACCTAATAAATAACTAACTTAATTTAAAAAATACGCTGTTATTAAAACATCGTCAAAGTTACAACGAACTACAATAACTTTTATATTAGGTTACTTGCTGCTACGGAACCCTTCATGGGCGAGTCTGACTCGCACTTGGCCGGTTTTTTTTTGTTATAGACCATCACTTTCACAGACATCTAGAACAGAAAAATCAAAATTCTTCTTTTTAGTCATGGAGATATTGGGGGTCAAAGTTTTTTTTTGCTTTACATTTTTTTTTAAATACAAGTTTTTATTGTTATAATTATTTTACTTGAAATACCTCCACACCCCATATTATGTTATAAGTGCGTGACTCAAAAAAAAGGCTGTTCCTTTTTGCACATATTTAGTTTGATGTTAGGAACAGAATGTTTGGTTTTGATGACTTCGAGAAGGGTTCGAATACATTTTGTGCATTGTTGAGAAAATGTACAGCTTATGGAAATATTGGTACTCGGCACCAACTGGAATAGACAGGATGATTGTAATAAATGTTGAGGAGATGGACTCACAAACATACAAAAATCTATAAAAAATTCACACAGGCCCCGCTATTGAAATTGTTAATGGTAAAGGTTTATTCATATTTATGATTTGTTTACAGAATGCTTTCTTTAATTTTTACAATATTATTTATGTTTAGTACTTGCAGAAATTATTTTATTAGTAACAATAGTAAAGTGTATCTCATGGTGTATAGTAATGTTTTGCTAACATCAAAAACGAAATTTTGACGTTCGAAAAGTTCTAATTATCAGCCTAGTTTGAATAAATGAGTTTTGATTTTGATTTAGACTTCGACTCAAGATTAATACTTAATTTATTTGTTTTTGATGTTGCTCGGGGTCTTTTCAGTGTCAATATAATTTCCTGCTCTTATCCCAATTTATTTGGTTTTTTTGAGTGACGAATTAAAATTATAGCAACTCCACATTTTCAGTAGTATCGTGATGTCTGCCTAGTTTTAAAACATGTTCCTGCATTTCTTAACGAACGTTAACCCAGCCAACTCACGAAAATTCTGCACGAAAATGAAAACTCTTTCCTTAATTATAAGTACGTTTCAAGTAGGCACGTCCCAATTCAGGGTAAAATATCAAAAGACCGTGCCTCGAGATATTCATATGCAAAAATATATCAAAATGTAGCTGAATTCCAGACTTGTATGCCTTGACATGAAACAGTGAAATTTGTATTGCGTATGTTCAGACGCCATTGCTTTATTATGAATAAGGGTTACCTGAGGAATACATGAATAGTTAATGAGTTAAAACCGCACAATATGTTGCGGGATTTTAAAGTTTCAACTATTTTACATGGTGGATCGGAAATTTGGAAGTGTTGGAGAGTGTTGCAGAGGGGTCTAAACTTTTGCATATTGGTGTGACGGGTCACGTTCTATAGAGGTATGCTTTAAATTGATAATGATAAATAGTAAAGTTTACAACGAAAGTGTAAATGATTTCTCAGTGAATTGTTAAAAATATACCACCTGTGATACAGGTTTAACCTAGTACAGGCATCGAACTGTGTTATACCTCCTACATTATGTTTAAGATTGAAATTGTATTTGTTGTGCCAACTCTAATTCTTGAATAATATATTATATTATATAGTGGTCAGTTAATTAGGGTGTTTCTCATGTGCCACGTGACGGCTTCCGGCCAGCGTAAACGCCTGTGAATGGTGAGTAATGGGCTAGCTCGCCGTCCGTCCGTCTTATGCCGACGGCAGGCCGTGTCGACGGCGCGTTCGTGTTCCACGCGCGCCTCAAAGAGATGTCAGCAACATGGGATGGGCCCGCAAGGGCCAACGCCCGTCGGTGCTGCGGGTTTTTGTAAGAGATACCGCGGCCTCGATATAAAGGGCTAAGCAGGAACATGGGTGGTTTTAAGCCAGTAGAAGTCTGACACTCCCTTTCGATCTGCCCAAGAGCGGGAGGGGTTACTTATTTGATGATTTCTTACCCCCTCCAAAAAGGTGGAGGAGTGTATATAATAGTACACCCAGATTACGCCAGTTATATTTTTTTAAGTCCCATATTAGGTAATATGCGGGCGATGCCATATACCGGGCATAAATCCAGACTCCGTGGCTGCTTGTAAGAAATACCCAATGTAATAATCAAATAACACTTGGCCGAACCCGGAACCTCATGCTCAGCAGTCGCGCTTGCGATCACTAGACAAACGGGGTAAGGCTAGGTACACTCAACAGCTGCAGAGGTAGATAAACACAATTAAAAAGATCTTGTTCATGGATATATGGAATCCCGTAACAAACTGTGTCAACATCAAACTTTGTTTTTTACTGTCTACATTTATTAAATTAACTCCTACAAAAGTTATTTTTGTAAACTAAATCCGATTTTCGGAGTCATTTTATAAAATCGGAAATAACCTCAAAACCAGGCAAGTAGGTATTGTAGGGAAACATCTACGATGCGAAGTCAGTCGAACTGTCAAAATCATTTAACAGATCTAACAGAACGACTTTTGAACTGGTTGTGACAACGCCATGTATAGGGAGTAAAACAATATTCATACTTTTATACTTTAAATTAAATTCCTTCTTCACAAATCAAATCCCAGCCGCATAATGTCGTAAAAAAATATGAAAATAATTACTATAACATTTTGATCTTGAAACTCGAGAATTCTTGGTACGAGTTTCGGTCATTGTCTTTTCAAAGCAGGTTTTAAACAAAAAACTTTGTATAAATAACACGTTACTAACAAGTTATGGACGAGTTAGGAATATTTTATTGAATAATCTTCAGAAAAATTTAAAAATAAACCTAGAGTTCTGTACATACAATAATATAAAATACGAAATGTTAAGCTACTTCTGCTGTTGACTGTGCAGCATAGAAAAACCCCGGTATACGCGTGCTTCCTCGATTTATCCAAGGCCTTTGACCTCGTGTCGTACGACATCCTCTGGGGAAAGCTGGAGAGCACGGGCTTGCCGTGGGAACTCATCTGGATGCTCCGGTACTGGTACGGGCACCAGGTCAATACTGTCCGATGGGCGGGGGCGATGTCGGACCCTTATACTAACGAATGTGGCGTAAGACAAGGCGGTCTGACCTCGCCTACATTATTCAATCTATATATGAACGAACTGATTGTCTCGCTCAGCAGTCAACATGTCGGATGCTATATTGACGGAGTCTGTGTCAACAATATAAGTTATGCGGACGATATGGTGCTGCTGAGCGCGTCTATCTGTGGGCTGAGGAGACTACTCAGTACGTGTACGGAATACGCGCATGGACATGGTTTGAAATATAATGGGAAGAAAAGCCAATACATGGTTTTTCAGGCTATCGGTGTGTCGAGCCCTGTGAACATTCCGAATGTTGGTCTCAATGGTGTTCCAATAGACCGAGTAGACCAATTTAAATACCTAGGACATCTGCTCACCGAGGGCCTTAAAGACCATGCTGACATGGACCGGGAGCGGAGGGCACTGTCGGTGAGAGCCAACATGATAGCCCGCAGGATTTCGCGTTGTACTGTTGATGTGAAGGTCACGCTTTTTAAAGCGTACTGCACATCCCTATACACGTGTAGCCTGTGGGTTGACTATACTGAAAGGGCATACAGTGCCCTCCGTGTCCAGTACAACAACGCGTTCCGGGCAGTATTGGGGCTGCCCCGTTTCTGTAGCGCATCAGGGATGTTCGCGATGGCACGCACTGATTGTTTCCACGCTTCTATGCGTAAGCGGTGTGCGTCCCTGGTGCGCCGGGTGCGGGTCAGCCCCAATGCTATCCTGGCAATGATAGCTAACAGGCTGGACTGCCCTTATATCCGGCATTGTTGTGGCAGGCATGTTGCTGTTCCAGTGCCAGTTAGGAAATTATAATAAAATGATTATTGTGTTGATTTTATTTTTATGTCTAATAATCACGAGTATTGTAATTTATTGTGTCTAATATGTGTATGCTAATTTAATTTGTGTTTGTATTGATTTTGTTGTGTAACAATGGGTGTAAATTACCTGAAAAAATGAAATTATTATTATTATTATTATTATAGTCCAACATAGATAAAATGTTCTCACACATTTGGCAGTGTACGTCAGATCTATGTTAAATCATACATTGGATAGACAAACGAGAGCAACGCAAACCGGATTAACTCTTCAAAAATCTCTATAAATCCGATTTGTACGGAACTAACTTAATCCTATATAACTAGTTTTATGAATGTACATACATTGTACCTGTCTTTGTTGTTGTTGAATGTTTTATGTCGTTTTTCAAGCGGCACGTGTATCTACTAAATCTTTTAACCTAAATGGTACCAGCTGTTATTGTGCTCTGCGACCTTAATACAACTTATAGTATGACGTTCCCTGAATCAATCGTATTTTTTTATCAATTTCAAAGGGTTTTTTTTTGCACGGAACTCTCGATATTAAAAAAAAATAAAAGTAGTTTACTTAAAACATCGACTATCTGCCAGTTACAAAAATACGAGTCTTCATGATTAATTGAAATGTGGTAGCAGCTGAAACTACAGCGCCTTCATACATTCTGCAATTCGATATCGAATTATTCGATGCGAAGTTCAACCCAAGAATACGGAAAGTACCGAAAAGTTTGATAAAATTTATTCGCTTTTAAGCTGATACTCGTACTTCTCAAAAAATCTGTCATCTATGTAATACCTTATCAACTTCAACACTATGAATTTTGTAATCTCCTTTTAAAACCCTTCATTTTGATACCTTACTCGATGGTAATGGATTTTTTTTTATTTTTTGAAATACGTAATAATTATGGCCCTCAAAATCCGCAAATAACTTTTCTTTATTATTTTTAATGCAGCCAGTGACACTCGCGCCATCAGGACGAATCTCGCGACGTATATTTTATTCAAATCCCTTCATCCGTTTAGGAGTTATGAGGGAACAAAGAAACGGACATACAACCATACATACACGCCAAACACATAGCCCTCCTTTTGGGCTTCGCCGCAGTCGGGAAAAAATGATCAATATCACAATATTGATCATTTTTTCCCGACTGCGGCGAAAAATTAAAAAAATTAAATTTAAATAAAATGTAAATAAAAAATGTTCTGCGAACATTGTTACATCTGCCTCAATGGATGAAATATGCATCAAATGATACTCAATTCAATTTATATTCAAATAGGAAGGATTTTCATTTTAATCCGTAACAGTATTTGTAACTGGAGATTAACAATTATTATTGCTGCTGTGATTTGTTTTGCACAAACATTATGTATTAGTATTATGAAAATGTTACAACTATGGAAAAAATAAATCGTTTTTGATGGTCTGCATCAGAACCATTTTTTTTTGGTGGGTGGAAAATAATTAAATAACCCCTCTCAGTGTCAGAGTGTCAGACTTCTACTGACTAAAAACCACCCATGTTTCTTCTTAGCACTATATGTCGAGGCCGCGGTAACTTGTGAACAACCCGCAGCCCCAACGGGGTCTGCATCACATCCTTAAATGTGAGCACATTTTTACTGGATACACGCTGCATTACCATACATATTATATTATCATACATTCATAAACTCGTGTCTTCTTCCCATGGAGGTTGACAGACTTTTCAAAACGCCACCTGCACATCCTATAACAAACTCCTTTTGTTTTGATCACGTTGATAAATCTGGTCGAGTCTGTAGGTAGTGATCTTTCTGAAGAACATCGTTAATATCGTCCCTAGGAAAATATTATCACAGTCGGCAAATTCATATCCCGCATGAAGCGCTCACAAAGTTTGCTACCGCTATAATATTTATAAAACTTTCCAGTACTGTGTCATATTTTCTTCTTTATATGGAAACTATGGGCGCAGCTGGACCATGGCAAAAGCACTTATAATCAACAGCATAAACAGCCTAAACAATTCCGGCTACTGAAGTACAGGCTTCCTCTGTGTGTTGAGAAGTAAGCTGTGGGCCGTAACCCATCACATGAACCCAATTTTGATTTTGGTGTTAACTATTGGGCATACTGACTTTGCGATAAACAGGCATTTGACTGTTACTTAATATTGTGTAATTTATTTCATCACCACTGCTCTCGTCGTATCGTTTTATTAAGAAACAGTTAAAGGCCCGTTTATCGCAAAGCTGGCAGTCCTAAGACAGATAGTGGTTGTGGCGGCAGACAAAGGGGAAGATGGTGAGACGCTTTGATTGATTTCAAGTTAAATAGCGAGAGAGACAGTGCAAATGTGGAAGAAATTAGAGGAGACCTTTACCCATGAGCGGTACAGTTCAGTCGTTTCTACCACTCACCCACTACTTAACAGGTTAACAAGCAAATGAACAAGTGTTCAATCCCACTCATTATAGAACCCAACGACGATGCAAGACATTCTACTAATAATAAATGTCAAACCACAGACAATAATGATGATAAATTGACTTCAAGAACTAAACCTAATTCTTCTACACAACATGGGCACAGTACACGTATAATTGCGTTATCCATGCTTATAATACAGGAGTAAAACATTAACTCGATACACGGAGTTGACGTGGCCGTCCCAACTTTTAATGATGAGGGTCGAACCGAGAATAATTTTGAGGCATGCTCCGTTGTTGATTTGGAGAGCGGTGAAAGATAACAACTTTTAGCGGTTGTGTGTAAAGTCGGAGTTGCGGAAACTTTAATTATAAAGGAAGGATTGTTTTCTGGGAAATCTTGCCTTGTGTGTTTTCGGGGACATTTGAATTGCTTTGTGCCACAAAAATTCAAAACGTATACTCACTTTATACTCGGCATCAAACAGAACAATAAATCAAAAATGTAAGGAACCACCCGCTGTAGCATGTCTACATAGTTGCATAAGCCTGGCGGTAGATAATCGTGTACCGTAGCCGTAGAATGATCTCAGATTTGGGTCATCACCATTTTCTTGCCAAAATCCCACTTTATTTGGGTTCGGCGCAGCATGTATTCGATATTTATCTTTATCTTCGATATTTATCGATTACTCGTCATCTCATCAGACACTACCTTTCTTGCCATATCTTTCTTTACACAGTCCATTCCCCGTTTCTTTGGTCTTCCTCTTCTCTTATAACCCCTCCACATTCATATTCAAAACTTACGTCACGACATAATCCTCATTCCTCCGCATCACAACATGCCCTTACCACGACAACTGATTACAACACAACTTTTAGCCACCGGCACTACTTTCTCATGAATGGTCATTAATGTGGGTGTATCTCATAAATAATGAGTCGTTATGAAGTCAGATATTTAATTGTTCAAATACGAAAGTAAGTTTGTTTCACGCCTTAACTTCTGAATCTATAATTATAATTAGAAGCTTTGCATATACGTTGTCAGGTGTATAGAAACGACCTGGAGGGAAGTTTTTTCATACCTTTCAGTATGAAAAAAAAAACTAGAATACAATAATAATGTCTTAATCTAATAGATGGCGCTACGTGTCTGACGAATCATGATTGAATTATATCATCACAGAGAAAGCTTCTGTGATAATATAATTCAATATATAAGAAGTATTTTTATAATAATTGTTTCAGACTGAAGTCACGGGGCTCGGTAACATGTACATAAAACATCATAACCCATCTGTGTGGTAACCGCTACTTGTAATACCTTGTACCCAACGAAATTTTAACAAAATTATGATGAATATCTAAAACAATTTGTTCAGTCACGAATTTGTCCAAAACTTTTGCTTCTGTATTCACACTCTTGTTTCCAAGTGAATTCATATTTAACAAATTGACGATTTTTTATTTTGTGTATTTTTAAACTTTTGCTTTTATTGATATGTTTTTCACTGCCTTGCAACAACTGCTGAGCTGGGGTTTTGCGTCCAATATAGAGGTTTAGCAAGTTGTTAGAGTGAATCTCTCGAATCGAAGCTGAACGCGGTTGGCACATCCAAAACCACGTTATTACAGTGTTAATACATAGTCCTGCAATTATGAAACTGACGGACTGTAATAATAGGAAAACAGTGTCGGAGTTTACACCTAATTGAGACCAATATGCTTGCTCCCTATTACATACAAGGTATATTACTTGCTGAAGAGATATAGATATTTTATATATCCATCCATACCTACACTTTCTTTTTTTTTTTTGGCGGGTGGAAAGTCATCGAATAACCCCTGCCGCCCTTGGGCAGAGCCAAAGGGAGAGTCAGACTTCTACTGACTAAAAACCTTCCTAGCCCTCTAGGTAAAAAAGGCGTGTTGTTTGTTTTCCGAACATGTAACTAGTTAGAGAAGAAATCAGTGCTATCCTATGAAACAAGTGATTGATCGTGTCCACCATAATGAGCTCGTTAGTAGGGCATGTTCTTGTTCAATTAATGTTGGCTTGGAGCACTAAAAGAGTAAAAGTACAAACAAGCCATTATTAGAGGTTAGTTGAAGGTTTCAGGGATGGTTTTCAGTTTGTGATCAATACTCATGATGAGTTATTCAATTTGGCTGAACCTAGTTATTTTTTTCAATCAATTTACCGTTTATTTTACATTCAGGCTCTGTCGTCAGTTTTCTATTTCCAAGTTCGAGTAGCCAATTCTTTGACAACGTGTTCACTGTGCTGCTGGTGAAGTTCGATTAAATAACACCACTTGGAACGTTATGCCAACTAATAACTTAAAATCACACACACATACAAAAAATACGACTAGTTCCGATACCGTGAGGCAGAATCTTTACTTGGCAACCTGTTACGATACGGAAAACGGAGTAAGTTAGTATCGTAACTGGTGGCTTTCCAGCAGATGTATCAAGGTCCACGTTTATACATCTGGGGGTCTAAAATGGCCACTTCAGCAGATCATAATATGAATTGCGTAAAATGAACTTTTCACAATAGTAATTACGTCCTTTTATGATCTGCTGAAGTGGCCATTTTAGACCCCTGGTCATACTTTTACTCCCGTTGCGAGTTTTACGCACCAGAGGGCTTACTCTCGAATATAATTCCGATAGATCGATACTGAAATTGTCAGTCAAACGTCAGGGATTGGCTAGACACACTTAGTCTAGCCAATCTCTGACGTTTAAGTCAACCAACTGACGTTTGACCAATGTCGATCTATTGGAATTTTATTCCAGAGTAAGCACCCTGATCTTCTTAAAATTCAGAATCAATAGGTACACAATTTAAGTGCTTTTAGAGTCTTCCTCGCAAATCGAATAGCAACAAATATTTTATTCATGTGTCGCATTAACGGTCGATACATCTAAACGGTCCTCGATAGATTACAAACGCAATGTAGTTTACGTCGCTAGTGATAGATGGGAACCATTTCCCTTCTCAAAGCGATATACACTACGCTACCGAGATAAATGCTTAAGTGGATATTATTTCGTACATTTTGAGTATGTATTCTGAGGTTTAATATAATTTTATGTAGGTATATTTTCGAGTAAACGTTATAAAAAAACTTAGTTTGTTTGCTACCTTTACACGCCCTAAACCACTGAACCGGTCTTCTTGTTTGGAAAATTATGTAAATGAAAATGTTTTTGATGTGATTAATATTATTTAGTGCAAATGAGAATTGTAATGTGATTCAAAACAGTGTTTGAGGAGTTTCTTTGCCTATTCTTCTCCTAAAAGACCAACCTGCATGTGAATGGGCGGCTCAAACCGGAAAGTTTATAAGTGCCTGTAAATGGAGTACCTATTGTAAATAAACTTTTGGTGTTTGAGTCAAGTATTGTGTGTGATTTCAACTACCCATTTACCCATCTGCCACGAAGAGGAATCTAAGGCGAGAGGAACAGCGTTCCTCCAGTGGTTTTCCCCCTGTAACATCTTTATATAAGAATGTATTTTACAGAAGAACGGCTATACCGATTTTGATAAAAAAAAATCGTTTGTATTCAAGTGGATTAGATAATGGTTTAGATTCACAATTGGACCCGGTTGGTGGCGCTGCTGTCCGGGCAGGGCGACATCTGCCAGGTCCGCTAGTATTATTATAGATTTATTTTAAATATTTCTTTTATTAATTTTAAAACATTTGATAAAACATAATTATGTAAAAATATTAAATAAATAAATTAATATTTCTTGGTTTCTTGGTTACTAGTAAATCATGTGTATATCATCTAGTATATCATGCGTCGCTTGTCTTGTAAGTTCAGTTGTGATAGAACAAAACTTTCTTACTTTATTTATTATGACTTATGATAAAATCCTCGCCACTGAAATCCACACATTTTTATGAGACGCTCATCTAAACTTGGACACTGTTCTCACTCTTGAAATAACAAAGTTTCTTCAAAACTTCACAATGTTCATCATGATAATGCAGTATTATTATCTGATACATTTTTTCTCGAAGTTTCGATGGATAACATTAAAGTTTCCAAAAGTAAAGCATCAAGATTGAGTGCAGGAAAATCGTGCTTCTGGGAGTATTATATATTTTTAACCTGGTAACAATTTTGTTGGAGTGAATATTATATGTGTGTCCAAAAAAAAAACTGAACGCGACAAAAGCTACTAAAACGCGCCTTTCACTAAGTTAAGCAGTTTCGAAGGAAGTTTTAGCGTGTAAACAGTATGTTAGTTTAAACGAGGGGCAGTTTGAACCCCGCAATAGGGCAAGCTTACATGATAGTAATAAAAATATGAACAAAAAACTCGTATAAATAACAGACAGAACCTTACTACCTAAATATTTCGGAAAAGTCTCGCAACCCATCACCTATCACAGAACATGTGCGCGGGTTAATGACTTTTAGGTATAGGTAATCCATTTTCCCAGCATATTATTATAGTGGTGTGGGACAATGGTTAAAAAAAAACGTCTAATGAAGCGAGATCTGGAGAGCGTTCAGGGCACAAATACGGCATAAATTAAGGTTATAGTTTTTAACATATTTGGGACGAGAATCGAATTCTGAATGGGTCCCTCCTTCAATATGTCCCTTGTTTAACCTTACACACTGTATAAAGCAATGATATATTAAAACTATAGATACGTTGTCCGCCCTCAAAAATGACAACATGAAATGAAGCCAATTGGCCACATCGCGCTTAGTTACGCACCAACCTCGCGCGATGCTATACGTTTGTTCTTAATTTAAATCGTGTGTGTAAACCTGCGCAAAACATAAAGACAACATGCATCAACAGGCATCCCGCTGTACGGTGTCATATTTTCTTTCCCTTTTTTTACTCGTAAAAGTAGTTATACAATATTTTCGCCGTTTTGAAGCGCCGCCATGTTAGTTCATGACGTGTCTTTAGATAATACGTCTTTGGTATAAAGTATTTAATTTTAATTTGTTTTCATGTTTGTATGTAGGGGAGAATCTTCGGAACTATTCATCCGATTCAGAAAATGCTTTTACTAACAGGAAGGTACATAATTCCGAAGACTCATAGTCTACATTTAAAACGTTCTTGTGAGTTATTTTTGTACACAACGGGAGCGAAACTAAGCAAAAGCTAGTATTATAATTATTCTCCCCTTTTTTTATATTCACTTTCATTAAATTGATGATGCAGTTCCAAGTCAAGTCAATAAAAACTTTTTTTTTAAGAAAAACATGTTTCACATTCACCTAACATACGTTCTAACACAATCCGAAGTATCTTGAGGGGTATTCCGTATGAAATGCTTCATAAATTGTTGGAAACGTCTTTTGAACAACGTAAATAATACGACGAAATTGATTGAATTGCCAAAATGCTTCTCTACTGTTGAAATGTGATACCCAGCTGATAGAGAAGAAGTCAGTGCAACTCCTTAAATGTCGAGGCAAACCAAAGGCTTAAGGATAGGTAATACCAGAGTATTAACATTACACTGCGATTTTTATAAGTGTATCATGTAGGACAAGCCAGAGCAAAAGGGAAATAAAAGCTTCTATTTGAACAGATTAAAGCATGATTTATTTACTGGGTTCAGAACATCAAAAAACACAGAATAAATAGCAACAGCACAACATTTACAAGTTTATTATAAAATTCACTGTACTTACACATGTCTTTTAGAGCTCCTTACACTTTCAATGTTCAGAAAAGAATGTCCTGCTAAAATGGCGCCTTGGACCTTTTAAAGCCTCTTTGGTAGACTGCAGTACTCAACTGTCATTCTAATAATCGTTGGCGCCATTTTGGCATATCAGCTAAATCAAATAACTTACTTATTTATACAAAACAATTCTGTAATTCTTATAAAATACTGTAGATATCTTGAAACTAGTTATAAATGTATTTAAATAGCTAACAATTATCATCTACCAACTACGTTGGGTCAGCTTCCAGTCTAACCCAATGCAGTATACCCAGTATTTAGATGGAGCGATTGCCTATCTGACCTCCACAACATACTAAGTACTAGGTGAGGACAATGGATTAGCCCTTGGTAAGACTGGTTGTTATACAATTATGAAAGATCTACAAGAGAGCCGGGACCAGCGGCTTAACCTGCTCTCTGAGGCACTGAGGAAACTCTGTAGTGAGTGACCGAGTGAAAGGTTGACCCTTTCAACAACCAGCCTTAACCGGATGACTTTTACTTTTTAGCCAAGAACTCCTCTTTTATTTTTTTATTATCCGCCTAAAATGTTCCCACTGCAGAGTTCCTTTCTAGGAGAGCGATGGACTATAATTCACGCGGGCCCAGTTCAGATTGGTAGATATCACATGACTTTAAATTTTTTGGTTCAAAGACACACCGGTTTCCTCACGATGTTTTACTTCACTGTTTTGAGAGCAGTGGTGATGAAATAAATTACACAAATTATTACACCTGACTGAGTTCAAACCCACGACTTACGTCGTTCGTAAGTCGGGCCGCCACCGCTGGGCCATTACTGCTTAACTTAGTAAACGTAATATAATTTCAATAAAGTATTAATAGATATTATTTTAAGAGCTACACTTTGAACCCAAACTTCGTTAATCCAGCATTTCTTAAATTCAAACCTGCTTTAATTAAAAACTGTAGCGAAACAAACCAGATGGAAGGTAGCTAGCCGTTAATTCATACTGTTTTAATCTAATAATTACTTACTCCTTCTACCTAAGCGGCTTTACCAACTTCTGAAGTAAGTTGGATTTCATTCATTTATCATTCTACGTTTTCGTATCAAAACGACTTATTTAACTTTTCCTGTAGCTCGTAGAATCTTGTGGGCATTTACTTTTCTATCATCTTTACGGGTTTTAATGAAAATGCGATAAGTAAGATTTTTAAAGGGCCTGTAAACGACTTAAGACATTCATCTTAATTACAGTCGAAGTCATTGCGGATATTGTTTCAACAAAAATAACTTCACTAAATAAAATCGAACTTTATTGAACACTTAATTATAAACTTCGGAGAAGGGTCGAAAAATGTATCATTTTTGCCTACCACTTTTATTCCTTTTTAAACAAAAATACACTGATAAAGTAATGAATATTTGAACTTTTTTATGTTAGCTTTACCTACAAATTTTCGAACAAGTTATGAAGTTTTAATAAAAATGTTACCAAAATAGAAACTCATTATGTGGTGGAAATGAGGCCGATGTTTTCTATCTTAAAAGATAAAAAAATCAAGCTAGATAAAAAAGCTGTGACGCCAATCGGCAATGAAAATTTTAAAACCCGTCATAATTGGCACAGAATGCAATTAATGAAAAATGGCTAACTAAGTTAACAAATTATGTAACAGTTTGTAGCGCAGACTTTTAATTTTCCAGTAAATAAATTTTAATAGAAACCATTGTCCTGTTTTTCGCTCATAATAAACAGGGTGTAAAGGAACCCCTTCATGAAGCCGTCTACCAAGCCATTATGAACATTAATCTAAGTAACTTTATGCAAAAATTGTTGCTGGAAAACGACGTTTTCTTTGGACTGAAATATCACGTTGCACACTCAAGACATGGTTGCTTTGAATAGTACACGGGTCATGGAGGTAATTCAACTTTTGAAACCTTAAAAACTACCTATTTCTATTATATTGCCCTTCTATAATTAAAAGATGACTGATGACATTATACAGGTGACAGGGAACAATTGGTCAGACCTAGGCAAGAACAGGGACGTGTGGAAGAAGCTGGAGGCCTTTACCCAAAAGAGGTCCACATTCCAAACAAAGAAGATTAACATATTAAGTACTAACATATTATTATTAGGAAAATATACTAACAAACTACAACAACATTTGAAATGTAAATTGGTAATATGGAATAAACGGCTTTATTATTATTATTATATTATAATTAAAAGATATAAACATAATAGAGTTTTTTACCACCTCTCATGTCCTACGTGAGAAGTAATTACAATTCATATTAAGTTACCCCAAGGATTCGAAGACTTACATACCTTGAGTGAGTCGTCAAGTTTACATCATTAAGTTTAGCAGGTAACTTAGTTTTGTAACTAAATAATATAATTGGTACAATGCTTCCTAATGAAGCATTGAGAATGGCAGATCACATCATCATTTTGTAACTCTGATTTTTATATTACTAATTGAAATCAATATGCACTTTAAAATACAGGACTTACTTATGTTAACAACATGAACCCTTAATATTTTACCTTTCGGAAATCTAGCCTAAACGTGGAAGCGCTAAGGTACTTAGTCCGAGAAATTCAAATTTTCTTTTTTTTTTTTTTGCAATTTACAGGTCAGTGCGTGTGATATTTATACAGATACAATCATTAAAATCATGAACACAATCCTCTTGAGTTGATTTAATTCAATAGAGTGACTATTTGATGAAAAAGGCATTCAAGGAGTTTAAATGAACTGAGAGGGGGTTGTATTGGTGATTTTAATCATTATTACTCAGTAAAGTCACATTTGTAACGGTCGCAAATTCTAGCTTATGTCACCCGGGGATAGTGTAGCTTCCCAACGGTGAAATATTTTTTTAAACCGGTCTAGTAGTTTCGGAGCCTATTCGTTACAAACAAACAAATCTTTCCTCTCTATATAATATTAGTGTAGATAGAATCTATCACTGACCGAAAGAAACGTAAGAAAATTTGAATTTCACGGCTTACCCTCGGGATTTCACCTTAACAAGAACATGGCTGCAACATAGATAACAACAACTACAAATAAAAACTAACCTACGATACCGAATCGAAACCCTTATTGTTACAACCGTATCGTATGATGCAAACGTAATGGCTTCAGCCCTATCTGTCACACTACCGCGATATAAGAAAAATCTTGGGTATGTAGGTCAACCAGCGTATGAGGAACGAACCCGAGATAAACCCTTGCGAGTAGGATAACCAGATATTGGGAAAAGGTCGAGATTGTAAGAATACAAGTAATGCTAATGCTGTTTTATCAAAAATAGCTCTGAATGGACAAAAAGTGTTCCTGTCTACTGTTAAGTTGTACTTCTAGAACACTTTTTTTGGGATATTGTTGCTACTCACATATTGAGGCCTTAGCCAAAAGAATAAGCAGTGGTGCATATGCGTTATATAAATTATCACGGACTTTAAACATAGAAGCACAATTAACGGCCTACTATGGCTTAGTTGAATCCATCATTAGATATGGTGTTATCTTCTGGGGTAACTCAACCGATAGGGATATAATCTTTAAAAGGCAAAAGTGCTGCTTGCGATCTATGTTTAATCTCAAAACTACCGATAGCTGTAAAAATTATTTCACAAAATATCATTTATTAACATTACCTTCAATTTATATATTAGAAATAGTAATTTTCGTAAAAACAAATCCACATCTGTTTCCTCGTATGGCTGACAAATTTCCAAGAAATAGACGTGATGATAGCAAACTATGTGTACATACATCAAAAACTGCACAATAAACACTCTTGCGCATAAGCGCAAGAGTGTTTATTGCATGGCGCCAATTATCTACAACAAATTGCCCAAAAGTTGGAAAGAGCAAACTATACCTAAACTTAAACAAACAATGAAATTGTTTTTGGCACAAAATAGTACATTGTTCACCGAGAGGAGAAAGTGACCGATTACCGTCGAGGGTGTCGTTTGAAGCCCGAGCCGTAGGGGAGGGCTTTAAAACACCCGAGATCGGGAATCGCGCTTTCTCTCGAGTGATACATAGTGCTTTATACTACACCTACGAGGAAAATAAAAAACTAAATCTTTACTAATTGAAATTTATATTGAAATTGTTGCAGTTAGTGAAGCTTAATGTAACACTTTTTCCATTAATGATTGTTTGAGATGTTTGCGACAATGTAGGAGGAATAACTGGCTGTGCTGTTGGCACTGCGCTCGTAGAAGGCTGTGGTGCCAAAGGGGCAACTGGCTGCTGAGGAGCATTTGGCATCGCCGCGCTCGTTGATGGTTGAGGAGATGAGTCTTGATGCACATTAATCGATCCCGATATTTGGTTATTTATTCGTGTTTTGTTTCCTACGGAATTCTCTATGTAACCTTCTGCAACAGCGGACGATTTCCAACCACCGTGGCGTTTTATTGTGGTTAAATCAGCACCAGTATCGGCAAGAATAGTCGCTGAAGTTCTGCGAAAGCAGTGGCCAGTGTATTCTAGTGGGTTGAGTAAATTAAGGTAGGAAGCTATTTCTCTTGGCACAGTACTTATTTTGTTTTTCCCAATTACTTGTTTCGTACATTTTTTGTTTTTATATTGTAGTAAAACCCGATTGGTTTTGGGGTCACTGGGGCGAATTTCGTTATATTTCTTCATTATCTCATAAAATAAGCCTGATATAACAAATGATCGCTGAATTTTGGTTTTTGTGTTAGGAATATTGACAATTATTCCATTTTCGAGGATTTCGATATCGTCTGTTGTCATATCCACAAGTTCTTGCGAACGACAGGCCCCATTTACTCCTAAAATCAAAATAACCTGTAAACAAAAATATCAAACATGAAAACCTATTAGATTTCTACTCATAAATAGGTACGTAATAAATCATAAACCAGTGCATTTTGTTCATAAACTTACCTTCATCAACAAATATTTGTCATCTGGAGCATTCTGCAAAAAGGAATAAACATCCTTTGTAGTAAGCACTTTTGATTTCTTACTACGGAATCCCTCCGACTTTCTTTTCAGAAATGCTGTAAGTTTTTTGTATTCTTGAATATTTATGTCGTTTCTTGTCAATATAGTACTTTTCAACATTGAGTACATAGACCATAACGTACTTGGTTTGTATTTTTGCGCTTTTTCACTGAAATAAGCTAGCAAAACTGTTTCAGAAAAAGATGCCGCATTTTTTTCACTTTTCCATTGCAAAAAATCGTTATAAGTTTTATTATATTTTTTAATTGATTTCTGTGGTAAAAGGTTATCAATCAGCATTTTTGCTGTTTCCTTCAACTGCGGCGGAGTTGAAAAATCTTCATCATCACTATCACTACTTATCATTTTGATAGTTTTATTTTACTTTCTACGAAAACTGAATCCTCAAACAACACACAAATTGAAAATGGCGCCAATGGCGTCTGCAATTTTTACATGTTCTTTTTTCAAATTGTTACGCCGCAGGGTCGCACTGCCAGCCCGACCCCATCCAACACACAGCTAGTGGCCAGTGCCATTTTGCGAACTTGGAGATAAAAACTCACTGTAAATACTTTTTGGCTTTTGATATTTAGGTTACCGGCGCATAGTCTTACCCAAAATTAAAAAAAAAAAACCACGTAAGAAATGGATTTTCATACACTTTTCTCTCCCGCTCAGATGCGTTTTCTCCCCGCATATTTGTTCGATATGCAATGACGTACTTTCTACCGTAAATTTGATAAAGTATCAAGGTACTTTCCAAGCAGGTGTAGTATAAAGCATATTATAGTATTACAGAATTTTTAAACGACACATGGTGATTATTTTAAATAAATAGATATATGATATTATATAGATATTATGAGTGTAGTAAGGTCATGTAGTAGTAATATAATAAACGTTATTATTTGAATGCCTATTAGAGTGATGTAAATCTAAATTGTGAAAATGAATTAACTGTAATAATAAACAAGAAAATTAAATTATAAAATAATGTAAATGATTGAATGTAAGAAATTTGTTTGAATGTGACTGACATTTCTAATATATAGTGTAAAATTAAAATTCATTAATTTTGTAATAATATTTGTATATTTAATAAATTAATATGTAATGTTCTATGTGTAAAATTATAAATCATTAATAATAATAATAATAATAATAATAATATTCCACAACTATCACACAACGCCATCTAGTCCCAAGCTAAGCAGAGCTTGTGTTATGGGTACTAGACAACTGATAAACATACTTATATATTTCTAAATACATACATATTATAGATAAATTACACCCAGACACAGAACAAATGATCGTGCTCATCACACAAACATTTGTCCTGGGTGGGAATCGAACCCACGACCTCCGGCATAGCAGTTAGGGTCACTAACCACTAGACCAACAGGCCAGTCAGTATTAATGCTATTAAATTGTAATAAAAATATTTGCACGCCATGAGAAATGGCAGACATGTCGTGAGCCACTCCTATTTAAGATCTTGCATGCATGTTTTATTTTTAATTCTGTATGTAAACACATGTTTGAGCTAATAAATCTCTCTTATCTCTTATCTCTTATCTCTTACTCATTTCGTACATCTGCAGGCACCTCTTAAAAACCAGAATCGACTGAATTGACGGTGATGAAACCGTCGAAGCGAATAGCTTCGTCTAGTCCCGAGAAAGTGAACTTAATCATGAATTTTGATGAAGTCTCAACCACCATTTAGAGATTTTTAAGCATCACTGTTGTTGAAGTGAAAACTTCTTTAGCGGCGTTGTGCACTTTTTTTTGGGATGGGTAATGGAACGCAAATTCGTAAGACGGCGCAGTGTGCTTGCGCGAATGTGCGTGTGTGTAAAATGTCAAGTTGATTTTGCCTAGACATAAACTTTTTAATGTAAAATAATTTTAATAGTTTTGAAATGTTAAATTGTTTATGCAAGTAATATGAATTGTCATGTTTGTGTATGAGAACGCAATAAATGAATATTGTATTTAACCACATGAATGATAGTACTTTTATCTGATCTCTCTGATCTGTTAAGCGTTAGTTGTGTATTGTTTTTTTCCTGTATGCTCGGTGTGTTTCTGCGACAAATAAATATTTTTTCTTTCTATCTTTTTATGCTGATAAATAAAGCAATTCGTGCTAAATTATTCCTTCCTGGAGCAATCCGTTGTTTTTATTTTAAGAAGCTGTGGAGGCGATGCTATAATAATCTAGCCTGCGTTTTATTCTCTTTTCTCCATTCGCTAAGAATTATTTAAAAACACACGTTAGTTGATCTGTGTGTTGCCCATGATCCACCCGCTTAGTTCACCTAGGCGGACCATAGGATTTCTTTTTGTTCCGATAGTTCGCCGGAAAGTTCATAATATTTTAATCGTAGTGGGCCACACTACGATTAAAATACTTAATACTACTACTGTAATGTTTTTATCTTTTAAATTAATTATTTCGATGTAAATTGCAGCATCTTTCGCACGCTTCTTGTAGATATCCGTAATTTTGGACAATGTTTCATAGCGATAGTTGGTTTGCTACGACCAATATTGCGATTAAGTTGGCTGTGTGCGTCATCCTTAATGTATTATTGGTAGTTCGAATTATTTCTTCATCGCAATTACATACTTATCATTGAAAATTTCTTTGTTTACTGAATTTTGTTTTGAATTTACGTATATTGTCACCAGACGAGCTTTTTTCATAATATACGCCACCTTACCACTGTCTTTCTATGTATTCTACTGGTAAACGAGCTAACCCTGCACATTGCATCACTCTGCTAAGCTAACAGGAATGCATACAATCAAAAACTACATTTTCCCATACATTTTATTTCTGAGAAAATAAGTAACGTCTGGGGGCTTTGAGATCTTGCTTACTAAGAATGTACTTTACTGCACAATACAATATTTTGTACCTATCCCACAATCCAACATGGCTACCCTACAGTTACGTACAAGTAACAAGGCGACACGACGTCGTATGACGATTCTCATCACGTTCAAACTATAGAATATAAATTGTTTTGCTTCGTAACAATATCAGCGTCAAAGCGAAAGAATTTTTAGTGTCTGTATATTTAATGCGGGGACAGTTACTAAAATATATATGTCACCCGTTGTTTATATAATATATTATGTTCTATCTATCATCTTTACCTACATTTGTGGCAATTTTAATTAATACGAAAAGAAGCTACTCTAGACCACCAGCTCTCAAAGGAGGACGCGAAGCTAGTTTGCAACATTGAAGGAGCCCGACGCCCACCCATGTTCCTTCTTAGCCCTTTGTGTCGAGGCAGTGGAATCTCTATCGAACAACCAAAAAGCAGCCCCGACGGGGGCTACAGAAACTTTTTTTTTTGAGGGCGTTGGAAAATCATCAAATAACGGTCCCGCTCTTGGGCAGAGCGAAAAGGAGTGTCAGACTTCTACCGACTAAAAACCACCCATGTTCTTAGCCCTTTATGTCGAAGCCGCGGCATCTCTTACAATATTCCGCAGCCCCTAAGGGCGTCGGCCCTTGCCCCCTTGGCCCCTTCCATGTAGCTGACATCTCTTTCAGGCGCGCGTGGAACACGAACGCGCCGTCGACACGGCCTATCGTCGTCATAAGATGGACGGTCAGCGCGCTAGCATTACTCACCGTCCACAGGCCCGCGTCTAGGCAAGGCCAGTGGCTTCCGACGACGCCCGGAGCGTCTCCTGCGGCGGCTGGGACGAGAGGTTTTCTGTCTCTCACGTTCCGCCACCTCCTTAGCTAACATCACTGCTTCGCAGAAAGAGAAGAGAGAGGCTTTTCTTTACATTTCCTTCAAACAAAGGAACTAAATAAATTGTCTAGAAGTTTCCTTCCACATTGACTAGAGAAGTGTTAAACAATGTTAATGAGTCGATAATGTTTTGAATTTTGTTTCGGCTTTGGGGAAAAGTGTTGAGGAATGCTTTCAGGAATGATGGACGTTCATTGGATTTTTTCATTTACTTTATTATTATTACTCAAGATTCCCGACGTTCAATTCGTTTTCTTGTTGAGACTATGTTTTTAGCTTGGAATTTCACCTGGGCTTGTATTCTTTCCCGTTCACTGGCGTACACTATTTTCTGTCAAATGCAATTTCGAAGAGTGTATTGATTTTAAATTGCAAATAGTCGTTAAAATAGCTTAGTCCAGTCTTGGCCCCTCGACCCTTAAAAAAAAGATTTTAGATTATTTCTTACTTCTCAACCCTTAAACATCTTCAACATCATTCATCCAAACTGAAAACCCCGGGAGGTGAGACTGAATTTCCATACTAAAGAAAGGCATACTTCCTTCAGTTTTGACCCCTTAATTATTAATAACAATTATGTACAGCTGAATAGAGCGAAAATTCAGGACTATAGGAGTAGAATTATTTATTTATGATCTGCAAAACTCTTTACTTTTACCTTACAAGTATATAAGTACAATTCTTAATAAATAAACGGACTTATTTTGTAATACAAAGGAGTACTGGTATTTCTTAGTTACCAAACTGATTAAGAATATTATTGTATAGTACAATTGAACAAGCTAATAACAGCCAGCTAACATCGACATCAGTTGCTTTTTGCAACACACTTGAACCAAAATTACAATCAATATCGCCAACACACAATCTAAACGAACATCAGACGACATTGTAGTTGTTTGACAGTCAAACGAAAGCTTATCGTCGAAAAATATCTTTATAATTCGATAAAACTGAAATTTTATAGAATCAGTGAATTCAGTTTTATAGAATTATAAAGATATTTTCGACGATCTTCTGATCTTCGTTTAGATTGTGTTGAAGATATTATCTAAGCAAGTTTTTGGTTGGAATCATCTATAATTTTTGAAAATTGTCTGGAGTTGGTGGTGTTTGCTAATTATGTATTTAGCATAGCATGCCAACCTTTTTTATTTGAGATCATTCATTCATCATAACAACACCGTTTTTAAACCATTGTTGTATGTTAATCGTTAGTTAACATTTTATTTATTTTATACTATTAAATTTTATTTTATTTATCATCGCACTGGGCCCGCGTGGTGAATTACAGCCCATCCCTCATCTAGAGAGGAGGCCTGACTCCCCTGCAGTGGAAACATTATAGGCTGATGATGATGATCAGTCAACCCTACAGTATGGCAGTCTGATGATTTGTCATCGTGACGTTACTTTGGGGGTCCAGAGAAAACTTTAAAATGATTCGACCCCCCATGGGTCGAGAATGAACTATAGTTAGGGGTCCAGTGGATACTTCCATAATTTATTATCGCTGGGCCGAGAGTGGAGTAAACGGTTAATATTTAATAAATAGTTGTTCAAAACAAATGTTGTGATTATAAGAAAGTTGATAAGTTACTAAGAGTACCTAGTATACTAATAAGAACTGAGTTTCGTGTGTGTACTTTACAAATAAAAGGCGTTTAAAGCAGTAAATAGAGGAAATGATCAAAATAGAATTATATTTTGTCACGTCTTTGACAGACGCCAAGCTGTCTCTAGACTTTACTTATTCTTCTAAATTATACTATGAGTATTTAAATCCTTTCCTTTATTATGCACTCACTAAAAAAGGGGGTAGTAAGTAAATAAATAAATAAAATAAAATATAAATATCCTTGGACATTTCACACAACGCCATCTAGTCCCAAGCTAAGCAACCTAATGCTTGTGTTATGGTAACGAGATGGCTGATAAACTACTTATATACATTTTTTTTTTTTTTGTAAATACATACATATTATAGATAGAAAAACACCCAGACTCGGAACAAATACTTGTAGGTCGTACAAATATTTGTTCCGTGCGGGAATCGAACCCGCGACATGCTGCGCAGCAGTCAATCGCTCAACCACTGCGCCAACCGTGTCGTCAAGTATTTCAGTAGTAAGGCAAAAACCCAAGAGAAGCATCATAAACTTATTGCCTCAAAGCAAAATGCCACAGCAAGCAATAATTTTCTCCTACAAAACCAATACTTTCCCACTCCACGCCACTTATTTCAAAGAAAAGCGTCCTCCTATTCAATCTCCTTGAAATGTAGAACTACTTCAAATAAGAATAGATAACGAATCTTGATTGTGCAAATGCAGTCGCGTCGAAGTGGAGGAACGAAACGGTATCTAGATGTCCTTTTGTTGACACTCAAAGGACTGTTGTCTTTTTAAAGCATTTTCCAGCACAGCTTAAAATTGTGATGTAACTAGTTTTCTTACGACTTGAGGGGAGCAATTTGCTTCTATTTTGTTACAGTTCTGCCCTTGCTAATTTTTCTTTTTGTGTACTATAAAACTGCATAACTGCATTTACAGATATGTAACTATGCAGTTTAAATAATAACTTCGTGAATTCTTTTATTACTGAATATTAAAAAAATCAAAAAATATATTATTTTATTTCACATAGGCCTGACCTAGACATGGGCACTTATAAAACGTCGACAAAAAGGTCACACTTAAAAGACAAAACATTTATTTGTGTTACACAGAGTTGCACTATGTCATGTTAACCTACAATGATATGTGGCTCAATGAAATAAATTGATACTAACAATGATACGTTGAGCTTTTTGAGTAACTATAAGTTGAGTTACACGATAACTAACAAATGTTTGTAATCACTGGACAGGAACACTTAAACCAGTATGGTTCATTCTCAAAAAGATCATTTCGAACACTACTTATCTGAATATTTCTCATGTGTGTTGAGCAAGCGAACCTTTACGGCCTTATTATAAAAGTGGTTAAACCTAGGTTTAACTTAGACTTGGTTTATCTTGCATGCCGTCTTACTTCGATAATATTCAAAAGAAAGTGTGGCTACCACTTCTGTAATAAAGCTGCTGGAGTTTGCTTCGGCTGTTTTTAAAAAAGGCGTGAATGTGTTTGTAAAAACCTATTTGCAAGATAAACATTCAATATCATTTATCAGCATTCTGTCTATATGTTCTGTCTAACTTCTAAACAGACCGGCAGCCGGAGACAAGATTTCTCGTTTTCTTTCATTCCGTAATCGATACTGTGTTACACTTTCACAACTCGTGGTTTTACCTGAAACAAAATAAAACAACATTAAGTTTGCTGGCACTGCAATATTTACATTACAACTGATGATAGAGTGAATTTTTTTGACAAGATGTAAGTAATCTAAGAAAAGTAGGTAGCTCATCTATGAGAACAGTGTTGGTCAAGCGGTGGCCGCCCCGACTCACGATCAGTATGCCACGGGTTTGGACCCAGGCTGGCGCATTACTTTGTGCATCTATACTATTTATTGCATCACCACTTGTGGCGTTATAAAAAAAATGTATCACAAATACGCCACATCCTAAAATATAATAGTGATGTTTACTGACTTAAAAAAATGTGATTCTCTTATTTATATTATTTCTATAACGAAAAATATTGGATACATATTTTTTGTTTTATCAAATCAATAAAAGTTGACGAAGATAAAACGCGTCAAAGATTTGAGTGGTGACGTCACTGACCGCTACAAAATTTCATACTAATGTCTTAAAGCATGACGTCACACGAGTTTTCAAAGCACTTTATCGTCTTCAATGTTTGTTTACGTGAAAAAAGAAAAAATACGTGTCCAATATTTTTTGGGAATCTATATCACGGACTAATTAGATTTTTTTTGGTAACTACCCTATTTGAATTAAGGTTATAGGTAAAAAATAGCAACATAATATGTAGAGTCTAAATTATGGTACACAAAATGGAGTAGAAAATTGGACTAAAATAAATCTGACTTGACTGCTAGCTGATATTATTATTAAAATAGAGGTTCGCCTGTCAGAAGCTTCGGTCAGGGCACATTCAATCAAAATAGAATTAAATTGTTCTTTGCTAGAAATTAACTCTAACACATAGAAAATTTTATAAATTAAAAATATTAAACACTAAAATATACGAATATCACTTCAACACCGCGACGGGCGGCGCGGCGGCGGCGAACAAAATCCTGCTTCGTTTTTCGATAGGTTCTTGACGAATAATTGTAATTTGTGCATCAAACCTTGTTCAAATAAATCGTGGAAATGTCCATATAGGCCGTCTGCAATACTTGCCAGTATCTCCTGCCAGTAATCCTTAAGCTAAACTTAGCTTTAGCGCAAGATGAAGTTAGTACGCTTAGGCGACGATTGTGCGGCCGAGAGGGTGAAATTGCCCCCTCAAACACTGGATAAAATATACCAGGAAAAATAACATGAAACTCAATCCGTACTGGGCGGTTTATTCGATTAGGCGATAACTCTCCGTGAGAGGAAGCCAGGGTATACAAGATGGAGTTGAAAACTTATTCACGGTAAAATTTAAAATAGCTATTTAAACACGTGCCTCCTTGTACATCTCAAAAGATCCAAATGAAAAATCAAGACAAGGAATGCCGACAATTTTTTAATCCTCTATTTTAGAAAATGACAGGCCTAAATGAAGAAAAAGAATATTATGAATTTAGAGCTTTAAGTATTTATTAAAAAAAAAGGTTTTAATGCAGTGGAACACTGCACACTGCTCTCAAAACAATGAAGGAAAACGTCGTGAGGAAACCAGCAACCAGTGTCCCACAACAAAAAAAAGTAGGTAGTTAAAAAACTAAAAAATCCGACTGAAAAAACTGAAAAGCAAAGCAAAACTGAAAAAAATAGCTTCCAAGTTTTGTTTAATTTAAAATGTGCTTATTTTTTGCTTTTTCCTCTGGGTTTTTTTAGTTTTTTAACTACTTTTTTTATTTCCAACTTTTTAGTTCTTTTGTGTTTGTTCTTGCGTTGGTCGCGTAAAATTCATCGCAGATGATTAAACTATTGTGATTGTTTATAGGATTTGTTACTTTGAATTTATTTTAAACATAAGTGTCATATATTTATGTAATCTCCTTTTATACCCCTTTATTTTGATACCCTACTTGACGGTAATGGATTTTTTTTTTCAAATCCGCGATTTGGCCTTCATAGTTCGCAATTTTTCTTTGCTTTTTAATTTTAATGTAGCCAGTCACTCGCACCATCAAGACGAATCTAACGAAGTATATTTTATTCAAATCCATTCATCCGTTTAGGACTTATGAGGGAACAAAAAAAGGGCATACATACAAACATACAGTTACACGCCAAACACATAACCCTCCTTTTGGGCTACGCCGCAGTCGGGTAAAAGTTCAAAGGTATTTGACATCTATCAACCCGTAGTAGGCGCGTGTGGTTGATTGATCACAAGTAGCCTGTGTCTATAGTGAGGACATTATAGGCTTCGTATTTCGTTTCGATTTGAAGTTCTGTTGCTTAATTGAAACTCGTGTTTTCAATAAAAAGCAAAGCTAAGAGATGGGTTCTGGTTAACGTAGCTAAGTTACGTAGTAGATTTTTGTTGTAACAATAGAATCACTGTCACAACTAAAACAATCTTCAAAATCAAAATCAAAATCAAAACTCATTTATTCAAACTAGGCTGATAATCAGCACTTTTCGAACGTCAAAATTTACTTTACTTTACTTATTTACAAGAGACAGTCCCCCAAAACGCCCCCCCTTCGACACTTCCTAGTGTTTTTGCTGGAAAGAAGAAGTGGCGGAACAAACTCCCCAGCACACATCTGTCTGTTAGGTTGGTTAGAAGAACCAGACTCGATACAATAGTAAGGCAAGTATAAAAAAGTATATAATAATAATAAAAAAAAAGACATAACATATCAGTAAACTAATCTTGGAGAAAGAACATAAATAAATAACAAACATTGTCTTGTGTTCAACTCAGCGACCAACTGTTCTTATCATTTAAGTAGTCGTTAATGGAATAGTACGCTTTTAAACAAAGATTAGATTTTACTTTGGCTTTAAACGCATTAAATGGCAAGTCTAGAAAAGAAGATGGCAGTTTGTTATAAAATGTTATACCAAGCCCGACGAATGAATTATGAACTTTGTGAAGCCGGTGAAAAGGAGCGCGTAGTTTATGCTTATTTCTAGTGTTAAATTTGTGAATATCACTGTTTTTAGTGTACAGGTGGATATTTTGTTTTATATATAAAATGTTGGCAAAGATGAACTGAGAAGCAACAGTGAGGATACCAATCTCCTTAAAAAATCTCTAAGAGAAACTCGGGCACCCAGCTGATAAATTGCACGAACCGCTCGCTTCTGCAGAACAAATATATTTTGAATATCAGCAGCTTTGCCCCACAGCAGAATACCGTATGACATAACGCTGTGAAAATAACTGAAGTAGACTAACCGTGCTGTATCAACGTCAGTGAATTGTCTTACTTTTCTGACGGCGTATGCGGCTGAACTTAGCCTTCCCGCTAGGCTTGATATATGTAAACCCCATTGTAATTTTGGATCTACTGTAATGCCCAGAAATACAGCAGAGTCGGCAGTTTCCAGCTCCTGATTGGCGAGGATAATATTGGGACCTAGATTTCTAACATTGGGTAAAGCGAACTTAACTATTTTAGTTTTCTTGGCATTAAGAACAAGGTTGTTTATTGTGAACCAATCCGTGACCATTGATAGCGTGCTGTTTACGTCGCCAAATTCGTGTCTATTCCTATCTACTTTAAAGATAAGAGAGGTATCATCTGCAAATAGTACAACGTCACAAAAACCCTTTAAATAGTATGGTAGATCATTAATATAAACCAAGAATAAAAACGGACCCAGTATTGAACCTTGAGGTACACCTAGCCGAACCGGTAGCCCGGAAGATTTCGCGCCATTTACGTCTACACATTGGAATCTATTTTGCAAATACGAATTTATCACATTTAGGGCCTCATTTTGAACACCGTAATAACGCAGTTTCCGTAAAAGCGTGTCGTGATGTACGCAATCAAAAGCTTTAGAGAGATCGCAGAAAACACCGATTGCATTTTGCGCGTTCTCCCATGCGTCAAATATGTGCTTCAACAAAGCAACACCTGCATCCGTAGTCGAACGACCCTTTGTAAAGCCATATTGATCATTATGAAGGAGATTATTTAAATTAAAATGTAATAACAACTGTTTGAGAATTAATTTTTCAAAAATTTTGCTAAAAGCAGGTAAAATAGAAATTGGTCTAAAGTTACCGATATCGTTTTTACTGCCTGATTTAAATAGAGGGATGACTTTACTGCTCTTCATAAGGTCAGGGAAAGTCCCCAAATCGACGCATTTATTGAAAGTAACGGCAAGACAGGGGGCTACAATGTCGATTATGTTACTTAAAAGTTTAATAGAAATGCCCCAGTAATCACCTGTGTTTTTAGACTTAAGTGAATTAAAAACGTTAACTACATCACGAGGCGTTACATGTTCGAAACTAAATACTTTACCACATTTAGACACGCTGCTATGCAAAAGATCTTCGGCTTTAGACGGCGACGAACTCAGGGAACGAGTCGTCGCTATAGGTATGCTGGCAAAATACTCATTAAAAGCCTCGGCTACGTCGGCTGCTTCACTAACTAATTTGTTACCCACCATGATCTCGAGGTGATTATCTTGTTTAACAGATTTACCCGTTTCATTGTTAATGATTTTCCAAGTGGCTTTAACTTTATTATTAGAATTTTTAATAGTCTCGCTTAAGAATTTTGATTTTGCAATAATACAAATCTTTTTAAATAATTTGGAATAATTTTTAACATACTCTAGAAAAGTTGTATCAAACCTGTATTGTTTAAGACCATACAACTCGTACAATCGGGCTCGACTTTTGTAAATACCTGGTGTAGCCCATTGGTTGAAGCCCACAGAAGGTCCCTTAATGTTAATCGTTTTAGACTTAAAAATAGACTGGTATTCATTTTGCACAACATCAAAAAGGGCTTTATAAATTTCATTAGGAGTCTCGTGCTCTACTATTGACGGCGTTACTTTAAGTGCTACATTATTTTTGAATTTATTGCAACGACTAGCTGTATGAGGCCTGCATTCTATTTTGCTCGGCTTTTGTTTTAATAACATAGGGAAGCTAGCTATTAAGCCACAGTGGTCAGATGATAAGTCACTTAACACTAATTTGTCCTCGGCAACACAATCACTAAACATATTATCAAGGCAAGTTGATGAAGAAGCCGTGATCCTTGTTGGTTCAAAAAACAGGTTAACTAAATTAAATGATCTGAACAAATTGAGAAATCTGATACTTAATGGAGTAACATCTAAAATATTAACATTAAAATCTCCACATAAAATTATAGATTTATTACTTGATTTTAACTTATTAAGTGAATCCTCCATTACTGATTCGAAATGAGTAAAGTCCCCAGAAGGGGGTCTATAAACACAAATTACTATGTATCGCTCGAGTTCAACGCAAGACAACTCAATAGTGCGCTCAATTGACAAATTAACTAAGTCTAAACGTTGTTTACATTTTAATTTGTTTGATACAAGAATTAAAGATCCACCGCGAATAGCAGATTTTCTCACAAATGCACTCTGTACGGTATAGAAATCATCATTGATAAATACTACTTCATGTTCCTTCAACCAATGTTCAGTTAGACATAAAACCTGAACATCATAATTCTCCATAAACAAACTTAACTCTAATTCTTTGCCAGATAATCCCTGCATATTTTGATGAACAACATTCAACATATGCGGCCTACCTGTTGTCGCACCTAACAGTTTAAACTACAAGGTGTATCAATAAAAGTGTTAGTATCTGTATAAGTGTTAGTAACAAAAGCAGTATTAGTATCACTACTAACAGAAAACGTTGGTAAACACATACCAGTGTCGCTGTGTATATTGTATGCTAAAAGGTTAGCAATACGTCGCTTAGAACTAGGTGGTAAAAACATTGTGAAGTCAGTGAGTCTGTAATCAGATATAAATTGATTACAGTCAAAATACAAAATAACGTCACTGTGACGACATGTCCTATTATAAATTAACAAGTTTAAATCATAAATGTACTTATTTTGCTCAACGGACAAATATTGAGAATAAGGCAAGGCACAGAAAATGTTTTTACAATTAATAGTCTTGTTGAGATGTAACATCAAATGGACACATTCAATGATGTCCCTTTTCCATACATTTAAACTATTCCCATATAATAAAATAACAGTAGAATTGGGATTTATTTTAGTCAATCTAATATTACTAATTAATTGGCTAACACTGGCACCGGGTAAACAATAATTTATAACATAGTGTGGTGAACATTGATTAAATAATGTACCAAATCCTTGACCAAACTTATCAGAAAATAAGTATGTAGTATCTGTTAAAATATTACTTTCATTACTCCTATCATCAATACTACCATCTGGCTGAGCCACTGAGGGGGTAGGTGACTGGTGCTGAGGCTGAGGAATAACTGAGCAGGCACAGCTACAAGAAAGGTTATTCGTCAGAGACTCGTACCTCTCTGCATTGTACGTGACCAGGTCCACCAGCTCATTGGCCTCTTGCATACGCTTACTCAGGTCTTGTTGAGAAGCCTCATATTTACTAAAAATATCCTTTAGTGCATATTCCCTAACAAATAGCTCATCCTGAAGGTTTTGAATGTCAGTCTCATTCATTGATCTACATAATTCTAATTCACTGTCACACTTCTTTAGATCTCGAATTAAATTTACATTTTTTTGCCTCAGTTTTGTGTTTTGTTTATTAACTTTTAGGCGTTTCAAGGATTTTTTAATATTTCTAATGCGTTTATTAATTTTAATGTATTTTTTAATCTTATTATGACTAGTGAATAAATTATTTTTACAGATAGTTTCATTAGTTAAGTCTATGGTCACAATTGGCTCAACACACACAGGTCCTGACCGGCTACCAACCAACTCATCATAAAGACTGCAGGTGTTCGCAGTCTCTTCAAGGTCTCTAAGCGATTCTAAGTGAGTTATTGAGTGTTGGGCCCTACTTAGTTCATGTTCCAGTTCAGATATGCGACTCAACGCCTGATCGTAGGTGTCGCTACAATGCTGGAAATTTGCAACAAGTTCACGGAGGTGTTTATGTTGGTCAAGTATGTCCATATGCTGTGTGTGTAGTTCTGCAAGCTCATTCTTGAGTTGAGTATTTTTGTTCACCATCAACTCAATTTCCACTTCACTTTCTTCTCTTTCCCGCAGCAGTTTGGCGCACTCATTTCTAGAAGCATCCAGCTCCCTCAGCTTCAAATACAAAAGCACAGATAGGTCAACAAAAAAAAACGAGTTTTATTGCATACAAAGAATGGCATACTGTCAAATGTTTCACTCGTGAAGCCTGTGGAATAACTTCACCCAAAATGCGTCCATTAGTACAATGCATTCAGGATGATATTGGGTTGGCCACGTTTTTGCAGTGCCTCGGGTATGTTTGCGGATGGATGCGCATACATATGGCTTTCCTTCAATCAATCATACGCATGCGTGCAGCATTCCAGTTGCGCAGAGTGCGTGCTAGTTCCAATAGTCTCCTGAGTGTAATTGCTAACAAATTGGATTGTCTTATCTTGTACATCAGCCAGCTCATACTAACTTAGTTGTTTAAAGATGGTAATTAATTGCTGATTTATGAATGCTCTTATTATTTTCTTAAATCATTCTCATTACATTATTTTCAATATTTTCATTAAAAAATACACTAAAAAATCATAAAAATAGTACCCCCGGGTTAGGGTTCTTAAGAGATGAACCTACTAACAATACGAGCCGTTTCCAAAGTACTGATTTCTGAATAAAGCCCTTGATCCAGCTGCCACGCGAAATCCTCCTCAGATTTTGGTGAAGAAATAGTCTTCCGAAAAGCTATTGACCGCCACGATTATCAGTGCAATGACAACTGTACTCACATTTTTCTTATGATTATAGCCAAACATTTAAACTTACAAAAACAAAGTCCATTTTGCGACAAGAGTATTTTATATCATATCCGAAGCATACACCGTCACAAAATGCAGAGTTTTCAAACTTCACAGCATAGCACAGTCCAGAAGATCAGCTGAATGCAATGAGCCAAACAAAGACACGCACACAATCATAGACACCTAAATGCCTGCACTCCATGTACTCAGAGGTGTCTTCACCTGCCTAGCCCTAGTCAGGTTTTGTGAAACTATGCATCTAACTATCAGTACTATACACGTAGCCTGACCTCCAAAGGAAATTAACTGAGAGAAACGATATGCTTTGATAATAATTGATGTCAGACATGTCACTCTCGAAGATCTACGAATGAAAGCCGATACCCCCAGCTTAACATGCTTTCCGACCCACGAGGTTCCGAACCTTCGTGGGTTAACTTTAACATCCGTTGCTTAGAGTCATCCACGAGTCCCCTTTTGAAAGTGAAGCGCATTTGTATGCGTGCGTTTTCTCTCGTTGCATGGAACAAACCTTCTGACCTTTATTTATTTTGTGTCAAAGCTTCATAGGTGACCCAGTGAGCGTGTGAAATCGTTAAAGCGCCCTAGATCTGGCAGAAGGCACACAAAATGGGCAATTCGGGTCCGGACCGAATAGATCCTTAAATCCCTGTGGATATGTATGTAGTCTGTCTATACGCAAGTTTGTATTCATTTTGTTGTAATAATTTGGCTTGGTTTGAGTACAAGTTGTGTTGTTCTTGCTGCTTTTTGAAAATGGAAATCAAAGATGACATTTTTCTTTTTGAAATATTGGTATTTTTTAGTTTAGCTGGGCTGTAGGTGGCTATTTTGAGATACATATCAAATGTTTTGAGTTTTTTCACAACAACTGCTTTCTTTCTTGTAGACAACTTTCTTCATTAAGACTGGAGCAAAACTTTTTTTTCTGTAACAGGTTTCATTTAACGAAGATTACTTTTACCTAAATAGGTAAAAGTTATTTACACTTACTACTTACTTGCTTTGTATACTTACGAAATTCTAAACAAGAAATCGAGTTTTCAGACTACTTTTCAATAATAACAAATATTGAAATATCGAGCTACCGACACCAAGTTCACCATTTTGCGTCACATAAAATTCTCAACGGCTACTGCACACAGGAGCCGTCAGTAACAGCTGCATTTATCGAACTCAACAAGGTAGGAACAAAATAGTGAAAATGGTCCGAGTTTCGACTCAAGTGAACAGTCAACAGCCATCGTATCAAAAATGTATGTACTTTACAGGATTTTCCAAATTGAACTTTGTTTGGATAAACATAGCATCTGCTTTACTTTGAAAGGTAGTGTTGAAAGTAGACGTATTTTCTGTTTGTCGGTTGATTAAACTCTGGAGGATTTGAATGGTCTCATTTACGAACACATTATTTTATAATGAAGAGACTGAATTGCAACTGTTTGTAGTTTGTGATCTGTGTTTTATCTGCTATGAATGTTTTTTTTTCTTTATTTTATGTGGCATTAATGCTGTGTACAGTAAGGCAAGACAAATGCATGGGCACGCTAAGGATTGTATTTCTGTGAACGCACGGGCGAGCGTCCATACTTTTGTGTGTGTAAGTGGTCCGGCGCTATACAGTACGCACACCACAGCCACAGAGATCGCCTGCTATCGTATCATGTCGTCGGCGTGGTCGCGTCGAGCGTCGCACTCCACGAAATAGCACAACAAAATATATTTCCGTCTCTTTCGTTATAATAGCAGCAAACGCATTATAATCAATTACTAAAATTCGCGTTTAACTTACAAGTGTCGATAGCTGTTTGGGCTGAGCAATGGATTTATGATCAATGAGGACCGAGTTCAAATCTCACACACCACAAGATAGTGCTATTTGTTTCTTTATAAACATTTTTTTCTTTTTGTAATTGTAAATCCATTATAATACTTATTTTATTTAAGAAGTTATATTTTTTTTTTGGTTAGCCTATTTTGTCCCACTGCTGGGCAAAGGCCTCCCCATTTCTTTCCAGCTCTCTCGGTGTTAAAGAACTTAAATATATAGGATAAAAACCCAACGCATGATTGTGATTATGTTATCATTTCGTTGTTGGGTGGTAAGGTAGAAAAAAAGTCGTGTTTAATGACAAGACAACGTTTTATTCGTCATAATTATTTATAAAATTGTCTAATTAACAATCATGAGAATTGTGACGCCAAATCCTACCTAAATAAAAACAGTTCTCTTGTAATCGTTCATAACATTTTTTATTGTATACCCACTAAGTCAATTCTTAACAAGGAAAAGATAATTTTATCACAGAAATATAATTGATGATACCCACTTATTATAGATATTAGCAGACTTTAGGAACCTGTTTTTTTGTAACGTCACAATGAATGTCGTTTTGAGGTTATAGCTTAATTGATCATTTTCTTGAAGAAAAGAAGATTGAAACTAAACCTCAACTTAAAATTAGTAAATAATTACGGATAACTTATTATCATCAAATATGTTATACACGTTTAATTATTAAAACCAAAACATTTACGCATTTTAATATTTTGTAGAACCCCCATTATTTTCAATGCAGTCATGTAGACGTTTGCGCGTAGTACTCATAATATTATGAGTGTGTATAAAGGATAGGTAACGTTTTTATCAGGGCAGTGGGTGTTATCTTTGCGCCGTAATTGTAAAAAGTCTTGTCATCTGAAAATATGGTAGTATTACAGTAAAAATCTAAATAAACCCGTGCAAAACGTTATCATTCTTGATTTTATCTATTTGTCAGGAAGGGATTTTTAGCTGGTCTTCTGTGATGCAAGCCTTTAGCTTGGAGGGCACGGAGAACAGTTTGAGATGAGGTGTCGAATAATTCCGCGAGGCGTCCCGTAGGTGTGAAACCATTTATTTGACCATAATTATATTATTATGTCGCCACCGCCGTCGCTGCGTTTCACTAATAAGCGACGGCCTTCCACTTCGCTGTCGATTAGCAAGGCGACCCTCTTCCTCGTATCTTTTGATTCAGAGACTAACAGTATCGTATTCTTCTAAAACAAAACAAAAGTGGTATTAGGCGGTTATAATAAAATACTAAAGACTTCATTCGCTCTGCATTTATGAATCCAATAACAAACACTAATTATTTATCTTTTAAGCCTCATGATGAATTTAAAAAACAATTAATGAATTCATTATGTCACCAAACGGTATTATGTCTTTATTTCTACTAACAGTTTAAGTTACAATTCTTAAATATAATACTCACATTCATTCCAGTTTTTTTCTGATATTTGTAATTCTATTAACATCACTTTTATGCGGAGCAATAATAGTCGCCCTCGCCTCATATCTGCCTGCATATTGAGAAAATATATCAACAACAATACTGCTATCTAATAAACCACACGTCACTAATCAACAACTATAACCCAATCGACAACGTTCATCCAGTAACATATTCATAAAACTCATGTCTACCTCACATAAATTATAATTCTTGACTTATTTTTTCTATGATCTACCTTTCAAACTTTACAAAATGTGTGAACAAAGCGAACAAGTAAGAAGTTCGTAAAAAAATATTATTATAAATAGAAAATATAGAAATATAATGTTCTTTATCTTAAAGAATATAATATTTCTGTCTCATTACTTCCAATCAAGTAAATACTTACAAAAAGTGTAAAACTATCTGCGTGAGATTAGAACGCACGACTTACTGATTCGCGATAGATCTATCCGAACGCGCTAAACCGCTAGGCCATCGTGACTTATATTACAGTGTTGAAATTATGAACGACAATCATTTGGTGACGACAATATTTGTCTTGAAAGTAAAAGGTCGTAAGTCAAAACTAAACGTCAAGCTATTGCTTTGTGCGGTCGCTTATCCACTTTAGTAACCGACCGTACATAGCTGTGTATATAGAGTCTTAGTTCGGTCGGTCCACATAACAAATGAAGTCAGAGGTACTCTATTTTACCCCGGGTGTAAGCTGAATAATAATATGTCATACCTATTTGAATGATTAAGTAAATAAACAGTGAGTCGACATCGGCTTTAATAGGCATGACGAAAGATTTTGAAATCCCCTTCCGTAATGTGGGTACATCTTTTTTATTAACGAAAAAACCTTTATTTCAGTAATAAAGTAAAGTTTAACGAAGATATAAGCCATTTTTGAAAAAAAAATTAAATAGAGCGCGAAAACAGCTCGCAGTGTCATGGCGTCGGGTCTGACGTCACGCCTATGTAAACATGGAAATGTCAAAGCGCAGCTAGAGGAAACTAAAACAAACATTACCATAATTCGTGTGTTAAAAATGAATAACAAAGTTTATAAGTGGTGTGCGGTGCCTCAGTGTAAAAACACATCAATAGCAATAGTTTTAGCATTACATTGAATGCCAAAAATGTTGTCCTCTGGACCTGCATAGCTGACCCGGTGAGTATGATAGGTTGTTACTATGAGAAAAGATACTAGTACATGCTTTGTAGTTACAGAAATTTACTCCTTTTGTTGGTTATTAACTCAGTAGCAAACTTTTATTACAAGTTGCGAAGGAGCTAACCTCAAAAATAAACTGACAAGTTTATTGTAAAAATAACATATGAAAGTGAAAATAATCTAAACTCCTACAAGCTCAAAACGAGTTTGTTGTATTTTTATAGTGTTAGATACTTACAAAATTTACTTACAGGGAGGTTTTCACATTTCGGAACTCGGACGAGCAAAATTCTTTATTTGACCCAAGGAAATCGCCCAACATCAGTAAATCTATCCTGGGCAAATTTAAACTGTTTGCTTTTACAAAGCCTGATTCCATTGCTAAAGATGTTCACAAAGTATTGTAGTAACAAAGAAAATATCCAAATGCGTAATCGGCAACAAAACAACACAGTGAGCTAGTGACAGCTAGTGATGTTTACATTGGCGTGACGTAGTGCGCTATGATTGGTGTTTCAATCAAAATGGCCGATATCAGTATTTTAATCTTTTATTTTATTAAAAATCTTACTAATCTTAATTTTTTTAATAAAACTAAATCAGTGTTTTAAATCCTTCTCGTATGTAATTTCCCCTAATATCATTAAATCATTGATTCTTTGACTATGTCGTCACGCCTATTGACATTAAACAAAAATAGAATAGAAATAAAAAGTAGCAGATTTTTTCCAATATTAATAACTTTCACTATGTAACAAATCGGTCTGAGAAAACCGCCCAGAGGGAAGAGTGGAAGGCTATGGGGGAATCTTTCGTCCAGCAGTGGGACAATATAGGCTAAGAAAAAAAAGTGAAAAGAAAGAGACAAAACATAAAGTAACAGTAACAGCAATATACCTTTTATGTTTTCTATGAATAAATAAAACAAAGTAATTTAACAGATAGGTAATTCTTTTGCAATTATTTCCTCGTAAACATACCTTTGTTTGCGCCATTTATCTCCAAATTAAATGTCCGTGAAAAACATAACGGTTGAAAAGATACAATGCGAGTAAAATGCTTAAAACAAAGAACAAAAATATATTATTGGCATTATTATCCCTGTGTGATGTTTTAATTAAATGTCAATTATGATAGACCCACCTCGCTCAACTTTATACTTAACTTTTATGACGACTGATTGAACGAACGGTCTTAAGTGGATTTTTTATTTCTAGGAATCTACACTAATATTAAAAAGAGGAAATATTTGTTTGTTTGTTTGAAACGAATAGGCTCCGAAACTACTAGATCGATTTGAAAAAATCTTTCATCGTTGGGAAGAAGCTACACTATCCCCGGGTGACATAGGCTACTTTTTATCCCTGTATTCCCACAGGGACGGGAACTACGCGGGTGAAACCGCGTGACGTCCGCTAGTATGTTATAAACTGGCGTAGGTAGATTCTCTGATATGTTGCGAAATTAAAAATCTTTATATATATTTCTTCTGTACGTGTGTTTGTCACTGAACTCATCCTAAACGGCTGTACCGATTTTTATGAACATTTTCGTATGTGTTCACCCGTGTGGACCCGGTAGGTGGCGCTGTCCGGGCAGGACGACGTCGCCAGGTCCGCAAGTAGAAAATAAAACCTAAACCTAAGATCCTCGTATTTTCCAAGCTCAATGTATGAGTGATACATTTTAAGACTCAGTCAAAGCTGGATTAGCTGCGGATACCGGACTATGACAAATGTAAAATAACACCACGCTGTTGTTCCCGAAGCTAAAGGCAGCGGTGTACCTAATATAGTCTCACATTTCGACAGCTATGTGTAAGTCTCGTCTAACAGGGCTGCGGGATGTTGTTAGAGATACCGCGGCCTCGACATAAAAGGCTATGAAGGAACTTCGGTGGTTTTTAGTCAGTAGAAGTCTGACACTCCCTTTCACTCTGCCCAAGAGCGAGAGGGGTTATTTGATGACTAACCCATAACTAAAAAAAAAAATTCAAACCGTGGTCCTCGTAATCAGAAGCTGCGCTTACGACCACTCGACAAACGAAGCAGTATGTTTCACAGACATTTTGGTACATTATCTGTAAAAGTCTGTGTTCGGTGTCCAGTCCACTCGGTTAAATGTCATCTTATACGATAGCAAAAAGGAATTGGAAGGACTCATTTTTGCAACAGAAATAAAGTTTTAGAGTGAGTAGTAATTTTGTTTTTGTGAGTCGGGATTCGCAGAAATTCTGCTGCAATAGGTTTCATACAAAAGTCCTATTTGATTCACACAGCGACGCAAAATGAGTTATCTGCCGACACACACAATTTTTGCGACCGAAATTCTGCGACTCACGCATTCGCATTCACGCGCTTTCGTCGTTTGGCCTCACCCTTAAAATCTTAAACCAAATCACACGATTCGCTCATTCCTATTTTAAACACACCCATTTTCGCCTCGCAAGCTGCCAGTATCTTTTGTCAGTCGGTTTCAAGAACCATCCCACATAAAAAGATTTAAATTTGGAATGCAACACGAATAGAAAGTGGCGTGTAGTGAACACGGAATGCTGCGGTAAGTGCAGGCGTGAAAATCAGGAGTACGAGTAAATCCCTCTTTGAAAGTTACATATTCAGACGTATAGATGGAGCGAGTCAGGTTATATTATGTTATGGAGCAGGTCTGATGTTTTTGTTGTGTCATAGAGAGCAAAGTTTTCTAAAAACGTAGGTTTCCACTTACTGGCTCAGCCCGTAGCCGGCTATCGTTTTGCGCTTTTAGCGTTGCGATGTACCCTGATACCACATCGCACGTCGGTCAATAAGTAAAGAATTTTTTTTTTCGGTGGGTGGTGAATCGTCAAATGACTCCTCCCGCTCTAGGCAGAGCGGCAGGGAGTGTCAGACTTCTACTGACTAAAATCTACCCATGTTCCTTCTTAGTCCTTTGTGCCAAATGACGCGGTGTCTATTTCAAACAACCCGCAGCATAACTCCAGACCTTTTGTCAAGATTACTCGAAATAGGTCACATACTAACTCCTTGTCAGTTGTAATCATCTCAATACTTCGAACAACGAAATTCTCATCATCCCAAAACGATACTGATATCCACAACTTTACATAAAACACTTTAGTTTATGATACCCCATAATCTTCGATTGGAATAAATTATAGACTTGTTATATGACATAAAGGGTGTATAAGGCCGTTTGCCGGCTGTCCCTAAATCCGGGGTTGACCGCATCCGTGGACGGTCTCTGGTCCTGTGGTTTGGTGCCGCACTGCGTAATTATGTGTGCCTAACGTCAAATTTGAAATTTCACGTACTTTGTTATTAATTTTGTAGTAATGAGGGTAGTTGACGAGAATATTTTGGAGTTGGAATTTTGTAAATAGTTTTGAGCGAGTATTTTAGATTTCAGCACTGGATAACTTGGACAGTGAACGTCTTTTGGCTGAAATGATGTTGATTATGATGATGATAACTTGGACACAAAACTATAAATTTTTTGTGGATAGTTATATTTCTCTTTTAATCATTCAGCATCAACGATGGCTTTCCAGTTTTCTTTTGCCTAGAAAACGAGATAAAACTAGATTTTTTTTATCTGCCTTCAAAGCAAGAGTTAAAAAGCAAGAGTTAGTTTAGATCTCATACACCGCTTTCCAACAGGCGTGATCGAGGTTAATGTCTTGGCCACGAAAATAATGCTCCCAGCGAATTCGCCTTGTGCTGCAAGCGTGAGCGTCGAGCTTGAAAAACAAATTCGTCTTGGCTACGAAAATAACGCTACGCTTGTGACGTCAATTCGCTACAACTTGTGGCCTTCTAGATAATACACATTTATTTGTATTTGACGCTCGACGCTCACGCTTGCAGCACAAGGAAAATTCACTCGGTGCGTTGCATTTCGTGGTTTGAGTAAGAGCAGGCCCATTTAACAATAATAAAAATTATAATATTTCTTACTTTATTATTTCATCTAACAACTTCAGTTTTACCCATTAATGAGAGAAGCGTGTAATGTAAACTTTGACGTCGCATGATAGACGACGTAGAGTAGTTGACGAAGTGAGTGAGTCCGGTCTAAATTGGATCAAGAGAGGTCTGTTAAAGTTTAGATGAACTGTGAACATATTACGAGAAAACTACTAGTATAAAAGTAGAGGATGACCAAAAGAAACGATGGATGAACTCTGTGAAGGAAGATATGACTAGAAAAGAGATGTCTAACGATAAATAGAGAAATATTTATGGAAGATAATAAAATAAATTTTGATTTGGGCTGAAGAATAAGGTAGTTAACAAAAAAAATCTAATTAATCTGTCAGATAGATTTCCAAAAAACATTGAACACCTATTTTTTTCTTTTTTCACGTAAACAAACAATGAAGACGATACAGTGCTTTATAAATTCGTGTGACGTCATATTCTAAGACATTAGTATGGCATTTTTTACTGGTCAGTGACATCACAACCATCACTCCAATCTTTGACGCGTATTATCTTCGTCAATTTTTATTGATTTGATAAAACAAAAAATACGTATCCAATATTTTTCGATATTCTAACAGGCGGACTAATTATTAGAAGCACATTTTGTTTAGTCAATGAACATCCCCAAAAACGATGATGTTGCAACTGTGTAGATATTTCTTGAAATATGTAAATCCTTTTACAGTTTGGTTTAAATGCATACGTCTGTTTTAAAATAAATCTCAGTGTGTTTCTTAAGTAAGTTTTCTTTTTATTTCTGTTTCATAAAACGTAAATTTGTTCACGAACCGAATACAAAACCGTTCCCGAAATAATTTACGAACACTTGCAAGATTCTAGGTACCAATAATGAAAACTTCTTTCAAATTTTATAGAAAGGTAAAGGGTGCGAAATGTTCGTCGTATTTCTAGTACCGTACAATCAGCCATTCGAAGAAATAACAGTTTCGCTTTGACTGTGCTTTTATTTTTTAGCAATATTGATAGCTTTCAAAGTAGTAAATGCCTATCAAAATACCTCCTGGACCAAATTGATGTTTCGAATTGATGTAACGATGTTACTATATCTGTCCCATTCTGTCACATGCAAACTGTCTCTCTCCATCATTCTAGTTCCAAAATTCGAATTCATTATACTGACGCGGTTAGAACTTTATAGTTAGATTAATTTTACGATTCAATTGAAGATAAACTAGAGCAAACTAGATTTTGGCGAAAAGGTGTCAAATGGAAACGTTGTTTGTTTACTATTTACTGTCTGTCAAAATAATTTAATTTGCAATTGCGCCCGTACAGTTTTGGTTTGACCAACGGCAATTATTTGAGCATTTTTACTCTGTTACAGTTTCTATTGATGAATATGAAAAACACTGGCCAAGTGAGAGTCCTATGGAGCGCAGACATGGTCATTAACAAAGCGTCAAAAGTCCGCACACGGGGTCTGCAAGCGAGCAATGGAGCATAGTATCCTCGGAGTCAAGCTTAGTGACCGAATAAGGAACTCGATACTGCGTTCCAAAACTCAAATTGCCGACGTGGGTCACACGGCTGCCAAGCTTGAGTGCAGCTGGGCTGGCCACATCTGCCGCATGCCGGAGGAGCTATGGACTAAACTAGCCACACAATGGGTCCCAAACAGCAGCAAACGGCAACGCGGCAGGCCCAGAAGAAGATGGCGAGACGAACTCGACTCTTTTTGCAGGGATTGGCAAACAACATCACTGGATAGGGATAAGTGGAAGGAGGGAAGGGAGGCCTTTGCCCTGCAGTGGGACACAAATGGCTAATAATAATAAGTGAGAGTCGGACATTATCTATGAAAATTCAGTCTCTTAACTAATTGAGCGCCTTATTATAGACACAATTATAAAGCCCTTGTTTTATGTACAGATGGTGTTCATAAGGCGCGCGAGGATTTAAATACTAATTTTATTTTGTTTTTAGTATTTTTCTTGTTATAGCGGCAACAGAAATACATAATTTGTGAATATTCAACTCTCTACCTATCGCAGCTCTTGAGATACAGCCTGGTGACAGACAGACGGAAGGACAGACAGCAAAGTCTTAGTAATAGGGTGCCATTTTTACCCTTTGAGTACGGAACCCTAAACAAGATTACCTGCTTATTCTAATATGGTCGTATTTTTGAATTAAAAGACAAAATTTCCTTGTCGATACGGTAATTGGCACACAAAGAAGAATAGACGACTATGATTTTACTATGGAACAGCAGTTGTTTGGCAGTAGTATACTTAAAATGTTGATCCTCAGTCAAAATTGCACAATCGAAAGGATTGTAATTACTTTTAACAAAATTGTTTTGAGAAAAAAATTGCAGAAAACAATTAATTTTCTCGCGTAAAACATTATAATACAATGACACTTTTCGACACTGAATTACATTACATGACATCACGCTTGTAATCCCCAAAGGGTTAGGCAAAGTTAAACCTAATTGTACGTCCACATTTCGCGAATTGTGTTTAAGTCCCATTTAATAGGGGACTAGCCTATTACCATCAACTAGGTGTACTAAAAAAATTGCTCTATCAATGGCTTTTATACTTCACTAGTGGACCTGGTACAAGTCGTCCTACCCGGACATCAGCGCCACCTACCGGGTCCAATTGCAAATAACAAAATGATCCACCATTTATTGAATTCATTTGTTATAAAAAATGTGATATATGAAGAACCGCTCGACCGATTTTGTGCAAACTTCACAATAAACCATCTTCTAAATAGTTCGAACAAAGTCTAAACATTTGGTTTGGATAGGTGAGCCCGTTTTGAGTTATAAAATTACAACGAAAAGTGGCATTGATTTTATATGTAATATATATATATGATGCCCTCGGTTTCGCCCCCGTGGATTTCGATTAAAATATCTACTAAAACCTTCCTCGAGAACCACTCTATCCATTATTGAAAACAGCATGAAAACCGGTGCTGTAGTTTTTGAATTTATCGCGAACAGACAGACAGACGAGGCGGAGGACTTTGTTTTATATATGTAGCTAGTGATGCTAAAGGTAAAACCAACAAAATATAATAATTTACCTAAAATATGCCTAATTGAATAACATACTGTATCTTGTTCGTTCTGGATTAAGATTGTTTGGCAAGACATTTTTTACACGTGTGGGAAAAACCAACCCACACAAATATTGAACAACTCCTTAACTAATAATGCTTAAGTGATACTGTATCTCTTTGCTATTTTCATTACAAAACCACATTCGGTGTGGTATACAAAAAATCTTAGTGCGTAATATAATATTTGCAACTCTTCCTACGATAAAATTGAAAAAACTCTTGTTCAAAATAGATTTACAATGTCAATGATAATATAGCTAATTTAATTGTACAAATAATAATTAAATTAGGTACATTATCATAGTTACATCCTGAACAAAACGCAACCCGAATATAAATATTTGCTACGGCGAACCAATATGCGTAGCACTATCAGGCTACGAAATTTTGCGTAGCACATGTAGTGTAACCACTCGTAGCACTAAGCAATGGCGCACAATAGTTTGTGTCTACAAAATAATGAGCGAACAAGCAGGTTTTTTAACTTTGTATCTTTTTCCTTAGTCAACTTTCTCGTGTATCGTGGCGACGTGGCGACGCTACAGCAATGGCAATTTTGCCTTGCCACCTGACCTCTGCAAGTTTGCCAGTGGTAACAAATGTTTTTCCTGTTCCACCAGGAGCATCCAAAACAAAATTTTACCCTGATTTTTCCCAACGCTTTCAAGGACGGATGGGATACGTTTACAAACACTTGAACTCAGATTTTCAAAAAAATAGACCCGGGTCAACTACCTATAAGCCATACAAATATATGTTACGTAAGGGGATAGAACCCGCGACACGCAGCGCAGTCACTAGTTACTGTCAATTGCATTGAAACAGACATTACATTTTTAATTCACTATTAGTTTGGTTAAGTACTGGCTACTTGGCAGAAACAGCAAACTGTCAATAGACAATAAACTTCTACTTTACGGGGCTGTTCTGAAGCCTATCTGGCTATATGGCATCCAACTGTGGGGCTCCACTTGCGACTCCAACATTAAAATAATACAGAGAGCGGAAGACTCGGTACTTAAGCAAATAAGCAATGCACCCTGGTTTATAAGGAACTCAGAGGTTCATCTTCACCTAAAATTGAGCACAGTGAAAGAAGAAATAAGATCTAACGCAAAAACTTACAAAAAACGTCTACAACGACATACAAACCCACTTGCGCTCCAGCTTACTATTCCTGACACTCTGAATCGCCTAAAGAGACGCAAAATCCTCAACCTGGATAGCATATAAATAGCTACCAAGCACAAAGAGTCAATCCCAATGGGGAACAGACTCTGCACGACACTGTATCTGGCAACACATCTGCTCATAGTCAGGGGACTGATTGCATGATAAGCAAGGAAAAAAAAAAAAAGTACAGTCTCGTCATAGTCACAAGCAATCAAATTCGAGATTTTTTCCGTGTGGTTTTTTTTTTTTCAATCAACAAAGAAGGCAGAAACAGAAAAATAATGACCCTTGATTGAAATAAGAAATTTGATTTAGGCCGTTGTTTTGTTCTCTTTGATAAAATAATAATAAATTATATTTAGAGTTTTAAAGAAAAAACCAAATGCTATTATGTGTCCTTAGAACGTTTTCTTAAAATCATCACTTTTTATATCCTAGCAATAAAAAGCACATGTTGCAATCTCTTTTCGATTTCATATACCAGAACTCTAAGACGGTTTTATAAATACTTTCTTAAATTTCCAATATATTGGATTACTGTTGAGCAATATAGGAAAAATACCCTTCGTTGAAACAAAGTTACGAGTATGAAACAAGAATTTATTTTTAAAAGTTTATTTTTCAAAGAAACTGCGAGCACAGACAAGTTTATATATTTTCTAAAGAATTTAATGCTCAAGGGGCTTTAGGAGTTACTGTTGCGTATGAGGCTTTAATATATATTTATATACACCCGTAAAAGTAGAGTGTTTTTTATTATTGTATTTAAACAAAATGACATCAATGCAATGGAATACCTACCTATTATTTTTCTGATTATATTTTGAAAGCAACTTAATGAACCCAAATTATTTGCTTACTTTCTTATTGTTATTGCTTTTATTTTCGTCGATTGAAAAATATTTAAAAAGTGTGTCAGTACCTTTCTGGTTTTCTTGAATCCGAAAATGACTTTCTTTAACATAATCACGGCAGTTAAGTACCTCTAAAAGAAGAGTTTTGACGTAAAGCTTAGATTCACAGTTTTAACTATGACATATAAATACATACCTTTGACCTCACATCTGTGTAACTTGGGGTCCGATTAAATCCCAATCAGGTAACCGACACATATTCGCTGTGGTCTCCCATAATTGTATTGTTCGTATAGCTGATATTGTGGTGTCGGAATATTCGGTTAAATGAATTATTGGCTCAGGTGAAATATGTTTAATTCGAGAATAATATAAACCTTATTTATTTGACGTCAATTGTATTCCATGATCAGTTGTTTTCCAAGCAACCAGTCTTACCAAAGGATATCGTATTACCCAGTTATGAAGGTCAAATAGCCAGTTGGTTCATTTAAAATACTGGTACTCAACTGCATCCGGTTAGACTCTAAAGCGACCTCAACATAGTTTGGAAAAGGTTAAGCATATGATCATCAGTTGTTTAACCGTATTCGTGCCCCGTTAGTAATAAGCTCACCCCTTATTACATTAGACTAGCTAACAAAATATCTGTATTCTATAGGGTACACCCAGCTTTACTGCCTGAACCTTCGAGAGTTACACGCGTGATGTTATACGATCATATATACAATTATATTATGGGTGTGTTGGCAGATGAGCTTTTGCTTTTTTATGCTTTTTTTTTACATCTAAGAAGTATTCTACCAACGTATTACTGGTTACATGCATCGCTTAAGGTAGTTGACAAAAAAATCTAATAAGACCGTCTAATTGACATTGAGATGTCACTTTCTGGTAAAAAAATGGCCCCCGCTCATGATCTTTGCCGCGTTTTATCTTCGTCATTTTTTATTAATTTGATCAAACAAAAAACACGTATCCAAAAAATTTCGTTACTCTAACTGACGGACTAAACAGAATCGAATTTTTCTAGTCAGGGAACATCCGTATTGTGAGTTTGTTTCAATAGGGGATCGGACTGAGTCAAACAAATTTGATTCTAATTAGTCCGTCAGTTAGATTATCGAAAAATACTAGATTCGTGTTTTTTGTTTTATCAAATTAACAAAAATTGACGAAGATAAGACGCGTCAAAGAAAAGGTTGTGACGTCATTTGTAGGTAAAAAATGTACTAACATGTGACGTTTTCGAGGAGTTCACGAGATTTCGAAGCACTGTATCGTCCTCATTTTTTGTTTATGTGAAGAAAGAAAAAAATACGTGTCCAATATTTTTTGGAAATCTATCTGACGGACTAATTTTTTTTTTGTCCGATCCCCTATTGTTGTTGATGTTCGCTGAGCTGGTAGACTCCGTACCATGTGTTGCTAGTGTGCAACATAAAATACTGAATGCATGTAAAAAAAAGTTCATGTTCGCAATTTCAGAGTTTCTTTAAAATAATAACTCATAAGCATCACTTACTGCCGCCTTCAGAGAGTTTTATTGATTACTAAGGTTTTGACAGTTTTTTCCTACAAAAGTATGTCAAATCTTTACTAAGTGATGACTTAAGTAATCATTAAATATCTCTGAGTACCGCAGTTAAAATAATAAGTAGAAGGTACTAATGGTAGAAAGTAGTTACAAGGATATAAACTACATTCTATTGTCCTCACAAACAAAGCCTCATAACACGCAACCTAATTGGTATAGCACTTGCTAATTATATCGTCTCGAACTAATATGCAAACATAAATTACATAGTGTTTCGCAAATGCATCTATTATTATATTACAATGGGGCTCGGGTTCGGCTGAACGGAATATCGGATGCAATTGACGTGTACAACGGTATTTATACATTCATCATCAGCCTATATTGTTCCCACTGCAGGGACTCAGGCCTCCTCTCTAGGAGAGGGATGGGCTATAATCCACCACGAGTGCCCGGTGCGGATTGGTAGATGTCACATATCTTCGGATTTTTGGTTCCAAGATATGCCGGTTTCCTCACGATGTTTTTCCTTCACCGTTTTGAGAGCAGTGGTGATGAAATAAATTACACAAAGTAATGCGGCCTGCCTGGGTTCAAACCCACAACCAACTGCTCGTTAGTCGGGGCCGCAACCATTGGGCCATCACTGCTCACATAAATTGCTTGAAGATAATAATATTGTGTGAATTAGACTGAGACATAACATAGCACAACATCACGCCTGTAATCCCCGAAGCGTTAGACAGAGATGTACCCAATAGCTGACACACATTTCGCCTTATGTTTAATTCTTATGTCATAGGAGCGAGCCTATTGCCGTCACCTGGGCACATATCCAGACTCCGTGACTACTACTGATTAGAGAATGGAAATCTCTACGTTCTCCGCAAAAGCCCCTACACCCTCAGGTTCAGAGCTCGCCTGCTGACGCCAGACCCAGAGTCAGAGTCTGACCATCCATCTCCCCGACGCTCAAGCGAGCTCCTCCTCTAGAATTTGGTGGGAGCCCTCGCGTTGCGCTCACCCATCACCGTGTTAGACTTATTAAAATTATTATCATATTATCCTCGGATCAGAAGCCTCCTCGGCTCTTGTAGTGGTTTATGAAATTGGTTGTCTTCCCAGAATACGAGGGGCAGGACGTCTCAAAAGGGGACGTGGCGGATTCTCCAACGATGAGCAGACGCCAACCAGAGAACAGCAAACAAGATTCCTTTCTCTGAAATGCACACCGTCTGAAAACCCGAACTATGTTCACGTCTTCGGGCAGTGTGCCTCTCGCGTGTCTCTCTTTGTGTGGTCTGTCACTTGTGCCTTTCAGGCATGAGTACCTCTACCGGCAGAGCTCTAAGATCACTGAGACACAAAAGCCCCACCTTGACGGTAACGTGGGGACACTTACGTTCGGGACGTGATAAAGCTTGAATGATCTTTTGAACTGTATATTGATTTTCGTTTTGAAGATCTCGAGTAACGTATATCTTCTGATTCGTTCTACAGAACGATCACAAAATAAACACACTCTTTGATGTGGTTGATACATTTATTAGTCCAAATGAATTGCCGGGTGAACAGGTGATGCAGAAACGATAGGCCAAAAACAATGCTGGGTTGTAAAAAAATAAGGAGACAAATACGCGCAGTGTACACAACGGTTCACCTCAAAAGAGTGAAATGATGATTTCTTTTACAACTATGATAACAACAATGACCGTTTTAAAGGTAGTTTTATTAATTATTTTACAATAATTTATATCACCGTATGTGTAAAGGAAGTTCAAAGTAAATTCTTATCGATTATGTTATAATTTTTTACTACGGGTACTACTTAATGTTTTCGCTAATTGTTAATGTGATATAATTATGGATTGATGAACTTATTGTTAATTTTAAACTCTAATTTGATACATCAAGTACCTTGTATTCTGAAAAAGAGGTGAAGAAAACCTACCGTATCGCAATGCGGGTTATGATAGGAACGATACAATGTTCAGGTCAGGAAGAAGGTTGCATTCGAAATATTTTTCTTTTTTTTTCAAGCCTAACCTAACCTGCAATTGGGTTAGGATTTTGGGTCGGTTAGGAATAGTCCCGCTTATTATGCTTTAATGCATAAGGCAGTACCTAATTATTCAAGATTCTTTCTTATTGAACATTGGTCCTTAAGCAGAGGAATAACCTTTTAGAACTAATTAAAAATATTGTTAACTTTCTCATTCTTTTCAATTTTATTAATTGTATCGAACTCAAAAGAAAAACTCAGATTCTCGAATTGAATTTTTCTATCTATACTTAAGACATAATACAAATCGAAAACCAAACTAGAATCTACCTTAATAAAAGGAAAATACCGAACAAACATTTAAAAAAAAAAAACATCGAGTTGCGCGACGCCACAGTGTCCGGTTCCTTGAGTCAGGCTTATCCAGGTCATCGGTCTACCTAGTAGTCGGGGCCATCGGTCCACAAAGTAGGAGGCCTTTCAACGCAACGTCTTATCCTACTATACTAAAAATCACTACATAGTATAAAACAAAGTCGCCTTTTCTGTCCCTATATCCCTATGTGCGCTTAAATCTTTAAAACTCCGCAACGGATTTTGATGCGGTTTTTTCCAATAGATAGAGTGATTCAAGAGGAAGGTTTATATGTATAATACATGCATCATATACTAAGGCAACATTGCTAATTTTAGAGGTTTCTAACGTGATGTCGTAAATTAACCTATTTTTTTGGGCTTATTTAGCAATTTAGCAAAAACGCTGCCTAAACCCGTAGGAGTTAGATCAAATTAATGTACTACAGTATTGTACACCATAAAAAGGTCTACAAAAAAGTCCGCGATGGTATATGTTTATATTTTAGGGATAACCCACATTAACCATTTTTATTGTTTACTTTTTACGTGAAAAAATGGCTTATTTACGAAGCTATTTTAAGCAATACGGCATTAATCCTTATCGAATTAAGTACCTTAAATACAGTGTGCAATTAATATAGATCAATATGGTTCCTTACAGCATGTAAATTAAACAAATATTTTCGGAGATATTACAAATTTAAAATTTGCGTTTGCGGCGGGCGGTACCGGTCAGACGGGGCAGTGCGGGGAGGCATGCCTATAAATAGCGCGTCGGAGGCCGCGGTTCTCCTATCACTCAGATCCAGCCTGTCCCCTTGCTGCCCTCCCCCATTGACGTCCTAAGCCGAGGTCCGTACCCCACAGGGGGTGCCCTTAGCGATTTGTCACTTAGTTTGTAAGTTTTTGCCCTGGCTGGAGGCCTTAAACTCAAGGCACCCACAGGGATTTGCCCGGTTAAGCAGAAGACAGTCTCCTAGACTGAACTGCGAGATGCCATTTAGAAAAAAAAAAAAAAAAAAAAAACGCGTTTCTCCCTATAGCACTTTGAATTTAGCAGCAATCGGACGCGTTTATTATCGGAGCTCTCTAGCGAGGAAAATAACAGTACTTGATAAAAACGTGCTTTTCAGCGCGACAACGTATCCGATAAATAATAATCAATTAATTTAATAATAAGGAAATTATTTTCAAAAATCTTAAGTAAGTTCAGAAAAATTTGACGAAGCATTATTTGAATTGAATAAAGTACTGCAATTACTTTCGGGTAAATCGATCAAGGATTTTGGGCTGCCGATGCCAGCTAATACTACTAACTCAGATTTAACTAACAGTGCCGAATACACAAGAGAAATATCATACGATCAAACAAGACTTTTACAAAATATAGCTCAAGATGAGCCACGATTAAACATCGATCAGAAAAAAGTATTCACTGCATTACTATCAACAATTGATAACAATGAAGGGAAATTGTTTTTCCTTGATGCCCCAGGAGGTACAGGAAAAACATTTTTAATCAATCTGCTTTTAAAAAAAGTGAGATCTACCGGAAAAATTGCGTTAGCTGTTGCGTCATCCGGCATTGCCGCTACGCTTTTAGAAGGAGGTCGAACCGCACACTCTACATTCAAGCTCCCGCTGAAAATCGCCACCGATGACAATATCAGCGTCTGTAGTGTTTCTAAACAGAGCAATACAGGAAAATTGATGCGTGACTGCTCATTAATAGTCTGGGACGAAGCTACCATGTCGAACAAGTCGTCTGTGGAAGCACTGGATAGGACAATGCGCGATTTGCGCAACAAAAATTCACCTATTGGTGGATGTACAATTCTGTTTTCAGGAGATTTTCGACAAATCCTACCAGTTGTGACTCGAGGAACACGTGCTGACGAAATAAATGCTTCCCTAAAAAGATCAAACCTTTGGCCACATGTCAATAAATTAGAGCTTAAAACTAATATGAGGGTTTCGTCATCTTCACGTGAGAACAGGCTATTTCCAGAGATGCTGCTAAAAGTTGGCAATGGAGAATTAACACAAAGTGAGGAAAGGATTAACCTTGAAAACCTTTGTGTTTTGATAGACAACATCCAAGAGTTAGTCAACAAAGTCTATCCTGACATTGATGACATAAGTTACAAGACAATATCTTGGTTTAAAGAAAGAGCGATTCTGTCACCAACTAATGAACAAGCAGATAAGGTAAATAACTTGATTCTTTCAAAGATTGATGCGCCGACGAAAATATACTACTCGGTGGATACTGTTCTCGATTTGGAAGAAGCTGTTCATTTTCCTACAGAGTTTCTAAACTCTTTGAACCCGTCTGGACTCCCTCCTCACAAAATGGTGTTGAAAGTAGGTTGTCCTGTTATTTTATTAAGAAACCTGAATCCACCTAAACTTTGCAATGGCACGCGTTTGCTGATAAAATCACTGAAAACTTTTATAATAGAGTGCACAATACTCACAGGATGTGGTACCGGAGAAGATGTATTGATTCCCCGAATCCCTCTGATACCATCGGATTTACCCTTCCAATTTAAACGTTTACAGTTTCCGGTAAAGACATCTTTTGCAATGACCATTAATAAATCGCAAGGTCAAACCTTCAACGTTGCAGGCTTAGATTTGAGCGTTGACTGTTTTTCACATGGCCAACTGTATGTCGCTCTTTCAAGAGTAACCTCAAGAGAAAACATGTTTGTATTGTCTAATGACAAGAAAGCTGTGAACGTTGTGTATAAAGACATCCTGTTATATATTAATTGTTGTAAAAATAAAATAAATACCTAGGTAAAAATGTAAAAAGTAAATAAGTAAAAATGTGTAATGTAATAAAAATTGTATGAATTTAGATATTCCAAAGATAGCAGGAAATCTTCATAGTAAGTATAGGGAAAGAGGAATTGTTTTACTCCAAATTTAATGCGTGCAGGCCAAGGGCAGTAATGAATGAATCAAAAATACTGGATCGATTTTAATCATGTTTTCATTGAGTGACATAGGCATATATATTTTATGCCCGTGCAAAGTCGGAGCGGGCCGCTATGTTTTTATATACAACGTTCACAGTTTTTCTGTAGTGTATTTAATTTAGTATCAGCATTGCACCCGTGCGAAGCCGGGGCGGGTCGCTAGTATATTATAAATGCGAAAGTTTGTGAGGATGTATGTATGGATGGATGGATGGATCTTTGTTACTCTTTCACGGAAAAACTACTGAACGGATGTGGATGAAATTTAGAACTAAAATAGTTTATAACCTGGATTAACACATAGGATACTTCTTATCCCGGTAGTATAAACCCTTAGGACAATTATCGAACTCCAAGCGGGCGAAGCTGCTGGCACAAGCTAGTATTAAATAATGATTACTGCCTGTATAAAGCTTTTAGCGATTAAACATGTTTAAAATTAATCAACGTTTCATAAAACTGTAATAGAATGTATGTAATGTCTTTATCTCGGTATGAAATGTTCTGGACGTGAAATATAATAAAATGAATCAGCTGCTTTTCAACTGGCGCGAGTTATACCTAAGAGGATTCTCGCAACGCGTAGTGGGGCGTTATGTAGAGAGGATTTAGCTTTGTTCACAAAATATAACAGCAGAAGGTTCAAAGATTCTACAAGAAGTTTTGAGCCCTAGATTTTATGGCTTTGGCCGCCGCCGGCCGTCTATGAAACCGTTTTCGTAACTATATTCGATGAAGGAATTATTTTTCCATGCATGTATCTGGTTCGATGAATGTATTATTTTTCCATTCACGTAACTGGTTTCGATGAAGCAATATTTTTTTTTTTGCGCGAAACCGGGGCACAAAACCGAGATTTCGTACAAAGAATTAAGGTATTATTCCCCCCGTTCGACGCGTCGGCTGTCTACGGAACTGACCATTCGTCTTGTAATTATTGAAACTAGGCTGTAATTAAATAAAAAAAAATACAGTTTTTTTTTATGTATAGGTATAGATATGTTTAATAACCAAAACAGGAATTCTTACTGAACAAAAATATGCATGTGAGCCGCGATTAGTAGATTTATTATTATTATTATTATTAGCCATTTGTGTGCGTCTTCGACTACGGCGAAGCCAAAAGGAAGGGTAATGATTTTGGCAGTCTATGTATGTTTGTATGTTCGCCGGAGGAGCGCCTAGACTACTGAAGGTATTTTAATAAATGAGGTGTCAATAGATTCGTAAGAACAACGCGGGTGACATAGGATATATAAATTTTAATATTTCTTTTTATGACACTTAACTAACACACAAAAAAAAATAATTGAGATAATCATAACATGTTTGGTATCAAATGAAAGGTCTTGGCGAGTACAATACAAATATGTATACTATATTATAGTTCAAGTCAAGATATACGTTTAGATTGCGGTCAAACAGTACTCGTGGTCTAGTCTGTGTTAGTAGTTGTAGAAACAGTACTCGTATTATGTAAATAACAAACCAACATTAAGTAGAATATTACATTATGAAAGTAACATATTATTACGTATTTATTAAATAACACACAAAAATAAAATTCAAATAAAAAAATAAATTTAAAAACTAAAACCCGACTACGAATAAAAACACAGAAAAGAAATGGCCTGAACTGGTTCGAGAAAAGGATAGTACGGCCGTGCCGCTTTATTGCTCGACTTGGCGGGGGCACTACCGTGCCCCCAGATAAACAAGAAAAATTGTCTAGTAAGTAGATAATTTGATAAATTATAGAGGACAGTCGTAGTCGCATGCCACCTTGCTAATGGCAACTATCAGCTGACTTCTGTATCAATGAGAACGCCATGAAGGCGCATCAGGTATCAGTGGCATGCGACTACGGCTGTCCTCTATAATTTATCAAATTATCTACTTACTAGACAATTTTTCTTGTTTATTTCTTTTCTGCGTTTTTATTCGTAGTCGGGTTTTAGTTTTTAAACTTATTTTTTTATTTTGTTCAAGACATGCTGGTTTCGTCACGATATTTTTCTTCTTCGTTTTGAGAGCAGTGGTGATGAAATAAAAGTACCCGTTCACAATTCTATTTGAGACTAAAATAGCACATTCAGCCCTTTTTTCAAGTGTTATATCTGTTTCTTCTCTTGAGTTTTGGTACGTGTGACTCTTCTGCTTTTCTCTGCTCCGTGACCCAGAGTAATGTGAAATTGTATGAAATCCTAAATAGCTTTACATATAAAGTGATGTCACTATTTCGCGGAAGCATCAGTTCTTCTATAAAGGTTTAATATGAAATCCTCCTTTGAGTATGACTCAACAGGGAAAACATATTTTCTGCGGTTCAAATAAAATTTTCTTCCTTCAGATATAAAAATCTTTAGTATTTAAAATATATTGTGACGTGCAAAATTATTAAAAGAGCAATTAAAAATGACATTTGCGACATTTTGAAACATAATTTACGTAATATTATTATAACATAACATCACGCGTGTAATTTCCAAAAAGACAATGACCAAAGCTCGTGCCAAGAATTCTCATGTTACAAGATCGAAAAGTTATAGTAATTATTTTCACATTTTTTTACGACTTTAAGCGGCTGTGATTTGATTTTTGAATGGGGAATTGAATTTAAAGTCTTTATATATGAATATTGTTTTACTCCCTATACATAGCGTTCACACAACCAGTTCAAAAGTCGTTCTGTTAGATCTGTCAGTTAGTTTTGACAGTTCGGCTGACTTCACATCGTAGAGGTTTCCCCACAATTACCTACTTGCTTGGTTTTGAGGTTATTTTCGATTTTATAAAATAACTCCGAAACTTGGATTTTGTTTACAAAAAGAACTTTTGTAAGAGTTAATAATTATGATAAATGTAGACAATAAAAAACAAAGTTTGATGTTGATGCAGTTTGGTACGGGATTCCATATTTCCATAACATGGTTTGGCTGCAGACACAGGAATCCTCTCACAATGCTGGCCGTATCGAGGAGTACTGCCTTTTGAATCTGGCCCTTGATACAACCCCCCCTTTTTATGGAGGGTGCGAAATCATCAAATGACTCCTCCCTCTGGGATTCTCAGACTAAAAACCACTCATGTTCCTTCTTAGCCCTTTGTATCGAGGCTGCGGTATCTTTTTCAAACAACCTGCAGCCCGACACATCGACCTTAAAAAAAACGAAATCAACTTTTCCACCTTTACTCTTCTTCGGGGCTCTTGGCCAATCAGGCCATCGGACGTCACGACAATAATTGACACAATGATAGGTCATATCATGCACTGCACACAACAACCGACAGCGGTGACCCGGCTCGGAGTCGGTTGGCCCCTAAGTTCAAAGTCCCGGCCGGCGTCTCCCCTGCCGACGCACAGGTGTTGGCCACATCGGTTGAGTGAAATATTGGTCGCTCGAGCTTAACACTACTGCCGCAGGTAATCCGAAGTCTGGAGAGGCGGAACTGAGCGAGTTGAGACTCGGGGTTGGTTGGCGTGTGCGTCGTGGTGCCTCATAATCATATCATCATTATGATCTTATCAACTGTGTTGACGGACGTCGTCGTCGTTGAAACAGTTTTTATTTTTATGCTTTTCACTATTTTTTCGTGCAATTGAATGTGCATCAGTGAGGTTTTCGAAGCCATCAAAATAGTTTGACAACTGCGAATCCAGACCAACCACCAGCGCTCTATTTTTGTTGTGCATGGGCAAACGAGGTAAGCGTGGTCTAAGTTCAGGCGACGCGCACCGATATTCTTGAATAGCATCTACAAAGCTATCTTTATTTTCTCACTGCACTGTTAAGTTTGTACCCATTTCATTGACAGAGTATCCGAACATTTTTGTTGATGGTTTCGTCCATTGCATACGCCACACACTCCCGCCGAAATCTGGGGTTCCAGATTTCGGCGGGAGTGTGCAGCGTATCAGAAACGGTGGGCCTCGAGGTCCTAATCCGTCCGGCGGTCGGTGTCCTCCACATCGACGAACAGGTGGTGACGTAGGTGGAGAGAAATACTCGTCACTCGAGTTCCACGCAACTGCTATGGCCGGTGTTACAGTCTCATGATGGTGGTGGGTTCCGGTGGCAGCGAGGTGGAGCTGAGCAACAAGTTCGGGGCTGGTAGCGTCGTGAAGCAGCTGTCGTAATTATTTCGGTATTCCATCGTAATCTTATTATCCACATTTGACGTAATTGTCAATGACAGTTTTTTAATTTAAATTTTCCACTGATTTTCTTCACTTTTTTGTCTAATAGTAAAGCTTCAAAACTCTATTTAAATTGGCAATGAAATCTAACCAGCTAGCTGTACATCCAGTGATGTGACAGGTTGACTGGCACTAATTATTCCAACGTCGCTATAGCTGGCGCTCAACATAAAAAGTAAAGGGTAAAAAAGAACTTACCAATTATCACGAACGAAAACTAACACAGGCGGTCTAGGGTGACGCGCCGACCACACCGACATTTTGGCAGGGCAGGCAGGGCAACAGGGCTATTGCGTATCTTTTAAATGTCAGTGGCTATCATATTGTCCATGGATTAACTGACAAATTGGTTATGGTTTAGTACAAAATGGAACCATTTGACAGTTAATTGATAGACACTTTATGATAGCCACTGTCTGTCTGTCAATAACCCTGCTGGTAACCATCACGTCAGTTGCGTCTAATTTTTTTAAAGAACGCCTGCTAGTTTTCATGGTATTTGGGTGATGCTTTTTGAAGCCAGTTTCTCAATTCAATTTCTGATGAATGTCAGTAAAAGCTTATTATTTAGACATAAAGTAATATTTTGCGGAACAAATAGGACAATGCGATACACCGTGATGCTTCCAATATAATATTATAATACTCGTAAATCATCTTTTTTGCACGAAAAGAAACAGCCGGACAATGAACTTAAATCATTTTACATTTAATTAAAATAATTATAGTATTTAGAAATATTTCTTGACGTAAATTACTTTTTTCTAGTAAATCTTGGAATTCTGTATTGCTGCCTGGTTGTTCGAGTCGCGACTGCAACTGAGCATAAGGTTCTGCTGAGAAATATCCCAGCAGAAGTCATGGCAATAAGCTTCTATCCTCCTCATAACTGGCCAAACAACCCACCACACCTCTGCCTAACCCTTCGGCGATAAGAAACGTGATGTTATGTGATATCGTAGGTATTATTAACACAACGGGAATATTCTCTATAGCTATAAAGGTCGAGGTTAATGTTCCACACTGGACGTTTAAGTGTTGTTCCCGAAACCGTGCGACTGACAACCCAAAATTTATGTATGCAGTGTCTTCGTTTTACAGAGCTATCTGTTGTCCTAAATTCTAACTCTGTTGAATATGGATGAAATTTCTGGATGTTTCTCGTGACTTTATGAATGTTTGTTCGTGAAAGCCACGGCTGCAAGAAGCTGCTAGCTGCGAGAATTTAATTATTATGAAGTTATTATGGAAAGAGAAGTGTTGGTCGTCCGACGGGGAAATGGGCAGATGATATTGTTGCCATTGCGGTAATATCCTCAATGAGGACATGGGGCTTGGTACAATTAAAGAGAAGCTTATACTCAACAGTGGGTGAAGTCGGGCTGTGGTGGATGTTAATGATGATATTATCTGAAAACGGGATCTGTATGGTTTTCAGTGCAGTTATAGAATACAGCCAGCAACTTTGACTTTGACGACACGGTTGGCGCAGTGGCTCAGGCAATGGACTGCTGCGCTGCGTGTCGCGGGTTCGATCCCCGCACGGAACAAATATTTGTATGGCCTACAGATAGTTGTTTCGGGTCTGGGTATTTGTGTATGTGAGTTTAAATGTTTGTGAACGCACCCACGATACAGGAGAAATTCCTAGTGTGGGTCAACGTTTTTTTTAAAAAAAAAAAAAAAAAAAAAAAAACTAACTTTACAGCGAGACTCGTCGTTTCTTTTTTAAGTGAAAGAAGAAATTCACTACCGAAATGTTTCACAAAAAGCATATCTAAACTGCGTTCAAAGGTTGTTACGGAATATCGACACTGCTTGCTTCTACTTGAACGCAATATTTATGTGTTTGTCGCGATCAGGTTTTTCTTGGTGAAGCCATCGTTCTGATCAATGTAAAGAATAAAAACATATTTATTTGACACATGCCACTAGTGCACACATAAAACATTTAATCTAAACAGATCAAAAAAGAGAATGTCGATCTCACGGCTGCGCCAAATAGGACCCAGCAGGGCTATTGCGTATCTATAAAGTCTTAAGAAAAAAAAAGACGTTAACACGTTCATTCGACTGAAAAAATTGTCGTAAAAGTACGTCAACGCTAAGCGATCACATTACAACTTGTTGTGACAAATGTAACTTTGCAGGAAACTTTCTTTTTTAACAAAAGGCAAATTCTTGATGCGGAAAGGCACCCTTTCTGTCCGCTCTTATCTCTTTTCTGCACTTAACGATTTAACAAAGAAGTTGTTCAACTTTCTGCTTAGAATCAATTCAAACGGATTTGGATTTGAATGAATTTATTTTAGTAAATGATTGTCTGAATAAAGATACCTTATTTCCACCTAGAGAACCTTTTAAGTTCTTTTTATTTGAGGTAAAAAGCTCAAAAGGATGGAAAGATTCGATTACTTTTATTTATCTTTGTGGCCCTTTGTTGGTTAAAGTAGGGTAGTTTGAATAATAATGGGGTCGCTTTGTGGGTTATAAGAACAGGTATCAGTTTTTTGTTGGGTTTTTTACCAAAGAAAAAAGATATTTCCGAAGATATTCTGTAATTCACTATTTTATGAACCATCGGCCCTTAAAAATTAATTATTATAAAATCCTCTATTCAATAAAATATTTTTTACAAAAGGATGTGAAAATAATTTCAATTTTGAACCGTAAAACATTGGTTTTCATATTGAAATCCTGATTTCAGTAGAAATGAGGATTTTATATTATACCTTCACAGAACAACTGATGCTTCCGCGAAATAGTGATACCACTTTGTATTATTATGTTTAATTGTTTTTTTATGCATTTCATGAAATTTCTCATTAGTCTGTGAGAATCGTCTAGCAGGAAATATTAAAAGTGACCAAATCCTTGAAAAACGCCTTGGGTTGTGGAAGAGACGATATATGCGTTTTGTTGTGCGATGACGTTGGTAAGCGCGACTAAGCAAAGATGATGCGAATTCACGATACACAATGGTATCGTGAATTCGCATAATTTTTTTAAATGTATCATTTCTTGACTGTCTAAAGCTATACTTATAACATATTTCAACAATTTTAGGCACATTTCGCCCTGCTCTTGTGCGGAGTAAGCCTTTTTTTCTATATTTTTCCAGATTGCTGTACTATAATGCCTATAACATCCTGTTATTTATGCTTGGAATAAAACTGATTTTACTGCATTAATTTGCGCTGTTTCATAATTCTTCATTTGTGATTCAATCACGCAAGGAAAGTCCAAATATAGTCCTCTTTATTGCCCTTTGGGTGACTGTAAGCCTTCTTCACATCCTTCCGCTCCGCCCAGAGCAGGAGAAGTCATTTCATGATTTCCTAACATCCATAAAAACCAATAGTATTATTTAGGAATTATTGATATTTATATATATTATGTACTAATCACAAAACTATCTGCAATTATTTTGGTGTCATATTTTTTTTACCCCTTTCTTCTTGTTAGCGTGTCGATGTCAACTCAAATTGAAAATTAGGCGACGTTTGGCACTTTCAGTGGGTACGTGTTTGAATATCGAAGATTAAAATACCTACGCTTAAAATACCAATAATCAAAACATTGAAAATTTAAATAAGTAGGTATCGATTAAATGAAAATCTCAAAAATTGTTATACCTTCGCTTAAAACGTCGAAGATTGAAATGCCGAGTGATTAAATTTCGAATGATTCAAAATATCGAACGACATTATGCCTAAATTCAAAATATCAACATTTAATACATTTAAGTTCATAATATCTGCGTTAAAAATACCTACTAGTAAAAATACCGAAAAAAAGCAAGCCGAAGCTGCGGAGGTGAATATGCTTTGTTGCGTAAGGGCGAAGGGGCTGCACTTCCCGTAGCGCCGGAGATGTTGCAGAAGCAACCTTTTTACTACTTATAGAATTTTTGTTCGATAATTTAACTTGTACGTATTTTAAGGGTGAATTAATGCATGTTTTAAATGTTGATTTTAACCATTAACCCATTTTTACACGTAGGTATATTAATTTTATGTTCAAATAATATATTTACCCATCGATATTTAGGACGTTCCATAGTTTGTACTTCGATATTTAGGACATTCGATAATCTGTATTTCGATATTTGGATCTTTCGATATAACTTTTGTAGATATTTAGATTTTAGATATATTGGACGTAGGTAACCATACGATAATATAAACTTTCGTTATTTTAATTTTCAGTTTTATGGACATCCGAAATTTCCATTTTCGATGTTTTGAACATCGTATAAAGAATAGGACAGGTAGAACACGATAACACCAGAATGTATTGCACCTTTTATAAACGTTTCTTGAAGTCAAGATACATAATATATACCTATGTATTTAGAGTATAAAGGTTACTGTTTAAGGTTCTAGTCGATGTTCTATTACGGGTTTTTACCAACTCTTTTTCGTCTCAAAATAGTTAATATTTTTTTATTTAGAAAAAGATAAGAACGTGTAACGCGCTATAACAGTTTCCGCAAATAAAAACACAGAATATAAAATTATTTTGTTGCGAAGGATATTCTACATTTAACTACGTATGATTCTTCTTAAGACGAACTTCATGATGTCCGTACGACTACAGAAAACGACTTAATAAAGAAGCTCTTAAAACAAAATAAGTTCATTAAAAAACAAATGAATTCCCTTGAAGAAGTTATCTTTTATAACGTACTTACTTACATTTTATATTCAAACCGCAGCATGAATGAGGTCATTATTAGAATATAAAGCGAAATACTGTTCTCAAATATCTTAAGATTCTCTATTTTAAGAGGTTACTGATGTATTTTAAGAGGTTACTGCAGTATTTCATTATCTTTATTCGATAAACCTAAAAAAAACTTTTCGAGATTTTCATGCTGAATTACTGCAAATAATTTTTATTATTCTCATAAACATCTTTTCCGACCGTAAGAAGCAAGTGTGACAAATTCATCGCGATCGATTTATTTTCCTTTTTTTTTAGTGTAAGTACTTCTGAACGAATAATTTAAAATGACATTTTGTTTTGATATTTTACCGTTTAATTTTGTCAGTTTTACCTCTCTTAGCTGTAACGACAAACTTCAAACATTTTTAACTTTATTTGGGTACACAAAACAATATAAAACAAGGAAAAAATGTTACTTTATTCTATTCAGGGGTTAGTTTACCAACTTTCATAGAAGGTACAAGTTATGGCCAGAGTCCCATACAAAAATTTTACGTCTCCTTTCAATAACACCTCCATTTAAAATAAAAAGCGAAGCATATGTACTAGTCTTCATATGATTAAATCTTCATATTATTTGATTGTTATTTTTTTTTATTTCAAAATTGATGTTAAATAAAAGCTTTCATGAAATCACCATGATTATTAACCTAACTGTACCTTTTTCTTGCAAAAAAACTGGGTGTGTCCAGTTAGTGAAAACATAAAAATGATTTAATTTAAGGTACACTAAATATCTTTTGGAGTCTAGACGAAATAATAAGTGATACTCATTTTGAGTTTCACCAACTGGACACACGTGTGTCCGATTTTTTGCGTCGAGTTGGTGAATAACCTCCTGCGCGATACCCTTTTTGGATTACAGGTGTTTTTTATGTCTTTTCCGTAAACCCATACCCAAAATCCTTGACCTTTTTTTTTTTTTGGCGGGTGGAAAATCATCGAATAACCCCTCCCGCTCTTGGGCAGAGCGAAAGGGAGTGTCAGACTTTTACTGACTAAAAACCACCCATGTTCCTTCTTAGCCCTCTATGGCGAGGCCGCGATAACTAGTGTACAACCCGCGGCCCAAAATCTTGACCTAACGCAGCTATTTAACAGTCTAATCAATATACGCCATCCCTAATAACTAATAGTCTCGAATGTCGTGGATAAACGAAAGGAATTTATATCGACAATACATCATGCCAAGACATCCCGCCCTCTATATTATCATGAAATATGGAAGAGAAAACTCCAATAGAATGCTATAATGTGGATATTTCTGTATGGAGCAATGACCATACTTCGCTCGTGGGAGGTAACGTTGTTCTTTTTTTAAAACATTTTCACGTTTGTCAGAGTTTTAATGCGAGAATAGGAGTAGGAAGGAGGTTTTGATCGGTATTGAAAACTGGAATGAATATTAAAAAAAAGAAAGGATAGGAAGTTAGTATCGCCACAGCATACGGTACGGTACGTGCTCCACGGTGGAACATACAAACATATGATACATACATAGACTGCCAAAATCATTACCCTTCCATTTGGCTTCGCCGTAGTCGGGTAAAAACAGAATGAAATATATTTTTTAAGCGCAGCTACCATACAACAAACGAATTCAAAGTCGGTGGTAAATTAAGAAGGATGCCAGTTTGGGAATTGCGACTTAATCATTTTAATTACGATTGTATACGCTTCACGTGTCTTATGCGCCATGCCGGCACAGAGTACTGAAGAACATGGCCGCCGCGTGCTGCCCGTCTAGTGCGAGACAAGGACAGGTATAATTGTGACATCACGAATTTACGTAGTTGAAGAGCGAGACAGGAGATGTTGTTGACGAATATTGGAACGTTAATCTCAAATGTGGTTCAAGCTACGGCTGAAACCTAAATATCCATTTTTTACCCTTCGGGGGAAAAACGATTCTATTTTCTAAAAATAATTTAGGGTGTATTTTCTTGTTTTCTACTTTTAAGACCGCGGTTTTATTAGTTTTTTAAAATTATTTTTTCATTGAATTTCATTTTTGTGTTATATAATAAATACTTACGTAATATTGTATTACTTTCATAAAATTGGCTCGTTATTAACATAATACGAGTAAATAGCACAGATTAGGCCGCGAGCACTGTTTGACCACATTCTAAATGTATAATATAAAACTATAATATAATTTACATAATTGTAATTTGCTCGCCAAGACCTTTCGTTTAATACCAAACATGTTATGATTATCTCAATAAAAAAATGTTCGATGTTAGAATCTGAGATTTCATTTCCGTTATATTTTTTTTTTAAATGTATTATTATAGGCTATGTCATCTGCGCTATTTTTAGGAATCTATTGACACCTCATTTTTTTTTTTTTTTTTATTGTAGATAGGCTCGCGTTTGACCACTATCTCACCTGATGTTAAGTGACGATGTGGTCGAAGATGTAGCACGCTGACCTAGAAGTAACCTATTCACGCTTGACTTGAAGACCCCTAGGTTATACTTATCAGGAAATACAGACTCCGGCAGGGAATTCCACTCCTTAGCTGTACGCACAATGAAAGTGTTCCCAAAACGTTTAGTGCGAATGGGTGGGATGTCCACCATGAAACGATGGCGCATCGCCGTACGTCTTGTAGTCCGATGATGGAACGGGCTTGGAGGAATTAGATTGTGCAATTCCATCGCGCACTCTCCGAAATGTAACCGATAGAAAACCGACAGACTGGCAACACGTCGGCGATGTTCAAGGCTCTGGAGCTTCGACTTGACAAGCTTATTAAAATTTATTAAAATCCGTTTAGTAGATTAGGCGCTCTAGTGGAACATACATACACTAAAACGGGAATTTTCGCGATTTTCAGCAAAACGGTAAGTTTTATCATCAAATTAGCTTCGTTAAAATTAAAGATCAGATAATAATCTATAAAAATGACCAAACACTTTTATTTCTAAGGGCCACCGTTTTCGAGATATAACAATTCAAAAAGTTGAAGAGTTATAATCTAAGCACATAGTTTATATACGTGATGTACTTATTCATGTTATGACGATTACACCTTTTTCAACTTTTTGAGTCTCAAAAAACGGTGGCAATTAGAAAAATAAATGCTTGAACATTTTTATAGATTATTGTCTGATCTATAATTTTGTCTCTGTAAATTTTAATTTACCGTTTTCCTGAAAATCGTGAAAAAGCCGTTTTTGTGACCCCTGACCATGAATAACTTTTTCCAGATGTGAATCGATAGGGACTTTTTACATTTCATTTATAATGGTGTTTTGAACAATCCTACCAATTTACAACCGGGTGGGAATTAATGTAACCAGAAAATAGGGGTATTTTCTGGTCTAATTTCACCGGATTATGAATAGAGTATTAAACACATCAACATGGTTTGTACTTTTACAATCAGCGATCTAGGTCCATTAAAAGAAAGAAAGAAAGAAAATTGTGTTTATTTGGCAATAAAAACTTAAAAAATAAACAGAACCAAATTCAAAATGATTGAGACATCACCATCATATCCCTGCCATTATCCGATGTTATTTGGGGTCAGTGCAACATGTTTTATCTAAATCAGCATCAAAAACAGCGTCTCTAAGGCCACACTAGCAGAGCAATCTTAAACCCAAAATGTATCTTCTCTAACCAACGCAGCCAAGATAAACAATCCAAGTGACAGTTTGTCATTATTTAAAAGAGTTCTTATCGTTGTTAAAGCCGTGAAATGGACTGAAAAGTTTATTGTTTTCAGTCTAGACCAGATTTAGATCCCTATTTAGATGACAGTTAAATGGAAACTGGGTAATCTTAGCAGCTGAGTTGGTTTATTGTTTGTTATTTACATTATTTTGCTGTAATAGTATTTTTAGTTGTTGTTGTGGTTATTATACAAAATTAACTTATTTAAAATTTCTTTGCCATTAAGTTAATTGTTATGGAAGCAAAATATATTACACCTCTGCCTTACTCTTAAAGGATTATAGGCGTAATGCATGCCATGTGTGTTAGTTGTTATTGTTTAAATAAATAAAATAAAACAAAACTACTTGTTCTCTCCGTCATTGCAATAGTTTTTTTTACACATACGTTCTAGTTACGGAGAACGTTTGCAAATTTTATTTTAATTTTATTTGAAGTTCTTTATGTTTCAGCTTTACTTTAATTTTACTTACTCCCTCCATACTATTCAATGTATCCATCAGCACAATGTTTTGAGTGCGTTACATTGAGTCTCACCGTAAAACGTTACGTTTCACTCCTAAAAAAATATTTTTCCAGCAATAACTTTTGCCAAGAGTGACTCAGTTTGATGTAGGTACAGAATGCTCGGTTGACGTTTTCGTGAAGAGACCGTTTAAACCTTGTACAAGAAGTCACTAGGTCAGGCTGTCTTTGGACGTCAGCTCCATGCATTGCATACTATTAACATTAATTTGAATAGGCCTGTGAACAAAACATTAGATAATATAGAATCTTTTGATAGCCTGCTTTTGGTTTTACCCAGTTTTTTAAACCGACAAACAGTGAAAGACTGCAACACTAACATTATTTCTGCCTTTTTAAGAAACACCCACAGTGTCATAGATATTGATAACACAAAGACGTTAAGATAATTAAAGTATTTACGTCTTTATTTATAGACGTATGAGTTTATGAACGCAGACAAAAAGCAATAAAAGATGTTATACATATCGACAGTGCAAAGTTTGAATATCATAAAGAATATTCAGCGTTTGTTGAATTTTCAACTTACGGTACTGAAGCTGACGACTTATATTCAACAGTACACTCAATGTCGTTTACGGCGTTCTAAGTTTCTTCCGTCGATGTGTGCGGTTGTAATTCAAATGGCACGTATGGCGCTTTAAAAGTTCCGTAACGCACCATCTTGTTAATGTTCTATATTATTACAATGAAGGAAATACTTTGGGGCAATAATAAACGTGAAATTAGATACATAAATTGTTGGTAATAAATCTCCAATAGTCGTTTAAATTTTCTGTAGTCATATAATATATGACTATACTATAATTCCAAACAGTAACGTTTAAAAAAAAGAGCTTTACGATATTATTCTTCTTTATAAGTGGTAAGTTTTAATAGTAATATTATAGGAAATTTAATAAAAACGTAAGAAGTTAAATATAACGAGTTCAGTTAGGAAAAATACAATACAATAGTCTATATATAGTCAAGTCAATAGTCAATAGTAATATTATTATATAAAATTCATACAAATAAGCAAATTACAAGCCCAAAATAAAAGTAGAAATTCACATTTATAATATCACGCCAGCAATCCTTGAAAGGTTAGGCAGTGTTGCAGATAATATTACACCGCCACATTTCAACAGTTATGTATAAGTCCAAAAAACAAAAAAAAAAACTTAGTAAAAACTTTTTTGAAGCAAATTAAAATTTGTTCAATCCTTTCAAAAAATTCTACGAGTGCTTAATTCTAACTTTATCTTCTTTCTCTTGTATGTCTACTGTTTCTTGTGCTACCCTTATAATGACGGTGAAAACTCATAATTGGCCTTCTTTCACTATATGTCGACTGTCTGTAACCTAGCTGTAAGTTTTCTTAACAAATAAATAAATAAATTTTCTTTTAACAATCTTCTTTCCCCACGTTTTCACGAAAAAGATGATAAAAGTATAAAAAAGATGATATAAATATGCACGCTTGTAATTCTCAGACACGTTCGCCTTAAAAGCGCCATTACGCGTCATCTTGCTAATGTTCGCCATTATTCTGCATGTCTTTTTATTTCTTCTTATGTGTACTGTAATCATAAGGAATGACTTTTATGTTCCACGTGGAAAGATTTTTAACATTTTGCGGTAAAAGGTTCACTTTTGGGAACGTATTTTGGTGTGTGGTTGGCCAATAAAGGCTAAGAGGGCCCCAGAGGAAAATTGCTTTTCATTTTCATTTTAAACTGGAAGCTTGTTTCTTATTTAGATCTTTAAGCACACGAATTACAGAGACGAACTTAATGCTTCTTTATATTGGTAAGGTATTTCAATGACATTCTAAAATAGAGCAATAGAATCACTGAAAGTGATAACAGGGATTGTCCCGTTTCAAAAATTGTGCTAATTGCAAAACTGTTTCGAGGAACATGGTCTAAAATCATTTATATCTCATTTAAATAAAAAAATGCTCTATATTTATTTAAATTTTAAGAAATGTGGTTTATATAATATTTATTTGATCTAGTATGACGTTAGCTCTGGAAAGAGTAACATGAAATACCTTTTTGCTTGAGTTGTTCAGATTTATAGAAATGTCAATCATATGGTTTCCATGTGCCTGTTATGAACATTGTCACTTGTACACAGCACAGTCAGCATTTTTTAACCATTTTAGTTTTTATTTCAAGAAAGCTTTACTTTCATTGCCGACTCGTAGTCACACCAGATTGTCACACCAGTGTGACTAACAGGAATTTTATTCTCGTTTGTCACACCACTGATTTTTCCACACCATTTATACCTAACTAGTGTTGTCCAAGTTACACTACTAGTGAAATTAAAAAACCTAAAATTTTCTACTAAAATAAAAACTTTCAAATAACGGTTTTACCCGACTGCGGCGAAGCCCAAAAGGAGCGTGTGTTTGACCTGTATGTATGTATGTCCATTTTTTGTTCTCTCATAACCCCTGTTTTATGGAAAGGAAGGGTACAGGGCACAGGTAGGCTGAAGCAAGGAAAATCTGTTCAGGTCTCCACCTGAGATTTTATTTTATATTCATAGCCGACTCTACCCTTTAGTGTAAATTTGGTCTTGCCCCACAAATTATGGGGCACTTGATATCGGGTGCCAAACTCGTCGCCAATTATGTGCCGACTCAATTTAAATTTTCATCAACACGCTAAGAAGAAGAATCATCATCACCTACCTAGCCTTTTCCCAACTACACACATCAAAAGTGTCTAGGGATCAAGCATTTTTATGCGGATTTCTTGAGATTGAGATGTGGCTTTGTAATAAATTTATGATTTTATAAATTTATATGGATCCTTTTTGGTGCATTTCATAATTTGAATCAGGAACTGTGAATCAAATTCGAGTAAAAGATGAAAATCAGCTGTCAATATTTTCCCTATAAAAACATACAACGCATTGAAGACATTATTAGTGCTACTGTTTCCCTACTACTGATTAAAACCAACGTGATTATGGAGCGGCGACGTCATTTAAGCAGGGAAGAATAGCTCAGAGCCGTGGGAATGATAGAAGCTGGTTCCCGGCAACGTACTGTGGCTTTAGCTCTGAATACAAGTCAGAGTGTTATCAGTCGACTTTGGACACGTTACCGAAGCACTGGTACCGTGGCTGAGCGCCATGGAGGACGGTATCGCTGCACCACACGGAGACAAGACCGATACATTCAAATCTTAACTCGAAGAGCTCCAACAATAACCGCCATGATGTTAGCCGTGAGGCTTCATCACTCTTCAGGGAACTTAATTAGCGACCAAACAGTCAGAAACCGCTTGCATGAAGTGAACCTTCATTCCCGAAGACCGCTACGGGTACCACCTATAGCAATGCACAATCGTAGGATTCGATATCAATGGGCTCTTGAACACAGAAATTGGGCAGAAGAACAATGGCGTTTCGTGTGCTTTTCTGATGAGTCTCGTTTTGGTATGAGACCGGATACAAGACGAATACGACACTGGAGAACCCCTGGACGCCAACAACGATTAAAATCCTGCCAGGAAGTCCATCCTTATAGTGGTGGAACCATCATGGTATGGGCGGGTATTTGGATCGGCGGAAGAACTGAGTTGATTTGGATCAGAGGCAACCTCAACGCTCAAATTTATGCTGAGACGATTGTATCAGACGTCATCGTTCCTCTACAAGTGCAAATCGGTCCCTTATTTCAGTTAATGCATGATAATGCACGACCGCACACCGCAAGAGTTGTAAGACAGACTCTCGCCGCAGCTAACATCAATGTCCTGCCCTGGCCTGCTCAGTCGCCAGACTTGAACCCGATTGAGCATGCATGGGATATGCTACAGAGAAGAGCTCTGCCGAATATGGAGGGTATCCAGTCGCAAGAAGACCTTTTTTTGTTGTTGCAACGAACATGGGCGGCCATTTCACAGCGTGATTTGGATGAACTCATTTTGAGTATGCCAAACCGATGTTCTTGTGTTGTTAGTGTTCGCGGTAGAAACACGGATTATTAATTGTTTAAGTTACCCAATAAAATTTTAAAGAAAACTGTTATTTCAGTCTTTTTTTCGAACTTTAATGTTAGTGGTTCAAATGTCAAAAATCCCTTTATTAGGAAAATGGCAAATTTCTTTATTAATGCAAAGGTGACTTGGTTTATCGTTACTGTGACAAACGAAAACACTTTATTTGATGAATCCTTAAAGAAAATTTTAATTAATATCAATCAGGAGAAAAGTTATTGCAAAAATATATGTTGATCCCTAGACACTTTTGATGTGTGTATATTCGGGTCGGCTTCCAGTCGAAGAAAAAGAATATAAATAATATATAATTCCAATTGTATTAGTTTTATTATTTGAACTAAGAACTGAAAACCCTAACCCAAAATATGAAAAAGTCGTTTATGTATCACCCTAAGTTTGACTGGTAGAAAATTCCTTAGGAATTAAGTTCGATTATTTTTTGAGATTTATATTCAATCATCAGGTCAACCTTGTAGCCTTTGAAGGAATTATCTTTCAACTCCTAACCGTTGAGGAGTTGTACCTTCCATCATCAGCGCATCCTCATGAGATTATAATCATCAGACGCAAATACTTAAACAGCTTTAGAACGTATCTATATGGAAAACGTAATCATTGCCTATAAAATTTGAGGTTTGTCCTCGATTTCTCAGGGATCCCATCATCAGATCCTGATTTGGTGACAATGCAGCAATGGGACCACCTCGGGAGTACAGCCGTTTAAACAAAAAAGAATTTTGAAAATCAACCATCAATTGACGGAGATATGCGCGGACATACATACAAAAAATACATACACATAAATAGAGAACCTCCTCCTTTTTGGAAGCCGGTTAAAAAGTAGCAAAATCGAAACAGTCGGTAAACGCCGCCGATCAGCAGATCGAGTTTAGTAGAATATAAAGGTACTGCACTAGCAATATCGTATACATGGTGTAGAAAAATCAGTGGTGTGACAATCGAGAAAAAAAATCCTGTTTGTCATACTGGTGTGACAATCTGGTGTGACTACGAGTCGGTAACGTTTACTTGAATTTACTTAAGTCTTAAAGGATACTTTTAACATTGCTGTGTTTATCTCTAGTGACTTATTATTCAAATTTATTTTAACTATATAAAATATACATAACATTTACATCACTTTACAAAGTCTAAGAGACAAATTTGACCCAAAATTTTTCGGTTATGGACGTGAATTTTTTGAGTATCGTAGTCGGCTTAGAGAAGGGTCAGGACCGTTACTAATTCCCCTTTATGTAATAAACCATATTTCATACATACTGTTTGGTAGGTCAATTCCTAATATTTTTAATAAAATTTAATACTTTGACATAAAAGAGATATTGTATACGATCTCAACTGACATTTTAATTGCCAGCTTTAAGAATGAATTGAAAAGGACAGGGTTAAATTTCCGTGGTTGATCTTTGCCCTGAGGTACCGGAAGGGTGGGTGCCTTTTGGTCTCGTAAACTCAGACCAAATAAAAAGTAAAGACGGAACACTGCGAACAGCAAAGTGAGGCCGGTCAAACTATGTTGCTCGACGAGGTGGGCAAGCTCTTTGAAAGAGTAATTGCAAACCGCCTCGCCGAGCACCTGGAGGGAATGGGTCCGGATCTTGCGGAACACCAGTTTGGTTTCCGCAAGAGGCGCTCGACGGTGGACGCCATCATGCGCGTGAGAGCCCTCACGACGGGGGCTGCGGTCTCTCGGGGCGGTGTGGTCTTGGCGGTGTCTCTCGACATCGCCAACGCCTTCAACACTATGCCCTGGAGCTGCATTAGGGAGGCACTCCGGTATCACCGGGTGCCGACCTACCTTCGTCGTGTGGTCGGGGACTATTTGACCGACAGGGCTGTCATCTACCCTGGTCAGGACGGACAGTGGAACCGGCGAGAGATGTCGTGCGGTGTTCCACAGGGATCGGTTCTGGGGCCGCCCTTGTGGAACATCGGTTACGACTGGGTGCTGCGCGCCGACCTCCCTAGCGGCGTCAGCGTAGTCTGCTACGCGGACGATACGCTGGTGCTAGCTCAGGGTGGGTCGTACGAGGCGGCGGCTGACAATTTGACACGCGGGGTTGCGATAGTCGTAGAGAGGATCCGGCAGCTGGGTCTCGAGGTGGCGCTTCACAAGTCGGAGGCCATGGGCTTCCATGGACGTGGGAATGCGCTGCCGTCGGGATCCCAGTTAATGGTGGGAGGGGTTCCCATCGGCGTCGAGTGTACTTTGAAGTACCTAGGACTCGTCCTCGACAGCCGGTGGAACTTCGTGGAGCATTTCCGACGTTTGGCTCCCAGACTGGAGCGGGCCGGGGCTGCCTTTAGGTGGCTCTTGCCCAATCTGGGGGGGCCAAACGCCTCCTGCCGGAGGCTCTACGCGGGGATCGTGCGGTCCATGGCCCTTTACGGGGCACCGGTGTGGGCGCCTGCTCTGAGGAAGCGGGCCGCCCACTACCTGAACGTGCCCCAAAAGGTCATGGCCGTGAGGACGGTACGGGGGTACCGCACGATCTCCCGCGAAGCGGCGAACCTCCTTGCCGGATTGCCGCCGTGGGATCTGGAGGCGATAGTCCTCGCGCGCCTGCATCAATGGCGCGCGGAGGCGCTGCGCCGGGGGGTCACTCCGCTGCCGCGGCAAATTGCTGCGCGGCGGACAGACCTCCGGTGCGATCTCATGGCGGCATGGAGACAGCGACTGTCGCAACCCCGTGCAGGGCACGCCACGATAGTGGCGGTAAGTCCCCTCTTTGAGGAGTGGCTTGAGAGGCGCCACGGCGCCCTCACCTTCCGTCTGACGCAGGTCCTCACCGGACACGGATGTTTCGGGAGGTACCTGCACCGAATCAGGCGGGAGGAAACGCCCGGATGCCACCATTGCGAGGATCGGCCGGAGGACACGGTGGAGCACACAGTGGAGGTGTGCCCCGCTTGGGCGGAGCCCCGCCGTGTTCTCGTAGCGGCGATCGGCGGCGACCTCTCGCGCCCGGCCCTGGTGCAAGCCATGGTCCGGGGCGAGGAGGAATGGGACGCCGTCGCCTCCTTCTGCGAAGCAGTGATGCTGGCGAAGGAGGTGGCGGAACGCGAGAGGGAGAGAACCTCTCGTCCCAGCCGTCGCGGGAGGCGCTCCGGGCGTCGGGGGTCCCGCGATGACCTCCGGCCACCGTAGACGCGGGCCTGTGGACGGTGAGTGATGGGCTAACTCGCCGTCCGTCCGTCTCACGACGAAAACAGGCCGTGTCGACGGCGCGTTCGTGTTCCACGCGCGCCTCAAAGAGATGTCAGCAACATGGGAGGGGCCCGAAAGGGCCGACGCCTGTCGGGGCCGCGGGTAGTCCAACGGTTATCGCGGCCTCGACATAGAGGGCGAAGAAGGAACATGGGTGGTTTTTAGTCAGTAGAAGTCTGACACTCCCTTTCGCTCTGCCCAAGAGCGGGAGGGGTTATTCGATGATTTTACACCCACCAAAAAAAAAAAAAAAAAAAAAAAAAAAAGGCCGGTCAAACTACGCCTCGCCGTGTACATACACAATACACGCACACACGTACAACATAAACTACGCCTTGGTCTTAAACTTTTTATTTTGGTCTGAGACGTGTGTGCGTGTATGCGAGGCGTAGTTTGACCGGCCTCACTTTGCTGTTGGCAGAGTTCCGTCTATACTTTTTATTTGGTCTGAGCTCGTACAGGACTAATTCCGATTGTCTCATTTTCATTTGTTTTATTATTAAATATTTTATTTTGTTTTTTTTATATCTTTTATTAATAGTTATTCATTTCTTTGAATTTTTTTTGTATTTTTAAATAATAATCATTTATTTATTTGTCAGAAAACAATGTTTTATAAAACAACCCTAAAAACCCTAAACCCTATGTTAAATAATCCTAACAAAACACAACTCTCATTTTGTTTATTGTTAACTAGCTTTTGCCCGCTACTTTGTCCGCGTGTAACAGCCTAAAGGCTTTTTTTATAAATGGATCATCCAACACAAACCGAATTTTTTAATTCGAACCAGTAGTTTATGGAAGATTTATAGGATAAGTATAGATTTAACAATGGTTTGCTCTGTCCTGTAGAAGACAAATAAACACCTTTTCTTTTTTTCATTGAAGCTAGGCTTGTAAAACGATCCATAACATGGCTATCTCAGACTTTAAAATAAAGCCTGTGTCGTACCTATGTCACCAATGATAATCACACGTTTCCCATCTCTTATATAAAAGGGCCCTTATTCCTTTCAAAGAAGCCAGCTGAAATCGACAGGCGGCAAAGCGAATCGGTGTCTTTGTAATATTTCAAGACAAAAAAAAAGTTTTTCCTTTATTTATTGCCTGACCAGGAAAATATACTGTTTGAATATTCCGAATCGAAAGGTTTCCCAAAAGTTATGGTGATTGGGTTTTTCGTAAGTTATATCCCATCATTTTGGAATGTTATTAGTTGGATTTGTGTTTAAAGTTTTTCAAGACATTTTGATTATGCAAGTTTATTCCTTTTCTTTCTTCATTTGTAAGTAAGGAAGACTATTAAAAAATTAAGAAAGAAATATATTTTTAGTTCTAGATTTAATTTCTCAAGGAGCATTTTGTCGTTATCTCTTTTCACTAACACTATTTCAGCCTGGTTATTGTGCTCCATGATTTCAGCCAGCCATAGCAATTCAAAAAGGTATGTGTAAGCTTTTTTATGAGCCTCGTAGCTTCATTGAAGTAAGTTATTATCTCATACTCTGAAATCTTCTGAAACATGTATAAATGTGTCGAGCGACACTGTCATCCTTCCACTGTATTGAACCTTGCAAGTAGCACTGTTCCAAATTATAATACAGACCAACAGTACTATTTACCAAACCAGTTAGACCCAACTCTATTTACCAAATAGACTGCAAGTTTCCCCCAACATGTTGCTCTGCCTGACCTCCAAACCATTCGGCATGAAGCTATTCACTCCACCGGTCACACGGTAACCGCGGCATGTATGGGGTTTACACAGGCATCCTATCAAACCGCATGACGTCACATTGTCTATTTCCTAGTGTAGATAGTTCAGCCTAGATTAACTGTGTGTTTCAGTTAAGTAGAATTCTTGAAGGTAGCTCGCGATATTCGTTTTTTTGTAATTTGCCGATCAGTGACAGGTTGTGTGTTAAATATAATTAGATTTGCGACTGTAATAAATGTGGCTTTACAAAGTTTTTTTTTTTTTATTCTAGAAGAAGGGCTTTGTCGCACATGCGATTATGCCGCCCTGGTTGGCTTTACAAATTTTAACAAATAGTACTAAAACTAATTAAAATCTATTATTTAACTAAATCTTAGCATAGCTAATCTGTAAAGTTCTCTGGCTGCGTCAGACAGTGGCGCAGCCAGAACACTGTATCTTTATAAAGTTATAATGATTCAAATCACCAACACAACCGTCCCCGTTCATATTACACGTGCTTCCTTGACTGTTTGATGAAAAAGGGATCCATGACAGATGTGAACTCAGAGGGTTGTTTTGGGGATTTCAATCATTTTTATTCAGTAAAGTCACATTTGTCGCGATCGCGAATCCTATTTTATTTAACATACAACCTGACACTGACCGGCAAATTGCAAAAAACGTAAGCAAATTCGAATTTCGCAACCTTAGAGCATCTACCTTAAAAAGGAACAGAGGATGCTATTCTCCATCCAAATTTATTGCCCTGTTTGGTTCCTGCACAATGCCTTTAGAGCAATAGGGTAATTAACAAAAAAAAAATATTAGTCCGTCATATAGATTACCAAAAATATTGGACACGTATTTTTTTCTTTTTTAACGTAAACAAACAATGGAGACAATACAGTCCTTTGAAAACTCGTGTGTCGTCATACTCTTAGACATTAGTATAACATTTTTTTGCGGTCAGTGTCGTCACCAACCCCCTCTCAAATATTTGACGCGTTTTATCTTCGTAAATTTTTATTGATTTGATAAAACAAAAAATACGGATACAATATTTTTCGATAATCTAACAGACGGACTAATTAGAATCTAATTTTTTTGAATCAGTAAACATCCCTTTTATAATAATTATAATAGGGTATCACATCAAAAATATCTATTCAACTTGTAAGTTACAAAAAACATTAGCTGAAACACAAACAAATTACAAATGAACAGACTTAAGTAAAGCAGACCACTTTAGAAAGTATTTATGTTTTTTTGAAACAAAAATACTTTTCACGCTGTTGGCCCAAATTAGCTGAGTTAATTTACCTTTTGACCTTTAAGACTGATTGAATCGTGGAGATCCTGTGTTTGCGTTGCGTTGCCTTTCGTTGCTCGCTGTATAGCCGACGTGTAAGAACGAGAAGCTGCTATGTCCTTTTGTAGGGTTTTTTAATATTCTTCACCTTATTGGTGAGTTTTTTCAGTAAGGACAGGTGCGAAGTACTCGCAACCGGTGTGCGTGTACGACCAGATAAATAAATGTGGACGAGGCAAAAGGAGTATTTAAGGATCGTAGCAGGTTGTGGACGGTGAGTGATGGACTAATTCGCCGTCCGTCCGTCTCACGACGAAAACAGGCCGTGTCGACGGCGCGTTCGTGTTCCACGCGCGCCTCAAAGAGATGTCAGCAACATGGGAGGGGCCCGAAAGGACCGACGCCTGTCGGGGCTGCGGGTAGTCCTCTGGTTATCGCGGCCTCGACATAGAGGGCGAAGAAGGAACATGGGTGGTTTTTAGTCAGTAGAAGTCTGTCACTCCGTGTTATTCGATGATTTTGCACCAAACAAAAAAAAAAAAAAAAAAAGGATCGTAGCAGGTGGCGTTCTGTGGTTTCTGCCTACCCCCATGGGAAAAGGGCGTGCGTTTATATATGTATGGCCATAACTCCGTCGTATTTTCAATGTCGTCAAAATTGTATGAATGTGTATGTTCTGTAGTTGTGTGTACAGAGACAAATAATAAGTTTAGTTAACTGTTTAATTTACACACACATTTAGTACATTTATGATACATTATAAAGATCGAAAATTGCGCATCAGTATAGCAGGTACGGGACAAGTGAGGCTCGCTTTTTTTTTTTTTTTTTTTGGGGGGTGGGAAATCATCTAATAACCCCTCCCGCTCTTGGGCAGAGTGAAAGGGAGTGCCAGACTTCTACTGACTAAAAACCACCCATGTTCCTTCTTAGCCCTATATGTCGAGGGTGCGGGATCTCTTATAACATTCCGCAGCCCTGACGGGCGTCGGCCCTTGCGGGCCCCTTCCATGTTGCTGACATCTCTTTGAGGCGCGCGTGGAACACGAACGCGCCGTCGACAGGACCTGTTGTCGTCATAAGACGGCCGGACAGCGAGCTAGCCCATCACTCACCGTCCACAGGCCCGCGTCTACGGTGGCCGGAAGTCATCACGTGGCCCCCGACGCCCGGAGCGCCTACCGCGGTGGCTGGGACGAGAGGTTCTCTCCCTCTCGCGTTCCGCCGCCTCCTTCGCTAGCATCACTGCTTCGCAGAAGGAGGCGACGGCGTCCCATTCCTCCTCGCACCGGACCATGGCTTGCACCAGGGCCGGGCGCGAGAGGTCGCCGCCGCCAATTGCCGCTACGAGAACACGGCGGGGCTCTGCCCAAGCGGGGCACACCTCAACGGTGTGCTCCACCGTGTCCTCCGGCCGATCTTCACAATGGTGGCATCCGGGCGTTTCCTCCCGCCTGATTCGGTGCAGGTACCTCCCGAAACAGCCATGTCCGGCGAAGACCTGCGTCAGACGGAAGGTGAGGGCGCCGTGGCGTCTCTCTAACCACTCCTCAAAGAGGGGACTTATCGCCACTATCGTGGCGTGCCCTGCACGAGGTTGCGACAGTCGCTGTCTCCATGTCACCATGAGATCGCACCGGAGGTCTGTCCGCTGCGCAGCAATTTGCCGTGGCAACGGAGTGACCCCCCGGTGTAGCGCCTCCGCGCGCCATTCATGCAGGCGCGCGAGGACTATCGCCTCCAGATCCCATGGCGGCAATCCGGCAAGGAGGTTCGCCGCATCGCGGGAGATCGTGCGGTACCCCCGTACCAGCCTTACGGCCATGGCCTTCTGGGGCACGTTCAGGTAGTGGGCGGCCCGCTTCCTCAAAGCAGGCGCCCACACCGGGGCCCCGTAAAGGGCCATGGACCGCACGATCCCCACATAGAGCCTCCGGCAGGAGGCGTTTGGCCCCCCCAGATTGGGCAGAAGCCACCTGAAGGCAGCCGCGGCCCGCTCCAGTCTGGGAGCCAAACGTCGGAAATGCTCCACGAAGTTCCACCGGCTGTCGAGGACGAGTCCTAGGTACTTCAAAGTACACTCGACGCCGACGGGAACCCCTCCCACCATTAACTGGGATCCCGCCGGCAGCGCATTCCCACGTCCATGGAAGCCTATAGCCTCCGACTTGTGAAGCGCCACCTCGAGACCCAGCTGCCGGATCCTCTCCACGACTATCGCAACCCCGCGTGTCAAATTGTCGGCCGCCGCCTCGTATGACCCACCCTGAGCTAGCACCAGCGTATCGTCCGCGTAACAGACGACGCTGACGCCGCTAGGGAGGTCGGACCGCAGCACCCAGTCGTAACCGATGTTCCACAGGGGCGGCCCCAGAACCGACCCCTGTGGAACACCGCACGACATCTCTCGCCGGTTCCATTCTCCGTCTTGACCAGGGTAGATGACAGAAGTGAGGCTCGCTGGCAAATACAATAGACAATTGGAAACAAATACGCGTTTCTTTACTCGAACAATAATTAACATTAACAATATCAACATCATTTGCCTAGCCTTTTCCCAAGTATTTTGGGGTCGGTTTCTGGTCTTCAAAGGTTGCAGCTGAATACCAGGATTTTACATGGAGCGACTACACCTATCTGACCTCCAAATCCTAGTAACTACTGGATCAGGCTTTGAGGCCACTGACTATCTGTATTGACAAACGATGTCAAACGGTTTCGGCCGTCTACGAAGTAGTAGTTTCGTAACTGGTTACGATGAAGGAATGATTTGTACTTGTACGTAACTAGTTTCGATGGAGGAATTAATTGTCTTTGTACGAAACCACGGTTATGTACCATGGTTACGTACAAAGAATTTACTGATATTGTTTTGATGGAGGAATTATTTTGGTGATAGAGGTAGTTCAGTAGACGCGTTAGCTTTCTAATGAACTGACCTTCATCTTTCTACAAATGACGGCAGGCTTAATGTGCTTTCCAAGGCACAGAGGAAATTCGGTATGTGGTTAAGCACACTGCCATGAAATCATTACCCGCCTTCAGTGTCAGTCGGGTAAAAAAGTTATTTAAAAAAGGGTTTTTTTTCGTTTTCGTAAAGCACATTTCATTGCTGAAATGGGCATTTAATAGGTAAGTAGTAAAATAAAGATTAATGTTACAAGTAAATGCTGTTTATTGTTGTTCTCTTGTCCTTACGGTAACAGGGATGTTTACTGACTTAAAAAAATGTGATAAGTCCGGCTGTTAGATTATCAAAAAATATTGGATACGTATTTTTGTTTTATCAAATCAATAAAAATTGACGAAGATAAATTACGTCAAAGATTTGAGTGGGGGTTGGTGACGTCACTGACCGCTTAAAAATGTCATGCTAATGTCTTACAGTATGACGTCACATGAGTTTTCAAAGCACTGTATGGTATTCATTGTTTCATCATTATTATTTATTTATTTATTGTTAATTACCCTATTATACATCTCTCTAACGATCTCTGCTCTAAAAACAGTGAAGTAAAAAATCGTGAGGAAACGTTGTTTAATAGCCAATCAATTCGAAGATAATTATGTAAAGTCTAACAAACCCGCACTAGGCCCATGTGGTGGATTATATCCCATCCATTTATTCAATGAACAAACTATAACTATAAAATTCTGGGTATTAATATTGTATTACCCAGTATATTGTGGCCCGAAAGTCCTACCTAAGCATATTCCCCTAATCGGCGGCGGCGACCTCTCGCGTCCGGCCCTGGTGCAAGCCATGGTCCGGGGCGAGGAGGAATGGGACGCCGTCGCCTCCTTCTGCGAAGCAGTGATGCTAGCGAAGAAGGTGGCGGAACGTGAGAGGGAGAGAACCTCTCGTCCCAGCCGCCGCAGGAGACGCTCCGGGCGTCAGGGGCCACGTGACGGCTTCCGGTCACCATAGACGCGGGCCTGTGGACGGTGAGTAATGGGCTAACTCGCCGTCTCAGCAAAATGCAAGACTGGTTGACAAACTTTCAGGCCATTGTGACTACCTGTAACGATTATCAAAGATCTACAATTGAAAGCCGGCACGGTGAATATTTAGTACGTTATGGGTAATAATCCACCCACAGACCTAACCAGTCGAATGGCTAATCCTGAAGGTCGATCCAAGCGGCTGTTATTGGCAAACCACGAGCACCTCTGTGTAGTCCTTTTTTTTCGTCAGACTTCTACTGATTTAAAACCACAAACGCGCGCCTCAACATAAAGGGCTAAGAAGGAACAACATGTTCCTTCTTAGCTTATGAAGAACAATCCGCAGCCCCGACGGGGCTGGCTTGTCCCTTAGTTGTGTTTAATTACAGTAAAACAATATCTCTTTAATAACTCACAATTAGTTTCAAATACCCGTTATAACCGTTTCGATTACCGGAACAACAAACCGAAACTTCGAACTAATTTATACCCATAATCCAAATTAACATCATAAAACAAACAACAAAGCATTTAACAATGTCGACTCAACAGTAATAACCTACACTTTGACATGATCTCCTTAATGAAGTCTCCAAATAAACTTGACGTATGAAACGACTTAAAATCTTCTAAGTATGCTGACTGTGAAGCACCCGTGTTTTATCACGCACCATAAAAGGAGCTTATAGCAACGTCTGAGGGCCTCTTAGACTCATTGTTGATCTGAGGGCATCAATTTAAAGATCAACGTATAGTTAAAGAAATGAATTTTGGTAATTTTCTCGAGTAATTCTCGTTTATGTACTAAAGAAGATTTTGAACTAAGGCAAGCGGCTCTCGGCCGCGGGTAGTCCTCTGGTTATCGCGGCCTCGACATAGAGGGCGAAGAAGGAACATGGGTGGTTTTTAGTCAGTAGAAGTCTGACACTCCCTTTCGCTCTGCCCAAGAGCGGGAGGGGTTATTCGATGATTTTACACCCACCAAAAAAAAAAAAAAAAAAAAAAAAAGGCAAGCGGCTCTTTTTGTGGTGTTTATAAAATCCGTGTTCTCCTTGTACTTTTTTAAATCGAATGTGTTTTGGAGTTTTTAGCAAGTTCGTTTGTAAATCCGCTGGCTATACTGGACTTGGCCAGTAATGTACTCATCGGATCCGGTTGTTAGTACGGACATAAAATGTAACGCAAGCGCGCCAGTGATGACATTAAACATCGGAGTACATTTATAGATACATACAAAATCCTCACGTCTTCTTCACATGGCGGTAGGCAAATAGCACAGAACGCCGTAAAATCCTAACATACATATTTTCTCGTTCACGTTCACATATCTGGGCATACATACCCCGAGGACTGCACACCTGTCTTTCTGAAGAACCTCACTAACAAGGTCAGTATAATGTTTTTCTAGAGGGTCCCGTTCGACTGAAGTATCTGTCAAAGTCCATCATCCTGTATATAGCCCGGTCCGGAATGCTGACCCTGTGGTTTGACCGCACCATAACGCTAAGCGTACACCGAACCCGTTATCGGCCGATCTTTACTCGGAATTCTTCGGTCTAACTCGGCCGATCAAATCAAACATATTATGTAAAAGAAAGAGAGCACGTACAAGAAAGGGGGCTGCGGGATGTTGTAAGAGAGGGCCAAGAAGGAACATGGGTGGTTTTTAGTCAGTAGAAGTCTGACACTCCCTTTCGCTCTGCCCAAGAGCGGGAGGGGTTATTCGATGATTTTACACCCCCGAAAAAAAAAGGGAGCGCGTACACTACTACAATCGGCATCGTCCGAAGAAGCTCGATGGTTTACGTGTAGTCACCTGCAAAATTGCATGGATACTTCAGTGTGTATTTTCCTGAGAGCGTTTATAGTTGATAACTAGTTTACGTAAAGTGGCGTAATTTCTTACTTCACACGATTTTAGTTCTGAATTGTCCATGCATTTTTGCAGGCGACTGTACATGCACGGAGTTACTCGTGCGAGTAGTCCGGTCCGTCATCGGCTAACAAAATCCGTTTTCATGTAATCGTACTTTAACAGTTTCTGACTGATCACTATAAATAGACAGGAGGATTTAACGTTCAGTTGTTTTGAGCGATTTCATAAACCCATACACGGATTGCGTCCTTTGATGGCGGTTAGGAACAGGCAACGGTATACTCTTGGGAAATCACAGCAGCCTAGTTCTACCTACTAGTCTGTTTTGAGACAGGACTAGAAATTAGATAGAACAGAATTCAGTACAGTTAAGGTCTAGTGGTCGAAATCGCCACTGTGGTGGATGAGGTTCGATGCCCAAGTGTTATTGGGCTTTTTCATCAGGATTTTCTTTCAGTAGCCAGATAGTCTGGAGCCAGTTGATGGCAATAGGATCGCCTCCTGTCACATCTGACCTAACATTATTATTGCCAGTAACGTATAAAATAAATGTCGATGACGACGAAAAAAATTCATTACAAAAAAAAAATTAGGATACGAAAAATTTGTGGTATTCATATAACGTTACATTTTAATCTAAACTTCTAAAAATACTACACTTTTTTGTTTTACTTCATATACGGGTATATATGAAATTTTCATAACCCAATAATAATTCAGGAAAATAAAGATTTTAATCCACTTATATCTTTCATCTTAATAATATATGAGGCTTTAGAACAATGTTATAGCTTATAAACTCAAGAATAATGGTTGAGGATTATGTGAGCTATAAAAAGTACATATCTTACAATTAAGTTTGTCATAAATGTTCGTTACGTAAGTATGTAATGAGTAACGAAGGTGTAAAATCTAAATTTTGAAGTACTCGTAGTAGCATTTTTTTCTAAGTAAATAAAAGCTCGGATTACAAAAACATTTATATTATCATTCTTGTTTCATTTATACTAAAGTCCAGTTTTAATCAATCGCAATAGTGATATAACATCCTACTTCCTATTAGTATTTTAAATGCGAAAGTATGTGAGGATGTATGTATGGATGGATGGATGGATGGATGTTTGTTACTCTTTCACGCAAAAACTACTGAACGGATGTATATGAAATTTAGAAAACAGATAGTTTATCACCTGGATTAACACATAGGATACTTCTTATTCCGGTAGTATGATCCCGTGGGACAATTATTGAACTCCACGCGGGCGAAGCCGCTGTCACAAGCTAGTGTACAATAATAGGGATGTTAACAAAAAAATCTAATTAGTCCGTCATCTTTTTTTCACGTAAACAAACAATGAAGACGATACAGTGCTTTGAAAACTCGTGTAACGTCATACTCTAAGACATTAGTATGACATTTCTTAGCGGTCAGTGCCGCTACCAACCCCCACTTAAATCTTTGACGCGTTTTATCTTCGTCAATTTTTATGGATTTGATAAGACAAAAAAAAACGCATCGCAATTCCTAGTGTGGTGCAACATTTTTTAAAAAAAAAAGAAAAAGATTACAGGTGTAATGTTATGCAAACCAAAAATTACATTCAAACCAAACTTAAATCCTACGAGAATTAGCAGCTGCACATTTAACATAAGCATACAAATCTTTTCAGACTAAGTATTGAACTTGAGAGTAATCTGCCTGTAAATAGGACGTCTGAAATGACCTTATTTGACCTACAAGAATAGATAGGGCATACAAGGACAGCCCAATCGAACTTCTTTCATATAGCGCGCTTCTGCAGAATTAATTTGATTACAGCTCTCACGAAAGTCACGAAGTATCTATCAATTTCGTTAAGGTTTTTTATTTCTTTTAGTTTGATGAAATAAACTGTTAAAAGAAATGAGAACGTTTTATTTTATTGCAATATAAGTTGTTTTTTTGTTTAATTACATCAAAATATACAGGGTGTAAGGGACTTTAGTTCTTTACTATACGAAGAGAATTCAGTATAATATCGCACTAAGTCGAACTGACCGATATATAAGGAATCCAATTTTGTTTTATTTTATTTCCTGATTCGTGATGTATCGTTATCGTGGTAAAACAAACGCACATAGCGTTCGATAAGCGCGACGACGACGAATTGAACGAAATGCATGTTGTAGCTCGTACAAATCAAGTAATTCTAAAGTTAAACGGTACAGGAATAAGGTGATAATTTTGTGCATTATATGCTGATTTGTTTAATACCGTATATATGTAGTTTTATAAGCATACAGTAAAAAGCTGTTCTTTTATTTATTTATATAGATCATGCAAAAATAAAGGATCATTCCCACTAGTTTTTCTACGTTCTACGATGTCTTTTTTCCGACTAGTTCTACGATTCTATTGGAAACGAAAAGTCCCATTAGTTCTACTGGTCCTATTAAACAATTTATATTAGAATTATTGGAACTTTTCGTTCCAACTAGTTCTACGATATAAGAGTGTTACAAAATCGTAAAACCAGCGGGACTCAACTTTCTCATTCGTTCTATCACATTGTTTAGGGTACAACTACGGCACCAACTACCAGGTGAATAGAAGTAGGCAGGAGGTATGCCTAATGTGTACTTACATGCTGTCAGTAAAATTAGGACTTGGTTCAAAGAACTTCTGTATAAATGACTTCATATTTTTACACGTAAATTATTATTCAGGTTAATTAATGATTTCATTTGTAAAACAGCAATACAAAAGGAATCCTAGTACCTATTAAGTAAATGTTATATTCCTGCAAACCAAATAACAATTAACCTATTTATATTAGACTCGTTAGTTTTCTTGTATTAATGTTCACCAGACTTGTAGTTCAAAATTAAATCATATTTTGAACGAACTAAATAAATCTTAAGCTCGAATTCTGTCTGAAATGAAATTTTGAGATGAATATTTGTTTACGTCTGTGTTTCAGTTTACATTGTTTTGTTAAATAAATATTTTGTTTACAGAACATTTAAATTGCTTTATTAGAATACCTTGTAGTATTATTTGAATAGTTAAATTGTAATTTGATATTTATGAAGATTTACTGGTCTAGGCCAAGAAATTATGTTCAAGTAGTTATCTACAGATTTCGTTGTTAGATTTTATTTAATACAACACCTCCTGAATATAAAAATAATAAAATGCACGAGAATCGGTTGTGTGATCATATTTATGACATTAATACCTGCCATATAAAAAGAGTGGTTAACAATAAAAAACTAATTTGTCCGTCAGATAGATTTTCAAAAAATATTGGACAAGTATTTTTTTTTTTTTTCACGTAAACAAACAATGAAGACGATACAGTGCTCTGAAAAGTCGCGTGACGTCATAAGTATGACATTCTTTAGCGGTCAGTGACGTCACAACCCCCCACTCAAATCTTTGACGCGTTTTATCTTCGTCAATTTTTATTGATTTGATAAAACAAAAAATACGTATCCAATATTTTTCGATAATCTAACACACGGACTAATTAGAATCATATTTTTTTAAGTCAGTAAACATCTATTTTGTAGTAATTTCTTTCCATTGCAAATAATCATTTAGCATTGGGTAAGCTTCGTAACAAAGCTTACCTAACGCTCAATAATAATTGTCCCAATATAAAAAAAATATCTAGGAGTTTTTGGTGTTAATAAAATGTCTACTAAAGAAAGTTTTAACAGGCCTGTGATCTTTAAGAAATTTTATTTATGCTTATTTATGCAACTTCATGTACAGTCGCCACCGCATCAAGTAACCACTACACACTTCATTACACTACAACACTGAATAGGCGTAGTAAGTAGGCAAATTTAATTTGTGGCAACAGCGACATCTATCGCAACACATGCAAACTGGCAAATCCTGCATCGCGCTATCAAAGTTGTTTGCGACATTAGCCCATAAGCAAAATCCCGACTTACATAAATGTCGGGCAGTTAGCCCACCAGACACAACACCCGTCTGGTCGGAGGATCCTCCCTTTTCTATGGGGTATGAAGAACTTTACACCCTGTTCCTCATACCCCCAAAAAATTCATCAAAGCATTCTCTAACAGTCAACCTTAAATCAGTCAATTTTCTTTGCAAAAAGATCTTTTTACGCCTCACGTTTCAGAAAAAGAGCATGTGCTTAGTTTAGAGAAAGAGGTCACTAAGCTCATCTTGGCAATGATACTAGTTTGCCTAATAAATAACAAAGACAAGAATTTTGAGAATTCCTCAAGTAACAGAAGAATTAAGTTCAGTGCTAAAGCCGAAAAGAGAATAACTGCATAACGTGATCATGAATTTTTGATCCAGTTAAAAAAATAAAGAAATTAAGAAAATTGTCTTTATTTGGCAAAAAAAACCTTAAAAATAAACAAAGCAAATTAGAAACAAGCAAAACAAACATTCAAACTGACATCATAATCATCGCTCTCACGCCCTTATCTGAATTTATTGGAGATCGGCGCAGCACATCTTCTTCATCCATAGTTCTTTTTACCCGACTGCGTCGAAGCATAAAAGGAACCGACTTCAAAAAGGAGGAGGTTCTCAAATCGTCGAAAGTTTTTTTTGTACGTTCCCCGATTACTCGAAGATGGCTAGACTGATTTCGATTAAAATTTTTTTGTTTGATAGGGTATTTCAGGTGGTTCCATGATCATCAAGTCAGGATCTTGGAGAAATAGACAGTACTCTTTAAAATTTATAGGCACACTAGAAGTGATTTAAGTAGTTTTTGGAAGAGTGATCCCTTTTCAACTTGATGAAGATCTGATAAAGAACTTTGGAGATAGGCAACGGAACTCCTCAATAAATGATAGAAAATGGACTGGGATTGCCTTCCATTTAACCCGGACGTTGAACCCAAAACACGATAACAAGTTTCCATTCTAGCAAACGTTTTCCCAACGTCATACCCATCCAGGTCCCGATGTGCCCTAAATCATAATGAGTTAGTGTCCTCCAAGGAATACCGGGTATTTTACACTCTCTCATAAAATTGGAGTTTTGGAGTGAACAGTCGTCACCACAGGTCCCTCGTGGAACTGAGTTGTGACTTTATTTTATTAGTTTCGTATTTATTTTATTTAAAAGGGTTGGTTGTGTTATTTTATGCATTCTCTGTGATGATAGTGGAGCTCGTTGGTTAGGAGTTGAAAGAATATTCTTCCCAAATTATAACAACTTATAGACTGATAGTTGTATTTCGTCTTAAGCCTGATGATGATGTCATCCCAGGGAAATCAAGAGCAACCTTCAAGTTTTATAGGCACGGATTACATGTTTCGTACAAAATCAGCTTCTGAAGTCGGTGGCAAAAAGAAGCAGATTTTTCTTTGAAGTTTATTTTTCACTTTTTTGAGTTTTTTGTGTTTTCTATTTGCTGCCATTGGTTGCACTGCACTTTCGGATCAGTTAATGTTTTCTTCAAACATATTGTTCTTTTGAATATTATTATCTTCAGTTTTAAACATTTGTTAACTATGATATCAGAAATGAAGTAATGATTTATATCGATCGTCTTGATTTGCTCTCAGATGATGACAATAGACTAGCGTGTAATGTGTGTGCACCTAAACACAACAAAAAAAAACTAATTAGTCCGTCAGATAGATTTCGAAAAAATATTGGGAACACAATTTTTCTTTTTTCACGTAAGCAAACAATGAAGACGATACAGTGCTTTGAAAACTCGTGTGACATTATATTCTTAGACATTAGTATGTCATTTTTTAGCAGTGAGTTACGACTCAAACCCCCACTCAAATCTTTGACACATTTTATCTTCGTCAATTTTTATTGATTTAATAAAACAAAAAATACGTATCCAATAGTTTTCGATAATCTAACAGACGGAAAAAAAATATGATTCTAAAATCAATTTTTTTTAGTTGAATAGAATAAATAATTGAAAAGAATAGTTAGATTAGAAAACATGATTTGACATTCAAAAGTGGCTGTAATGGTAGCCACTTTTGAATGTCAAATCATGTTTTCCTAACTCATTTTAAGAACTTACGTTTAGTATGATAGCAGATGTATAAACAGCACTAGTTTTTCATGAGATTCTATTTCGCCTGCTATAGTAAATTTACCCATTTAGGCCTACCCATAAGAGTTGAATTTTCTGTAACTGGCTACTTAGTCGTAAGCTTACCTCGTTAAAGTTTTAACCGTCACTGTTTGGCAAGTCATGGCGATAGGGACAAACTTCAAACAAGTTATATTGACTTAAAAAGGTGGTATTTACTTAAGGTACCTACGGTTTAAGTTACTGTTGACGAATTTGCTTGGCTATGCTTCCAGGAAGTTAGTGTTTGAACTCTGTGAATTAATTATTATTACTTTAAATTCCCAGCAGCGGTGGCCCAGTGGTGGCGGCCCCGACTTACGAATAGTAGGTCGTGGGTTCGAACCCAGACAGGCACATTACTTTGTGTAATTTATTTCATCACCGCTGCTCTAAAAACGGTGAAGGAAAACATCGTGAGGAAACCGACATGGCTTAGAACCAAACATTCGAAGACATGTGACATCTACCAATCCGCACTGGGCCCGCGTGGTAGTTTATAGCCCATTCCCTCTCAAAGAGAGAGAAGGCCTGTGTCCCAGCAGTGGGTACATTAATCGGCTGTTGGTGATGTTGATGCAATTCCCATAGGTTGTGTAAGGTCTTGTCGGGGCCGCGGGTAGTACACTAGTTATCGCGGCCTCGACATAGAGGGCGAAGAAGGAACATGGGTGGTTTTTAGTCAGTAGAAGTCTTACACTCCCTTTCGCTCTGCCCAAGAGCGGGAGGGGTTAATCGATGATTTTCCACGCGCCAAGAAAAAAAAAAAAGTCTTATCGAGCAACATTGATTATCCACGATTATTTTAGCCCACAAGTACGTACCTAGGCACACCTGACATGAATTTAACAGCACAAGATCAATCAATAAATCAATCAATCATTTATTACAGATAAGATCTAAATTAGACTTTTTTATTTGAGATTGTTTGCAACCTTTTCTCGCCTTTTTTTTTGGTGGTTTGGAAATTATCAAACGACTCCTCTCGCTCTCAGCAGAGTAGCGGTAGGGAGTCTCAGACTTCTACTGACTAAGAACCACCCACGTTCCTTATTAGCCCTTTGTGTCGAGGCCGCGGTATCTCCATCGAACAACTCGCAGCCTTGACAAACCGCAGCTCCGGACGAATTGCAGCCCGAAAAAACCGCAGCCCTGGACAACCCCCAGCCCCGAACCTTTTCACGCTGAAAACACTGAATTGTGTACAGAAACGGATAACATATAAAGAGTACCATTCATCTTAAAAAAAAGTACTGTTCCCGAGTAAATCACGTTCTTATGATATTAGATGGCGCCGCATGTCTTTCGAGTCATAACATAGTAGAATATTCTTTGAACATCTGCTGAACTAGTCGATTTGGTCTAGAGGTCGCAATCACGACTGTTGTGCAAGAGTATGCTGGGTCTTTTCCATCAAGAATTTCTCAGTAGCTGTCAAGGAGTCTAGATGTCTAGATTTGTGCCCGGTTGATGGCATAAGCTCGACACCTAAAGCATGGGACTTAAACATAACTAAGAACACCTCTGCAACAACCCTTCGAGGATTAGTCTTAATGTTATGCTATGCTATTTATTTTTTCCTTTTGCCAAGCAAATGAGCCCAATTTGACCCACTGAGCGTATGATGATGCTCAATTTGACCAACTTCCAAAAACAATCATCAATGAAGTTAGTTAAGCACAACTAAGCTTCAACGAGCCGTTCAGTAATTTGACCTGAATTCTCGTAAGGGGAACATTGCACTAGTACATAGGTACATAGTCGAACACCCGAACTATAACCTCCTTAATACCCTTTGTCCCCTAAAATCACGTTAAACCAGTTAATCCTAACGGCCCCAATTTTCATCGGTTTCCCTACTTTCCGGGATTCAGATCTGATTCTCGTGGGAACCTCCTATTCACGAATTTTCGATGCTTACTGTCGGTGCCTTGTAATTAGAAAGGGGTACCGTTATGCTAAATAAAGGTGAAATAAAGATTAGTGTTGTGGAAAATTGGACTATTCAAATGTACAGGACAGGGTACGAGTACCTATACCTTTTTTTTGGGAGTAGGAAATCATCAAATAACCCCTCCCGCTCTTGGGTAGAGCAAAAGGGAGTGTCAGACTTCTACTGAATCAAAACCACCCATGTTCCTATTTAGCCCTTTATGTCGAGGCCGCGGTATCTTTTACAACAACCCGCAGCCACGACGGGCGTCGGCCCTTGAGAGATGTCACTTTGAAACGCGCGTGGAATATGGTGACATCCGGGCGTTTCCTCCCGCATGATTCGGTGCAGGTACCTTCCGAAATAACCGTATCCGGTGAGGACCTGCGTCAGACGGAACGTGTGGGTGCCGTGGCGTCTTTCAAGCCACTCCCCTCAAAGAGGGGATTTGCCGCCCCTGTCGTGGCGTGCCCTGCACGTGGTTGCGACAGTCGCTCTCTTCATGTCGCCTTGAGTTTACATCGGAGGTCTGTTCGCTGCGCAGTAATTTGCCGCGGTAACAGAGTGACCCCCCGGTGTAGCGCCTCCTCGCGCTATTCATGCAGGCGCGCGAGGACTATCGCCTCCAGGTCCTATGGCGTCAATCCGACAAGGAGGTTCGCCGCCTCGCGGGAGATAGTGCGGTACCCACGGACTAGCCTTACGGCTATCACCTTTTGGGACGCGTACAGGTAGTGGGCGGCTCGCTTCCTCAAAGCACGCGCCCACACCGGGGCCCCGTAAAGGGCCATGGACCGCACGATCCCCGCATTGAGCCTCCGGCAGGAGGCATTTAGCCCCCCCCAGATTGGGCAAGAGCCACCTGAAGGCAGCCCCGGCCCGCTCCAGTCTGGGAGCCAAACGTCGAAAATGCTCCATGAAGTTCCACCGGCTGTCGAGGACTACAGGATTACAGGGTATGCCTTGGAACACGTCTATTTCTTTTAAACAATGTTTTAAGACTACACTACATGAAAAATATCGATTTTTAGTCCTGTCTTCTGAGCTAGGTATTAAATATAATCGTACATAACATAATTATATGCCTTCCAAGAGAACTTAAAAAGAAAACATTAGAAAATAAAACGATTCCTCCTAAATATTCTGATCATATACCTACCTAGTCTTTTTCGACTATATTGATTCGTCTTCGTTTCTAACCGGTTGTACCTGCTGAAGTTCACTATGTTATCAAGAGCGACAACAAGCCACTTCTTGGTAAAACTAGTTTTCAGACTTCCGGACTTCTTATTTATTTATTTTTGTTTTTTTTTTATTTTTTCTGTGTAACGACTTTCAAAGATCTCATAATTGTGTGAACAACCCAAAATGAACATCAATATTTACTAAGATATGCCTTCACATGTAGGGCACATGTGAAGTAACCCGTTCAACGTGCTACTTATTAGAAAATAGGTCAATTAGGTAACAGGACTCGCTCAGTAACAGGCGGTTATGTGATTGACCTACGTTGGCCAATACCAGGTGGAAAGCTTATGCTAGAGCAATTTCAGACTAGCGTGTTTTGTAGCACGTACAAGGGCGTTTTAATGTGCGTAAATGCGCTTATTCGTCAGCATGTTGACATGATTAAAATGATTGTTGTCAGCAAAAGAAACGACTTATCTCGTGATTCGTGCTTGAACTGGCCTATTCAAACGACAACGATGTACGAGTACAATACATTGTTCTGAAACCAACTTTATTACGTTACGTGGCACGTCTCCATTTATTTATTTAATGCAGGGGTGTCAGACACCTTTCTGTTATGGCTACAACTTTCAGCAAAATAATCTTACCTACTACCAATGATTTTAACTGTCAAAAGTACCTAATGTCAAAATCGTAATAGTTTGCATTTGTAAAGAGCAGGATCAAAATTAAAATACCAGTGGTACAGTCTACATTCCATATTATATGAAAACCACTGAATTAAATGAACACAGTATGGAATCATAGGGACCATTACTAAAACAATTGACTACCAATTGTTGTTTATAGCCCCGAAATGTGGTTTTGTGGTTATTGAAATCGCACAAGCTACAATCGCTATTTAAATAGATTTACTGTGAAAACACGCCTTGTCCGACCTAATTAAATAAAACAGCAATTAGTTTGGCGGTCGAATTTGGGTAGTATAAATCTGTTAATACACTGCAATGTTTAAAACATAATATTTAAAAACATCGCGCCTGTAATCTCCGAAAAGTGAGGCAGAGGTGTAGCTAATAATTCCACAATTCGCCAATTATGTTGTTAAGTCCCATTTAGTAGGAGACGGACCTATAGGGATAAACTGCGCAACAATCCAGTCTTCGTAGCAGCTACTGTAAAAATCCTAGTGAAACACCCGACTCTTTAACCGTCTTGGAAATCGAATCCCATGCCATCCAATGCCGTTCTGTTCTATAATAGGGTAGTTAACAAAAAAAATCTAATTAGTCCGTCAGATTGATTTCCAAAAAATATTGGACCCGTAGTTTTTCTTTTTTCACCTAAGCAAACAATGAAGACGATACAGTGCTTTGAGAACTCGTGTCTTGTCATATTCTAAGACATTAGTATGACATTTTTTAGTGGTTAGTGACGTCACAAACCCCCACTCAAATCTTTGACGCGTTCTATCTTCGTAAATTTTTTATTGATTTGATAAAACAAAAAATACGTATCAAATATTTTTCGATAATCTAACAGACGGACTAGTTAGAATAATATTTTTTTGAGTCAGTAAACATCCCTATTCCAGTAATTTATCTTCCTAAACTAACCGTAGACCAAATCTTCCGTTTTTAACATGTAAAATAGCCGCGAATGTCAGTTAAGTCTTTCACGACGTTCCCCGGAGACTGGCAGCTATAATATCGTTGTAACTTATGTCTTGAGGGACATTGTAACTTATGTCTTGAGGGACATTGTAACTATGATGGTATTGTCACTCTAGTCGGTAAAAATCCCTATTAAAGCTATTGTGTGTTGATTTAATTTACAGTTCATCCTTGACTAACTGACTGCCCCTTTTTTATTTTGGAGGGAGGGAAATCATCAAATAACCGGTAGGGAGTGTCAGACTTCTACTGACTAAAAACCACACATGTTCCTTATTTGACCTTTGTGACAAGGCCGCGGTATCTCTATCAAACAATTCGCAGCCCCGACGGAATGCCCTTTATATTTTTAAGTTTCAAATCGGTCTATATGTTATAGAATCGAGTAGTTTGATGAAAAACCCGCTTTATCTATACTTAAACATGCAGGACGATTATTCAATGCATCCATCGACGCCACTATCAATATTTCAATATTTAGAAAACTACTGTACTCGTCATCCCACACACTGTTCGGCGATTTTCACAAAACCCTTGATTTTTTTTTGTTTTTGTACCATTACGGATATGAACCCACGGTTTAAAATTCTACTCGCTATCTTCAATATTTACACAGCCCGTTCGATACGCGGAATTCAAAAAATGTGGAAACAGATATGTAAATAAAAACTAAAAAGAACAGGAACATTGCAAACATTTATATAAAAAAAAAATGTAAAACGTGAACGCCAATCCTGCTGATCTAATTTAAACAAAACAAATAATGAAAACCAAGTCTTGTTTAAACAAGATTTGGAATAAGACGGACTCATTTCTTCTTTCTTGTCTGTACCCAAAGTTAATTACTCAGCGCTGCGACCCAACGCATTCCTTGCTCACTAACGCCATCTAGTAGATTTAGTTTGAACTTTCTAGCGAGATGGTTTTTCAGACAAAGGTCAGGCCATCTTTGTTGTGCCGTAGTTGTCGCGAAAGGTTACCTTTTCATGTTGTAATAACAGTAAATATACCTAAAGTGCCCTTGTGAACGTTTCTATGTTGCATGTTCTTAATAATTATTTTAATGAGTTAATTATGAGATAATTATTAGTAAGACTAATTACGCTTAAAGATGAATTTGAATGTGTTAACGTATACAATAAAATACCGATCGTTTTAAAAAAGCAACCGGTTCTTCTTGCTTTTAAAAATGTTGAAATCTTACATTATGAGTAATTAATAATAAAACATACTCACTCAAGAGAAAGCAATAGAAAAATCCAAATTGCACGTTTTACCTAATCAAGGAATCGATTCTAGGACCGTAAGACGCTCAGCAGTAGTTTTTGTGACCACGAGACCAACGAGGCAGTCTATCTATTGCTGAAAACTGGATAAAAATCCGTTGCCGAGTTTAACAGATCTAAGCGTACAAACAGTGGGAGCGACTTTATAAACATAACTTCATAAAAATATTCCAGAATCCCTAATATGTTCATTGTATTTAGAACAAAATCATTGTTTCGATGAATTTGATAATATAATTAAATTTACCAAGAATTGCTCTTTAATATTTTGCACTGTGCTCCGGAAATTCCCGGTATTTCATTAAAGTGTTGCCAACGAATAGCATTACGCCTCTCCTGGAAAATTCTTAATTAGATTAGTCGAGAGATTTTTATTAATAGACGCTTACTTACTTACTTTAACGGCGTACACTTTAACAATAATATATTTTAAAACGGACGCAAAAGGGATAACCCAGGCTCAAAAAATCAGGCTAGTTAATTATGGCCTAGGCCAAATTTTTAAACATTTTTCTACATAGACAGTGATCGAATAGAATACTAACTTGGTCTCAACACTTTTCAGACTGATTGAAATTCTATTCGTAAAACTATATACTAGGTGAACCGACGACGACCTGGTGAAGGTTGCGGGGACTCTCTGGATGCGAGACGCACGGGACCCGTCAATGTGGCGACACCTGAGGGAGGCCTATGGCCAGCAGTGGACGTCGTTTGGCTAATATGGCGTAAATTTTGACGTTCGAAAAGTGCTGATTATCAGCCTAGTTTGAATAAGAGTTTTGATTTTCATTTTGATGATAAAAATAATATGACCGAAATTATGTTAAAACAAACAAATGTTAAAACATCATTTCGGAGTGTTAAAGAGATGGAGCTATACAGGTCGTCCAGCTCTATCTATATCCCACACATGATTCGTCAAATACCACCAGTGTGGTCGTAATGTGGGATGGGACCAGCTGAGAACGTGGTTGAACTAGTATAGGGCCACCTATACTAGTTCAACCACGTTCTCAGCTGGTCATAAGCGTCCTTCACTAGTATGTGTGCAAACACAAGCTTTGTAGGTACTCTAAAATCAATATAAGAGGTTTTAAATAACCTGGCTGCGGGATGTTGTAAGAGATACCGCGGCCTGGACATATAGGGCTAAGATGGAACATGGATGGTTTTTAGTCAGTAGAAGTCTTACACTCCCTTTCGCTCTGCCCAAGAGCGGAAGGGGTTAGTTGATGATTTCCCAAAAAAAAGGGTTTTAATAACCGTTGTTCGAAAAATATACCGTGGTCTCGGTTTGAGACTCCCTTCCGCTCGGCGGGAGGAGTTATTTGATGAATTCTAACGCTCCAAAAAAAACTTTTAATAACTGTTTGTGACTACCCGCTTTCAACCAAATAACTGCTCCATTTGATTATAAAACCTACTAGAATATTTCACGCAATCTCAACAAAGTCAATTCACGTGATTACTTGCAAGCCACGAACAACTAATAAACAAAAACAGGATCCGAAAGGCGGCCGCAAAAGTTTGTGAAAACTTCAGTCGTATACCGCGAGAACTTGAAATATAGCACTTACGTATTATGTAGGTAATCACGGTTCTCGCCCAATAGATGTTGGTTTACTTAATCAATATTTTTTGACTGATTTGGCTTTTTCTAATAGTGAGAAATAAAATAATATGGTTTTGTTTTCATGGCCACGTGATGACCTTGTAGGCACGGGCCTGTGGACGGTGAGTAACGGGCTAGCTCACCGTCCGTCCGTCTTATAACGATGATGGGCCGTGACAACGGCACGTTTGTGTTCCACGCCCGCCTCAAAAAGACGTCACCAACATTGGCACGCCTGCTGCGGCTGCGGATTGCTTGAAAGCGATATCGCGGACCCGGACTCAAAGGGGCTAAGAAGGAACATGGGTGGTTTTAGTAGAAGTCTGACCTTACGCTGCTGCTGCTAAAAAAAGGATTGTTTTCTTCATCTTTAAGTATGGAGGAAGAACTCGTGATTAAATAATAACAGCCACTCGGATCAAACTTCAGGTTAAACCACACCTAGGACGAGCTGTGCGAGGGTTGATCACCCATTACTTACCATTTTTCCTCTGTATCTCAGAAAGCACGCTAACCCGTCCCGGCTGAAATTCGTAGACCTTTGACAGTCGAGTGGTCAGACGACAGATGGTCAGTGGCCCTTAAGTCTAACAACCAGTCTTACCAAGCGGTATCATAATACCTACCCAGAACAATCCAGGTTGTGGAAGTTCAATAGGCAGTCGCTCCATGTAAAACACTAGTATTTAACTGCATACAGATCGACTGGGAGTTAAGCACAACGTGGATGGAAAAAGGCTAGACAGTTGATTATGTTTCGTTTTTGTTTTTTGTAAAAGGTTGGCCCGCACTAGGAATTTCTCCTGTATCGTGGGTGCGTCCACAAAAATTTAAACTCACATACACAAATACCCAGACCCAAAACAACTATCTGTAGGCCATACAAATATTTGTTCCGTGCGAGGATCAAACCTCCGACACGCAGCGCAGCGGTCCATTGCCTGAGCCACTGCGCCAACCGTGTCGTTAAAGTTAAGTTTCAATTGAAGCGTTTCCTAGCGCATCATCCTTTACCACAACATACAACAACGTGAATGAATTTTTTGCGTCTTTTTTCTAACAAAAATGAACAAACAAACAAACTTTCATGAAATTCATTCGCTATTTAAGGCATGAGCACGTAAAACTCGATCCCATGAGAGGGTTTATTGGGATGCGTAACCAAATGGCAAAAAACGGAACCCTTTTAAATTCGTCATGTCCGTCTGTCCGTCTGTCCGTCTGTCCGTCTGTCCGTCTGTATGTCACAGCCACTTTATTCGGAAACTATTAAGACCATACAATTGAAACTTGGCACTTTGGCAGGTAGATGTATTCTGTGAGCCGCTTTACGATTTCTGTACAAAAAAATAGTATGTAATGTAATTTATAGCATCTTACTTGCTTATAAGTAAGAAGCCATAATTTACTCTAATAAATAACAAGTCTTGGACTTCGGCAATAAAAAGTGAACCTTAAGCGATCGAGTTAGGACAATAAATGACGCAGACTTAATTTATTATTATTACACCTTACCAACAACACCGTTGTTTGTTTTTCCGACATTTCAATTTATCTTCATCCTTCATAATAATTATAGGAAGACATCGTTTTATTCTCACGTATTTTTACAGTTGACCTTGACTGATTTCCCATTCCCGGTAATTTTTCCCAGAAAGCGTCAAGTCCTCTTTTGATTTATACCATTAATCTTTATCTTCTGGTCTTCTGGTAATCTAATAGGTTAACTTCTTCTTCATTCGCTCTTGATAAAGCATTCGCCACAGTCTTATATTTACCGTTGCGATGGACTATTTCGTAATAAAATTCCACACCACCTTGCCAAAGATTCACACGGTGGTCCGTTATGACTTAAAAATGAATTCCTTCAACATATGAACGAAACTTTTCTACCGCATGTAGAACACTTAATAGTTCTCGCTCAGACTCTGCATTCTCTTTCCGATAATTTTCTGCTCGTGTAAGCAATGGAAATCCCAGACCATCGTCTAATAAAAACTCCACCAGTCATTTAGATGCGTGACATTGTATAGAATAGGGGTTTGAGAAGTCTAGCACTCTTAACACTGGTGTTGACGTTAGGGTAGACTAACTAAATACTGACCCTAGTCACTCTTTATCAGAAGTGCCAGATTCACGGCTCTTCTTGTTGATAATTCCATTTGGAGATTGGACTGCAAGATAAAATATGTGCCAGCAATGGCGGCTTAGCTCTCACGGTGATCCAGTTCTTCACCTCTTTCTTAGGGGTTTTTTGTGATTGGCTCATAAATAATATTATTTTTAACATGGAGCAGCTGAAGGGTCACAGACTGTTCAATGTTGAAGAATTTGCAGCCAACGAGTGTCTGTAGTGTCATTTTTTGAAAGGAGAGATGGTATCAGGCACTCAATGAAGGGACATGCAACTTAAGTCAACTTTTCCATGAACTGCAATCGATCATTGCAATGTTTATTTTGGAAATAGGTTTTAAACGAACTTTTTTACACGTGCTTTTTCTAACTAGTAGAGATACATTCGAAACCGCCTCAGAGGTCATAGTCTCTTTAAGGTCCAGACATAATCTTGGTCTTGGTGTGAAGTTATGATACGCAAAATAAAACTTTTCAAGCGTGCGCTCTCTTAATTTCTATTTGAAGCTATAATATTATATTTTCTATTTGTGTAGTCGAGACCACTCGTCAGACGTATCTCTATATTAATATTAGATTTAAGAGTCGCTGACCGCAAAAGTGCGATGCACTAGAAATAACGTTAGGGTTCAGAGTTATTTTAGACGCTGAGAAGGGTATGCATACTTTTAGGATTAAAGTTTAACATACGAGTATGTTCTGTTAAATATTACGTCATTTCTTTTTAATATTAATGTAATTTTAGGTAACTTTAATTTTAATAAAATTAAGTTCATTAATTTTGTTTTTTTTTTTTTTTGTAATTGGCAGGTCAGTGTGGGATATGAATATGTTGACAAAATTATTCCAACGGTTATATCATCAATACAAACCTTAAAGTTCATTGAATCCAAATAAATGGTTTTTTCATGAATTAGTAATTAAATGAGAATGAGAACATTCAATTTAAAAAAAAAAGAATTTCAGCGCTAGGGTAGCTTAGCTTCCTCTTAACAGCTAACAAAGCCGTCAATGAAATTTAAAAAGAAACCTATTTATCAGTTTTACCACTAACTTTTATGAAACCGCTTCTGCTGTATCCGACAGTTTCTCATTTTGCTCGGTTCTTAAGGGCGAGTTTACGAATTCTCGCGCTTCAATTTTTGTGACGACACGGTTGGCGCAGTGGCTCAGGCATTGGGCTGCTGCGCTGCGTGTCGCGGGTTCGATTCCCGCACGGAACAAATATTTGTATGGCCTACAGATAGTTGTTTCGGTTCTGGGTATTTGTGTATATGTGTTTAAATGTTTGTGAACGCACCCACGATATAGGAGAAATTCCTAGTGTGGGGCAACGTTTTTTAAAAAAAAAAAAAAAAAAAAAAATAATTTTTGAGTCTTACTACGGCAAATATTTTGTGTTCGTAGAGCTATCTTTTTCAACACGAAATCCAGCTAAAAACGACACAGGGTCCACCCACGATGGGCGGCTGAACGCAAATCAAGTTTTATATTTCAAATTTTTACGTAATTTATCATGACAGTGACCACTAAAATTAAGCTTAAGTCAAGCGCTTAAAGTTAACACAATAACGATAAATTTGCCGAAAAATTGTGTTTGATTGTTATTTTTTTCTGGCTCTGCTTGTAATGTATTGATAGTTTTTATACTAATTATACGAGTTGAACATGCTTTCTTCCATAAAATATTTTTAATTAAATAAATGTATGTTATGAAAGAGAGAGTAATGCACCTGTTGGTATAACATTTTATAACAAACTGCCATCTTCTTTTCTAGACTTGCCATTTAATGCGTTTAAAGCCGAAGTAAAATCTAATCTTTGTTTAAAAGCGTACTATTCCATTAACGACTACTTAAATGATAAGAACAGTTGGTCGCTGAGTTGAACACAAGACAATGTTTGTTATTTATTTATGTTCTTTCTCCAAGATTAGTTTACTGATATGTTGTCTTTTTTTATTATTATTATATACTTTTTTATACTTGCCTTACTATTGTATCGAGTCTGGTTCTTCTAACCAACCAAACAGACAGATGTGTGCTGGGGAGTTTGTTCCGCCACTTCTTCTTTCCAGCAAAAACACTAGGAAGTGTCGAAGGGGGGGCGTTTTGGTGGACTGTCTTTTGTAAATAAGTAAAGTAAAGTAAATTTTGACGTTCGAAAAGTGCTGATTATCAGCCTAGTTTGAATAAATGAGTTTTGATTTGATTTGATTTGATAAAGTCAACACGATATAGCTAATTTTGTGCGGAGCTATTATTAACCATTACTTTCGAATAAAAAAGGAGTCATTATTGCAGACGAAGGAGTAATCTAAATGTGTTAATTATTGGTTTCATTTGGTTTAGTTTCATTTGGCCGCATAATGTACCGAAAAACTGCTTATTTTCGTCAGATTTGTAAACACGTCCTTAGGTCGTAGCTTGGCCCTGGTATTGGCCTTGGCCAAGCCATGGTCCGGGGCGAGGAGGAATGGAACGCCGTCGCCTCCTTCTGCGAAGCAGTGATGCTGGCGAAGGAGGTGGCGGAACGCGAGAGGGAGAGAACCTCTCGTCCCAGCCGCCGCGGGAGGCGCTCCGGGCGTCGGGGGTCCCGCGATGACCTCCGGCCACCGTAGACGCGGGCCTGTGGACGGTGAGTGATGGGCTAACTCGCCGTCCGTCCGTCTCACGACGAAAACAGGCCGTGTCGACGGCGCGTTCGTGTTCCACGCGCGCCTCAAAGAGATGTCAGCAACATGGGAGGGGCCCGAAAGGGCCGACGCCTGTCGGGGCCGCGGGTAGTCCAACGGTTATCGCGGCCTCGACATAGAGGGCGAAGAAGGAACATGGGTGGTTTTTAGTCAGTAGAAGTCTGACACTCCCTTTCGCTCTGCCCAAGAGCGGGAGGGGTTATTCGATGATTTTTACACCCACCAAAAAAAAAAAAAGGTCGTAGCTTGACGGTAAATTCCTTATTGCCTGTTTAAGAGTTGGGCTATCAATAAACTTTATTTTTCTGATCCGACTGTTAGAGGTTAGTGAGTTCAAGTAAATAAAGTCGTCAGCTTCATAAATTACTGTATTTTCGATTTTATCAAACTGCGTTCTTCTAAAGTACTTATGTATCTATACGTCCGTGCGTTCGTGTGTTCTTCATGGAAATTATCTCGTGATTTACCTGAAACAATAATAAACCATTAATTAGATTTGATAAATAAAACAATGATTTGTAAATCATCAATACCTACCCAAATTTTCGTTTTAAATATACAGCTAGCTGTTGCCAGCGGCTTCACCCGCTACAACTCGAAAATTATCCCACGGTAAGATAAAATCGGGATAAAAACTATCCTATGTGTTAATCCAGGTTAAAAACTATCTGTGTACCAAATATTATCCAAATTCGTTCAGTATATAGTTTTTGCGTAAAGAAGTAACAAATTCTTTTATTACTTCTTCACGCAAAAACTACTGAACACACACACACACACACATTTTCACTTTCGCCTTTATAATATTAGTGTGATGGTGTGATATTAAAGGTAACTGTAATGCCAGAATATCCGTTGATCTACTATCTTTATTTCGATAAGAGACTTGCAAAGACTTTAACTGTATATATTATTTTGGGTTATCAATAAGATCTGCTTGTATAATTTAATCTTGGTTGTATCGTAATTATCGGATACCTATTTATATTTCTCTGAAGACGATGGGGTCTGTTAATTTATCTGTTACGTTCTACCACTAAAAACGCTTGTTTGCAATACTTGATCAAATTTATATTATCGCTTTCTCACCTGAAGTGAAGTTAATTATTAAAAAAACGCCAAGTCAACGGACACTACATGAACAATCGTTTAAAAATAAAAACTCGCTTTAAAAGCAAAACTGAAAGCAGAACGGACCAACCGTAAAACAAAATTACAATGTAGAAATTGTAATAACTTTTATTTTTTTTACTTTTTATACGCACCAAAAAAGGGTCGAATTGTTTGTGAGTTGACCCTTTTTTGTTATCCAGATAATCCAAATAAACAAGGAAAAATACGTTTGTAACCCTGAATCATCGCCTGAAATCCTTTTGGTAGCTATTGAGATGGATAGCCAAAGGCGATTGTATGAAATAAAACATAAAGTCGAAAGCCGTCTGATATATTTAATGGCATAACTAAAGTCCATATTTTCAGAAACTAGCCGCCATACTTTTCCGCTAAGATTTATTATATCATAAAAATTCTTCGGTTGTGTGGGCTGTTTGTTTAATGGTGATAGAGTTGTTTAAAAGACTTTCTTTGGTATTGCTTATTTAAAGCCATTTTTTTGTGCCATTGGCCAGATTTGATGGCAACATTGTGTTAATAACAACAAACAACAACGAACACACAAGCCAGCTCCAATGTAAAAGCTTTGACCAAACAGTCGACGAAATCGATAACAAGCCTGACCACTCAGAAATGAACCGGGTGAAATTTGGAACAGGCTTGCAAAAAGACCACCGCTACACGTAGGCACATAAAAGATTCCAGCTGACCGCGCTAAGTACCCAAATCCGAGCGTCTGATAGGCCCAACCTATCGCCATCTGTGGCAAACCGATCCCTTTCAAGGAGACTATGAGGATATCTTAAATCCTTTAATGTTCGATATCATTTAGGAAAATCCGTGGAAAAGCACCGAATAATGCAGACGTAGGTACTTCTTACGGAAAATTAAGCTTGTGATCTCTAATGTAGTGGGAGAATAAGCTTGTTTTAATGCCACAAAGCCATTTGGCAACTATACGGAGTATAATAGGTGTTTATAATTATTTGTTTTGGTTTACATACCAGAGAATAATCTATTCTAATAGGTGGTGAAACTATGTACTCCTTTGATTTAGCAGAACAAGCAACAAGAATATAGGGGTGTGTCATATACCCGATGAAATAGGTTAGTTTTGACCGTGGCACATTTTGCTATAAGTTGATATTTTATGATGGAAAACCTGGAGAGCCTGATATTAATACAAACCTGAAGGATAATATAATAAGACTCTTTATATTACTCTTATTAGCTAATGCCCATGACTTTGCTCGCGAGAGGTTCGATCACTGTCCCGCAGGATCTTATTACCGAGATAAAAAGTCCCATGAGTTCATAGAGGTTATCAACTATCTATGTACCAAATATCTTAGTACGTTCTGTAGTTTTTGTGTGAAAGAGTAATAAACATCGCAAACGCATTTATAGTTGGGAATCGGACAAAAAAAAACTAATTAGACCGTCAGTTAGATTTCCAAAACATATTGAACACATATTTGTTTCTTTTATCACATAAACTCATAAACTCCTCGAAAACGTCACATGTTTACCACATGTGACGTTTTCGAGGAGTTTATGAGTTTTCGAAACACTGTATAGTCTTCATTTTTTGTTTATGTGATAAAAGAAAAAAATATGTGTTCAATATGTTTTGGAAATCTAACTGACGGCCTAATTAGAATCATATTTTTTTGACTCAGTCCGATCCCCTATTGTATAGTAAGTAAGATATTATTTGTTGTCAAACTTAATATTATAAAAAATACAGTTCAGGACCAACAAAATGTACGTTGCCGAGAATCTGTTTACGGAACGCCACTTCCCCATTTTGATAAAGATTGATATAATATGACAACACGGGTGGTGCAGTAGCTGAGCGATTGGACTGCTGCGCTGCGTATCGCGGTCTCGATCCCCGCACGGAACAAATATTTTTATGACCTACCTAGTTGTTTCGGGTTTGGGTATCTGTGTATGTGAATTTAAATGTTTGTGAACGTACCCACGACAAAGGAGAAATTTCTAGTATGGGGCAACGATTTTTTGTTTAAAAAAATATATTATAGTGGTCCTATTACTTACATTTGATGATAATCGCAACACGTCATAGAACAAGATATACTCATATTATATCTGTTACCTATCATTCCTTAAAAAACAAAAAGAACAATGAACATGTATTTCTTGCCAATTTGGTGCAAAAATCGCCACCAAGCCGAAAGAAAATTCCAAGTCGAGAAACATTTAACGAGAGAAATCACGACGCTACCTAAACAAACACAGCTATGTAAATAAATCCTAGGTATTGGCATTTAATCTAGGTCAAACCGATATTTGGGAATTCACAGCTCGGTTGATATTTGGATCGCTCAGAATATACAAATTGGGGCTTATTTGTTCACTCTATAGAGCATGGAAATGCTTCGGAGTCCAGCCATCGCTACATACGGCATTGTAATCATTTATTTAATTTAAAAATAAGATTGTAGACTAATTTGTTTAAATATCGTGCATAAGTAGGGAGCCAGAAAATACCATGTAGTCTTTCGAATCTTTACCTAGTCCTCTAACAAAGGCTATTTTTAGCAAGTCAAAAAGGTCATATTTTCTTTACTTATTAGTTCCTGAAAAAAAGAAAATGACAGAGATGTGTCTACTGAAGACCTAGATTTTAGGAAAAAAATATTGCGCTGTTTAGAGGCATCATTCTGGAAGAAAGAAGGTAAATAGTAAAGTCGTTTTTGTTATTCAACCCGATGATCATAACTGGGGACTGTCAACCTTTTGAGTGTTTTGGGTGCAGAACGTCACAGACGCAAAATGACGGATTAGAAAATTGTCAGAAACGCATAATGCTAGGTGTCGCAAAATGGCAAGATCTGAAAGTGACAGATTCGCGTAGTTACAGATTCTGTCTCATCGCGGTGAAAGGACTGCTGATCTTATTGATCCTCATAACGCATTAAATATTTATGAATTATCAAAATGAACAGGATTAACATTCTAAAAGTGTTGCACAGTTACAACTAGGCCGTTAGAGATAAAATTGATATTTCTGCAGTTGGAAACAGTATTTTCATCTTGTGTGACGGAGTACCTGTTCTCTCTCTGTGCTCTGTTTAATATTCCATACGTACTGTATCCCCATGACACAATATATTGTCTATATACTCAATATGGTAACAATCTTTGATAATAATCGAATCATGACAGGTCCAATATATGTTTAGACCGTCTTGTTTGTTTGCATTGCTCTACTTGGTGCTGTATGTTGTTTTACTATATGTTATGTAGGTATCGTTGTATAATATTATCAAATTCCATTCCACTGGCACATGACTGTATCGTACATACAATTGAAATAATGATAAGATCAGCAGTGGGATAGTAGAGTATATTCATTCGTGGTTAATATTTTAGAAGCAAGTTACAAAATCTAACAGAACATAAACAACCCGTAACTAAGCTTATTTAAAATCAGTGACAGCAATGTGTTACATATGATTATTTCTAGCAGGCCAGTATATACATAAATATACGACCTCCAATACGCCCCCTTAATCTATTACACATGCTTGCCATGCATCCATGCGTATGATTACTTCTGTACTTGCCAGACTCGATACATTAAACTAAATCAATCATTAACACTTCTGTGTTCAACTGTACTAGCTGTATATAAAAATATAGTACAAAAAACAGAAGAAATTTAACAAAATAAAGTATGCATAACAAAACTACATTTAGAAAATTAGCTATTACCAAAACATAATACAAATATATACATTTAACTACTCATCGCCCCCTTAATAGTATAATTTGACAAGGATAAATCCTTTATAAATTCTCTAAGCTTCGGGCTGTGAACACTTTTAGTTAAGATGTCCGCTATCATTTTATCAGTTGACATGTACTTTATTTCAACTTTGTTTGTCAGTACACACTCACGAATAAAATGATACTTGGTGTCTATATGTTTTGTCCTATTATGCATCATTTTGTTAGCTGCAATTTTATGTGCCGACTGATTGTCATTGTAAATTACTACCGCTTTACTATCCACAGCTGTCAAATTGTTTAGTAAACTACGTAAATAAAGAGCTTCCTTTGAAGCTTGACTCAATCCTACGTACTCTGCCTCTGTGCTTGACAAGGATACAGTCGCTTGCTTCCTACTCTCCCATGACACTATATTTTTACCTATTTTGAAAATTAATCCTGTGAAAGACTTTCTATCAAGTGCCCCTCCCCAATCTGCATCAACGTAGCCTCGTAAGTCTAAATCTCCCGACTTCCTTAAAGAGAGACAAAGGTTAGATGTACCTTTTAAATACCTTAAGACCCGTTTCGCACATTTAAAATGTATTTCATCATAGCATGAATTGAATTGTGAAAGTACACTTACCGCATGTGCTATGTCTGGTCGCGTATTACAGGCCAAATAGTTTAGACAGCCTATTAAATTTTGATATGGCAGATCGCTATGGGAATTTATCGATCTTTCTAACTTCATACCGACTTCCATTGGGGTCAAAACTGGCTTAGCGTCTGACATGTTAAAGTCATTCAAAATATCCGAAATGAACTGTTGCTGATCTAGACAAATAACATCTTTGTCTCTCCTCAGCCTCATGCCTAAAACATGCCTAGCCGGCCCTAAGTCTTTCACTTTAAACTTTTCAAGCAAATTGTTTTTTAATTTTTGCTTTTCTTGTTCACAATTTCCAAAAAATAAAAAGATCATCTACGTAAATAACGACAATCAACTTCTTGTTACTTTTAAGCTGCTTTTGATACAAACATGGTTCTATTTTTGATTGTACAAAGCCTAAATTCAACATTTCTTTATCTAATTCCTTGAACCAAGCATTTGAAGCTTGTTTCAATCCGTACAAAGAACGCTGCAGTTTGCATACCTTAGTTTCTTGACCTTTGACTACTGCTCCTGTTGGTTGGAGCATGTAAATATCCTCTTTAATTTTTCCGTACAAAAAGGCAGTCGTGACATCCCATTGATCAATAAACCATCCATATTCAACAGCTAGCGAAATCAACAATCTTAAAGTAGAGCTTCTTACTACAGGAGAATAAGTCTCAGTATAATCTACACCACATACCTGTGTGAAGCCTTTTGCTACAAGTCTAGCCTTGTACTTTGTTACCTTGCCATCGCTATCTTTCTTAATTTTGAATATCCATTTGCATTGGATAGGCTTCTTATCAGCTGGAAGATCCACCAAAGTCCAAGTCTGGTTCTCTTTTAGGGACATAAGTTCATTATCTATCGCTTTTTGAAAAATCATATAAATCAGGAACATGTAAAACGTTTTCTAAAATTAATTTTCCGTTTTCGCTGACTTGTGGCTCAGCATTTCCTCGTCCTTTCACCAATAACTTTTTTCGTTTGCTACTGCAATCTTCATGTTGCCGTTTATATGTGTGTAAGACAACAATTTGTTTTTATCATGGGTCATGTGGTTTGAGCACCCACTGTCTAAATACCACTTATCTTTGTTTATCGCCCTCTTAGTATTCAGGCAGATATTCGCGGTTTTGATCCGCTCCTTGCATTCGGACGCCTTGTGTCCTTGCTTGTGGCACTTAAAACACTTGTAAACGAACTTCTGCTTACGATCATTAGTTTTAATGTTTGATCTAGCATCGTTCTGTACTTTACGTGTAACTAAGGCTTTTTCGTACTCTTTGTTCCTTCTTGTAACAATTTCATTTTGATTTGCTCTAACGTGATTTCTTTTCCACTATTATCTACAGCCATAATGAGAGGACTGTACTCAGCGGTCAATCCACCCAGCAAAATCGATATAATCCAATCATCAGGGATTGGAGCATCAATATCTGATAATTGATGTGTCAGGAACGTAATTTTTGATATGTAGCTTTCCATAGAATCAAAATTCTCAAACTTACAGTTGAAAAGCTCTCGCTGAATATGTATACGTCTTCCCCAACCTTTGTCTTCATACGCTTTCCGTAAGCTATTCCAGGCTTCTTTCGCAGTCTTCGCATTGTAGACGTGGGTAAAGCACTCTGGTTCTAACAACAAGCATATTGTCGTTCGTGCCTGCCTGTCTACGTCAGCATTTACTAGGTACATCTGTAGAAATTACTCCCCACCAATTTTTATTCTCCAAGTAATTTCGCACCAGGAATTTCCAGTTTGGGTAGTCGGACGAATTTTTCAGCTTCTTTATACTACTTATGCCAACTTCAGCTGACATGATTGAGATTACGTAAGTTTCACAAGCACACAAATAATATTCAAACCACTCAACTTATAAATTATGCTCTAGCATTTGTGCTTCCAGGACCTGGGCCCATAACCAATTGAAATAATGATAAGATCAGCAGTGGGATAGTAGAGTATATTCATTCGTGGTTAATATTTTAGAAGCAAGTTACAAAATCTAACAGAACATAAACAACCCGTAACTAAGCTTATTTAAAATCAGTGACAGCAATGTGTTACATATGATTATTTCTAGCAGGCCAGTATATACATAAATATACGACCTCCAATACATACATGTAACTATGATGTATCGTATCAGCTGTTTCTATTATCCCATTATTTATTCCCCCTACATGTTTAAATATTCCCATTTTCTGTTGAGCTTATGCTCAAATGGTCTTATAATTGTAATTTCGATTTCCGGGTTGGACAAACGGCCGGTCATCAGTATCTGCGTTTTTTTTTTGGCCGGTGGGAAATCATCGAATACCCGCTCTTGGGCAGAGCGAAAGGGAGTGTCAGACTTCTACTAAAAACCACCCATGTTCCTTCTTAGCCCTCTATGTCGAGGCCGCGATAACTAGTGTACAACCCGCGGCCCCGACGGGATCAGTATCTGCCTGGAGTTGAGATTTATGCCTGACTATGGAAGGAGTTGAATCCAGATCGGGAATGATAGGACCGTCCACTGGGGCTGGATACTCTTACTCTCCAGGGCTGAAAGATTTTCTTAAGAGTACGGCGTCATCACATCGCTTGCCAAATATCCTGACCGTTCCCCTAAAAACATCCTCGCTAAGTTTAGAGGTAATTCATAGGTAATTTTGGATTTATAATATGGGCGAAATTGATGTAGTTGTTTTTGTTTTTTTTAATTTAATTCGTTAATTTATTGTTTGGCAATTTCCAAAAACGTTTTTGTAAATGTAAGTAGGTGCTAGGTACTGTAAGAATTCTTCTGAGTCGCAAATTAAAAACAAGTCAATCAATATGGATGTACCAGGTTTTTAAAAGCGATAACAAAATATTATTATTTTAACGGTTTTTTGATTGCAGCAACTCAATTAACACTTACTAACCCGCACTGGGTCCGCGTGGTGGTTTATAGCCCATCCCTCTCCTAGAGCGGAGGTCTGAGTCCCTGCAGTGGGAACAATATAAGCTGATGATGATGAACTTAATTGTATGTATGTATATAAATGTTTCGTTCAAACTCAAACTCAAAATATACCATGTAGGTACAAATTAAACGTAACACGTAACGTTCAGCTAAATTACACACATAGGTCACGTCCGTCCGTCCGTCCGTCCATCGTAAGCTCCATAACTCACAAACTGCTCAGCTGAGACCAGACATTTCTCAAATAAGAACAAAGTTTGTCTTCAAGAAACAAAGGAATTAAAGATTGTTTTGCAGGGAATCAATAGGACTAAGCAGTGAACGGTGTAAGTAGAATAGTCTAGAAAGTTGGCAACATCTTTCAACTTTGTGAGATTTTGATGTTTTAAATTTATTTATGGCAGTGTCTGTTTCTGTCTCAATAAATTGTATTTCTGAGAGCTTTGAACTAACGCGTTAGTAAAACGTCACGTAAAAACTATTTTTTTTTTCAATTTGATTTTTTTTGTTCGCACACATAATATTATTATATTTAGTTCGAAGTATTAATTATATCCTATTTAACTTTACTCAAAGCTATGAAAAATGCTATAAGTATGAGGATTGCGATAATCATCTATAATTATAATCGCTGAAGTAAGTCTTTTTTTTGGTGTGGTGGGAGTGGGAAAAAAGAAAGGGGAATGTGTGGTGTGACGCGAACGGATAAAATAAGGAATGAGTACATAAGAGGAAGTCTGAAAGCGGCACCGTTAAATGAAAAGTTGTGTGGTAATCGATTGGCGTGGTATGGACATGTGATGCGAAGGAATGAAGAAAGTGTTGTGAGGAAAATGTTGAGTATGAATGTAGATGGGTATAAGAGTAGAGGAAGACCAAAGAAACGATGGATGGACTGTGTGAAGGATGATATGGCTAGGAAGGAGGTGACTACTGACATGACGAGAAATAGAGAAGAATGGAAGAAAGAGACATGTTGCGCCGACCTCAAATAAATTGTGATAAGGGCAGGAGAATGATGATGATGATGATGGAGTGGGAAATCATCATCAGACTCCTCCCGCTATGGGCCGAGCGGTAGAGAGTGTCAGACTTCTACTGACTAAAAACCACCCATGTTCCTTCTTAGCCCTTTGTGTCCTGGCCGCGGTATCTCTTTCGAACAACCCGCAGCCTCGATGGGAACAACCCGCAGCTCCTAATATATGCATTCAAAACATTTTCGTTAGTGCATTAATTTTTACATTACCTATAAGTTTCTCCTTTTTGTTTATCGCTTATTTAAATATTCTCTGTACATTGAGAGGTCTTGTGATACAGGAACTCCTAGTATAAGAGCCAGGGCTACACTGATGTTTGTGTAACTTGTCAATAAAATATTATTATTATTATTATAATAGACTGAGTCCATCTCATGCACTGCACGCAACCATCGGTAGTCCCTAAGTCCCAACCTCCTCGGTGGCTAGCCTCTTCCCTGCCAATGCACAGGGCCTGCAGTCTCGACAAAGATAGCGATCGCTTTAAGACAAAATTCGGTCGCAAAGCTATAACGATGCGGATTTAAGGTGGACGTGAGCCGGACGCGACCCGCCGGTATTAGCTACCAACTTAAATCCGCATCGTTATAGCTTTGCGACCGAATTTTGTCGTAAAGCGATCGCTATCTTTGTACAGACTGCAGGCCCTGGTGTAGGTGACGTCGGCGAAGAGAAATTAACGTCGCTCGAAATCGATGTTACTGCCTCAACCGATGACAGGTCACGTTGAGCGGAGCTGAGTGACGAATACTGGGGTGGTAGGTAGTGTGTAGTGTGCATTCAAATTTTTGGTCGTCCTTATTCATCACAAATAAATCATCAAATTCAAAATAAAAAGTGAAATAAGTTATGTTTATATCATCATACGAGTATTATTTGCACCTTTTTAGAGACATCTATTACGTGATTTTTGTTAAATTTTCGTAATTGTGTAGGTTTTAATTTATTTACAGAATAAGGTATCAGAATTATTATTTAAACAACAGAGGTAATAAATCAGTGGTCTTTTAAAACAAATAAAATAAAATCAGGTTTTGACGCGACGTATGCGTTTAGTGTTAAATTTTGGGTATATAATAAAGAATAAGAAGACTTATATTTGCAAGTGAAAAATCAGTCGAATATATGTACATACATTACGCTTGTAGGTACTCTTGCGTTCGGACAAGGCCATTAAACTCGAACTTTTCAGATTAAAAATATTTCAGAATGATTAGTTATTAAGCTATCAAGCTTTTACGGATATCCGTACGTTATCCATAAAATTTATAGTCACGTGCAGGTTTCACACAGTTCGTGGCAGTTGAAAAAACGCGGCATCCAGTTTCATGGACTCGGGGCCGCGGCCGGTGAAAAAACCTGGCGTCCGGTTTCAAGTGTTGCGGCCACTTCGTTTTAACGATTGACAGTGATGAAGTGGTTGGAAAACGAGGGCTGTTGGTGTTCATTTTCAACATTCATGTGAAGATAATTAGTGCACCAGTCCTTAAAAAAAGGTTTTTTTTTATTTTCAACAATTCAATAAAGTTATTTCTAAACGGCACGAAAATATAGTTGCCAATAACGACACTATAATATTTACGCCGTTTGTGGTTCGTTTTGATTTTACAGAGGCGAACTTCCCATTCGTAGTTTGATTTCAATCACACACAGATTTTTCAACCAAAACGTTTAAATTATTTTCTTTTTTTATTTCTTACAAACTTTTAAATATTCTTTATAAAAAACAATAAAAAAAAACATTTAAAAATATAAAAAAATTGTAGCCTACCGGTATCGGGAACAGGGTCCAAGCTACCGGCGGTTAGGGCTCCAGAGAAAGGAACCTCCTAACATTACGAGCCGTGTCCAGGAGTACCGCTTTCTGTATCAAGCCCTTGATCCAGCTGCCTAACGAGAGCCTCTTCAGGTGTTGGTTGAGGTTCTTGGCAATTAAGCCATTGGCTGTAACGACTATCGGCACAATGATCGCTGAGTTCACAAACTATTTTTATTATTAGTTGCCTATTTTTGGTAAGCAGGTATTCCCAAACTTTAATTTTTTCGTATAAGAAATAGTTATGTCATTTTCTTGTAAGTACTCCTTAAACAAAATATACTACCTAACGTTATAAATTCCCTTACTAGTTAAAATTAATTATTTTACTTCAACAACGCTACTCTGCTGCAATGTATCTAATTAACGATGGTGTATAATTCCACAGTCATGCATTTATCACGGCGTAGCGGGTATAACGCTACGCGGTTACGGTGCTACGCAACTATAGTGCTACGGAGCTACGGTGCTACGCTCCACTGATCGGTAGCAATTAATAACGCTACGACCCTCTGGACACGAAAGGATTTTGTGCTACACGTTACGTCACGTTAAGTTTAATTAATCGATTGCATGCATGTTAACATTAATTATTTGTGCATTATTCCGGGTCACTAGGCCCACATAACCTACTAGATTTAGCGTAACTAAAGGCTTCTTCTTCTACGTCGTGTCGATAACCTCTTTTTCATAAAATCACGAGGTATTGCCAGCGGCTTCGCCCGCTACAACTCGAAAATTTTCCCACGGAAAATAATGTCGGGATAAAAACTATCCTATATGTTAATTCAGGTTATAAACTATCTGTGTACCTAATTTTACCCAAATCCGTTTAGTACTTTTTGCATGAAAGAGTAACAAACTTCCATCCATACATTCATACATACTTACAAAACTAGTAGCGTTTATAATATTAAGTAGTATAATCAGCCTATAATGTTCCCACTGATGGGACACAGAACTCCTCCTCAATTTTTACGAGTTCTCTGCTATCTCGGCGATGTTGGTGGAAACTTCAGGCAGAACCTTCAAACTGCAGGTGCATTGTGTGTTGAGGCACCGCAGTCTCATTCTGCTTCATCGGGAGCCCTCACTGAACCAAGTTTTACCTGAAGCGGTTCACCTGGCTTCGTAATCGGTTTACGGTATTTCAGGTGGGTCATGGCCGCAGGTGTCCGGTTGGGAACTTTTTGGGACCGCGTTTTCTGCCAGGAACTGAGTTTTAAATATTGAAAGGGTTTTCTGAGATGACTCGAAAGTGTATGTTATCAATGTTATAACTCAGACGCTGTTCCAACGTCAGTTTGCATTTGAGAGATGGGTTGCATAATAGGGTAGTTAACAAAAACAAAAATAGTCCGTCAGATAGATTTCCAAAAAATATTGGACACGTATTTTTTCTTTTATCACGTAAACAAACAATGAAGACGATACAGTGCTTTGAAATTTCGTGTAACGTCATTTTCTGAGACATTAGTATGACCTTCTTTAGTGGTCAGTGATGTCACAACCCCCCACTCAAATCTTTGACGCGTTTTATCTTCAGCATTTTTTATTGAATTGATAAAACATAAAATACGGATCCAATATTTTTCGATAATCTAACAGACGGACTAATTAGAATCATATTTTTTTAAACATCCCTATTCCGTAAACATCCCTATTATGATAATGTAAAATCACGAATATTTTTGTATATTTCACGACAGTCTTTCAGCGTCAAGCTGAGACTTTACTATACTTGTTGCGTTGCAGCTTTTGAAATTAAGCAAGATTTATTTTTCTGAGTGTTTTGACAGTGTTTATACACTGACATTGTTTACTTTAAGTATGTTTTTTTTTTTGACCAATATTTACTTGTTAAATTTTTTTTTTTTTTTTTTTTTTGTGTGTTTTTTTTCATTTTGACATTTAATAATGTAAAATGATTATTCAATATGATAAATATTTAAAAAATATATATTGTGAATGTGAAAACCATGTGGGTCTTTCTTAAATTTTAATTGTTGTGGATGTCTGGCAGTTTGAGTACTTTAAGTGACCCACCCAAATGTCCTTTCTTTGGTATTGTTCGTCGTGACGTTGAGCTCCTTGAGTTATAAGTCGAGCTCCACGATAACTGACAAATGCTTGCACTGACTGGACGGGTCCACTCAAATCTGTGTGGTGCTTTCTTCAAAAGACCATCTCAGACATTAATCTGCATGGTCTTCATGTGTGTATTGTTAACCCAAACGATTTTAAAAGATTCAAATCAAATCAAATCAAATCAAAATCATTTATTTCAAGTTGGCCAGTTACAGGCTCTTTTGAATAGTCGAACAAATACTAAATTTTAATAAGCTAATAAACTAAGCTACAGTCCCACTCACAAGGCATAATAACTGTCAGTGTACTGTAGTTGCCGATTCCAAAGCGTTGGTCTCATGAGAAGAATGGCAAGAAACTTCATGGACACTCTTTTAAATCATATTATTGTTACAAAACTTTGGTTACATCATTCATATCGAGATTGGTATATTATCATGTGAGAACGATGTTGCAAGTTGTGCACGATAAGTGTCGACAGTAAAGTCAAAACGACGATTTAAAAATAATATAATAATTCAAACAAGCCGTGGCAACTAAGAGGTGACCAGTTACAACTGACAGCACCCGTTCACGAGCATGACGCATGGATCAGCCACCATTCCACTCAACCATTTTAAAGGGAACGAAATGACCCGACACACCCGCCACCATCAGCGAGACATTTAAGTGAGCATGACACACTCTTAATCGCCAGGGCATATCCAAGTCAAATAAAAAATAGAAAAATAAATGTAGGTTTCCACAGAATGACAGCTTTCTAGTACATAGTACTCACACAATATGCGCTATGCGACTATATAATACTAAAGAGATTGAATTTATACATTGCAAAGATAGTTGTACAATCTTCTTCTTCTTTCTTCTTCCTATTAAATGCTATTCATTTAAGCGTCCTGTCCTTGTGGAGCAGGACCGGCATTGAGCCAAGCATTTTTATCAGCGATATAATCGTCTAACTTGTAATATGCTTGCTTGCATAGTGTGCGTTTGATACATGTTTTAAATTTCGTCTCATTCAGTTCAAGAATGCTTTGTGGAATTTTGTTATAGCATCTCAAACAGTACCCCATGAAAGATGAGTCTACCTTAGCGAGTCTGAAGCCTGGCTGCACTAATTGGTCCCTATTCCTAGTAATATAATTGTGTCTGTCACCTCTTTTACTAAAAAGATGCAGATTTTTTCTCACATACATTATGTTTTCGTAGATGTACTGACAATGCACCGTCATAATGTTAATGTTCTTAAATAGTTCTCTCAGAGAATCGCGCCTACGAAGACCATATATTGCTCTGATGGCTCGTTTTTGCAGAATAAAAATAGATTCAATGTCTGCAGCTCGTCCCCATAACAAAATGCCATAAGACATTAGGCTATGAAAGTAACTAAAATAGACCAGCCTAGCGGTATCTACATCAGTAAACTGACGAATTTTTCTAATGGCATATGCTGCTGAACTTAGCCGCCCTGCAAGAGATGTTAAATGAGCACCCCATTGTAGCCGTGAATCAAGCGTAATCCCCAAGAAAACCGTTTCATCTACGAATTCTAGTTTCTCGTTATTTAATAGAATATCACAATCACTACTTTTAACATTCGGTAAAGCAAATCTTATGCATTTTGTCTTTTTTTCATTTAATACTAAATTGTTTGCTGTGAACCAATTATGAATCTGAAGTAGGGCTTTATTCACATCATCTAGCTTTTGAGCCCGTCTATTTATCTTAAAAATTAGGGAAGTGTCATCAGCAAATAACACCATATTCTGAGGTTGGTTTTTCAATAAATAGGGTAGATCATTAATATATACCAGAAAAAGGAAAGGGCCCAATATTGAGCCTTGCGGAACCCCCATTTTTACTTTTAAACCCTGTGAATTAACACCATTTATTTGAACATGTTGTTGCCTTTCACTCAAATAGGATTTTACTAAACTAAGTGCAAGTTTACCTAGTCCATAATGCTCAAGTTTCAAAAGCAATGTGTCGTGATTCACGCAATCAAATGCTTTTGAGAGGTCACAAAATATTCCTACAGCATCTTGGGACTGTTCCCACGCATTAAATATGTGCTTTAATAAAGTTACACCGGCGTCAGTTGTGCAACGTCCTTTAGTGAAACCGTACTGTTGATCGTGTAAGATTCTGTTGGTGTTAAAATGATTGAGCATTTGGTTAAGCATAACTTTTTCAAAAACCTTGCTAAAAGCTGGCAACACCGATACAGGTCTATAATTATTAGTATCTTTACTGTCACCAGATTTGAAAAGAGGTATGACCTTACTGTGTTTCATTAAATCTGGGAAAACCCCTCGGTCTACACACAAATTAAATATTGAAGCTAAGTATGGTGCAATAGTCTCAACTATGGATGTACAAACTTTGATAGACATTCCCCATAGATCTTCGGTGAGTTTAATTTTTATTTGCCGGAAAGCTTTAATTACCTCCGTAGGGTTTATATGTTTAAATTTAAATTCAGCCAGGCAACCAGGCACGTTCGCCTTCAATAAACCAATTGAGACTTCAGGTGAGGAATTAAGAGCCTCCGTTGTTTTTAAAGGAATATCAGTAAAGAAATTTACAAATTCTTGAGCTACTTCCTGACTATCGCTTTTAGGACCACATGCTGTATTTAATGTGTAGCTAGTGGTACGTATTTTTTTCCTGTTAGTCTCGTTATTTATGACTTTCCAAACTGTTTTTATTTTATTTTCTGCTGTTTTGATCTTTTTGCTAATGTGAAGGGCTTTAGCAACCTTGCAAGTATTTCGAAATATTTTTGAATACTTTGCAACATACTTGTTAAAAGTTTCAGTGTTTATATAAGGCTTAAGGCCATACAGTTCAAAAAGTCTTTCCCTACTTTTTCTGATACCTCTAGTTGCCCAATCACTAAATATTTTAGGGCTAACACTTTTAATCTTCTTCTCAAAAGTTTTATTGAATTCTGTGTGAACTATTGAAAATAAGTTATCGTACAATTTATTTATATTAATATCATCCACATGATGGTTCATTTCACATAACTTGTTCTGTAGGAAAATATTATATTTATTTAATTTGCTAGTTGTTAAAGGTCTAAATGTAATCTGAACTTTTTGTAATGGTGTGTTACACTTAAAAGTTACGGTTTGTCCGCTATGATCAGACGGCAGGCAATTTACTATGGCTTTATCTATGTAATCACAATCGCAGAAAACATTGTCTATACAAGTAGCAGAAAATGAGGTGACCCTAGTAGGGTCTATAAAAATGTTGGTTAAATTAAATGACTTAAAAAGATTTATTAACCTACTGCTAATTGCATTTTCTTCTAAAATATTGACATTGAAATCGCCACAAATAATTACAGATTTATTACTGGCAGCAAGTTTTGCCAGGACATCTTCTACTATTGATTCAAACAAGGAAAAGTTTTGATTGTTTGGGGGTCTGTACACACACACAATTACATGCTTATCTAGCTCAACACAGGACAGTTCGACGCAATGTTCAACCGAAAGACCTACAATGTCATTACGTTGCTTATATTTAACACAATTTTTTAATAATATTAGGGAACCTCCACGCAGCATTGATTTACGGTTAAAACAGCTACCCACCGTATAGTTTTCATAATTAATAAGCATTTGGTAATCTTTGAGCCAATGTTCAGTAAAACAAATAATGTCAAACATACTTTTCTCTAAAAACAATTCTATTTCTAATAATTTGGAAGAAATGCCTTGGATATTTTGGTGGAATAAATTCAAAGTGTTCTGCTGAGGCCCTTTTTTACTAACTAATTTAGTGCAAGAAGATACCTTTCTGTTGGTAGGTTTAACAATATTGTTAATGGTACCTTCTGTTGTCTTACTTCCTAGTTTAAACTAATATCTGGAGTCAGCCCAGAGTCTCCTGTGCTATCACCAGACAACAAGATTCCATCACTAAAAACTCCTAATTGAGAATTTTCCACGGTGACATATGGAACATCCTCCGTACAATGTTTGTAAACATTTATAGCACTAGTGCTATATTTATTTGAAGTCACCTCCTGTACATAAGTACCATGACTAATAGTCGCAGTGTTAACAATGTAAGAAAACTTTGACATACTACATATGTCTGTGTGAATATTAAAAGCTAATAGCCTAGCTATTTTGTGTCTAAATCTAAGAGGTAGATACACATTACCTGGTGTCGACTTAAGCTTATCAACAAAAGTGTTGGTATCCAGATATACAAGCTTGTCACAATAGTGACCTACTAAGAAATGCACATGTTTGTTTAACATGTGTATATAATTGTTTTTCCTATCACTAAGTCTTTCAAAATACGGAAAAGCACACAATATAATTTTACTACAATCTAACTTTAACAACTCTGATACACAGTCAGTGATGTCTTCCTTTTTAATTTTAGAACTGTTACCAACACATATAGTAATGGTTGTATCAGGACCACAAACAGTTTTTGAAGCTGATGCCATAATCTGTTTGAAGGTTGACCCCGGCAAACAATAATTTTGTGTACAATAACTCAAGTTATTACTAATTAATTTTCCTAGCCCTCTACCTAAACCATCAGAAAACAAAACTGAATGATTACAATCATAACTATTAGGAAATACAAAACTGCCAATCTGAGGGTGCGCTACTTGTGCCTCTTGACTGATGATACAGTCCTGAGTGTGTACAGCCAGGGACAAGTCCTCCGTTCCCACTGGCTGGAGGGCATCAGGGCTCCTCTGACAAGTACAGAGAGTATTACTGACAGTCAGCAAGTCCACTTTGTCAACTAATTCATTTGTAGCAAGAATATGCTCTTTAATTTGGTTTTTTGAGCGATCATATTTAAAAGATATAGAGTTTAATGACATATTCAGGGCTTGTATTTCTGATTGTAAGCGCTGAGTATCCATTTCATAAATATTTATACTATCTTCTAATTTAATCTGATAGTTATTTAAAGTATTAACAAGAGAAACACGTTCTTTCCTTAATTGAATGTTTTTGGAATAATGTTTTTGGTTTTTCTTAAATTTATTAATTTTTTTAATGATTCTATTTAGTCGTGCATATTTCTTAATTTTTTTCTTACTTATTTTATGGCAATTATGATTCAATATGGAATCTTCTGTAAGGTCAATTGTAATGATGGAATGAGGGTTAGAATTTTTATTTACTAATTCATTATATAAATGGTCAGTCTCTATAGCCTGAGTGTGATCGTTTTCCCTTTTCAAATTTAAAAGTTTAGCATTAGCATGGATTAATTCATCCTCTAGGTCCCTAATTTTACACAAAGCCTCCTCATATAAGTTACTACAGTGGTTGAACCCATCCGTGACCACCCTTAGTTTATCCCGTTCACTGACAACATTCATGTATTCCTGATGAAGGTCTACTAGCTCCCGTTTTAAGCTTGAGTTTTTACTATTAACGTTAATGACCTCCTCCTCACTGTCTTCTCTTTCCTGTAAAAGTTGTTGGCATTGGAGTTTGGAATCCTTCAGCTCTTGGAGGGCCGCTCTTAATTTTTGTTCCATATCTAAAGCAGTGGCCTTACGAGTCATTACAGGCATGGTTTCCGGATAGGTTACTGAAAATTAAAAATAAAGAAACGGTGAGAACTAAAAGGCTAGACCAACAAAGAAAGTTTAGCGTTGTAAGGGGAGAAAAAAAATGAGAAAAAAGATAGTGTTACTCAAACAAGTGAGGTAGGCTGCTATATTAGCTCAAAAGGATTAATATTTTTGATTATTTTTATTGTATTAGAATTTTAGTCAGTCTTGAGTGGGTAGGTGTAGGTGGCTAGAAAAAAGAAAAATTAACTCAAGACAAAAACAAAATAACTATTATGAACGTTATTTTATTATCTTTATAAAGGGAAAAGATCGAATAAACTAGAATTATTGAATTTATCATATAGCTTTCATTCATACGATCACTCTTTGTTTAAAACGTGCAGAACCAATACAGGGTAGGTACTGACTAAGCAATAAATGTTTAACTTGTATTTAGTACATCCGTGTTACAGAGGTAAAAGTGATGTTTGTGTGTTCATCAATAAGATTAAAACAAATGATACTCCCCTTGTGATCTAAGTCCGCAGTTTGAAACTCCAAAGTTCCAAACGTCAGCTGTTGTTTGAAGGTTACCGGTAACCGTATGTTCCCGAAAACCTTATTTACACGTTCCCATAGCAGGAAAACACTTTTACTATGTATTTATGCATTTATAATATGATTATACATTAGATTACACCTTATTTTAACATAATTAATAATTAAATTTAATTTTAAACTACGGTGCAAGAATTTGACATGTCACTCGGGCAGTGTTGCCAGTTTTTTTCCAAGATTAAAAGAGTAACCTTTGGAGTTTCTTGCCGGTTCTTCTCCTTAGGAATCGACCAATGCACCGAACTGTGCCCCTTTTTACCGACGTTTTATAAGTGCCCATGTAGGCCTATGTGAAATAAAAATATTTTGATTTTGATTTTGATTTTGAGTCATTATTCGTCGCCGAAGAAGCGAAAGGATCCATAGTTTTTTTTTTCCAATCAATAAACATTACTCAATAATTAGAGTTGCAAGCCATTTGTTTCACAACATCACTATTATGAAATCAATTAGTCGTATATGAAATAGTTATGTCATTTTCTTGTAAGTACTCCTTAAACAAAACATGCTAACGTTATAAATTCCATTACCAGTTAAAATTAATTATTTTACTTCAACAACGCTACTCTGCTGCAATGTATCTATTTAATGATGGTGTATTATTTATTTATTTATTTATTTATTTAAACTTTATGCACAATAGTGATACATAGGCGGACTTAATGCCACAAGGCATTCTCTACCAGTCAACCTTAGGGTCAAACAAGACAATATTATTCCACATGCATTTACGCGGTTACGGTGCTACGCTACTACGGTGCTGTCGAGCTACGGAGCTACGCAACTATAGTGCTACGGAGCTACGGTGCTACGCTGCTACGGTGCTACGCTCCACTGATCGGTGGCAATTAATAACGCTACGACCCTCTGTACACGAAAGGATTTTGTGTTACACGTTACGTCACGTTAAGTTTAATTAATCGATTGCATGCATGTTAACATTAATTAATGATGAAGCAACAATATACAAAAGTTCAAACGTTGAGACAAGGAGCGTCTCCCTCATTTAAAAAATGTCCTTCAAACATTCGTTACTGAGATTTGTCTTTGTTTGTCAAAGGAAAACAGAGGAAGTCTTTAATGAGTGTTGTAGTGAAATAAGGTGAAAAAATCGTAGAAATTATTGAAAATATTGTGAATAGGTATTAAAAGACATTTTTTGGCTCTTGAATTTCATACGATTACCTATTCAGCTACTCGCTTTCCCTTTAACAGTATTGTAACTAAAATTCGTATTACAATTTAAACGCTAATTTTCATTAAATAGTAATTCTAATTAGTGAGAGGAGCTCGTGGCTTAACAAGAACTGCCACTCGGGTCGATCTTTAGGTTAAGCTGCGCTTGCCTAGGTCGATCTGTGGATGGGTGACCGCCCATTACATACCGAGTTTCGTCCGTGCCTCGGAAAGCACGTTAAGCTGTTGGTCCCGGGTGCCATATATAGATCTTTGGCAGTCGTTACGGGTAGTCAGTGACCTGAAAGTCTGACATCCAGTCTTACCAAAGGGTATCGTATTACCTAGTATTAACTGGGTTCTGGAGGTCAGATAGGTAGTCGCTCCATGTAAAATACTGGTATTCAGCTGCATCCGGTTAGACTGGAAGCCGACCCCAATATAGTTGGGAAAAGGCTAGGCAGATGAGTAATTCTAATTAGTTAACCCCAAAATATTTACACGTAACAACTAACGGGCATTTAATTTCACTGCGAATTACCATCACTGTTTACTTTCTAATTAATCGTTTGTTTAGTCGAACAATGCGAATAAACTATTAATTATGGCATTGCAATAGCCACAATACGTAAACATTCATCCATGTTTTCATACTAGCTTTTCTCCGCGACCTTCTTCAGCATGAAATTATTTTAAAAAAATATATAACTTCCCTATTTAAATCTAATTTTGTTGACAATTTCAAGGGTGTTTTTAAAACCCTTATTCTTTTTCTGAAATAAAAAGAGCGGTCGTTAATCTGGGGGCACGGCAGTGCCCCCGCCAAGTCGAGCAAAAAAGCGGCACGGCCGTACCATTCTTTTCTCGAACCAGTTCAGGCCATTTTCGACCTCCTATAACTTCCTTGTGGATAAAACTACAAACCTGAATTTTGTAACCAATTAAGCATTGTATAAAAACGGTATATTTAAAATTTCATTCAATTTGAACCAGTACTTTAAGAATTATAACTAATCAAAGTTCCTTAGTTTTGTCACTCACTGACTTACTGACTGACTGACTGATTGACCGATCATCAAAAGTCTAAGGCACTTCTAGCAGACATAGAAGCTTCAAATTTAGAATACAATTAGTGTTTAGTGGAAAAACCATGGAAAAACTAAAAAAGTATACAATTTCAGTCTAGTTTTCTAGATAAACTAACTGCATAAATAACTTTGTAATCCCATATAATTGTATAGGATTACAAAGTTAAAGTTACATTTTCAGTGAATGAATTTTACGAGTTACCTATTAAATTAAACATACTTCCTAGTTTCTGATTGATCTTAAATTTTACACGTATATGTATATCGCCTATCAATGCAATATTATGATGATATGGAACTTATCTGATGATGAAGCTGGAAGTTGTCCATAGGAACTCTATTTTAGAATATCATAACCCCATCGCGTTTGGACTCGTTTGATTCGTCTTGTCGAGTAGTTTGTCTTAAGATGGTGTCCAGGGTCTGTTGATGGAGCTGGAAGGTGGCCATAGGAATTCCGTTATAAAACGACATAACCCGATCAAGTTTGAACTCGTTTGATTTGTCTTGTCGAGTACCTAGTTTGTCTATAGATGATGTTCAGGGTTCTGAATAGTTCTGATGATGGAGCTGGAAGGTGGCCATAGGAATTCCGTTATAAAACCACAAAACCCCATCGAGTTTGAGCTCATTTGATTTGTCTTGATGAGTACTATGTCTTTAGTTGGTAACCAGAATCTGATGATGGAGCTGGAAGGTGGCCATAGGAACTCCGTTATAGAACGACATAACCCATCGAGTTTAGACTCGTTTGATTCGTTTCGACGAATACTTTGTCTTTGGATGGTCTCCAAGATCTGTTGATGGAGCTTGAAGGTGGCCATAGGAATTCCGTTATAAAACGACTTGACCTTGTCGAGATTCCACTCGTTTGATTCAGCTTGTCGAGTAGGTACTATAGCAGTGCTTCAAATCGATGAATGAGGCTGCTCCAAATTCGAATAAACCTATTTATTGTTGATTATATACGAAATAGGTAGAATGAGAGACGCTACAAAAATAAATGAGATCCCACCAAAAACAAAACTTGTAAAAAAAGCCAAGCCGCGCAACTCACTTTTACCGTAAAAAGTAATGAGATCCATGTTGACTTGGCCACTGCATCACATTGGCCAATGCGATGGCGATTAGCTATTACAATGGCTGTTTAACATTGGCGAATGCGATGCGATGGCCAAGTCAATCTTTTATTTAAAACATCAAAGGTTTTTAAGTAGGGATTAAATATATTAACTGACTTGGTATTACATGGATCTCACTACTTTTTACGGTAAAAGCGAGTAGCGCGACTTGGCTTTTTTTACAAGTTTTGTTTTTGGTGGGATTCTAATAACATCAAGGGAGTCCAGTCCTTACATAGAAAGTTGGTAGTAAAAACTAAAAAAAATACATTATTATATTTTTTTTAATTCACTCAACCATATATTTTGACCGTATTGGTATTGTTTTTTTAAGAAACAGTTGATTTCGTTCTATCGCGTTTGTAAGGGTCCATACCCGTGCTTCACCTAGGCTCTCCACCATTTATAAAAGTATCATCATCATCAGCCTATAACGTTCCCACCGCAGGGACTTAGGCCCCCCGTCTAGTCAGCGGGACCCGTCGGGGCTGCGGAATATTGTAAGAGATACCACGGCCTAGACATAAAGGGCTAAGGCGAGGCGAGGCGAGGCAAAGGAACATGGGTGGTTTTTAGTCAGTAGAAGTCTGACACTCCCTTTCCCTTTGCCCAAGAGCGGGAGGGGTTATTTGATGATTTCCCACTCTGCACAAAACTTACTTATCTTAGGACCACTCTCTACGAGAGGGATGGGCTATAATCCACCACGCGGGCCCAGTGCGGTTTGGTTAAAGGTTATAAGAATATTGCAAGGTATTTTTTTCAAAAGGTTTCTCTGTCCTGGCGCATAGAATATAACTTTACTCAACGCTATCATATATATTAGTTTCTCTACAATTTCTCGACATACAAAGTCGTATATGACGTCAGTGTTGCAACTTGCTCTGTATTTACTCCTAACTTTATTGGACAATAAAGATATAGAATTACGACGCAGGACATTAAAAGGTAGACAGAGATGTCTCCTTTCATAGTTATTGATAACGACATATTATTTTTACTGCAACATTGAAACCTGTGACTTACAATACCTCAATCTTAGTACTTTTTTTTCTCGGTTTCCCACCTTCAGAAAGTGACTGGTCTTTGGGGATAAGACCGAGGTGTGTGGGATTTCTACCGTACTGAAACCACTCTGGTAGTCACCATCAGCACGTGGAAAGAGGCACCTTTTTTTACTTTAAAAGACCAGTGCGAGGCCATCTCTGTGCCTGTGACATACTCTTAAAGCATATTCCTGGGATGATTGTAAAGAGATCTCTCCTGTGCAAGTGTGTACGGCAGCACGTGACCACTGTGTCGCCGCCTTTTCTGAGGTCACAAAGGACCACAACATTTTATGTTAATGATGGGAAGTCATCAAATGACTCCTCCCGCTCTGGGCGGAGTGGAAGGGAGTGTCACACTTCTACTGACTAAAAACCACCCATGTTCCTTCGTAACCCTTTGTGTCTGAGACCAAGGTATTTCTTTCGAACAACACGCAGCTTAGGGCCGCAACCTAAATTTTCAATCTTAGTACCTACAACCACATTGCCCACAAAAATATTTCACCATTAGTTTAATTTCCGTTCTGCGGTTAATCATTCTTGAGACCGATAGTCGTTTTTCAAAAGGAAATTTCGGGCGAACATTCTTCAATCAATCTCTCTTTTGACCAACAGCTCATCGGTCATTCGAGTGAATTTTGGGCAATCGTGACACACACACATCGAATACCATAGATGGACTTCACTTGCTATTCTGTAGCAATTCTTTAAAATCTTCCATTGCGTCAAACGAAATGTAAATTTTAATTTTTGTTCGTTTTATGCTATATTTAGTTTTTGTGTCAAACCTGAGATATCAAACTTTTCCGTTACTTCAAATTGAAAAATGCTTTTTAATTTTCTCAGTTTCACTTGATGACCGGCACTCAAAACTAGTTTAACATTCATGTTGCATCATTAACTTAACAATGTCGTTATTATCATTGCTTACATAAATATAAGAGTTATTTTACTGATTCTGCAAACCAAACACAAACTCAATCTATATCCTCAGAATTCTGTGTATAACTGCCGCGCTCAAAGAGCTTTAATAATTACTTAGGCCATCGCTTAGTAAAGGTTGCGACAGTTTTGTCATACAAAAGTATGTCAAATCTTTACTAAGTAACGGCTTAAGTAATCATTAAATATCTCTGAGTACCGCAGTAAGTGTGATTACTTGAATAAGTCAATAAGCGTTCTATGGTCGAATTCATAAAGACATACGTGTCAAACACATAAGATGTCCGACCCATTTCCTCACATTATATGCTATTATTTCCATCTTAATATGCTTCGTTGAATCATCGATTCATATGACAACATCTGTTTGCCACCATCATTATTACATGTCAGTGTCTGATAACATTCACACAAAAATCAGTGCCTAGTCCAATATCAAATAACACTTCGTTCACAGTATCTATTCTAACAACTCATTAGCCATCAATCAAAGCATAAAGGCACCCGATTGTGTCATTTACACTTCCAATCAAAAATTAATTTTCTTCGCCTCAATCTAAGAAATTACAAAATAAAGAAAAAAATAAAGCAGGCAATGGAGAACCCACTTATACGTACAAAAGGAAGGAATGGCGATTTCCCTGAAATTGCTACCCGACAATGTTTCAGTTTCTTTTATTATTCGTCAACAAGAGTGTAATTATTTTTCATGTTGTTGAAAATTGTTGCAGTTGGAGGAAATAAAGTGGAATGGTAATAAGGTCTCGGCAGATGGAAACAATACTGCTGAGATTATATTTGAATGTTCTGCACTCATTGTGAATTGAAACAAGAAAATATTTCAAGCTGGGCGTAAAGCCTGTTTTACTACTATGACCGATCGGTAAACATCAAGAAGCAGTTCAGGTTCAATAAAACATACAGAATGTAAAAGACAGGTCTCTGCTGACCCCGTCGGGGCTGCGGGTTGTACACTAGTTACCGCGGCCTCGACATATAGGGCTAAGAAGGAACATGGGTGGTTTTTAGTCAGTAGAAGTCTGACACTCCCTTTCGCCCTGCCCAAGTGCGGGAGCGGTTATTTGATGATTTTCCACCAGCCAAAAAACAAATGTCTCTGCTGACGACTCTTGTGTGACTCCATTATTATTCTAAGATGTTCACGAAATTATTCTAGGAACGTTATTAGGAAAAAAAATAAAAACACAATTTGATGAAGGCAGTAAATAATAGTATATTATGCAACTAGTGAATAAAGGACGGATTTAAAGCGAGGGCCGTAGATGAGTCACGAGCAAGTGAAGGATTCTAATGATTGAATCCCGAGCGCAGCGAGTGATTCAACTGATAGAATCCTGAACGACGCGAGTGATTCATGGCCCTCGATATAAATTCGTACTTTATTCAGGAGTTGCATACTATACTTTATACCATGACTACGCCAAAGAGTTTTGAATTTCGAATCTTAGCGCAAGGAGTTTGTGTAAGCATTCAAATAGAGACCGGATATATTTTTGTGTTCCAAATTCAAACACCAAAATAGTGAATTAGAACAAAACAGTGAATAAAAGGCCTTTTTATTCACTGTTTTGCGTGAATAAAATAAGCTTTTTAGAGTAGGTATGGTATAAACACAGTTATTTCAATATCCACTGTTGGTTTATGATTTTAACCGCATTACTCACGTAAATTAAATAAAGTTCCTGGGAAAAATTCCGGACATTAATTATGATTCAGAATTAAGATTCAGGAGCTGATTGCATTTGTTCAATTATTGAACAAATGGTGTTCAAAATACACTCACGTTTTTATTTCACATTCCAGCGGCAGAACATCCGACCTGCACGGATACAAAAACGCGGTCATAAACAGGTTTAATATAAATGCCATATTAGATAACTAACTTTCAATTACATAAGCTCAAATCTAGTCAAGTGAAGGCACTGACCGGGCCAGAAGACGAGTTTTAGACAAACTTTGTGAATGTAAATGTTCTCAATGCAAGCACTCCAGTTTGAACTAATATGTATATTAAAGTAAGTACGTGTGAACTTAGCAGAGTGGTTATATAAATACTGGGATTGCAGCTGATCAAATTACTTTGACTATGAGTTCAAAACTGCTGTTTCAGATCATGAGGTGTTTTCATGCCGGCCAGAGGCAAAGATAAGTGGCAATTGTTTCAAAGATATACCCTGTTAAAAGTTTCATATCTCTCAGTTGCTTATGTAATTATCCGATATTTTTTTGTTTCCCTAATAGTAGTGCTAGCCTTTTTTTTAGGATCAAATATTGTAATGAAAAACATCAATGATCCTGTCTCTTCTGAGCGAAGCAGAAGGTATTGTCAGACTCTTACTGACTAAACCTCATTTCAACAAATTCTACAACCCTGCGTCAATTCTGAGACCCATGAGCGTCATAAAAACTTCGACACCAGATTAGGCCAGAACCATGCGATAAAGAAGTAGATAATATATTAATAAATATATATAACGAAGATAGTTCAACTATTTCGGTTACATCGTTGTCAGAGTCCAAGTTCGATATGGCGCAGGTACGAAATAATAGTCTCGACACTTTTAACAACCGCCTATTTATTCACTTCCGAGCAAATTAACAAAATCTCAAACAATAAAGTCGATGGAAATGGATTAAAGTACGGAAACGCGGTAAGTTTGATACAGGCGGGCAGAACGACCGTTCGCACTCGTGTCTCAACAAAAAAGTCCAGTCCCTCAAAATCCAAATGAGTCTTACGTCAACGAAAACCGACCACTGACAGCTGACAACATAGCTTCCAAACCAGACCTGCCACGCTCTATTTCGACCTCACCTAAGCACACTGCTTGACGTGTCCGACAAACGATGATAGATGGCGTTATTCTAAATTGACAATAATCAATAACAACTCTAATTTATTGTGCCTGTTGATTCTGCGACAAATATATATATATATATATTTTTGCTGGGAAACGACTTTTTTTGTGGGGTCATAATTCACATTTTACTGTAAAACTCAATGTAGCACTATTAAAACATTGTGCTAGTGGATGCTTTGAAAAGTAAACGGGTCATGGAGGTAATTTAAGTAAAGTTATAACCTGAAAAACTAGTATTTACAAAAACAGCTGTGCAAAATTTAGAACTTTGAACCCCAATATCTCCGTAACTAGGGGGTTCCCAGGTATTGTCTAGAACCAAAAAAATATCGCAGTGGTGGGGAAAATAAGTGCCCTTCGTTTGCGTTAAGGGTACTTTTACACCCTTTATAGTATTTGGTTTATGCTAATCAGTTCACCTCCTAAATAGTTACTGGGCACAGAGGTTACGGCCTATTCTTAAAAACGGCGAAGGAAAACATCTTGAGGAAACCAGCATACCGGTATGCGGCAACCTATAACCAAATATTCCAAGAATTGTGAAATCTACCAACCCGCACTAGGGCCGCGTGGTGTATTATAGCCCATTCTCTCTCATAGAGAGGAAGCTTGTGTCCCAGCAGTGGGAACATGCTGATGATGATGATGATAGGTACTGGATACAAAGATACGTCAAAAAAAATTATCTGACAACGTCAAATCTAATTTCCTTACTATTGTATATCTATTTCCATCCAACAATCTGTCTAACAAGAACTGTCTATGACGTCACTCGATTGACTGGAACTTGCAATAAAAGTAGGGTGACTATTTATAGCCCCGACAGGGTGCGATAAAATAGCTTTTAGCTAAATAACTATAAACTGTTAGTAACTAAGTTGCCTTCGGGTTTCTGTTAAAGAAAGTTAGACAAGTAACGGAATGGCATCACTATACACTGTTGACGTCAAAAGTTGCTTGTTTTTGAACTAGATTTTCATAAGGATCTATTGTTCAGTTTCTGCTGGTTATTGTAAAGGATGAAATGACGGGTGGTGACAGGGTGAAACAATTTTCTCAGGGTAGATTTACCCCAAAAATAGGCCACCGCACCACCCGGTGCTTTAAGCATTAAGTAAACTTAAAGATATTTGAAAAAGGGGCAGAGTTGGTTGTCCCTTCTTAGAAAGATATTTATTTTAATTCATAACACAATGGATGTTGTCTATAAAATCTGACCTGTTTATTATTTTTTATTTAAAATACAGTTTTTTCAGAAACTAATTTGAATACTTTCGAAATCCAATAGCTAGTTTAATTTATATTTAACTAGCTGATTCCCGCGGCTTCACCCGCGTGGAAGTCGGTCAAACTATTAACAACCTGAAAATCGGTGCAGTAGTTTTGAATTTATCGCGAACAGACAGATAGACATGGTAGAGGACTTTGTTTTACAATATGTAGTGATTATAAAGTTTTATATCTGATGACGTCAACACTGGAAAAGATTCCTTAGCTCTTTCAACGGTTAAATACAAGAGTGACACTCTAATGTAGTTTTAAATTGCATTGACATAAAGCTAAGGCCTCGTTTAGACTCGCAGGAACCACGCGATCTAAGTATATCCATATCTAAATGCAGGTTTAAGCGTATTTCACAACATCCCTTCTTGAGATCACATCATTAAAGGTTACATTAAGTCTAACCGGATGTCTTGAAAACTATAAATTAATAAAGAGTATTTTTTTATTTTAACTAGAGATGAAGAGACCTCATTTCATGAAATAATTTTGCAATTAGTACATTTTTTTTAAACTGGGCAATCCTCGTTGTAGAATAAACGCCAACGCCTTGATTGCTCTGTTTTTGTCTTCGGTAAAATCACCGTCACTAGTTTGACTCTGCGAAAAACTGTTTCTAAATGACGTCTAAACAAAAGTTTCAACAAAAGTCATCCACATACTAACTTCTGAAACCTACAAAAATATGAAACCATATAAAAGCTTTTAAAATACGTGGCAAGTCAATCGTAACGGAAATAAAGCGACGTTTGAATGCGAACAAGCCTGTAGAGATACGCTTTAGAAAAACGAATGTTGCTTTTTCAGAAAAAGGGAAAGCAAAACCTTGTTCCTAATGTTTGTTTTTTAAAGTTGGAATACGTGTCAAGCCGGTGACATAGTGAGCGACTTTGAGGTGTATCGTCATATGCAAAGACGCAACGTCTTTTCTAGATACGAAAGTGGTGCATCTATTAATATTTATGGTATATGCTGCGTGAAATTATGTATTCGCATAATAATATTACTTCCCTATTATTAGAATCAGCCCTTTTTTTCAGGTTCCAAACTGTAATGGGCCGGGGCTGCCTTCAAGCGGCTATTGCATAACCTGTGGCATCCCAACGCTTCCTGCTGGAGTCTCTATGCAGGGGTCGGCGGCCTATGGCCCTTTACGGGGCCTCGGAGTGGGTGCGTTAACGAGGTCTTCTGGTACTGATTACGTCTCAGCAAAACACGGGTTTAAATAGCTAATTTTATGTCTGATAAAAGGCCACCCCAATTGTGAAGATCTTTTGTCTTGATGTTTCTTTCCATAAGTAGCAGTAACACACGATCGAGTCTACATCGATTGTTTTTGGAATTCAAGGTAGTCCAGATCTTACTACTCTACTCGTCAACCTGTATGATGGTTAGGAAAATTGGTGTCACTACACCACCCTTAAAATCTTTTTCTAATGCCACCCATCGCTTCTTACAGACACGTTTCAGCTGACTTGTTGTGAAATGAGGACAGAAATGAGGGCATCCGCATGAGAAGCAAGGTTACCGACATAGCCCGAAGAATTGCCAAACTTAAGTGGCAGTGGGCAGGGCACATTGCTCGCTGAACGGATGACCGATAGGGCCTGAAAGTTCTGGAGTGGCGACCGCGAACCGGAAGACGTTGCGTTGGAAGGCCTCCCACTAGGTGGACCGATGACCTGGTGAAGGTTGCAGGGATCCGCTGGATGCGGGACGCACGGGACCGGTCAATGTGGTGACACTCAGGGGAGGCTTATGTCCAGCAGTAGACGTTTTTCGGCTTCAATGATGATGATGATGATGATGTTGTGAATTGGCTACACAAAAGTTGTTCAATAGGTCAAAGAATTTGACGTCATTTTCTGCCTGCGTCGGTGTTTCCGAGTTCATACTCGTATGACCCAATACATTTAAGTCACGAGTTAATAGGCATCTTCTGGGTTAGCTCCTTCCAGCTTCAACCTCATATCTGTCATCTGGACGAGACTGAGGTCAAGAGTAGGGCCAAATGTTGCTTCATGCTAATTGGTAACTCAATATGAAAATATCTGCCGTTAACGAACTTCTGCGGCATCCCAAGGCAAGGCACCAATGGCCTTTAACTGGGAGCAGTTGCATTATGTCGCTAATGAGAACAATATTTACATTTTCAAACAACTTATCATTATTTTTAAATTCCTGTAGCCGCGAATTTTCAGTCAGTAATTCTCATAGTAATTTTGAGATACATTCTCAGTCAACTGACCAGTTTATAATGTACAATATTTAATGGTTTTCATTGAACATTTTCATTGAAACCATTAATGGTCGCTTTAAAATACAGTTTCATATTCACAACGGTCCGCTTCGCAGAAATTACCACTCAGTACAAAGGGTGTGTGCCGAAAATAACGATTAAAATTGGGCTGAATAGCAGCTATTTGTCCGAATTCTAGAGTAAACTGCAAACTGAAAATGATTACTTAGAATTTTATGTTTTAATTTTATGTTCAATTTAATGGGCGCTAGGATTAAATGGAAAAATTAGTAAGTACAGGAATATTAAAGGTAAAATTATTATAGCATACACTATACACTTTGAAAATCAGAAAGTGTTTGATGTATTCCATTAAGAACAATTTTTACTATGGTACTGCAATCCCTATTAAAGGGTGTAAGTAGTACCGTTAACGATGCCAAAAAGCACTAATTGTTCTCCCCGTAATTGCGATTTTTTTTCGTCCTGGGTCATACCTGGGATCCTAGTTATGGAGATATTCGAGGTCGTTCCAAATAGTTCCCAAGTATTTTACCTTTGCTTTAAATCCTTGACCCGTTTTACACTCGGAATAGTCTAAATATCCACGAGGACAATTTTTTGAGTGTGTTACATTAATTTTTACCGTAAACGTGATTTTTGACTCCGAAATAAATAATTTCCCAACAATAATTTCGGTTACTTAGTTTGATATACATAATGCGTGGTTAACGGCTTCGTGAAGGGTACCTACGTTTAAACCCTATATAATTTGAACACTGATTTTACTTTACCTAATGTACTTTAGAACACACGATCGCGCTTTTACATCATAATAATATTTTCAGTGAGTACGCTATAAAAAAAACACTAGAAACGACGCACTTAAATCAGAGTGCCTTTAGTAGTTCACAAATTATTACTTATTACTTAGGTCCAGACAAAAATTCTTGGACTACTTACGCGATAACTTAAGCTTGAAATCTCCAGAAAACTGTAACGTGATATTTTGCGACTAATTTGGTCCATAAATAACTCAAATCATATAGGGCCCGAAAGGCTAGGCTAGGCAGAGGTGTACGTAACTACTATTCTGGCAAATTATATACGAACAATTTGGAAGTTATTTAAGTCCCAAGTAATAAGGCTAGAGCTTACTGCCATAAACCGGGCACAATCCTGAAACTCCGCACTTCTCAGGTTGTCCTGAGAAACCTAATAACAGTTTGTCCAACTGGGAATCCGAAGACCACAATGTCTTTGGTGTGGATCCGCAGGACTCTCAAACAGTTAAACTTAAATGAAAAGGTTACCCTGACCCACTGTTTCCCTTCCCTATTCGTTTTAGAAGATACCTTAAAAACTGTTACATAGGCAGTAAAATTCAAAACATCAGCAGATAATAAAGGAATAAAACGCACTTAAAAATAATGAAAAACCAACCCACTCTCTTAAAAGGAAACACGATTACCAATTCGGCACTCGAAGTAATTTATCTAGATTTTTTTAGCTCCACCTTGTCGTAAAAGAGGGTATAAAATTTTCAGTCAAGCACCCCTCGGTATGCTAATAATTTCAATGACAGGCTTTGCCAAGGGAATTAACAACTTGTCGCTTTTATGGAGAATCGTAGCGAAGAGGCGGTAGCCTTTAAGTTATGTTCAGAACGGTGTTATTTCTTGATGGTGGAATTAGGAATGAAACTGTCGAAAACTGTTCGTTCTTTAACCATCTTCTAGGATTTAGATTTTAAACATTGCTAAGAATATATCTATAACTAGCTTTTAAACGCGGCTTTGCGCGCGTCGACTTCGGAAATTTTCCTTACAAACCTTCATTCCCTTTTCACCCCCTTGGGGGTGGGTTGAATTTTATGTTTTTAGCTCTAAGGGTTTGGCCTGTGCTATGACCCTCAGTCAGTCAGCGTTGCCTTTTAGAATAGAATAGAATACATTTATTTTCAGGTAACAAAGACCTATAGACAAATACCTTAACTTAATATACATCCTATCTAGATAGGTATTGGTAGATAGATAGATGTGTCTACTGGTAAAACACAAGCCTCTTGAATACAAGAGTGTATCTACTACACTGGCCCCTTGCACGTTGGTAAGCGCAAACCTCAAAGTTTGAGTTAATTGGTTTTTTTAGGCAAGTGTAATTGTAGCAAGAGGTTCAAGTGGAATGACACACTAGGTGGGTGGATGTTGTAAGAGTTACCGCGGCCTGGACATATAGGGCTAAGAAGGAACATGGGTGGTTTTTAGTCAGTAGAAGTCTGACACTCTCTTTCGCTCTGCGGGAGGGGTTATTAGTGGCACCAGGAATTCAGTATATTTCATAAACAACTGATATTGTTTTTACAAATAAAACGCATATAAAATTAAAGCTTCTTTTTGTTTTTGTTAACTTCGGATATTTTTACCCATTCGCTTTTATCAAGACAACCTTCAAGATGAAACCCAACTTGTTCATTTTCCAAAGTATCACATTGATTCTTAAAGAGTTTTCACTCTAACTAAACACCTTCTTTGTGAGCATAGACGCTATATTTAGAAACAGCCAGGACTAGCGGCTTAACGTACTTTCCGAGGCAAGAAGGAAACTGGGTTTAACAATAATAATCTTTATTACACAAGAAATGTTTACAAAATAGGGCATCTCACCAAAAAAAAAATATTAGTCCGTCAGTTAGATTATCGTAAAATATTGGATACGTGTTTTTTGTTTTATCAAATTAATAAAAATAAACGAAAATAAAACGTGTGAAAGATCATGAGTGGGGGCTTTTGATGTCACTTTACAGGTAAAAAAGTACTGACCTTGTGACGTCACACGACTTGACACGACTTTTCGAAGCACTGTATCGTCCTCATCTTTTTTTTCGTACGGACTGATTAGATTTTTTTGGTTAAATACCCTATTGTGTGAAGTCCCTGACTCCTGTGCTAGGTGATAGACCTGTGTTACAGAAGCCAATGCCCTCTCCCAAGCGGAGATATTACTGAATGAGATAAGATTAAGGAATATAGATAAAAACTACAGTAAAAAAAAAAAATGTAAGGTTTTAAAGCAGCCTGTATTGAATTTGTATGTGGGCCCAACTACGGACCAACATCGACTCTAAAGGATGTTATTATTTAGCTACCGAGTTACATGGATACGATAGTTGATAAACGTACTATTGCTGTGGCAGGTCATACAAGTTATTAAGTATACAGCCAGCTAACTTGCATTTATTTTTAAACATTCGGAGACTGATATCAAACGATACAGCGTTCAACATCAGTTGGTTAATGTCAAACGCTCTATAAAACAAAAAAAAACAATATATAATGTCATTTAAAAAGATTTCTGCGTGTATACTAAATAGCTTGTTCCGACTACACGTCGGAAATGTCAAGCTAAAAACAGATTTTCCTGGAACGTGTCCACACGTGTAGGACGGACACCCTCACAATATCCACACGAGGCGAGGTTGGTTTTTAATCAACTTTTTCCGTACTGATGAAATTTTTACTATATTTATTTTACTAAGAAACTGTGCAAGGCTTCACTACCGTTATATCAACGCTTCAATTTTTCGGAGAAATTTGTTTTTATAAAAGTGTTCGTGTTTTTATTTATAGAAGAAACTTGATAAAACTTTACTGAAATATCAACTAGTGTCTGTTTAGTGTAATAATAGAAGCTGCGTATAGTTTTTAATAATGCGAAGGTTGACATTTCATCCACAGATTAACAAGCCTTTTTATTTATGTTTCTGCCAACTCAACTAAATGCTATCTAAAAACTCTTCGCAGTGCCCTTCGTAACGTCTCGTCGCATAAATTATGTTTTATGTTGCTTCTTGGAGACGATATGTCGCTTTTCAAGGCACAAACCATTTTATTTTTTATTTTCGATAAAATTTTCTCGTCGCCACTGGTGCGAAAAATACGTGTGCTCAGTTCAAGACATTTATTGCAAGAGGCAGCAACCATAGACGCGTCCATACAGGACGAAAACAACAAAAGACATGTACACACACAAAACTATCATTGACGAAAATGCAATAGGAATAATTATGTCCACTAGACAACTGTTATAAACCTGTTAAAAGATTCACTTTAATCACACCATGAACTGCAAGGTAATTGGGAAATGTACCAACTTTCCATTTACTTTTAGGCAAAAAAATCTTGACCAACATGTATCCAATTAAATCTGTGCATATAATAGAAAAAAAAATGAAAATAAAATGCTAACTTCAGAACCCTTTGACTTTATACAGACAAAAGGTCGATACGCAATTAGAACGATTGCCATGGTAACCAGGTCTAACTGCCAGCTCGTTACAAGTGCAGCCTGACTAGCCGTTGTATTTGTTTGTCGACAGTTTTGTGTATCGTGTGTATTCTTTCCACTTTGATGGCCGATTGGTGCATACTGATTGGTTGGTTGAGCACGTTAGACTTTTGATTTTTGTAACGTAAAATGCAGAGGATATTTTTATCAGTTGACAAAATAAAATAGATAAAATAGAATAATTGTTGGAAACAAGATCACCCCGTTATTAAATTAACTTTAAATTCTAAATAGACTTGTGATTGGCCACAACTCACACTGATGTAAAGCGATGACGCTTAAGGTAGAGAATGCTTGCCTAGAACAAGCAAATTCACTGGAAATTTCAAAATATGTCTAGATTACAATGTTCGGGAAACAGAGAAGCCAGCAGTGAATTCCACAGAGTGGCAGTTCGTAGAATAAACGTGGAATCACCGTGCTTTGTTGGAGTTCGAGGAACTTCAACCATACTAGTATGAAGCTTCAGTGAAGTACACACATCAAAAGTGTCTAGGGATCAAGCATTTTTATGCGGATTTCTTGAGATTGAGATGTGGCTTTGTAATAAATTTATGATTTTATAAATTTATATGGATCCTTTTTGGTGCATTTCATAATTTGAATCAGGAACTGTGAATCAAATTCGAGTAAAAGATGAAAATCAGCTGTCAATATTTTTCCTATAAAAACATACAACGCATTGAAGACATTATTAGTGCTACTGTTTCCCTACTACTGATTAAAACCAACGTTATTATGGAACGGCGACGTCATTTAAGCAGGGAAGAAATGCTCAGAGCCGTGGGAATGATAGAAGCTGGTTCCCGGCAACGTACTGTGGCTTTAGCTCTGAATACAAGTCAGAGTGTTATCAGTCGACTTTGGACACGTTACCGAAGCACTGGTACCGTGGCTGAGCGCCATGGAGGACGGTATCGCTGCACCACACGGAGACAAGACCGATACATTCAAATCTTAACTCGAAGAGCTCCAACAATAACCGCCATGATGTTAGCCGTGAGGCTTCATCACTCTTCAGGGAACTTAATTAGCGACCAAACAGTCAGAAACCGCTTGCATGAAGTGAACCTTCATTCCCGAAGACCGCTACGGGTACCACCTATAGCAATGCACAATCGTAGGATTCGATATCAATGGGCTCTTGAACACAGAAATTGGGCAGAAGAACAATGGCGTTTCGTGTGCTTTTCTGATGAGTCTCGTTTTGGTATGAGACCGGATATAAGACGTATACGACACTGGAGAACCCCTGGACGCCAACAGCGATTAAAATCCTGCCAGGAAGTCCATCCTTATAGTGGTGGAACCATCATGGTATGGGCGGGTATTTGGATCGGCGGAAGAACTGAGTTGATTTGGATCAGAGGCAACCTCAACGCTCAAATTTATGCTGAGACGATTGTATCAGACGTCATCGTTCCTCTACAAGTGCAAATCGGTCCCTTATTTCAGTTAATGCATGATAATGCACGACCGCACACCGCAAGAGTTGTAAGACAGACTCTCGCCGCAGCTAACATCAATGTCCTGCCCTGGCCTGCTCAGTCGCCAGACTTGAACCCGATTGAGCATGCATGGGATATGCTACAGAGAAGAGCTCTGCCGAATATGGAGGGTATCCAGTCGCAAGAAGACCTTTTTTTGTTGTTGCAACGAACATGGGCGGCCATTCTACAGCGTGATTTGGATGAACTCATTTTGAGTATGCCAAACCGATGTTCTTGTGTTGTTAGTGTTCGCGGTAGAAACACGGATTATTAATTGTTTAAGTTACCCAATAAAATTTTAAAGAAAACTGTTATTTCAGTCTTTTTTTCGAACTTTAATGTTAGTGGTTCAAATGTCAAAAATCCCTTTATTAGGAAAATGGCAAATTTCTTTATTAATGCAAAGGTGACTTGGTTTATCGTTACTGTGACAAACGAAAACACTTTATTTGATGAATCCTTAAAGAAAATTTTAATTAATATCAATCAGGAGAAAAGTTATTGCAAAAATATATGTTGATCCCTAGACACTTTTGATGTGTGTATTTGTGAAGCTTCGCCGTGTCTCTGATCCTAACAATGATTGGTAATAGGTGAATGCAGTAAGATTTCTAACCCTTAGAGAATACAGGCATAGGGATACTTATGTAATAAAAATTATTATTTAAAATCATTTAAGGCATCAACGTAGACCTTGGCGTACTTTTCACGAAGCCGTCAACCGTGTATGTGAACATCAAACTATGTAACTCTACGCAAAAATGATTGCTGTGAAACAACTTTTCTTTTGGGAGTAAAATGGCGTTTCACGGTAAAACTCTATGCTTGGATAGTAAACAGTGTGTGTACATAGTGGTAATTAAAATAAAATGATGACCTTAAAAACTGATATTTTTAAAGAATCTTGTGAAATTTCGGATCCTTGATCTTCAATATCTTCAAAACTGGAAGGTTCCCAAGCATGGTCCAGAACATAAAATATCGCAATGGGTCTCCCCATTGCGATATTTTTTTACCAGTACCTTTCGGCTTCATGAAGGTTAATTTTATACCCTTTATTTGCTAGTAATAAGACTTTTTGGTCTCCGGAACCGCAAGTGTTTCTAGAGAGCACGGTGCCACTACATCGCTACTGAAGAGAATCCTGGCTGCCTGAATGTTACCATCCCCTAACAATTTTCTTTAATTTCGGATTTGATAAGGAAAGTTGAGCAGTTGTTCCCAAGTACTTGGTAAGTTCTCTTCATTTTGCAAAATTTTGGGTTACGAGCGGTCTACCGGTTCGGGGAACTCGTTTTAGTACTGTGTGAATTTTGAAAGGGTTATCTAAAATTAATCGAAACAGGATTTTATCGGTGTTGCAGTTGTGGGTATTGAGACAAGGTCAGAGGTGTATGCATTTGAAAATTTGTGTATCTACTTCTCCATATGCACCTTCAGATCCTGCTTACTGAAATTTCCGTATTTCGTTCTTTTTTAAACCCATAACTTATTAAAATATTTATTAATTTTTCTTCACTAACTAGACATTTATTTGGCCATCACATATTATTGGTATCCCAGCAGTGATACAATTTCTGGGTAATCAAGTTCAACACACTTTGCGATGTCTTTTCTTTAGTTTTATTTTTATTTGCTTTTCCCCAGTGGCTTTGGTAAAAACGATAGCAACATCCTCGAAATAGGATTTCTTGATACCCTTACTTGATCGCTTGATTCGTATTGCAGTTAATTCGTAGTTCATTGTTATCTTAACTGGCGACCACGAAGGCAAAGATTAAAAAAAAAAGGCGTAACTGATGACGAAACTTAATCAGGATGGCTAGATGCGTTTAAGGAATCACATTTCCTAATTTGCAACTCGTTACGAATCGCAGTTTTGAAATCGGTGGGATGATTCGAAATATGCAAAAAGTTAAGATTTTCGTTAACATCGTTGTAGAAATTGCCTTAGCAAAGCAAATCTCTCCTACTCCACACTACCTTTTGTGTTACTAATTCATCGGATCCACTTAATCTGTTCACAAGTCGCCTGTCACTATATGATTGGTTGATGATATTCCAGTCAAAAAATCATAACCACAGTTAACAAGAGATTTGGCAGGAGATTACTCGGTCAGATTAATCATGAGTTATTACACACGAACACAGATCTACCCTCGAGCATAACTATTTATACAAATAGTAATACACATGCCAAGTGTGGAAATACTCCACATACGTTCGTGAGATATTCATGTTATCACATGTTGCATATTTTGGAGTAAATTTCTTCTGCTCCTATCCTATTTTATTTAAGGTCGATGCAGCGTGTCCTCTTCTACCATACTTCTCTATTGGTCGTTATCTCAGCAGCCCGTTCTAGCCATATCATCCCCCACACAGTCCATCCATAGTATTTTTGGTCTTTCTCTACACTGCTAAAACTGTACCAAGAGATTCGTCATAAACGATTCTGAGGGAAAAATAAAAGTCAGCGTTGACAGTTGCACAAATGTTAAACAAGATGCCTTTTTTGGCGGATAGGAAATCATCAAATGTCTCTTCCCGCTCTGAGCGTTAGGAAGTGTTGGACTTCGTCAGGGCCGGACGCGAGAGGTCGCCGCCGCCGATCGCCGCTACGAGAAAGCCGCGGGGCTCCACCCAAGCGGGGCAGCCCTCCACGGTGTGCTCCACCGTGTCTTCCAGCCGATCCTCGCAATGGTAGCATCCGGGCGTTACCTCACGTCTGATTCGGTGCAGGTACCTCCCGAAACAACCGTGTTCAGTGAGGACCTGCGTCACACGGAAGGTAAGGTGCCGTGGCGCCTTTCCTCAAAGAGGGTCCCCTCTTACCGGCCTTCAAAGACGGCTCATTTTGTCTGAACTATTTATGACCATGCAAATCTTCTCTTATCGTGTGGGCAATAAGGTCAAACGGTCAGAGTTTCTAAGCCACCTCTGACATGGCAAATGAAAGTCTGAGATACGAGTAGTACTTTGAGAAAAGAACCGCTCATGTTTGAGTGGGTATTTTTGAATTGGGACAAGCCCGCCTCACTATTCCCATACCACTGTAACTCCTGTAAGCCAGAATCAACAGTGGTGACCACAAGAAAAGCGCCGAGACAATGAAGCTCGACGAAGTTCCAGAGCAACGATTTAACTGTCTTGGATCCCGCAACGAAATTAATCAGAAAAGAATAGCGGAGTAGGAAAAAACAAAAATTTCCACTTCCCTCCATATCAGCAGGAGACAGAACAGAACAAGGCCAATAGGCACACAGGGACGTATACAACTGGGATAAGCCCAGTTACCTAGCACTACGGATATTGTTGTCATTATTATTACTGGGTCCTGAGTGGGTATATCGAACTACTAGTAGTAAACCAAATAACAATGGATACTGAGATACAACTAATGCCCAGTTCAAAAACTGCGTTAAAACGTAGGTACCAATTGGCACGTCTCCAGCTACACAATACCACCTTGCACCTAACGAGTGCAAATAACAGTAAGAATGAAACGGTTCATAAATACAAACAGGCAGGAACCAACTCTAACGAAGCTATTTCTTTAAATGACCACATACAATTTGGAAAAACTACGCCATGTTTTTCCCATTCATTGTTAGTGAAACAATAAACACGTTATGTTATGGGTCATGCCATTCTTAACTGAAATGCAATAGTTGCATCCTTTTTATCAGAGGTTGCAGTATGTTTGTTTGTTGAGAAAAAGAAACCCTTTTTGTCAATCCTTTTCATTGTTTATCAGACTAAATTGTTAAATCAGAAGTAGATTCAGGATAAGGTGAGAATAACCAATTTTTTAAACGTCAAAACCATAATTATAAGCCCCCAAAACTGCCGCTCAACACTTGATTAGTGTTTGCTGGGTAGAAAAAATGGCGTAAGAAACTTACCAGCAAAACGCCTGTGTATTAAGTAAAAAAAATAAGAACTAAGAAATCTTCTCTGGTTCTACTAAACCTTTGTCGCTATCCCACCAAAAGAAACCCTTAAGGTGGGGGTTGTAGGGGCTGAGCCACACGTAAGTCAGTAAGCAAAGATCAAAATCCTAGGTTAACCTCTAGATGACATTCACAAAAAGAGAATCATACATTGGTCACACATCGCTGCACGCAGTTCCGTAAACACAACCTTATCTGCCAACCTGGTTAACCAAATCAAAGTCGTTCGTGATGTCAATCAAACTTACCTCCAGCCACACGTCTCACTTCGTAGATTGGATTAACTGACTTAGTCTGGTTACGGAAACTAGGTTACCTAAATGTTATCAGGCTAAGATTTACCTTAGTTCGTCTTATTACAAACTTACTACAATAATATTGTTACTACACTTGAGGCTTAGTTACATTTTTTAATCCAATCATTCCTGTTAAAAATTATCCATGACAGTTTCAAAACTTGTGGTGAACTTGATTTGCATTTAAGTCTAGCCACGCAGCTCAGAGTTGAGCTTCCCACCAAGTGGGCCCCATGGGCTAAATATCCTTCCGACACTTAGTGTGAATGCGATGCCATGGCTAGACCATGGCTCTGGTACTGGTACGTCTTAAGTGTACACCTGCACGTTAGAGGACTCCTGGTTTAAAGTGGCCATCCTTTTTTTTTGTTTTGTTGGGGATGGAAAATCATCAAATAACCCCTCCCGCTCTTGGGCAGAGCGAAGGGGAGTGTCAGATTTCAACTGACTAAGAACCACCCATGTACCTTCTTAGCCGTTTATGTCGAGGCCGCGGTATCTCTTACAACAACCCGCAGCCCCGACGGGCGTCGCACCTTGCTCGGGCAGGGATGGATTGGGGGGATTTCCATGTTGCTGGTATCTCTTAGAGGCGCGCGTGAACACGAATGCGCCGCCGACACGGCCTGTCGTCGTCATAAGACGGAAGGACGGCTCACCGTCCACAGGCCCGCGAAAGTAGCCACCCTCAATGCCAATCAATGTAATTAAAGAAGGCTTATCTTAAGTTCAAAAGAAGAAGAAGTTTGTTACCAGCCATGTAAACTAAACTTTCCATTTCCACGACTTACCTATTCATCTGCGTACCCGATTGGAAGGTTAATTCTGATAATTCCTTCGGTCAAAACGGTTATGAACCCAAACCAATTTTCGCCAACCGCAGGTTAGCGTAGGTACATCTCTAAACAATTCAATTGTATCCCAACACTTATCTGAACCCTAAATTCATTGAAATAATTCAGACCCGCCCCATAAGCCGCTTATGCTTATAAATTTAATTTTCACCCACAAAATAATTAAATGTTTTACACTCGCATAGTCTAAATTCCACAAATATATCCTCACATCGCCATTAAACCGATACCGCAAGGGTTGTCTAATGTAGCCCTCTGAAGGCATTATATTGCAGACTGGGGTAATAATGTATCCCACACACGTTTTGAAAAACCGCGCATTTGTATATGGCTTTGGTTTTCATTTCAGTGATTGGCCGAAATATAAATTGATGTGAGCTTAATGTTATCTGATTTTATGTGGGTTATTGCGATGTTTAAACATGACTATATGAATACTTTATAACTATCTGGTTTATAATTTAGTGTGTCTTTTTTTTTTGGCGGTTGTATAATATAATCATCAATTAATAATCCCTCCGGCTGTTGGGCAGAGCGAAAGGGAGTGTCAGACCTCTACTGACTAGCCCTATATGTCGAGGCCGCGGTAATTTCTGAACAACCCGCAGCCCCGACGGGTATTAAGTGTGCCTTAAGGCCGCTTTCACGTTAGGAAATGAGCAGCGCGACAGTCGCGCGACTTTAAATACTATCAAATACTATCGGGTTGCTACGGCTGTTCTTATGAAATGTGAAGGAATGTGCTACAGCCGCGCGACTACCGCGCTGCTAACGTCTTAGTGTGAAAGCGGCCTAACTATGTTTACTATAAATTAGTTCCTAAGCAAAGCGACATTCTAGCTGTGGTAAATAATGCAGAAAAGAAAAAATTAAGAGTATAGGAATGAAATAAGTTCAAACAAAATTCTTATGTCAACCCCGTGATTTCATCGTCTCGAAAGTCAGTCAGATCGCCCGACACGCAACCCTCAGAACTTTTTTGTATATTTCTGTGTACATACAAAGTCAATAATCCACCAGGAGTCTATATACCTAGTATTGTTTTTTTTTAAATAAAGTTTATACAGGAGCATAGGACGTGAAATTAATGACGTAATAATTTCCGGTTCGCCAACCACACTTGGCACAGCGAGAATGGTCGCCGGACCATTGCAGGAACGATGACGTCAGAGCCTTTAAAAAAGTTTGACTCATTGTTCCCTATTGGCTTTAATGCGATTACTCCAGAGTTTTCCAAGCAGAGTTACTAATTCACGAACTTATTTTTAGAAGCTTTCAGGTGTATTTTGCTTTGAGTGAAAAGTTTCTTTTTTTTGCACCTTTTTGTAAGTGGATTTGTGAGTAGAATGTCGTTTAGCAAGTTTTTCTCAATTTGCATCGTTTATACTAACTTTTTATTATCAATTCCCATGTTTAGAAGGGATTGGTTTTATTCTTGAGAACAGGTAGATTATAGACTTTTTGCGATATGTCTCATTCTGGTAATGTCCTATCCGTCAATTAACCTATTCTACTTTGAACTCATTCGCAAAAAGAATTATTTAAAAAATAAATCTCGTCAAGCCCTATTTTTCCAATTGTTCGTTAATAATTAATGTACTTCGTTCATTAAAACAGTAATTAAAAGATTCCAGAAAGGTAATATAATTCATATTTAAATGAAGCAATAATAAGGAAAGAAAAAAAACTTTAATTTATCCTTATAATTATAATCAACAAAATTTGAAGGAAACGATTAATATCAATTTTAAGTATTATAGAATGCATAAATTCCCAAGAAGGGGTTAGTTGTCTGGCAGGTGGCCGACTGTAAAACTCAATCTCAAGCCCTTTGCAACATTAGTGAAAATGAGATGTGCGATAGGACTAGGGCGTAAACAGGCCGGCCGTAGTCTAACAGGGAAGAATGGAATAATAAAACGTGTTGTACCGACCCCAAATAGAATAGATTAATGAAATCTGCTTATATTTTACTTTTTTTTTAAATGTCACCCCGCACTAGGAATTTCTCCTGTATCATGGGTGCGGTCACAAACATTTAAACTCACATACACAAATACCCAGACCCGAAACAACTATCTGTAGGTCATACAAATATTTGTTCCGTGCGGGGGTCGAACCCGCGACACGCAGCGCAGCAGTCCATTGCTTGAGCCACTGCGCCAACCGTGCCGTTAAATAATACATATAATACGTCATATAATACAATAGTTGCAAATAAATTATTTCTTTAAAGAATTGCCCCACAGTAACTGTAATTGTCTCTAATTAAGTAATTTTTTTTATCAAATATTATATTCTTTTTCCTTGAATTTCTTTTTTTTTGTAATAATCACATCAAAATGCTTCGACTCTCCTCGTATTTTGTGTATGAAGTGCAATAAGCTTGGGCGTTTTGAAATCACACCGTTTAGCCCTCATTGTCACCCTTCTAACGCTTTGGTGGTCCGGTGGTGATGTTGATTAGCACTGTGTATCAATGTTGGAGTCAGGCAATGCCATTGCCTCTCTACCTAATCTTAAAATCGCTTCGGGAAGTTAAAAAACATCATAAATCGCTTATTACACAGTTGCAAGATGGACTCTATTGAGGCCAAATTAGTCACGTTTTCTTTGCTGCTACTTTTACTTAAGCAGCCGAAGCGTCAATACTGGATGTACCCATTTAGTAAAGAGAGATTACTTGGTAAATACTCAGGAAGGAGTGAGTGTCCCGTATTACAGGACGGTTTTGAATTTCCATAATAAATGTTCCTGAGTCGAACGACTCCACTTTGTGCACGTTGTTGACGAACAACAGCACTCTCGACCTGTGTTGCACTGACGGTTTTCCACTCACGCGCCCTCACTCCTTTCTTTCACATGTCGTGCGACACGATCGCGCGTGTGTGTCGATACAGTCGCGCGTGTGCATCGATACAGTCGTGTGTGTGCATCGCTACAGTCGCGCGTGTGCATCGATACAATCGCCATGTAGTAGCGCGTTGGCATCGCTTCTGTAGTGCGTTATTAGCGATGCTGATCCGCATCACGCATCGCTGTCGTGCGTTTACGAAATGCATCAAACTCACCTTTTAAAAAGAAACATTTCTATTATTTTATCACTTCACGCTCTTTTACTCTAAAATAATAGAAATTTAAAACCTACAGTACTTTCTTCCCATTTTCCTAAAGCAAAGCATAAAATGTTATATCTACTGTTTCTTTTATCAATAAATAAAGTTGTTTACACATCAAATGCGAGTAAAAGCGGGCGATTCAATGATAACTCCCCGGGTTCTTCCAGGGAGGCATCGAAACGCTCGTAAAGTTCAGACTTGGTGGAACACAAACGTGATTTCAATATTCACTTGTTACTTATCTTTTGAGGCATCAGCTGACATCAGATTACTTTAAAGTTGTTTTTTATGATAATTTTAAACATCAAAGAGCGACACAGCTTGTTAAAACTCACGCTACGGAAATTTCGAAGTCTTCTGTAAGAACCCAAAAATTTTAACTTTTTAAACCCACAGTGTCCGGAAGTACGAGTACTTTTTTCTCTGCAAAGCACTGGCTTACTTGCTAGGCACGGAGTCGAAAAATGTGAGAGCAAAAAAAGGTACTAATAATTGTTCTCGCTTCTAGTTCAACCGACCTCAGTAAATTATCTGGGAAAAGGCCAGACTTATGATGATGATGCGCGTTATTTTCGTTTATTCTTTACAATTCCTGAGATACAGGCTACTACAGGGTACAGGGTACTTCAGGGGGTAGGGTCAAAAATCTGTAAACCACGTTGTTACTAACACATGAAAAACAACTGTAATCATTTTCAGGTTTTTCGATGATGGGAACAAAACATTTTTTTTTAATAATATCTTTTGACCGAATGCATATGAAGAAAGTGTATAACACACAGTTCATAAAATAAAAATTTTGTTTGTATGGTTGTTCCGGCTTATCTCCGAAATGGCAGAACCTATTTTGACGGGACTTTTACTAGCGCTGGATAACATAAAATGTCAGACAGAATATTAACTTGGGGTACTTTTATTTTAGAAAAAAAATTAGGGTTCCGTGGAAAGAAATAAAACCCATGAAACTGTTAACAAAATACGATTCAAATACAGAAGTCACATTCTTATACTAATTTAATGCCAACGAAGGACGCGAGACACAACGAGTTCTAGTCTAATAAAGACTATATAAGTACGATCATACACTACACTACACTACACACTACCACCACTTATACTAATTTAATGCCAACGAAGGACGCGAGACACAACGAGTTCTAGTCTAATAAAGACTATATAAGTACGACCATACACTACACTACACTACACACTACCACCACTGGACTATATATAAGTATGTTTATCAGTTGTCTAGTACCCATAACACAAGCTCTGCTTAGCTTTGGACTAGACGGCGTTGTGTGATGACGGAGTTGTGGAATATTATTATTATTATTATTATTACTATTTTTTGGAGGCGGAGTGGAAGAGAGTTTCATACTTCTACTGACTAAAAACCACATAAGTCCTTCTTACCCATTTGTGTCCGGGGTATATCTTTCAAACAACCCGCGGCCCCGACAGAGTGTAATAAAGCCTTGCTTCTTAATACGCATATAATTCAGATGTGCCTGCTATATGAGAAGATAATTTATGTGAGACTCGGTTACCTAATATACTTATAATATACTCATTACTTGTCTTCCATATCAGAATTGATCTCATTATTTAGGGAGAATTCCTGTGATGTCTTTTATACGACCAGGAGTGAAAATAACAACACATTTTCTTGCAGAGTTTATGATAGAATGGAGATTTCTTTTTTTTTGTGTCCGTGTTTCAAGTCCGTCGTTAGATATTTCCTTTTCTTCTAAAGGTGAAGACTGCCTCTATTGTCTAGTCGACTGTTGTACATAAGGTCCTGAGTTCGATTCCCGAGTCGAGCAAAGTGTTACTGGGTTTTCAAATCAAATCAAAATATTTTTATATCACATAGGCCTACATGGGCACTTATAAAACGTCGGTAAAAAGGGGCACGGTTCGGTGCATTGGTCGATTCCTAAGGAGAAGAACCGGCAAGAAACTCCAAAGGTTACTCTTTTAATCTTTTAAAATCGTTTGGGTTAACAATAAGGTATAATACACACATGAAGACCCTGCAGATTAATGTCTGAGATGGTCTTTTGAAAGAAGCACCACACAAATTTGAGTGGACCCGTCCAGTCAGTGCAAGCAAGTTTCCATTAGGGATTCCTCAGTAAGAGCCACGGAACCTCGATTTGTGCCCATGTGATGGCAATAGACTCCCCCTTCACATGGGACTTAAACATAATGTGACAAAAGGTAAGGTGATAAGGAGCCCTCCTCTCCTCACGACAGGAGGAAGATCCACTTCCTGGTCGTGTTTGCGGTGGCGAGGCACGAGGCGTACTCTATATACTGAAGGTGAGGGTAAGAGGGGACTGATTCTACAAATGAATGACAAAATCGATCTCGACATGCTTTAGTTTCAATGCTTGTGTCTCAATTAGCTGAATGTTGAAATCTAGCCAACGTAACTATTAGCTTTAACACTGAAAACTTTCAGAAATCACCCATCAATAATGTAGACATGTTATTTAAGCACGAGAACATACACCTCTGCCTAACATTTCGGAGAGTACAGGCGTGATATTATGTTTTGAACCATTAAACAATCCAAATACTCCTAAGCAACACCCCCTTTTGAAAAGCCTCGTCCTCATAAAATCTACATCCACATTTATCCGCAACGTTTTTCCCTACATCGATATATAACGCGGATTTTCACGTCATTGTGCTCGTTGATACCTTTTAAGCCAACCGACTGTTCAAATAAAAACCTATGCATGACTGTAAATGGGCCCTTTATTTTTTCATCTCTTTTTGTCTGTGGCTGCTTCAAAGACCCCACTGATTTATAACAACAGCGCTTTTTCATTATGATACATCACAATTTTTACCCGGCTGCGGCAAAGCGCATAAGGAGGGTTATGCTTACCCAATTCTGCTGTAATATAGGACTCCTCTCTATGGTAGTGAGTGAGCTATAATCAAGCACGTTGACCCAGCGCAGTTTGGTAGATCTGACAATCTTCGATGTTTTGATTCTAAGGTATGGCGTCTTCCACCGTTTTGAGAGCAACCTTTGTGTATTTTATTTCATTTCAGTTAAATAAATTAGACAAGGTAATGCGTCTGCCTGGGTATGAACACAGGAGTTACTGCTCATAAGTCAGGGCCGCCACCACTGTGCCACCGCTTATTCTCTCCTTTCATTGCTGCTGCAAAAAGCCTACTGATTTATAACGGCTTCGCCCGCTACAACTCCAAAATTATCCCACAGAAAGATCAAATCGGGATATTCATCCAGGATATAAACTATCTGAGTGATGGGCTAACTCGCCGTCCGTCCGTCCTACGACGAAAACAGGCCGTATCGACGGCGCGTTCGTGTTCCACGCGCGCCTCAAAGAGATGTCAGCAACATGGGAGGGGCCCGAAAGGGCCGAAGCCCGTCGAGGCCGCGGGTTGTACACTAGTTATCGCGGCCTCGACATAGAGGGCTAAGAAGGAACATGGGTGGTTTTAGTCAGTAGAAGTCTGTCACTCCCTTTCGCTCTGCCCAAGAGCGGGAGGGTTATTCGATAATTTTCCAAAAAAAAAAAGGATATAAACTATCTGTGTACCAAATTTTATCGAAATCCGTTCAGTAGTTTTTGCCTGAAGAAGTAACAAACATACCCACACACACACAAACATTCGCCTTTATAATATTAGTGTGATAACATTTTACTTAGTTTAAATTAAACGTACGTAAAGTAAATGGACTGGAGTAGGGTATATTAAGATGTTTGGGAGAGTCACTCTGAGTTTCATTTTGTTTCATTGTTTACTTACGCAGCTTGATGTTTTACCCGTAAAGACTTTTTTATACACGGGAATCAAGTTGCGAAGTTAAAATAACTGTTGATGAAAGTAATCCCAAAATCGTTCAGGAATTGCAAAACATGTACGAGTACACAAAGTGTTTAATAAAAACAAGATAATATAAGCTTTTGTTCTACTAGTTCTTAAACCCAAAATGAAACTTTAAATTCAGGCAATCTAATCTCAATGATATAATTATATTTTTGTTACTGAACACTTATATCTTTGAATCATAGAGACACGCAAATTATCTTATTACTAGAGTTAACCCCGAGATCATCAAATAAAAAAAAAATTCTAATGTTTTCTACTCTAGAGCAGAATGAACCCATGAATGTTGCAATAGTTTATATTTTAATCAAGAGTGTTTGAGTCAACCTAATCGAAACCCAACCCAGTCAAAATATTGACTCAGTACCAATTATTGTAACAGTTATTGTCATTTGAATGTAGCCATTAGTATGTCATTAGTAGTAGTCAAAATATTGACTCTACACCAATTATAAACTAATTGGTGTAGAGTCAATATTTTGACTTCATTTTGTGGAGAGACTCAAATACTACCAGGTAAAAATGGATTTAATTATTGGATGGCCTCTGTACAAACCTGCAAAAAAGATCATTCAAATTTAAGAGACCTAGAGACGTGCTCTAGGTCTCTTAAATTCAAAGATTATTTCATTTCAAAATGACTGCCAGTCGCGGTGTGTGTTTTAGGAAAATTTAAAAACGTATACTTTGCGATAGAAATGAGTACATAATATGCTCTGTAGGTGAACCCAGGCAGGCACGTTACTTTGTGTAATTTATTTCATCACCGCTGCTTTCAAAACGGTGAAGGAAAACATAGTGCGGATACGGCATATCTTAAAATCAAAAAATTCGAAGACATGTAACATCTACCAATCCGCACTGAGCCCGCGTGGTAGATTATAGCCCATTCCTTCTCAAAGAGAGGCGGTCTGTGTTCCAGCAGTGGGAACATTAATAGGCTGTTGATGATGATGACTGATCAACAATGCTTTACAATAGTCATCGCGCGCTGTTTTGGTTATTACCTTCTTAGTTTCTGCATCGAATCTAGTACTAAGTTCACGTTCAGAGTTTGAGGATGTTTAATAAATTAAAACGACATGGTATTGATAGCCATTAACTGTGTTCGCACCACCTAGTTGATTTAGAAGCCTTACTTATATTATAAATGAGAAAGTTTGTGAGGATGTATGGATGGATGGATGTTTGTTACTCTTTCACGCAAAAACTACTAAACGGATGTGGATGAAATTTAGAATACAGATAGTTTATAACCTGTATTAACACATAGGATACTTCTTATCCCGGTAGTATGATCCCGTGGGACAATTATCGAACTCCACGAAGTTGCTGGCACAAGCAAGTATACATATACAATATGTTATAACAACCCTGTGTGACCGTCAAGGTATGGCCGTATACAGAAAAAAAGCTGGTAGTGGGCGCCGATCTACCAGCGCTTATCGGCGCTGGTAGATTTTATTCAACTTGTCGGCGACGTTCGGCGCTTATCCGCTCTTGTTCAACTAGCAGGAGGCAAGTTCATTTAGATGTCGTAATTTGTATGATTTCGAAACGCGATGCGTTGTTTTCTATTCTTTTAAATTAGTCAAACTCTCAGTATACATTTCAATTAAAACATTATACGCACTTTAGAATATCAGACGAACAAAGAAAGCGATGCTACAGTTACAGTCACATTGCATAATAATGTGTGAAAGTGCCTACTTTAGTAGCCCATACAAACTGTAGATCTCTGTGGCGAAGAATAGGCAAGAAAACTCCATGGACCCTTTTAAATACTAACATTAAATTGTTGATGTATCTATAACTGGCTATTTAGAATGTCTTCGATAGTTCTCAATTAACTTGAATTGGCCTTACGGTCATAAAATCGACGTAAATAGCTGTGTTTTTACGATTCTATCTTCACTTTTATTGTTTTAACTTTGATGTACCCACTGTTTATTTATCTTCCTACCAAGACATATTTGTAAAATCTACAAAGAAATAAACAAAGTCGACTAGTTGAGTGATACTTTATCTTCTATGTTTCTAAAATCAAAGAAGTTTACATACGAGTATCTCTCAAAAATCTCATGAACTTGATCATTTAAACCATCTTCATAAAAAATCTCGGTGCAGTTACAAGCACTAAAATGAACACACTTCACATTCGAGAGTGATTTTTTCGCGGAATAACTAATGAAAGTTTGGACATAGGCCGTTTACACAAAGAAAGCTGGCAGCCTACCAGCGCTTATAGGAACCGGTCCATGCAGGTAAATGACCGGATCCGACAGATATGTACCTATAAGTTTTGACTTTTGACTAATAGGCAATTAAGGTCCCATTTCGAGCGACTTTTGAACGATAATTTATGGGACTTTCATACCTGTAAAGAAAATTTCGAAGCCTATTTATGTAAAATAGAACAGAAATGAGTTTACATTGAAGTCGTTCTTCAAGAAGCAATTTCCTCATAATACGAATTTTCGTTGGACGCAGATGTTGAATCAAGAAACAGAGATGTTCCCACTTTAACTAATAAGTAGGCCATTTTGCCAGACTGCTTTACTTGAAATTTAAATTAAGCTTCTTCTTGAAAGGTCTTGCTTTTTGTATGTAGGTAATGGAAACGTAAAATTGTTTTAAACTAAATGTCTTTTTTTACTCCTCCGCTATTATTTTCTGATTAATTTCGTTGCGGGATACAAGACTGTTAAATTGTTTCTCTCGGACTTCGTTGAGCTTCATTGTCTTGGCACTTTTCTGGTCGCCGCTTCTGTTAATTCGGGCTTTCCAAAGTTACAGTGGATTGGGAATATTGTGGCGGGCTTGTCCCAATAAAAAAAATACCTAAATAACTGACCCCGCAACTACGCGATCGTTAATAATAATTTTGATTGAGAAAACTTCCTTTGGTGGATAGCGTAGGAACGAAAAGTCACGCGACAATTGCTTAGGAATAGGAGCCTCCTGTAATCATCTGCCTAGCCTTTTCTCAACTTTATTTGGGTCGGCTTCCAGTCTACCTGGATGCAGCTGAATACTAGTATTTTACTTGAAGCGACTGCGTTTTTGGCTTCCACTACCCAAATAGCACTGGGTACGGGTAATACTAAGACTGGTTGTCATACTTTCAGGCCAATGAATACCTATAACGACGGTCACAAATCAATAAATAACAACCGGTTTTACGAACTTTCCAAAGCACGGTGGAAAACGGCTATGTAATGAGTAGTCAACCATTCATGGACCAACCTAGGCAAGGAATGCTTCACCTAAGATCAATCCGAACTGTTGTTATTAAGAGTCCTCCAGTGTGCTAATAAAATAAATAAATCTACCTAATTATAATACCAGAAAATTAAATGCTTGGAGTGATATTAATCTTCAAAGGAAAAGCGGAACGAAAAGTTAGTTTCGATTCGATTATCACCTTGATAAAAAATGGCGAGGTAGCTAAGCTATAGATATCTCTACCGGCTAGAAGGACGAGCTTGATCAAAGAGGGCTCTAGGTTGAGTGTCCTCTTGTTCTTGTGTTCAGTGCCACGCTGAAGTGACGATATCGCCCCACTTTCGATAGATTTCGCTGTGAATCTGTGATTTTTTCAAACGAAACATTTTTACAAATCTTTAGCACTGAGATTAGAGATAGCATAACCACAAAGCATAATCAGCCTATAAATGATCTCACTACTGAGTCTCCAGGCCCCCTCTCTATGTGAGGGAATAAGCTATACCCCACAACGCAGGCCCAGTGCGGGTTGGTGGATGTTGGTTAAAGATAATAATACCAAAATTATATCATTTTATTGCGAACTAGCACTTCATCAGCGACTTCATCCGCAAGAATATTTATAGCTCGGCTAATTTGCATGATATAAATATAACTTATAACCTGTAGCAACCACGAATAATGTAGCATTCTGCAATGGAAAGCATTTTTAGAATAATTGGATTATTAGTTCCGGAGATTACCCACTACATACAAACTTACAAACAATTTATACCTCCTTTTAATGTTAGGATAGATTACATATTATTATGTAAAACTTCGGTGTATTTGTTTTGTAGTTCTGAAATCTTCGTAGAATATAGGTTTGTTTTACAAACATCAACAAAAGGGAAGCGATCTCACAAATTATCACAATCGTTCATATCTTTCTTGTCTGTAGGTATATCTTTTTTCTTTCATTCAACTTTTGTTTGTGTTTCATAGTCGATTTTGTGAGATTGCCTGGAGCTTCTGCTTGTAAATAAACTTGTGATAATATCAAAAAATATCGATAACGGTATTTTGTTTGTCAATTGACTGACGGATGTTTTAGATTTTACAAATCGCGATGTTTATCAAGGTTAAAATCTATATATATAAAAGAAAGTCGTGTTAGTTACACTATTTATAAGTCAAGAACGGCTGAACCGATTTGGCTAGAAATTGGTGGGGAGGTAGCTTAAAACCAGGAGACGGACATAGGATAGTTTTTGTTCTTTTTTTTTGGGTAAGTAGATAGTTAGGTTGTAGGTAGGTAGATAAGTAGTAGGTAGGTATGTAGGTAGTAGGTAGGTAGGTAGTAGGTAGGTAGGTAGTAGGTAGGTAGGTAGGTAGTAGGTAGGTAGGTAGTAGGTAGGTAGGTAGTAGGTAGGTAGTAGGTAGGTAGTAGGTACGTAGTAGGTAGGTAGTAGGCAGGTAGTTGGTAGGAAAAAGGGCATTGTTCAGCTAGTAGTTACATAAAAGCAGTAAAACAACATACTAGTTAAGTCAGACTATAGCTATCATTGGATCAGACTACGGTATATAAGACTATTCTGGATCAAACTTTCGGATTAGACTGACAGACAATGAATCAGACTATTGGATCAAACTACTGGAATTTACTGTCGGATCTGACTATCCGGTCAAACTATTGGAACAGACTATTGAATCTGACTATCGTATCAAAATTTTGAAACGGACTATCTAATCTGACTATCGAAATAAACTATTGGAACAAACTGTCGAATTTAAGTATCGGATAAAACTATTGGAACGGTCTATCAAATATTACTAGCCGATAGTAGGTACAATCCGTCGGTTCAATGGAAATATCAGACGTATATACCAGCTATAGGCACATAAAATGACATTGTTTATACAGGAGGAACATTGATGAAATAACAAATCGCATCACAGCACTACGGAAACTCAGCGGAACTCGTCAAAATGCGGCACAAATAATTTCCATCCATTTCGCTACGGTAATTGAGCAACGATTTACGTCCCTTTTCAATGAATGTATTTGACATTTCCTATCTTTAGGCTTTCTGATCATTGTTCGCAGTGAACTGGGTATTTTAAAACAATTACCGAAGGTAGTCACATCGAAGTCTATATTCATTCATGTCGTGGTTTAAAATAGCTTCTACAAGTACCTATGACTGTATACATGATGGATCTTTTGGCTCTCGGAACTAAGGTAAGTTTTCAATAAAAAACATAGAACCACGCCTGTAGTTCCCGAAGGATAAGGCGGAGTACCTAATCGTACACCCTCGTTTCGCAAGTTATGTTTATGTGTCTTGTAATAGGGGGCGAGCCGATTGCCATCAACCGGGATCGATTTCAGACTCCGTGGCTGCTACTGATAAAATCCTGATAGAAAAATCCATCTCGACCCGGGAGTCTAACCTAGGACCTCGCACTCAACAGTCGCACTTGCGACCACTAGACCAACAATTTAAGGCAGCCAATAAATTCAGTAAAATTTGCTAAAAACCCACAATTATTATTTTTTTTGGAGGGTGAGAAGTCATTAAATGACTCCACCCGCTCTGGGTGGTGCGGAAGGGTAACAGACTTTTACTGACCAAAACCTACCCATGTACCTTCTTAGCCCTTTGTGTCCGGGGCCGCAGTATCTCTTTCGAATAACCCGCAGCCCCCTCTGACTACGTCATTCAAGCTGAAACAAATCCTTGCAACACTGTAAAAGGTACGTACGTCTGTCTGACGCACTGACTGAAAGAAATACAGCTGGGAAACATTGCGCACACAAATGGCATTCACTCAGCATAAAGCTGTGACACAAATGTACGAAACAGAGCCGAAGCGTAGATTTTTAGTGACAGTTGGCATTGATTGGCTCTAACGTATGTTTGTGACAAACATAATGGTTAAGAGCCAATCAATGACAACTGGTATGGTATGAATGTGGAGTTGCTCCAAACATGCTCCAAACATAGGCAATTAACAAATCCAGTTTAAAAAAAATAAATAGGTTTTAAAGAAATCGATAATAATTGAATAAAACTATTTTTTATCCCAAAAGATTCTCGTAATCTCTTTTAGATTGCCAGATTTCGAAGATTTTGACTGGCCTGTTGGTCTAGTGGTTAGTGACCCTGACTGCTAGGCCGGAGGTCGTGGGTTCGATTCCCACCCAGGACAAATGTTTGTGTGATGAGCACGATCATTTATTCTGTGTCTGGGTGTAAGTTATCTATATAATATGTATGTATTTAGAAATATATAAGTATGTTTATCAGTTGTCTAGTACCCATAACACAAGCTCTGCTTAGCTTGGGACTAGATGGCGTTGTGTGATAGTTGTGGAATATTATATATTATTATTATATATTAACTTCTAAAGTTATTAAACAAATTGAAAACTTTAAGCTTCGACGCTCTGATGAGTGTTCGATAGTTCGAAACTAAATAAACGATTTTTTAAAGTCTAGTTTCGAATTAGTCCAAATTGGGAGACTGTAATTAAGTGTGATATGGAGGCCCCACTACGCAACCCACTCAATGCGGATAGAACGAGTTCAAAGAAGGTTTGTCCGATACCTAGGGTACTTAAAGGGAAGGCAATTTAAATATCTCCCCTACCTTGATAAACTAGGCTGCTACAAAATGAGTTCCCTGGAAGCTCGAAGGGAGCTCTTGGCCTTGAGATTTGCATGTAAGCTGCTTTGAAACCCTGACTCCTGTGCTAGATAGGACCTGTATTACAGAAGTCAGTGTTCAACACTTAAACACTTTTTTTTTTGGCGGGTGGAAAATCATCAAATAACCCTTCCCGCTCTTGGGCAGAGCGAAAGGGTGTGCCAGACTTCTACTGACAAAAAACCACCCATGTTCCTTCTTAGCCCTATGATTATGTCGAGGCCGCGGTAACTTGTGAACAACCCGCTACCCCGACGGGCGCACTAATACACACTTCAATCGTCATTCTCCTGCCCTTATCCCAATATATTTGGGGTCGGCGCAACATAACTTCTTCTTCCATACTTCTCTATTTCTCGTCATGTCAGCAGTCACCTTCTTTCTAGCCAAACCATCCTTCACACAGTCCATCCATCGTTTCTTTGGTCTTCCTCTACTCTTATAGCCATCTTCACTCCAATATTCCTGTTAAAATTTACATGTGTCACTTTACTTGACAAAATAAAGCTCGCCAACTAAATTACACCCAAAAGTAACACATGCGTGAACTAAAACCACATGCTAAACAAACACACACCAAAAATTTTACAAACAAACATTTTAAAATGAACCTAAATATTAAAGCGTTGTTCACTCTGGTTTGACAAACTTAATTATAAACACAACAAAATTACGGTACGGTGTGACAGCAGCCGAGGCCTCTATAATCAAATTACAAGGCCCGTCATCACGCTATCGTAGGCGAGAAATTACTTCTAGAGTATAATGTTTGCAAAGTTAGCCGGGTTTCTAATTAGTGAGGTTCGGGAATTGTGTTAAAATTTACACCATTTTTGGGAAAGTTGGGTGGTGAGTCTGTGTTACGTCAGACCACTACATTAAGTCACAACAATCTGTGAAAATTATTGAATAGTTTTTAAAATTCAAATTCATTTATTTTTAACCATTTTCAAAAAGGAGGAGGTTCTCAATTCGTCGAAATCTTTTTTTGTGAGTATAAGTAAACAGTAGTTGCTATAAAATTCTGAAACCATCTAAGTATGTTTTGCCGTTACGCATACAAAAAGATTCTCCAATGAGGTATATGCAAATTAAATTGCTCCAAAAAAGGTCTACTTTATCGCTTAAGCATTAGGTTCAAAGTTGATTGGGAAAATTTCACGGTTTCGGGTACTTTAATGTGTTGGTGACTGTGCGTTTGGAGCATAGAATGTAGTCAGACGGCCTAGTAAGCCACTTGGCAGCGAATTGTTAGGACTTGGCGACGAATTAAGGGATGAGATAGTAAATTGTGGGCCTGGTTACATAAAACATCATGCCTCTAATCTTCTAAGGTTTTAGTAAGAGGTGAGCTATATTAATATAGTTAGGTTGAAGTATCGTGTAATAGGATGTGATGAGCCTATTGCAGTCCCAGACACAAATTCAGATTCCTTAGCCATTATTGGAAAATTCCTGATCTGGTTATACTGGAAGCCGCCCCAACATAGTTATCGATGCGTATCGATGACAATCTGAATTGAATCAGCCCAAAGTTTGGCGACGTGTTTGGCATTTTTAGTAGCGTCTATCAGCTCCTATGATGTGCAAGCAACAGGACAGGCAAGACACGATATTGACTCATGATTGCTTTTTGTCATCACCTGAAAGCCTTTTCTCAACTATAAAGGGTGTAAAAGTACCCTTAACGTAAACGAAGGGCACTTGTTTTCCCCACCACTGCGATGATTTTTTTGTTCTAGACTATACCTGGGAACCCCCTAGTTACGGATATATTGGGGGTCAAAGTTCCAAATTTTGCACAGCTGTTTTTGTAGTTTTTGAGGTTATAAATTTACTTAAATAACCTCCATGACCCTTTTACTATTCAAAGCATTCACTAGCACAATGTTTTAAGAGTGCTACATTGAGTTTTATCGTAAAATGAGATTTTAGACCCTAAAAAAAAAGTCGTTTCCCAGCAAAAAAATTTTATGCACAGAATGCTTGGTTGACGTTTGTGCGAAGGGTTAATTTACACCCTGCATTAGCGTCGGCTTCCAGTCTATCCGGATGCAGCTGAATACCAGTATTTTATATGGAGTGACTGCCCTACCTCCACAACCCAGTTAGCACTGGGTAATACGATACCCTTGGTAAGACTGGTTGTCAGACTTTAGGGCCACTGATTACCTGCAGCGACTATCAAAGATGTTTAAATGACAGTCGGGACCAAAGGCTAACGTGCTTTCCGAGGCACGGAGGAAACCCGGTTTGTAACGGATGGTCAACCATCTACGGACCAACCCAGGCCTTGCTTAACCTGAAGATCGACCTAAGCGGTTATATTATTGAGCCACAAGTTCCTCCGATTCCGACTGATGATTGCTTTATATACGTCTTATTAAAAGCAGAGATACTCTACTAAGATAGAATTGATCGTTATAAAATAGATCACGACAATCCTCCCCTTGAAGTATTGCAGACTTAATAGTTGTGTCATTGTGTTCTGCTGCGATAATTGCTTCTCTCCCGCCAATGTCTTCCATTCGCGAGGTTTCATTAATTAAAGGAGTACGGTGCCATAAACAACTTGTAACGAATGTTGAACATCTTGTTTGGTATTTCAGAGAGTGTAAATCGTGTTCAACAGTTGTGAGTTATACCTAGAAGATAATTTATAAAGCATCAAATTATAAAACTGCCTCCGTGGTCGAGTGGTTTAGGCGTTAGCCTTGTGCGTGGGTCCGATTCATACCTACCTTTTTATGGATGGTGGGAAATGATCAAATACTCCTCCCGCTCTGAGAGGAGCGGAAAGGGAGTGTCACTTCTACGGACTAAAAACCATTCATGTTCTTTCTTAGCCCTCTTTCAAACAACCTGTAGCCCCGGCAGGCGTCACGCGTCGCCCCTTGCGGGGTACTCACAATGTTGCTGACATCTCTTGAGGCGCGCGTGGAACCCAAACGTGCCGTCGACACGGCCTGACGTCGTCATAAGACGGAGTCCTTATACACATACCTGTAAACAAAGAAACGACATTTAAATTGTATAATTCCTTCCTTCAGAATTCTATATTTATTTCAATTATTAAATAACATAAAATATACTTTCAAAAACAACGTTAGAATCTCCATTGTAACCATAGGCCATACGACGATGCATTGTTTTTGCATACTTATAAATTCAAAACATTATTCACGAATCAACTAACATTGCGAAAAGCTACAGAAGAATATTGAAACGAATGAGAGCATGCATGTGGCCAGAAGAAACAGAGGCGCAAGTTCTCCTCGAGTGCTCCGGCGACGTCACCCAGATCCGCGAGAAAACTCTTAGAAAACTACGATCCCTTGCGAATGCCCTGAGAAGACTGGTAATTTGATCTGCTTCTGGAGAGAGGTTGGCTGGTTTGAGTAAAAGCCATGCATTGGTCTACTTTTAAGAACTAAGTCATCATTAGATAAATGGTATTCCTGCATAGAAGCGGAATTTGAACCACCCGATGCACTCTGTGTGATGTGATAACGTCTTCTTTTCCTATGTTTGACCGGCACATTTTAACCAATATAAAATTAGTCCACTTTTAAACTCACAAGAATATCACTTGTACCATACTATGCGACCGAACTCGGCACTCGTCTCGGATGGCAGGGTCGCCATGTAAGGTTGTCGGTTCGGGAAGATGATTGAAACAAGTGCCTTCATTGGTGTATCGTATATTACTGCGCTTACAATACGTTCTGTCGTTATAATATGTATTGATACTTAATATTAGTATATAGATGTGCACACATACATTACTCTTACACACTACAATCATCATCATCATTTCAGCCAAAAGTCGTCCACTGCTCGACATATGCCTCCCCCAGGTGTCGCCACATTGACCGGTCCCGTGCGTCTCGCATCCAGCGGGTCCACCTAATGGGAGGCCTTCCAACACAACGTCTTCCGGTTCGAGGTCACCACTCCAGAACTTTTCGGCCCCATTGGCCATCCGTTCTCAATTTTTCGGGCTACGTCGGTAACCTTGGTTCTCGACCGGAAGAACTAAGTGCGGAAACGAAATCCCTTACATAGAACATAGATTGATGATGGATAAGTTGGTAGTTGCGTCAATCTAGCAGAAGTGCGTGGTACCTAATGGATGGTCAGGGTATCCACGGACCAGCTTTAGGAAAGCGTAGCTTAACATGAAAATTGACCCGACTGGCTGCTTTTGTTTAGCCATAAGCTTACTCATCATTCTTTTTGCTTTTGTTTAGCGATAAGCTTACTCATCATTCTTTTATAATATTCTGTGGAAAAAATTGTGAATAGTAAATTTTTTAAGTTTATACTATGTCTTTACCTATGAAATTGCCGTTCTGCAGTACTGGCCATTTCAAATCAAAATAATTTTTGTTTGGCTAAGAATTCTAATTTCAAATTAATTTTATTTTAAAAACATGGTTTTTTTTTCCAAAAGTAGTCATTTGTTTATTGATTAGTGTTACATTTTCATCGCATTTCAATCTTAAAGCTTATCTTTCTTTTCTTCTCAAATGAAGGAATTTTGAACCGCATTGTTACCTGCGATGTAAAATGGATTCTGTTTGATAACCGCAAGTGCTCAGCAAGTTGGTTGGATCCTGGTTCAGCACCTAAACAATGCCCTAAACGAAAACTTACCCCTAGAAAAGTGATGGTCACTGTTTGGTGGTCTAGCGCCGGTGTGATTCATCACAGCTTCTTACCAAACGGGGTGAGCATTACTGCAGATGTGTACTGTGAAGAACTGAACACAATGATGGAGAAGCTGGCACATCTCCAACCAGCATTGGTCAATCGCTCGTCTCCGCTGCTCCTGCACGACAACGCGCGTCCTCATACTGCACAGCAGACGGTCTCCAAGTTGCAATAACTGGGGTTGGAAGCTCTCCGTCATCCGCCCTACTCACCAGACCTTGCGCCTACAGACTACTACTTTTTCCAGAATTTGGATAACTTCTTGGCGGGAAAAAAATTCAATACCCGAGAGGCAGTACAAAATGCCTTTGAAGAATTTGACCAGCTGATTTCTTTAAGAAGGGCATCAATAAACTGCCACTGCGTTGGCAAAGATGCATTGATTGCATGCGTGATTACTTCGATTAATACAAATAATAAATACATGAAAAAAAATCGTTTAAATTTTTTCATACAAAACGGCAATTTCATAGGTAAAGACCTATTATTTATAACATCACATTACGTAAAATTTTGCCAGTTAAGTCCAATGTAAAAGAGGGCGAGACTATTACCATCATTTGTTAAGTATAATTTACGGCAAGACTGTTGTGACTGTATGTTTAAAATACTACTGTTAGTTTTCCTAACAAATAAATAAATTTGCATTATTTGTCATCAGATATACAGGGTGTAAATTAACCCTTCACTCATACGTCAACCAAGCATTCTGTACATCAAACTAAGTACCGCAATTTTTTTGCTGGGAAACGACTTTTTTTTAGAGTCAAAAATCACATTTTATGGTAAAACTCTATTAAAACATTGTGCTAGTGGATGCTTTGAATACATGGAGGTTATTTAAGTAAAGTAATAACCTGAAAAACTAGTATTTACAAAAACAGCTGTGCAAAATTTGGAACTTTGACCCCCAATATCTCCGTAACTAGGGGGTTCTCAGGTATGGTCTAGAACCAAAAAAATATTGCAGTGGTTGAGAGAACAAGTGCCCTTCGTTTGCATTAAGGGTACTTTTACACCCTTTATTCATCATCATCATTAGCCTATTAATGGTCACACTGCTGGGACATAGTCCTCCTTTCTTTAAGAGAGAGAGCTAGATGAGCTTTAATCTTCCACGCGATGAATAGAAAGAAGTCTTCGAATTTTTAGTTCCAGTAGGTATGTACATGCAGGCAGATATATTACCTACCTATAGAATATAGTTGGCTTAATCTTATCTGAAGAGGGACAGCTTCAATCAAACACCTAATCTCGTGCAAAATCTTGCATGAGATTAATAGCTTTGCTAATAACCGAAGCTATCAATCAAGCTGCAATCAATTACACTTAATAGACGATACAAAACGATAACTTAACTGAATTACTGTCTCTAAATTATATTAACGATGGACGCCAAATGCTTCGTTGACTTTCTCCAAAAACAGATTGAAGTTAAATTTAATGGAAACAAAAGTTGTTTTGCTTTCTGCTACTGGTATTTTCGAGTTTAGCGCGATTTTATAATGTTGATGTCAATTCAATGAGTTGCAGCTTTTTTTGCGAAATTTTCTTTTGAGGCAGTAATTTAGATGTTGCTCGAGAATTTAGGGGGAAAATGCAGCGGTTTTTTTTTTCTTTTATTGATTCAAGGCCTTCCTTGCGACTACTGATGGAAAACAAATAGTTATCTGATGATTTCTCAAAAAAATCAGTGATGAAACTGAAAACTAAAATTTTAATTTCAGTCGGGGGACAGTTTGTTGCAGCATATATTTGCAGGTCCCCCCGACTGAAATTAAAATTGTAGGATTTTTTTAAACAATGAATTCCAGCAGCCCCTATATTTTTTTATTTCACCTTAAAACACTTGGACTAATGAGACGAATCTAACTATACCCTAATTTAAGAAATCCATCGAGTGGTTTGGAAGATATGATGAAATGAAGAATATAACAAGCAAAGATAGTCGCGAAAAACATAACCCTTTCCTTGCAGTCGGGTAAAAAAGGCAGCAAATGCACTGAGGCGTGTACGGAGTAGTTACTTGCTTAAACAAGAACATTACACCCGAGATGCCTTCAGCAGATGGTTATTTAGAACTTTTATTCCCTCGTGCAAAAGAAACATAAAAACGTAGCAGCTGTTCATTGCGCGTAAGTCGTAAAGTGTACTGAGTGAAAGGTTTATTATTGTATCCACTAGCTGAGAAAAATGGGGCTCGTATCTTGGACAACATACGGCAGTATTAAACTCATAATTTCTCCTGAACCACAATAATGAATGACATAGTGCCACAGCTGTATTAAAGGCCCAAGAAAGTCGAGTAAGCCATGACTTGCTAAAAGTAAAATTTTCTGTGAAGTGTTAAATGATTTTGATTTTAATCATGTTTGGCGCATTTAATACTATGACCTTGACCTAGTTCGTGCTTTGATTGCCTTTTCAAACTCAAACTCACCATCAGCAAGACATTTCAGTGACAATGATAATCTAGTTGTCACGAGTCCCATACGCTCGAAAATAAAAACGAACTCGTTTAGAAATACTAAAATATTATGCAAACAATAAAAAACCTACTAAAATAAAATGTTAAGACTTTTAAAGTATAAACAACAAGAGCATGAGAACATTAATAAAAAAGAACAAAATGCCAATAATAATTGATAACAGTAACAAAGAAAAAACAACAACATCAAAAATAAATAATTATTAAAAATTATTAAAAAGCCATTAAAATTGATACATTAGAAACAATTATATAAAGTTAAAATTACAGAATTTATAAAATTAGTAAAATTGGTAAAATTGTATAACGAATAAAATTAACAAAATGTATAAAATTGTGTAACGCAAAAAATCGATAAAAATTGTCGAAACCGAAAACAATAAGTGAAGTCCGATTACAATTTCAGCCAGCCCATCCTTTTTAAGATTAGTCCCTTGTCGAACGGGCCAATAGAGCAACTCTATCTCTAAAGAGTGTCAAATCAAGGTTGCCAATCCATAGAGAAAAAGTTTTATTTTAATTTCTCTAAAACTGCGATGCCAAATACTAGCGAATTGGGAACTACCCTGTAATCAATTATATTTCAGTTCATCATGAAATGAAATATCATTTAGATTTGATTTAAGACACAAATCTAAAAAGTAAAAAAATACTGTATGTCTTTCACTATTTGTACACACTTGGGCTTTGCAATTAATACATACAATACTAAGAGATTGAATCTATACAATTTAATACCTAGTTTCATAATATACTGTAGCTTCCATTCTTCCACAATCATTTTTCACGTAAAGTAAAGCATTTATTTTTCCGCTATGGTTCTAGAGCAGTACCATAATTGAACCAAGCATTTTTGTCATGAATATAATCCCTAACAAATCTTAAATGCTTGCAAGGGTACAGGGAAGTTTAATTCTCAAAAACCTTTGATCTATCTTAATTATGCTGAGACGTTTACATCTGAACTATTTTTGACCCCACCACGCAATACATGAGTCTGAGGGAACAGCATATATCAAAGGGAAGCTTATGTAAAAAACAATGCACCAACATAAAGAGAATAAAACATCTCGCTCCGACGGTTTCATTCAGTGGAACACTACTAAAGCTCCGAAACAACGAACAACTCTATTTTTGGCACAAAATATTTCGTCTCAAGAAATTCACAAACGAACTAAAACCACGAAGTAGATAGTTACAGAAGGTTCGGCTCTATTTATCAAGGGAAAAACACTCACACATAGATACGATACGATCACGTACAACGAGTGCACTTGCACTCGTACACACACGTCGTAAGTACGTGTGCATGCTGCTTTCCCAGGCGTACATATAGGGGCTTAAAATCGTTTCGTATTTCTGAAACGACTTTTAACAGAGTTCGTTATCAAAAGCATTGGTAGCTCATGTCAATAGATGCTTTTTGGTTTCCAGTTCTTACTAAATTTTTTGCGCTGGTAGATTAACACTTCGTCTTGGCACTCTGGTCTTCTGTGCCTACCTACTCTGTGTCACAACGCTGCAAATATCACGGGAATGGAAATTCTGATTCTAGCTGTCTCAAACAAAACAAGAAAACAGATGAAAATGTCTGAATAAGTTAATTAATCAGTAGAAACGTTTGTGGTACTGTCTTGGGAGCCGTTTCGAACGTTTCTGTGGATTTCGACATGAAATATGTATTATATGAAGAAGGTACGCATAATTGGTTCGGCAGGAAACATTTTGTATCGAATACGAAATTGGTTTCGATCAAATGGTCGGTTGTTTGTCGTTTCCAATTGTAAGGAGGCGGAATGATTGATTTATTTCCCAGTTCGTATTTCATCGTTTGTAATTTATACAAAAGTTCGCATCATTTTGCAACAATAGACACACTTTATGATTTTTGACTTTCGATCGAGTGAGTGATGATCTCTCGTAGTATTCACCATTAAACTGCAAAACAGATGACTCTCAAAAACCAACTATGTTACTTAATACGTACGAGTATTTGGCTTACCGAGATTCTGTTTACCGTCACACAACTGTTCTGTTAAACTATACTAGGTACTTTTTTTTTTTTTGGTGGGTGTAAAATCATCGAATAACCCCTCCCGCTCTTGGGCAGAGCGAAAGGGAGTGTCAGACTTCTACTGACTAAAAACCACCCATGTTCCTTCTTCGCCCTCTATGTCGAGGCCGCGATAACCAGAGGACTACCCGCAGCCCCGACAGGCGTCGGCCCTTTCGGGCCCCTCCCAAACTATAGTAGGTACTTCAAATCATATCGTCTTGCAAGAGTTTAGTAACGGCGGTTGAGACTTGACAAATACAGAGAAACCAACATTTTTGATAAACTATTAAACCTAATTCCAGAACGTAGATATTTACTACAGGCACACTTAGTAAATTTGTTGACAAACAAACCAAAATATGATATACGAGTATGTTTGCAGCCATGTTTGCAGATATTACTGTAATAGAATACCTTGTGGTCTATATTTCTTCAACATTTTTTTCTACTCAGAAAATGTTATCCATCTTAGTAAGTTTTTAGTTACGGAGCTGCTGGATTGGTTTATTCAATACCTAAGCCAGACAAAGTGTAGTTAGTTCCAGGCATAAGCTTGATACTACATAGACTAACTATAGGTCTATAGGTCTCCCCTATTGCAAATTATGACAGTTCATCATCTACCTAGCCCTTTTCCCAAACTATGTTGAGGTCAGCTTCCAGTCTAACCAGATGCTGCTGAGTATTCATATCTGACCTTCACATCCCACTAACTGCCTAATACGATACTCCTTAGTAAGACTGGCGGATATTCAGCTTCTGACAATTTGACTACTCGTAACGTTTTTCAAAGATCTACAAGTTTTCCGAGGCACGGACGAAACTCGCTATGTAATGTTGGTCTTCCATCCCATCACTGAGCAACCTCGGCAAGCATGGCTTAACCTCAAAGGTCGACCCGTATTATTTTATCCCAATTGCATAATGACAGTTCTGGTATGACTTAATAGGAAATTAAACACTTTTCTTTGTTTGCGGGTGTAAAATCATCAAATAACCCCTCCCGCTCTTGGGCAGAGCAAAAGGGAGTGTCAGACTTCTAATGACTAAAAACCACCCATATTCCTTCTTAACCCTTTATGACGAGGTCAAGGCATCTCTTACAACAACCCGCAGCCCCGACAGGAATTGATACACCTTATCTTTGAAGTACACTGTTATGCTGTTTGCCTCACAGCTCAACGAATTCACGATTATTGATGGCATGACACAGATCCTTGTGGAATGAAAATCTTTTTCCAATAACTAAGTAGTAACTGAGAAAATATCACCTGACTTTCAGTTGATGTTTTCTCAGTTCTTCCTTGTTGTTTTTGTTGTTCTTGTTTGTTTCTTGCCAGTTCTGCTTTTGATGTTGAGACTCCATAGAGATGTTAACAAAAAAAAATCTAATTAGTCCGTCGTATAGATTACCAAAAAATATTGCACACCTATTTTTTCTTTTTTCACGTAAACAAACAATAAAGACGATACAGTGCTTTGAAAACTCGTGCGACGTCATACTCTAAGACATTACTATGTCATTTTTGGCGTGCAGTAACGTCACCTACCCTTCAAATCTTTGACGCGTTTTATCTTCGTATTTTTTTTTTGATTTGATAAAACAAAAAATACGTATCCAATATTTTTCGATAATCTAACAGACGGACTAATTAGAATCACATTTGTTTAATTCAGTAAACATCCCAGTCAGGGTACTTTTACACCCTTTATATGACGGACTAATTAGTTTTTTTTTTATAACTACCCTCTTCTTATGTAATAGCGAGCGAACTAATTGCCATCAATTGGACACGAATCCAGACTCAGTAGCTGCTTGTACGGAATTTCTTTTGAAAAAACGCAATAACACGCTGCCATACCTGTGAATCCAACCCAAGATCACATGCTCAGCGATCGCACTTCCTATCAGTAGACCAACGAGGCAAACCATGTTTATTTTTAATAAAGAAACATTGTTAATAATCCACTCTAAATATAAACATTATCTTTTTCCTTATATAAGCCCTTATATAATAAAGCAATAAACAAAAAAAATAACAACAATAACGGCCATACTTAAGGAAAGAAAACACGATTATATGAAATAAGAATCTCAGGATTTCCTATAAAAACTATGGCTGGAAATAAAAGTTAACGGCTTGAAGTTTACGGGTAGGAGGAAAAGACATAAAATCAAGTAGCCGACAAGGTCAGTCGGACCCTTCATTATTATGGGACAACTCGAGCAAGTTGGCCGGGGACGTGACTTTCAAAACAGGGGGTGAAACATCGTATGGGGAATACATGTGGCGATTTGGGGACCGTACAGGTCATGAATTTTTTTTGAGCTGTACGGTTTCTTAAAGACCTTAGATATTCCCTCGTTTTTGGCTCAGTTCAGCCAGTAACAGTAGCTTACAATTTCGGAATTTTAATTATGTGATGTACAGGATTACTGCTATTATTTTTAATGTTTCAGAAAATTATTAATAATAACTTGTTAGTATCGCGTAATATCTAACAAGTTATTTTTTTAATTTCCTTTGAAACTTTGAGTAGTGTTAGTTAATCTACTTATGATGCAGATTGTACCTGTAACTGTATAATATGTATATGCTTTTATGTTTAACTATGAGCCTTACCCTCGTTTACACAAAGTTTTTTTTTGTTTTGCCCCAGGTGCTCTAACACGTTTTGTTATTGGTTATTACTAAAAAAAATCTTGTTTTTATGTTAGTAATATTATGAGCTTGACCCCCAATTTTTGAAAGCCTTTTCATTTTGTGTCCTGTTATTTTATTGGTTACTAAATTATTATTTTCCAATACAATCTGACGTGATTGGTTCAAAATATGATGCGTAGTTTTATACATTATAAATATTTTTTCAGGATATCTGTCTATTATAGTTCAATTGTTATTTTCACTCTGTTCTAAAAGCGTCACAGTGGTTTTTTTATACCATTTATAGTAGGTATAACTAGGTACTGCAAAAGTGTACCACGCTGAAATAGAGTGACAGATTAACGTGTTTTTTTTTAATAGAGGTAACTTACTTATTATCCCGGAAAAACCCACTCAAGAGTAGACTTTCGGGTAATATTATAGTGTTATAAAAAAACGCGTAGGCTACAAGGTACTCGTAAATCTGACTCTGTGTTATCGTAACAACTGAAGCGAATAGAACAGAAACGTGTTTCTCAAGATAGGCGTATATAACATTAGAACTTTTTTTTGGAGATTAGTATAATATCTTACAAAGGACTTCTCCCGCTCTGGGCCGCGCGGTAAGGAGTATCAGACTTCTACTGACTAAAACCACCCATTTTCCTTCCTAGCCTTCTATGCCCGAGACCGCGGTATCTCTTTCAAACAACCCGCAGAATCCGAAGGGATTGTCCTTTACTTCTTTTTTATTATTAGTACAGATTTGCATGTTATCATCTGCCAACCCTTTTCCTAACTATCTAGGTCATGGAGCCAGACGTGTTAACATTTGGGGCAGTTAAATTAAGGCTATTTATGGATATGCAAGGACGTCTGGATTTGAGCATATTATATATATTTTGTGGCTCGGTGTTTTTTTTTATTTAAATCTCTTCAATTTTTTTTTTACTAGTATCAATTTATTACTATTGTTGAATATGAATCAAACAATGAACTTTGCGAGAGAAAAATCATCCCCAATTTAATGGGTACTCGAGCGACCTTAAAAAAAATCAATATTTTACTTAAACACTTTGTCGGCGTAACTCATTTATAATTCATGCTAAATTACTAGCTTTCTAGTACTAAGAGTCTTTGAGATATAGTGCGGACGGACGGACAGACATACAGACAGACGGACATGGCGAAACTATAAGGGTTCCATATTCACTATGGATCCCTAAAAGTTGGCTATTAAATCAGTTGTTTTATCACGCTTACTCAATGGGGACACTTTCAAATGGCATGTCCAAATGATTTTTTTCCAGAAAATAGAATTTTACATTAATTCATTTTTATTATAATCTTTTTCCACAGACTACAGAAATGCATTCCATTTAGATTAATAACAATTTTATGTACACCATGAATAGTCACGCACAGATTTAAAATTGATTTTCTCCTAATGTATTAATTAAATTTTACTTTTTTAAAAACATAGCATTTTAAAAAGCCATAGTTTTACGAAAAAGTCTTATCCCAAAGGACTTATACATATTTTTGCTTGTGACTGCACACGTCAATTTTGTATTTCTAAAGCTTGGTACACACTATGACTTATCAAGCTATACAATTCCAGTAAATAATAACCTCGTTTTGTACGTGTTTCCCATTCAGTGAGAGATCATCATAAACTGGTTTTGTATAGCTTGATTGCTTTCTTAGGCTACAGCCTCCTTTGTTGTACAGACCATCGCTTAGATTCTGTGACTACTAAAGCTCGCCTCTTTGTGTCTACGAACAATTTGCTGTTGCTATGCAAGCTGTTCCTCCGTCCATGTATTTTTAAGGCTAAATGCATTTTGTAAGCCTCCAGCCTTCTGTGTTTCAGAAAACATTGTCAAGGATCGTGTGTCATAGACCACCGAAACGTGTAGTATATGGTTTACTTACAATTTGCACTATAAAACGTAGATAAGTTACTCTCTACTCTTGTATTTCTAAGGCAAGAAACATTTTCTTCTACTACTGCTTTCTTTTGTACCACAATTCTTGTTTAAAATACTTTATTTTTAGTGTCATCTAACGATCGCAGAGTGTATACGTGACATAAATACGTTGTTTTTAATCGACAATACAATTATCCTATATCGTTTTAATTAAATTGTTTGCAGCAATCACAACCAGCATCACAATTTTTTTATGAAAATAAAAACTTGAAACAAGCATTCTACGAGTACAATTATTTAAAATCGATGTTTACGTTACGTTTGCGGACTGGACTTTAAAACAATGTAGGTTTTGTGTTACATAAATTCTGTTCCACTTTATCAACTGTTTTCTTAGGCCACTTCTTTTTGTGTTTCAGACTACAGCAACTCATTTCATTAATTGGTTTACCTAAAACCGTGGCATAGGTCTCTGTGATATAATAGATAGATGTTTAAGAAGGATTCACTCAGCCTCATATGTGAGGTCAGCGAACTTTTCTTGAGCTGTTATTTCACTGAAATGAGCCATTTTCTTCCGTTGAATTATTATTTTTCATGTTCCTACTACTTTTAAATAAAGGAGTAAGTGATGTCATGACGACTGACAGAGGATAATGGGAGCAAAAAACGTGCTGCGCCGTCCCCAAATAGAATGGGACGAGGTCAGGAAGATGATGATGATCCTATTTCTTATAAGGGCCTACCACACGCTCAAGCTTCACCACAGTTTTGCCTACGCGATTACACGATGCACGCAGTACATCGCACGTGTGGTTGGTAAGACGTGCGATATCGTGTGCACTGTGTAATCGCGCAGGCTAAACTGTGGTGAAGCCTGTGCGTGTGTTAGGTCCATTCATCATCATCAACAGCCTATTAATGTTCCCACTGCTGGGACACAGGCCTCCTCTCTTTGAATGGGAATGGGCTATAATCCACCACGCGGGCCCAGTGCGGATTGGTAGATGTCACATGTCTTCGATTTTTTGGTTCTAAGACAAGCCGGTTTCCTCACGATGTTTTTCTTCACCGTTTTGAGAGCAGCGGTGATGAAATAAATTACACAAAGTAATGTCCCTACCTGGGTTCGAACCCACAACCTACTGTTCGTAAGTCGGGGCCGCCACAACTGGGCCACAGGTGCTCTCCATTAGGTCGATTAGGTCCATTACTGTTTCTGTATTACACAAACCACGTAGCTCTATAAAGTGTGTAAAAGACAGCCCTGTTAGAACCCTGCCCTGTCCAGCCAGAAGGACAGGTCAAAACAGTTGCTCACTTCCTGCAGTTAGAGAGTTAATTGAACTCATCGTCCCACTTGTCGTTGGTTACGTGTATTTTGCCATGGTAATGATACATTGCGCATGAGGAAATAAAACAAAAAGTCTACTGCATTCTTATTGTTCTTGAAATTACTTTTAGTAAGTACCAGTCATCTTAGTATAATATCCGAATAGGATATTTAACAAAAAAATCTAATTCATCCGTCAGATAGATTACCAAAAAATATTGGACACATATTTCAATTTTTCACGTAAACAAAAAATTTAGATGCTTCGAATAGTCGTGTGAGTTTGGAACTTTTTTAACAGAAACTGACGTCACAAGCTCCCACTCTTGATCTTTGACACGTTAAATTTCTTCAATTTGATAAAACCAAAAACACGTATCCAATATTTTTCGATAATCTGACATACGGACTAAACAAAATCATTTTTTTTTGTCAGTTAACTGCCAGTTCATCCCATCAGGGCCTTATACCCTATAGACAGTGCTAACACCCTCAGGATTAACGTTCTACATACTTATATATGTCTTTCTTTCATTGCCAGATTCGCCGTCAACATGGCGCCAACGCTTGGCCATTGAAGTGACGTTAAGCTATTAAAAGGAATCATGACTTATTAGTTCAGACTGGCGCATTACATATTGAAATACACAGACATTGAAGTTTATGGCAGATATTTTACGGATATTATTAAGCTTGAAAAGGTACATGAAGTTTGAAAGAAACATAATTCTGATTTTTTTTTTAATTATTATCTGCTATTCTCAACTACGTAAGCGTCGAAATACCTTTTTGTTTTTTTTTTTTAAAGTTTCCCCACACTAGGAGTTTCTTGTGTATCGTGGGTACGTTCACGAACATTTAAACTCACATACACAAATACCCAGACTCGAAACAACTATCTGTAGGCCATACAGCACAACTTGCTACATCGCATCGTTCTCACATGATAATATACCAATCTCGATATGAATGATGTAACCAAAGTTTTGTAACAATATTATGATTTAAAAGAGTATCCATGAAGTTTCTTGCCATTCTTCTCATGGGACCAACGCTTTGGAATCGGCAACTACAGTACCTGACAGTTATTATGCCTTGTGAGTGGGACTGTAGCTTAGTTTATTAGCATATTAAAATTTAGTATTTGTTCGACTATTCAAAAGAGCCTGTAACTGGCCAACTTGAAATAAATGATTTTGATTTTTGAATTTTGAATTTTGAATACAAATATTTGTTCCGTGCGGGTATCGAACCCGCGACACGCAGCGCAGCAGTCCAATCACTCAGCCACTGCACCAACCGTGTCGTCACATTACATTCAACTGCGTCCGGTTAGACTCTAACCGGACCCATCCATAGAACGACCGCAGCATGTATTGCTCAACCTACGATCGAACCATCCCGCTACTATTACGTAGCCCCGCGCGCCTCAACTTAATATCTCCACTAAATTTCCCATACGATATTCGCCAAGTTATGTTTATCATTTCAACCGTCCACCACGTTGACGTTGAGCGACAATCTCGACGTGTTTTGACACGTGTATACGCAAACGCCACAGGTAATATGAAATCGTGTATTACATTAATTCCATGTTAAAATATCGAGATTTCACTTAAAATAGAGAGAATAGGGTATTTCACCAAAAAAACTAATGAGACCGTCTGTTAGATTATCGAAAAATATTGGATACGTGTTTTTTGTTTTATCAAATCAATAAAATGTGGTGGATCACTGTGTTGCCCAATTTCTCACAGGTCATGGTAACTTTAGACTAATTAGAATCATATTTTTTTGTCAGAAAACATCCCTATTGGGTGGAGGCCTTTGCCGAACAGTAAGACAGTACAGGCTATTTTAAAAATCATATCATTTCTTGGTAAGCTTGTACGTATACATATGTTCGTTTATCTCATGACGACTGTCCAGCACATTGACTTTGAGCGACACATCTTTTTTTTTTTAAAAAAAAACGTTGCCCCACCCTAGGAATTTCTCCTGTATCGTGGGTGCGTTCACAAACATTTAAACTCACATACACAAATACCCAGACCCGGAACAACTATCTGTAGGTCATACAAATATTTGTTCCGTGCGGGGATCGAACCCGCGACACGCAGCGCAGCAGTCCATTGCTTGAGCCACTGCGCCAACCGTGCCGACAATCTCGACGTACTATGACAGTATGACACGTGTATACAAACGTCACAGGTAATGTGAAATCGTGTGTAAACCCATTTTCCGTGTTAAAATATCGAGTCGAATTTATTTTGTGCTTCAGTGGAACGGAAGCTAAATTTTGCCAACTGATTTAAATGTGAATGCAATGTTTACTTTGAGCTTGCGTTTTAATTATTGCGATGTTGACTTTCTTTTACGAGTAAACGAAATACGTAATTATAACGTATTTTCAAATAATATTTGTGCTTCTTTGAAGATACTTCAATTAAAACAGTTTTATTATGTATTTGCTACACAATGTTGGAGTTTGCTTTCGACATACATTTCGTTGAATTGTTTTTTATTAATTTTATGCTAAAGGAACAAAACACGATGAACTTGATTACTTTATCCTCTATAAACGAAAGTAAATAGTGACTACTACGTAATTTCTTTCGTCTGTTATGCTGTGGACAGTCAACAGTCAGTCATTTGAAGAAGGCTTTTAAGCAAAGCCATCCCTAGTGAAGCTGTCTAAGCGTGTCAAAGTATATCATAAACAGACACAACAAGTTACTTATAAACTACTCTAACCACTTTTCATCTACTCTGGCCCAGTGGCCAAACAAAATCACTTAACAATTGGTTACCTGTCACCTAGGACAGATATTACTCTTGCCAGTAACAAACTCAGCGCCTGTCAACGAAGAACCACAGACAAAATATTTGATTTGCACTTACTGTTGCTGTACCTGTCAATTTACTTGAAAAGCCACGTTGACACATTTTGATTTATTTCTCACTAAATGTCTGTGAGGTTTTTTGAAATACGAGTATATATATAGACATACTGAGACGTGTTGTCTGAGTGCGAATCTCAGAAAAAACCGGTTAAGTGCTTCCGAGGGTTCCGAACAATGGGCTGCGGGTTGTTCAGAAGTTACCGCGGCCTCAACATATAGGGCTCAGAAGGAACATGGGTAGTTTTTAGTCAGAACAAGTCTGACACTGCCTTTCGCTCTGCCCAAGAGCGGGAGGGGTTATTTGACGATTTTCCTCACAAAAAAAAAGGTTTCTTTTATTTTACGTTTTTTGTCGTATGGGTACGGAACCCCAATAGGTGAGACAACAAGCTTATTTTCCATAATATTTTTAGACCATGTCGCAAGAACACACAAAGCGAGAAAAGATGAAGAACGCTCAAGAAAAAGATGCTCCATCGATTCTATGCAATCGCAGTTCGCAATCTATTACTAAAGGTCCAAAACCCAATAACAAAGAACAGAAACTATTTACTTTTAAAAGCCCTAAAGCTTGTTCCACTAATCCTTCAATTACTCGGCTAGTTTCACATAGATTGTGTGAATCTTGTCAGTAGAAACGTAGACCCTTGTCCGGGAGTGTCCGAAAGTGTCCGGATCTCCAACGTATTACATTCAACCTGCCAATCCGACGTCCCTTTTAATTTTACGAATGTTGGCCCGATCAAATAATAGTGGACGAAAATATTTCCTTTTTCATCTTTGGGGATTGCGGCAAGATGGCTGACGACTTGTCCTTTAACTGTGTGGGAAATAGAAGGGACTTTAATATTGTTTTTTTTTTTACTATAGCTATGTATGGAGACTTAAAATCAATAGCTTCTTTAGATGACTAGCTTCGGCCCGAGACTTCGTTCGCATCTACGAAGCATTATGTGGCATTTGTTAATGGTGCAGCTTCGTCATAAAAGATTATAAATTTGATGAATAGTTTATGAGATTACCCCTTCTTTTTTGGAGGTTGGGAAATCAGCCAATGGCTCCTCCCTCTGGGGATAGCGGACTTCTACGGAACACGAACGCGCCGTCGACACGCCCTGTCGTTGTTGGAAGACGGACGGACGGGACGGCTAGCTAGCCCACTAGTCACCGTCCACAGGCCCGCGACTACAGTGAGAACGTTAGGGCTACCTCTCTTTCGGACGTTACTTTTGACTTTTTTTTTAAAAGGCTAGCTTTTTCTAACCATGTACGGATCGGATTTGGGTAACACAATAGCCTTTAGTTTACTGGACTGACTAACCCTATAGCGTCTACCGTGTGGATAGTTTTAGCATATAACACAATTATCTGGAAAGTGATTGAAAGGTACGTATTTTAAAGAAAAACTACATGAACCCTAATAGTCGTGTATTTTACTTTCAACCACTCACCATTTTAAAAGCGTGTGTCTTTTGGCGTGGGATGTATTCTAAATTAGCTTTCCATTTTCAGTACAATTTTATAACATCATCATGCCTTTAATCCCCAAAAAGATAAGCACATGACTGTGTACTCTTAGTACACCCACATATTGCTAGTTACGAGTATGTTCAAGTCCAATGTAGGGGGTGGGCCTATTACCATCTAACGGTCACGGGTAAGACATTCCTGAAGGAAAAATCAAATTAATATTACATACTCCGACCAGATCGACCCAGGATTTGAATCCAGGACCCCATTCTTGGGCTGCGGGTTGTTCAGAAGTTACCGCGGCCTCGACATATAGGATTAAGAAGAAACATGAGTGGTTTTTAGTCAGTAGAAGTCTGACACTCGCTCTGTCCAACAGCAAGAGAGGTTATTTGATGATTTTCCACACACCAATAAAAAAACACGGACCCCATTCTTTACAGTCACGCTTGCAACCACGATTTTGATTTCTGTGAAATAACATAATCCATGGCATGTAAAGTTTCGAACATTTCCAAAAAGTCTCTCCCAAAATAATAAAAGATAATACTTATAGGAACATATTTTCAGAAATATCCAGGTTAGCATTTTCGCTAAGCACAAAATCCTCATTATGTATAACCTAATAATGCACGGGCACGCTTATATGTTATTATAAGTATATATTATGCATAATAATATGCTCGTACCTGCGCTTGTTTTCTTAAGGACGGTGTTTTGCTGAAGGTATAGAAATAATAATAATAATAATACCTAAGCTGGCAACACCAAAGTCAACAGTTGTCATACAATTTCTTCCTCCGATTTAATTTAATTTGTATAAAAATTCCATTTTATTTTGAACGTTTGGCACCAACCTCTTCATCTTTATTTTCATATATTACAATAATTTCAATCAGAATACAATAAAATGAGACTAACCACAAGAAAACACCATAGAAGAAAAATTGATGACTTATGTCATCCCAAAATAAATTATTTCAAGAACACTGTTGAAGAATGACAATAAAATGTTAACAAGATCAGCGACTAGACGCGCACGCCTTCCACCTCCGGACTCGTCGCTCAGCTCCGCCTCGCCGCCGCCGGAACCCAGCCCCATCGTGAGTGCTGTGACACTGGCCGCGGCAGTCGCGTCGAGCTCGAGCGACGAGTATTTCTCTTTGTCCCCGACGCCACCACCTGCTCGTCGACGGAGAGGACGCCGGCCGCCGGACTGCTTGGGACCTAGGGGCCAACCGGCCCCGAGCCGGGTCCCCGCTGCCGGTGGTTGTGTGCAGCGCATGAAATGGACTCAAGCTATAAACGAGAACGTCATGCGCGCATACTACGGGTCTACAGAGGGGGGAACTAACCTCACTGCGTACCGTGTTAGGATGCTGTCTCTATTTCAGGAACTTGAACCAACTGTCAGCGTTTCGACCCAACGACTGTCGGATCAAGTGCGCGTCATCCAGCGCAATCGCATGTTGGACGACGCCGCGCTTGATAGGCTGCGCTCAGAGGTACTGAGTAACCATACCATCTTCACTCCATCTCAAACAGTGACGCAAACATCAACTTTTAATACAATCCCACCGCGTCATAGTCCTGCTGTTGAAGAGGAGGATGATAGGGTTGCTACGGTAAGTAGCCAGTGCAACGACCGATTGAGGAGCGCACTGGAGGATGCGCTTCGTGAGTATCGATCCGTTTCTACCGAACTTAGGCCCCGACTACCACGGTTACCCATGCATAAACGAAATAGGGCGTTGGTGTGTGCCCTGGACTCGCAACTCAAGAATATATTCGAGAGTAGCGAGGACCTCGTTGATACACACTCGATTTTGTACTGTGGGGCTGTTGCGGCATGTCGACTTGCTAATGTCAAATTCCCAAATTGTGACTTAGCTAGTCGACCAAAACCAACCGTACCGGCCTGGCAGCGCAGGATCGAGCGTCGTATTGACGGGGCCAGGGTACTCATTGGCAAACTTTACTGCTTCAGGGAGGGCAATACACGACCACGTGTGATGCGTTCTGTGAAGCGGGCATTCTCGGGGACTGAAATTAGCCCTCGAGATTACATGTCCCATGTCACAGAGCGCATCGACTTCCTGAAGCAGAAGGTTTATGCATGGGCCAACCGTATTCGACGGTATAGACGGCGGGTTGATCGGTACTCACAGAATCGCATGTTCCAGAGCGATGAAAGGTGGGTATACCGAACTTGGGAGCGACGCGAGCCAAATATGACGGACGTGTGTCGCCCGGATGATGCTGCCACGAGTTCATTTTGGCGTAGCATCTGGTCGGTACCCGTCTGTCATACTGAGGCTGACTGGTTGCGTGATGTCGAGCGAGTGTGTGAACCTATTCCAGAAATGGACGCTATTTTAATAACACCACAAGATGTAGCCAGTGCAGTTCGTCCGTTACCGAACTGGAAATCACCTGGTCCGGACGGACTGCACAATTTCTGGCTCAAATGGCTCAGTAGTTCACACACTTGCCTGGCATCCCAATTCCAGTCATCCTTAGAATCTGCGACGCTACCGCAGTTTTTAACCACAGGCATTACCCACCTGCTCCATAAGTCACGTTGTCCCGCGGAACCCAAGAATTATAGACCGATCACGTGTTTGTCGACGGTCTATAAACTTCTTACATCCATTTTGAGAGCAAAAATCAGTAAACACATTGAGAAAAACTCTATTATGTCTGCCTCTCAGAATGGATGTAGGAACGGGTCCCGCGGTACTAAGGAGCTACTCCTCATCGACATGGCCATTAGCCAACAGGTTCGTCGGGCCCGCAAGGATCTGTCGACATGCTGGATAGACTATAAGAAGGCTTACGACTCGGTGCCACATACATGGCTCATGAGGGTGCTGGAGTTGTACAAGATAGACACAACTCTACGCGCCTTCCTTGAGTCATGTATGGGGCAATGGAAGACTGTCCTTCGATATCCGGGATGTCAACAGATTCAGGGGAACGATGAACCTGTATGGATCAAGCGGGGAATATTCCAGGGCGACAGTCTGAGCCCGCTTTGGTTCTGCTTGGCCCTGAATCCTCTCAGCACATTACTGGAGGATTCAGGTCTAGGCTACCGGTTGAGGAGAGATGGTCAGGTGATATCTCACCTTCTTTACATGGATGATCTGAAACTCTTTGCCCCCAACAAATTGCGACTGATGGAGTTACTGAAACTAACTGATTCTTTTAGTAGCGCCATCAGGATGGAATTTGGTGTGGACAAATGTGCAGTCATGTATGTAAAGAGAGGAGAGATTATGGAATCCGAGGGAATTCAGCTTTCGGATTCCATACACCTCAGATCCCTTTCCTCGACCGAAAGCTATAAATATTTGGGTATGTCGGAAGCGTTAGGCATTAACGTAGCTGACATGAAGCAATCGTTGAAGGAGCGCTTCTTCGGACGCCTGAAGAAGGTTTTAAGTAGCCTTCTTTCAGGTGGGAATAAGGTGCGCGCCTTCAACGGTTGGGTCATGCCGGTTTTAATGTACTCTTTCGGCATACTCAAATGGACTCAGACCGAACTTGACGCATTAGATAGGAGAGTTCGTACATTGCTGACCGCAAATCGGATGCATCACCCACGATCATCGGTGATGAGACTGTATATCCCGCGGAAGTGCGGGGGTCGAGGCTTTTTAAACGCGAAGACCTTCCACAACCGCGAGGTGTGCAGTCTCAGAGAATATTTTTTAAAAACTGATGTGGGTATGCACCGAGATGTGGTCGCAGTGGACAAGGGACTCACCCCGCTGTCCATGGCTAACGAGAACTGGCGCAAACCTGTGGTACTTACTGCTGATGACCGCAAGGTAGTATGGCAAAGCAAGGAGCTTCACGGGCGCTTCTACCGGGCTCTTCATGGGCCCGATGTAGATTTTCTAGCGTCCGTGTCCTGGCTACGTTTTGGCGACCTCTTTGGGGAAACTGAAGGTTTTGTCTGTGCGATTATGGACGAAGTTATGTTGACGAACAACTACCGGAAATATATTATGAAGGATGGGACGGTTGACGTGTGTCGGGCATGCCATCGTCCGGGTGAGTCCATCAGACATATTATTTCTGGTTGTTCTCGTCTAGCTAACGGCGAGTACTTGCACAGACACAATCAAGTAGCTAGGATTATTCACCAGCAACTTGCCTTGAAATATAAACTTGTGGAGTCGGAGGTACCGTACTACAAGTATGTGCCCGACCCAGTTCTCGAAAATGACCATGTAACGTTATACTGGGATCAGTCTATCATCACTGACAGGACTATTGTTGCCAATAAGCCTGATATAGTGGTGATGGACCGATCAGCGCGCCGCGCAATGATAATCGATGTTACCATTCCACATGACGAGAACCTCGTGAAAGCTGAAAAAGAAAAACAAATAAAATATCTTGATTTAGCACACGAGGTTGTCGATATGTGGCATGTGAACTCGGCTATCATTGTGCCGATAGTCGTAACGGCCAATGGCCTTATAGCCAAGAGTCTGGACGACCACCTGTCCAAACTTTCGCTCGGCGGTTGGATCAAGAGCCTGATTCAGAAGGCAGTACTCCTCGATACGGCTCGCATTGTGAGGAGGTTCCTGTCTCTGGAGCCCTAACCACCGGTAGCTTGGACCCTGCTCCCGTCACCGGTGAACGACTATTTTTTATATTTTTAAATGTTTTTTTATGAGTTTTATATGAAATATTTAAAAATGTAAATTTTATGTGAATAAATAAATAAAGGAAATAATAATAATAATTACAATCACATTTTTTCTAGTCCATAAGCATCCCTGTTGAGTGTTTTGAAATATTCAAGATTTTAGAACATAACATCACTCTGGTTATTCCCGAAATGTTAGAAGTGTACCTGTACACCCACCCAACTTTCTCAAGTTCTATTTTAGTTTCGTGAAGGTAATAGTGGGAGAGCATAGCTCTCAAAATACTTAAAAATATATTTGGCTATAAACTTGACACAATAAACATAGTAGAACTAAGTACTCGTAAAATGACTGTTTTAATCTACAAAACAGATCTTTATCGTACAGTCAAACAAGGTATTAAGTATACAGCCAGCTAACTTGCATTTACTTTTAAGATAAAGCAGATAAATTTAGAGACGGATGCCAAACGATGAAACTTTCTGTAAAACAAAATTGCAATTAATATTGTCACCGTACTAGAATTATACAGATTTTTGTGTGTATATCTAATAGCTTGATCGCTTGTACGTTTAAATTCACTCACTGAGATACAGCGTCCCAAAAACAGAACAAAATATCACCCATATTTTTTTTGGGGTGTGGGAAATCATCAAATAACCCATCCCGCTCTTGGGCAGAGCGAAAGGGAGTGACAGACTTATATTGACTAAAAACCACCTATGTTCCTTTTTAGCCCTATACGTCAAGGCCGCGGTATCTCTTACAACATCCCGCAGCCACAAAATATCACCCTTACGCTTAAAATCGCGGAATTTCTACTTGAAAACTACTCAACTACACTCTAAAAATCAAATGAGCTCCACAAACAATAAATCTCTAACAGCAATTTACTCTAACATCAGGCAAAACATGAAACAAGCAACAGCCATTTACAACAACATAAAGAAAGAAAGAAAAACCGTCGAACTTTTCCACACATTGTAGAACAAAACGAAAACGGAACAGAGAATGTATGGAAGCGACTTTTTACATCCATTTTGCTGAAACATCGGCCCTAATGCAAGTCAAGTGCGTTCATTTACACGGAAAAATCCTTAATCATGGCAATTCTACCGTACTCTAATAAATGGTCGAGCGTGTATCGTGTATTCGTGGCATTGACTCACGATTGTGAGGGTAGGAAGGAATAAGTATGTGTGGGTATCGTTTTGAAAGTCAAGGGGCGACCGAAATATCTATTGATGTTATACTAGCGACCCGTCCTCTGCTTCGCATTGTTTTTATGATATATTATATGTCGCATCATGGGTGGCCGAGATGCGAAGCATTGGGTCTTTTTCGTGATCCGACATAGTTTTAGTTAGATGTGGGCACTGTTGTGGGTACTCGAGCGAAACAGAATTTAAATCAAATCACTTTATTTAAATAGGCCATCACGGTTTTACTTTTACAAGAAACAAACACGTGCGTTGGTACTACTGAGCGTCTGCCAAGACTGTCGGAGTTCAAGTGAGCGAACAGTGCGAACACTCCGTCCTTTCGCCAGTCCTCGCTGCATCCCCTCTACCGACGATCGTGTCCAAGCGGCAGGGCGCGCTTGCGTTTCCGGTAAACATTTATTTAGTTCCAAATCGAATTACTAGACGGCGCTGTCGGTTGCACCATGGCGCCATCAATCCACGACATATATATATATTCTTTATTTTGTGATGTAAGTGTAATGACAATGTTGTACCGTCGAACAAACTAATAAGTATACAAATGGAGTTTTTTAAAATTCCAGTACAATGAAAATATTGATTGCAATTTTGTTTTGCAAAGCGTTTCGCAATAATCGACTGATGCCAAACGCTGTATCGTTTGGCATCCACAATGTATCTGTATAATCTTAAAAGTAAATGCAAGTTAGCTGGCTGTATACTTATTAGCTTGTTCGACTGTACAAATAAGTTTTAAGTAAAGACGGAGAACTTCCACTCAAATCTTTCAAGCAACTTCAGTTTTTTTTTTTATTTCAGTTATTTTACATCATCTTCCTTTTTAATAACTTCATATAAATTGAAATAGAACATAGCAAACATAACATAACATCACGCCTGTAATCTTTGAGGGGTTAGGGTAAACCCATAAGAAGACCACCCACATTACGCTAGTTATATTTAAGTCCCATGTAATTGGGGGCGAGCCTATTACCATCAAGGGGTCAAAAATTCGTACCTTTCTGCTACTGAAAAATAAATGATGAGAAAACCTTTTAGGGGGAGGGGAGGGAATCATTAAATGACTCCTCCCGGCAGACCAAACCACCCATGTTCCTTCTTACCGCTTTCCTGGGCTAAGAAGGGACATGGGTGGTATCTCTACCCGCTGCGGTATCTCTTTTGAACAACCCCCAGCCTCGACGGGCTTGATGAGAAATTCTTATAACACATTGCCCGACCAGCAGGGCTATTGCGTATCTTTTAAATATCAAATTTTTAATATCTTTTAAATATTGTCCATGGATTAACTGTCAAATTGGTTATGGTTTAGTACAAAATCGAACCATTTAACAGTTAATTGATGGACACTATAAGATAGCCACTGTCATTCAAATCCTGGATAGCATAGCAGCTTGCAATCACTAGACTAACGACACAGACGACGTAGAGCAACATAGCAAAATGATTATAACAACGATTAAAATTTATTTTATTACATTCTTATTTATTCAACGAACGCGCCGTCGACACGGCCTGTCGTCGTCATAAAACGGACGGACGGCGAGCTAGCCCATCACTCACCGACCACAGGGCCACGTCTACGGTGGCCGGAAGCCGTCATGTGGCCTCCGACGCCCGGAGCGTGTCCCGCGGTGGGGGTAATATTACCCCTTGGTGTCTTTGGTTGTCTGATGTATGGGCCACCGACTACCTGTTACGACTGTCTAAGGCCTACAGATGACAGCCTGAACAAAGGTTGGAAAACTCACCCACTTGGTTACCCATTCACTATCCTAAAGATCGACCCGAGCGGCAGTTATTATTAAGCCAAGAACTCCTGATCCAAATCTAATACATATTATATTAGAACCTTTCAGTGAAACTTGTCTGTCGATATTTTGAGAATTTTAATACACCTTTACGAATCTTATGAATATTACCTTTCTTTTCAGACACATGAATTAATTCTAAACCATGGAATTCAAAAGGAATTCAATAAGCTACTTAACTTTTTCTTCATACACGCTAATAATCTATTCAATACACAAAAAAATCAGAAAAGGATCTCAATATTACCAAATTAGGGTCTTATTCAGAATCATATGCGGATACGCCACAAGTTTTCTTTAAGAAAATTAATAAAAAGAGGTTTACTCGCAAAAAAGAAACTTTTTTGTTGTTTGCTTTTTGAAAATGAAATAAAGTAAAAGTTTACATGTTATAAAGGAGTTCCGTAACCAAATTTACCGTAAAATGTTTTTGTGTAAATTATTAAAATTACATGATTCACTAATAACTTGTTTGCAAAGTGTTAATGACTGCACATTCAGAAATAATATTCAACATAGTTTATGTATAAACTCAACAAACAAATGAGTTGGCACACCCTGTTGAAACCTTATTCATTAAGTTCATTAATTCATTTTAATCAAAATATGAATAATTATCATTATGAGTTATAATCAATAGCTTCATTTTCAAAAGTTGTAATCAAAATGCTTGATATTAATTGTTTTAATTTCAAATAAAAATATACAATCCGAAATAATCATGACTAATAAAAAAAATAATTCATCAGGAAAGTTGACGAATCCAGATTAGCTTGTTTTTGTACAAAATCGAATCATGGATTATCCCTAGCAAATGAATCTGGTAAGGGAACGCTGTTTGATTCAACAGTATGTCTTCTTTTATAATAATATAACGAAATCCTAAAAGCAAAGACTGCCATAAATGGGTCACGAGCGTATGTCATGAGGTCTAATGTTCGGCCATTTTGAACTTGGGCTCGCTAAGTCCGTCGCCATTTTTATACCCAAGAGGTATTCGACTCAAAGAAAAACGTTTGCAAAAGTAATTAATTAGGTTAAACACAGACGTGGGGTGTTTAAATAAGGTTGTGTACTGACTTAGTACTAATAAAAACGAGTTAATGTTCCCTTTTGAAAATTAACTTAGATGTATTTTGTTGGGATTTTTGGTATTTTAAGTGGTTGGTTCAATATTTTTGAAATTATTTAATTTTCTAATCAGTATGTTAAACATCTTTGTTTGAGATTATCATGACGTGTAAATGCTGATTAAATATAATCTATCAGTCGAGTGGTTGCAATCGTGACTACAGAGCGTAAGCTCTTGAGTTCGATTTCCGAGACGGGCAAACTATTATTGGGTATTTCTTTTTTTTTAATTAAGGATTTCATAGTACCGGCCACGTAGTAAGGATTTGTGCCCAGTTGATGACAATTGGGGCGCCCTTTATTTTATGGGACTTAAACATAAGTGGAGAGATGCGTGTGTACTATTAGCTACACCTCTGCCTAGGCCTTCGGGTATTATAGGCGAGATGTTACACAATAGTGTCCGGAGTGTGCCTATTTATTGGCCTTGTTCGGTTCTGTCTCCTATTGATTTGGAGGGAAGTGGAAATTATATTTTTCCTACTCCTCCGTTACTCTTTTCTGATTAATTTTGCTGCGGGATCCAAGACAGTTCTCTGGGATTTCGTCGAGCTTCATTGTCTCGGCACTTTTCTTGTGGTTACCACCTTGGTGGTTGATTCTGGCTTTCAGGAGTTGCAGTGGTTTGGGAATAGTGTAGAAGCTTGGCACTTTAAAAAAAAATGTGTCGGGAGCCATGTCTGCAATATGTCCAATATGACCGAACCTTTGGTGAGAAACAAGAATAAGTTTCGATCCAAATGTAGTCACACTACGACGCGCCTAAGATGTTGCTGCGACAGCTACGCCATATCGCAGCAAACCTTGGATGGCTACGACTCATCTGTTGGTGACGCGCCTAAGATGTTGCTGTGACAGCTACGCCATATCGCAGCAAACCTTGGATAGCTACGACTCGTCTGTTGGTAATGCGCCTAAGATGTTGCTACGACAGCTACGCCATATCGCAGCAAACCTTGGATGGCTACGACTCGTCTGTTGGTAACGCGCCTAAGATGTTGCTACGACAGCTACGCCATATCGTAAAACCTTGGATGGCTACGACTCGTCTGTTCGTAACGCGCTTAAGATTTGCTACGACATCTTCGCCATATCGTATCAAACCTTGGAAGGCTACGACTCATCTGTTGGTAACGTGCCTAAGTTGAGACGCATATTCAGAACAAAAAACACCTAAATAAATAAAGGTACTGAAGTCTTTAATATTGATAGTCAATAAAGAATTTTATGGCTAAGTTAAAGTTTACAACCAATAAAATTGTACTGCGCCAAGCTATTGCGTACCGTTCTGTAGTTATAGTAGCGTAGACACCTCGTTGGCTTAATTGAAATGCTAATAAAATAACTTTAATGAAGATCTTAACATAAACGCCTTAGAAATGTAATTATAATGCAGGATTTTTCTTAGACTGGCTAACTTAACAATCTTACTAGGTGGTTTGTGACAATAGGGTAGTTAACAGAAAATCTAATTAGTCCGTCATATAGATTACCAAAAAATATTGGACACGTATTTTTTCTTTTTTCACGTAAGCAAACAATGAAGAAGATACAGTACTTTGAAAAAACGTGTGACGTCATACTCTAAGAGATTAGTATGACATTTTTTAGTGGTCAGTGACGTCACCTACCCCCACTCAAATCTTTGACGCGTTGTATTTTCGTAAATTTTTATTGATTTGATAAAATACAAAATACGTCTCCAATATTTTTCGTTAATCTAACAAACGGACTAATTAGAATATTTTTTTTTAAGTCAGTAAACATCCCTATTGTTTTTTTACCTGAAACCCAATACGCAAGGCATGCGGTGTCTCCTCGGTCACAAAGGGCTAAGAAGTAACATGGTTTAATCAGCAGAAGTCTGACACTCCCTTGAGAGGGGTCATTTGAAGATTTCAAACAAACCAAATAAAAAAAGTAATGTCTTCATATCTTGACTAGATACCACAAAATGATGCAACATGCGCTACGTAGTTAAAAACTTCGAAGACATGTGACATCTATCAATCCGCACTAGGCCCGCGGGAGGCCTGTGTCCCAGCAGTGGGAACATTAATAAGCTGTTGATGATGATGAATAGCCTTGTGGGGACCCTCGGACTGCCAAGTCATAAGTCTTAAGTTCGAACCCAAGACACGCACCTTTGATTTGTCGAAATCAAGTGCGTATTGTCACTTGCTTCTGTAAAGGAAAACTTCGTGAGTAACCAAGCCATGGGCGTCATGAAAACTCTGCACCAGGTTAGATGCTAACCACACCATAAATAAAGAAAGAATTGCAGTTTTCATTCAGAAATTTATTCTTATAGTCCAAAGAAAAACTTAATTTATAACATAAGGAATATGAATAAATTCATTAGAGTAATGTAAAGTAATGTTTATTTGTTTAAACATTGTGTACATGATACATTGCATGCAGGATTATAACGAAATACAGAAATATTCTAACATGTTCAGCCACATATTATCGCGGCGTACAAATCGATAGGAAGAGATGGTGCGTAAACTGTGATAATATTCATCCATAAATTACATCATATAAATTATGTAAACACTTATTAAACATCATTATTCATTAGATTAACTAGGTATCATTACAATTCAGCAAGCAAAAAACAACGATAACTAACGATATTGTACGAAAGTATTCATTCCTTCAGGAACATGTCCCCAATTGATATCAATCAATCAATCAAAATCATTTATTTCAAGTTGGCCAGTTACAGGCTCTTTTGAATAGTCGAACAAATACTAAATTTTAATAAGCTAATAAACTAAGCTACAGTCCCACTCACAAGGCATAATATCTGTCAGTGTACTGTAGTTGCCGATTCCAAAAAATAGATTTGTCTCCTAAAACATAGCTACTGTATTCTGTAACAACCCTGCCTACCCATTTAGAAAAGACTGGCGGAATAGAATGTAAATTAATGCAAGCATTCAAGACTCAAAGACAATACCTTCTTACCCGGTAACCTCCCATTTCAAGGTAAAGCATTCCAAGTCAACACTTTAAGCCTATTACGAAACCTCTTTAAAAGGGACGAAAGTAAATTTCGGTGTACTAATGAAATAAGTGATGAAATATAGAGATGAAATAAGAGTGTAACAGTGGGAGAAAAAGATAGCAAATTTTAACGTGAGACAGAAAGAGACGAAATACCGTATTGTGAGGATTGAAGGGAAAAAGATATGGCCACTAAATAAAAAAATACAGAAGGTCAACTCATACCTCATCTGCCTAACCTTTTCGCTACGCTTTTCGTCCTACCGGATGCAACTGTATACAAGTATTTTGCATGAAGCTATTGCCTATCTGACCAACACCAATTTAGTACTGGGTTTTAGTGTTGGTAAAAGGCTGGCTGTCAGACTTTCTGCCTACTTGTAACTGATAGCCGGGACCAAGCAACAGTTTAACAAGCGTTTCGAGATACGGTGGGAACTGTGCATTAATTTGAAGATCGACCATCCACGGACCGACCTTGGCAAGAGCTCCTTAACCTTGACCTTTACGAAGACACATGACATACCCAACTTGCGCTGAGCTAGCACGGTAGCTAACAGCTCACTCCCTCTCATAGAGAGCATTCCCAGCTGTGGAAATACTAATCCTGATAATCCTGTGTACCCAAACTTCTGTATCTACCTTGTTTGTGGTAAAAGGCTATTGGTATCTGAGAAGAGACCACAATCTAAACGAGATCTTGGCTGCAAGTAAATAGGGTGTTTATGTGGGACAAACCTTTGAGAGGGTTTCGTTAGGTGATAAGGGATTATCTCAGGTGTGAGCACAGTTTGTGGTCGGAGAGTGATTATAACTTACTATAATAACAGATTGTTTTGAAATATTGAACTAGATAATGTGTGGGTTAAAGAATCAAATAGTATTACCTGAGAAAAGCGAATATGCTGCCAATTTATAATAATGAATGTTTTGTTTTTTCGCGAATGATTTGAAAAATTCCGACACTAAGCGATAGACTGGAAATCTAAATAATTATGTTAAATAAAATAGACGGTGAAAATAACACAACCGCCATAATATATTCACTAGTTCTACAAGATAATCAGAGTCAAAATCATTGATATAACAATTTCAAATAAGTATGCGCTCATATGTCCCAAGTTGACCTAAAACAACCTTGGGGCAACCTTGTCAGGCACACGCCACTGGAACTGAGCCAAGTAGGCGGTTACTTAGATATAACTATATGTCGAATTATCAAGTCATATTTAGTCGAAAGATTCTGTTTAGATGAAAGATTTAATGGATTTTTGGTTTAAGGAATACGTGTAAGGAATGAACATGAAGTGAAGTCTGACCCTCCCTTTCGCTCTGCCCAAGAGCGGGAGGGGTTATTCGATGAATTTCCACCTGCCAAAAAAAAAAGGTATGTACAGGAACCTTAACGAAAGGCATAAAAGCCGATGTATGGATTGTTTGAGGACTAATTTGAAAAAAAAGGGAGTGTATGACAGTTGGCTGAGGAGATTGGACAAGAAACCATGTTATGGCTAACATGATTTTCCTGCTTATACCAGGTCATTCGTCACGCTATCATTTATTCCTTTTACCTTCATATCATTACTCACACACTCCATCTTTATTTGCAGAAAGAAAGATAAAGAAAAGAAGAAATATGAAGATGCTGACCCTCACAAAAGAAAAGTCACCGGCTCATCTACACTATCTCATCATCATCATCATCATTTCAGCCGAAAGACGTCCATAAGCCTCCCCCAGGTGTCGCCACATTGACCGGTCCCGAGCGTCTCGCATCCATCGGGTCCCCGCAACCTTCACCAGGTCAACGGTCCACCTAGTGGGAGGCCTTCCAACGCAACGTCTTCCGGTTCGTGTTCGCCACTCCAGAACTTTTCGGCTCCATCGGCCATCCATTCTGCAAGCAATGTGCCCTGCCCATTGCCACTTAAGTCTCACTAATTCTTCGGGCTACGTCGGTAACCTTGGTTCTCATGCGGATGTCCTCATTTCTGATTCGATCACGATCACCCTTTGGGTGACTTTGAGCTTTCTGATGAGGCCCATTGTGAGCGACCACGTTTCGATCCCGTAATTAATCACTGGCAACACACACTGGTCATAGACTTTCGTCTTGAGACACTGTGGTAAGTTGGGCGAGAAGACACCGCGCAACTTTCCAAACGCTGCCCAGCCAAGTCGGATTCGACGATCGACCTCTTACTCTAAGTTAGACCTACCCTACTGGACCGTTTGTCCAAGGCAGACATAATCGTCCACAACTTCGAATGTAGAGTCCCCGATCTTGATAGGAGTGGGTGTTACATGAACATTCAACATAACCTTGGTTTTGTCCATGTTCATTTTAAGACCCTCTCTTTCGGAAGCTCTACTGAGGTCATCGAGCATTGTACTCATGTCCTTCATGGTCTCAGCCATGACCACTATATCGTCGGCAAACCGAAGGTGAGTAATGTACTCGCCGTTACACTATCTACATTATATTAGAAAGAGGAATGATTTTTATTTTTGTGTGTGTATGTATGTTTGTAATGAATAAACTCAAAAACTACTACGCCGATTTCTAAAATTCTCTCACCATTGGAAAGCTACATTCACCTTGAGTAACATAAGCTCCTTTTTATTCCTGTATTCTTGCGGGAACGGGAACTACGCGGGTGAAACCGCGTGACGTCCGCTAGTCGAAATAAAATCATGGATACATCAAGCAAATATCCGGCACAACCTAACCTCACTTTGTTTGAGCTTAATCCACAATCAGTAATCAACTTATTCGGTTGTTCATAACTTGCTTGGTCGTCCTACGTACAGTACGACAAAAGGCGCTGACGACAAAGGATTTATAATCAAACTTAAGCAGTGTTTACCTGGCTGTCCCAAGTATAATGAGATCTCTAACGTATTTGTAAAGCGTGGTATGCAAGTATTCGAACATTAAGTAACTCGACGCAAATATTATTGCTGGGAACCGACATTTTTTGAGGTAAGAAAAGAGAGGCTTTTTGTGAGATGATTAACAGTAAAACTCAATGTAATGCACTCAAAACATTGTGCTGATGGACTTGAACTTGTGACAAAGTTAGAACTTCGATCCCCAATATTTCCGTAACTTAAAAATTTAAAACTATGGTGAAGTCTATGGTCAACCTTATGGAAGGAGTGCAACTCATTCCACCATATCTGCCTGGGCCTGTCGCTATGTGGCTTGCCATTTAAAGGGAGCCCTTTGGGTCGTGAGTTTGACCCATTGTTCGTCTGACATGCGGCAGATGTGTCCCTTACAATGCCATTTCACCGTGACAGCTTTCCGAGTAGCTTCAGTTGTTTTTGTGATGAACGGATTGTTGTATCCTGAACGCGATCTGTAAGTTTTACAGTGTTAGCGACGCGCTGATAAATTCATAGATTAGTCTGTAGCCTAAGTAGTTATAACATAACTTTATGCATATATTTGTAAGTAGATATAAGGGCCGCTGGACCCCCTCCTAAGACGCGGGCAGTTGAGTCCGTGCGAGCACTGCAAGCGGGTGCGCTTGTACGTGATTTTTCGTTTGTCTATATTTTATCCGTGTATTTCCAAAAATATAAGTGTTTTGAGCTACCAAATAGTTTATCTTCGCTGATTACCACCGATAACATCTACAAAGTGGTCAATCGAACCGGATCATTAACAGTTAATGTTTGTCACGCCACCAGTGAAAAGCAAGATGGTGGGCACGCGAAGTACGGTGCGACGCAAGCTCGCGCAACGTAAACTTTTTGAACAACAAAAGGGAGCTCAAGAAACAGATAATGAAGAATGTCAGTCTTCAATCAGTGCAGTAGCCAAAAATACGGAGTTTGAAACACCTGCGGCAGGGCCGAGCGTCAAAACCGAACACACGTTGCCAAGGTCGAAAGGTCGATCCGACACATCATCGGTTAAAGCTCGAAAGGCGCAATTGCTTTTGGATGCTGCGAAGCAAAAGGCACAGATACGACTGGACCTCATAGACAAACAGCTAGAAGCGGACTTAGCTGAACTACAGGAAGAAGAAAAATACAGTCCACACGAAGACCGCGCTCATGACGTGGAACAATGGCTGGAACGGAGTCATCACGAATTAATGCAATCGGCCCCCGATCATGGTAATACCTTGGGCAAGTTGCATCCACATGAGACAGAACCAGCCGCGCCTGCCAATGTTGTCCTCTTTACAGCATCAGCAGCACCACCAGGACTAACCACGTCACGTCAAAAGCCGCCACTTTTAGTGCCACATCTGCCTATGGAGTCGCACTCACACGCTGTACCCGCACCGCCACCAGCGGCGGAGGCCACCAGTATGCAAGCGACTATTCAGATGCTAGCTGGCGCTTTGAAAGACCTGGCTTGTACGAGTGCACCGAATACCAACCTTATAACTCGGTTAAGCACGCCGAAGGATCTTCCAGAGTTTTCGGGAGACCCACTGGAATTTCTACAGTTCAAACAGGCCTATAAACAATCAACTGAGCTTTGTAGATTTTCCCCTGAAGAAAACCTTTGGAGGTTGAGGAAGTGTCTCCGAGGAGCTGCCAAAGACGCTGTCGCAGCCTTACTTATTTCTGCGAGTCCACCGTGCAAAATCATGGCAACTTTGGAGCTACGTTTTGGCAATGCCGATTTAATAATATACAAAATCGTCCAAGAAATCAAGAAATTGCCCTCAATGTCACAAAATTATCACAGTGAAATTGTGCCATTTTCAGTGAAAGTACAAAACCTAATACAAGCAGTGAGAACAGTTGGACGCGAAGAATACTTACAAGGTATGAGCATTGTTTCAATTATATTGTCCAAGCTGCCTACAACACTGTTAAGTAAATGGTCTGATTATAGTTTCATTACTGAAGGACAGAAATCCCGTATGGTCATATTATCTGATTTCTTGCACGACGAGGCCGTAAAAATATCAGTTACATCAAATATCTATTTTACGAGTACTCGCACTGACCAAAATAAAAACAATCATCACAAAAACAAAGATAGTTCCGGCAATCGATCCCAAACTATATTATTGCAAACAGATGATGATACCGATAACTGCAAATTCTGCCGTACCTCAAAGCATAAATTAACTGAATGTAAACAGTTCAAGAAGGCGTTACGTAAAACCAGATGGGAATTCGTAAAACGCAACGGGATTTGTTATAGATGCCTATTATCGCGCCACGCACGAGACACGTGCTCAGCACCGCCGTGCGATAAGAATGGCTGTGGCGAGGGACATCACCATTTACTTCACTACGTCGGAAACAAGCCGAAAAATGACGCTGGAAGTAGCCAGGTTCCGGAGCCGACGTCAACGCCTGTGCAAGCCCCGACGTCGGCGAAGCCGCCGACGTCCTCCGCTGATACTACACAAACAGTGACGCATATAAACGCGAGTGAAAACAAGGTGTTACTCAAAGTCGTACCTATACGTATACACAGTGCTAACGGTGTGTTTAGTGCAAACGCACTCCTTGATGACGGATCGACCGTCTCACTTATCAGTGCGGGGTTAGCGAAGCGTGCGGGGCTTCGAGGCCGCTCAGAGACGATGCGAATTCGCGGAGCCTGGTCTGACGACGAAGTAGTGTGTAAAACGACCATCGCGAATGTTAAATTATCGGGTATGGACAGTAAGGTATATAATATAAAACTTCGGTGTGTAGACAAATTAGACTTACCTTTGCAACAACTTTCTGTTGTTAATTGTAATAATTATAAAAACCTGTTTGGAATAGATAATAAGTTATGTAAACATGATGTAAAACCAGAACTTTTAATAGGTCAAGATAACTGTCACTTATTGTTACCTCTCAAAGTTATAGTAGGTAAATTGTATGAGCCGTCTGCTACATTAACTCCCCTAGGTTGGTGCATTCATGGTATGTTGCGCAGGCAGCACGCTCGGCACGCGCATGTTGCCGCCGGCGCCGTCAAGGCGCACGCCACTCTGCTGTTGAGCTCGGCAGCTGCCACCGCCGCGGACAGGGACGAGCGCATACTACGGGACCTCCACGAGGAGGTGAGGCATTCATTTGCTGTAGACGCCTTGGGAGTGTCAGGTAAGCTGAGACAAAATATTAATGATACTCGTGCTGTCGCGCTGCTGGAGAAGTCTGTCGAGCTCGTCAACGGTCGCTGGCGTGCAGGTTTGCCTTGGAAGAATGAGGCCTGCACTATGCCCGACACCTATCCTAACGCTCTGAAAAGGTTAAAGGGGATAGAAAGGAAGATGGCACGTGACAATGGTTTCGCTGACAGATACCGCGAGCGAATAAATCATTTATTACAAAATGATTACGCTCACAAGATGGAAAAGCGATTGACGGTACCCAGGACGTGGTATCTACCCCACTTCGGGGTAGATAACCCCAACAAAAAGTCACTTAGGCTAGTGTTCGATTCTGCGGCTCCAGTAGGTGATAAATGTCTAAATGACTATTTACTTACAGGGCCGGACTTGTTGTCATCTCTGTTTGGTATAATGCTGCGGTTTAGGGAATATTCAATTGCAGTAACCGGTGACATCAAGGACATGTTTCTTAGGGTTAAAATTCGCCCCGAAGATCAAAACGCGTTTAGGTTCCTTTGGCGGAACAGCCCCGACGAGCCAGTTGATATTTACGTTATGTCGTCACTTATTTTCGGCGCTAACTGTTCTCCTTTTATAGCTCAGTTTATCAAAAATGTAAATGCGCGTCGTTACGAGTCGTCATTACCAGCTGCTGTAAACGCGATATACAAATCGCACTATATGGACGACTATATTGATAGCTTGCCGGACGACACGACGGCGATAGAAATGGTAAAAAATATAACTAAGATTCATAGCAGTGGTGGTTTCCAAATCCGTAACTGGACAAGCAATAGCATTGCTGTTTTAGATAGTGTTCCGAAGGATACCTTAGGTACTGCCAGCGTTAGGTTCAAATTTGAGCAGGAGTACCATGGCGAGCGAACCTTGGGTCTCATCTGGTATCCTGGAGAAGATGAATTAGGTTTCGATGTGTCTCTGAAACGAATACCGGAAAATATTATTTTAAATAAGGATAGACCGACTAAAAGAATCATGCTGCGAATAGTTATGTCGATTTTTGATGTATTAGGATTCTTAGCACCATTCACTATTCAGGGCAAGATTATGTTACAAGATACTTGGCGCTTAAACATAGGCTGGGATAACGTAATACCCGATAGTATCTACAATAAATGGTGCAAATGGATCGAGTTATTAAAAGATATAAAACAAATACGTATACCCAGGTGCTATAACAAAACTATGGTGTTACAAGCTGGGAGCGAGACGATAAGAAAACCGGTTGCCGAGCTTGTAATGACAGGGCCACCTCCTCCCGCCACCGCGCCCGCGGCCCCCGCGCTTGAGTTATCTGCTACGAGAAGCAGCTACGGGACGTGTAGGCCGTCTACGACAACCGCTACGTGTGCTAAGCCGGCAAATAACAGTTATACACGCTTACAGTTGCATTTATTTTGCGATGCATCTGTACAAGCTATGTGTTGTGTCGCGTACTGGCGATGGATAGTCAATAGGAATGTTAACGTTGCATTTATATCAAGTAAATGTCGTGTTGTACCTGTTAAACCCATGACTGTACCACGAGCCGAGCTACAGGCGGCGCTGTTGGCTGCACGATTAGCTGATACCGTTCTCAAGGAACACAGATTAGTGCCCGAACGACGATATTTTTGGTGCGACTCCACCACCGTTCTACAGTGGATTAGAAATAACTCACGTAGGTATAAAACGTTCGAAGTGAACCGATTGGGAGAAATTGACGAACTCACGCGTATTTACGAATGGAGATATGTACCTACCAAATTAAATGTAGCGGACCTTGGTACTCGTGATGAATTTAACCACACAATGTTTCATAGGGAGTGGTTCACTGGGCCTGATTTTTTGTACGAAGTGGAGTCCTTATGGCCTGCTGACGTCGTGAGTCCCGACATCGGCAGAGACGAAGGGAATTTTGAGTGTGTTGTTGTGATGCATGAGTCGACATGTAACTTACCTGTTCCTGATCCGCAGCGGTTTTCCTCCTGGCTTCGCTTGCAGCGAGCCACGGCTGCCATTCTGAAATTTATTGATAGATGTAAGAAACTTACCGGTGATGTTGACTGCGATGCGATGGCTCGAGCTGAAATTCTGTTGTTAAAAAAAGCACAGTTGGAATCGTTCTGCGCCGAAATATCTGCAATAAAAAATGGAAAACACTTGTCACGAGATAGCAAGTTACTTACCTTGTCACCATATCTAGATGAAACTGGTTTATTCCGCCTCGGTGGCCGCATCGATGCTGCGTCAGATGTGGCCCTAGAAATGAAAAGACCCATTATATTAGACGGAAAGCATGACATAACGCGTCTTCTTGTCCTGTTCTATCACATTAAGGCAGCACACGGGAACCAGGAAATGGTCGTCAATAACCTGAAACAGAAATATTGGATTATTAAAATGAGGCTAACAGTTAAAAGGGTGGTTTCAAATTGCATGCTTTGCCGCATAAGAAAATGCAAGCCTGAAGTACCCAGAATGGGTGACTTACCTCACGCTCGAGTAGCACACCACCAACAACCATTTTCATTTTGTGGTCTGGACTTGTTTGGTCCAATGGAAGTAACTGTAGGCAGAGGAAGGCAGAAGAGGTATGGTGTTTTGTTTACCTGCCTAACTATACGAGCGATTCATATCGAGCTCGTTTCATCACTTACGTCTGACTCTTTGATAATGGCACTACGACGCATGGCAGCACGGCGAGGATGGCCCTGTCATCTATATTCTGATAATGGCACCAACCTTAGAGCAAGCGATAAGGAACTGAAGCAATCAGAGGAGGCACTTAATATAGATGCTCTCAAGGCTGTCGGCGTGAACAACGCTATGCAGTGGCATTTTATACCCCCTTCCAGCCCTCACTGGGGTGGGGCCTGGGAGAGGCTGATTCGAAGCGTTAAAACTTCACTTCGAGTTATAATGAAGGAACGCGCTCCCCGCGAAGAAGTGCTACTTACCCTGATGGCGGAAGTGGAGAACATGGTGAATAGTCGCCCGTTGACACACGTCTCCGTGGACCCTGAAAGCATGGAATCTTTGACTCCTAACCATTTTCTTTTAGGTAGCACATCCGTTGCGCCTACCATTGGGACTTTCGATGATTCCGACATGTTTCTACGCAAACAATGGAGAAAGTCACAAGCATTAGCGGATATGTTTTGGCGTAGATGGGTGAAAGAGGTTCTCCCTGACTTGCTGCCTCGAAGAAAGTGGAACGAGGAGGTTAAATCTTTGCAGGTAGGTGACGTAGTGCTAGTAGCTGATCCTAACAGTCCTCGTAGTACCTGGCCGAAGGGTGTCATTCAGAAGATATGCCCAGGTAATGATAGACGAGTCAGACTGGTCGAAGTAAAGACTAAGACTGGTGTCTGGAAGCGACCTGCAGCACGCGTCGCGCGAATTTCACTTGTTGAGGAGTGCTGTGCCAGCACTGGGGGGGGGAATGTTAGCGACGCGCTGATAAATTCATAGATTAGTCTGTAGCCTAAGTAGTTATAACATAACTTTATGCATATATTTGTAAGTAGATATAAGGGCCGCTGGACCCCCTCCTAAGACGCGGGCAGTTGAGTCCGTGCGAGCACTGCAAGCGGGTGCGCTTGTACGTGATTTTTCGTTTGTCTATATTTTATCCGTGTATTTCCAAAAATATAAGTGTTTTGAGCTACCAAATAGTTTATCTTCGCTGATTACCACCGATAACATCTACATACAGATTATACATATTACTTATAACATTACGTCTGTAGTCCCCGAAGGAATAGGGAGAGGTCTACCGAATAGTACAATCGAACAAGGTTATAAGTATACAACTTGCATTTAATTTTATGATTACACAGAGACTGATATCAAACGATACAGCATTTGACATCAATCAAAACAAACCCATCAAAATTTTCAGTGTACTAGAAAAAAAAAAACAAAATATCTTATCTTATCTTATCTTATAAAGTTTTCTGCCTTTATACTTATAAGCTTGTTTGACTGTACATCCATAGTATATACATATATTCGCTTAGTTATGTTTGAGGCCCTAGTAATAGAGTTAAGCATACTTCATCGACAGGCATACCTAAATCCAGACTCTGTCGGTTCTTCTGTGAAATTTCTGATAGAAGAAATCTATCACAATTGGTCGACCTGGCAGTCGAGCCAAGACCTCTCAGTAGTCACGTTTGTAACTACTAGACCAGCGAGGCAGTTCTGAAAATTATTATGACAGAAAATGATTATTGCATTTTCGTCCTAAACCCGATCTTGCTCATAAAATACTTGGACCTAAACTCGGACCAGATGTTGCTTAATAGCATTAATTCACAGGACACAACTGCCGGCTTACCCTAACACCACAGCTTGTGGAAACCCTTACAAATCATAACTGGACTTAATTCTATAAAATATGGGCGTCCGTGCTCGGTTCCTGTATCTTGAAACGGATGATTTTGGGAACCGACTCGCAGGACCAATTTGGGCGATGGATGCACAGTGTGTTGGATTGGTGGAATTTGGACAGGACATCATTAGTCACAGTAAAGATCGGCGGGAGACTATCATGGTGGAAATTCATTATCAGCCTATAATGTTCCCACTGCTGGGACACAGGACTCTTCTCAATGAGAGAAAATGGGCTATAACGGGCCCACCGTGGGTTGTTAGAAGTCACTTATCGTCGATTTTTTTTCTCACGATGTTTTCATTCGCTAAAAAAACTTAAATAAAAATACTATACTACACTGTCAAAGGTAGCGAGCACTAATGCCTACTCTGTCCACTGTTTATCTCTGTCACTGTTTTTCTGTTTATCTGTTTATCTTTGTCTAGACAGTATGCAAAACCGGGTCCATCAAGCAAGGAGGAAAATCATCATTAGTCCAATGGGAGACAGAGATGGCACTATAAGCTGCGAATGCTTTCATCTCTTTTTAATACGGCCTGTTGAAAATACTAGGAAAAGAGTCGTGGATATCAAAGCATCTGTTGCAATATTCATGCCATTTTTTAAAACCAATCACTTCCACATTTCCCTCGAAAATAAAAGCTCACAAACAGTCAGTATATTTTTATTAATCTGCAATTTAGTTTGATTGTCAATTAGGACGAGTATTTTCGTTATGCAGGAAAAAGTAATTCATGAACAAGAGAATGTAATTCAACTAGCTGTTGCCAGCGGCTTCGCCCGCTACAACCCGAAAATTATCCCACGGGTAGATAAAATCCGAATAAAACATCCTTTGTGTTAATCCAGGGTGTCAGCTAACTCCATACCTAATTTTATTATAATCGCTTCAGCCGTGTAGACGTGAAGAAGCATAAACACTCACAAACTATCGCCTTTTTTGTTTTGGCGGGTGGCAAATCATCAAATAACCCCTTCTGCTCTTGGGCAGAGCGAAAGGGAGTGTCAGACTTCTACTGACTAAAAACCACCCATGTGCCCCGACGAGAACAACCCGCAGCCCCGACAAGACCCACAGCCCCGACGAGCCTTTCATAATATAAGTGTGATACTGTCCCTTGGAAGTACCATTATCTTCCTGCCGTTGTCCGTTGTTACTTGGGGTCGGTGCAACACGTTTTTTTCCTCCATTCTCTTCTGTCAACCACCACGCTAGCATTTAATCCTTTTTAACCGACTTCCAAATGGAGGAGGTTCTCAATTTGTAGGAAGTTTTTTTTTTTTGTGTTTGTTCTTCTGTCATAATTATCATTTCTCATACTATCCATCCATCGTTTTCTTGTGCTTCCTCTCCCTCTCCATCAATAAGGCCTGCTCATTGGAAGTCCCACATAAAAATTACTAAAGCATCATGCAGAATTTTCAAGTATTTTATATTTAACTAAACCAATCAAAACTTTCATTGGAAACCACTTATCCTTAAACAGAACAATATCCTTGAATTTTATTTTCAGTTTTTGTCATTTGGGAAGATTGATATGACTAAGTCGTAAAAATTCGGTTTATCACGGAACCCTCAAAGAATAAGCGAAGGTTTTATTTCTTCCTAATAAAACATAAAATAATATATGCCCCTATAACTGTCGAGGGGTAAGCACAGATGTATTATCGTAAACCCAAAGTACAGTTCTGCAGCTGACGGTAATAGATCTCAATCGTGAGGGCCCATCGCTTTATCGAGCACGATTCCAAATCTTAGCTATTGCCGATTAAAATCTAACCCGGATTTTTGTGACGGGACGTTCCAATTACATTTTTTTTTCCATTTTAGAAACATAGAGTATCAGAAACGGTTTTTCTAGATCATAAATATGAGGTAACTTAGGCCATTTGAAAAATAGGCGACGTCAATAGACATTGCCTGTTTCGGTTAAAAAAAAGAGTCGATGAATTTAAGGTTGATTAAATTGATAATGGATAATTACCCACTTTCTAACACAGAGAGGTCAGTGTCAGAGTAGCGGGAATTTTATACGTCGAAAATGCTAAATCATCAAAATAAATAGTTGGAACTAATTTTTAGAATTATATGGCGTATACTGAAATATAGCAACGATCGAATACCTTTCAAAGACGTAAATTATTCTCACGGCAGTATTTTCTTACCAAAAGAAAAATAAACAAAAAATGCTCAATTAACTTATAAAACCGCCAAAGCGGTGGCAAGGTTGGCGCAGTGGCTCAAGCATTGGACTGCTGTGCTGCGTGTCGTGGGTTCGATACCCGCACGTAACAAATATTTGTATGTCCTACAGATAGGTTGTTGCGCGTTACGCACGCACATTACAGGAGAACTTCCTAGTACAGTTTTTTTAAAAACAAGAAAAAAAGCAGCTCTACCGCACGAAGTCACAGTAAATGCGATATTATATTCAACCTCCCTTCAAGAGAATAACTTTTTGCATCAAAAGGCAAAGGGGAGTAAAAATTCTTGTGGCAGAGCGTTCTTCAGATCCTTTCAAGGCTGAATACACGTGGCTCTTGAATCGCGAGAACCCGCCTTGTATGCATAGTTGGGTAAACTAACTCTGAAATTGTTTTTCCGTTTACACAAGAAAAGGAAAATAATTCTAAACTTTAGTTAGATTGCGCATTTGTGATGAAAGTACTTGATGGAGATTTTTTCAGGTTTATTCTGTGTTTTTGTTACATAATACCTGCCGCTTGTGATCGATCTTCAGCTTAAGCCCCACGTGAGTAGGTTGGTCAGTGGATTGGTCAACATTGGAGGCATATAACCAGTAGATTTATTTTGACTAATACAATAATAAGGATGTTAACAAAAAAAATCTAATAGGTAAGTCCATCATATAAATTACCAAAAAATATTGCACACGTATTTTTTTCTTTTTTCACGTAAACAAACAATGAAGACAATTTGAAACCTCGTGTGATGTCATACTCTAAGACATTAGTATGACATTTTTTTGCGGTCAGTGACTTCGCCTACCCCCACTCAAATCTTTGACGTGTTTTATCTTCGTAAATTTTTATTGATTTGATAAAACAAAAGATACGTATCCAATATTTATCGATAATCTAACAGACGGACTAATTAGAATCACATTTTTTGAAGTTATTAAACATCCCTGTTATGACAATTGCAAGTCAAATTTTCATAAGAACTAAATATTCGTACTGGAAAATGTCGCGTTTAGAAGTGAGAAATTTTATCTTAAATCGTGAACGTAAACTAGATCTTAGAAATGGTTTACAGGCCCCCTGTCAGCAACATGGGAGGGGCCCGAAAGGGCCGACGCCCGTCGGGGCCGCGGGTTGTCCACAGGTTATCACGGCCTCGACATAGAAGGCGAAGAAAGAACATGGGTGGTTTTTAGTCAGTAGAAGTCTGACACTCCCTTTCGCTCTGCCCAAGAGCGGAAGGGGTTATTCGATGATTTTACACCCGCCAAAAAAAAAAAAAACAGCCTAAATAAAACAGTAAATATTTTTACAAAGCGAATAAACAGTTACCTAAAAGGAAATCGCGATTCACGCTCGGCGCCACCGCATCGAATTGCATTAGATTTTCAAACACATACAATTTTACACACATATCGTACACAATACGTCAATAAAATATGTCAAGTGAAATGTAAAACCGCACTAATACAAAAAAGTGTTTTTGGTACTGCCCCTCGTATATATAATAAAGTTCCTAATGTTATAAAAAAAATGACTTTATCAAAATTCAAAAAGGCGTTAAACGAAATTTTACTTGTAAAAAGCTATTATTTAATTGAGGACTTTCTTAATGATGATTTACTGACTGATTGATTAATGATTATTACTGTTACGCTATACAGATTTTGTTATTGACTGATTTATAATACCTTTTCTATAATTGACATAATTATTGTTGGTTTCGTTAGCATAATTTTATTTTATTTTTTATTATTTTGACCAGCTTGACATTTTCTGATTTATATTTTTAGTGTTAGTAATTTAAAGACATTCTTACTTTATTTTATTTGACATGCCACTATAACTGCATACCAATTATTTGCATGCCCATGTGACGGTAAAATATGGAGATCTTTATTATAAAACGAACATCTATGTACCATTACCCATGTTTGCAAAGCAATAAATGATTTGATTTGATTTGATTTTCTTATATACAATGTGTTCGATGCAGAATAAATCTATGTGGAAATCCAGAATTCTTTGTTCTTCTGCCATTTCTTACCTCAATAGGGATTTTTATGAGATACTAATTAGTCCGTCTGTTACATTATCGAAAAATATTAGATACGTATTTTTTGTTTTAGCAAATCAATAAAAATTAACGAAGATAAAACGCGTCAAATATTCGAGTGGGGGTTGGTGACGTCACTGACCGCAAAAAACGTCATACTAATGTCATAGAGTATGAAGTCACACGAGTTTTCAAAGCACAGTCTTCATTGTTTGCTTACGTGAAAAAAGAAAATATACGTGTCCAATATTTTTTGGTAATCTACTCGTATATGACAGACTAATTAGATTTTTTTGGTTAACTACTTTATTGGTGATTGTAGAAACAGTGATAGATGGATAGACCATCATCTAGCCTTTCCGTAAATTATATAAGGGTCGGCTTCTAGTCCGCCGTTTTCTCGTGGTCCTACTACACACATCAAAAGTGTCTAGGGATCAACATATATTTTTGCAATAACTTTTCTCCTGATTGATATTAATTAAAATTTTCTTTAAGGATTCATCAAATAAAGTGTTTTCGTTTGTCACAGTAACGATAAACCAAGTCACCTTTGCATTAATAAAGAAATTTGCCATTTTCCTAATAAAGGGATTTTTGACATTTGAACCACTAACATTAAAGTTCGAAAAAAAGACTGAAATAACAGTTTTCTTTAAAATTTTATTGGGTAACTTAATCAATTAATAATCCGTGTTTCTACCGCGAACACTAACAACACAAGAACATCGGTTTGGCATACTCAAAATGAGTTCATCCAAATCACGCTGTGGAATGGCCGCCCATGTTCGTTGCAACAACAAAAAAAGGTCTTCTTGCGACTGGATACCCTCCATATTCGGCAGAGCTCTTCTCTGTAGCATATCCCATGCATGCTCAATCGGGTTCAAGTCTGGCGACTGAGCAGGCCAGGGCAGGACATTGATGTTAGCTGCGGCGAGAGTCTGTCTTACAACTCTTGCGGTGTGCGGTCGTGCATTATCATGCATTAACTGAAATAAGGGACCGATTTGCACTTGTAGAGGAACGATGACGTCTGATACAATCGTCTCAGCATAAATTTGAGCGTTGAGGTTGCCTCTGATCCAAATCAACTCAGTTCTTCCGCCGATCCAAATACCCGCCCATACCATGATGGTTCCACCACTATAAGGATGGACTTCCTGGCAGGATTTTAATCGCTGTTGGCGTCCAGGGGTTCTCCAGTGTCGTATACGTCTTGTATCCGGTCTCATACCAAAACGAGACTCATCAGAAAAGCACACGAAACGCCATTGTTCTTCTGCCCAATTTCTGTGTTCAAGAGCCCATTGATATCGAATCCTACGATTGTGCATTGCTATAGGTGGTACCCGTAGCGGTCTTCGGGAATGAAGGTTCACTTCATGCAAGCGGTTTCTGACTGTTTGGTCGCTAATTAAGTTCCCTGAAGAGTGATGAAGCCTCACGGCTAACATCATGGCGGTTATTGTTGGAGCTCTTCGAGTTAAGATTTGAATGTATCGGTCTTGTCTCCGTGTGGTGCAGCGATACCGTCCTCCATGGCGCTCAGCCACGGTACCAGTGCTTCGGTAACGTGTCCAAAGTCGACTGATAACACTCTGACTTGTATTCAGAGCTAAAGCCACAGTACGTTGCCGGGAACCAGCTTCTATCATTCCCACGGCTCTGAGCATTTCTTCCCTGCTTAAATGACGTCGCCGCTCCATAATAACGTTGGTTTTAATCAGTAGTAGGGAAACAGTAGCACTAATAATGTCTTCAATGCGTTGTATGTTTTAATAGGGAAAATATTGACAGCTGATTTTCATCTTTTACTCGAATTTGATTCACAGTTCCTGATTCAAATTATGAAATGCACCAAAAAGGATCCATATAAATTTATAAAATCATAAATTTATTACAAAGCCACATCTCAATCTCAAGAAATCCGCATAAAAATGCTTGATCCCTAGACACTTTTGATGTGTGTATTTTGTCCTACTAGTAGGTCCACGAGGGAGACCAGTTTCTGTTCGTCCTACTATGACATATTGGAGTTGTAATCATTTATTTATACCACCTGTATATAATTAATACCTACCTTTGACACACGTAATAAAAGGAAAAAAAAAACTATAATTTTGTAACAAACTAAAAATATGCTTCTATTATAAATATATTATAGAAAACACTATATTGCACACCACATATAAAAATGAAAAAAAAATGGATAATGATAAAAATAATAAATGGATTCAGCTGAACATCAGCATTTTACGTGAAGCGACTGCGAGTCTGTCCTCCACAACCCAGTTAAGTACTGGGTAATATGATAACCCTTGGTAAGACTGATTAATATATTACAGCAGGTAACAGGTAAGTAGGTCCAGCATTAAGTCCTAACTCACATCTATGATCTTCAAAATTCTCCATGCAATTTTGCAGGTACGTACCTGCAAAATTGCATGGAGAATTTTGAAATAAAAATCGTGTGAAGCGAGAAATGACGCCACCTAACGTGGTCTAGTTATCGACTAATAAACCTTCACAGGAAAATGGACTCTAAAGTATCCATGCAATTTTGCAGGTGACTGACCATCCTCGCCAATTTTCGTAGTACAAAAAGATTAACCAATGTACGCGCAGATATCTCCTATTCAAGAACAGCTAACATAACCCTCTTCCTAGCAGCAAACGAAAACAAATGAAAACCAGCACCCCTTTCCAACACCCACTCCATCCCATCGGTACCAACAAAGAGAAACTAAAAGAGATCCTAGTTAAAGAATGGTCTCAATGTTTACCAAAGTCCAGAGTAAACGGATACGAGGCTTTGTCCTTTGCCCGAGGCACAAAGGAACTCAGTACCTACAAAATCATATCGAAATAATAATATATTTCATTCCCAGGAATATGGACGATATCTAGACTTTTTGCTGAATGTTTTTTATGATACCTTTCAGTTTTCCTATTCTATTTGAGATTTGTTAATAATGGTAGCTACATTTGTTGACGTCAATATGATGTCATATTTATTTCTTACTTTCCGCCTACTATGTTTTCGGTTTTCGATTTTACGTGAATGTAATATTTAGCCAATAGATTCAACGAGCCTAACAAAAAAAAAGATAAAAAGGGCTCTTACAATCTATTGCTACAGTGGCAAAAAATCGTAAAACCTCAAAATCTGTGTTGTATGTCTGTGTCATACAAGATTATCTGGTTTTATTATATTTTGTGTGGTTCTGCCGCGTTGGGATCGTTTATATCGTAGGGCGACTGAGGAGCATGACCTGGGTTCGACTCCCGGTTCGGGTAAGTGTTATTGGGTTTTCCCATAAGAAATTGCTAAGGAGTAGCACAGAATTTGTAAATTGGCAGTATGATACACCCCTCAAAAAATTCCTACCCATTTTATTATTGATTCGGGTTGAGAAACAGTCATTAGTTCCTCCTTGAATTTGACGAGGTTGCAAAATTACATCCGTCATAACATCTTCAAAAATATAGTGAAATATTACTTCACTGAATGAAAATCTGATCAACTAACATTGTTAATATCGTAATCTTACGGACACTAAACTTGTTACTTGCAGCTAAACCACGCTCATTTTCAATTACAAGCAACCGCCCGTAATAAAGAAACAAGGAAAGCTTAACAGCAATCTATTTTCAAAGCTAATTTTAATATACGGTCAGCTTTATCGAAGCAAAACCGCATCGAAGCCACGGCTTTATAATTAATTCCGCGCTTGTTATGCCTTATAAGGCGATCTGCCAGCTGTCACTATTTGCAACATGGATACGAACACAAAAGGCTGCTTTAAACCAGGGGTATATTGCAACATGATGCCTACAATAGGGGATCGGACTGAGTCGAAAAAATATGATTCTAATTAGTCCGTCAGTTAGATTTTCGAAAAATATTGGATACGTGTTTTTTGTTTTATTGAATTAATAAAAATTGACGCAGATATAACGCGTTAAAGGTAATGAGTGGGTTGTGACGTCACTTGAAGGTGAAAAATTTACTAACATGTGACGTTTTCGAGGAATTCACGAGTTTTTGAAGCACTGTATCGTCTTAATTTTTTGTTTATGTGAAAAAAGAAACGGAGAGGGTACGCACCCTCTCCGTGTGCTGCCACGCTATTCATAATCGTGGGTCTTCGTGTGCTCCCGTGGAAACGTAGACCCACGTTGTCAAACAAATTAATACACGCAGCTTACATGCGCCGCGTGCCCGTGCTCAGTGTGCGCCGCCGTGGGCCCGCGCCTTTATAGCCACAGTCTGGATTTGGTTGCTGGTAATAGGCTCGGCCCCTATTATAATAATAATCATGGGTTACGTTCGCTTTGGTTATAAGTTTGGTTTAGCATAGGTTACTATATAAAAAATGTCACTTCAATAATCACATTTATCTTGCAATTCTTAACTGTCGTTACAAGTAGACAGTGACCCAAAAGTCTGACAACCAGTCTTACCACGGGGTACCGTACTACCCAGTGCTAACTGAATTGTGGAGGTCAGATAGGCAGTCGCTCCATGCAAAATACTGATATTTAGCTGCAGCCGGTTACACTGGAATCCGACCCGAACATGAAAAAAGCTAAGCAAATGATGATCTTTAAGTTCTTACTAACTTGTCCTCTTCTCTAGCTTTTATTTTACTATCATGAACTTTCAGATAAAACAAGAAAGAGCTGAAACGCAATTACCCTTGCCAAATTAAACTGAACTTAATCTTCCAAACAGGTCGGACGACATTCACTAGGCAAGCACCCGTTGCTTGGCTTGGTGCCCATTCTACAAGATTATACACGTTGCCAGGTAAGGATAACCTTAGGCTAAAATATTCCGCCTGAACACTCACCAGTGAGACCATTTCGAACGGTTTTATGAGTCAAAGGGACAACAGGCTGGCAATGTTTGAAGAAAGACCTATAAGAATATCCATCGTGAAAACAAAATAGGTTGTATACAAGGTATCTACGAGTATTATATAACCTACTTTGGAAAACTTCTACTTTAAAATGTACTGAACTTGATAGAGGAATGACTGTTTCCTAACAGATCATTCATTAACTCACGCTTTAGAAATATCTTTAGTTTGTCGCCTTGCGCTCATCCTCTCCATATGGCTAAACCGTCTAACAACCGCATTAAGGGATCGGACTGAGTAAAAAAAAATGATTCTAATTAGTCAGTGAGACAGATTATCGAAAAATATTGGATACATGTTTTTTGTTTTATCAAATTAATAAAAATTTACGCAGATAAAACGCGTCAAAGGTTATGAGAGGGTTGTGACGTCATTTGTTGTTAAAAAAATTAGTGACATGTGACGTCGACGACACGAGTTTTCGTAGCACTGGCACTGTATCGTTTTCATTTTTCGTTTTGCGAAAAAAGAAAAAATGTGTTCAATTGTTTTTGGAAATCTATCTGACGGACTAATTAGTTTTTTTGTCCGATCCCCTATTATTAAGTAATAATAAAAAGACAAAAAACTTTTCGGTGACTTACTGAGTTTTATAAACCAAACCAGTCTTACTCACGCTTAAAAATTGGTCCATGTCGAATGAAAATGTAACACATTGTACAATATATTGGCAAATATATGTACAAAGCAAACAAAATTTATTCACGTTCCGCGTCCAATAATCATTTGATCTACGAGATACTTACCCACTTTCAGCCCTTAATATTGAGAGTTTTTTCTCTCTTAACTTATTCCTTACTTTACGCATTTATAAAAATGTCTTCGGCCCCAATTTTGTGTCAATTTCTCTTGGTTCAAGGAAAAAACATGTTGATCACGGATATAAAGAGAAATAAGATTTCTATCGATTGTTTATAATCCATCGGCGTTTTAATAGGGTGTGTAGGTACTTTTGCAGGGTACTGATAACGCGTAAAATAGACTAGTGCTTAGAATCTAGAGATTGCAATCCAGCACAATTACTTCTCTCTTATTGTGAAGACATTAGCATGCCTTGATATGGTACGATATGCTGAAACAAATTTACTGTAGCTACTTTTTTTTTTGGCGGGTGGAAAATCATCAAGTAACCCCTCCCGCTCTTGGGCAGAGCGAAAGGGAGTGTCAGACTTCTACTGACTAAAAACCACCCATGTTCCTTCTTAGCCCTATATGTCGAGGCCGCGGTAACTTGTGAACAACCCGCAGCCCTTACTGTAAACACCTTTTGTACAATATTTAGCAAATAAATATTTTATTTGTTTGATTGATTGATTGATCAGCATCAAACAATTGAGGAGCTCGTGGTTCAATAATAACTGCCACTCGGGTCGATCTTTAGGTTAAGCCGCGCATGCCTTGGTTGGTTTGTGGATAGGTAACTGCCCATTATATACCGAGTTTCCTCCTCACCTCGGAAAGCACGTTGAACTGTTGGTCCCGGCTGCCACATATAAATCTTTGGCAGTCGTAACAGGTAATCAGTGAACTGAAAGTCTGAGAACCAGTCTTACCAAAGGGTATCGTATTACCCAGTAGTAACTGGGTTGTGGAGGTCAGATAGGCAGTCGCTCCATGTAAAATACTGGTATTCAGCTACATCTGGTTAGACTGGAAGCCGACCCCAACATAGTTGGGAAAAGGCTAAGCAGATAATGATTGATTGATGAGCATAGTTGGATCTCGCATTCCAGTAGGAGTGTAATTCTACTCCCTGTAGAGCCAACAACACGCTACGTAACAGCACTGCCATTACATAATTTAGAATCATTGCACTCAAACATTATAACATTTTAAACTGTTTGAAACTATGTTTAATTTTCACTTGGAACATTAACTAAAATTGATCGTTTTATGATGTACTCGTATTAGGTAAGACACATTTTCACGGAAATTCTAATTTTAAATTTTTAGCACTATTTGCTAGGAAGCGGTGCAAGTTTTGTGTTTTGGTTTTGTATACGAACTCTAGAAGAAGTCGGTTTCATATGCAGGAGTTTGATAACTTTAAATCAGCGTTCCATAAATAGTAAAAGGAAAATAAAAACATGACCCTGTCTTTGCTGTCACCCTGACGGGTTTGAAATAAGTGGAACGCATTAGCATTGTGCTCATATCTAAGTATTTTTTTTATTTTTTCACGTCGGCAAAGGAAAGAAAACTAAGCTGAATAAATGGTGCGCAAATTAGTGCTTCGTACAAACGACAACCAGCCAAGCTACATAAAACGAGTTTATGCAGATCTATCATTGTACGGATAATGTATTTAGAGCGAGGCCATGTAATATTGGAAGATTGTTTCATGTGTGTCTCTCAATGTTATTATTTTTTATTTATCTCAGATTGTGAACGTGTGTATTATGTTATTTAGTTATTCATTAACACATACATTTGTTTTAACAGGTAAGACCCAAGCTAACAAAAGTACCTAGTCGTAGTAGTCATGTTAAGAATATTGGCACAAGCTTGTGTGTTTAGTGATTGCAAGCACGACTGTCTAAGCACGAGATCCTAGGTTCGATTCCCGGGCCGGGAAAAGTGTTATTGAGTTTTTCCATCTACAAATTCTCAGTACAAGCCTCGGAGTCTGAAAAATGTGGGTGTACTATATTAGGTACAACTCTGTCCACCCTGTTTTTTTTTTTGGGGTGGGAAATCATCAAATAACCCCGCCCGTTCTTGGGCAGAGCTAAAAGAAGTGTCAGACTTCTACTGACTAAAAACCACCCATGTTCCTTCTTAGCCCTATATGTCGAGGCCGCGGTAACTTGTGAACAAACCGCAGCCCAACTCTGCCCACCCTTTTTTTATTTTTTGTGGGTGTAAAATCATCGAATAACCTCTCCCGCTCTTGGGCAGAGCGAAAGGGAGTGTCAGACTTCTACTGACTAAAAACCACCCGTGTTCCTTCTTCGCCCTCTATGTCGAGGCCGCGATAACCGTTGGACTACCCGCGGCCCCGACAGGCTACGGCCCTTTCGGGCCCCTCCCATGTTGCTGACATCTCTTTGAGGCGCGCGTGGAACACGAACGCGCCGTCGACACGGCCTGTTTTCGTCGTGAGACGGACGGACGGCGAGTTAGCCCATCACTTACCGTCCACAGGCCCGCGTCTACGGTGGCCGGAGGTCATCGCGGGACCGCCGACGCCCGGAGCGCCTTCCGCGGCGGCTGGAACTCTGCCCACCCTTACGTGATGTAATATAATGTAATATTGGCACTAAGTTATTATACACCACCATCATCACCATGTTCCTGCCCTTATCCCATTCAATTTTTTTCTTTTTCTTTTTTTAATCTAATTTATCTCAGCAAAGAAGTATACTACTTACATACTTGTAGCGCAAGATTTATAAACTCATTATTAACGCTGCACTGTGGCAGTTCGAAGCAGTTCTCCACCGCCATCAAAAAATCTTCCAGTCAAAAGTATATAATATCTACTAAAGCAAAATAATAAAAAATACTCTACACAGTCCTTGGTATAAAAAGTCAAGAGCTAGTAATAATACAATTATTGCTCAAAGAAAAATCTTTTAGAACACATTTTCTATCTAGAATATTTTTGATATTATTTGAGTCCAATAACTAATGAAAGCTGCAAAAAGAAGAAAAATTAAATCCAAGACAAAAAGGTTCGTTACAAGCAATCGCTCTTTAATTGCACCGATATTCTTTCTCAGATCATTTATATAGCTACCAGACTGTTTCTAGTCTTTGAGGTTACGAGACACGAATGTCCCATTAATTAGAAACTTGGCTAGAATAAATTGGTGTAGTCTGAGCTTAAAGAACCTGACCGTTAGCCAAGTTCATAATTTAGTTGATTATTTCAGACTCTTAAACAGCCAATAAAGAAATTGATAGACTTCGTGTCGAACGTTCTTTTTGATTTTAAATTTTTGTCTGTGTCATGAAAAGTCAAGATGGCGACGCGTTTTTTATTTTGCTACGCTACGATTATAGTTTTGAGCGATACGATTTTTGAAACTGACAGTTACTTTTTGACGTGATCGAATTTTAGTGTCATAAATCCGATAGAACCTTATTACCCGACTACGGCGAAGCCAAAAGGAAGGGTAACGATTTTGGCAGTCTATGTATGTATGTATGTATGTTTATGTAGCTGCTGTTGCCGTTAGCAAGGTGGCATGCGACTATGCGGTCCTCTATTATAATTTTACTTACATTTAAATTGAAATATACAAATTCAATATATGAATATCAGACAAGAATTATTTTCTTGTTTTCTACTTTTAAGACCGCGGTTTGTAGTCGGGTTTTAGTTTTTAAACCTATATTTTTATTTTAACCGTCTGAACTGCCTATTAAACACCTGTTTCAGTATTCTGAAAATGATGGATGTGTGACATTGCAAAGGTCATTTTCGTCCATAAATATTTATTGGAATTTAAATTTCAAATGTCACTTGTCAAACGCCATGCGTTGAAACTTTGATGGATTAACTAGCTCTGCTGAATTTCATTGATAAAAATGAATTTGCATTACAAATAAACCGTAACAGGAATTGTAGAATAATGCTGTGTTATTGAGGAGCTCGTGGCATATCATGAACAACTCCATAAAAGTTAAAACAACAAATTCATAAAAGTTTATTCATGAAAATTATTATTCAGAGCGTTTATTCGATGCGCGACAAAATGACGTTTTTTCGTGTTTTTTCAAGAGCAATATCGTAATGATGTTGGCAGATCATTCAAAGAATATCACAGTTATAGAAAGAATAAGTCTTGATTTAGTGCATATCAGTGTAAAATTATATTTTTTATTGATAGTTTTTCTAAGCGAAACCAATAGGGTTTCACGAAAATAGACGTCAGACTCATCTTTTAGGAAAATACAACCATAATTATGTGCCAAATCATTTTATTTTATCCGTTTGTCCAACAGAATACATAGTCGTCGAGTGCAACATAGAGCCCAATAACAAAAATATGGCTATTTAATATCCCGCTTTTTTAATAAATGTAAAGTTATTGATCTACACAATGTTTTTTTTTCAATAAGCTTCATGAACTCATTTAATTTACAAAATTATTTATATAACACTATAAATCATCGTGCGCAATCGTTTGCCTTACATAAATTACTCTAACTCAAATGGATCAAAGTTGTTTAGTTTGACTATAGAACTTGCCAACTCAATACGAACACAGATGCATGAGTGTAAGTGAAATCGGATCCGAATAATCTAAAATTAACGTTGCGCGCTGTAAGTAAACGCTCTTAAGTATTAGGTGAACAATTCGTAAGAACGAAGATTTAGAAGAGACCTAAACTCAACATTGGATCTCCAATGGGTTGAAGAAGAGCAGCTTTCTCACGAAACTCACCCGACTTTAGACAACGTATAAGTACGTGAAACGTTATTATCCCACTTACTTAATATTATAACCCTGCCAAGTTAAGTAGGTCACACACAAAAGCGGCACACTTCATTATGACGTGCATTCCACGTTTCGTTCGTAACATGCAAATTTGGTCGCGCAATCTTACCGAGTCGCTTGTGGGAGTAATTCGAATGTGGAACTCGTTACTTTTAAAATATAATCAAGTAACAAATTCTTTTCAAAGCGGGAAATGGAGGAGCATTATATGATTTGATTTATTTTTCGAAGAAAACATAATGACGAGTTTGAAATAATTTAACTTAGTGGAAAATATTTTTTTGTTATTTGGTGCTCTTAAAAGATAATTGTGTTCGTAAACTATTAAATTTTACATTTTCTATCAAGCTTTCTAAGCACAACACACAACCCACCTTTCGGGTTTCACCGCAGTCGGAGAAATTGGATACCAATCAGACTTTTTGCTTATCCAGTTATCACAGAGATCGTCCAAAACTTCATATGAAGGTTCTTCTGAAGACTATCGTATTACTACCCACTTGAATCAGTATTCACCCCACGCTCAATATAAAGTACACGTAAATAGAAGCAGTAAATAAAAACCTTATTCACGAAAATGAAGGATGAACGAAGCACGAAACAGCATTCCTATTCTGTCATGTTCACTTAGAATTTCACTCAAGTGAAACATACTCGCACTTAAGAGGGGCAGAGAAATAAGCATTTGAAGAAACTATTGCCGTCGCGATGTGTCAGGCCTACCCCCGTAGAGTGCGATAAGGACAACGAGCTCAGACAGATTAAATTATTTCACAAAAAAATTAAAGATGTCGACGTTTCGTATTCCCATACATTTTCTCCTCGAAAACTGAGTCGATTCAATTATTTTTGTCAATCATTTTTTTTAGGTTCTTCGTCGATTCAATTTCTTTTACATTAAAAACTTTTCAAAATCGTCTTGTAGTCAAAAATAATATGACATTTACCTTTAATTTTTTTTTTACGGAAAAAAGTAACGACTGATTGCTGAATAATACCTCCACATCATTCAGGAAGAAAAAAGGAATAAATCATTTGTGTGGAGAATTCGCTGCCCTGCCCCTGCCTGCTCTTTAATGATTCTACAGCTGACATTTTTTTTTTCCTTATTTCAGGTAAGTTACTCTGATTAGAATGTGTAAATTGTATTAAATTTTTGTATTTGATTGTGAATAAACGTTTTTTCTTATATCAGAAAACGCAATTTCTTCGTTATTTCACGAAAGCATAATATTATCATTATAAAACAACATTTAAAGCCTTTACTTCATGTTTAGTCATTTCTGTATTTTTTTCATTTATACAGGAAACTATTTACTGTTCCACATTTTTCTAAAATAACATAAACTCATTAAACATTAAATGAATATTGACAGTCAGTGTCATTGACATGACATATACCATAAATCTGTAGAAAATCCATAAAGGAAAGGAACGGCGCCACGTTCTCTTTACATATAAGTAAATTTACATCCCCAGAATACCAGGTCATACATTTTTGAAAATCATTTTGAGTAAACAACACATCAATTTTTTACGTAGATTTTAGACAGTAGTCTTACAAGTATTCTCCGTAATGTTCACTTCGAACCTCATTGAACTGATCACATAAGATTCGATAGCAAGTTCATTTGTTTCAACAATTAGGCAATCGTCTCATACCCAGATAACACCACACCAGAACACTATCACTATACAAATTTTGAAATAACTTTTTTTTTAAATAACACCTTAAGCCTTCAGGAAGATCCTACTTATATAATAATAGAAACGCGAAAGTTTGTAAGTATCGATGTTTGTTACTCTTTCACGTAAAAACTACTGAACGGATTTGGATAAAATAATACTATAACTATTATATTAATACACAGACAGTTTTTATCCCGATTTTGTCTTCCCGTGGGATTTTTTTTTCGAGTTGTAGCGGGCGAAGCCGCTGGCAACTGGTAGTACAAAATAAAATGCCGACTAGTTGAAAATTACTACTCGCTCTAAACTAATTCGGCTTAAACTTAGTACCTATAGGTGTCAGGCTTAACGTTAGTCGGAGATGAAACCTACCTAGTATAAGCTGCCTTGTGTGATCAAAGAAATCAGTGTCTGTGCAATGAGTTGAAAATAGAAGAGAGAAAACGTGACACTTTTGTATATTTTTTTTCATTCAATTTGTTTTTTGTTTGCTATCGATTCATACAAGTTTTATGCGTAGCTTCAACTGAGAAAAAATTAGATGGTGCAAGTTAATCAGGCCATTTCATTCAAATCCGTTTGAGAATGTGTGCATGATTCGTGTGTGCGTTTGTACGTGTGTGTGTGAGGTGTGTGTGTGTATGTTCAGATCGCGATCCATGGTCAGACAACCCGCGATGGCGCTTGAAACACCGTTGAAATATCGGGAGCTTACGATAATTGAAAATCACGGAAAATTTTTGGCTGACGCTGATCATTGCTACCGAAATAACACTTAAATCAGACAGATCACTACCAAACATTCGAATGAAACATTGTCCTACTTGCAACTGTAATATATATTTTTTCGTTAGGTATAGTTTACTTTAAATACTAGTTAAACCTGTTTATGAGAAATAACAAAACAGCGCCCAAACAAAACAAAATGTGTTCCATTTTGTATTAATTTGTTAACATACATTTTCTTATTTTTATCAAAATATTCGATAAACCTTCAACAGCTCATAAAAGTCGTTTAATCAGCCTTGAAACAACGGATACTTCGTAGTCTCAATCTAAAAGATAACACAGAAACGTCAACCATTTAGCTGCCTCTAAAATCTGTCCTATTTAAGATCAAAGAGATTTAGTAGGACATGTGAAAAACAAACCCGAACACAAATCCTCTGCTAGTTTTATCAATAAACTAAGGAGTTATCTGGCTAAAGGCGTGGAGAGTTACGTCACAAAAATGGCGGCCGGGTTCACTCGCGTTGCGAAAGGGATGGCCAACGATATGTGAAGTTAAATCTGTGTTTTTTGGGTTATGAAAGGGTGATGTTCATAGTATGTGGTTTGATGAAAAATGCGGAACAATTTCGTAAAATATGAGAAAATGTTATATGTATTGTAGTGTTGTATGTGTGTAATAAGAAATAAGAGAGAACGTATTACGTATAAACGTAGGTGTACACAATAAAGACGATTTCATTTACATTTTTAACCGACTTAAAAAAAGAGGAGGTACTCAATTCATTCATATTTTTTATGTATGTTCCCCGATTACTCGAAGATGGCTACACCGATTTGTATTTTTTTGGTCTTGTTTGAAAGGGTATGCTTTCCAATTGATCTCATGATCATCAAATCAGGATTTGATGATGGCATCCTGGAGAAATAGCGAGAAATCTTCAAATTTTATATGCATGCTTGAAGTGAATTAAGTATTTTTTGAAAGAGTACCTTCTCGGAGTGATCCCATTTCAATTTGGTGAAGATTTGATGAAGAACTTCGGAGATAGGTTACGGAACTCCTCAATAAATGAAAGCAAATGGACTGGGATTGCTAAAATTTCATGTTAGCTATTGTTTATACCAGTTCATAACATTACATCACGCTGGTACGCTGTAAAGGGACACATGTGAACCACAAAAAAGTAAAAAATAAAAAAAAAACACCAAAAAAAAACCGCCTTGACAAAAAAAAATTAAATCAAAAAACTAAAGTTGATGAAAAGTTGAGTTCAGAAACTGACTATTGTTGTAAAAGTTTATTTTTCACTTTTTTGTGTTTTATTTTTTGTTGAAGTCGGTTTTACTTTTTGTTACTTTTTTTTTATTACCTAATATGTCTATAATATTACCACTGCTAGGCACAGGAAACCTAGGTTCGATTCCCAGGTAAGGAAAAATGATAATTATTATGTTTTTCAATTACGAATTTCTTAGAAGTAGTAGTTACGGGCTCTGGTTTGGTGTCCAGTTGATGACAATAGGCTGATTTCATAGGACTTAAAAATAACTGGCGATATATGGGTGCACCATAAGGTACACCTCTGTCGCATCCTCCGTGAATTACAGGCGTGAAGTTAGTGTCACGTCGGGGTTGCGGGTTGTTCGAAAGAGATGCCGCAGCCCGGACACAAAGGGCTAAGAAGGAACATGCGTGGTTTTTAGTCAGTAGAAGTCTGACATTCGACTCTCACTCTCTACCGCTCTGCCCAGAGCAGAAGGAATCATTTGATAATTTCCCTCCCACCAAAAAATAAAGTTATAAACTGTATTTCAGGACAGAATCCCTAAATTTGCTATGTATTATATAAGTTTCAAAGAAACTGCTCTTACATTTAACCTCATAAAAATCTATGGGGTCACAGCGGTCGAACAGAAAAACGTAGCTCCGCTCCGCCACCCCGTTGCTCTGGCCAGCTGCCATTTTTACCCCAACGCGCTTTTAATGCATCGAGAAGAAAAGAAAAGAGTTTTCAAACTAAGCAGATTTTACTAGAAAATGTGTGATATGTGTTGAAAAAAGGCTTAAGCTTAGACTACGTGCGTAGTTGCGTTGAACATAAACATAACACTAGCAATAGTTTTAATCCAAAAACTTTGACGTGTTAAAGTGTTTATGAAAGCAAAACAACAAGAAAATAAACATGATTTATTTAAATAACATCACACCTATTATTCTTGAAGAGTTAGGTAGAGTTGTACATGTACAACCACTAACTATAGACACTTAAAAAAATACAAAAGCCATTTTCTTGTAAAATAACTGTTTGGACTTTAAGCAAAGGTCTATTTCGGAAAACAATTATTTTCGAAATGCTCCCTAGAATCTCCAAATGCCAAAAATTGGTCAGAAAGCCAGGCTGCTACCGAGAAATTCCTGATGGAAAAGCCTTCTACTTTTCCAATTCAGTTCAATTTATTCAGGTAAAAATTCACATTGTGTTTGAAATGAAAACAGGGATGTTAACAAAAAAAATCTGATTGATCCGTGATATAGATTACCCAAAAATATTGGACACGTATTTTTTCTTTTTTCACGTAAACTAACAATGAAGACGATACAGTGCTTTGAAAACTCGTGTGACGTCTTACTCTAAGACATTAGTATGACATTTTTTACCGGTCAGTCACCAACCCCCAGTCAAATCTTTGACGCGTTTTATCTTCGTCAATTTTTATTGATTTAATAAAACAAAAAATACGTATCCAATATTTTTCGATAATCTGACATTAATTAGAATCACATTTTTTAAAGTCAGTATACATCCCTATTATAAAAACTAACACATTAAATTGAGAGACACATTAAAGATATAACAATTAATTAATTATTGTCCACAATTAATTAATTGTGATATTCACTCTGGGGAACGAACCCAGCTCCTCGTACTCAGCAGTAGCTCACGCGATCACTAGACCAACGACGCGAGCTCAAGTCACGAAATCATTTACTAACACATACAATAAATGCCCGTGGCTTAATGATAACTGCCACTCGGGTCGTTCTTTAGGTTCAGCCGCCCTTGCCTAGGTTGCTCTGTGGATGGGTGACCACCCGTTACATACTGAGTTTCCTCCGTGCCTCGGAAAGCACGTTAAGCTGTTGGTCCCGGCTGCATTATATAGATCTTTGGTAGTCAGTTACCTGAAAATCTGACAACCAGTCTTACCAAAACGTGTCATATTACCCAGTATAACTGGGATGTGGAGGTCAGATAGGCAGTCACTCTATGTAAAATACTGGTATTCAGCTGCATCCGGTTAGACTGGAAGCCGACCCCAACATAGTTGGGAAAATTTTAGGCAGATGATGACAATAAATTGATTCAATTATGTCAACCCGTTTTATTGTTTTTTTCCAAAGGAACATGATTTATATCTATATTCTAATAAAAAGGGTCGAAACTGAATTACCTTCATACATCATACTTTCATATATTTATGTGATCCCTGAAGACTATTCTTTAGGGCTAAGACTTCTATTTCTTGGGCTTTTATGAGGGGACAGATAATATATTATTACATTTATAATACGATAAAAATTATTAGAACTTTCACTGTATTTATCGTAAGCACTGATAGTCCAGTGGTGTGGCCGTTAGACTGCCATTGAACAGGTCTCGAGTTCGAACCGACTCCACTTGAGATTTTTCGGATGCATGTGCGTATTGAAGCCTCGATAACGCTGGCGTGATGACCTAGAAGCATTTGTGACAAATTAGTCGGAGAAAACCGCACATAGGGAAGATTGGAAGGCTATGGGGGATACTATTACCCAGCTGTTGGACAAAATAAGATAAGAAAAAAAATAAAACAAGCTGAGTAATGTATCCATATACTTATAATTTATGTCCGCATCACAAACACATGTATAAAGGGTGTAAAAGTACCCTTAACGCAAACGAAGGGCACTTGTTCACCACTGCGATCATTTTATTTTTCTAGACCATACCCGGGAACCCCCTAATTATGGAGATATTGGGGATCAAAGTTCAAAATTTTGCTTAGCTGTTTTTGTAAAAACTAGTTTTTCAGGTTATAACTTTACTTAAATTACCTCCATGACTCTTTTATTATTCAAAGCATCCACTAGCACAATGATTTAAGAGTGCTACATTGAGTTTTATCGTAAAATGAGATTTTTGACCCCAAAAAAAAGTTTGCCAGCAAATTTTTATGCGTAGGGGTACTTAGTTTGATGTACAGAATGCTTGATAATATTAGACTCTAAGAAAGTGGAACGGACTTGTTTATAGTACAATCAGCACTATTCTGTTTTAAAATAATTACCACGTAAAAATTTAAGTTAGATTAAAATTGCTTATTAGTCTTGTAGGCTAGATTGTAATTAATTATTAGGAACCTGGTTCTTTTTAATAAAGGATAAAAAAAAAGAATGCTTGATTGACGTATGTGTGAAGGGTTAATTTACACCCTGTATAATAATCTTTCCCTTTACCACTATACCTTACAAGCCTACCATAGCTTATACTCATCCCCTTTTAAGACTAAAATTATGTTTTAATAAAAAAGTGAATTAAATATCAACCTAAACACGTAGGTATTTTTTTAATACCAAAGTGTTTGCGTGAGCTATTTAAAAAGGTCTAACAATAATAATATCCACGGGAAATAAAACAACTTTTTTATTTTTAACAGTTTACTGCTGCTTAAATTATTAACCTAAATATCAAAATGACTAGGTTATTTTAGTGAATTATTCGGGACGGCCAAATAACATTTGCCTGAAATATAGCCAGCCTTTTTACCGGATTTTTCTGTGACCTAATTTCTGCGCGTAGGTGGTGCTTTCCTTAAGTAACGTAAAACTAGTAAGTAAATTGGAATAGGGTATTTCAACAAACAAAGCGAATTAGTCCGTCAGATGGATTTCCAAAAAAGAATGGACACGTATTTTTCTAGTTTCACGTAAACAAAAGATGAAGACGATACAGTGCTTCGAAAAGTTTTGTCAAGTCGTGTGACGTCACAAGGTTAGTACTTTTTTACCCATAAAGTGACGTCAAAAGCCCCTTTTTCTCATGACACACATCTTTGACACGTTTTATTTTCGTAACACGTATCCAATATTTTTTGATAATCTAATAGACGGACTAATTAGATTCATTTTTGGTGAAATACCCTATTGAAGTTGAAAATCACAGAAGTGACTGAGAAAGGACCATTATCGACCTCAAACCACCGTCTTCCATTAAACTATCTCAAGAAAAATCACCCTCAATATCCCATTACATTCCCCCTGTAAGCCCCGGTATTGGGGGCTCCCTAAAGGTCGCATTTCGTGGGAAATATTTGATAAAATATCGAATCTTTCAATTTATATTTCCCATCTATCGGGGCAAAGTTCGCAAACGGGCATCGTTTAGAGGACAAGAATATTATGATTCCAAGGCATTTTTTCCTTTGGAATCCTGACTGGATCTGCGATATAGGAATTTTTGTCTGAAATAGCGTGTTGTTCTATCGCGGTTACTCTTAGCATGGACTTTATGGTGAAGTTATGCAATGATCGTCTTTTGTTTCTTGTTAGGTATGAAATAGAAAAATAGCTTGTAAAAAATCCAATATGAAGAACTGAAAGTGGTCAACTGCAAGTCAGAGTCAATATGTTCATCAATATCAAGCCAAGCCAGAGGCTCATTTGGGCGGCTTAAAAACTGACAGCAGGTAAGGAACTAACCATACGATACAGAATACATCATTTTATATCATATTCACTATTTTCAACAAAAAAAAAGTGTTGTAAAACAAAATTATTATCTGCGATCAATTTTGAATTTGATACAACGAGTAAACTTTAACATTTAAATGAAAAGCGGGTACACTTTTTACTTAAAATACAATTTATGTTGAATTTGTACGGGTCGGTGAATGTGAAGACTCGTTGAGACTTTGCAAAAAATATGATATTGTTAGAACAAAGGGACTTTTAATATAAAGAAATAATACGTTTGAGCTACATTAATTTAGGCACACGAAATAATGAAACAAGGGATCATAAAACCAATTATTTCAGTACAGAAAATTACATTTATAACACAAAATGGGCCTTGTTAGCATTTTAGTATACAAAGTCGTAATTATAACAGTTAAAACGTTGTTATATGATCTTAATTCTCGACTGTATCTTAATATTAGTATTTACTGTAGTCCTAGAGACCATTATAGCAAATAAATTGTTGAAGATATGGTTAGAACTTAGGTTTAATTAAATTTACATAAGAATTAAGGTAAGAGCCAGGAGAACATAAATCCCATTGAGGCGGCGGGTAGTTCGAAAGAGATACTGCAGCCTCGGCACAAAAGGCTAAGAAGGAACATGGGGGGCTTTTAGTCAGTACAAGTCTGACACTCCTTGCCGCTCTGAGGAGGAGTCATTTGATGATTTCCCACCCCCCAAAAATAAAAAAGGAATTACATTTTATAGAATTATAAATCCTTTTTTATTTTTGGAATTTAAACTCTTACGGTGGGCCCGAGCGTATAAAATCGCAGTACCATCTGCCTTTTGGCAACTGAGTTGAGGTCGGGTTCTACAATGACAGCCGGTGTGAACGACTGAATGTGCTTGCCAAGAGCATAGGTTACTCGGTAGGTAATAAATGGTTACCCTATTTTTTCTTCCGAAAACCGAAACAGAAATATATACATACAGGGTGTAAATTAACCCTTCACACATACGTCAACCAAGCATTCTGTACATCAAATTAGGTAGCCCTACGTAATTTTTTTTTGCTGGGAAACGACTTTGTTTTTGAGGTCAAAATTTTCATTTTACGGTAAAACTCAATGTAGCACTCTTAAAACATTGTGCTAGTGGATGCTTTGAATAGTAAAAGGGTCATGGAGGTAATTTTAGTAAAGTTACAACCTGAAAAACTAGTATTTACAAAAAGAGCTGTGCAAAATTTGGACTCCCAATATCTCCGTAGCTAGGGTGTTGCGTTAAGGGTACTTTTACACCCTTTATATAATATATGTATATTCATATGTTATATTAAACTCTGTCTGTCTGTTGCGCTTTCACGCCAAAGCTACTAAACCGATGTGAATGAAATTTGGTACACAGATATTCTAGAGCCTGACAAAGGACATAGGCTACTTTGCGAAAAAGGATTGTAAGGGGTTGAAAAGGGGGGCTGCGGGTTATTGTGAGAGATACCGCGGCCTCGACATAAAGGGCTAAGAAGGAACATGGGTGGTTTTTAGTCAGTAGAAGTCTGACACTCCCTTTCGCTCTGCCCAAGAACGGGAGGGAATATTTGACGATGCACACACTCCAAAAAAAAGGGGGTTGAAATGAGGGATGAAGGGATTACTTTTGGTAGTGATAGCTGACATCGGTCGCGATAACCGACTTCCACGCGGACAACGCTGCAGACATCAGCCCCCCCCCCCTCCCCACCCTGCTTTTTCTACACTAATATTATAAAGAGGAATGATTTGTTTGTTTGTAACGAATAGGCTCCGAAACTCTACACTATCCCACATATATACACACGCATACTGTGTTCCCACGGAAACTGGACTACGCGGGTGAAACCGCGTGACGTCCGCTAGTCTAATATAATTTGGAAAAGATTGGGCAAATAATGCATCACATAACATATATGTTAACATACTCTTGTATATATACAAGAGTTCCGAACAGATAAACCTATCTTAACTATACGCCTTTGAGAATGAATGTTACAAACAAACTACCGAACACACTTCACTCACAGTTTCCACCCCATAAGATACGATCACCAACAAGATACAAACAAATGACGTCACAGATGCGTGAACTCAGTCGTCATAATTCCGACGAGTCATTTAGAGCAAGCCATTACCGCTGAGATATATGTTTTTCGCTTTCTGCAGCGCCCCAGGTTTTAGTACAGCGCTTTATAGATGTCATTTGCTGAATATGGCTTTATTTTACTTGTTTATAATGTTTTGTATAATTATAGAAGCATAACACAGATTTTTGTACTTTTAAGTTTATTTACGATCGGACGGTACAGTTTTCGTAGTGCAAAAAAAAAAAAAAATTGTGTCGCAGTTTTTGTATAAATCGGACAAACTATACAGTTTTTCTCATACACACATGTAGTTTAAACTGTTCAATTTGAACTGTACCGTCCCATCGATTAATCGTAACATTTGTAGCAGCCTTTGGTTCCTAGCAGGTGGCGTTCTGTCATTTCTGCCTACCCCCAAAGGAAAACGGCGTTGTATCTTCACTAATATTATAAAGTGGAAAGATTTGTTTGTTTGTAACGAATAGGCTCCGAAGCTACTGGACCGATTTGAATTTTTTTTTCACCGTTGGGAAGCTACACTATCCCCTGGTGACATAGGCTACTTTTTATCCCTGTATTCCTACGGGAACGGGAACTACGCGGGTGAAAACGCGTGATGTCCGCTAGTGTGTGTATATTTTTGACTGCCTCGTTGGGTTCGATTCCCAAAGATTCAGGACCTCATGACTCAATTTCTTAGTAGCTACCATGAAGACAGAATTTGTGTCCATTTGGTAACAATAGACTCGCCTATTATGCCTTAAGCATAACTGGGCAAATGTAGGTGTACAATTAAGTATACCTCTGTCTAACCCAACGGGAGTTACAGGCGTGATGTTATGTTAAGTAACACAGATTTTAGTTTCTTACGTTTATTTCTCGAATAAAATTTTAACGCACGTTTAATTTTTTTTTCTTGCTATTAATGTCGGAAAAAATTCTGCACTACTACTTATACGGTTAAAATCAAGATTTTATACCATTTCAATTAGGGTAGGGTAGTAGGTACTTGCTAAGTTTGATAATTTCTTAATGGCATGATGTATTTGACTATAATTTTATTCTATTTGACGACTTCTATTTTACATAATCCTTGTTTTTTAAATTATTATATGGCATTGCTTGCTTATTTAAATGAACTTCTTAATTGCACAATTTCTAATTATTGTTAAAATGCTACTGTTATTATTTTACAAAATTGTTGTGCCCGACAGGGTCCATGTGAGCTAAATATTATTGTTAAGATCTTATAAAACACATGTGATGCAATAAATGATTGAATTGAATTGAACCGGCATACTTATTTGACCAGATGTATGAACGGGGTGACTTGACCTACATAATTACTTTCTTTCGTTCCTTACCTCAAAAGGAAAACACGTAATCATTATAGATTTTTTTTTTCTTTTTTTCTTCTTTTTTTTTTGAACTTTGTTTTTCAGTGTCAAAACCTTTTTCTCAAGAATACGGGGGTATCAAGTTGTGTATCAAATATTTAGGTTTAAGTCTTTGAAAGTGTTTTACCAACTTTCTAATTCTGAGGGTTTTGTACCATTTAGCAGTAGATCAAAACCTATGGGATACTTCCAGAAGACTTAAAATCATTAAACATGGCCGTCAGGGCTGCGGGTTGTTTGAAAGAGATACCGCGGCCTCGGCTCAAAGGGCGACGAAGGAAAATGGGTGGTTTTTAGTCAGTAGAAGTGTGGTACTCCTTACCGCTCCGGGAGGAGTCATTTGACGATTTCGCACCTATAAAAAAAAGATATTAAAGTATAAGTACCTAAAGGAAAAAAAAACCGAAAATATTAATTTGCGAAAATCAAATCAGAGTAAGTAGGTATGTGTAAATTTTATTTTTGTGTGTAATCTTCGGATAAAATACTTAATAATCAAAAACATCACAGTTAGACGTAGGTAAGCATATGCGTACCCCAGAAACAAATGAATCACAAAAGGCCGAGCACAAGTGAAAGCATTTTCACCCAAATAAATATTGGGGAATCGTTAAGAGGGCACACAGCCCAAACATTGGTAATTGAATAAACTATTGCCGTCGTACTGCTTCAAACCTGCCTCCGTACAGTGCGATAGGGACAGCTGCAGCTCAGACCGAGCACAATTTGACTTGTGTGACGATGTGTTTCTTAATCCCTTTTATTTTCCTCGAAAAGTGAACCGATTTAATTATTTTTGACATTAACTTTTTAAGAAAGTGTGCCTGTCTTGGTTTATATCAATATCTTTTCGAATTTGTCTTGTAGACCTGTAATCATGGCCGTAAAAACTAGCATATTTTGACAGTTTTGGAGGGTCACATTTTCTTTACTTATTAATTGCTGAAAAAAAGAAAATGACAGGGACGTGTCTATATAAGACCTTGATTTTATGAAGAAATAAATTATTGCTATACTACATTCAAGAAGAAAAAAGAAAAATACTTTTGTATGAGGAGTAACATCACCGTGTTCCCTCTTAACAGTGAGGGCAAGTCCTTATTGAAGAAGTTTCTTTGACGCCAACCAAGTCCCTTTGTAAAGTTTATTAGTTAATTGCTTATAAAAATTTTGGTTAACGCCCTTCCAAGTTTCAGAAATCATTATTGTGGAAGAATAATCGAATCATTGTTATTATTGTAATACAATTCTATAGGGTTTTGTGATATAGATTTTTGGGACCTTTTAACTTATGCTAGTGGTTGCCATGTATTTGGTTTGGTTGCTCTGTCCTTGGATAAGGTCGATGGGTTGTCCTTGGTTAAGGACATAAGGTTGATAGCACGTCTAACGTGTTTTTCTTTCACTTTTATGAGATAAAAATGGCATATAAAAGTAAATTGCTTGAAATATTGTTTTTTTATTACTAAAACAACGGATTTTTAATATTTTTTTGGTGTACACACATGTTTAAATAAAATACGTAAGAGCGAACGAGAATGTATTTGATACTAACACTATGGACTCATGATAAAGAATTTTGAATTGATTTTAACTGAGAGCTGCAAGCCATCCTGAGAAAAAGTCAACGCTAATATATTTTGTAATGCCATTATCAAAAATCTAGATTCCATTTAATTTTTGCAAACAACATCAAACATGCAAAGTAAATTTATTCAATAAATATCTACTTTATATTGGTACAACAAACAAAAATAACAAAAATAGTTCATCATTTCAGCCGAAAGACGTCCACTGCTGGACATAGGCCTCCCCTAAGTGTCGCCACATTAACCGGTCCCGTGCGTCTCGCATCCAGCGGATCCCCGCAACCTTCACCAGGTCATCGGTCCACCTAGTGGGAGGCCTTCCAACGCAACGTCTTCCAGTTCGCGGTCGCCACTCCAGAACTATTCGACCCCATCGGCCATCCGTTCTGCGAGCAATGTGCCCTGCCCACTGCCACTTAAGTTTGACAAAAATAGTTATTAAGAATATATTAAAATTAAGATTATAAATATAAATAACTACCTGCATATAATATACAACGATGAAATAAAACACTTAGGCGTCAATGTACAACTCCGCATTGCTATCATCCGGTTAAATAAATCCCTAAACCAAAAATCTAATATAATCCTATCTATTGTCATCAACTGATCAGTGATTACCAAGCTAAATTTATACCAACCTACAGGCACACAAGTAAACTTGAAACCTACTGCAATATGTATGGAGTCGTGATCTATTCAGCACACTGTATACACAGCAAGACTCAGTGTGCAGATTTGTTCAAAGCTATGTACAGAATTGTAAACAAATTCCAGGAATGTAATACATTGCTGGGTGGGTATTAAATTATATAGCAGTGAATGCCTTGAGTGCTTTGAGAAAGATCAGTGGAAAGTGTTTTACTTGCAATTGTTCAAATGTCTTATGTAAAGACAGTGTGTTTTGGTAAGGTGAGACAACAATGGATTCCAAATGTTCTTTACAGTTATAAGCCTTTTCTCCAAACCTAATGACGACATTTATGTGATACTCGGGTTTCTTAGACGGATTAACAAACATAATACATGTCGGTATATAACATATACTCACGTCCTTTTCCTAAAGGAGTAGGCAGAAGCTACCGAATGCCACCTGCAGGCTACAATTTGTTTTTTTTGGGAACTATATTTTCTATCACCAAAATTTATATTTGTCATCAAGTTGTATCACCTAATAAATAGATCTATCGCCACGAAATATTTTCGTTCTCAGATAAACAAAAATTGTTCCCAGGTATGAATTATCAAATTAATGTTAATACAGGGTGTCCAAGAACCTGGCGTCCAACTGGATTCCCACGATTCCCCAAGTTCTAACAGTACTCAGAAAAATATTTTAAAAAATCCACCCCATGTACTTACAGAATTATACTGATTTCAAAAAAAAAGGGGAAATGAGCACCCTGTGACATACTTTTGAATGCTGTGACTGCTAATGCTGATAATTTCGATATTTCTTGGAGGTTTTGTAATCTAGGGTATTGCTGTGTCTAAATAGAATGTAAAAATAAAGTACTTATTGTACCATTTTAAAATAAAATATTATTTTAACTAAAGGTGATATGGAAAACTATTGAATTTCGCAACTTTGACCGACTGTAGTGTAAAAAAAATGTACCAAAATAGTATGGCAAGTGACGTCAAATTTTGACGCGTTTATTCCTCTTTTTAAAAAGGTATAATACTTACACATTAATTTGAAAAAAAAAATTTTTGATAATATTTTTACTCAACAACCCAATTTTTACGATGTCTTACAGAATTCTTAGAAAGAAAAATTTACGACGAATTGAATCTAACCTCTAAAGAATTACTATTGTATGCTCATAAAAATAACAACAGGCCTCTCAAAAAACAGGTTAGACCGTAAGGGACGGTATGTGCATGCATCTCACCATAGTGATTCGTTATTACAACAGGAGGGAGCAAGACAGAAACTATCTTTGCGATTTGCTGGTTCTTCTTTATGGTACCCCATTATTCAGGTAAGAGTGAGGGAGAAAAAGGTTAGAGGTGCGAGTGAGATAGATAGTGACGCTATCTGGGATCGTGCTATTTAGGATAACAGTACGGTCAGTACGCGTCACTGCCTCCTGCCGTTACTACGCACCTCTCTCTTATTGTTACCATTGATCACGTACTACGATTTAAAGCTTTGTTTATTGGACTCGATTACTCTTTGTGCTCTGGACTTTGAAACGAACTCTTTACGACGACCTTTGCCTGTGTTTGGACAGTTTGTGTTTTGTGTGTGCTACCATGGCGACCTACACTCCGCAAGAATACGCAAATATGCACTACATTTATGGAGAATGTAGAGGTAATGGACGAGCTGCAGCGAGACTTTACAGAGAAAGGTATCCGAGGGCTACGCGATATCCCGACCATCGAGTTTTCATTAATGTGCACAGATCACTATGTGACGGGCGGTTCCCCAATCAAGTAGCTGGTGAAGGACGACCCGTAAATGACTTCATACGCGATGAAGTTTTAGAGGCGGTGTCGGCAAATCCAAGCATCTTTGTGCGAGGAATAGAAGCTGATACGGGGATACCGAAGAGCACAGCACACAGTATTCTCCAAAAAGAAGAATATCATCCGTACCACGTACAGCGAGTGCAAAGTCTTTTACCTCGAGACTATCCGAGCCGAGTCGCGTTTTGTGAAACAATCCTGCAAAAACATCGAGAAGACGAAAACTTTATCGACAAAATTTTGTGGTCAGATGAATCAACATTTAAGAAGGATGGCTACATGAACCTACACAACTTGCACGAGTGGCATGTGGAAAATCCGCACTTGATGCGAGAAGATAGATCCCAGTACCGGTTCAAAGTGAACATGTGGACCGGTATTCTCTGTGGGAATATTATTGGTCCATTTGAGATGCCCGAGAATTTGACTGGCGAATCATATTTAAATTTTCTTCAAAATGATTTGCCAAACTTACTAGAAGAGACCCCACCAGATATGTGGTTCCAACACGACGGCTGTCCAGCACATTTTCGCGTATCCGTTAGAGAGTTTTTGGACGAGCAATACCCGAACAGGTGGATTGGGCGATCAGGAACAATCCCGTGGCCAGCCCGCTCACCTGACTTAAATCCGCTGGATTTTTTTTTCTGGGGAACTATGAAGGAGCTCGTTTATGCGAAGCCCATTAATGACATCGCTGACCTTCGTGAGAAGATAACACAAGCAGTGCAGGTGATACGTCAAAAAAGTTACTCGCGAAACATAAAGCGGTCCTTTTTAAGGAGAGTGAGAGCTTGTATTGCCGCGGGTGGTCAACATTTTGAACATTTATTGTAATAAAATATCTTTAAACTAACATTCTTTGCTTTTATTCTACTGGGAACCCATCTACCTGTGTGTATTTCCTTCTTGCTCACTCTTGGAACCGAAGTAAATAATAGTAGTAACATAACAGTTTCTAAGATAAGAAAGGGTCCGACAGTTACCGTTAGTAGGTAGGCACTTCGTAAAAATTGGGTTGTTGAGTAAAAATATTATCAAAAATTTTTTTTTTCAAATTAATGTGTAAGTATTATACCTTTTTAAAAAGAGGAATAAACGCGTCAAAATTTGACGTCACTTGCCATACTATTTTGGTACATTTTTTTTACACTACAGTCGGTCAAAGTTGCGAAATTCAATAGTTTTCCATATCACCTTTAGTTAAAATAATATTTTATTTTAAAATGGTACAATAAGTACTTTATTTTTACATTCTATTTAGACACAGCAATACCCTAGATTACAAAACCTCCAAGAAATATCGAAATTATCAGCATTAGCAGTCACAGCATTCAAAAGTATGTCACAGGGTGCTCATTTCCCCTTTTTTTTTGAAATCAGTATAATTCTGTAAGTACATGGGGTGGATTTTTTAAAATATTTTTCTGAGTACTGTTAGAACTTGGGGCATCGTGGGAATCCAGTTGGACGCCAGGTTCTTGGACACCCTGTATATGTGTAAAATAAGAGATCGATAACCAATAAAATTATATTGCATTACATGAATATAAACTTCGTTCTTATAATAACAGTTTTGTTACATAAACAATAGTTTTGTGCCCAGAATGGTAGATCTGTCACCAAATAATGCTGACAGAAACCCTAACCCTAGAGGGTCGACGTCAAGGTCACCCCGAGGTTCGGTTAGTTAGGTTCCTTTAATCCCTGCAGACAGAAATAGGAGCCCCGTGCAGCGGGGCTCCTTCGACCTGCTGACGGAAAGTTAAGTTTTTTTGAAACTTAATGAAAATTTCTGATGACTTAATATATTATTATGATATATTAGTGATATCTTTAAATTAGTTTGCTTATATACTTATTAGGACAAAACTATTATAATACATACAAAAACATTTATTTGCTACTAGAGCCTATATCTCCATGATTTTAGGTGATTTATTGTGGAATTGATTTTATACTGTTTGGAGACTACGTTTTGATGACAAACCTACTATTTTGAGGACAAACCCTATTACTTAAGGAACACAATACTTATTAAATTGGCGATAGCTTAAATGATACCCGTTTTTTTTTGGTGTTCAAATAACCCCTCCCGCTCTTGGGCAGAGTGAAACGGAGTGTCAGACTTCTTCTGACTTAAAACTACCCATGTTCCTTTAGCCCTCTTGTGCCGAGGCCATGGTTTCTCCTTCGAACAACCCGCAGCCCCGACGGGAGGCTCCATCCTTTACATACTCCTTTTGCTTCGATGTGTTAGTGGTGTGACTTCGTTTCGTTGTTTATAGGGATTTATTTGTTTCACAAACTGGTTCGGTAGGCGCTCATGGTGATGACAGCTGCTCGGGTCGATTTTAATGTTGTGCCGCTTCATTCAGCACATTTTGCCGCCCAGCTGTTCCAACCGATGCTGACCCGAAAAAGTGCAAAGCACGCCTAAATCTATCCTTTTTTAAAAATAATGTTCTCTATTTAACCTTGGTTTAACCTCTCGCTTGTCAAAAGTACAGCATATGTACATGAAACAATGGTTTTTTAATTGTGTCTTAACCAAATAACATAATACAACCGTGGCGTGGGCAGCCACGGAGTCTCGATTTACCTTTTTACTGAGAAATTTTAGATGGAAAAACCCTGAAAACACTTTGCCGAGCGTATAATGGTCCCCAGGACCTCATTCAGAGCAATCTAGACAAACAGGCAGCCCAAACATAAAAATCAAATGCACACTACATTTGAGCTTCGTCAAATTCTAGATTGACCGTTAGCATGAATGAGTCAATTTACAGTTGCCGTTGAAATGTGCTCATAATTACTAAACACACAAGCTCCCATTTTGTCTATCTCGTCAATCAGCATAACGCTGCGAAGCTACTTTGGCCAACCATGTCTCTGACTGCATTATGCATTCGCAAATATTCGCTCAACTCTGACCATCGACATTTGCATATGTCTTCAAACATGGTAAGTATAAAGTTGGATCCTGGAACTTTAGCTGTAAGGGAGCTTAATCGCTTTTCGAACATTACAAGTTTGCGAAAACGGGGATCGAGTCTTAGTGTCTTTGCGATTTGTATTATCATCATCTATTTATTTTTAGTGCCCTATTAAATCAATCATTTATTAATTAAATCTCTTTTTCCGCATCAGCATAGTTTGTTATGCTACAAAACATAAATCTAATCTAATTGGCCTTTCTATGGTATTGTTCGTTCGTGACGTTGAGCTCCTTGAGTTTCAAGTCGAGCTCCACGATAACAGACAAATGCTTGCACTGACTGGACGGGTCCACTCAAATCTGTGTGTTGCTTTCTTCAAAAGACCATCTCAGACACTAATCTGCATAGTCATCATGTGTGTATACCAAGATTATGGCTGGACTTTAAATGAGAATATGACCTCTGAGTTTGTTCGGATGTCACTTCTCAGAGTAGTCAGGTACGAAACACCGGCCCCATTTATTTTATAAAAAGTGTCATGTAAAAGTGTTTGTAAAAACCTATTTGCTAAATAAATTAAATAAATAAAAAAACCTTTTATTCCATGCAATTACAAAATGATTTTACAATATTGGATTTTAAATCAAAGGCTTGTATTGATTATTATCAATTCAGTTATAAATGATGTACCTATATAATAGAAAAATCGCAGTAATCACATACATCGTAAATTCATATTATAGATAGATTATTATTATTTTTAAGATTAACCAATATTCACTATTATTTATTTAGATTATATTTTTTTTGCTAAATAAACATCATTTATTATAATCATATAACAATCCACGTAAAATTAAGCAGAAGCGTACTTAATAATGGGCCCATCACGTTTCGCCAATTATGTTAAGTCTCATGTCATAGGGGGTGCGCCTATTGTCTTCAACCACGCACAAATCCAAACTTCATGACTGTTGCTAAGAAAAGCCCTATAGATAACACAATGCTCGACACGAAACTCAAACCCAGGACTGATGTCCAGCAGTCAGCGTTTGGGACCAAAAGACCAACAATGTTGTCGATTTGTTAGCCAACTGTGCTATTTTCCGCTATCAGTTTAACGGAATCAAGCTTAACACCAGTACTGTCCATAAAACGACTGCATAAGGACCCGAAATTCTCATCCCAGTTAGGTAACTTCTTTGGGTAAAGCTTTGTCAGCCTCATTCGGTCTCATTCATAAAAGAACCCGGGACCAACGACTTCAAGGCCCCCGATAAAGGAAGAGTTTTGGGGAAAAAACGGATAGGATACGTCTTGGTACGACATCACTAGTTACTTAATCATTAAATTCAAGTTACTATAAACATGAGAAAGTCTGCATGCACGCGGGGCTGAACCAGGTACGCGCCACGTGTACTTAAGTGTCCTGACCCGTATAGACCTCTTTTGAAGCATGCGTATAAAAAATGTAGCCGCTAAAGGCAGTTGGGGATATACCTACTGCATACGGAAAGCAGAGAAAAGAATGTTCTGAACTGGGGCAGATAATAATATGTCCATTACGGAAATGCGATAAATGTAATTATATTACAAGGCTATAAACATGGGTGTTTGTTCATGTGAGTCTAAGTGTTTGTAAACGTACCCACGATACAGGAGAAATTCCTAGTATCACTTGAGGAGCTCGTAGCTTAATAAAAATAAAAACAACAAAATAACACAATAACAACTGTCACTCAAGTCGATCTCCAGGTTAAACAACGCTTGCCTAGGTTGGTCTGTGGATGGGTGACCAAGTTTCCTCGGTTAAGCAACGCTTGCCTAGGTTGGTCTGTGGATGGGTGACCAAGTTTCCTCCGTGCCTTGGATAGCACGTTGTTGGTCTCGGCTGCCATAATTACTCAGATCTTTAGCAGTCGTTACAGGTAGTCAGTGATCTAAAAGGCTGACAACCAGTCTTACCAGCGGTTATTGTATTAAGTATTACCTAGTGTTAACTATAGGTTGTGGAGGTCAGATAGGCATCCGCTCCATGTAAAATACTGATATTCAGCTGCATCCGGTTAGACTGTAAGCCGACCCCAACATAGTTTGGAAAAGGCTTGGCAGATGAACTTTAAATCACTGCGAAATAAATTATCAAAGATGAACTAAACAACTAAAATAAAAAATTACCCATTTTTTATTTTTGGTGGGTGTAAAATCATCGAATAACCCCTCCCGCTCTTGGGCAGAGCGAAAGGGAGTGTCAGACTTCTACTGACTAAAAACCACCCATGTTCCTTCTTCGCCCTCTATGTCGAGGCCGCGATAACCAGAGGACTACCCGCAGCCCCGACAGGCAAATTACCCTTGGTTTCTCTTTTAATTTAGTATATAAATAATAACTACTTATTTTCCTTTTATTACCCTTTTTTTTTGGAGGATCGGAAATTATCAAATGACTCCTCCGGCTGTGGGTAGATCATAAGGGAGTGCCAGACTTCTACTGACAAAAAGCCACCTATGTTCCTTCTTAGCCCTTAGTGTCCAGGGTCGCGGTATGTCTTTTGAATAACCTGCAGCCCCGACAGGCGTCGGCCCTTGAGGGCCCCTGCAATGTTGCTGACATCTCTTTTAAGCGCGTGTGGAACAAGAACGCGCCGTCGATACGGCCTGTCATGGTCATAGGACGGACGGACGATGAGCTAGCTCATTACTCACCGTCCACAGGCCCGCGCCTACGGGGGCCGAAAGTCATCACAAGCGCGGCTTAACCTAAAGATCGACCCGAATGGTAGTTATTATTAAGCCACGAGGCACACTCTTTTTTCGTTGGCCACACATCAATTATAAGTAATGTAATGAAGTAAAGTTACGTCAATTCATCTCCTTGAAACCGCAACTTTAAATACCTAGTCATGACTTTCATTTCTAGACATATTTCAAGGCTTTTTTCACATTTTCATTTCTTCTTAATTGAATTATAAATACTTAATTCAAAAATAATATACATAAACGTTTCCATTCCATAAATTCTACTTTGACAATCCATTACTTCTGTGTACGACCAGAACGGCACAATAAATAATGCCAGAGGATTTAAAAACTGCATTAACGCTAGTAATGAACGCCTGCTATCTTTTAACCTAGTTTTAAAACTAGGACCTTATCTTACTTCTTGTTATACTTCCATTGTAAAAGAATGATTGATTTTCCAACAATTCCATTAAACGTTTCGTGGTGGAATTTCATCGTGGTGGAATTTCAATTTTTCTGATGCAGTATTCTAGATAATAATTTGACGTTTCTGGAACGTTGGAAAGATATTGATTAAAGGAATTGAAGAGACATTTGAGTATAACAGTTGTCAGTTATCGCATCGAACTACCACAAACTATCATATTCTTCCAAATGAATTTAAACCATTAAATGTAACGGTTTAGTTCTAAATCGGTTGACAGTTGGTAGTAACTTGATGCAATGGCGACTATACAACAAAGGACTCTCTATCACAGAGATTGAGGAAGCGTATGCCCTGCCGTGGGATAGACTGAAAACGCAATACTATAAAGAATCAACGTAAAAGTAACCTTCTAGAAATAATACTTTAATACAAAATCGTAAAATCTGATTGGCCTTCAATCAGATCATATCGAAATCTTATCGCGTCAGCTCTTTAACGTGGTTGATCAATCAGCTTATCCAATCACTTAAGTTAACAAAGGATTAGACAGTAGATTAAGATGAAATATAATAATAATCCTCCAACCATTTCGACCCTGCCGGTTAATCTTAGCGGAGGCTAGCTATCGCGGGAGACGCTCCGGGCGTCGGGGGCCACGTGATGGCCTCCGGCCACCGTAGACGCGGGCCTGTGGACGGTGAGTGATGGGCTAACTGGCCGTCCGTCCGTCTCATGACAAAAACAGGCAGTGTCGACGGCGCGTTCGTGTTCCACGCGCGCTTCTAAGAGATGTCAGCAACATAGGAGGGGCCCGAAAGGGCCGACGCCCGTCGCGGCTGCGGATTGTACACTAGTCACCGCGGCCTCGATATATAGGGCTAAGAAGGAACATGGGTGGTTTTTAGTCAGTAGAAGTCTGACATTCCCTTTCGCTCTACCCAAGAGCGGGAGGGGTTACTTGATGATTTCCCAACCCCAAAAAAAAAGGCTAGCTATCGTAGCAAGAATATTAAAGTACACAAGTGTATGCACTCTCCTTTGTCTCACTCTCAAAATCGACTGGGTCGGGAACCTAAATAATATCCCCGTACTGAAACAACCAATCTGAATATTTTCCCTGAACATAGATTACGAGAAACTACAGTAAACTAAGATCCACACTGAGTAATGGTTTTCCTAGGATTCTGAGCGACAATGGACACACAATGTATTTAAAATGTTTCAATGTATCTAAAGCGCATAGTCTACGTATGTAGGCGAGTAGATCAATAGTATATATATCACGATCAGTAAGTAGGTACCATTAGATCCTATGCTAATCCCTCAAGGAAAAACTCCTTGAAGGTAAATAAATACTCCTACTTACTGGACTAATGTCTTTATACATATTTATCACATTCATGATCCTGCATTGTAACACAACTCGGTGTACGTGAAACCAAATAGGGAAACATAATTAACAATTCAAATTAAAGTAGTGATTGCTAATCATGAACACACACCAGAACTGCGAACACACATTCAACTCTAAAACAATTTACATGTGGTGTAAATTACAACAGCTTATTAGAACGACCCTTTCAACACCTAAAAATAGGTCACATTTATATGGAAAAATAAAAGCTCCCAATAAAATAATGGAGGTCTTTTGATGCCAATGATTTGCATTGGATATTTGACAAGTACCAGGCGTAGTTTCCCTTTTAAATTCAACAATAAAGCTGTTTTGATATATGAAAGGAGACAAGGGCCCCGAAACCCTGAAAATCCCAAAGGACATTACTGAAAAAATCCTCTGATATACACATTCAAGGTTGTAACCCACCAGAGAATTACATAACATTATTTAGCTAGTTTAATAATGAAAACAGTTGGCTTTGGAAACTGGGTCAACCCTGATTAGGTGATTGTTAATTTGGTAACGTTTGAATATGAGATGACTTTTGTTTTGGATATGTCACTGTGTAACAATCACCCGTTGAACATAATGATTCGTAAAGATTTCTTCTTACCGCAGCAAGTGAATGTTCTGATATTAGCGAGAAAAGAGATAGAAATGTCAAACCGCTTATCAGTAACAAACTGCAGCCATTGATTACCACGTGGTCTTTTGACATTACAGTGCAAATTCAATAGATTTTCACGGCCGACATAGTTTAATAAAGTCAAACCGTGCTGCATAACTTTCATTTTCACTTACATCGAACGCTCCGATGACGTTGCACATGCCCGAAAGCTGTAACGCTTGCATAACGCACAAACGAAAATCGTCTTTAAGGAAGTGCTGTTTGCGCATGAAATTCCTGAAAAGCTCACCTGATCTCAATTCGAAAGGCATGATCAAGCGTGAAAATCGCCCCTCCCGTGCAGCTGTCCCGGTCACAGACTCGTCCCACCACCCCTCAACATTGCACGCCAACTAATGCATCGCACACACACACACACTCTCAACACACGTGGAACACCACTAGTTTCGTCGTAAACAGCACACCAATGTAGGTTAGTTGTCAAAGGTGGATATCATTACGCACGATATTTTCCCGTTTCGTGAAAAAACGGTTTTCGGACGGGAGACGCGACGCGGCGAACGCGGCAAGCGCGAGGTCACATCTGCCGCTTTACCGCGGCGCGCGCCGACAGCCCCCCGTTACCATGACTACAGTCCCGGGCGATATCTGCCCCGGTCCTCTTTTGCGAACAAAAACAAAAATAGCAAATTAATTACGTAATCGTGTGCCGTGAACATTTTTGCTAAGGTTAATTAGTACATCAAAGGGTGCAAGTTAAATATGGGAGCTGGCGATCACCCATGACGAGGTACGTTCTCAGTTTTACTTTCGCTTCACCTTTTGGGGCGTTTTGGACAACAAAATTAGCTTTGACTTTTATGAAAATTATCCTAAAATTCATGTTTTATTTTTGTGTAGAATGCTCAAAATATAATTCAACGTCATACCTATTTTATAAACCTTTCTTTCCTCAATAAAATTGACAGAAATACAGAGATGTCTTACTGGAAAATTATGTAATTGGGACGCAGAGATTGGGACATTTCACAGTGCTAGAGCCAGACAAATTGGAGTGCAACCAATATTCATTTATGTGCCAAATAAACTGGGGCTTTAATAACGATTTTTCCGATGGTTTTCATTGCATTTTTTTGTCTTGTGATTGGAAAAATCACACCAGATTTTAAAAATATAACGATCTAACTTTTTCTTCTGAATTTTATTGTACTTTGACTTGTATTGAATTTGTTTCGTATTCTGAAAAGTACGTAAAGCATCTTTTACGATTTTCGCTGGAGTAAGCCGGTAAAGCTCTTTGCCTTTTGTGTACGGAACACGGTTATGCATGAAACTTTTGGGATCCGGTTAAATTTGTTACGATAATAATGTCGAAGTGGTAACTAAAGTTACTCTTACGTTGAAGGTAGTAATTTTATTAATAGTACTAGCTTTTCCCCGCGACTTCGTCTGCGTAGAAGTCGAAAATGGTTCTAATAGGATTTTTGTTTGGTTTTTTACGTTATTCATTTTGTTCAATCATATAAATTATTTTGTTACTTAACAAATATAACAATCTTTATTATACTTTAAAGGTCCTTCCCAAGCCTTCACTACTTGACACCACGTCTACTAAGAAATTGACATCGTGCCATGTTTTGGGGTAGTCTCGCCGGTTATTGTACTGCTGTAGGCTTTGTCCTCCTAATGCAGATTCTCCTATTGTGACCACACATTTACTGTTGATGTTCATCTATAATGCCAGACAGCCTTTCCACTTGTCGCTAATAGTATTCTGATAGGCTGTTCCTGTATATTACAGAAGGAATTAGTGTGTCAATAATCTGACACAATAATTACTAGCATTATAGAAAAAGTTCACAAAAAAGTTGCACTTTAAATGACAAATGAATCTTCATTTGGATTTGGTATCTCAGAACATTTATGTTCATCCACCATGTCAAGCAAAATGCGGTTAACCATCCGGAATATGTGTGCATAAGGCCTTTTTCTTTTGGTTAGATGTGCCATTATTTTCTTAACAGTGAAAAATCCTGGGCATTATGTCGTGTCTATCATTTTTTTTTGCCCGGACAAAAGCTTCTCCGTGATTTCATCCCATCGAGGATTGCAAGTAAATGTTATGAAGAGAGCGGGGCGACCGTAGCACATACGTCATGTCGTCTTGTGTCCGCTCATGCATACAGCGTGGCCCCTCAGTAAAAGAAGGCAGCTATCTTTTGACCCAGCTGATCAGCATCATCGTCCTATCTCCTTATCGCATCTTGCAAGTGTAAATAACTGTCCGCATTAAGCTGCGCCCGATTGTTCCTAATATAACTCAACCTTCCCGTCTCGATTTTCGTAAACATGTCGCTTAAAAAAACTGCCTAAACATCGAACGAAAATATCACAGATTATTATCTTCTCCTTTCCTAATCATTTAAATATGGTAAGAATAAAAACTTGCAGCAGTTACCATTTTTTTAAGTGGTTGTTTGGTCTTAAGATCGCACTGGGGTATCAACCTCGCCGCAGCAAAAAAAAGTGGGTACCCTCTGTAATGCATCGTATGATCGATGGATTTCACTTATTCGTTGCAATATGTTATCATGGCTCCCAATTTTAATATAATATTCCGCTTAGAAAATTGCTGTACAACAATAAATAAGGCAACTTCATTTACCGTAAGTTGATTGAGTTTTCAAACATGTGTCAAAATAAAATGTCATTTAAATCAAAAGTAACTAAGGGGTATCGATACCAACATGGGAGGGGCCCGAAAGGGCCGACGCCTGTCGGGGCCGCGGGTAGTCCTCTGGTTATCGCGGCCTCGACATAGAGGGCGAAGAAGGAACATGGGTGGTTTTTAGTCAGTAGAAGTCTGACACTCCCTTTCGCTCTGCCCAAGAGCGGAAGGGGTTGTTCGATGATTTTACACCCACCAAAAAAAAAAAAAAAAAAAAAAAAAAAGGGGTATCGATATGAACTTCGAAGCAAATCACCCCCAAAATAACTTTCTACATCTTTTTAACCCCGTTAGGGGGTAAATATTAATAAAATACGAAACACGTCTTCCGTCAATTCTGTTAAAAAAGGTTTTTGCAAAATTTGAAGTAGATTGGACCAAAGAATCACGTTGTCCCATACAAACTTTGCCCGTCTTTTTCACCCCCTTAGGGGTAGAATTTCGAAAAATCCTTTCTTATCGGATGCTTACGTCATACAAAGAACACATCCTCCAAGTTTCCAGTCTCTACGATCAGCGGTTTAGGCTGTGCGTTGATCCGTCAGTCATTCGGGACAAAGAATTTTATGTATATAGATAGATAGAAGATAGATAACATTACTGAACTAAAACTAAAATGAAAGGTGGGAGGATTGTGTAAAATATGTTATGACTGGATAGGAAGTGGCTATAGACGACGATTGATATCCATAATTTGAGATAAGGGCTTGAGAACAATGATAAAATAACAAAACTTTTGGATACCAAAAATTCTTCTTAGGGAATTACGCCAGGAATAACAGTTAAGGGCTATATTCTTCTCGCCCGTCGGGGCTGCGGGTTGTTCACAAGTTGCTGCGACCTCGACATATAGGGCTAAGAAGAAACATGGGGGGTTTTTAGTCAGTAGAAGTCTGACACCCTCTTTCGCTCTGCCCAAGAGCGAGAGGGGTTATTTGATGATTTTTAACACGCCAAAAAAAAGGGCTATTCTACGTTTATAAATGATTATTCGTCTGGATAGGTTCCTTTTAACTTCATCATACATCCAGAAAGTAGGTAAGGTTTCATGTATCTCATAACTTGTCTCGAAAAATCCAGATACCAACTGTAGGACCGAACCTTGCGATTTTAGATGAAAACAATCTAATCCAATAACATGTGAAGAACGTGTTGAGTATGAATGTGGATGGGTATATAGAGTAGAGGGAGACCAAAAAATCGATGAATGGGCTATGTGAAGTATGATAGGGTCAGAAAGGAGGTGTATGGTGAGCTGACGAGTAGTAGACAAGTATGGAGGAAGACATCCTGCGCTGATCTAAAATGAATTGGACTAAGGGCAAGACAATGACAATGATGAACACATCATACGAATACAGTAAAAATAATAAAAAAAAGGAGTTAATAACTAAGAAACCCGACTGAAAAAACTGAAAAGCAGGCGGCGTACATTCTATTTTCATTTCATTATTTAATATTCAATTGAGCTCCGCCTGCTTCCAAGTTTTGTTAATTTAAAATGTGTTTGTTTTTTGCGTTTCTGTTTTTTTAGTCTAGTTTTTTAGTTCTTAAGTTGTATTTTTTTTCTGTTTAGTTTTTTTGTGTTTGTTCTTTCGTTGGTCGTGTAAAATTCTTCGCAGATGATTTAACTTTTGTTTTTGTTTATAGGATTTGTGACTTTGATTTTCTTTTAAATATATGTCATAAATATATTTTTGTAACCTTGTTTTAAAACCCTTCATTTTGGTACCCTACTCGATGGTAACAGATTTATTTTTTTTAATTCCGTGATATGGCCCCTAAACTATTTTCATGTTTTTTTTTTAATTTTAATGTAGCCAGGGACACTCGCGCCATCGAGACAAATTTTAACAACATATATTTTATTCAAATCCCTTCATCCGTTTAGGAGTTATGAGGGAACAAAAAACAGACATACATACTTTTGGGCTTTGCCGCAGTCGGGTAAAAAGCAGTTCAGACATAAATCATAATTTCAAAGACATTACTTTTTCTTCACATTCAACGCGGCTAGCGCTGAAAGCATTTTCCCTGTGATATTTCCATCAAAGGGGATCCATCGGATTCCGAGATATTCAAGCCTCGGGCCAAATGAAAAATGGACCCTGAACGCACAATAGGAAATGGAGAGTATGTCTATAGATTTGACCCTAAAATATCTGCAGCCCATTTCGTTCTTAATAGACCGTTGGAATACCTACGGTAAAGCCCTACGTACTGCTATTCCGTTTTATTAGATATCTTTAGGCTTTCCACTGTTTGCTTAGAGAGTATTGCTTTTCTGAGCGGAAAGATAGGTACTTTAGTAGACAGACTGCGGTACTCAGAGATATTTAATGATTATTTAAGCCATCACTTAGTAAAAATTTGACATACTTTTGTATGACAAAACTGTCAAAACCTTTACTAAGTGATGGCCTAAGTAATCATTAAAGCTCTCTGAGTGCGGCAGAGAGACATTAAAATTATTGGCATACTTAACCGTTCGATGTGGGCATAGTGTATTATGTTTGATTGATAACTTGGAAAGTCGTCTTGGAAGTTCGAAAGTCTACGACCAGTGTGTGTTGCCAGTAATAACATATGGGACTGAAACGTGGTCGCTCACAATGGGCCTCATCAGAAAGCTCAAAGTCTTCCAAAGGGAAATGGAGAGGCCTATGCTCGGAGTTTCCTTGCGTGATCGAATCAAAAATGAGAACATCCGCACGAGAACCAAGGTTACCGTCGTACCCCGAAGAATCGCCAGACTTAAATGGCAATGGAGAGGGCACATTGCTCGCAGAACGGATGGCCGATGGGGCCGAAAAGTTCTGTAGTGGCGACCTCGAACGGGAAGACGTTGCGTTGCAAGGCCTTCCACTAGGTGGACCGATGACCTGGTGAAGGTTACAGGGACCCGCTGGATGCGAGACGCACGGGACCGGTCAATGTTGCGACACCTGGGGGAGGCCTATGTCCAGCAGTGGACGTCTTTTGGCTGAAATTATGATGATGATGAGGATGATAATGAGAGGAATGATGGAGAGGGATAGGAAGGCCAAAGAAAAGGTGGATAGATTATGCGAGGAATGAAATGAAAGAGAAACGATTAAATGATGTCATGGCATCTGACAGAGGAGAATGGAGAAATAAAACGTGCTCCACCGACTCCAAACATGATAGAACAAGGGCAGGAAGGTTATGATGTGTGTTAAAATGGAATAGACAAAAGACGTAATTTGTCAAGTTATGGTAATGTTACTGCTTTGCTGGTCTAGCAAGCGCGGCTGCTGATCACGACATCCTGGGTTCGTTTTTCGGGCAGTGTTATTGGATGCGTTAATCAGGAATTTCTCAGTAACAGTCTGGACTTGTGGCCGGTTAGTGGCAATAGGCTGGCCCCCATTATATGGGACTTAAACAGACCTGGATAAATAAAAACCCACCGAAGAGTTTGGTAAAAGTACTTAATAGTACACCCAGTACTATTAAGTACACTTTTGCCAAACTCTTCGGTGGTTATAGGCGTGATGTTATATGGTACGAGTTACGTTGCTGTTTTGGCTGACAATGACATTTGAACAGCCCTACTGATTTAGAGTTCTTTCACACCGACGTATTTTTCAGCTCGTATAAGCTCGTATCGGCTTTCACGCTTCATCATCATCATCAACAGCCTATTACCTAATGTTCCCACTGCTGAGACACAGGAGTCCTCTCTTTGAGAGGAAACGCCAACGCTCGTACGAATTCCACGTGTAGAAAAAGGCGGTCCTACACGCGCTTCCATAAACGACCGCTCTTAGGCCCGGTATCCACCAAAGTGGAGACGAACAGAACGAGGAGAAGATGTGCCAAATTCGACCAATCACAGGCAGGGCGAAAGACCAGAAGTAAATTTTAACAAATGTGATTGGCCGATTTCCGCACATCTTGGTCCGTTCCTTTCCGCTTTATTGGAAACCTGACAATGTAGCGTATCGTGAAGGATGCATGAGTAACTGTGTTCACTCTTTTTTTACGATTTAATCATTTGGTGTACACAAATTTATCTGCACTTAATTTTTTTTTCCAAATTCCGTTAATTTTTCCGTCGTCTTATAGGCGATCAAAATACTTGTGAAAGCGTATTGTCTATTTTGCTTCAGTGAAAAAGGAAAGATAAGTGGTTTTGCAACCGGCGTGCATTTATGAATTCAAATTTATGATCGTGGACGAAGCAAAAGAAGAATATCAGGAGGTGTAGTTCTTTTGCCTACTTAACAAAAAAGAAAACAAAAACTAGCCAAGTGCGAGTCGGACTTGTACACGGAAAGTTTCGTACACGTTCACTTGTGATGGACGGATGGACGGGCGGACGGATGGACGGGCGGACGGATCGACGCACGGACATTGAGCAGAGCCTTAGTAATAGGTATATCACCGTAAGTTTATGTATGTTTCTGTAAAAACATACAGAAACATACCATGACAAACCAATTTAATGTCTATTATCCTGTAAACGACTCTTTGCATAACCATTTAAAGTGCAATTGGCAAAAATATCATAAATACCATAACGACTCTTTCATAAATATAGCTGTCACATCGTCCTCCAGATACACATCTGGCCATAAGCACCGGCAACCTTCCACACCTTTTATAAGGCATTTAATGAAAATAATATTAGGGTGTTAGTCTGCTATTGTTAGCTCTTTTATGGGATGCTGTAGGATTGTGATAACTAGAGCCTCGCGGGACATGTACCTATGCGCGAAATTGAGGACAATGGAACACTAAAATATGTGTGAAATGTTGATAAATGAACGTTTAAAAACATGAAACTCTTGTTGCGCATATTTGTTTAGGCAAAAAGGATTAACTGTTTTAATTATTGTGATGTCTTGGAACACACACCAATGGTACAAAACACCGGCTCCATCTACTTAGTTTAAAAATTAAATACGTTTTTGAAAACCTGTTTGCAAAATAAAAATCACTAAGTAGGATGCAATAATCAGGACAAAAAAAAATATCATTTCAAACTTATGGTCCCGAACCCGTACATGAATATTGATGTCCCGAACCATTCTGAATAATGTAGGTATTTACTCTTCCAGTCGGGAAGAGTGGGAGGCTTTTGCCTAGCAATGGGACAAAATAAGTTAAGGAAAAAAAAACCGACTACTCCAAATTTCCAAACACCTGCAGCATGTAGGTATGCAACGTCACGTATTTCAAGGCCATGCTGAGCCTTCATAATCCCCAATCCATTCTTCCATCGACTCCCATTTACCAAATCGGTAAACAATCCCAAATAATATATTCCAACTCGCTAACAAACTTCGGAAAACGATTCCCAATTCCTTTCAGAGATAATCAGGAGCACAGTCACTTTACCCAGCACCCATCATAATCAACTTTAATATTAATATAGAAATGTTTTGTCTGTCTTGTAAACAAGGTTAAGCCCCACCAGTGTTTTCAGCAGTCATTTTGTGCGGAACTCCGAAATTACTTAAGAAAGTCTTCAACTTTATAAATTATACACTTCTTATGTACTGTTAGGGGGTTTCTTTTATGAATGTGTGGATAATCAAAGCTGTGTAGGAGTTTTGGCAAGATGTTAATCCGGTCTGAGTAAACTATTGGGTAGTTAATTAACAAAAAAATCTAATTAGTCCGTCATATAGATTACCAAAAAATATTGGACACATATTTTTTCTTTTTTCACGAAAACAAACAATGAAGACGATACAATGCTTTGAAAACTCGTGTGACGTCATACTCTAAGACATTAACTTGTCATACTAGTATGTAAATTTTTAGCGGTCAGTGACGTCACCAACTCCCCACTCAAATCTTTGATGCGTTTCATCTTTGTCAATTTTTATTGATTTGATAAAACAAAAAATACGTATCCAATATTTTTCGATAATCTAACAGACGGACTAATTAGATTCACATTTTTTTGAAGTCAGTAAACATCCCTATTATTAACCGTATTTTCATTTGGATAAGTCTTTCGTGTTGTCGATATTTCAAAATCAACTTGTATCGGCAGCATATAAAGAGAACTACCTGAGAGTAGCCCACCAGACACAACACCCGTCTGGTTGGAGGATCCGCGCTTTTCTATGGAAGATGAAGATATTTACACCTTGTTCTTCACACCTTTTTTTTTTTTGGTTAATGGGAAATCATCTACTGCCTAAAAACTACCCATGTTCCTTCTTAGCCCTTGTGCCGAGGCCACGGTATCTCTTTCAAACAACCCGCAGCCCTGACGGGAAAATCCTGATACCTCAAAACCCTCCCCAAAACGACACCCCGTGGGCCGTGTGGGAAACGAACTCCTACTAGAATGTATTTCAGTAACTGTCAAGACATGTCAGGTATCGGAAACTTACGCAGCATTTAAGTAGGGTTTCGGATTTATGACACAATCAATTTACACAGACGATATTTAAGTTCCTATAGACCACACTGGGTCGGAATTGCAACCGGAGCGCTGTAAGCCTTTAGTAATTTTGCCGTCTGATGTGTTTTATAGAAAACCGATATTTATAAATGTGGCCGACTCGACGCTTAGACTTCTATCTACACGTAGAAGTACAAGGATTTTTCTATTTATCTTCCGACGTCTGGCCATTATAGGCCGATGATGATGATGATGATGTGTGGAAGAAAAATGAATGGAAAATCATCGATAGTTTTTCTGATACTTTCAATATACTTACCTATTGATGAATATTATTGACAACAATATCCGTGGTGCTAGGCAACTGGGCTTATCCTAGTTGTATACGTCCCTGTGTGCTTATTGGCCTTGTTCTTTTCTGTCTCCTACTGAGATGGAGGGAAGTGGAAATTTCTGTTTTTCCTACTCCTCCGCTATTCTTTTCTGATTAATTTCGTTGCGGGATCCAAGACAGTCAAATCATTTCTCTGGGACTTCGTCGAGCTTCATTGTCTCGGCGCTTTTGTTGTTGTCGCCACTGTTGATTCTGGCTTACAGAAGTTACAGTGGTTTGGGAATAGTGAGGCGGGCTTGTCCCAATAAAAAAAATAAAAAAAACCTATTGATGTCTATTGGGATAATCCTATAGAAAATCTGAAGTCCAATCCAGTCTACACTAATATTATAAAGAGGAAAGATTTGTTTGTTTGTTTGTAACGAATAGGCTCCAAAACTACTGGACCGATTTGATAAATTCTTTCACTGTTGGGAAGCTACACTATCCCCGGGTGACATAGGCTACTTTTTATCACTGTAATCCCACGGGAACGGGAACTACGCAGGTAAAACCGCGTGACGTCCGCTAGTCATTCATATACACAAACTAACATACCGCCTTTATACCCCAATTGGTTAGGCAGATATTGGCACAACCACAGTTCACCAGTGATGTTTTAAGTCCCACGTAATACAAGGCGAGGCTATATCCATCGATCGAGCCAAAATCTAGACTTCGTGACTCCAATGACAATTTGCCCGACTTGATAATCGAATACAGGCTTGCGACGACTAACGAAGCAGTTACGGGTATAATTGCCAAAGAGCATTCATACTACAGAAACGTGCATTAAGAACTATTGTGAGTATCCCACAATGGGAGTCATGCAGAGGATATTCTAAAAACAATTGGCATTTAAATGTTTTAGTACTACTCAGCAACTTTGCAAAATACATACACGAGCACGAATCACAAGAAGAACGTGAACTTAGAGAGAACACTAGAAGAAACGTTATAAAAATGAAATTGCACCTAAACTTAATATTGCTAAGCATTGCTCTAAATATCAAGCAGTAGAATTATTTAATAGGTTGCCTACTGACTTGATTTACAAAGTTACACTTTTCAATACTGAACATAAAGCATTCCTATTAAATAAATGTTTATACTTTATACTCTATATCCGGATGGGTGACAGTTGATGGTAAATAGTTTTATATAATATGTAGTAGGTAACTTACCTTTTTGTACCTATCTATTACTTATAACCGTTAATAATAATTTAATATTTATTGAAGACATTACATGAGTTACTTGACTTAATATTAATTAATAATAATTTGACATGAGACTATTTACAATAATTTGTTTGACCAACTATTTACTTTCTACTGACATAATAAATAACATGCGTTACTGATTTTATTTTTATTCTTGCTTTTAATATTTGTTTTTTTTTTGCAATACTTTATTATTTTAACTGTAATAAACTCATATATTTATACGCAATGCAAATTACATGAATAAATGAATTGAAGCAGGCAAATAAAATTTAAGCATAAAGCAAACTTTTACCATTTGGCCATTTCAATTCGGACACAAAAGTTATACAAAAAAATCCTTTTTAAATACGAAAATGGTATGAGTAAAATAAAGCTCGGCTTTTAAATAAAATGGCGGTGCGGTATACTGCAGTCCCCAAACTAACTTCAGTCCAAACGATGGCCACGTATAGCCACGCTAATAAAATTGCTTTACACTGGCGGAGCTACAAAAATAGATGACATACGTATACGTATATGTCAAAAGGTATGCGTTTTTACTCAATGCGGTTCTACGACAAGCAAAAATGGAATACTACAATACTTTCCAATGAACTGGCAATTTCGATTCATAAATGGTTTACTTTTTTTATTATCTTCAACAGGGTCTGCGCCACATTGACTCCAACCAAGAAACAATTGTGATTGGTACTTGGTGTGGTTGATAGTGAACTTGAACAAGTTTAACTGATAGAAGATTTGTCTGCAACCGACAATTTATTTACAATCCTGCTGCTTTATTCTCCAATCAATCCGCGATCATGGCGCTTGCAACAGCGTCGAAATATCAGAAGCTCATAATAACGAATAATCAACCCTACATGGAAGATACGTTAAAAGCTCGAAATTTGCTGAAAATAAAAGCAAAAATGGAATTAAAATTTTCGATTTACAAAATACTCGGTACCCATATTCCTGGCCTCAAGTGTACACGCAAAAGGGTAGAGTCATCTGTAAGTTAGTAAATTCAAGGTTTCTATTTTGATAAAATTCCACAGATTGAAACAAAAGGTCCGAAAGGTTCATTATACTTAATAACATCGAAAAAAATAAATCTAGAATTCTACTCACCTGTACACATAGCCTTAATAAAATTAAAATTAGGAACATCATAATTTTTGTACCTTAGAAGGCACACAGAGTGTGGTAAACCTCAATTTATGACGTAAGATGTGACGTAATTTAGCTATATGAGATGTTACAATAAAATTACGATCTTCGCGTGTGTCAATATAGTCCCTTTCCCCTTAACACAATATTTTCCCACGCATGGCTGTTTTTAAGAGGCGTTTTCATACTTTATTTCTACTGATTTCCGCTTACGAATAAGTACAGAAAGGGCGGAAAGATTAATCACAATTAAAGCTTTACTTGGCTTCACCGCTTTGCTGAAATGTCACAGCCAACATCCCTACTTCATTGCAATTTAAGTATGTTTGCTGAAATATTCCGTAATAACATACCATATAAACGTAGAATTATTATCGCGATTAAATTCATAAGTTTTACTCGTCGTTCCACGACCAGCCAGGTGACGGCAAATAAGTGTGTTCATTTAGCATTTTTCCCTTCATGAAACTACGTTTCGTAATTTGGCCAGTTCTTCTTCAGTCCGTTCAGTAAGTCGCTACTTACTGAACGGACTTAGAAGAACTGGCTGTACAGCTCTGTCTTTTGCGGAATACTGAAAATGTGGCATGGTCTCATGCTCATGCGCCTCCCCACTTACTCTACGTTTGCGATAGGTTGATAGGCACTTGGGATAAGTGGCCATATTGTCTCCCACAAGCCACTGCATTTTAGCTTCGGGAGTTACGTGTGTTGCACGGTCTTTAATTTGCAATCACCAACATTACACTCAATGAGAAACCGTCTTTTCTAACTTTTCGCCATATATACAGGGTGTAAATTACACACACACACATATGTTAACCAAGCATTCTACCCCTAAGTACCCCTACGCAAAAATTTTTGCTGGGAAACGACTTTTTTTTGGGGTCAAAAATCACATTTTACGTTAAAACTCAATGTAGCACTCTTAAAACATTATGCTAGTGGGTGCTTTGAATAGTAAACGGGTCATGGAGGTAATTAAAGTAAAGTTATAACCTGAAAAACTAGTATTTACAATAATAGCTGTGCAAAATTTTGAACTTTGACCCCCAATAACTCCGTAACTAGGGGTTCCCAAGTATGGTCTAGAACCAAAAAATGATCGCAGTGGTGGGGCGAACAAGTGCCCTTCGTTTACGTTAAGGGTTCTTTTACACCCTTTATAGGATCCAAGTGGATCCGTTATTGTTTTGCAGATATGTGTCTTGCCACAATCAAGCATTAAATATATACGACTGTATAGAAACAAATGTATACTTGTACGCCGAAAACCTGCCCAAAACCTGCGGGTAATGGCCCCGAGGCAAAGTTTGAAACATAATTTTGTATGAGAAAAGAATTCATGTAACAAAACTTCGCATTCCCAATATGTGTAGAACCAGTAAACAGCGAACGCGAAATCGTATACGAGTACACAAACCCCTAAACTTTTCGAATATTTGATGGATTTAAACTTTTAACTCTCCAAGGAATTCCCTTTAAAATTGGAGCTGTTCGCAGGATTAGCTTCACAGTTAGCTTATTATAAGAGCTTGCAGTAAAGTGCTTCTCGAAACTTCTAGATCCACTGTAATGTTGATTCAAGTTTGGCCATCCATGCTAATCTAGGTACTATCTACCTAGCAGCACTTAATTACGACTGGTTATGGGTGGAGTATGTTTATTTTACGAATAAAATTGGTTAGCCTTTCCTACGGGTATACTTGCTTTCAATTAGCAGTCATACCTGAAATAATATTCTCATTTTATTGATTTAAAACTGAAAAGGTTTTTGTTCTGTGACGTTGAGTGGTAGTTTAGTGGTTGAAGACTGCCAGTATTTTCTGTTCAGGGTTTAATAAACTTATAAAGTCAAATCTTTGTTTTATAAAAAGTTCAGTTTTTTCATGCGCTATCGACGAACTTGCACGCTCTTTTATTTTTTCAAACCTTTTTTAAGTGCGCCAATGCCATTATGCCTCATGATTTAATTTTAAAAAAATATACGAGTATACACTTCTGCATGTGTCAGTCTTGCCGTTCATGACCTCTGACTTGGCTTTACATACCGTCGAGAAATAGCTCTCAGGCATGGTTCTTTCCTTACAATGTTTTCCTTTACTGAAGCAACTGAACATTTTATAATACGCATATGAATACGAAAACTCAGTGATTGGGTTTGGAACTTGAGACGTTTGACTTGGTAGTCTGACGGTCACACCTATCACTGCTATCTGTGCCCGGTTTTGGTGCTCACGATCTGTACCCGGTTTGTAGTACTCACGATCTGTACCCGGTTTGGGGTACTTTCGATCACAATCTGTAGGTATTTTGGAAGGTCGGAATGTCCTTTTCGTGTTTTAAAAAAACGTATGCTCTAGCTACAACGTAAATATCGCATTGAACGTTGATAACTATCAAATTGAAAGACGTTATCAATTAGTAACGTGTGTAGCTTAAATTTTAAGAGCTAGATAAGTATAAGCCGTTTTCAACTAGATTACTAGACTTTAACAAACTTTCAGTACACAAAACCCTAACAGCCAGACTAGATGAGCAGCCACAAACACATCACGATGTAATTGAGCGTAGCGTTTACTATCGATCTACCCTTGTCTAGGGTCGTCAGTATTCAAAAAACGTTCGCCCGACGCAGCGGTCCACAGAACGCCCCCATTTATCGAACTGTAGGCTTAATTAACTTCATATCTGTGATTACTAATGGCTGAGATAGAGGTTCTATTGGTATTATAAATTGTCTCTGCCTCGTTGTTTGTTTCCGAGCCAGACTATGAGTTTTTCTATTAGGGACTTCTGAGTAGCAGCCCGGAGTTTGTTGATGCCAATAGGATTAAGCTTGTCTTCTACGTCATAGGACTTTGCAATTTTATGAACAATACAACATAGTAACAAACAATATAGTAAAGCGCATAAATATTAATATAATTATAAATCCCGTTATGCCCGTTTGGAAATTAATATGAAAAAACCTGGTCTTCTTTTGTGTTCCGTTCATGTGCGAAAATAATACAATAACACAAACGTTGTAATAAAAAATGCTTTTGGTATTTTCGACAATGTTCAAAACGTTGGAAACGCTAAGAACGAAAAAAACTCATCTTATCTAAATACTTTATTACTATGTTAAAGGTTATACCTACCACTAGGTAGGTATCACTAATGTAAGCAAAAAATACTGTAAAATGTTTGGCATTTGCCTACCAATTTTCGGTTAGTAAAAGCGTTTGAAATATTTTTGCTCTAACAATTTTGGTAGGCGCTACCGTCGGTGGCCTTTTAGTTTTTTAATGTCACATTTTTTACACGTTCACGATACCTGTCAGTAGTCTATCGTTAGTTAATTTTAATAGGTAGCTTGTTTTAAACAACTTAATGGCATGTGATTGTAATATTTATTGCTAGATAAATACAGCCGCTCGGATCAATAAAATTGCTCAGGTTAAACCGCGCTTGTCTAGGTTGATTTGTGGATGGGTGAACACCCATTACATACAGAATTTGCTTCATATTTCGAAAAGAATGTTATGCCGTTGGTCCCGGCTGGCATCCGTAGATCTTTGAGTGGCCCGAAAGTCTGTAAACCAGTCTTGCCAAGGCCAGTACCTACCTACTAAAAAGGTTTTGTAGGTCGGATAGGCAGTCGCTCTATGTAAAAAACTCGTATTCAGCTGCTTTCATAAATAAATATGTTATAAATTTTAGATATAAATTTTATATTGCCTATATATAGGTATCTACATACCCAAAATAAAACTCGATATCTACATTTAAAATCTCGGGTAGCTATTTTTACCCGACTGCGGCGAAGCCCAAAAGGAGGGTTATGTGTTCGGCGTGTATGTATGTATGTATGTCTGTCTCTTTGTTCCCTCATAACTCCTAAACGGACTGGCTACATTAAAATTAAAAAAACAAAGAAAATTGCGGATTTAGGGCGCCATATCGCGGATTTGAAAAAAGAAAACAAATTCCGTTACCATTAAGTAGGGTATCAAAATGAAGGGTTTTAAAAGGAGATTACAAAAATATATGACACATAATATGCTTGAAAGAAATTCAAAGACACAAAGTATAAAAAAAACACAAAAGTTAATCATCTGCGTAGAATTTTACTCGACCAACGAAAGAACAGGCACAAAACAACTAAAAAGTTGTAAATAAATAAAAGTACAAAACTTGGAATCAGGCGGGGTTCATTTGAAAATTACACTGTGAAATGAAAATAGGATGGACCCCGCCTGCTTCCAAGTTTTGTTTAATTTAAAACGTGCTTGTTTTTTGCTTTTCAGTTTTTTTTTGCCTGATCTATTTAATCTTGAATCAGTACTCCTGCCAAAGACAAATTCAATTGATATCCTTCCCAATTTTAATTTTACTGTAAAGGACAAACAACTTTCGACCAGACAAAAAAACCTAGCACCCTAAAGACTTAAGCATTTCTCTCTTCAAAATCGTTTTCAAACAAAATAATGCGGAAATACACCGCGGGATACCGGATGGCGGAATTCTTTGCGTCTTTGCGACGTATTGTCCAAGTGCACAAAGAGTCAAAGATACTCATTATAAGTACAACAATACAAGTACTTGTTTCTGTTCTGTAATTTATTTGAGATGTGCTAAAGAGAGATACGAGGTAGCGATCATTATCTTGTTTTGTCGCTTCGAGTGTTGTGTCAGATCTTGTTTGGTTTTAGGTGTTATCTTGATTTTATTTGCTTGCTATTGTACTTACAATAGTAGGTACATTGACGTTTTTATTTCTTTGTATAAATTGAGAAACCTATGTAAACAGTGTTTGTCATTTGGTTTCCCAGGCAGTATAGGTAAAGCTTTGGAAAAGTACTTTGAAAACACGCTCCTAAATATCAGTTTGTAACTTCAATTATAAACCGACGCTGTTAAACTACTTTGTAATACTCAACGTAGTAATACTATCAACTGGTAATGAATTAGTGAACAACTTGTTCATCAACTGGCGAGTTTGTTGCTGTAATACCTTTCGTCATTATCAGTTTTTTTGCGCTCCTGGTAGTTTGTCAGACTTTACCACATCTTTGTTCTCATCTTCTACTTGTACTTGTACGGTCAATATAGGGATATTTTATTGACTCGCTTTTCCAACAAATTTTACTCGAAAGAAACATTCCTTAATTTTTTTAAAGAAAGAAATCTTCATTCAAAGATTCATAGGAAATAGCACCAATGTAAGTAGTGCAAGGATTTCGTTTAAGAATGTATTATTTATATTATCGATGATCGCAGAACTAGGGTCCGCCCAAAAACACTATTAAATTAAGTTTATGACCTACAGCTCCAATTCTCATTGAGCAAGGGGAAATTATTTCTTTGTACACTGTTGTCTCTGTATACATTGTATTAAAAAATAATGGTGGCGCCGACAATACGACTATAAATTAAACTGCGTATAACACATGACATTCCCAGTCTGCATACTACAAAAATTCATTCGAATATGTCTAATTGTTTATTCACATGATATTATTTTCCATTTTGAGCATTTTCTACATCGCCATCTTCCTGCTGTTAGGCCGGGACTCCACCAAAGCGGAGATGTGTGCGGTGTGCTGTGTGCTGTGCGAGAAGAGATGTTTTTCAGCTCGCGGGACTCCACCAAAGCGGAGATGTGTGCGGTGTGCTGTGTGCTGTGCGAGAAGAGATGTTTTTCAGCTCGGGTGCGAGGCGTTGAGTGCTCAGTACACGTGCACGGTACTAGCAAGATGGCCGGCCGGCGCGCGCGCGGGGTTCTGCGGGTTGCTAGCGGGCGAGAGGGGGGAGGGTGACATCGCTCACTGCACGCCGCTCACATCTCTCGTCTCCACTGCGCGTCGTCCGCGCACAGCTCACATCTCCGCTTCCATCGCGACATACAAATATTACACATCTCCGCACAGCGATCTCCACTGAAGCTGAGCGGAGAGGAGACGTGTCAATAACTCAATTCTATTGGTTGTTTAAAAAACATCTCCTCTCCGCTCGTCTCGTCTCCGCTTTGGTGGAGTCCCGGCCTTATCCCATGTCAGTTGGAGTCGGCGCAATTCTGCCCTGTCAGTCGTCACGTTATCATTTATTCCTTTTTCCTTCATATCACACCTCACAACTCCATCCATCTTTTCTTTGGTCTTCCTCTCCCTCTCCATCCATCCACATTTATATTCATCACTTTTTCAGTTACAGTCGATTCATCCCTCCTCATCACATGCCCATACCATGAAAGACCTGATTCCCTTTTAACTTTTCTGTAATTGGCGCAACTTTTAAACCTTCATAACACAAAATTGTACTGCACCGATTAAGTATCATGCTGTTTTCAACAATGGGTAGATTGGTTCTCGAGGAAGGTTTTAGTATACAATTTGACCGACATCCACTTGGGTGAAGCCGCGAGCATGAGCTAGTATTTCTATAAAATAGTATCACCAGAGTCTTATTTACTGTCGTATTGTCGGTGTCTCCCTGTATACTATTGAACTATTGATGTGCACTGCACTGTGGCTTGTGCAGTGCCACAGATAGTATACAATTACGTGGTGCTGACAATCCGAGTGGTCTTCCGTCTTTCTATTAGGTACCTTATACATCCGATATCCGTTTGCGAAGAGCAGTCATTACGGCGATAATTTATTTCCGTGCCCATTATAGCGGGATTTAAACCTTAGTTAGAATACAAGTTTAGATGTAAACGCTAATGAGCTTATAAATTATTAAATGGTGGCTATATTTATGATTCTCTCATCGATTTTCTTTTCACCAAGTCGGGTTTTTGCTGACTTAGACCCACCTCTTTGATGACATCATTCTACACGAAGTTATACTTAACACAACACAACCTCATGTTATAGGGTAGTTAACTAAAAAATGTAATCAGTCCATCAGATAGATTTCCAAAAAATATTGGAGACGTGTTTACCTTACGAAATTACAAGCGTACATTGCGGGGATGCGTTTCGCGGTCGCGGGGAGTGACGCAAGCTCCACCCACTCGTTCAAAGTCGCTGGCATTTAGTCTTGCCTGAACCATCAAGCTTTCAGATTCATTACTACCGAGTTTTAATAACAATGGAATATTATCAGTTTTATTTCCTACCTTGTTAACTACCGTTATGACTCAAATAGCCTACGTGCGTGTAACTCATTGTGAAGTGAATCATTTAACTGACTCATTCGCGTGAAATAAATAAAAAACGCGTAAAATTCCTTAATAATTAATTTACACAGCCTCTGCTGTGTAAATTATGAATTCGGTGGTAGGTACTTAATTGTGATATTTTTGTCATATCTCACAAATAAATGAAACTGACGCTTGTCTGTTTGTACTTTTAATTCTGTAGTTGCAGTGATTACCGTGGTTGTGAATATCTTTATAAAAGTGGTGTCAAAGATTGCAGCCCATTGTGGACATTTGGATAACACTTAAGGTGACACCATCTACCAATAAAGCAAGTCATCATTTTCAAAACCTTTTATCACCATGACGAGCCAACTACATAACCAGATGGTTTAGTAAATTAAAATCATTTGTGAAAGTAGGTATCTACCATGTTTAAGTTTCGCCAATATCACGCTATAGAAACTTTTTTAGTTACACAGATAGGTAAAAACTCCGGCCTTATTACAAAAGTGGTTAAACTTGGGTTTAACTTAGACCTGGTTTATCTCACATGCTGTCTCACTGCGATAATATTCAAAAGAAAGTGACGGCATGCGAGATAAACCATGTCTAACTTAAACCCAGGTTTAACCACTTTTGTATTATGGCGATAGGACTTTTGCTTACTTTGCAAAACAAGAATAGAATTGAACTTTACGTCATTCATTTGGTGACTTTTACTTTCAAACTGATTTCAGTTCAGCTCGTGATCGTATTTTGCAAGATTTTTATAGATAGTGCTGATATTCCAAATTGAAGTTAAAAATAATGAGATTCTAGTCAATTAGGTACTTAGTCGTATTTTCGTCTTGATTTTTTATAATATGACTAGCTTAACCGCCATACTGACTCGTTGGTCCAGTGATTGCAATCGTGACTGCTGAGTATGATCGAGGTACTTAAAGGGTTCGATTCCCGGGTCGGGAACATTGTTAATGGGTTTAGGAATAGGGTTCGGATTTGTGTTACAGGCAAAATGTAGCTGTACTATTAGGTACATCTCTGCCTAACCCTTCGGGGATAACAGGCGTGGTGTTATGTTCTGTTTATAAGCGGGTCTGGCGCCTGTATTTATCCTACAATATACTACTGGGATAAAAAATATAAGTATCAAGTTAGGTCACCTGAGAGTCAAAATTCACATCACACTAATATTATAAAGGCGAAAGTTTGTGAGTGTGTATGTTTGTTACTTCTTCACGTAAAAACTACTGAACAGATTTGGATAAAATTTGGTACACAGATAGTTTATAACCTGGATTAACACATAGGATAGTTTTTTTTATCCCAATTGTGTCTTCCCGTGGGATAATTTTCGAGTTGCAGCAGGTGAAGCCGCTGGCAACAGCTAGTTATATATTATTCCATTCTACTTTCTAGGCGTGTAAAGGCAGACATAACCTACCGGCAAATAGAGATACTAGATAGGTACTTTTCCTATCGCATTTATAACTTTGGTATAATAATGAAAGGATGAATAAATAAAGTTTTGGTACGAAGAATGGAGTTACCAAGTTATTAACAACGCGGTTTGTAATTACCGTCTTTCGGCACGTGTAAGCCAGGTCACGCCTGGTTTTAGAAGCGCGTGCTGGTACAACGGGCCAAAGTACTCCATTCTTTTCTTCTAAAAAGATAAGAATCTCATAAATTCGTTCTTAAGTTACTCCTTAAAAAGGGTGTAAAAGTACCCTTAACGCAAACGAAGGGCACTTGTTCTCCCCCCCCCACTGCGATCATTTGTTTGTTCTAGACCATACTTACCTGGGAACCCCCTAGTTACGGAGATATTGAGGGTCCAAGTTCCAAATTTTGAACAGCTGTTTTTGTAAATACTAGTTTTTCAGGTTATAACTTTACTTAAATTACCTCCATGACCCTTTTACTATTCGAAGCATCCACTAGCACAATGTTTTAAGAGTGCTACATTGAGTTTTACCGTAAAATAAAAATTTAGACCCCAAAAAAAAAGTCGTATCCCAGCAAACATTTTTGCGTAGGGGTACTTACTTAGTTTATGTACTGCATGGTTGACATTTGTGTGAAGGGTTAATTTACACTCTGTATATACCTATGAAATACATATTTCATTACAGTCAGACACAAAAATTATTAAAAGAAAGATTAAAGTTAACATTTTGTTATAAAACAAATCTATAATAATTTCAGTAAAGTTCCACAAACTGCCAGGAGAACAGAAACATTAGGAGGTATTGGAAATATTTTAAAATTGTTGAATCAAAAAAATATATTAAGAGACTAAAAATGATTGTTGAATTAAAGTCTTTTATTAAAAAAAATCCTAATATGTACTTCAAAATATATTTGCAAAGCTTTTGAGCCTGACTACATCAGCTACCCTTTTATAGTAAGTACACACAGGGTGTAAATCAACCCTTCACACAAACTTAAACCAAGCATTCTGTACATCAAACTAAGTTACTAACTACGCAAAAATTTTTGCTGGGAAACAACTTTTTTTTTGGGTAAAAATTTAATTTTACGGTAAAACTCAATGTAGCACTCTTAAAACATTGTGCTAATGGATGCTTTAGATAGTAAACGGGTCATAAAGGTAATTTAAGTTTTATATCCTGAAAAACTAGTATTTACAAAAACAGCTGTAAAACTTTGACCCCCAATATCTCCGTAACTAGGGGGTTCCCAGGTATGGTCTAGAACAATAAAATATTTGCAGTGGTGGGGAGAACAAGCGCTCTTCGTTTGCGTTAAGGGTACTTTTACACCCTTTATTTAAATTAGCTTTTTGATATAAAAATGAACGACATTTTAATATTATCATGGAGTAGAATGAAACCAAATGGATTAGTTTGGGAACTCTTTTTGGAGTACTTTGGATATAACCCGGCACAACGTAAGTATACGAACGCTTTTTTCCACACGCGCGTAAACTGAAACAAGCATAAAATCCGCAGAAAAATACGCAAGTATCAAACGGCTCGATCTGAGGCCCTTTCTATCTACATTTAACCCGTTACTGTATGGCAAAGGCCTACCCACATGGATGTCAAATCTTTCGATCCAGGGCCAAAGTGGAACACTACTCGTTGGGTCCGTCCAGCCAAAATCTGCGTCGCGTTCTGGCTGGTTCCACAACGTGGTTATTTTGGCCCATAGGTCGTCGTTATACTACCTATTAATATAAACATTATTCGGCGCCCATTCAATACTTCATTAGAAGCTACATGATCTAGGAGTGTCATAGGCTACATTTAAAACATTCCCGTAACATAATTATTGACTTGAATCTACTTGAGTTTATTATTATGAACTAGCGGACGTCACGCGGTTTCCCCCGCGTAGTTCCCGTTCTAGTGGGAATACAGGGATAAAAAGTAGCCTTTAATGTCACCCGGGGATAGTGTAGCTTCCCAACGGTGAAAGACCTCCACCAGTTCTTTCCATCCGTTCGTGAGCGGCTGGCCAGGACATGGCTGGAGGTGGATCACTGTGTTGCCCAATTTCTCACAGGTCATGGTAACTTTAAGAGTAAATTATTTTCCTTCAAGCTTGTTGCGTCGCCTTTTTGTCAATGTTCTACATCTGACTGCGAATATGAACAATCTGCACATCACATTTTATGGGAGTGTAGTCTTTGGCAGAATGAACGTAATATTATGTTGGATAGTGTACAGGTTACATCCGGAGTTATTTACTATACGGACCTTGTAGAAACTAGAACAAATTTCCGTGCGTTTTTTTGTCATACCTATTATTGGAATCAAATATAACAGCTCACAACTTAGGACCCAGTAATATTAATGACAACAATATCCGTGGTGCTAGGCAACTGGGCTTATCCCAGTTGTATGCGTCCCTGTGTGCCTATTGGCCTTGTTCTTTTCTGTCTCCTGCTGATATGGAGGGAAGTGGAAATTTCTGTTTTTCCTACTCCTCCACTATTCTTTTCTGATTAATTTCGTTGCGGGATCCAAGACAGTCAAATCATTTCTCTGGGACTTCGTCGAGCTTCATTGTCTCGGCGCTGTTCTTGTGGTCGCCACTGTTGATTCTGGCTTACAGTAGTTACAGTGGTTTGGGAATAGTGAGGCGGACTTATCCCATTAAAAAAAAAACGGTGAAAGAATTTTTCAAATCGGTCTAGTAGTTTCGGAGCCTATTCATTACAAACAAATTTTTCCTCTTTATAATATTATTATATTATATTAGTGTAGATAATAATAACTATGTCTTTAACCTTTTCAAACCTTACGGACAAACAGAGTGTGATGAAATTAGACGTGCTGGCAGATAATCTTAATTAGTATTATATTCTATAGTATTATTAGTGTATATATTCTTAGTAGTTATTATAGGACGTTTTACTTTTTATCCCGGTTGTATAAAGTTCTCTTTAAAAAAAATCCTAGCAAGCAAAATCTTATCATTATTAAAACTAATTACAACCTACTTTTCCATGTATTACCTTTAATAAACACATAACTAATTAAGATCTTCCAAACATAAGAGCTCTTTACCACGTGCTAGGTTCAATGTACGTCTAATTATCAACCTCAAATTTGTTAATTACTAAGAAAATTCTGAAATCCTCCCTACGTGCCTTGAGATCACAAAATGGCGGATATTTTGGTACCTACATATAAGGTAGGTATAGTGAAGATGTTTCCTGAGTATGGATGGAATTTTCCAATTTACTAGTAGCCAATTTTCTGAGGACTCTTGTGGCTATCCTCATAGTGGTTTTAGGTAAGGGTCTCCCAAAATATGTATATCACGTGTAAGGAAAATGTTGGTCATGTTTTCTCTTGGGTTTAAGCCAAACCCGTAAAATACAATATTTCTTATTTTTTTACCATTTGTAAGTCAGTGTAAGGTTGTATCTTGAACAAAATATCATTTACAACCGTAACGTATCACATTCAAAACTTTCGTCACGACATTTTCCTAATTCCTCCGCATCATATGCACATACCACGACAACACTACCGCAAAACCTTTCAGTCACTTTCAGACTTCCTCTTAAATTCTACACTACACAAACGCCTTAACAGATAAAAGGTGGGTAGGTATGGTATAAATATAATCCCATTAATAACAAGATATCAAACCCCCTAATCCTACATTAATAACTTGTCATACTACAGTGCCTACTTATTGGTTTCCTCCAGGGATATCCCTTACAGCTTCTAGGGTCCTTAATATTTGTCCATCTTCACTAATGGGTTTAACAAGATTACGTAGACGAGAACTCAACCATTAAGCTCGGTCTGACGACGAATATGAAGATATAAGATTTGTTCGAGCTGATATTAAAAGCTGGTTCATTTGGAAAGTCAACTGACTATCCTAGATAACTGGATCCCTGGAAAGCTATCCGGGGTGATATACTCGTTTATTAATTGACTATGAGCCATGACAACACAGGCATTTTATTAAGGCAACTCATCACTCAGTACACAGGCCTTTTTTTTGGGGGGTTGGGAAGTCATCAAATAAAACCTCCTGTTCTTGGGCCGAGCGAAAGGGAGTGTCAAACTTCTACTGACTAAAAACCACCCTAGTTCCTTCTTTACCCTTTATGTCGGGGCCGCGGTACCTCTCACAAAAACCCGCAGCCCCGACGGGCGTCGGCCCTTGCCTGCTTGCACCTTCCGTATTGCTGACATCTCATAGAGGCGAGCGTAGAACACGAACGCGCCGTCGACACGGCCTGTCGTCGTCATAAGAGGGATGGATGGCAAGCTAACCCATTACTCACCGGCCACAGGCCCGCGTCTACGGTGGCCGGACACGTGGCCCTCAACGCTCGGGTGTCTCCCGCGGCAGCTAAGACGAGAGGTTCTCTCCCTCTCACGTTCCGCCACCTCCTTTGCTGAAGGAGGCGACCCACCAGTACATAGGCCGGCATGCCACTTATTTAAAACGCCGAGAAAAAGTACACGATTCAGATGTGTCGGCTAGTGAATAATACAGTTTTAATTATTTCTTTTTTTGACTCTGCTCTAGTGGTCGTAAGCACGACTGCTGATTAGAGGTCCTGGGTTAGATTCCCGGGTCGGCCAAAGTGTTATTGGGTTTTTCCATCAGGAATTTGTCAGTAGCAGCCACGGAGTTTAGATCTGTCTAAAATATATCTAATTATATTAACCATGGAAAAAATTTAAAATTCTTAAAATGAACTTTTTGCTTCTAGACATAAAGTTCATTTTAAGAATTTGAAATTTTTAAGGTGATTCATACTAAGATTCTGCGTGGATTCTGATAAAGCTCCGCTGTGCCCGGTTGATGGCAATAGGCTCACCCTCTATTACATGGAACTAAAAAATAACTGTCGAAATGTAGGTGTACCTACTGTTATGTTAATCTCTGCCTTACTCTTCAGGGATTAAAGAATAATGTTACATTTTGTTTTTTTGACTCATCATCATCAACCGCAGGTAGTGTAGCCTTTCTAAGGTTCAAAAGAACCCCGAAACGGAACTAGTCCACCTTATAAATAAACAAACAAAACAAAAAACGAGGGTTGCACCACACAATATCGCAAACTGGACTTGGATAATAGACTCTGTGACGGTCATAAATTGCCATTTTGTCTGTAGTACCAAGTTTTGTCTCAATGGTACTTAACACTTGAATTGAATAAGTTCTTTGTTGTTGTAGTGGGACTTTTGGTGCTTCATTTATGGTACATACTTGTATTTTGCCGTCTGGTTTGTAGACTGTGGCTTTTGGTTTTGACCCCTATTTAGAATCCACCCACTGCACTGGGTAACATATACAGTATGTAAATTAATCCTTCACACAGCCGTCAACAAAGCATTCTGTACATCAAACTAAGTACCCCTACGCAAAAATTTTTGATGGGAAACGACTTTTTTTTGGGTCATAAATCACATTTTACGGTAAAACTCAATGTAGCACTCTTAAAACATTGTGCTAGTGGATGCTTTGAATAGTAAACGGGTCGTGGAGGTAATTTATATAAAGTTATAACCTGAAAACCAGTATTAATTACAAAAACAGCTGTGAAAAATTAGGTACTTTGACTCCCAATATCTCCGGAACTAGGGGGTTCCCAGGTATGGTCTAGAACATACCTGGAAAGTAAAAAACAAGCACAACAAAACTTGGAAGCAGGCGGGGTCCATTCTATATTTTCATTTCATAATTTAATATTCAAATGAACCCCGCCTGCTTCTAAAATCTTCGCAGATGATGTAACTTTTGTGATTGATTATATGATTTGTGACTTTGAATTTATTTTAAACGTATAAGTGTCATATATTTTTGTAATCTCCTTTTAAAACCCTTCATTTTGACACCCTATTCGATGGTAACGGATTTTTTTTATTTTTTGAAATACGCGTATGGCCCCCAAAATTCACAAATTTTCTTTATTTTTTAATTTTGCCAATGACACTTGCGCCATCAAGGCGAATCTAAGGACGTATCTTATTCAAATCCCTTCATCCGTTAAGGAGTTATGAGGGAACAAAGAAAAGGACATACATAAATACATACACGCCAAACACATAACCGTCCTTTTGGGCTTCGCCACAGTCGGGTAAAAACTAGGCAGTAATGGATTTCGGAACCCTAGATGGGCCTCGACTATGGGTCCAATTTTCGATAGATGGCGACGAAATTCCGAACATATTTTGTCTCTAATATTTTATGAGATACCTACCATATCTTTTACAGCTTGTCACTTCAGTACATTTTATTAACTCACTGTAACGACAGTGGTAAAAAATAGACAGGAACTGATTCATTATTTTATTCGGACAGAGTCTCGACTTACAGGTTTCACAATCGAGCGCGACAAGACCTCGAAACTGAGCTTACAGGGCATTATATAGACTGATATCCCCACCGGAGGCATCCGGTAGTTATGGCGGTGTCTTCGCTTGACTGTGATTGGCTCGCGAGTCGTTGCCCGTCATTGGCTGGCTAGAGTGGCATGGCTATGGTATGCTAGAGTGGCATGGCTATGGTTTGCTAGAGTGGCATGGTTATGGTTAGCTGTCATTGGCTGGCTAGGGTGGCACGCTGTAAGCAGGTTGTTGTAACATCACATTTCTAGTTTGTCCCTGAACGTACGGGCCTTAAATCTTTAGTCGCCATCTTCACTTTGGTCCCTTGGGTCTAACCCGGTCTTGTCTTAGGTACTGCTATATGACCTTTGTTCAGTAAATATGGTTTGGAGATAAATATTGTGTTTCAAATAAGTTAATATTTTGAATTGAGTAAATACGTGTCTCTGAAAACACGTTTCTCATACCTTGATTTAATACAGTCGATAGGCGTCGTCAGAACCAGTATTACCAAGGGGTATCATATTACCCACTACTAACTAGGTTGTGCAGTGCAGTGGTGGCTCAGCTGTAGCGGCCCCAACTTACGAAGAGTGAGTCGTTTGTTCGAACCCAGTCAGGCGAATTACTTCATGTAATTTATTTCATCGACACTGCTCTCAAAACGGTGAAGGAAAACATCGTGAGGAAACCAAAAATTCGAAAGCCTACGCTGGACAAACGCTAAAAATAAATGTAAAGGCACTCTAAATGGTCAGTTGTAACCGTTAAGACTGGAATCGCTGACCCCACATAGAAGGCAGATGATGAGTCGTCTTGCATTCATCCTCTCAACGAAATATAACCTCTTCTGAATATGATGGGTAAAACTTAACTTTCATATCACACAAACCAACAAAGATAATCCAAAACACACCTCCTAGAGACAGAAATTTTCCATTCTAATGCCCAAGCTAAGGGTAAGTCTACACACAACGCGTTTAATGCACACAAAATAGACAGATATTCCCATCGTTGTATATCCTACTTTATCTGTGTCTTTCACTAAATGGTATTCAGCTGCATCCGTTTAGACTTGAAACACCGACCCTAGTTTGGAAAAGGCTAGGCATATGACGAGTCGCCTTTTATTCATCCTCTTAACGAAATATTAACTCTTTTAGATAATATGACGGCTAAATTCTACCTACCTATTACACAAAACAACATGGGTAATTCAAAACACATCTCATAGAGACAGAAAACACAGCCTTATCCATTCTAATGCCAGTCTTAGTCTAGTGTCTAGTCTAGTCTAGTCTAGACTAGTCTACACACAACGCGTTTAATGCGAACAAAATAGATAGACATTCCCATCGTGTATATCCTACTTTATCTGCGTCTGTCACTAAATATCCTTATACGAATACATTTTCAGTTCGTGAATAGTTTACGTGGAGCTTAGAGCACTTTGCGAATGTTATACTTACTATTCGCCCTGTAATCCTTGGAGTGGGGCCATTAAATACACGTTTTGTAAATAATAGGCTGCCTCGTTGATCGCGACTCTAGAGTCTCTAGAAGTCACCTTATCGCTGCTGATTAGCTCATCCTTCGTCCTCTTAGCGTGTCGATGGCAATCTAAATTGCGTCGGCCCAGAATTGGGCTACTAGTTTGCCGCTTTCGGTAGCGTCCATCAGTTCCTGTAGTGAACAACCAGCAGGACAGGCAGGGCACGACATTAAGTGCCTCATGGTTTGAGGAACAGCACCACATTTACACTCCAGGCAGAGTCATTCATTTATTATTGAAATCACCAGGTTCTCATGATCCTGGCTCCGAGACCAACGATAGTTAAACTACCTGCCTAGCGTTTTCCAAACTATGTTGGGGTCGGTTTCCAGACAAACCAGATGCAGCCGAATACCAGTATTTTATGGAAAGACTGCCTATGAGATCTCCACAACCCAGTCAGTGCTGTGTAATACGATACCCGATGGTAAGACTGGTTGTCAGACTTTCATGCCACTAGACTACCTGTAACAGAGACTATCGAAGTTCAAGAAAATGACAGCCGTACCTAACGGCTTAACCTGAAGATTGATGCGCTCCTCAAAAAAAAACTACCTAATTATTTAAGCGAATTTTAGTACCTAGACCGTTGGAAGGAATGGCGGAAGGCCTTTGCCCAGCTGTGGGACAATATGGGCTAGCTATAATAGACCTACTCCTGTTATTAGCGAAACTACCGGATTACTGACACGAAGTTTACTTAAATCAATTCTGAACGAAAAGATCATTCACGACGTCCAACGTCACTAACTTTGCTAGTGACACTAACAAACTGCCGTGACGGATGACTGAGTAAATCCTTCTTTTTACGCAGAATCCCATACAAAACTGTAGCTAATGCCAAGTTAATTTCGCAGTAACCAACAATGTCGGCGACGTCATTTGTAAACGTCATGCAATCATGAATGAACCAAATGAACAAACCAGGATCTTATGCGTAACGTTTACGGAAAACCACCATTGAATAATGCGTAGGTACGGCTTTACGAGTAGTATGACATTCTGTGGTATGGCAGAATTTCATTCATCAATACTGGCCATTGATGTTTGTGCCTATACTTCATTGATTGTCAATGTCATATTCTATGACTGTGCCTCGTTTCGTCCTGGGTTAGATACCCAGGTCAAAGTCGTGAGTAAAAAGGCTTTTTCTGGGATAGCTTGTTCCATCTCTGTCCTTTAGGGGGGGGGGGGGGGGATCATCAAATAGCGTCCTGCTCTTAGGCAGCGCGAAAGGGAGTGTCAGACTTCTACTGGCTAAAAACATCCCATAGACAGACACAAAAAAAAGTAAGTAAAGTGTTAATCGGAATTTCCGTCAGGAATTTCTCAGTAGCAGGATTTGTGCCCGATTGATGGCAATAGGCATGCCCCCTATTACATGGGACTTATAAGCATAAGTGGCGAAATGTAAGTGTATGCCAATGAGCACTCCTCTGCCCAACCCGTCGGGATTAGAGGCGTTATGTTATCCCGTCGGGGCTGCGGGTTGTTAACAAGTTACCGCGGCCTCGACTTAAAAGGGCTAAGAAGGAACATGGGTGGTTTTTAGTCAGTAAAAGTCTGACACTCCCTTTCGCTCTGCCCAAGAGCGGGAGAAAAAGGCATTATGTTATGTCTATTTTCCAGACACATTAATTGTATCCCATATTACTATAATAGCTTTGTGTTTGTGATTACTTTTAGTAGGTAAGTCCCCAATAAAAGGACACGACTTTTAGAGAGCTTCACCTATATTGGTAACAGTGCGTGAAGATTCTCATCTTAATTTTTATAGTAATTGCTAAAACTAATCTGCACTGTAGGTAATGGATTGGCTGTTTTGTTTTTGCAAGATTGTTTTTCATCTGTATTATCCGCTTGTTTATTTTATAAATATTGACATCGTAGGTAGGTTAGGTAGATTAGGTACTACTACTATGTGTCTAGTATGTATGGATGAATGATGCGACACTGACGAACAGACAGCATCATCATCATTCACAGCCAGACTAAACCTACGGCTGGCTATAGACGTCTCTTTGTTCGTGCCACTGCCAGATAATAACAAAGTATTATTATTAGGGTAGCTATCTGACTAAAAATGTATGATCCTGTTTAATCCGTTTGTTAGACTATCGAAAAATATTGGATACGTGTTTTTAATAAGTATATCAAATAAATAAAATTTTACGAAAATAAAACGTGTCAAATCATTTATTTATTTAATATTGTTACTAACCCAATGGATCTTAGTTGTCTAAATAAATAAATAATTATTTATTTAAAGATCGTGAGTGGAGGAACGTGGACCGACGACATCGTGAGAGTTGCGGGCAACCGGTGGATGCAAACGGCAGGCTGCCATTCTGTATGGTGTTCTATGGGGGAGGCTTTTGTCCAGCAGTGGACGTCTTATGGCTGATGATGATGTGAGTGGGGGCTGATGACGTCAATTTCTGGTAAAAATTGTTCGACGCTATGACGTTGCGCGACTTTTCGAAGCACTGTATCGACTTCATTTATTGTTTACGTGGAAAATACGTGTCCAATATATTTTGGAAATCTATCTGACGGACTCATTAGATTTTTTTAGTCAACACCTTAAAATCAAAGGATAGCTTAGTGATGTGACCGTTGGACTGCCAAGTCGAAGTTCGAAACTTCGAACCCAAGACACGCACCGTGCGTGCTGTGCGTATTGTATAATTATCACTTGCTTCGGTGAAGGAAAACATTGTGAGGAAACCAGGCATCGAGAAGCGTCGAGAAATATCTCTTTACCCATAAAGAGATATTTAAAGCCATTTCAAAACACAAAGGCATAAAAACCACACGATTAAGAAAATCATGGTAGTTCGGTGGGAAAGGCTGTTCTTTTTACCCGACTGCGGCGAAGCCCAAAAGGAGGGTTATGTGTTTGGCGTGTATGTATGTATGTATGTATGTCCGTTTCTTTGTTCCCTCATAACTCCTAAACGGATGAAGGGATTTGATTAAAATATACGTCGTTACATTCTTCTTAATGACGCGAGTGTCACTGGTTACATTAAAATGAAAAAAGAAAAGAAATTTGCGGATTTTAGGGGCCATATAGCGTTTTTAAAAAAATAAAAAAAAAAACCATAACCATCGAATAAGGTATCAAATTTATATCATTTGAATATTAAATTCTGAAATGAAAATAGAATGGACCCCGCCTGCTTCCAAGTTTTGTTTAATTTAAAATGTGCTTGTTTTATAGCGGGTTGTGAACAACCCGCAGCCTTCCTTCTACCCTGAGTGCATAATCAATTAGTCACATTTACCGTTCAAGTTCGACTCACTTCCTGGCCCCACTTCTGCCACCACGATACAAATCTCTTTGGGAGTTTCTGTTAATTTGTGCGCAGATAGGTATGTGCCACCTATTGTGTTTATATAATGTGTAGGTATTTACAGTCTAAGTTGGTGGATCCATAAACAAACATTTACGGTTTCATTTAGGTACGCTGCACATCTAGGTAGAGGGAGAGGGAGACTAAGGAAGCTATGGATGGATTCTGTGAGAAATGAAAATATGTATATATACATACAGGGTGTAAATTAACCCTTCACACATACGTCAACCAAACATTCTGTACATCAAACTAAGTACAACTCAACTCAACAACTCAATGTACTCTTCAAACATTGTGCTAGTGGATGCTTTGAATAGTTAACGGGCTATGAAGGTAATTTAAGTAAAGTTATAACCTGAAAAACTAATATTTACAAAAACAGCTGTGCAAAATTTGGAACTTTGACCCCCAATATCTCCGTAACTAGGGGGTTCCCAGGTATGGTCTAGAACTAAAAAGTGTTGGGGAGAACAAGTGCCCTTCGTTTGCGTTAAATGTACTTTTACACCCTATATACAGGGTATTTAGTGCATCGTGTGCCAAATTGGGTCATCTGCGATCCTTTCAGACCCCTAAACACTTCTCATGCTTTATTTCCTTATTACTTATGATCTATTTTCCTAAATAGAAAACAATATGAATTGCGTTGTTACCAATATGAAAAGTCATATTACGATCCGCTAAAGTGGTCATTTTAGACCCCCTGCTCACTGTACAGCTATAATACGCTTTGTTTTATTTTGTAAATTCTGCCTAGTTTTTCGCGAAACGCGACTATTGAGTAAGGTTCGGTTCCCGGGTCGGGCAAATTGTTATTGGTCTTTCCATCAGGTAAGTATTTCTCAGGAGCAGCCTTGAATTCTGAATTTGTGCCCGGTGATGGATGGCCCGTATTAGACTCGACCGTATTAGACTCGCCCGTATTAGACTTAAACACACTGTCGGAATGTGGGTGGACTATTAGTACATCACTGAATTTGAACTCATCAATTCTCAGGAAAGAGTCGTAAGACTTGAGTAAAAACGGGATTAATTTACAAATTAATACGAAAATATCGCACCCGGCAATGACAGTCACTGGACCGTTTATTAGCTTCTGAAAAAAAAAACTAATAAATTACTTGCGTAGGCTTACATGATAGATCACCATTACACAATACACCCAACAATTTCAATCGAGAGAATATGAAGGGAAAATTCCAAGAAATTCTCGTCTGACCTCCCGTCAAGGAATTTGTGAATGAAGGGTGCGAAACCAAGATGGCCGAAAGCGTCGGGCCAGGTACGGTTCTTTCATAGTACTTTTATGATTGACGGCTGCAAACCAGTAGCAACCATATTTTTAGGCAAGTAGAGATCACTGTCATTTGACAGACTTGTCTCTGTCAGCAACTAAAGAGCAACCTTAAAGGTACGATTTTAAAGATTATTATCGTGTTGACACTACAAAGATGCCCGCCCAATCAGAAGTAAACGTAGTGTGAAAGAACAGCAATACTTTTACAATAGTACGAATTCGAAGCATCGCCCAATGATTTTTTTTTCGGTAAAAAGAATAATACCTACAGTGCTTTGCTTTTCGTCTACGAGTACGGTCGCGAAACCAAGTTTTGAATTTAGTGGAAAAAAAAGAATAAAGAGGATGCGCCCTTGTCTATGAAAGTAAAAGAAATGAAATATTTGTGCCATTAAAATTTTTATTACCTCATAGCCATAGGTAGTTAATAATTGGCCTAATCGCCTTGAAATTTCACATGATGACAATTAACCTAGGTACCTACGGAAAATAAATATTGCCGAGAAAATGGATGATTGAATGATTTTCATGTCAAATGTTACTTAGTATCGCACAGGAATATTAAATGTAAAACAGTTACTTACTACCTACCTAAACGTAATATTCACAATGACAATGGTTTTATTGAACCACGCTGTTTCACAAATGTCCATGTTCGGTGGTTTTGTATGCAAAAATAACTAAAAATGACAAACACACAAACAAAGACAATAAGTATCTTCATTCAACCTCTGGAGTATGGCTGATTAAATTCATACCACCGTGTCTGATTATGATCCCTGAATAAATTATGTAACATAAATTCCCAGGAACCTTGCTATGTTCTCTACAAAATACATATTTATTACTTAGTTAGAAGTGTAATTATAAAAACCAGCCGCTTGTTTTGCTGAAATAAGCACCTAGCTCGGTACACTTTGTTAATAACCAACTAAAGAAAAAAAATTGCTAAACACAGCTTGTTGCCACAAGATACATTTAATTTTAAATTAATTATGTCGAGGTTATTCAGAAACCGCAATGCTTTTTTTTTCAAATAACCGACGAAATTCTATACAATATTATAGTAAGATTTTATCCTGATGCCTTTACACCATATGTATAAATATACCTATCTCCCTTTTAAACTCTATGAAACATTAATTTTAACTCATTAGTGTAGTATAGTCGTCAGTATAAGTGTAAAATGCCATTCACCCGTAAGCCTAATTGTCTATTTTAATTTCCATAATTCGCGACCACAAAGCGGTACAGTAATTTGGGTAGCCTTGACAAGTTCATTACTACTATAGTTACAGCACTGGCCGACCGATGACAGCATTTAATGAGATAATGTTACCATTTCTCTCTTTAAGGGATGAAGTTTTATAGCGATACGCGTGGAACTCTTAATAAAGTGGAAAACTTTAATGATTAATTCGTTTTAGTGGCGAATATTGTCGCTAATATTTCTCAAGTTAAAAAGAAGTAAAAATAAAATGTAAAAGGTGCACGCAGAAAAAACGAGGTATCAGCTGCTTGCGTGATCTTGCACCCGGTGCATCTCGTAAGACCCGGCAAGCGACAATAATACAAACTTGTAATGCAGAACAGGGCCTGCAGTCTGTACAAAGATAGCGATCGCTTTACGACAAAATTCGGTCGCAAAGCTATAACGATGCGGATTTAAGTTGGTAGCTAATACCGGCGGGTCGCGTCCGGCTCACGTTCACCTTAAATCCGCATCGTTATAGCTTTGCGACCGAATTTTGTCGTAAAGCGATCGCTATCTTTGTACAGACTGCAGGCCCAGGCTCCCTTACACATTGCTTACAACTTCCATAATTTTATCTATAAAGCTAATTGATTTTACATGTAGCACTGCACTGAGAGTTTAAAATGCATTACCTCATTTGTTACAATACCAATGAGCTGAATAGGCATTATATTTGACTAGATTCACTTAAAACAGAAAAAAATTGCCTCGTATTTCTATATTACTACTTATTACAAATAGCTAATTAAAATAATATTTATCAGTTTTCAGTCTGATGTAAGTGTAGCCTGATCAGAGTAATGATTGAGACAAAAAAAATTCAGAAAGATCTTTAAATTAATAAAATTTACGAAAATACTTCGCTAACATTTATAATAACGCAAGTATACTTCTGCTTGCTATGTCTAAGTATACTTTACTCAGTAAAACAAAAGTAAATACGTCATAAATCCCATTATAATAATCCCATTATTTATAATTGCGTTTCAAGTAGAAAAACCCAAGGGTTGCCTTTTTTGTGAAACAATTCTGAGTGGGTGTAGAAGCTCTTTGTTTACACACTTGAAAGATAAGAGCCATTTTCTAAGAGGGCCGAATCGTTTGTGATTGAAGTGGTATTCTGTGTTGATTTGTCACTTGCGGATAGAAAAATATTTTTTTACCTTTTCTATAATTAGGTTCTTGTTTTATTAAAAAACCTTTTCTGTTCAAAGTGTACGCTAAAGTTCACAGGTTGATTTATTTTTGACTCTCTTTATGTAAATAAAATAAATTTAATAGCAAACTTAGTCGAGTAAGCTAATGTTGATAATGTTGATTTTATCAGTAACGAAGTAAAAAACACAGATAACAAAACACGCATTCGTTAGCAAAGGAGACAAGCGATGGTAGAGATATGGTAGAGATGATCAGAAGCAATCAACTCATAATTAACGGTCACGTACAAAATAATATGATAGCACCCGAAAAAGACTCACCAAATACACAAATTATAGTCTCTCCCGAAAACAGTCCGGCTACCAGAATAGAAAAGGAAAATAGCAAACAAATAAACAACTGTGACCATAACAATTCCTTCAGGAACAATTTGACTCACAATTCAGTCGATCGTTCCTTCGAAACTAAACACAGCATCATACTTCAAAATGTACAAAGCCTAAAAAACAAGACCCATTTACTAGAAAACCTACTTCAAGCGCAACAATACCAAGCAGTATGCCTATCGGAGACTTGGATCACCGATAAGCAATACCCCTTCTTACGCATCGAAGGCTACGAGATTGCTTCGGCACACTGTCGCCGCCAAACGCCGCGGTGGTGGCGTCGCCATACTCCTGCCAACTGGAACCGCTTATACTGAGAGATCAGGGATCCATCCTTAGCAACTTAAGTATAGAACATGTTAAGTTATCTTGCTGCGCCCTAACAGGGTCATGTACTCACTAGTTCTAAGCCTAGCGTGTAACTATGCTGTGTACAATGTGCAATAAATAAATAAATAAATATATCCACAAGTTAACAAGGCCCAACTACTTTCAAGAAGAAGCAGCTCAAAAAGCTACTAAACTTCAAATACTCCGCTCAATAATTCATAGAGGTATTGATTATGCATCACACAGCTGTTTTTATTTCTTAACAATTTCAACCCCACTTGTCTGGCTACACGTGCTACGTACTGGCTTTTTTTTACAACCGTCACCCCTAATGAACCGTATGCTCGGAAACGGCCGTCAGGACGCCCTAGCCAGGATATCCTGTTTAAAAAATATAAAAGAGCTACTCTCACACCTTTGCAATAGCATGACGCTGAAACAAAAGACGACTTTCACGATTAACACCAAAGAGTAAGGTTGAAATTAGAATTAAGACTTCTAAATGGTTTAAATGCCGAGCAAAACTTCTGTGCATGAGTGTGTATGTGTGTGTAGTCGCTACCAAATTGCCATTGCTTTGTGCTTATATGCGTTTTGAAGTTATACTTACTTGAACTTTTATTTTTCATTTGGTAGCGAAAAGCTATTATTTTTAATGAGAAGCTATTTCCTTTTGCAGGCTCCTAATGTATTTTGCATGCATTTTCGTTTGATGTTCTCTTACATTTAACAATTTGTTAAACAGTAAATAAAATATATGTTTAGTGATTTCGTTTATTCCCACAGCCAAACATCTTTATAACTAATTAACAAGGTAAAACATAATCAATCCGCACTAAGGACCTACATAATTACATAAGTCAACTTACATAATGTCTAAAACATAAAACAAGTCGTTACCAAAAATATAGAAAACAACATTATAACTTTATAAGTATTATACCTATACCTAATATTACGTATTAAATCATTGAAACAGTTCAATTGAAATAAAACCAAGTACCTATTTGAACTTTGCGCGATTGATTTTTAGTGCAAAACGGAAGAATTCCGGCGTAATGTTTCTCAAATCTAATCTCCATACATCTTCTCATAAAATCTTCCCAAACGCAGTCTACCCCACCTTATCCGTATTATGCTTTAGTCTGTCTAGTCAATGACGCTCTCTCTTTCGCACACTCATTCTTGTCGATATTCTCTTCTCTGTCACTCCGAGTCGAGAAAACGTTCGCGTTCGGTTTTCGTTCGTTCATCAGTCAGTTTGCGCCGGCAGCCGAAGGTGGGAGTGTCGCACTGCGCATGCGTGACAACTTCGACGATTGTCAAAATTCGAACGAACGTAAATAAACAAGTGAGAAATTAATTTGTGCCAAAACCGTACGTTATTGTATTAAGATATTTACAAAGACTTATTGAAAGTGACATTTTGTTGTGAGATATTGTGCAACGAATTGGCGAGTGAGTATTCTTTTTGTTTTTTTTCGCATGCCTCCTAAAGAGCCGGCAGCCGGCACTGATTTTATCCAGTAGGAATAAATTGTATAAATTCTTACTTTTGATTACGATCTGGATTAGTGGAGTAGGTACCTACTACGCGGATGATAATCGTGGGATGTTATTGTTTCATTACTTTGGCCATATTGAGATCCGCGTTGGGAGAAAATACGCGGAACCGACAACTTAGTTCGTAGGTAACTAAAATTGACAAGGTTTACGTGCTTACCTCATTGATATTTATCTAGTTACAAATATAAGATATCCCTAAACAAAATAAATACCTACAACTTAGTTTTTAGTGATAAGTTACTTATTCATTATTTTTTACACAGTGAACTTAAGTACCTACCTAGGTACATAAGTACCTTGTGCGCAACCTTTCCGTCATATTTTGTTAAGTTTCAATAATACAAAGAGTGTAATTACCCCGTGCGTAATGTTAACCTACCTATTAACTTTCAAATGTGTACTTGACGCCTCTCGGTCTTCATCATTTGTTTTCTATTTCCTCTGTGAGTAATTAAAACATACCTGTAACGCTCCGCAAAGGTCATTGACCTCTCGTGGTACCTAAAGAAACGAGTAAGTAGATACCTACAAAATGAATGCAGTTTTTTATTATCAGGCAATGGTGGCAATTTTATTGCCTCGATATCCTGGCGATAAAGCGAGGAATTTCGGATTTTGACCTATAAAAATATAAAACCTGACCAATTTCAATTTTCAATTCCGATTTGATGGTTTTAAGACTAGGCAGCTGCACCAATCAATACGCATCTTGTTGATTCTATTATGACTCGTCATTTACATCATTACCATTGATTAGGTAGGCTGAGCAGCTGAAGCCGGTAGATAGGTAGGTACGGTCTACTTTTACTCTTAGCCTGAGGCCCGGTTTCCACCAAAGCACAGAGGAGCGGAGGCGGGGGGAGATGTGCGGAAATTGGCCGATCACATTACTTTTTTACATCTGGTCTTTCGCCCTTCTTTTGATTGGTCGAATTTGGCACCGCTCTCCGCTCTGCTGGTTTCCGCTTTGGTGGAAGCCGGGCCTAAATCATCCCGCAGCTAGACAAAGGCCTCCATGACTTCAGTCCAGTTTTTTTTATTCAAGGGTAGGTACCTACCTATAAATGTGGACCATTAGTCGTTGATTTTGGTCAGTGCGTCTCACCATATTCTACGAGGTTAGCCTCAACTCCTTGCCTAGGCAACTGTGATGCTTTAAGATTAGGTAGATTTTCAGTATAACATGGCCACGGTTTGTATAGATTTCCCGTACAATGAGAGTTCCGCATAAACTAGTTTTGTTTTGGTCGTCGTGCTACTTCTGTAAGTAATGATGATGATGTAAGTAGGTAGGTACCTACTTACCTACAATGAGTTCCTCCTGCCATTTTTGATTCACACCTTATTACCTACCTACTGACGTGATTCACCTGCACCCTATGTCATCTCCAACTCTTGCCAATCTTTGCTGATTCAATTGCGTGCTTCAAGGAAATAAAGCGAAGTGTTCACCTAACGTTTACCGGTGCAAAAATTTGTCTTATGAGCTCCTAGTAATTGCTGAATATCTGAGTCATTGCATGTTTCTAAAGATTTATTCGAAAATTAATGACTCGTATCGCTGCGATGCTAAATGTTACCGTGTAGGTCTCTAACATAGACTAAAAAAACTGACAGCTGTCACGGTTTACATTTTTGGAGGGACAGATGTTAAATTTTACTGCACTATGGTACGGTTATACCTACGATATTACAGTGACTTTGTAATTAGGTAGGGCCGGGGAGACTCAATCACCATTTGCCGGACAAATTGCTGGTTCAAAATTGCATGGCCGTTAAACCAAACGGGCGAATAACCTACAGGAATAGGTATATCATTGGTAGGTCCAGTAGCTGATCACGAACACGCATACGACGGACTCGGCTCGATTGACTTTTTCGTTTTGTCTGGACTAGGAACTAGGAACGAAACGTGCGTAGGTAGGTAGGTAGGTAGGTACCTACCTACTTACCGAGTAAAGATTAGCAGAACAGTGATGTGTTAAATAGGTCGGCAATTCTAGTTAGGCTCTCTTCTAGCCAGTCGTCAGCGTCATAAGTTTCTACGTCGAGTAGGTAGGTACCTACCTACCTATTCGACTAAAGGTACCTACTTACTTTTTCACTGCTTACCTTAGCGATTGGCACTACCTATTTGTATTTTGAATCAACAATTTTACGAACGGCCATTGATAACAAGAATAGGTACCTACCTACCTAAAATCGTAAAACTATTTTCAACCATGCTTATCATTATCACAGGAATACGTTTGACTAACAAGTGACAAACTTCTAGCAGAGAGATTGATTGACGAATCGATCGATTTTAATGAAAATTCATCACTATACTCTATGCTTCATCAATTCATCTCTAAATCTATCGGGAACATTTGCCTAAACATCTGTTAATACATGAGGCACTTATCTTTCCGACCTACCTACCTACTTAGAAATATTGGCACCAATGACGTTCAAATATTACGTTAAATCTCTTTGGTAGGTAGTAGGACCTCATTTTCTCCAAACCTCATTCAACCTCATCTTCATAAAAGCCAGGCAAACAGCCCTACTCATTCCATTTCTAAAATTCTAGGTAGGTAAGCAACAGTCATTTGTTCCACCTCAGTTCTTTACTGAAATCTCATTGGTTTATTGAACCGTTGCCAAAGATAGAACACAGCTGATGGCATGACAATTTATTTGTTTTAGTTTGTTAGGCCGAACATACTTAAAATGCCTTTATTTACATAGAGAAGTAGAATTAGGTAGGTAATGTAGGTACCTACATGTCTGCGAAGTTTTAATCAGTTGGGTAGGTAGCTACTTGTAAATGGCATGTGTGTACCTATGAGCAGATGAATTAGATGTAAATAGGTGCGTGCATGAGGTCCTTTTCTTTTTATTATTTTTGGCGGGTGGAAAATCATCAAATAACCCCTCCCGCTCTTGGGCAGAGCGAAAAGGAGTGTCAGAATTCTACTAACTAAAAACCACCCATGTTCCTTCTTAGCCCTTTATGTCGAGGCCGCGGTATCTCTTACAACATCCCGCAGCCCCGACGGGGTGCATGAGGTCCTGGGTTAGATTTCCAGGTGATTGGGTTTTTCAACAAGGAATTTGTGCGTCGTTTATTCGTCATTAGGCTCGCCCCATATTACGTGGGTCTTAAACATAGCTGGCGAAATGGGGGTGTTCTAATGGGTACACCTCTGTCTGTCTAACCTTACCACGTGTACAGATAACATTATGTTATACATATGTACACGTGGAAAGCAGGCACCCATGTTAGTGACGTCATTCATGTATGGGATGTGTTTTACGAACCCTATGTGATTCATTAGCTTTTTAATTTTCGCTGAATTATTTTAAACTGGCTCGAATTATTATATTAAGAAGATGGATTTCGTTTTGTAGCCAAGTTTCGGATAAAATTTGACCCGAAAAACATAAAAAAACGTAGGTACCAATTTTAGGTTCCTACATTTAAAAATGTTATTTTAGTGCCAAATGACTAAAAACAACAATTACTTATTTACCTCATTTATGTGCAAGTAGTATTACAAAATTGGTTTGTAGAATATTCTTCTCGAAATTAAAATCCAACACAAAATTAATTTCGTAATATAACATCCTTCCTTATGAGGTAAAAACCGGCTGTAGGGTGACCACGCCGCGTGATAATAATTAAAGTTTGCGCCTAACAAAACTGTTAAAGCAGGTAAACGAGGCTCGGTACTCGACGAGCCATCCAGATAAGCTAAACAGTGACTTCCTGTATGCTAGAGTGGCCATACCTACTAATTATGCGGCACGCTCTAATATTAGTTTTTATTACGATGTCACAAATAAAAATTATGTTGGGTTTTATTTACGGTTTTTTTTATGGTTAAAAGACTCCCGAAGAAGAAGGAATTAAAAAGAAGGAGTTGATGAAATTTTAAAAAGTCCGTTGCAAACCAAACAAATAATTTATTTAAATAATTGTATTACACGACTTTTAACAAATACGTAACTACGGGAAGTAAGTTATGCATTTAGCTTTGCTCGCAACAGCTATGCAAATTTTAAACTCGGATTTCCTGTCATTGAATTTTGACCTCTGCCCCACACACAATACTGCGGTTTCCTTAGTTATTCATGTGTATGTGAAGATATCGGATAAAGTAAGTTATCGCCCGCCTTTGACATTCCGTTCATCCGTGACTTCGGCTATAAAGACCCCTATGGAAATATAGATGTTTGACATGTCTCATCGTCGACGACGACTGCCTCAATTTGCCGATTCACCTCACGCGACTGCCTTACGACTTATAAAGACGGCTTTGACATGACGTGTGACAAGCACCATGTCTAGCCAAATTAGCCTAAGGAAGTTTAATTTTAATTCGGGGCTTGAATACATTTTATTTTATTACTTACCAGTGTTAGCGTGAGAACAGACTTCTCAGAATAACTTATTTTTTAACTGACAAAAGAGAACACGTAGTTACGTAATATTGAAAAAATCTATGAGGAGGTAGCAAGAAGATAAAGTTTCTAGGTGCTAATGAATACTACGTGGTTATCCTTAGATATACATGACATAGGAAGTTCTCAAAGTGCAAGTTTAGTGTGTATCGTGATTTTGAACGGATTCTCTAAATCATCAACTGAATAGGACTCATTGAAGACTGAATTTCGGTGTATCACTAATGAGGCATAGGTACGCTATCATTAGAACTGATTCATCCTACCTGCCGGGTGGACTAATCCCATCTTCGCGGGTCAAGCTGGTGTTAATAGCGTAGTGGCGTTGACTCGAGTCTCGGCCTCGACCCTGCGACTCTCAAACGCAGTATTTTTAGTTTCCATTGCATACCTAACAAAACGTGAGTCGTGACTCTGTAGGCATTTGTTTTTATTGTGTGCGAAAAATTTACGTGTTAACATCCTAGACTTAAGTAGTTCGCGATATATTGTACTATGATATATTGAGTGTAATAAAGGAGGAATTCTTGTAATAGAAGTTATAATCTTGCTGGATTGTAGACAGCAATATCGGCAGGCATGGTCTGGTTTGCAGGAATTGAAGAAAACAATACATTTTCACGCGTGCGTTGTTCTTCTTTGGTTATTGCGGGTTTTTTCAACCAACTATTTTGAGAAACAGTAAGTGGCAAAAGGATGAGCTGTTTTTAAAGATTTACTTTTGTGGACTACCTATTTCATTTCAAAACAAAACAACCTTGAAACTATGTCCGTTACACATACAATAATATAACAGGAACAAACATCTTATGAAACGACTAAAGTATTCGCGTAACATAAAGACCAGAATCTTACTGGTTTCATTTTGTACTTACTAAAACGTATTTCCGCTGTAAGACGGCGGATCAAAGAACTTGAGTGCAAACAAGAAGACATTCTCGTATCGCTTGTAAGTCGTATGTATGTCATTTGTTTCGTCTCCGACGGTCCTTGGTTCTTTACTTATTTATTGGCAGTATATTATGTTACACAATATAACTCGACTTGTTTTATTTTAGGCACTATTTCGATAATCGTCACGAATATATTGATTTGAAATTAGAACAACTTGCAGCAGATGACACAGCAAAAAGTGACGTTTCCCAGAAATATTTTTTGAGTAGTGTTACTTAGTTCCATGTACAGAATACTTGGTTAACGTCAAATTAACTTCGTGAATAGTTTCTTTACTACTTGTATGTTGAAATTCCATTCCATTCTATTTATATGAGAAATGGTTTCAAGCAATGTGTAGTAGGTATTACTAACTGGAGTACCTAGTGTTCGTTTTCAAACGCAAAAGTGTCTTTGTCTGTGCGATCCAAACGTCACATTTCAATTCATCGATTGATCCTTAAAACATAAACACGATAAACACATGATTCATTGTATTTTCTCGTTCATTTCACAAGCAAAATTTAGTCAGCAACCTGGAGATATCTTCTCATTTTATCGCCCGGGATGAAAAAACAGACAACAAAACAGGGGAGAAAACAACAGATAGATATGAAGACTACAAGGAGGCTAGTCATAATGTGCCAATGCTGCTACCTTCTTCACGGACATAAATGCTGTACGCAAGTAAAAAAAAATATTTTGTGAAGAAAGTCGAACCATAATGACCTCAAAAATTGCTTCACTGCATTAAGGGGCCTCTTAGTTCTATTCCTATGATTATATGATGCAGTTATCTTCCGTACAGGTAGATGCTCCTCTAGAGTAAAGTCATTGATATCACTCTAGCGACACCCACAGGAAGCGATGAGAGCATAAATATTAAATATAGTCACTAACTACTTACAAATGCATTAAGCAGAATAAGCTCTATGTGATCAGTGATCTGTGAATCAATTACGAATGGGCGTTGTTCCTGTACAAAGGCATAAATTTTATTTCTCAAAACGATCGACTGTTAGGTATTTTCAATTACTGCACACACGGGAACATATTTTATTTAATTATCCGAGTGTAAGACCTGAGGTCATAAATTCGCTATGTTAGGTATGTTATGTTATGGTAGGTTATGTATAGTTTTATTAGCAAGATAGCAATAAAGATTGGATGCAATTTTGTCGTAATTGGGATTGAACTTGGAACTATGGTATAATTTTAACTATATTCAATGTAGTAATCTTAAAGGGGAGCTTAATTAGATTTTTATCGTTTTATTTCAGTGGCCTGCAAGAATTTCCATTTATCATGTATTTGTTTAATCAATTCTTAAAGGTCTGCCTACTCAACCATGCAGTAGGTATAATCGCAAAAACCTATACAGCGCTTGTGCCTTAAAAATACATCGATTTTACTCGTACATATTATGTTTAGGGCTCAGGTTACATAAAAAATCAAGACTCGATACACACATACATCAACTTCCTTATTTAACTTTTTTGGACAAAAAATGTAAAAGTACTCCTCAGTCACTAAATACGGCTTAAAAAAGAAATAAACAGGTTTATTTTTAAATTAACCCCAGCGTAGCGGTCAGCTGCGCGAGCGCAAGGGTTGCCTCCCGACAGCACCGTTTCCGCTGTTAAAACTAACTGAATGGTAATTTAAAAGTCCTAAAATAACTGATAACTTACAAATCAAAATATACGTTCACGTCATTCGAATAAGGTTTAAAATCATTTATCACGTGATTACAGCTTAATCCGTCTAGTATTTTGCAAGTAGGTCGGAAACATTAATTTTATTAGCTTGAGTCATCATATCTATCAAAACTAAGTGGTATTTGTATTGATACAACTATATTTGGTCAGTATTCGGTTTAGTCGCAACGGTCTCCCGTTTTTATGGTTATTAAATATGGTTACCCTAATGAATTGATTTGCTTTGTTTGCGACGGACTCTGTTAAAAAAAATATATATTATTACACAAAAATTGTTATTAACAGTCATGATACCTAATTATTTTTAAGGCGCTGCCTTTTTTTGGGGGACAAGCAGTAGGCTCTGAATAGTTATTAACCTACCTAGTATTTTCATTGCTATTCGACAACTTGAGATTATTATTATAGTCCGCTCTGTTTGTTTTTTTATGCCTAGTACTAATTATTTTCTTTCGTCTTTATCAGAACTTGGTATTTATTAATAAATTGTTATGTTGAGGTATTGCAAAAATTTAAATGCACCTCACATGGTCATCCAAAAGGTACCTACTTCGTTAATTATAAATTAAAATTATGTTAAGCGCCATAATGAATGTGCTTAGAATGCTACATAATATTATTTCCATATTCATTTTATCGGCTCGCATATGAATAAACATCCAATTTACCAATAATTAGATATGAATATTGAAACAATTTAATTTGAACTCTCATAACATTACATCACGCTTGTCACGGGCTCGAAGAGTTAGGCAGACCCATAAGTACTCATTTCGTCAGTTATGATAAACTTACATGACCGTGTACAAACCCGGAATAACGTGGCGTGGCTGTGCAATATGGATGTTTACTGACTTAAAAAATGTGATTCGAATTTGTCCGTCTGTTAGATTATTGAAAAATATTGGATACGTATTTTTTTATTTTATCAAATCAATAAAAAATTACGAAGATAAAAGGCGTCAAAAGATTTGAGTGCGGGTTGGTGACGTCACTGTACGCTAAATAATGTCATACTAATGCCTTAGAGTATGACATTACACGAGTTTTCAAAGCACTGTATCGTCTTCATTGTTTGTTTACGTGAGAAAAGAAAATATTTACGTGTCCAATATTTTTTGGTAATTTATATGACGGACTAATTAGATTTTTTTGTTAACTACCCTATTCATAACGGCAATAACCCAATAACACCTTACCCAACACGAGAATCGGACTCAGAACCTCATGCACAGTTGTCACTCTTCCGACCACTAGACCGACGAGGCAGTTAGTCTCACTTCCTCCCTCCCTTCCTACCTTCTTTGAACTAAAAATAACATCTAACAGCTGTTCTTTTGTGTTCCCGAATCTTCTCGAAGTTTCCCATTTCTTTGTCCTTTTGATTCTTTGACACATTCGCATTCAAAAGTTAGTTGGTTGATTCACGAACAATAAAACATGTCTGCCCGCAATTTTTTTTTTGGCGGGTGGAAAATCATCAAATAACCCCTTCCGCTCTTGGGCAGAGCGAAAGGTAGTGTCAGACTTCTACTGACTAAAAACCACCCATGTTCCTACTTAGCCCTCTATGTCGAGGCCGCGATAACTAGTGTACAACTTGTACAACTTATCAAAACAAAGTCGATGTCTGCCCGCATCGACTTTGTTTTGATAAGTTGTATCGTTAGTTGAACATTTTGTCGTTTTTTTAAGTATTTAAAAAAAAAAGTCTTATTTACGATTAGGTAGGTATCTGTTTTTTATTTGTTTTAACATAGATAAGAATGAGTTTATGACACATTCGTCATTTTGCGTTTTAATTGCGTTTAATTTATAACTTGTCATTGTGTTGTTTTTAATTTTTTTGTTTCAAGTTCAGTATGACAATGTATCAATTATGCAAACTTAATACAGTATAAGTACCTAGGTAAACTTCGTCGCAGGTAAAATTATCTACATTTTGTGTAGACGATTTAATGTTTGTAGATTTTTGTAGATAATTTTACAGATTCGAAAATGAATATCAAATAATTATTCCTATCCTTTAGGCCCACTTTAGAGATGATGAACCGATCTTGAATTAGGTCGAGAACTTTTAAAAACTGCCGATTTACGCTTAGCTCAATCGTAAATCGGCAGTTTTTAAAAGGTCTCGGTATCGGTTTTATCGGTATTAAAGAAGTGAACGACCTATCTGCTTAATCTTCTTTTATTAATGGAATTGCGTTGCAGAAAGTTGATTTTAGTAAGGTAGCAATATTTTTTCCTTGCTCAATATTTTTTTACTAAGGTATTAGAAAGATCCAAAATTAAAAAGTACAGAAAAATTAAGCCAAACGTAGCATCTCATTTCTCGATGTCAATATGGTCAATTCCGCAAATAGATACATATTTCAATGAATCCCGTCTTAAAATTTTTGTTGCTCTATTCTGCAATTTTTTACTCCTGCTATCAATTCTTAGCTCTTTATTATGATTTTTTTTTGAGATTTATGTTATTTTAAGTTAGTCTATTCGGAAATATCTTGATAATTCCTAATTCACGCAAATACAAATCTATTCTGCAAATTTTTGATTCCCGCTTTCATTTTACTGGGTCTGTAATGCGGTCTCGACAATACCCTACCACAAAAAAAAAACTTCTAACACCAGTTTAATTCTGTAACACATGTGAAATACGAAGTAGATCAAACATTGTGTTTCCCATCATACATATTTGGTAACGTGGGAGTGCCGAGGTGCTAATGATAACAAGGCTGATGTTCGTACTGACCCTACTAATACACCCAAACTTATGAATGGGCTTGAGGTTGAAACTTGGAAGACCTGTTTTGAGTATATTTGAGAGGACAACGGAATTTTTTGAATGGGCTTCGTATGAATGAATTGAATGCTGTGCATATTTTTGGAGAAGTGATATGATTTGTTGCTTTTATACTTTTATTTAAAAGAAGAATGTTTTGGAATTTGCTTAAAGAACTTGTGTACGTTTTTGAGCTAATTAGTTTATCACTGAGTTGTGGTCCAATTTGTTACCGTGCTAGTAAAATAACTGTAAAATAGTGCCGATAGACTTAGGGGCCGTTTAAGTATTACGTAAGCACTATAGGGGGGCGGGGGGAGGGGGTATCTTTGCTTTGCTTATTTTTGATGACATGGGGGGGGGGGTCTAGATGATGTTTACGTCAGCAGTAGTGGTTTAATTTTTTACTCCTATGGCAACCCACACATTGTCTACGCTTGAAAACGTTACGCATTGTCGGGGATTGTGTCAATAAAGTTGGTTGTAATGAAAATGTACGTTAAAGTTCTCTATCCTAAGCGTTTTTTCTTATTGAATAAAAATAAACAGAAAAATGCATATATTGACGTAAGCTTGAGGGCGAGGGGTGAGAGCTTTGATTACTTTGCTGACAAGGGGGAAGGGGGGGGGGTAAATAATTGCAGTAAATCTGCTTACGTAATACTTGCACAGCCCCTATACCATAGTCCTAACTTCAGTATCTTCATGTATAAATTGCAAGACATTGTTAATTTAGATTCTTTTGATCTAAAGCTTTACAAATGGAAGTCACAACATCATCATCATCTGCCTAGCCTTTTCCCAACTATGTTGGGGTCAGCTTTTAGTCTAACCGCATGCATTTGAATCCCAGTATTTTGGATGGAGCCACTGCCTATGTGACCTCCACAGCTAATTTAGTACTGCGTAAAACGATAACCTTTTGGTAAGACTGACAGACTTTGAGAAGGAATGCCTGATATAGGGGGATAAAATTCTTCTACTCACAAACGTTACTACAACAAATTCCACTGAAAACGTAAAAGAATAGTTACTACTAACAACGTCAGCGTTCCCTATAAAACATTTTAGTTTTATTTTATTTTCAACTATCTGAAGACAAGAGTAGTAGTTATAAAACGTAGCAATGAAAACTACTAGCAATAGTTTCTTTTTATTATTGGGTTTTATTTCTCTAGTTTTTGCTCGCGGTACCGCTTGCTTGGAAGTAATAATCACACGGGATCGTCCTGCCAGTGATAAAAATCCTTTATGACAGTTACGTTACGCCAACGTTACGTTACGTTACGCCAAATTTCATCGAAATCAGTGACCTCATACAACTTCTTGCTGAACTGCGGGTCTAAAATGGCCGCTTTATCAGAATCCACGCAGAATCTTAGTATGAATCACGTTAAAATTTCAAATTCTTAAAATGGACTTAAAGTCTTTAACTAAAGTCCATTAAAAAAAAAATAACATTATTCATAATACGATTCTGCTAAAGCGGCCATTTTAGACACCCTGTTCTACTTTTCTGTGTGTCGATGACAATTTAAATTCAGTCAGCCTAAAACTTGGCGACGAGTTTGGCACTATCAGTAGCGTCCGTCAATTCCTGTGATGTGCATGCAACGGAACAGCCAGTCATCTATGAGTCCATCTGAACTGGTTTTCAAGGCTGAACTTTGATTGATTTTCCGATTCCGATTTTTATCTGATTTTAATTGATTTTTTGCTATCGAGTTGCACTTTTCAACCTTATTGCTTAGGGCATAAGGGTGAAAAGTGGTTGACCCTCAGTGGATTATGTAGTACCTACTTCATTATAATTATTTTCTACCAACGACACCCAATGAGACACGTGGGATTTGTAAACATTAAATGGTCAAACCATTCCCACTTTAACTAATTAATTAAGTCAATCCATCCTAATTTATACACTCCTAAATAAACCCACCTTTACCAAATTAGGTTAAAATTACTAACTACACTACATCTGTTAATTTTTGATAACTATTCTAATTTTGCCTGATTTTAAGTCTGAACCTCAATGGAGTTGCATTTATTAATACTTTGTATCATCGATTCATCATCATCATTTTAGCCAAAAGACGTTCACTAGTGGACATAGGTCTCCCCCTAGTAAAGCTACACTTGCCACATTGGCCGGTATCATACACATAAATTCTAAAGTTAATACCAAACCAGACGGGGTCAAAACGGTGAAAATGCAATGTTCCCCCTCTGTTAAGTGTGGGTCCCTAAATTGGAAGCTTACAAAATGCCAGACGGTTAAGTCAGAAATGAGGGGGTTTCGAGAGTCCTTTTAATGTTTCGGGACTTGGGTACTTATTTCTAAACGCTGACACAAGCCCCTAATATTACGTAGGTAACTAGGTGGGTATGTGGTCAGGTTTTTCTGGCCAGCACGTCAGTTTTTGTAGGTATAATAATTAGGGTTCCAAAATTAAACGCTGTTTTTATAATGAGGTTTATACACTTTTTGGTTTTTAATGTTTCGGTAATAGCTTTTTGTTTCTAAGTTTTGTTTTTGCTTGTCCATTCACTGAGATTTTTTGTTTTTTTTTTGTTGTTATAAAGTCTTGCTATAAAACCTCGTCTTCATGCTAAAATATTTAGCAAAATTCTGAATATGAAAGTAACTTAAAACGCTGAGATACTTAAAATCTTAGATTTTGAATTGTAATTAACTAGGTACTCAGTATTCTTATAATCTTTGGAGTAGAAATTACCATAAAGAAAAAGTCTTCTAATTACTTTTCGGGAGATAAATCTCTTTGGGTTAAAATCTGGTGAGATTTATTCCAAAATATTCTTAATTATTTCCTGAGGAAGTACAAAAAATAGAGTATACACGAAGACTATCATTTCGGTATCTTTAAAGAGTTTATTGAGGAAACTGATCATTAAGGTAGGTGTCGACTTAATAACCTGTCACCGGTTATTGCAAAGTTTAAGTCGAAACACCAACACGTTTTTATATTGTTGCTGCATTCATTGACAACATTTACGTCTGACTTATCCGGTGGAATAAGAAAGCTTGTCGCTTGCGGTAGATTTTTGATATGATTAAAAGAAAGGACGAACAATACCAATTCGACTTTAGTTTTGGAAAAGGTTAGACCAAATTGCGATCAGATGTTCGCAATATTCTTCGTTACGGTTACAACCAAAGATTGCAATTTTAATAAAAATATAGGCGGTACGCTCGGGCCATCTTTAGCAGTTATTTTCAGGTCACCTTTGCTTAACCTTTCTGAAATCACAGACGATTTTAATACAGACAGACACTTCATTAATTACAGGCTACATTTTAACAGGCAAAGCATCTGCTGACTAAGTCATACATCACTCCGTGAGCGCAGTTCATAAATTCAGGTCTAATGCGCCTCTCATTACTGCCAATGACTCATACACAAATTTATTTCATAACATCTTGTCTGTTACATGTTACATGTCGTGACTTGTTCAGACAAGTCGTGAACTTGACTTATCTTAAACATTTGTCCCGTCTATTAGATTGTATGGATTGTAGTAATTACTTTAATTAACCGTTGACAAAAGTGTGAAGTGATATTAATGACAGAGATGATGAAGCGTGTGAATATTTGATGAGAAGTTGGAAGATGTTTGTAAATTGTGTCGTTGTTAATCTTTTTAATTCGTGGGATAGAGTTACTTTATTCATTGATGGAAATTTTACAAACAGGCTTGTGAAGGGCAATAAGAAACGTGATATTGATAAAGGACATGGATTTGATCTGGATAAGCAAAGGTTTGTTAAACTCTAATTGGATATCTGGAGCTAATTGGGTAGGTATTTGATGCCGATGAATTGAGTCTTGAATTCTTGACCCGCCAACTGTAATTTAAAAATGATATCGCATGACACCTTTGCAGTACTTCGTTGCTATAGGTCGTAATTCCCGGGTATTTCGCGTTTTGCGTCAGGATTTCCTCAGTAGCAACCACGGATTCTGGATTTGTTTCTGGTTAATGGCTAAAGGCTTGCCCCCCTATTACATGGGACTAAGCATTACTAGCGAAATGTGAGTGTACTACAAGGTACTCCTCTGTCCTTCAGAGGAGATTGATTACCTACATGTGTGATGTCATGTTACTTACCAAATTTTCTCCTTATGTTCGTTTTCAAGAATCCTTAAGCAATATGTAGCCCTAATAAATTGTTGCTCTGCTTTATCTAATTCATCGTCTTTGGGCATTAACCGACCCATTTCCCAACTCCGAAAGCCTCTCGCAAGTTAAGATAAGCAATTGTCACATTCTGTAGCTTAATAGTTGTCCATAAAGCCATGGAAATATTACTTACATTGATTTAAAGTCAGAAGTCGTTGACAGCTAAGAATCTCGTTTTTTTAATGTATCCAGTTCTGGAATTATTCGAACCAATTACTTGTTTTGTACGTGTTTAATCTTATTCCGAGGAAGTCACTGATCAACAGGTTTTATCTTTATGAGTGGTCGCCTCTGAATCACTTTACTTACTAAACTTAAAAGAAACTAATTTGGGCTCTGTTTGTTTATAGTTTTTGGCTCTATTGCTACCAATGTGTATGCCAGACTGGTTTAGTGTATTTATTTGTATCGGATAAATGAATAAATTAAACTTTCTTCTTATAATAATGCTAAGCCTTGAACTTGTTTGTGTCACGAATCGTGAAATGGCTCGGAAAATTATTCTGATATTTGGAAACTTATTTTCTCTTACAAATTGGTCATAACAAGTATAATAACCGCGGATTTTGTTGTAATCAGTACTGTTGTTGTTTTCGTCTTCTTTAATGCTATTATTGCTGTAATAATCGGTTGATTCATTTAAGCCGTCGGTCCCGAGACCGACTGTCATTTATAGATCTCTGACAGTCGTTACAAGTAGTCAGTGGCCAGTGGCCCAAAAAAAAGGACAGCTAGTCTTACCAAGGGGTATCTACCCAGTACTAACTGGGTTGTGGTGGTCAGATAGGCAGTAACTTCACGTAAAATATTGGTTTTCAGCTGCATTACGTTAGACTGGCAGACGATCCCAACAGAGTTAGAAGGAGACGGATGACGAATCTATTGACTAATTCCGAATCCGAGTGAACATCAGCACATGTAAATGTGAGCCCGATTAAATGACGGTAACAATACTAATAAAAGTTTTACCTGAGGTCTTTTCTATATGATATTTGTACCTTCTAAGTACAAACAGCTAATGGTATGAATTCATAGGATCCATTAATCACCCTCAGTTCGAACCTAGACTTAAGCGTGTTTTCTCAGACACATGTACGATTTAAATTTATCACCTGTGAAAGGAAGGGAATTGCGTGGAAGAAGCCCACTCGTTACCAATATTCTAAATGTGCGTAATGCTCTGAAAACTGGAACACCAGCTGCTATGCTATACAGTATGTTTAAATAACAGACGTAAACCCAAGCACCATGTAGATTGACATCGATGTGTCTCAGGTTACCACGAAAAGGCAATTCTTCTTTAGCTTACGCGAAAATATTTGCCTAATTCGTCACTCACGCATTTCGGAATTAGATTTGAGGATGTTAAAAACACTCCCATCGGGGCTGCGGGTTGTTGTCCCGTCGGGGCTGTGGGTTGTTATCCCGTCAAGGCTGCGGGTGGTTGTCCCGTCAGGGCTGCGGGTTCTTGTAAGAGATACCGCGGCCTCGATCTAAAGGGCTAAGAAGGAACATGGGCGGGGTTTGGTCAGTAGAAGTCTGACACTACCTTTCGCAAAAAAAAGGATGTTAAAAAAACATTGTCAGCGTTCATTATCTGCCTAGCCATTTCCCAAAGAAGAAAACTAGTATTTTACATGGACCGACTGCTTATCTGACCTCCACAACCCAGTTAGTATTGAGTAATACGATTTCCTTGGTAAGACAGAACTTTTTGAGTCACTGACTACCTGTAACAACTGTCAAAGATGTATAGATCGACAGCCGAGACCAATGACCATCCACGGGTCAACCCAGGCAAGCACGGCTTTACCTGAAGATTGACCCGAGCGGCTACTATTATTCAGCCACGGGCTTCAATTCTCATTGAAATTAACATTAAACTATAATTTACTGCATCCGTATATCCAACATTTCTTTTTTCGACAGACCCGATAATTTTAAGATCGAGTAAACGGTTTTATGTTCATAAAGAATTGAACAAAAAATATGGATTGCTTACACGTAATGACCCCTTGCGGAGTCTTCAACGGATATCCTTTACATATGTTCAAGTGTTTTAGTGAAAACAAAAAAGCGACCAATGCTAATATCAGCTACCGTTTACGCGTTTCTTTCTTCGCGTTTTGCCCAAAGGTGTTTGCGTGCCGAAAATTGTTTGAAGAAAGAAATATTATGAGAGGAAGATTTTCATAATAATGAGGCGATTTGTTATGTAAATTGTGCCTTGGTGCTCATTTTCGTGGAAACAGTGGATCGGAAGAATTAAGGTAAATGCTTTGAAGTGTGCTGTCGAAATTTGGAATCGGAAGTCTGCTTGACTTAAAACGCAGGAAGCTGAAAAAGTGAATAGCTACCGGTGTTGCTTCCTCCTTGTTAGGTTTCGTATTTGGAATGTAAAGCCCTTTAACTCCACTTAAAAAGCAGCTGAAATTAAATTTACGATACATAATATAACTTTTTAGCAGTAACTTATTTTGAGTCGAAGCCTACTTAGCAACGAAGCACATTTCGACTTCAACTCCAGAACTTATTGAAACAAACTTACGAAATCAATATTCAAACAGAACAGGCCTCGTTATTACAAGCATCAGAATTTGAAAGCTTTTTTTTTGCTCTCAATGACTACCTTGGGAGCTCAGCCGCTGGCGGTTTAACCGCTGGTCAAATCACCTTTGATGATGAATGATTACTGAGATTTCGTTTAATGATGGACTCGGACACCGGCTTCCAACTGACAGCATAAAAAGACAGCCTCAAATTGTCCGAACGGTTTTTATACACTTTGTACTTTATAATGAAATATGTAATATTTCTTTGTAGAAGATGATGGATGGTCTTATTACAATGTATTGAAGGTACGCTTTAGTTTTGATCGGTTCAATTTAGTAAATACGTATCTAGATGCTCCTAGATTGATTGATTTTTGGGGCCTCGTAGACGCGACGCAATATTTTTGACGAAAAGGCAATTTTATAAAGAAAATAATGGTTTAATATTTTGGGCACATCTTTTGATGTAACCATCTTTTTCTCCGCAAAATTTCATTTTTTTTTTTTAAGTTAATCAGATTCTAAGAAGCACGTCGAACGCTTTATCCCTTTTCAAGAAAACGTCTCATTTGTGTAATCCAGTCTCAAACCATATTTCACTGAACACCAAAACCCGTTCCATCCGAAATCCTTTAATAAGTTATTCAGTAACTTTATATCCTACGCAAACCTGATTGTGGACTATATCAAATTCATATTCAAGGCAAGTCGTAGGTAATCCAAAACTCGTAATAAGGAAGAAAACTGATTATAGATTCCCTCCTTCTCTCCTTAGGTAAGCTTATGCAAATAAAATGATACCAAGAGGTGTATTCAGAATATGGTTGCCGATATTAAAGTTGGGTTTGTGGATCAATTTTTATTGAGCAGTCTTGTCAGGTATCAAGTTGTGTGAACTTCGAAGTAATTGAGAATCTTGTTTGTTATTTACCACGATGGTGTCGGTACGTTTCACATGTGTTTAGGATCTGTTTTGGGATTCAGTCCATGTAAATTAATCGACACAAGCAATTTTCTTGTTTCTCCTTAATCGGGTTACCGAGCAGGTAGCGAGTTTCTTGGCTAATTGGAGGCTGGTATATCTTCAAATGTTACAAAAGTAAAGACCATTCTTGGCTGATGATCATCTTTAAATTAGGCGACGAAATTCAACTCCAGACTTTTTAAAACCCCAAAAAGTACTTTTACAAAAAAACTTGCTTGTCCCTTAATAAACACATCGTTTAAATTATTTAAATACACCATATTTATGGTAATACAACTCTTCTCGATTATGAAGGTGTATCCGAACATGATCCCGACATATGTGTGTGATTAGGACTCATTGTTCAATACCGAACTGTATTGTTCGATGTTTCATCTTCCATCATATTTTGATTATGCATGACTGATGAAAAAACAATAGGATTTATCTCAGCACTTTGTATGATGAAATGTCTTTTTGTTTATCTGTTTGTTAATACTTTTAGATTAGGGGGTCATGTTTGATTTACTCACCGGATGTTGGATGAATGTTGTTTTCAAGGTACACTGACCGAGGTTTAAATGTCCTTGGATAAGGTCGGGTCAGGTAGGCAACCACTCTTTCCCAAGCGGTATCGTATTCCCGTCGGGGCTGCGGGTTGCCCTTTGGGGCTAAAAGAGATACCGCGGCCTTAACACAAAGGGCATGAGTGGTTTTTAGTCGGTAGAAGTCTGACACTCCCTTCCGCTCTGCCCAGAGCGGGTGGCGTTATTTGATGATTTCCCACACCCCAAAAAAAAAGGGGGTATCGTTTTACCCAGTTAGGGTTCCAGAGGTCAGATAGGCAGTCACAGCATCAAATATAATGTAACAGATCACGACTTAAAAACCCATTAATATTTATGCTAGGCAACTGGGCTTTACGTCCCTTTGTGTATATTGACCTGGTTTTGTTCTATCCCCTGCTGATATGAAGGAAAGTTATGTTTTTCTTTCTACTCCGCTATTAATTTCTGATTCATTTCGTTGCGGGAGCCAAAACAGTTTGTTTCTCTGAGACTTACTCGAGCTTCATTGTCTTGCAAATTGTGGTGGTCGCCGCTGTTGATTCTGGCTTTCAGGAGTTGCAGTAGTTTGGGAATTGTGTGGAGGGCTTATACTCAAAAAACGAGATTGCAGCAGCATTTAGACTGAAACTAACGGAAACATAGTTAATAACCCTCCTTTTGGGCTTCGCCGCAGTCGGGTAAAAAGGCAGACGGTGATGTTCCATGTTTTTTATTTGTCCTTGTAAAAGGTCGTGCTCTCATGTACATCTTAGATTGTGCAAGAATGTCATTGTATTTTCATAAACATAAGTAGGTGCTTCTCATTCTCACGTTAACTAGAAATAGGTCGTTGGTCCATACTTATTAGATTTTTATTTAGATGTGAGTCGGCTAGACTTGTCTTAATTGCCGCATTGTCTGTTTTGTCCGTGTGTCTATCTACTTTGTATTGTTTGAAAAGTTTCTGTTTAGCTAACTTTATTTATTCTTATCAACTGGCGACTTGTTCATTTAAGATACTGGTTCATTACTGATACTCCCTAGTTGACTAATGGTCTGATCTTCTGACCCTATACCCTGAGTAATAAGGTTTCAAGTGGTCTACCGTTAGTGAGCTCATTAATACAGACGGCAGCACATCAAGCTACCCGAAACTGTCAAGTTTTCTCAATCAATTTTGAACCTAACGCTTTAGTGATGAAGTTGAAAATCTATTCAAGAAATTCGACTGGTTGTAGCAGCTTGATGTGCTGGCTTCTGTACATTATATTGCTGCAGGATGTTGTGTCTAATCATTTCATAATTTTTATATACTAACAATAAAAGTATTTCCGAAATGTTTCTTACTCTAAACACAGCCGTTTTTTTGCTATCAAATGACAAAGTTTCCTTGTTTTAAATAAATAACGACCTATGTTAATAAGACTATAAAACTAATAGCACTAATTCAACTCATAAATCCATAATTTATAAATCCAAAAAGTATTAAATCACTTTTCGAGTTAGGAACGCGGCCGTGGGCGAATGAATGGTGCGCAGGAGTTGCTTGACTGATCTGTCACTGGACAAGTTATGATGTAAGTAACATTATGTTGGGAACTAGACAGGTTATGTTGTGTGGCATTTCTACATAACTGCCAGTTTCTTGTTTTACTGCAGATTTATTGCAATACAGCTGTTAAAGATATGTTATGTTGTAAAATGTTGTATGTCTTCCAGGTATTGCGCAGAAACGACGTCTTTAACCTTAAATGTAAGCTATAAGCTCTTGTTTCGCATTGTTTAAAATTTGGAGCGAAAACTATAATCGTCTTAAAAGGTAATGCTTGACTCAGTTCTTCGTTTAGAAGCCTATTACTATAAAAGGCTGGTGTAGCAAGCCGAATGAAATTAATTCCGAAATCTAATTTGTTCGTAGGTAACTAAGACAAATGAAATTACTGTCTGATATTGTTTAACTGCCAAACCAATTAACGATCTGTCAAAAGGATTCGCGATCCGACATGAATGAGGGATTCTCAAAAAACTTCCAAATTCTTAATCCGCTGCCATTGTGCCTATAGTCGCCATTCACTGGTTCACATCAAAAACTGGCAACACCGCAGACAGGTGTGTTCCCGTCGTGCCCCTTTTTTTTCAACGTCCGTTCCCGTATGAAACTCCTCGAACAAAGGTCGCACTACCACAAAAAACAACACTACAAACGAGGTCTTAACTTTCCAAGTTTAAAGTTGAAATTACTCTGAAACCAACGTTGAAGCTGTACAAGAGTTACAATGAATGGATCGTTTCGCTTACAATGTGCTGCAACGGTTAAAATTTCGTGGTCAACGGGAAATCTGCTTTAAGCTAACCGAGGAAGATCTAAATTAACTTGCGTAAGATAAGAGTATCGTGTATCCTCCATAATTGTGTTATTTTTAATTTATTTTGGGATTCTCCAAATCAGGGCCCTTATTTCGGTTATTGTTATTCAAGGGGTTAATCAAATTGTATGAAATGCCCTTGTTAGGCTACTATTATTATTTTTAAGTAACGGGTCGTCAACTTTAAAATCTTCAAAAAAAATTAGACAAAAGAGGTTGGTGAAATATAGACTTTAGTTGATACGGGTTAAGACGCTTTCGTTACAATATATGGTCGAAGAGCTTCGAATCTAGAATACACAACAAGCAATAGAAAGCGTGTCATCACAAACCACCGTATGCAATAGTGTGAATAATAACAGTAACAAAAAAAAACAGAGATGATCAACAACACACCGATCTCAAGATTTCCAACGATACATGTTTTTCACGGCGAAATCCGTTAACGATATCAATTTCTATGCTTCACACACGGTAATTAATTACTATCTTCCGCGTGATTGGAAGATTCTCACGATTCAAGGTAAAAGCCGCTTTGTTATATCCAGTACTTGCTATATTAATTTATCTTGAAACAGTCATACATACACAGACTCCTACAGAAGATAATCATAAAACAACACACAATACATTTTCAATAATTGTGTTCGAAACGCTTGTTTAATATCCAAACATAAAGCTAACATTATGTCTGGTATATTTTGATCGAACAATATTTGAACTTAATGATGTGCCGGATGTGAGAGTTAATTAGGCTGAATTTCTTAAGAAAATTTCTAATTATGAACCGTGGAAGTAATCACCTGCAGAATTGACAGACAAGGCTACTTCATTAACTACTGGAGAGATGAGAGCCTTGAACAAGTTTTTGAAATATTCATCGGAACTAAATTATTTTCGAGCTCCAACTTTAGTATCAAATACAAATTGCAGAGAGCATTGAATTATGAAACTATCATGAACGTGGGATGATCATTCGCCATTTGCATTAGTTATGCGAACAAAAAAAGAAAGGATATGAAGCCTCGTGGCCGAAAGATGAATATCGCATGAGTCAAATAAAAACCAGTCATTGATTCACAAAAATAAAAAATAACTGCTTGAAGATAATAAAAAATAACTGATGTTATGACACTTACTGGGAATGTAAATGGACTAGGAATGTATGAATCTTCGGGCCTTCCTATTATAAAACTTATAAACAATCTCGCAGCCAATCCAATGTTTACGATCGCGCCAAGAGATTGACGACGTCTACCTACTTACAACACTTCTAAACATCTATATTCTCCTAGTACCTAAGGCGGATAATTAGTTATCTACCGTCTCGGCCATGTAAAAGCTAGGAGCAAAAACTAATGATTTTTTGTGCGTCTCACTGTTTAAAATTAAGTGTAGTTTCGTATATGAAAGATGGCCAATTATATTCAAATGATAATGAATGCTTTAGACGTACATTTTAATTGAAAATGCGATATACGACTTGCATCATTCTGAGATGCGGAATTTTGTTAGTGTTATCTGGGGTCTCCAGGGATCTTCCGTTAAATGGAAGAATTCGAGGTAAGAATTTTAGATTAACAGGAAAGCGCCAGGGTATCACACAAAAGTCAAATTTTCCTATGTTTATTGAAAAAAAAGTATGTTGATTATTTGCACGGCTAACAAAAATGGCTTTTCAGAGTTATCAATGCTGCCCCTTTATGTTCATTTAATCTAATTTCATGAAAAAGTAATTAAATGGTTTAATATTTGGATCAACATACAACCTGACAATAAACGACAAATTGCAAAAAACCTAAGAAAATTAGAAATTCGCAGGCTGCCCTAGCGCTTTCTTCATAAGCAAATAAGTGTATCCCGTAAATGTATGTACAATTTGACCCACTTCGAGGAAATTCCCTTTTGGTTCGAACAAATATCACACCGTTATAAATTATGCCCTTGGATGGGGTGTGCCTCTTGATGGTGCTACTTCCGTTATTATTGTTCTTGGAAGGGTTGAGTGTATTTGTTATAAAATATAACCGTCATTGTCATTTGAAGTGGTTTGTTACCTCATTATTTATAGGCTCTTCCGTACTTATCACACAACATATACATTATAGGACTGGATGTTCATCTGTTCACTGAACAACGTCTTTAAACTCGAGGTTAGTTTCAAAATGTAATTCACATGAAGTTATTTAACATTTATCTTGATTCAGCTCTAGTTTTTCTACGATGTGTTGTTTAGATAGTAGCAAAATTATTATTAGTCTTTGTTCTATATTCCCATCGCTTATAATTCGCAGGTTTTTCCAGAGTCTAGTTTTTAATTTATTCATAACCTTTTTATACTTTTCACTGTTAATAAGACTTGCTGTGCTACAAAATAAACATCTCAAAGTATTTAAAACGATGAAAAATCTGTACAGCATTCAGTCTCACCTGCCCATTAACCCTTTGAATAATTTCTGTGATGCGCTAAACGATTTACGATAGCGTAGCATGCCGAATTAAAAACAAGGCCGTTTTGGAAGACTGGCGTGCTCTGTATAGTATTAATTACGGAATCATTGTGGCCATTTTGCTACGGAACCTCCGTGCCGGCAGTTAACGGTGTCGGCGTGAACGAAGAGAGGGATTAGAAGCATGCGCCAGAGCAGCTGCCGCACGCACGGACTACTTACTTCGTAAAATCGATCAATAAAATCTCTTTTTACAAGTGTCATCGCCTTCGGAACATGGCTCTTGACAATGTGCTCGTGACCACTGCTTGGCAAATTAATCTTTTGCGCATTTGGAAGTCCGTGTCTATTCCTTTTTTCATAAAGAACCAAATGCTTCGGGAATTAGTTTAAACGATTGTTGCGTTAGAATTCGGCGGATTATAGCTTAGTTTTTTGCTGACGTTTTCGGAAGATCGGTTATTGACATAGGCAAGGGATTGCACAGGGGCCTAAATAACTCGGTAGAAAACATCAATGAGTAAATTGTATAAAAAGTAGGTACAAGAAAAAATGGATAGACCTGGTGAGGAATGATATGAAAGAGAAAGAAGTAAATGTAAGGAAGACTGAAAGAAAAGAAAGTGTTACTTCGACATCAAGTAGAATGAGAGAGATAGTACAAATCTAAAAACCCAGGCAATATGTGGCGGTTTGAGATAGTGTACTTAACGTCAAATATATTTTTATCACTACCAACATTGTACTCGTACATCAGTAATACTTTTATCCCGAACTCTCCAGCGGTAATATTCCAACTTTCTCGACAATCCCTCGCGTTTTAAATTCCTGTTACTCTGACAAAAGTATGGCCGTTGATGTTTTTGTCTGTGCCAGTTTGCTTATGCTCAGTGGTCGGTGGAATGTTCACGGTCCGTGGCTTCTTTCGAAACAGTCTTGGGAGTGCTAGTGCAAATGTTTTTATATGGATACGCTTAAATGGATTTGTGCTGGCGTCGACGTGTTTGATCGTCTGATTCCGAACCAATTTTGCTTACAGCCTTTTTAAACCTGCACCTTTTCTCATAAATGTTTGGTGAAGAAAGTGGGACACCTATTTGTCTAAGATTAGTTTCTTGATTCAAATTGAAAGCGGAAGTGTGAATTTAGCTAGCTGAGTGTCATTAGCATGTGTGTTCGAATTCGAGTCAAAATTGATACTTTTAGTATATCCGTTTTTTTATTGTGTTTACATGGCCTATCTATACAGTAATTTTCATCGCAATTCTACCAAACAGTTCTCGTTCTTGATTCAAAAGTGTTCGCAATCTTATAACATCGTCTTCTTCTAAGTTTTAATTGACGTGGTCACTAACATTATTATTAACACTGATAACGGGATATGTACCATGTTTACTGTTTGTTAAGAGTTAACAGTAGGTTGATCTTCTTCTGTTAGTTTTGTCTTCAAGAATGTCAGGTCGTGATAGTGCAGGTGTAGGGGGGCGTTGCTCCCTTCACAGTGCTCGTGCTCACTTCGGGGGCATTCGGTCGCACCCGTGACTCTCAAATTAAGAATGAGCTCGCGATTGGTTGTTATTATCGACGATTCATTCAATATAATTTGGAACCTTTTTTCATGTTGTTGAATGGAACATGTATTTATAAATCGTCTGTAGTCAAGGCCGGAGAAAGGTTTACTACCGTCATTCATACAGGGTGTAAATTAACCGTTCACACATACGTCAACCAAGCATACATCAAACTAAGTACCCCTATGCAAAAATTTTTGCTGGGAAACGACTTTTTTTTTGTGGTCAAAAATCACATTATACGGTTAAACTCAATGTAGCACTCTTAAAACATTGTGCTAGAGGATGCTTTGAATAGTAAACGGGTCATGGAGGTAATTTAAGTAAAGCTATAACCTGAAAAACTAGTATTTACAAAAACAGCTGTGCAAAATTTGGAAGTTTGACCCCCAATATCTCCGTAACTACGGGGTTTCCAGGTGTGGTCTAGAACAAAAAAATATCATAGTGGTGGGGAGAACAAGTGCTCTTCGTTTGCGTTAAGGGTACTTTTACACCCTTTATGTATGTTCATCATACTTACGTTTCTATTACTTATATTATTTCTGAAATGAAAAGGGACTGCGTCGTTGGTCTAGTGGTCGCAGGCGCGACTGCTGACCGTGAGCTCCTGTGTGTGATTCCTGGGTCGGGCAGTGTTATTGGGTTATTCGATAACGAATTTCTTAGTAGCATTTGTGCCCAGTTGATAGCGATATAATCACCCCTTAGTACAAGGCATTTAAACATTACTGGTGAAATGGGAATGTACCATTAGGATCACCTCTTCGAAACCCTTCCAGGATTACAGGCGTGATGTTATGTTATATTAAGAAAAGGGACATTCAAGGCATAATCGTAACTCAAAACTCGTATTATCCCAAATAGTAAACCGTCAGTCTTAACTGCAGTTTAGTATAATTTTATTCATCAACTATGTATGATAAGCCAGAATCTCCAAGCAAATGCTTTAACTATTTAATTGAAAATGAAGTGGCTTAGAATTCACGATCAAAGTTGAACCTTAACGTAATGGCTTTGAAGGCGAATCTATAGCAATTTCTATTGTTCGTCGTTTTCTCACCGTTTCATTATTCTCGTGTATAATTACGCTTCTGTTACTTGAGCTTTTAAGCGAATACCCATTGTGTCCTAAGTTTCCTCGGTGTCAGCCACAGAGGTGATGTAATTTTGTATTTATCGGCCAGTTCTGGCGATTCAATAGAACTTTGTCATATCCAAATGATGTATGACACTCTTATTACTTCTGATGAAACCGATGTTGTGGTACTTGGGTTGAATTGTTTTGTTGTAATATCAAAATTAATTTTTAAATAAATAAAATAAAAAAACATTTAATTCGAGTATCACTGGCTCATATCATAATCTATTTTCCCAAAATAAACCTTGATACTGATCTTAATACAAAAAAAATCCAATCCTTTAAAGGAGTATCTCTAAATCTGACCTCAGAAACCCTTGATATTTTCATAAATAACTTAAAATACCATTGTGCAGCAACCTTTTCATTGGTTGACATTATCCAATTAGGTCGAGTCTATATTATCAGTTCACGAATTGTTTACAGAATTAATAACCCAAGCAGAGATGTCTCTCTGCTTAGCTTGCTGAGATACCACGTCGTCGGCCGTCGCCAGAAAGGGCTAAAGAGGAACATGGTTGGTTTTTAGAAAGTAGAAGTCTGATAGTCCCTTTCGCTCTGCCCAGAGCGGGAGGGGTTTTTTGGATAATTTCCCAGCCGACACAAAAAAACAAAAAAAAAGACATTACTTACTATTTTTTTTATCTGTACAACTGTCTCTCTGTCGGTTTGTTTCGGCTAATCTCCGAACCAGCTGTACCGATTTTGACGGGACTGTTCGTGGCAGATAGCTGATGATACACGGCCTTATTACAAAAGTGGTTAAACCTGGGTTTAACTTAGACTTGGTTTATCTCGTATGCCGTCTCGCTTCGATAATATTCAAACGAAAGTGACGCCATGCGAGATAAACCAAATCTAAGTTAAACCTGGGTTTAACCACTTTTGTAATAAGGCTCATAAGGTCTAACATAGGTACGCTTCTTTATTATAAAATCCTTGAAATTGGTAACAACATCCAATGCAAATAGGGAAAGAAATATTTTTTTATAATAATTTCACGCGTACGAAAGTCGCGGGGCACTGCTAGTTGTAGGTAGTAGGTAATAAAACATTTTACCTATTTATATCTGAATGAAAATATTTGTCAATATATTGGAAATAGAAATGGAACTTTATAAAGGTATTTAAGGCTATTTATATCAAGCATATTTACAGACATTTATTTTTGGAAGAAAGACGTCCAGGATAATTTGTTTTTACTTACCAAGAAAAACGAGAATTACGCAGAAATTGGATGGCTATAATTAGCCTGAGGTACCTACTTCTTTGGTCATCCAAAAAATTCGAAGAAATGTGACATCTACCAACTTGCCTGCGTGGTGGATTATAGCCCATCCCTCTCCCAGAGAGGAGGCCTGAGTCCCTGCGGTGGGAACATCATAGGCTGATGATGATGACCTACCTACAATAATCTTGGATCTTGTTGTGCTACCTTGTTAGTATATTCAAATGCTTTTGTTAAATGGCCTTTATTGTCCTACTGCTTGACAAAGGTCTCCTAATACCTTACATGTGCGCTTTTCTCGTGCTTAGCATAAGACAAATTTTGATTGACGGGATGGGTAGTGCTTATGGTTTGAGTTACTCCCTTCAGGAGTTTTTTGTTAGCAGCAGCCTGAGTATGGATCTGGGGCGTTTAATAACAATATGCCTTTGACGTCGGACTGAAAGAACTAGCGAAATATGCGTGTATTACAGCTACTTACATCACTGCCTATCCCTTCGTGGAAAACAGGCGTAATGTTATGCTATTTTATGTTCAAAGCGTCAGCTGCACTCAAGACCTCACTTGAACGTAAACAAATTTATACAAATACGCCCTAAATATGCATTTCAAACGTCTCAAACGAATTCTTCAAGCTACGTAGTTTTGAGAATACTTCTTTGAAGTTTCTATGTATATGCGGGTTTCTATGTATATTCGAGTTTCTATGTATATTTATGCAAGATTCTCATTACCTGTACTCGTCTTCGTAATACCTCATATTTATGCATCTCAGCAGCTACCTATATGCTAGATTGGTTCCGTTCCTTTGTTGGGAGAATTTCTCAAAGGTGGAATGGAGAATACTGCATTTCGTTTTTTTGAAACTGTACTTTTATCTGGATATATCCAATGATATATTAAAACTATAGATACGTCGTCCGCCCTCAAAAATGACAACATGAAATGAAGCCAATTGGCCACATCGCGCTTAATTACGCACCAACCTCTCGCGCGATGCTACGTTTGTTCTAAATTTAAATCGTGTGTGTAAACCTCCGCGAAACATAAAGACAACAGGCATCCCGCTGTACGGTGTCATATTTTCTTTCCCTTTCTTTACGCGTAAAAGCAGTTATATAATATTTTCGCTGTTTTGAAGCGGCGCCATGTTAGTTCATGAGATGTCTATATATAATACGTCATTGAATATATCTTTGCTTCTTGTTTGATACATCTCGAAATATAAACGTGAACAAAAATATACTTACTTACACAGAACGAACTCTAACCCGAAGTCTCGTGTGTCAAGCGCGACTGCTATGCTGTGCATGAGGTTGGTTGATGTTCGATTCCCGGGTTGGGCAAAGTGTTATTGGGTTTTTCCATCAGTAATTTCTCAGCAGCAGCCACGGAGTCTGGATTTGTGCCCATTGGATGGGATTAAGCTTTGGACTAGATGGCGTTGTGTGATAGTTGTGGAATATTATTATATTATTATTATTATAATCTCAACAACAGTTTACAATTTTGTGTTTAACAGTCTAGCCCATTGTCGTTTAAGTTATGATCAACAAGAACATTTATCATCTAGAAGTTTGTCTTAAGCACAATTCTCTCTTCAGACAAACTTAATCCTAAGCGGAAATCAAACGGAAATTAACGAAGAACTTTCGCTCTTGAAGTAACTTGTACTTCAAGTAGGTAATTCATATTTCATTACATGACCTTTAGTAATAAATAGGTCTGTCTTTGATATATTCAACGTACTACTTACCGAAATATAAACATGCGTTATCGCACTATGTACTTAGCAAAAGCCTTTTTTTATATCATATCATCAAATGACTTCTCCCGCTGGGGGAGCGGTAGGGAGTGTCAGACTTCTACTGATTAAAAACCACCCATGTTCCTCTTTAGCCCGTTGTGTCGAGGCCGCGGTATCTCTTTCGAACAACTCGCAGCCCCGACTTCCGGAGCGAAGGTCTCTCCTCGTGACTAGACTCTAGACTCCTGCAGTTGTTTCAATTCAGGGCGAATAAAGACCACTGGACGTTCGTTTTCTCCAGCTCGCCTCACCCTTTACTACGAGGTCTGTCGTGACGCTTTCTAGATGTATCAAGGCTCCAGATAGTGTCGTTTTTGGCCCACAGCTCACGACGACGTGGCCAGTTCAGTCCCATTTCAGCTTAGCGGCTTTGTGAGCAACATCAATAATTTGTGTTTTGGAACGCAGTGTGGTATTGCGTACACGGTCGGTCGATCCAGACGTCGCCGAAAAGATTATACTCTAATTGTCACAAAATAACAAACACTCATAGGTTATGGCTCTATACCTACAGTCCTATTAAATAGAAGTTTACGAGTTTGTATAACCATAACCAATTCACAATCGGTTTGTGTCGATTAAATAAATCTGCAGCTCAAATTAAAAATTAGCTCCGTCCATCATGGCCGTGAGAGCGTGTTTTTTTAATATTTTTTTTCAATATTGATATTGATTGCATTCGAAGTAACGGTGTGGTATTTGTTCTCTCACGGGTTATCGAATTTGGGTACAATAGGTGTTTCTTTTTCACACTAGCATCTTGGCATATTAGGAGAGGTTATCGAATCTTTAACAGTGGAAACTGTGCAGCCTCATCATGAATCCAGGTAGCCTGATGATTTGTCGGGGCTGCGGGTTATTTGAAAGGAATACCGCGGCCCCGGAAATAAAGAGCTAAGAAGGAACATGGGTGGTTTTTAGTCAGTAGAAGTCTGACACTCCCTTCCGCTCCGCCCAGAGCGGGAGGAATCATTTAATTATTTCGCACCCTCCAAAAATAAGGTAGCCTGATGATACTGTTATATCAGTAACTACCTAACTACCAAACCTCTCCCATCTCCGAAACATTGCCAAAACATACGGTCTTCAGAAATTTCTTAGTCAGCCACAGAGTCTTGATCTGTGCCCGGTTGATGGCAAAAGGTTTATCCCCTATTACGTGGGACTTATAACTGGCGTGGATGTACATTAATTACATCTCTGCCTAACTCTTCTGGGATTACAGCCGTGATGTTATGTTATGTGTAAAAGCAAACGGTCCTACGAATTTTGCTTGCGTTGGTTCACCTTGACGTCACGATTTGATGAATGCATTATAAGCAATATTGCACCTGTTGTTGTACTTTTGTAACACAATGTGCAATTGCTGCCAACTTATAGACAACCTGACTTGAAAAAGAATTTAATGGCTTAGACGCATATAGATAGAAACATAAAGGATTTAAAGAGTCCTGGCTAGCTAGGGTGAATACAGACTAAATTGAAAAGTCTGATAGATGGATGTAGAAACATGCATTTTTTTAATTTACTAACTGAAACATCAAGTATTTACCAGTGTCAAAATTGGTCGAGCCAGTTCACAGATTAGTCGGAACAAACAGACAGACAAGATTCAAAAAAGTTGCTATTAGTACCTAATATATTTTCAATGCATTCAGTAAAAATCAACGATTTCAAATAAAAAAACAGACATTTCAAGTTTATTTATTTGTTTTATAGATTTTAAAAACGCAGGCTCGTTCCATACATTACACTTGGTTACTTATATAAAATCAATCAGGAATAATGCACGAGACAATAAGGGCAAATCCAAAAATCCATGGTAATTTAGAAACACTAGAATATCCAAACACGCACTGGGCCCGCGTGGTGGATTATATATAGCCCATCCCTCTCCTAGAGAGGAGGCCTTAGTCGCTGCAGTAGGAACGTAAATAAATAATAAATAAATAATAAATAATATTCCACAACTATCACACAACGCCATCTAGTCCCAAGCTAAGCAGAGCTTGTGTTATGGGTACTAGACAACTGATAAACATACTTATATATTTCTAAATACATACATATTATAGATAAATTACACCCAGACACAGAACAAATGATCGTGCTCATCACACAAACATTTGTCCTGGGTGGGAATCGAACCCACGACCTCTGGCCTAGCAGTTAGGGTCACTAACCACTAGACCAACAGTCAGTCAAATAGGCTGATGATGATAATGATGAGAATATTTAATTTGCTAAAACACACCCTAGCTAAAGGTATGCTCATAGGTAAACACACGGAATTCCACAATTTGCGACATGTCGTCTGCAAATAAATAACCAATCAATTTGCGCTTAACACTAGATCCCTCGGGAGCTCGGTAAGCTTTCTTGATTAATGTTGCTCGTGTTCTAAATGGAACGAGAGCGATTAAATACGTTTACCTGTTATGTACGAACTTTTAGTTAATTGAATAAACATGTAAAAACGTCACGCTTGTAATCCCCGGAGGGTTTGGCAGAAATCTCTTACAGCATACCAGTATTAGGCCACTACCATTTCGCTAGTAATAGGCGAGCCTTATCCTATCAACAGAATAAGCAAGCTGAAGTGGCAGTGGGCCGGCCATATTAGCCGTAGAACCGATGACCGTTGGAGTAGACGTGTTCTTGAGTGGAGACCGCGGATCGGCAAGCGTAAGGTGGGACGCCCTCAGGCTCGGTGGAGCGATGATCTTCGCAGAGTGGCTGGTAACAACTGGATGAGAGTTGCCGAAAATCGAGTTGAGAGGCGCAAAATAAAAGAGGCCTAGGTATATCCAGCAGTGGATTGTAATAGGCTGATGATGATCCTATCAACCGTGCTCAAAGGCAGACTTCTTGGCTGCAACGGAGATATTCGCGATGGATAAACCTAATAGCACTGCCCTGGTAATCATAACCCTCATTCATCCTCAGAAGACGTACTTGAGGCCAATAGAGCAAATTCCCAATTCCCAAGAAGATTCCCAATTCTGGGCCAAAAAACTAATTAGTCCGTCAGATAGATTTCCAAAAAATATTGGACACGTACTTTTGCTTTTTTCACTTAAACAAACAATGAAGACGATACAGTGCTTTCAAAATTCGTGTGACGTCATATTCTTAGACATTAGTATGACAATTTTTTGCGGTCAGGGACGTCACAAGCCGACTCAAATATTTGACGCGTTTTGTCTTCGTCAATTTTTATTGATTTTTTAAAACAAAAAATATGTGTTCAATATTTTTCGATAATCTAACAGACGGGACGAATTAGAATCGTTTTTTTTTATTCATTAAACATCATCATTTAGATTGCTATCGACTCAGTAAGAAGAAGAGTCATTGAATTAATTCTGAACAGTAAATAGCAACTTAAACAGTTTCTTGCGAAGCTGCTAAGAAACTACGTCAAAGTGAATGTCAAGAACATTAAAACGCAAAACTTCTTGTTACGAAATGCACAGAATAACATTAAACCTGTAGTTTCTCCTCTGTACAACCAAAATCAAGTCACATTACGAACTAATTTAGAGCTATACTGTATATCAAACTACACAATTTCTGTATAACAAACTAATTTCCTGCGGTAACTGCAAACGATTTTGGCAAAGCCATTACGGTGGCAATTTGCTTTGTATTGCACTATTACGGACTATATAGCACTTTCTATCATCTCTGTAATGTTCATCGTATATCGATTATCTATATGAGTTAGAAAATGAGGGTTATTGGCACAGGATGAGTGGCAGAAAATCCATTGTTCGATTTTAGCTTGGAGGAAGCTTAACGTCAGATCGGGTATCTGACGTTACGATGTTTACTGACTTCAAAAAATATGATTCTAATAAATCCGTCTGTAAGATTATCAAAAAATGTTAGATACGTATTTTTTATTTTATCAAATCAATAAAAGTTGACGATGATAAAACGCGTCAAAGATTTGAGTGGGGGTTTGTGACGTCGAATCACCGGTAAGAAATGTCATACTAATATATTAAAATAAGACGTCACACGAGTTTTCAAAGCACTGTATCGTCTTCATTGTTTGTTTACGTGAAACAAGAAAATATACGTGTCCAATATTTGGGAATCTATCTGAAGGAGTATATATTTTTTGTTAGCTACCCTACTGTATAGTAAATGCCCTACAGTGTGACAATAGGTATATGCTTATAATAATTATATCATAAATGAAGTGTAAAATAAATATCTCGGCACAGAACTACAAGTGTTAGAAACGGCATCAATCGCGTAAATATCTTGAGCCTTGAGATAATAACTTCTAGTATAATGAGTCATTTGTAAACATTGTTATTTACTGTTGCAATAGCATAGGTTGCTATAAAAATACTGACACTACGCTCATTTTAATTTCTCGACATAAAAGTGTTTACTCCACAATTGCTGTGCAAATGGCTTTTAATTCTTGTCTCCATCAACATTATAATATTGGAGGGAGAATTTATTGTGATCTAGCTGTTGCCAGTGGCTTCGCCCGCTACAACTCGAAAATTATCCCCGGGAAGATAAAATCGAGATGAAAACGATCCTGTGTTAATCCAGGTTATAAACTATATGAGTACCTACCAAATTTTATTCAAATCCGTTCAGTAGTTTTTTGCGTGAAGTAACAAACATACACACTCACAAACTTTCGCCTTTATAATATTAGTGTGATGTTGACAACAAGTCCCGTATTACAGAACGGCCTCGACATAAAGGGCTAAGAAGGAACATGGGTGGTTTTTAGTCAGTAGAAGTCTGACACTGCCCAAGAGCGGGAGGGGTTATAATATGATGATTCCCCCCCCCCCCAAACTTGTTTGTTTTAACAAATTGATAAAAATTGACGAAAATAAAACGTGTCAAAGCTCATGAGTAGGGGCTTTTGACGTCACGTTGTAGGTAAAAATGTACTAACCTTGTGACGTCACACGACTTGATTCGACTTTTCAAAGAACTGTATCGTCTAAATCTTTTGTTTAAGTGAAAAAAAAATACGTGTTCATTAGTTTTTGAAAATCTATCTGACTGACTAATTAGTTTTTGGTGATATACCCTATTGTGCAATAGTTACTGATGAGTTATCTATAAAAGCATTGACGTAGTTAAGTAGTGTGTTACGCAATAATTCAGCTGATCTTCTCAATGGACATAACAGAAGTAGAGCAATAATATTGATAGTAGAAATGCTGCCATTATTATTTCTTCTTTATTAATGTCCAGTCTTTCTTCGTATTATTTCAAGCTGCACAACAGCACACGTCCATATGTAATTAATACTGGCTATCGATTTCACATCGTTAAGCTTCGTATTCGAACGACAGAGTATACATATAGTCGTAGTCCTAATATCGAATATCAGAGACTGTTTTTATCTTACAAAAACACTGATATGTTTTCACAAGTCCCCATCGTTTATTTTCTTTGTGTTACCAACGTATACACTCTGGTTCGACTAGTTATTTGGCCGTCCGTGTTTTTGTTTCGTTAATTGTTTTTAGTTCGTTTTTCTTTGGCTGTTATTTTTGTAGATAATAATGGAAGTTGATTCTAGATCAACTTGCGTTTTGTACAGGTTTTCGTCAAATGTCATCAATGATGTTATCGGAAGAAATAGCTAAATATTTGTTGTTTTGGGTATTTCCAACTTAGTGAAGTCTATTTTTATTCAAAAGCTAGTTTTTCTTTTTATGTATTTTATTTATTATAGTATCAGTAAATGTTTGAGGAATCGATGAAGTCACAAAGGACAACCGCGATCCTTCTTGACAGCGCTGTTTATCAATCTTAGTTAAACTTAGTTGATATAATTAAAGACTAAAATTGTTGTTAGTAAGAAAAGGGTATAATAGGTAAATGATAATGGCCTCTTTTTTTTTGCCTCCTGACTCCTCCCACTCTGGGCAGAGTGGTAGGGAGTGTCAGAGTGTGTTCTACTGACTAGTAGTAACTACCCATGTTCCTTCTTAGCCATTTATGTCGAGGCCGCGGTATCTCTTTCAAACAACCCGCAGCCGCACGGTGTGCTCCACCGTGTCCTCCCGCCGATACTCACAGTGGTAACATCCGGGCGTTTCCTACCGCCTGATACGATGCAGGCACCTCCAGAAACAACCGTGTCCGGTGAGGACCTGCGTCAAACGGAAGGTGAGGGCACCTTGGCGGACTTACCGCCGCTATCCTGGCGTGCCCTGATGATGATGGCCTGATCTGCTCTTTGTGCAATTCTACCGGCGCTTTAAGGGACGCTGTCAGCTGCCATTACCAGCGCCGCCGCCGTCGATGTGGCTGAGTTTGAGTCAAAACAAATTTAATTAAAATTAATTACGAGTATGGGAGTCATTGACTCGAAGAAGAGGAGGTGATCGGTTATAGCCGTTAGCTATATCACTGTATTGCTTTATATGGCCCGTGTTCGCCTTGATAGCGACTTCCATAATGTATTCTATCCCCAAGGGTGTATCCCTCTCCTAACAACGCCCGACATCAAGTTCTGATGTCATCGTAACATCAGAAGTTGATGTCAATTGTATGTAATAATAACTTAATAACGATTATGTATAGCCTGTGAACTTGAATGTTAATTATGCATTGTTACTTGAATAACCCGTTAGGTCGGCAATTAAGTAACATTACAACACAGTGCTTTGGGATCTAAAACTTAGAATATAAAGCTAATGATGATAGCCTAACTAAAATGTTCACAGAGCTAATTTTTGATAAAGTTATTATAAAAAATATTAAGATTTGCGGAGATTGTTACATTGTTATTTTATAGAACAAACACTAATTTTATTCGTGTTATTGGATTTTTCCATGAGGAATTTCTCACCTTTTGAGGATCAACGGTATGACGTTATGTGATGTTAATCACTTATTTTCATTTCATACGTACACGCCAAACACATAACCCTCCTTTTGGGCTTCGCCGCAGTCGGGTAAAAACAGGGTTCTTTATTTTTGGCGGATCATTTTGGATTATAGAAATTAGATGAAGTAAAAGATTATATTGCGACTAGATTGTCTCCGCGACTTTCGTTCTCGTGAAATTGTTATGAAATAGTTACAGCTTGATTCGGAGTTTCCTTACAATTTGATGGGTTTTTTTGTTTTGAACGGAACCCTAATTATTTTTCTACAAGAATAAAACTCTTGACATTAGCTATCTGCCTCTAACAGTTCCGTCAAGATCGGTCTAGCCGTTTCGGAGATTAGCCGACACAAACAAACAGACAGACAGACAATAAAAACAGTTTGGTTTTTTTATACCGTAAGTTTCAGACAAATCAATTTTGTTATTTGTATAGATGATTCCGCCCGCATGGTGGATTATAGCACGCTTGTTCTCATAGAGAGGCCTGTGTCCCAGCAGTGGGAACATTAAGTATAGGCTGATGTGGTGATCGTATAGAATATATGATTATTGCCGCATTAGTGACTATCTTTTGGCATAGGCCGTTACTCGTTTTTCACAAGCTTCACTTGTCGGTATTCACACGAAAAAAAATAATTAGTCCCGGCATCAGATAGATTTCCAAAAAATATTGGACACGTATTTTTTAATTTTTCACGTAAGCAAACAATGTTACGATACAGTTCTTTGAAAACTCGTGTGACGTCATATTCTAAGACATTAGTATGATATTTTTTAGCGGTTAGTGACGTCACAAACCAAAAATCTTTGACGCGTTTTATCTTCGTAATTTTTTGTTGATTTGATAAAACAAAAAATACGTATCCAATATTTTTCGATAATCTAAAAGACGGACTAATTAGAATGATATAAATTTTAAGTCGGTAAACATCTCTATTGTTACTGACAATCTATTTGAAATTACAATATGTGCCAGTTTCAGTACGGGTAGTCAATTTATGCCTTGCAATCAGCTAGCCATTAACATTCCCCTGTATTGTATTGTATTGATTAAACACTGCACTATCCAGATTCCCTGTTCAATTTGTCCAAGCGTGATTCAATGATTGCTTTAATATAAACAGACTTAAGCTATTGTGTTTGTGTCTGAATTTCTCTGAAAGCTTAGGTTCTTGTTGTTATCAAGTCAAGAATATTTTTCAATGGGGTAGTTAACAAAAAAAAACACGAATTACTTAGTCCCTCAGATAGATTTCCAAAAAAATATTGGACATTCATTTTTCTTTTTTTCACGTAAACAAACAATGAAGACGGTACAGTGCTTTGAAAACTCGTGTGACGTCGAGAAAGCGCGGGCTTTTTTTTTTGTTGGCGGGAATTCATCAAATAACCCCTATTTGATGAATTACCGCCAACAAAAAAAAAATAAAGTGACTGGTTCAGACTCCGGACACGAGAGATAATAAAGATGGTACTGAAATATTTTGCAAAGCCTGTGTCCTCTATCCAGACCGCAGTCTAGTCAGATCGGTTTGTCTGTGAAAGAAAGTGAAGTTTTGTTTTTGTTTTTTTTTTTGTTTTTCAAGGAAATAAAATTATCTTGAAAACCCTTTTTTATTTTTTTAGTAATATTAAATTATTGAAGTTACACGGGAACAACAGGATGTTGTATTTCAAGATATGACTGACATGGTCACTGACACTAACTTTGAGAACGGGATACTTATTTACCATTTGTTTTGAGATCTCGATATTTGGGCGCAGTTGCACCATGATCTCGGATAAACTGAATCTATTGCGGGTGAGCGTTTATGAGGAGACAAATCGGAATATCCCCTTTTCAGTGGTAATGATACCTAATGTTCAGCCGTTATTTTTTTCTTCACATAAAACTTAAACCATTTGCCCGTAAAGAAAACAACGGTAACAATGCATTAGATAAATTGCTTTGCAATAATTAATCGGATTCTTCCTGGAACCATTAGCAGAGGCAACTTTTTCTCTATTAAACCGGAACTAATGCATGCGTTAGTTATCGTTGATCAGAAGGTTATTAGCTCAGATAACTGCTAATTATACGGATGCTAATAATTGGACTAATTAAGTACACGCTTGTATCGTTCGTTAATGCAAGATTAATTGTGCCACAGTTTGTGTTGGTCGCTTTTGTTTGTTGGGACCATTGTTTCATATTTATAGCTCGGTCGGTAGATAGTATATTAGTTTACGATTTAAACTTTGCCTCGGACTAAAAATAAAGGGGTTTGAATAGTGGTTTTAGTTAGTCATTCCACCATTTCTTTTCATTATAATAGGGCTGAAACAACAACCAACAACAATCAGTCTTACCAAGGGGTATCATATTACCCAGTACTATCTGGGTTGTGGAGGTCAGATAGGCAGTAACTTCACGTAAAATACTGGCATTTAGCTGCATCCGGTAAGACAAGAAACCGACCCCATCATACAAGGGAAAACGCAGACGATGGAAGCAGGACTGAACACTTGTCGCAAAACAGAAAAAATATTAAAATTCAGAAAAGCATACACGCCGAAAAACCAAACCCTTTGTTTAATGTGATCTTAAATTAACTGGCATGGCGTTATTTTATGAGTGAAAGGCCCAAGATCCCACTTTAAAGATCTAGAACGAGGAAGTAATCAAAATAACTGTTGGCAAAGCAAGTTAGTAGGTTGAAGTAAACACATAAAACTCAGCATTCTTCTCACAGAGACCCACACGGTCTTTTTACCCGACTGCGGTAAGCCCAAAAGGAGGGTTATGTGTTTTTCTATAGCCTTACTAGTAACATGAATAAGCAGTAATGAGTTAGATCGGGTTATAAATCTAGCGATAGGGATATCACTGCTCTAATTACGACGGAAAAGTGGTAGAAATAGATTTCTAGATCACTTGTACCCTTTCAAGCTTTACCTTGAATGAATCGACAAGTTTTTCAACAAACGTAGTAGCTTACTCGCTTAGCCAGTAAGTTTTTTATCAGGGCTAGAAATAGTCTCGGAAATGGATATCGACGATAGATGAAAGTCTCTCAATCTGGATGTCTGCATTCAATTGAATGCATACGTTGAATGTTGCGATCATGGTCTTTAATGTGATAGTAACTAGTCTATTATTTATTTCATAATAAAAGTAACTATGTACATTAATTAAAAACAATAAAATAAACTAATCAGAAACTATAAAAGTGCATCGATGTACTGCTCCTCAACGCTGTCAGCCGGTAATGTGCCCAAAAGACTGGCGGCATTGCCACGTTGGATGGCAACGCTTAGCCTCTGGCCAAGATAAAAGCCAGCCCTAGTCTTGTTTTTCAATAATTCTAAATTCACATTAGTCTCCTTTTCATCTCATCATCTGCCTATCTGTTCTCCACAACCCAATTAGTATTACAAATATGATACCACCTACCCCTTATCCGTCTTTTAGGGCCACGAGTGTCAAAGAGTGCCAAATGGCGGCTGGGACCAGCGGCTTAACATGCTTTGAAAATAAAAGGTTACCCATCCGCGAACCAACCCAAGCTAGCGCGGCTTAACCTGAAGGTCAATCCGAGTAGCGAGTCTCATTTTCATCTAGTAAAATTTATTAGCAGTTAACCATTTAGTCACCGAGGATCTACTAACAAACTGTCTTGCCAGTCCCCAGAATTTTTACCTCAATACAATTTCGTAGCAGTTCGGGATGACATAAATCATCGAAATACTCCAGAGAGCGTCGTAATGTTCGCCGAGGGAACAATTTACAACTTATGCCAGAGTAATATGGGGACAAAATATATTTTTTATTTAATGTCAATAGTTATTTCGCGTTAGCCGGAAAATGGTGGTGCTTATAGTTATAAGAACTGTCTAACAGAGGATAACATTTTGACAGTCATCCAATATGACCGACATTCTTTCCTTAAGCAAAATTATGCAAGATGGAAGGAACACTTACGCTAAAAGAGCTACCTATGTATTCAGTAGGTACATCATTCTGAATCCCACAGAATTTTCTTGTCCATTTTTGTTTTGGGACAATCCCGCTATATTCTTCCCAAGCCACAGGAACTCCTGAAATCCCAAATCAACAGCAGCGACCACCAGATAAACGCCCGAGACAATGAAGCTCGACGAAATCAGAGAAACAATTTCAATGTCTTGGATCCGCAACGAAATTAATCACAAAAGAAAAGCGAAGGAGTAGAAATTTTCGTTGGTTATAAACAATACAGCTGCTTGTTACAAAACTGCAATACATTAACGGTCCAAAGTGTATGTATGGAGAAGGTGATGTTTTTTAAAGTACCATTGACAAGTTTCTATAGGGGTTCAGAATGATGTGTTATCATTGTCTGCCTAGCTTTTTCCCAAGGATGCAGCTGAATACTAGCCTTTTACATGGAGCGTCTACCTGACCCTCCCACAACCCAGTTTGTACTGGATGATATGATACCCCTGCCGTTCTTGGCCAAAGGAGCAAAAGGGAGTGTCAGACTTCTACTGACTAAAAACCACCCATGTTCCTTCTAAGCCCTATATGTCAAGGCTGCGGTATCTCTTACAGCATCCCGTAGCCCCAACGGGCTGAGCATGAGCCCTTTTTTTTTTGGCGGGTGGAAAATCATCAATTAACCCCTCCCGCTCTTGGGCAGAGCGAAAGGGAGTGTCAGACTTCTACTGACTAAAAACCACCCATATTCCTTCTAAACCCTATATGTCAAGGCCGCGGTATCTCTTACAACATCCCGCAGCCCCAACGGGCTGAGCATGAGCCCTTGGCTTCGAATCGTAGGTCAGGTGGTAAGTAGTAACTGGTTGTCAATCTTTCGGGCCAATGATTACCGGGGCTCAGAATGATGTACTGAATACGTGGTAACCATTTTACGGTCGCTGTCCCTTCCACCTTATACAAATTCCAAAACACACAACCAACTCTAATACAACTATATAAAACAATGCTGATATTAAAAATACTTCACGTTTCTGTTGTACAACGGCATTTCATCTGCACGACACGGGCAGGACAAGTTGGGACAATATATTTCAGCTCACATGGAAGTGCAACAAAATGGTTCATTGCCGGCGCAGGCTTGCTTGTTATAAACTGCGGACCTTTGAGTATGAATGCACTGAGTTTTATAAAGGACTGGCGCGTGGCGACGACGACATAGTTACTGGCATTTCGCGAGGATGGATGGCAGTGTCTTTAAGCGAAGTCGTGTTTGAACAACGTTGTCGTTTTCGTGTTTGTTTTCTGTCTGGTTACACTAGCTTTTTAAGTTCTGATACATCATATTTCTATGACAGCTTCGTTGGTTTAGTAGTCCTAAGCGCGGTTGCTGAGCATGAGCCCTTGGCTTCGAATCGTAGGTCCGGTGACTCAGGTGTTGACGGCAACAGGATCGCCCTCTATTATCTACATGACATGACTCTTAAACACAACGGGCGATATGTGAGTGTCTAATTGGTAGATGATTACAGGCGTGATGAACATTATAAGTTTAATTGTCTAAAAATTTTCGCTCCTTTAAGTACCTACTCGTTTTTTTCTTTCTCTCTCTTCACAAGCTTTGTCTGGTTCATACTCAAAGAACTTCAAAGTCAGACCTTTTGATACATTATACAAGAACTTTTTTCTATCGTTTTCATTATGTGAACGGGCGAGTTTCTCAGGATTAGCTCCATGGCTTTTATTCTGCTCTTTTAATGTGTGCGTGTAGTGTGAATCGCGATTTTTTTGCTCATATTTTGAGATCAGTGATTTTGATGCAGTATTCCGTTGATGGGTATAAAGTTACCTGATTTTATGGTAAAAACTGGCGCTGCTTGTTGAAAATATTTTAAGTACCGCGGCTTTTTTTGTCACAAGGTAATGGATTACGTTCTTATAAAACCAGACAAGCAAAGCTGAGTCCAAAATACAGGTCTATAACATTTTTTTTGTTAGACTGTGTGTTTGTCTCACTGCTGTGCAAAGGCCATCGCTTTTCCCCTTCCAAACCTCTCTAGAATCCTGTGCTATGTCTGGCCATAAACAATAACAACATAACTAAAACATACATATAATTATGGCGTTTATAATACAAGATATAAATACATGCATGGAAATATTACCTACCTATCTTTGGCTTTCTGTAGTATAATTTTGTTCTCGACGTGCAAAAAGGCATTGGCGCTATAAATAACCGGTTCAACGATTATAAGTTCCGGTGAATTTCCTGTATTCACATGCGATACTATAATAACGGGATTCCAATCATTCTCATGAAGTCAATATTGTTAATTGAAATTCTCTCATCAAAATTTTGAACCCAACTTAGAATACAATTTCCGCAATACAAGATCCGGATACGAGAATGATCAATGAATTCCTAAAATAAACAATACAAATCAATATGTGAATGAACTTGTTCAGCCTTCAAACAAAGATTCTCCTTCTTCCTATCAAACAGGATGCATCTAAGTAGATTAGATAAAAGTATTAAACCAGCTTCTTGTGCTGCGGTTTCTTAAGTATCGCTAGTATTACCAACGAAAATATCGCTCCATTTGTTTATAACGACTATGGACAAAGCGGTTTCGACTTCCTCTCAATAAGTGGATAATGATCTGTTATCGAGTTTTGCTCGAACACCGCAATTGGTAGTTTTTTGTAGCTGGTTGCCTTTCCGTTCTGTTTCATAGTTGGCAAGAAAAATAGAAAATTACATTTTTATAACTGCTCTACCAGTTTTTGCGTCATGGTGCATGGCTAAGGTTTTATTGGTATCATCGAAGTGAGTGATGTTTGAACGAGAATTGATGGTTCTGGTTTGAGCATTAATAGTAAAAATTAGATCATGTCTATTACTAGAGTTATTGCTTCCTTTAATTATAAATGTATCACTGTCTTATATGATCAAACTTAATTGTAATCCAACCGGTTCTATTGAGTTATTTTTATCTCTTTTAAAATATTTGATGTAATTACATGAAGCCAATGACTCTGATCAAATCTCGAAGGCGTCGAGACATTAAAATCTACAGTTCGTTGACCGATCATTGTCTCAATACTTATTTTAAATGTGTTCAATGTCTCCTCTTTGCAATAGTAAATTTTTGCATCAGGCTTTTTATTGCAATTCTTACTAACAATAACATAGTCTTGTTTCACAAAAGATTCTTCTAGTAGTTACTTTATTCGATTTTTTCACAATATTCTTCTTATTTTCATAATTTTATTATCTACTTAGGTTGAATGTTTTAGAGAATTTCATTATTCGCTTCATTTTCTCAACCCCCGAAATTATTCAAGTTCATAACCTACCAAGGACAATGTTTCATACCGAAAGATTTTCAAACCAAAGATTTTCTGTATTTATATTTGCCTACCAGCTGTACCATTTCGGTCTGTAATGAGATTCTAAATTCCGACCCCTTTTTCATTTCTGTTCCAGTCATTACTAATTCTAGTTAATTTCCTTGTGTTTTCCATCTTGTCGAAAGGGGCCTAACGGCGTGTCCCTTGTAAGTACTTAAGGGCGCCAACCTAAATAATTTTGGAGGTTTCTGGCATAAATCGGGAATTGTTTTAACTTAAAACCTTCTAAGTGTTCAACTATTTTGTCTTTAGGAATGGACGGTCCTCAAACAATGTTGACCGCGTCAAGGCTTCTTTTATTATCAGATTTTGAATCCGAGAGGTTTGGAGACAACGTGACTGCGTTCCTATTAGGAATTTCTTAGTAAATGAGGAGTCCCGGGTCTTCGAGTCACGTTTGCAATTAACGCTTTGCAGATGACATTAATTTGTAAATATATGCGGCGCTATATATGGATAACTAACCTTGTTATTTAGAATATTATTATTTTAATTGTGGTCGTTTGCTTTGGTTTTATGTAAGTTTTAAACCGATATGCGCTTGAATATCTACGGCTAGTTAATACATGAAATTAATACAAAATGATTTGTTTAGATATGCTGTGAGTCTGTGACTGGCTCACATCGCAAATAATAGAAGTATAAAAGCAGAAGATATGCCAAGTTGACCCAAAACAAATTAGGATAGAGGCAGGATAATGATATTGATGCAAAACAATTTACTATTTTCAGAGATCATCTCCGTCAAACCCCTTTATCCCAGCCACAAGTTGTCTCATACTTCACAACGAATCGCTTTAAGCAACGAGGAGAAGCAGGCACTTTGCGCTGATTATATCAAGGCTCCTCATTATCCTCAATTTAGGATACGTCATACGAACATTGTGTGTTTGCATTATTTATTCACAGATTTGCTCGTAAGCGTTTCGGGACACCTCGGGTAACAGATGGCACATCCGAGTTTTTTTTTGCTTCAAGTGGATTTCTCACGATATTTTTTGCGTCCTTTATTTTTTGCGAGGAAGTTGCTTTGGATTTGATTGTATCGTTAATTAACAGTCAAAAAGCTTGTATTTGTGTTCACATCTGTACTTTCATGTTTAACTATTATTATTTTGACTCCCATCATTGTCGAGTAATGCCCGATTTTTTGATACCACCATGCCTCTGACTTAACTTTATATGCTTGTTTTTCACGCTGTTTTTCAGCATCGAAGCAAGTGATAGTTACGCAATACGCACATGACTCCGGAAAATTAGAGGTCCGTCGCGTGCATGCACGTCTTAAATTCAAACTTGAGACCTGTGACTTGCCAGTCCTACCACTGACTTACTGACCGTCACACCACTAGACCATCACTGGTAATGTTATACTTCTGACTTCTTAATGCTGTGTCTATTTGAAGTTTCATATCCTATTAACGATCATTGTGCGTGTACATAAACGGAATTACCGAATTCCGTCTTGAAATACTCGACCTTGGCCCCTACTCTTTGCATAATATTAATGACTAAACTGATTACAATGTCGCTGTTTCATTAATATATTCCGTAATTAATTGACGGATTTGCATAGAAATTGTTTTTGTCATTGTTTTTTTACTCTGTTTCTATGTTATTGGCCTCGTTATCTTTTATTTATTGTTCTATTAGATATTTCTTTTTTTCTTTTGCATTGGAATAACTGGTTTTTGTTGATGTAACGCCCGTTTTAATAGGATTTCCTTTTGTTTCTACTGTTATTATAATGATTGTATGTTTCTTGCACTTGAAGTTGAGTGTTCTAAGACTCAAACACTTTAGTCCTAAGCTCTCATCTTCAAACGTTTGCTAATATATCTAAATCTAAACACTTTACACCCACATTGCTCGAGTGCTGAGTTCTATGACCGTTTAAAACTTAATCATCCACTTTATATTTTTTTTTAACACAACACTATTTGGGATTGTTAATGTAATTTTGATTAATATCGTTAAAGATAAAAGTAGTTGTACTAAGTCTGGGGGAGGCCTATGGCGAGCACTGGACGTCTCTCGGCTGTTATTATGATAATGATTATTTTTTACTAGCCCGCCACACTATTCCCAAACCGCAAATCGTGAAAGTCAAAATCAACAGACAAAAACAACGAAAACTCGACGAAGTCCCAGAGAAACAATTTGGATGTCTTGGATCTTTCAACGAAATTATTCAGAAAAGAATAGCAGTGGAGTAGGAAAACCGTAATTTCCACATTTTTTATGATGATTATTATTATTTCTAAACACGCATGTAGACAGCTGAAGATCTTACTAATTTTAAGTCTTGTGAATCAGCTGTTTATGTAACAGCGTCCTACGCACATTTCTGGGTCAAAGTTTAAATCCAAGAACAAACAGTTGCTCAACTCCGAACTATCCTAAAACTTTTATCCTTCATTAACGCCTAAATGCAGCACCGGCTATAAATCGAATTATCTTCATTAACACAATAAGTACACGCTTCACTAAGCTCGCTGATCGTGCTACCAAATTGCTTAAACCGAAAAATCGATTACTGAAAAATCTTCCAATTCTAGGTATCGATCAAATCTAGATCGTCATCTCACAAAAAATCTAATCATCTTATTCGGTGTTTGTGAATAGCGACTAATAGGGCAATTTTTATTAATAAACCGATTTTATGAGACCGTTGACTCATTCGATGGCGCCAAACTGTGACTTGTGGATATGGTAATAAGGTGAATACCACTACTATTTGTTCGCGGCGTCTTTCCCAAACACCGGAACAAGTTATGACGACCACCTCGTTATCTGTTCTTGTTTTTGTTACGTCAGTGGTTACACCGGAAATCGTACCTGTTCATTGGCCGCATCCTTGTTACGACATCTTTGTTTTTTTATGTTTCGTCGTATATCGCTCTCTGTTTATTATTTATTTTTTGATTTATCACTGCATTGTCTGTGTTATTAAATGTAGCATTAATGTCTGTGTCTCTTTTTGTTTCAGATTTTACAAAGTGATGAGCCAACGACATTAAACAAAAATGCATTTTGAAATAGTCCTTGCTTTAAGTGCTATTTTGCTCTGTGATGCTAAACTGCCAAGGTTTAAACCCCTCGCTCAGCCTAATGAGTTGCCAGCGAACCCCTCATACTCACAAGCTCTAGGACAGCTACAAGCTCAATCGAAAACAGAAAAAACTAGTCGAATAGTTGACCAATATAGAGCGCGGCATCGGAGAGAGATATTCGATTCGAAATCGTATGAATCGAGTTTAACATGGGCTCATTCGGAAAGGCTAGACCAGAATGGTGATGTGATAATCCGATGGGTGAATACTGATTCGAGTATAACGTTCAGGCTGGAGGCGAAGACTCGTGGTTATGTCGGTTTGGGTTTCAATTCAGCGAGGAATATGAGAGGAGCAGATTTGGTAGTCGCTTGGGTGGACGACAGGAATGGCAACGCGCAAGTTTTGGTGAGTTCTATCAAGATTGTCTACAGCTGTTGCCTCTTTCTCACGATACAGGGTGGTCTTGTTTGTAAAACATGGAAATTATATCGCGGTAGCGTGTGAATTAATTAATTCGGAAGAATCTGATGTCGAATTAAGATTGTGACATTTTGTGTTCGAAAATTAATGATTTGTAATTTATTACGCCGCGGAGATTTTAAACTTTACAAGTTTTTTAGGTTCGAAACCTATTTGATATTTAGCCAAACCAAACCTATTTGGTAGCTTAATGATTTTTGCATAGTTATTTTAAAATTAAGATCAATTTTATTTAGAGAAGTACTATAATACGAAACGAAACGAAAGAAACGAGAGAAACTGACACTTGTGTCTTAATTTCCAATATTAATTAATAATATTTCTTATCGGCTCCCACATACCTTGTTCCTAATTAAAAGCCACCTACGCCATATTCTCAAAACAATAACATAACTTGTTCTTTAATTTTACACAGCATCAAGTTCAATATTAATTTTCTTTGCCGTACTTGCTGGGAACATGAGTTCTTTATTATTTAGCAACAACATAATTATTTTCTTAAAAAGTTGTATAATATATTTTACTCAAAAATGCATGTAATGTTGTCATTATTTTGACAAACTTGTTTGAGCAAAGTCGACCTTGCCGGTCTGTTTCAAGGAGCGGCCGGCAAAGTTTTGCTGGCCGCTCTAACAGGCCGGCAATGTTTTGCCGGCCGCTATTTTGACGTTTCAACGTTTTAAAAAATCAATTCCAAAAAGATTTTATTTAAAACACAGCTGTTTGTACGTCTAAAGGTAAAAAAAAAAAAAGATTTAAATGAAGTAATAAATGAAGAAATAATCCAGCAGTCAAACACCGCATTAGAATTATCGCAAACTATCAGTAATATCAAACCGGGAAAGTCGGTGTTGAATTTTAGTAACTGTACTTTTCATAATTGTCATTTTAATTAAAAGTCTAGTTAATTAATATATTTTTTATTTAAATTACTTGCTGGTTTTATTTAGATTAGGTACTTGCATTTTTGAGTAAAGCACTATACAAACCTTGGCCCACAATGACTGCTTCGCTGGTCACGCTATGATTGCCTCGAGCTAGCCTAGCTACGCTCTAGGCCTTTCAGCTTGGCCATCATTGCAGCCCTTGCTGTCCTCGCTGTAAAGGCCTCGGCCTACGGTTTCGGCCTTTATCTCAGCTCGTCCATCAAGTGCTGCACGCTGACCGCGCTGTGTCGGCCTGGAGCTGCGCTACGCTGCGCTGTCGGCCATCATCAGCGCGACCAGCAAAGTAGTCATTATAGACCGCGGCAGTAATGTACTATATAACCTACGCTTTGAACTGTGTAATTTGACAGATAGGTACATGACCTCAGTTTGCTAAATATAGGTACTGTCTGAAAACTTTGTGTACTCAAAAACTAAACTCTGCATTTTGTATTTATATTTATTTACTGTTGCCAGCGGTTTCACCCGCAACAACTCGAGCAGAAAGTCCTGTGTTCGAACCCAGACAGGCGCATTACTTTGTGTAATTTATTTCATCACCACTGCTCTCAAAAACGGTGAAGGAAAACATCGTTAGGAAGCCGGCATGTCTTAGAACCAAAAAGTTCGAAGACATGTGACATCTAGCCACCCGCACTTGGCCTGCGTGGTGGATTATAGCCCATCCCTCTCCTAGAGAGGAGGCCTGAGGCCCCGCAGTGGGAACATTATAGGCATCATCATTATCATTTTTTATGATGATTATTACTGATATTGTATCTTATGTAACTGTAAGGCGGTTGCATGCTGCAGGAAAGAGCGTTTTACTCTGATTTCCGTTTAATGTTTAACGGTATCTTTTGAACGGTTTTCAAGCGGTTAGTGGTATCGTAATCTCGCGGTTTTAAACAAAGCAAACGGTTTGTGATCGTCATTTGTTGTTACATCTGCACGTAAATCAAAGATTACGCTCGTGCTATCTTAGATATTTAATTCATCTTATTTGATCCCATGACAACATCGAGCCTCTTATCCCTAAAGGGTTAGCCACATCCACAACACTTTTCGCAGGTTATGTTTAAAACCATGTTGTAGGGGGCAAGCTACTATAGTGCCATCATCATCATTTCAGCCGAAAGACGTCCACTGCTGGACATATGCCTCCCCTAAGTGTCGCCACATTGACCAGTCACGTGGGTCTCGCATCCAGCGGATCCCCGCAACCTTCACCAGGTCATCGGTCAACCTAGTGGGAGGCCTTCCGACGCAACGTCTTCCGTTTCGCGGTCGCCACTCAAGAACTTTCCAGCCCCATCGACCATCCGTTCTGCGAGCAATGTGCCCTGCCCACTGCCACTTAAGTTTGGCAATTCTTCGGGCTATGTCGGTAACCTTGGTTCTCATGCGTATGTTCTCATTTCTTATTCGATCACGCAAGGAAACTCCGAGCATCATAGTGCCATCAACTGCTAATAAATCGAAATTTCGTGGCTGCTACTGAAATAGTCCTGATGGAAAACCCAATAACTCTTTGCCCGACCCGGAAGTACAAAATACAAACAAAACAAATACAAATAATTTATTTTCATTCACAAGTTAGGAATCGAAACCAGATTCCCCCTTATTCGCAGCAGTCACGCTTGATCACATGTAAAAGTTAAATGAGGGTTGTACTTACTTTCTTTACCTTTACGATTAATAATAAAAGGTCTTGTTCATGGATATATGGAATCCCGTACCAAACTGTGTCAACATCAAACTTTGTTTTTTATTGTCTACATTTATCATATTATTATTAACTCCTACAAAAGTTTTTTTGTAAATTAAATCCGAGTTTCGGAGACATTTTATAAAATCAAAAATAACCCCAAAACCAGGCAAGGAGGTATTGTACTGAAACCTCTACGATGCGAAGTCAATCGAACTGTCAAAATCAACTGACAGATCTAACAGAACGACTTTTGAATTGGTTGTGTGAACGCCATGTACATATAGGGAGTAAAACAATAGTCATACTTTTATACTTAAAATTAAATTGCTTCTTCATAAATCAAATCCCAGCCGCATAATGTCGTAAAAAAATATGAAAATAATTACGATAACATTTTGATCTTGAAACTCGAGAATTCTTGGTACGAGTTTCGGTCATTGTCTTTTCACTCAATCAGTTTGTCATTTAAATGTTTCGTAAACGTACATCATGCGAATTTAAGATTTCTCGAATTTTCGAAATTTCGACTACAATAAAAATTATGGTCGAAATTTTTCGTAACAGAACGAAAAAAAATGGAATTATTATTACAAAAACTCGTAACAAACCCATAACATTTACCACAGCGTTACTCGAAACCAAAACGCAAACTAGAAACGTTTTTCTGTTGAAACAATGGTTTGCGGTTTTCGATGGACGTGTCAACGGCCTGACTACAAAACCGTGACGGCCACCATCTCATTCCGACCAAACGTGAGATGTTTCGCTAATCCGATGGCTAGGAATTTAGGAGCTGCTGAAAGTTGAAGGAAATTAGAGTATATTGTGATAAATTAGTGGAGCAAAAAAAATACAATAACTTAATGTCTTATGCATTATTACTACACATATACACTGCAGAAGTCTACGTTTGAGAGAAGAAAAATCCCGAAATAATACACTTTTATTTTCTTACTACGGGAGGCCTTTGCTTTTGCAAAGGCCTCCCACGTTCCTTTCCATGTCTCCCGATGTTTTGCCTTCTCTGGACAATCAGTAAGGAATGAGTCTAAATCGTCACGCCAGCGTATCTTGGGCCTGCCTCGGCGACGACGACCATCTTCAGGCAGCCACTGTGTGACAATTCTGGCCCATCTGTCTTGACCCATCATAGAAATGTGACCCGCCCAGTCCCATTTCAACCTCGCAGACTTATCGCCAAAATCGGCGATGCCTGTCTTGGAGCGTATGGTGGTGTTACGTATTTGATCGGTGATTTTGATCTTTAAAATGCTACGCTCCATCGCTCTTTGGCAAAGCTTGATTTGTTTGGACTTCTGAGCCTCCGTCAAAGACCAGGTCTGGGCGCCATACATTAGAATATACAATACTTATAAAACCGGAAAAAGATCACGGACACACCTGGACTGATTTTGATGGGATATTACTGACGGATAGCTGGTCTTATAAGGGTTAACTAAGTGTACTTTTATTTTAGAAAAACAGTAAAGATCCGTACAACACTGACTTGAAATGTAGCTTCATTTCATTCTTGTCTTCGTTTCGACCTAATTGAAATAATTGCTTTGATTTTGATTCTTTGCATGTGCTTTATATGGTCAACAAAACCAAACGCTTTCTAACCCTTAACGTAAACGTGAAGGTTTACGTTAAACCTTTTAAGCCGTCTCACAGTCACTTAACGCTATTTATCCCTGGGAATCAGATTTGCGGGTCGACTTTGAATAATTTATACGATACTTATTATAGAAAGTGAGATTGGAGAATTGGTTTTGACGCTTAAAATATTAATTTAGTCACTGATGAAGGCTTATACTTAGATGAGAACGTAAATAATTATTAACGATTTATATGTGACGCTTTTTTGTGATTGCTGAGCTGACTTTGCCCGACCTGCAGGTAAGTCAAAGTGTTATTAGGTTTTCGATCAAGAATTTCTCAGTGGCTGAGTCCGAATTTGTGCCCGCTTGATGGCATTATTCTCGCCCCCACTACATGGAAGACTGGGAGCTAAATAAAGGGTGTAAAAGTACCCTTAACGCAAACGAAAGGCACTTGTTCTCCCGACCACTGCGATAATTTTTTGGTTTTAGACCAAACCTGGGAACCTCCTAGTTACGGAGATATTGGGGGTCAAAGTTCCAAATTTTGCACAGCTGTTTTTGTAAATACCTACTAGTTTTTCAGGTTATAACTTTACTTAAATTACCTTCCTTGACCCTTTTACTATTCAAAGCATCCACTAGCACAATGTTTTAAGAGTGTTACATAGAGTTTTTACCGTAAAATGTGATTTTCGACCCAAAAAAAATAGTATTATTTAAGAAAAACTAGTATTTACAAAAGCAGCTGTGAAAAATTTGGAACTTTGACCCCCAATATCTCCGTAACTAGGGGGTTCCCAGGTATGGTCTTGAACGAAAAAAAATATCGCAGTGGTGGGGAGAACAAGTATCCTTCGTTTGCGTTAAGGGTACTTTTACACCCTTTATAAGTAACTGGCAAATCGTGAGTGTACCGTTGCGTAAATAACCCTTGGGGATTTTAAGACATGTGATTATTATGATTATCATTTTACATCATATTCATAATTCATACCTAACTGTTTTCAACATTATCTATTAAATTGTTCAGAACAATTCCTTCTACTTTCTCATACAATCGGACTCACCGTGCTACGTGTGATGAATCTTTCATGCACCTTTGTATGGTCGAGCCAAGTCCTTGCATGGACACAATGCGTTCTCTAAACATGAATTTACGCTAGCTGTTTGTTTCAAATGTCTTTGTGGTTTAAACTTTGTTGATATACAGACTTCAACTAATAAAGCTACTTCTCCAAAGGGTTCTATACAGAGGTGTACTTTGTAGTACACCCATGTTTTGCCAGTTATGTTTCAAGTCCAATGTAATGGAAGCGAGCTTATTATCATCAACCCGACACATCTGCTAGTAGAAGTCCCGTCAAAATCGGTCCAGCCGTTTCGGAGATAAGCCGGAACAAACACAGACAGATATATAGACAGACAGAAAGAGAGTCAAACAAAGAAAGAAAACTGGTTTTGCTATAACTGCCGTACATATATTTTCGTATGCATTCAGTAAATAGCTGCTGTTTTGATATTACAAACAGGCGCTACAATTTTATTAAGGAATATTTTTAAATATATATCTGTATAATTTTGCAGCACACTAGGTAACTCGTAGATATACAATGCATATCCAATGCATACCAGAAAAATTAATGCTGTGCAAAAAAACCAATTGATTAATTAAACATGTTCTAAAAAAAAACGAAAAGAGCGCACAAAACGAGATGACCTTTTTTATCGAATTCACAAAAATGTGGTTTGTTCATCGAAAAAATACGAACTGTTCATCAAAAATACTAACTTGCACTCTAAATCGTTCAGGTACACAGATAGTTTATAACCTGGATTAACACATAGGGTAGTTTTAATCCCGATTTTATCTTCAAGTGGGATAATTTACGAGTTGTAAGTAGCGGGCGAAGCCGCTTGCAACAGCTAGTATTATATACGTTGTGCTTAACGAAAGCTCCCAATTACACAGATTATTCCCAAACAGATAGATACTTTTTCATATATTATAAATGCGAAAGTTTATGAGGATGTTTGTTACTCTTTCACTCAATAACTACTGAACAGATTTGGATAAAATTTATATACAGATAGTTTATAACCGGGATTAACACATAGGAGTTTTTATCCCGATTTTGTTTTGCCGTGTAATAATTTTCGAGTTGTAGCGGGCAAGCCGCTGGCAACAGCTAGTATTATATACGTTGTGCTTAACGAAAGCTCCCAATTACACAGATTATTCCCAAACAGATAGATAGGTACTTTTTCAAAGGTCTTGTAAAAGCCATTTGTAAATATCTTTTGGGGGATCAATCAGACTAATACCTACTTACGTATTTACAGAGGGATGAGATTGAGTCTTATTGTTCTTATTGTTTGTAAATAATTAATTTAGCTTCATCCCTACTTATACTCATATTCGTTATGCCTTGCCTTACGCGGCCACCACACTCTTGACGAGTGGCATGGGAAGTAGCGAGGAAAGGAGGCAGAGACATAGTGTGGCCACTTTACTCGCCATGCCGCACGTCATGCTCCTCGTCCTGCCCATCGCTCCCTATGTTGTCGGTTTTTGTTTTTGTAGGAGAGATTGTGCGAGTAGAGCAGTGTGGGCAGAGCGGGCAACATCGCGGCAAATAGCGGCAGCGCGAGGAGCATAGCGATGAGCAGCGCGAGGAGCATAGTGTGGCCGCATTAAATCCCTTTATTAACATAACATTACGCCTGGAATCCCCGAAAGGGTAGGCAAAGATGTACCTTATAGTACCTACCTACACTCACATTTCGCCTGTAATGTTAAATCCCATGTAATACGGGACGAGCCTATTACCATCAACTAGGTACACGTCCAGGCTTCTGCTACTGAGAAATTGCTGATAGAAAACCTACTACACTTTGCCCGATCTAGGACCTCATGCTTACCAGTTGCGATTGAGTTTGCTAGACCAACGACGACAATCTCACATTTCTATTAGATTTTCATCGAAAATTATTATTGGCGGACTATTTGAGGAATTGTTTTGAAAAAGGACAGAGTTAATGAGGCCGTGGCGTCTGACACTTAAGTTTCATCATCATCATCAGCCTATAATGTTCCCAATGCAGGGACACAGGCATCCTCTCCAGGGGAGGTTCTATAATAAGGAAAGTTTATATAATAATATAATTAAATCATGATTTGAAAGACACATGACACTATAATGTGCTGGGAAACAGTAGTTTTTTCGAGATGAAAGTAGTTGGATATATGCCACCCCCCTTTTTTTTTTTCTTGGCGGGTGGAAAATCATCAAATAACCCCCTCCCGCTTTTGGGCAGAGCGAAAGGGAATGTCAGACTTCTACTGACTAAAAATCACCCATGTTCCTTCAAAGCCGCGATAACTTGTGAACAACCCGCAGCCCCGACGGGATGAATACCATCCCCCCTCCCCTTACGTGTCCGTTGACAGTAATTTCTTAACCAACAACTACAATTGATGTTTTCAAATATTAACCAACAGGTAACCTTTCATAAGGACCATTGTTCTTTGTATACGTAGAACAATCGTTCCACTGTTCAACTTTTGTGTCAGAAAGGAGCAGAACACATATGGAATATCTGTATTAATTACATAAATGTTAGCTTTGTTGTCTCGCATATGTCTATTGTTCTGATGTGTTGGAAATCATTGCTCTCACTCTTGCCAAAATTCCACATGTGCATTTTTTTAACACTAAACATAATCTCCGTTTCATTCTCGATTTGTTGATTTTTTTTTCTTTTAATTTTCGAATTAGAAACTTTTTTTATAAGGTAATGAAAAATGACTGTACTAAAAGAATGGCTTTTTCTTTGACCAGAGGCTACTTAAGTGTTGTCGTACAACGTGGCATCGCTGCCAGTTTCTTGGGCACTTTACCTGCTGACAGCGTTGAGGTGGAGTTTTTCGATGCCCTTTTGTAGTTTGTTGTTAGTTTATACATATTTTGTTTTTATGTGTAGTATAGGTAGGTAGTATTCCAAATGCATTAATATTTTTGCAGTGTTAAAAAGATAATGGGATTATTTACTTAATAACACGTTTTATGTTGTTGTCAAAACCTTACAAAAATCGCTTACGGAATTTGTCAGTCACAGCGACGAAATTATGTATGGAGACTTTTGATACTTTATGTATCGCTGTAAATTGTTTTGTTTACGCATTGAGTGTGAGAACTTGTTCCAACAAGATGTCTTTAATTAAAAAAATTGTAGGAATTTGTCATCAAGGCTATGTTAACGACGGTTTTATTTGCTTTTAAATTATGATGGGTTTGGCAGAGTTCAAAACCAGTTGTACTTACACATTTCGTCAGGTATGTTTAAGTCCTTTGGAGTTTATGAGGGTAATAGAGTGTAAAGTTCCTCATCCCCCATAGAAAAGTGGGGATCCTCCGACCAGGCCCGACATAAATGTTAGTCAGGATTTTCTATACGTGCTAATGTCACGGATTACTTTGATTGCGCGATGACGACATGTCATTTTAGTTCACATGTGTTGCGATAGATGTCGCTGTCGCCACAGTTCCATGTAGAGAACCAGGGGGCGAGCCAGTTCCATCATTAGGACACGGTTCTAAACTTCGTGCCTGCTTCTGAGAAATTCCTTATGGAAAAGCCGAGGGATCGAAATTATCTTTTTTTTTTGCCGTGTGGTAAATCATCAAATAACCCCTCCCGCTCTTGGGCAGAGCGAAAGGGAGTGTCAGACTTCTACTGACTAAAAACCACCTATGTTCCTTCTTAGCCCTTGTCGAGGCCGCGGTAACTTGTGAACAACCCGCAGCCCCAAATCAGTACCTCTTGCTCAGCAGTACCGATTACGACGACTAGACAATGCGGCAATGAGGCAGTCCACTAACCGCGGGCCGTGTCGACATCGCGTTCGTATTCAACACGCGCCTCAAAGAGATGTCAGCAACATGGAAGGGCCCGCAAGCGCCTACGCCCGTCGGAGCTGTGGGTTGTTCGCAAGGGATACCGCGGCCTCGACATAAAGGGCTAAGAAGGAACATGGGTGGTTTTTAGTCAGTAGAAGAAACGCAGTCCACTAATTAAGTACTACTGATCTTTCACAAACATTTTAAGTTATTTTTATTATGCCTATTTACGTTACCTTTCCTTGTTAACAAAAAGCAAAGATCATTAAAAAAAAAACAATATTATTTCTATTCTTATTACGAAGATCATTAAAATGAGAAATGTAAACATTTCCCTCGGACACCATTATCAATGAATAATTACCGAGGGTTTTCCTAATTCTTCAAAAAATTGTGTTTAATATGCGCATTTTTATCAGGTGTTCGTTTCAACCACACAGGCTTCCCTTGGGGGTTTGGGTAATGTTACAAATGGTTAATCACTCCTGCTTTGGACTCCCTGCTTAGTTAGTCCGGTACAGTGAACTGCAGAGGTGAATTCGGGAAAAATAAAAAAACAAGTGCGAGTCGGACTCGCGCACCGAGGGTGCCGTACAAAGTTTAAAATTATTAAAAATATTTATATGATGTAGGTAACTAAAAAAATATGCTTTTCGCAATTTTTCATTCATCTCGGGGCTCGCCTATAAGACGTTGCTTCGTACCAAATTTCAAGATTCTGAGTTCACGGGAAGTACCCTGTAGGTTTTGATTCCCTTGCGAGTGTCGAAATTTTGCGGCATAAACGGCTGAATCTTTTAATCTTTTTTTTTTTTTCTTTTCTTTTTTTATCGATTACGTCGGCTTAAAAGTTTGATTTTTGTACAGCTCTAGGAAACAGTAGACCTAGTATTTGAAATAAATTTCAGCTTGATACATCCACGCGTTCCTGTGAAAAAGGGGTCTTGGTTGACAGACAGACTGACGGGCGGATGGACGTTTCGTTTTTCCTTTCGAGGTACGGAACCCTAAAAATCTTCATAGGCAAGTTTTATTGCCATGGTATTTTTCTGGTGGTTATCACAGTCGATTTTGGTATTCAGGGGTTGCAGTAGTTGGGAATACTCGGGAAAGTGTCGACTTTTTTCGTAAAAATCAAATCGATAATAACAACTACCCCACTTTTGCGGTAGCATAAAATAGTGCATAATAATAATAGCTTGATAAGATGGAGATAAACAGCGTTGGAAGTATAAAATCTTTGTAGGTACACATAGGTACCTACCTACCTATGTGCAAAGGGCTGATATTTTTATTTCTCGCAAGAAAAGTCTTCGTAGAACACAATGATAAAATGACACATAAAAAAGCCTTAAAACTATAAAGTTTATGTTTTACGCAAAATATTCCTGTCATCACTCGTTTACTAAGAAACTCGCTGAATATTAAACACGTGATAAAACATTGAAGATCTTGATTTTGCCGCAACAAGTCACATAAACAACATAAAATATTCCCTAGTTATCCTATCAAATAAAACTATAGGTATTCCAAAATACTTATTATTATTCTAAGCGTATACATTTCGATCACCACTACACACGATCTGTCATCAAAGGTGAATTAAAAACAACTATCAAAAAAATAAAACACGATCAAAAATTAGTATTCCTTAAAAGCAGGCCCAGTTATCGTAATTTTGAGAATTCCATGCTAAATCGATTCCGTGCGCGAATGTACACAAGGATACTGTCGCACGCATCACAGATTAGTTTGTTTTAAACGAAGTACAGTCACGTACAGTGACTCACCTGATTTGTATGAGCGTATAACGTGGCCCGTTGTTTCCTGAAATGGATGATAATGATCTAAAAGCGTTAAGTGCACTGTTGTCATATCAATGGTGTTTGGGGTGCATTTACATAGCCACGAGTGTCGATTTGTAAATATACTACCGAGTTCGCCGACTGTCGACTATTTTTAACCTTATTTCTTAAGTGCATAAGGGTGGAACTGGGAGGTGTTTTGGGGTGCATTAAAATGATCACGAGTGTCGATTCCTAAATGTACTACCAAGTTTTCCGACGGTCGAAAACTTTTGAACCTTATTTCTTAGAATAAGGATGATAGTGGCAAACCATCAGTGAACTCGACAGCCTATAATGTTCCCAAAGCTGGGACTAGGTGCAACATCATCCTCATAACATGGTTAGGCAGAGGTGTATCTGATAGTAAACCCAGATTTAGTCATCTATTTTTGTAGTCCCATGTAATAGAGTGGGAGCCTATTACCATCAAACCTGACGGAAAAACCCAATAACACTTTTTCCGACCCGGGATTTAAACCCAGGAGGACCTAACACTCATGCTTGAGACCTCTAGACAAACAAGGTACAACAATAAACTTAAAACGGAAGACAATAGAGCTGGTTATTTTTTTATAAAAACTTTGCCCCACATTAGGAATTTCTCCTGTATAGTGGGTGCATTCACAGACATTTAAACTCCCATACCTACACAAATACCCAGACCCGAAACAACGAAACAACTATACAACTACACTACTACTTTATTTAACCTTTTGATTGCCACGGTCGGGTATAGCCGACAAATGAAAATGTGTCCAACACGCCACCGTCGCTGCAGCCGACAAAATATTGTAAATAAAATTAAATAATAATTTTGTAGTTATTTGTCCCTTGACGTGGATTGGGCTCCGATACGTTTACGCTCTAGTGTTCAAAAGGTTAATGACAGTTGAAGTTCTTGCCAAAATTCCCGGGATATGAAAACATGAGAAGGATGTTTTCAAATCTAAGAGATCTTTTTCCTCCCGCCCTAGATATTTAATGAGCTGTCAAGGAAGATTATGGGATATTCCGACATGATGATTTAATCTAATCCAAAAGGTATCTAAAGGTACTTAATTAATCAGAACGAAGAAAGCTTTAAGAAGAGGATTTATAATAATAATTGATTTGAAGGTAAACAAATTCAAGTTATTGCTTTTCTCTGTTATTGAATTAAATTTTGTGTTTGTTTATACAATCACAAAATTTAAATCTTCAGCGAAGAATTTACGCGACCCATGAAAGAACAAACACAAAAGTACCAAAAAGTTAGAAATTAAGAAAAGTAGTTAAAAAACTAATAAACCCGACTGAGAAAACTCAAAAGCAAAAAACAAGCACATTTTACGAGTAAATTAAACAAAACTTGGAAGCAGGCGGGGTTCAATATTATATTATGAATTGAAAATAGAATGGACCCCGTCTACTTCCAAGTTTTAATGAATTTAAAATGTGCTAGTTTTTTGCTTTTCAGTTTTTTCAGTCAGGTTTTTTAGTTTTTTTTTTATGTGCGTTTTGTATGGGTTGTTACCTCTAGCCTCGTAAAAGATAACATCATGTTGAAACCAGCATGCTTTATTTAGAGCCTTTACATTTCTCGACGGATTGTAAATCCAAGTCAGTGGCTCCATAAAAACTGTTACCAATTTAGGGACTAACCACACGATAAAGATTGCCCTCCTTATTAGTGCAATACTTCTCTTAATAAAGACCCCGAAACGGTTAATCAGCACCAATAAACCCCGTTTATCTTAAACCCACTCGCCCCAAAAAATGTTAAGTACCAATTTGAGTTCCCGAAATGAGACTTAATTGAATCAAAGAATTAAAATTGGTGAATCAGATTATTTTGCACAATTAACGTCAAATGTAATATTTTTAAGTGGTGCATTGACAGCTTACTTTGTTCTTTAATTTAATTAAAAGTGAATCATCGGGATTTCCACAATCTGTGTAATTGTTGTGCAATTTGCAGTGGCAAAGGTTATTTAATTATTTTTATCACACATACAAAACGGTAGTAAACGACACATCACACTAATATTATAAAGTCGAAAGTTTGTGAGTGTGTGAGTGTGTATGTTTGTTACTTCTTCACGTAAAAACTACTCAACGGATTTGGATAAAATTTGATACACAGATAGTTTATAACCTGGATTAACACATAGGATAGTTTTAAATCCAAATTTTATCTTCCCGTGGGATCATTTTCGAGTTGTAGCGGGTGAAGCCGCTGGCAACAGCTAGTTATATATAAACTGACGCCCTTTTTTCATGGGGTTAGGCAGAAACCACTGAACGCCGCCTACTACGATCCTGACCTACTCCTTTTTTACCCGACTGCGGCGCGTTGCCCAAAAATTGGGTTATTAATTAATTTAGTAGATACACCTACTTACTCTTTTTCTTAAGAAAATACCTTTAAAACCGAATTCATAAAAGAAGGAGGTTCTCAATAAGGTCGTTGACAAAAAAACTAAATAGTCCGTCAGATAGATTACCAAAAAATATTGGAGACGTATTTTTTCTTTTTTCACGTAAACAATAAATGAAGACGATACAGTGCTTCGAAAAGTCGCACGACGTCATAGTTTGGTACATTCACGATCTTTGACACGTTTTATTCTCGTATTTTTTTATTAATTTGATAAAACAAAAAACACGTATCCAATATTTTTCGTTAATCTAACAGCCCGACTTAACAGAATCATATATTTTTTAATCAGTTATTCGGCTTTTGCAGACCACACGGGAGATCTTGCGTTTATTATGTTACACATTATAAAAACTATGTAAAATCCCACCTTTAGAACAAACACATCTAGGAACACTCCCTACATCTATAAAATTTATGGGCATACAAGTCTTAGAAAGCTCCCTTACTGCCTTCAAACCAGCATTTACGTCAATACCTTATTACCTCATCGAACTCCCATTAAACAGTAAGTGTATCCAATCGGTAATCGAACCCTTATACCTGGTTGATCTATTTAATTTCCCTTAACCCCTCGGGGTGTAATCATAAGCCATCAGCCACCCAATTTAATGGGTTATCGAAATTCCTTTAATACCATTCGTCATAATAAGATTTATTACTCTGGTTTAAATATACGGGGATTGTTTTATGACTGTGTTCAGGATAGGGCTGGTATTTGAGTGCTGTTTTTCTTATTCTGATAAATTAGTCTGGAATGCGTTCTTGATCCAATTTCCGTTTTATGTGTAACCTGTCTGAATAAATTACTTTTAAGGCGCGTTTGCCTATAAGGGTGTGAAAGTACCCTTAACGCAAACGAAGGGCACTTGTTCTCCCGACCACTGCTAGTTTCGGAGATATTGGGGGTCAAAGTTCCAAATTTTCACAGCTGTTTTTGTAAAGACTAGTATTTCAGCTGATAATTTTACTAAAATTACCTCCATGACCCGTTTATTATTCAAAGCATCCACTAGCACAATGTTTTAAGAGTGTTACTTTGAGTTTTACCGTAAAATTTGATTTTTGTCCCCAAAAAAAAAGTCGTTTCCCAGCATAAATTTTTGCGTAGGGGAAAGTACTTAGTTTGATGAACAGAATGCTTGGTTGACGTATGTGTGAAGGGTTAATTTACACCCTGTATATGTTTAGTTATCCTATGATTTGTGCCTAAACCTGGTAGTCCTATGTTACAGGCGATTGTGTTTGAACATTATGAAGTTCTAAACAAATACCAATGAAATCCGTATTGGGATAGCGATCAGGCGAAACGTGACAACCTTAAAAAGGTTAGTCTTCGATCACAGTGATTGAAGAAGTCAAGTTTTCTCAACAAAAGAAAATACATCTGGGAAATCAGTAGCCAGGTTGGTACTTGCGAAATCGTAAAGAATTCAAAGACAAACCTTGGAAGCACTACTTAGTTAATAATTAATGTTCTTTGCAAAAAGTTTGCTTAAAAGAAAAGTAGGTAAGTTGGCATTTACTTTTTTTCTTGGATGGCTTTAAGTAATAAGATACTTTTTTCAATAAAAGGGACGAAGCTAAACTAAGGTATTTTACGGAGGCCGCGGGTTGTACACTAGTTATCGCGGCCTCGACAGGGCGAAGAAGGAACATGGGTGGTTTTTAGTCAGTAGAAGTCTGACACTCCCTTTCGCTCTGCCCAAGAGCGGGAGGGGTTATTCGATGATCCGCCAAAAAAAAAAAGGTATTTTACGGACACTATCCTCTTAAAAAAAAACATTTTTGGGATAAAAAAACACGGTGTTTTTTTCTCCTTTCATCATCATTATCATCATTTCAGCCAAAAGACGTCCATTGCTTGACATAGGCCTCCCCCAGGTGTCGCCACATTGACCGGTCCCGTGCGTCTCGCATCCAGCGAGTCCCCGCAACCTTCACCAGGTCATCGGTCCACCTAGTGGGACCTAGTGGGCCCGTCTTCTCATATACAAATACTTTTTTCCCGAAAATTATCTACACCATAATCTAAGAATGTATAAACTTCGATGAATCGAAATATGGGAAGCTCATAACATTATAAGTCCAGTTATAAACTGAATGCTTAAGAAACGATATAATTATGTGTGTTCAGAGAAATTACCCAAAAAAATGTTAACGCTGGTAGGGCTCTACTACAATCAAGTGCTGAGTTTATGGTAACAGTATACGCATTGATGCCTTCGAAGCCTGTAAAAATATGTACGCAATTTTTTATTAATACTCGACAAATATTATAACTTTCATAAACAAATTAGCTACCCAAACACAGGGCACTTTTCGCATAATATTCCAGTTATTACGTCATAAAAGTGTCAGTTGGCAGTTGCATAACTACCCTCCCAAGTTTTATTAAGGGCTGACTCGAGTGCACTTCGGGATATACTCGCAGTGGAGACGAAGTCAAAGGAAATCTCAGCTTCAAGTTCGCATATATTCCATTCCTTAGTACAAAACTACAAGAGCCCGTCGAGTAAGGTTTTTAGGACTAAGAATGAATGGGAATGCCAATTTGCAGTAAATGCCTTATTGCCTAGCGTTAGCCTTTTCCCAATCACGTTGGAGTCAGCTTCCAGGTTAACTGAATGCAGCTGAATACCACGATCTAATGTTACCTCCTTAACCCAGATCTAAGGATCCTCTTGGCTTCAAAATTGTATATAATTAGGGTGGAAGCAACAAATTTGAAAAAAAGAAACCAGATCTATGCTTTCTATAAAAGTACAATACTTTCACGGTCAAAATGAAACGGGAATATTTTATTTTAAATTACCGATGAATAACTTCTCCCAGGGTTGAGACTGAAGTACTAAATACGTAGTACGCAGAAACGCGTACTACGTATTTAGGGATTTTACTGAAGATCCGATGCAGAAGCATCGGATCTTCAGTCCATCCTGCATGTTTATCAATAGTAATACTGATGACATCCGATCAATTAGGGAGGGGCTCATCTAATGGAACCTATTAGTAGACTAATGAATTATGAATGAACCCTATTTATAACCTTTCCGAGATAACTCAAGAAGACACAGATCTCTCACAAATACTACATTCCTTATATTAAATGTTATGTAATACTCTTAGTGGTAATACAATAATCTTATTAACTCTATTTGAGCATAATATTCGTGTTATTCACACTCCGATTACTTCTGTCTGTAATCGTTTTGTTTTTAGAGATCTCTATCCAATTATGTTGTTACACTTAAAGATACGTGATTAAAATGTTTATCTAAAATGGAATGAATAAGAGGTACATACGTATTTTTTCGAAGGATAAAATTAGAAATTCGAACCTAATATAGTATTGCCATTTAACGTGGCAATGCCGCTAGTCTCTTGGCCACATTACCGGCTGGCAGCATTGAGGAGCAGTTTTTTGATGCCCTTTTATAAGTTTCTTGTTAGTTTATTTAATAGTGTTTATATAAGAATTATAATATCTTGGGAAATCTGCATAATACTCGCAAAATGGTGGACAATCATTTTGAATCTGGGTAGAGCAAAACCAGCTTATAATGTTCCCAATGGTGATAGGACCCGATAGGACCTAAGTTCCGAACTTTTCGATGTTGATTAACAAATCAAAGTACGGTCACAGTATAAATATTTATACTGATGTATGTTCTACAAGTCGTATCAACTGATACTGATAGTACTGGTTGAGTAATAATATAGATACATTGTATTAATCAATCGTGTGTGGATAAAGCTATAAAGTCAGACGCTTTACGCCAAAGGTCTCCCTTTAAGAGACCGTCAGCACAATCACAGCTCGTGCACCAATAAAACGAACCTGGTACCCTATGTGATAGCATCTATATATTTCTTTAAGATGTTGTGTTTGAATGTGGGGTGTAATCTTTGGAACTACTCATCCAATTCTAAAAACCATCCGTGTTAAAACTTAGCCCGTCTGATTCTCGCCCACTAACCGTGCATTTAAACGCAAAATTGCACGAAGCGGGATTTATTCTGAAATACTGTAAAAAATGTAAAAACTAAAATACAACATTTAAATAAATTATATTATTGACCAGGCACTGTACCTAATCTAAATTGATTATTTATGTTTTTCATGACAATCTCCTAAGTTTTGACGAGGATTCACAAAACTGCGTTTTATATTTAAAACGTATCCATGCGTTAAATTCCGAATTTAACGCGAGCTCGGCGGCGGGTTAGAGCGAGTCTAACATAAATAGCCTACACATGTTTCACCCCAAGTCTTTTAAGATGTCCCAAAGGTGACCCAAACTCCAAAGTGACATTTGAAGATCCTCTTCATCACCCAGGTCACGTTCCTATCGGTCGAGATACTTAAAATTCCCTTACTGATGCAGCATTCTAAATGAAGGCAGGTTACACCTTAGAATACTTTGAATATAGTTGTCACACTTGTATACAATGTATGTGTTTAGAATATGTTATGGACACTAATTGTTTGAGTATTTCTTCTGTTTTTATGGTGATTTTGGTTTTAAAAGTCAGTGTACGTGTGATAATTTGTTTGAAGGGGGTTTAAATGGTTTTCTAATCATCATTCCTATAACTCTTGTCCTTATTTGGGGTCGGCGGCGTAACAATTAATGTCTATCGTCACGCTATCATTTACCTACTAGATACTGTTTCCATTATATCATTCTTCACACAATGCATCCATCTTTTCTTTCGTCTGTATCTCCCTCTCCATGCATCAACATGTGTATTCATCACTCTCTAGTCACATGCGTTTCGTCCCTTTTCATCAAGTAAATGGTTTGTTAATCATCATCATCATTTCAGCCAAAAGACGTCCACTGCTGGACGTAGGCATACCCTAGGTGTCGCCACATTGACCGGTCCCGTGCGTTTTGCATCCAGCGGGTCCCCGCAACCTTCACCAGGTCATCGGTCCACCTAGTGGGAGGCCTTCCAACGCAACGTCTTCCGGTTCGCGGTCGCCACTCCAGAACTTTTCGGCCCCACCGGCCATCCGTTTTGTCCGAGCAATGTGCCCATTGCCACTTAAGTCTGGCGATTCTTCGGGCTACGTTGGTAACCTTGGTCCTAATGCGGATGTCCTCATTTCTGATTCGATCACGCAAGGAAAATCCGAGCATATCAGTCTCCATTTGATTGACCTTTGGGTGACTTTAAGCTTTCTTATGAGGCCCATTGTGAGCGACCACGTTTCGGTCCCGGTTTGTTAATAGTTTGTTCAAATTAGTGATTATAAATGCACCATGTTTGCTGAAGATCTGAGGCTCAATTCCAATATTTATAAGAACTTTAGCATTTCAATCTGACACAGATACATGTTATTTCCCCGAAAAACTCATGAGTTTTCGCACGTTTTAATTTTTTCATAACGGGAGGACTGCCCGTCTGTTTATCCTTATCAGTTGTCAGTGGCTTAAAGCCGTCCGCCTTATGACGACGACAGGCCGTATCGACGGCGCGTTCGTGTCCCACGCGCGCCTTAAAGAGATGTTAGCAACATAGAAGGGGCCCGCAAGGACCGACGCGATGCCCGTCGGGGCTGCGGGTTGTTCGAAAGAGATACCGTGTTGTCACAAGTGCTAAGAAGGAACATGGGTGGTTTTTAGTCAGTAGAAGTCTGACACTCCCTTTCGCTCTGCCCAGAGCGGGCATATAATAATATATCTATCTGATGATTTCCCACCCACCCAAAAAAAAGGTGTTTTGCGTGGTTGGTTTGATCAGCATACTTAGATCTTTTTGTCTCCATTATGCGAGCTACTTATCTAGAGAGCTATCTCTGTCCGTCTCCATTGACCTTTGGGTGACTTTAAGCCTTCTGATGAGGCCCATTGTGAGCGACCACGTTTCGGTCCCGTATGTCTAATACTTCAGTAACTTCCTCATTTCTACTAGTATCCAAAACGTATGTTAAGTCTTATTTCCAGATGTTAGCATTTTTCTTTAATATACCTACCGTGATGTTTTCCTTTGTAGGGTCAGTATTGGGAATATTTTATCTTTCATTATTTACTTATCTGCCTTCCATTACAATCAAAACTGTCTTCCATTTCCTTGCGGTATATCCATTTCCTGTTTCCTTTTATCCCGAAAAGTATTTCCGTTTCTAAGCAAAATGTTTTATCTTAACCGTGATTTGGTCAACTAACATAATATTTTCGTTATTATAAACAATTTGTATCTTTTATTTAAATTAATACATTAAGTAGGTATAACATTACTCATTGTGATCCTCGGAGGGTTAGACTGAGGTGTACCTAATAGGGGATGGGACAAAAAAAAAACTAATTAGTCCGTCAGTTACAATATCGAAAAATATTGGATACGTATTTTTTTGTTTATTTATATTGTACAGCCACTTTTCGCCGATTATGTCATAGTCCAATGTAATAGGGGATGAGCCTATTAGCATCAATCAGACAGACCAGACAGATCTAGAATCCGTGACTGCTACAGACAAAAACCTGATGAAAAAGCACACTTGGCCCGATCCGGGAATCGAAACGACCTCTTGCTTAGTAGCCACGTTTGCAAGACCAACGAGGCAGTCATTAACTCTTAATTTCTGCATTTTTTACCCGACTGCGGCGAAGCTCAAAAGGAGGGTTATGTGTTTGGCGTGTATGTATGTATGTCCGTTTCTTTGTTCCCTCATAACTCCTAAACGGATTAAGCGATTTGAATAAAATATACGTCGTTAGATTCGTCTTGATGGCGCGAGTGTCACTAGGTACATTAAAATTTAAAAAAAAACAAAGTAAAATTGCGGATTTTGGGTGCCAAAACGCGGATTTGAAAAAAAAAAAAAACATTACCTTCCAGTAGGTAGGGTTCATTTGTATATGAAAATAGAATGGACCCCGCCTGCTTCCAAGTTTAGTTTAATTTAAAATGTGCTTATTTTATTGCTTTTCAGTTTTTTCAGTCAGGTTTTTTAGTTTTTTAACTACTTTTTTTTCTGAATTATGATGGTATATGTTTAATCTAAATACTGTATTGGGTTTATCAACAAATAAATATTTAGGGTTTCCTTCAACTTTTTTGTATATTGAGTTACTTCGGTATGCTATCCATTTATCTTGTACGTCGAAACGGTTGCCATTGCATTATGGTAACCTTGTTTCTATCCTTGGAATGTATTCTCTCGTATAAAATAGGATTAGGCGAACTTGCTTCTTCTTGATGGAATACAGCTTAGTATTTTTTTTTATTAAAGGTCTATCTATTTATGTAGACTCTTAAAACAAATACTAGTCACCAATAGGTACTCATAAAAATCACTTAAAAAAAACAAATACCATCAATATTCAAACTACTATCATCAAAGTTAACCAACCAATCATTAAAAATCAATGCAGGGAACCCATTCAGAATCTTTAACGAATAAAATTAATGTAAACTAGTCACCAACACTTTTTTATAATTCAAGGCGTTACGATAATTATCAAAACAGTATTTAACTTGTCGATAAAGAAAGAAGTTTTAACGAAATGGTCCCTTTATCTTTTAAGCTTTTTACCATCTTTAAGTAATAATTAAGCCGATCGAGTTTTAAGTCAAGCGTTATGTTACTTTTTAGGATTCCTTACACAAAGGGTTCCAACGGGACCCTCTTAAGGCTCCACTGTCATCTGAAATCGGGCTAGATCTTTTGTTCCGAAATTCGTGAACGTTTCAAATTTTCACAGATACCTTTCTATAGCATGTATAATAAAATATAAAGGAAATTAAAATGAAAGAAAAAAAAAATAAAGGCGATTCTCAACAGAAGCAACGTGTTTTTCTTGTTTTTATTTTGTACGGTACGGTGATACGGAACCCTTCGTGTGCGAGTCCGACTCGCACTCGGCTAGTTTTATTAAAAGTGTTTTTTTTTAAACTAACGTAAGCTTCACACTCTCTAACAAATTAATTACTAATTAGGTAAATTAAACTGTGAGGTGTCTGATTACAGAGATACTTTTATGTTCACACTTCCACACCCACGATGATCTTAGATAGGAGATGATTATTGATCCGTTGACACTTAAACTAATCGAAATTTATGTGGCAATATCCCAATGTGGAGTTTGTGAGCTTATGTACCGTTGCGCTTTTGACGTCAATGACTCTAAGCTCAGTCAGCTAATCCATTATACATACGTAATAAATAAAATAAAAATTTGTATGAAAATAACGAAAAATGGGTGCAGTAAATCTCTATAAAAACTAATTTAGCCGAATATTATGTGCAACTAAATGTCAAAAGAGTGTTTAGGCACTCGTATTACCTACCTAGGATTACCTTGTATCACAAATGCCATCGCCATCTTCCAGACCAGCAGCAGTAGGTAGGTAGCTCAACAGAATTAGATAAAATAATAAATATGGATTAATATTATGTGTATGGCATACAAAATTTGAATACAACAATTTAAATCGCTAATTCCCTCATATTTCACAACATAAAATTAAAATCCTTCAATAAAATTCACAAAACATTAACACCTAGTCCAAGTCCCCTTCTACTTTTTTTTTTTTTGTGGGTGTAAAATCATCGAATAACCCCCCCCGCTCTTGGGCAGATCGAAAGGGAGTGTCAGACTTCTACTGACTAAAAACCACCCATGTTCCTTCTTCGCCCTCTATGTCGCGGCCGCGATAACCGTTGGACTACCCGCGGCCCCGACAGGCGTCGGCCCTTTCGGGCCCCTCCCATGTTGCTGACATCTCTTTGAGGCGCGCGTGGAACACGAACGCGCCGTCGACACGGCCTGTTTTCGTCGTGAGACGGACGGACGGCGAGTTAGCCCATCACTCACCGTCCACAGGCCCGCGTCTACGGTGGCCGGAGGTCATCGCGGGACCCCCGACGCCCGGAGCGCCTCCCGCGGCGGCAAGTCCCCTTCTACTTAGACAGTAATATGTCTATGATTATTCTAGAAATATCTGTATAAGTAGGTACTGTTCATTGGTTATTGGCATGGCATTAACAGTCTATAAATTATCGGATAGATGACCAAAAGCTTTGAAAATCGAATAAGCAATGCTAGTTTAATCGGTACCAGTTAAGTATGAAATTCAATGAAGAAATTCAATTAGAAGTATATGTACAGTCACGAGCAATTATATATATACAATGGACAAAGTTCAATCGCGAATTTCACGTGAAATAACTATTGTAGCTTAGACATATAATGACATAATTTACGACAATATGGGGTTCCAAAATTATAGTTTCGCTTCGTATTATAAAAATTAAATCAAAACAGTGGGCGAAAATTGCTTTCAAAGGTAGCTAAGTGTATACATATTATTGCTGCTGACTGTTCTTGGTAGTGCTTAAAGATGAGCTTTAGTTAACGACCACATCACTAAAGGAATAGGTCAGTGATAGCCTGGTGGTGAGCGACGGACTGCCAAATCATAGGTGTCGAGTTTGAACCCAAGGTGGGAAAACCCAACCCGCATGCCTTTTTTTTTTTTTGGTTGTGGGAAATCATCAAATAACCCCTCCCGTTCTTGGGCAGAGCATGCCCGCATGCCTGAGAGATATTTCTCGACGTCATGTAAAGCCAATTCAGAGGCCCATGGTTGGCGTAAGAACTCTGACACTGAACCCGGTTAATAGCAAAAGGCTTGCCCTCTATAACATGACACATTTATATAACAAGCGAAATGTGGGCTTACTATAGCTGCACCTCTGCCTATCTCTTCACGGATATCAGACGTGATAGTATGTTATCTATATGGATCATCAATAGGAATAATCTTAATTCAGAGACTAACAATCGTAACACCAAATAAAGGGTGTAAAAGTACCCTAAACTCAAACGAAGGGCACTTGTTCTCCCCACCACTGCGATCATTTTTTGGCTCTAGGTATGGCCTGGGAACCCCCTAGTTTCGGAGATATATCGGGGTCAAAGTTCCAAATTTTGCACAGCTGTTTTTGTAAAAACCAATTACTTAAATTAGCTCCATGACCCGTTTACTATTCAAAGCATCCACTAGCACAATGTTTTAAGAGTGCTACATTGAGTTTTACCGTAAATTGTGATTTTTGACCCCGAAAAAAAGTCGTTTCCCAACAAAAGTTTTTGCGTTGGGGAACTTAGTTTGATGTACAGAATGCTTGGTTGACGTATGTGTGAAGGGTTAATTTACACCGTACAATATTAATCTTTGATTTGAGACCCGCAGAAGCATTCAAGCAATTTAGTATCGGTAACTACTGGTAACTAATGATGCAAGACATTAGAACCTTGTGATCGAAGTAAACAAAGGTCTACCATTTACTTCTAGAACCCTTAACATTAAACCCGTTAACGACACCAGCGCAATTACTTTTGAAATGAAACATAACTTATGGGCACACATGCAGGCACAAGGTGCAAACGTACACCTGCACGTAATGTTTACGCACGAGAGAGGAATTAATGCTGCTTTTAAGAATACTAAGTTGATGTATTATAGTCTTAGTGATGTGAACTTTGGACCTAAATGGTTTATGGCAGACGGGTTGCCTCTTAAGGAGTTATGTCATGGATGTTATGATTTATGGCCGAATGAAAAGAAATAATGGTTGGACAAGGAACTATAAATTACGTGTCTTTTTGGTTCAATGGAATTTGACTTTCTCTATTAAACAAAGAATGGCAGATGCACTTTTTTTTGTACTTGCAAAAGAACCCTCTCATTGGTTGAAACTGCCTCGTGGGGTGCAAACGCGATTACTGAGCATATTTCCCGGGTTATTGGGTTTGTTATTGGGTTTTTCAATCAGGTCTTTCTCAGTAGTAGCCACAGAGGGATTTGGGCCCGGTACCAGGCTCGCGTCCGATTACATGAGTAATAAATATATCGGGCGAAATGTGAATATTATGTTGTACCTGCGGGGATGACCGCCATTTTGCTTCACCTTACATGCCGCGATCTTTGAAGCCTGTTTTGTTGTAGCTGCAAGATCAGATGTATAAGATAAAATAATGCCAGCCTTACCAACCGTGTACTACACTCGTTTGATCAAGCCGCTAGCAGGTAAATTGAATTTCCAAACCGATGAATAAGCTTAGAAATCAAAGTAACAGGTACTGCGAATTCTTCCCACAAAGATCTAATCGAAACCAGTCATAGATGCAATTCTATCGTATTGCGCAAACCACGGCACGCCAAAATTGCATTCCAGCCAGGTAGTTAGCCCATTGATGCACTATTTAACCCCTATTGCTTATAACGAAAGGCGAGAATCGAATGGTGTATCGATTTACAATGAGATTTGCAAATGTTCAATTCTACGTTGACATTTTAAATAAGGTTGTCATGTGAATTTTAAACAGGGATGTGGGATTAACTGAATTGATAATCCGCATACTTAAACGTTGAAGTCTGTCATACAAAGTATCGTCTCTGGGAAGGTGTTTTACGCTCTGCAGTGCTCTTAAGGCTCAGACAAAACTTCTTAAAAGAAGCTTCTTGCAGTACTCAGATATTGTTTAAATAAGGATCTATCGCCGAAAATGAGTGAAGGGGAAAGCCCAAAAAATATTTTTTTATGTGATAATGATAGAAGAAGAGATGTCGCCGACCTCAAATGAAGGACAAGATAATGATGCTCTTCAGAAAGATCAGATGTGTTTAATCAAGAATTAACATTTAGGTAAGTTAATTCGGGAGCAGCCAAATACACTATCGTAAGAACGCTTCAATTCTGGTGTATTATCTACTAAACAAAAAAGGCGTCTTTCATTGACGTTTTATGAATCAATGATGTCAAAAAAAGAAAATGTCGTTTACTTACGACAGCTGGGATCTAAGTGAATGATTGCAAGTTACACAGATAACTGGCAGCCCTATGCTGCTCCTATTGTGTTTCGATTCTCATGCGCGAACATCAGGTCGATTCTCAAAACTTATTCTTTTGTGTGAACGTAGAAAGAATTTTAATGCTTCCGTTTGAACTTGGTATAAAATCTCACAATAGAATAGCACTTTATTGCGTAATGCCGACCCATTTGATAGTCGACAATCATTTTCTTGGCTCATTTAAGTTTCTGTTCATGTAGCAGCTTTTGTTGTCGTGTTATTCGTATTTGCATAGTAGGGCTCACTGAGTTGTCACATGTCACCGTTGCTGTTTGGTAAAAGCACGATTCTAGGAAACGCGGTGTTTTTGTTATGCTTTACAAAGAACAGCTATTCTAATAAAAATTCTAGTGCACGTTTATTGTTGTGCTTGTTCAGTGGAAACATCATCCGTCATCAAACATCAACGGATCCAACTTAAAACCAGTATTTTGCCTATCTGACCTCCACAACCCAGGACTTTTTGATTCACTGACTACCTGTAACGACTGCCAAAGATCTAAACCACGAGCTTCTAGTTCAGTAGAAACTCATACATAATTTAAGTCAAACGTAAAACAGCAAAACGCACATAAAATCCATCCCTATTCGAATATCATCTGACGAAAACAGGTTATGCAGACGCTTGAGGCAGTAGGTTACAATCTATTACAACTAGTGGACCTACACCTGCTTTGAAAACAGCACCTTTACACGACTCCAAATTCTTTATTATCATTAATACTGAAAACGGGATGTTTACCATGTTTTGTTTCGAGCTCTCGATTTGTTTTTGTGTTTTGATATCCTGTTTTAAGTGTTAATTATAGTGTTATTGACCATGTCAGTTTAAAAACATGTGTTATTTCTTTTCTGACCAAGTAAATGCGACAATCCAACGGCGCATATAATAAAAATCTCTACAATTAAACACGTTGTGTGTGTAACGTTTAGCGGACCGTGGGAACCTGCGCCGGAGTCGAATCGACGAATCCATGCAAAATCCTGTTTCGCTCCAACGTTCACTACCTGTTGTAAAATAGGATAGCGAGGTTTATGCGAGTGTTTTATAGCTATTAAAGTTTTATTTTTGTGGTGTAAGTACTCTACTGGGTATGTTATAGTGCTTTGGTTGTTCTGGGGTACCTCAAGGGGAATGAGTATTTTTAAATGAGCTTTCAAGTATGCAATTTGGTTCAACGTCCTTGGGCAAATGTAATGATCGCAAATTTAAGTCTCTTAATTTTAACCGACTTCAAAAAGAGGAGCTTTTTATTGCATTATGCTAGGTTACATTTGACGCGATAGAATAAATCACACGATTAAAATCTTTGTCTCCTCTGTAAAATCCTTTTCAAATAATCGTGCATTCAACAATGTGTCATGGCGTCTCAGTGTGAATGCTGAACTCGTGAACTATCCGATGACTCAATGCCTCAGTGCACAATGCAACTGTATTGCATAGCTTTATTTACATGAATATTAGTAGGTGGTGTTGTGTCATAACAACTTACTTTGGCTGTATTGAACCTGTTTCTAACATTGGCGATGGTGTTGGCATAAATAGGATTGGAGCTACTTTACAAAGCGTCATTAGTTTCGGAATTAACTAGAAGCTTGGTTTTGACGGCTTCTGCTTTGGCAATGGTGTGATTGCTAAGGTAATTACGTTTCATTGCTTTTGCACGGTAAATACTATTATGCTATTTATTTAGTTGGAGGGTTTAGGAATCTTTTGGTATTTTAAGCTGATGCAAGCGATCTTGATTTGAACACAGTTTCAACGTTCGGTATCCCAAGCAATTTGGGATCCACAAAACATGTATTTCTCTATTACTTGTAATCTCAGCAATCACCTATTTTCTAGGAGTATATAGAGTATATAGACATTTATAGCCCTTTTAATTTCCCCTTTTTCCTTTCAAACTTTTCTATCTGGTGCGATATCTGGCCATGTTCGCCGGTTTAGGATTTGCATACAAAACAGAAAATTTTTTCTCAATAATTTATAACACTCTACACAGGTGAACCCGTAAACGAAGCTAGTTATTTACAAGAACGTGAAGTGTCAACAACAGCTTTATGTCCTTACATAAAGCTTAAAACTAGCTTAACTATTTCATCTAGAATTCGCACATTACCACGGAGAATATATTTTAAACATGTTTTATTACCATAGTTTGTATATTTATTTTACACCGCGATTTTGTTCGCGTTGGTCGCGTACATTTTACCAGGAATCTAACTCTCAGTGTAAATGGTATATACTTTTTCCTAAAACACGTCATGGTGGTGGATAAAGGTAACATACATAAGGTAGACGGGACATCGATGTAATTAGTACATTATTCCGATAGGAATTTTAAGAATGATGGTTCGGCACCACCACACACCACTTTTGCATTTATCACATCAGGAACTAGAAACGTATCCCTCTTTCGCTCTACAGCGATCCAGGATGAGAAGTGTCCAATGAGAATCTAATGATCTAGTCTAGGTTCCAGGCTACTTATCTGTCGAATTTCAAAACGATTTCTTCTTAGGCGTACAAAACGTAACTGACAAACAGACAATTCGACAGATTGACTTTCGAATGGAGAAAACTGCATCAAAGTCCATGTGCTTAGAAGATCTAACTGTTCATACACATTTACTGAGAGAAACAAAAAGCTACTCTGTTTTGTACCATATAAGTGTGTATATAAAGATAAATATTCCTTATATTATAGTTAGACCTAGTATTCTAGACTCACAATTACTTATGCGATCCTTGCCCTGGTATGCGAATTCTAATGCGAAATACCCAAATATTCTGCGAATTGAATTGCGCATTTGTTTCGGAATGTCTCTTTAAATTTATGGTCATTAGATACTTTACGAATACAAATTATTTTTGTCTTTTGATGTTTCCATTAAGGAACTTTTGACTTTCATTTATTTGAATTCAATGAATGGCTGAGTTTCTAATAAAACTAATACGTCACTAGACGGTATTGAAGTTACTTTATTTGCCTTCAATGGGATTACATTTAATAGTCTACAATACATATTAAACAAATCCACCAGCATTCATCAGTATGACAGGCATTCTGACTTTCTGAGCAACTGTAATCATTGACCTTTAAGTATAATCTATTTACAGTTATTTCAGAAGACAGAAAAGATCATGGAGTTTCTCGCCCATTCATCTCCGTAAAGATCTAAGCTTTGAAATAGGTAACTACAGACTACAGCTTCGGATTCATTGTTTTTCCAACAATCAACGCGGGTCAAGGTCTTACTGCAATAAATGCTTTGAGTTTGAGACTAAAGTTAATGATGGGTAGTATAAAAAGCTTATTCGATATTACTTATACAGAAATAAAAACATGTCAATCCTTACTACTCAAATATAGGCGAATGCTCCCGGTAAGCGCTTCAAAAATAAAAATGGCGAGGTAGAAAGTGTAGCAGCATGACAACGCGACGTCTATACTTTCCCATATCATCAATTACAAAATTCCCTTACTTCATCAAAAACCACAGAAGCAAGCTTACACAAAAGGTCAGGGCGATGGTTCAAACAGAAAAAAAAAAATATATAGTAGAAATTCCTGACATTTGGCATGTGCGGCGTCCCCCTATCATTTCGAGCGAAGCCAGGTGCTCCAACATAAGGCATGGCACGTGTACGCGACATCTGCCGGGCAAAAAAAGCATTAATAATAGTCTGCTATTATATTTACTTACCTTTGTACCAGAGCATCTGTTTTTTTTATCGTATGTGCAATAGAAAGGATGTGTTAATATTAGAGATGGTGGTTTGAGCGTCGCAAGCTGAATGAACCGAGGATGTTTTTTTTTCATAAAGGATAAGACGCTTAGGTTGTTTTGATCAGCTGTTGCTGTCAAACGACATTTTTATGTTGCTTAACCGTTTTAAATGGGAATAATTATAACGACTAAGTCTTTACTTAGTCGTTATAATTATTCCCTATTATTCCTTTATTTGCTAATAAAAGCGAACACCTTTGTGTTCGCTTTTATTAGCTCCTGTCGCTTGCAAATTACCATGCAGTGTGAATTTTAAAACTAATTCCACTACAAATGCGAAAGGTCATTGGGCATATCTGACCCGCTTTGCGAAGAGTGGCGGACATTAACCAAAATAGTTTTAAACTAAGGGTAATAATATGACCTTTCACTGCATTTAATTATTTTATTAAAAATCGATGGAGAAAAATGTACAGGACCGTTTAAAAAAAAAAAAAAAAACAGTTTCAGACGATTTTTTTTCATCTTATAACCATACAGCATTTTGCACGGTTGAGCCAATGTTCAGAAGCATGTATACGCTGTCTCTTTCGCACATTAAACAAGTTTAGTAGAAAAGGTTTCGTTGCGCTCGCGCACTGACTCACCGCCCCCCGCGCAGTCCTTCGTTAGCTACCGTTGCGATCTGTACGTTTACCTGGTTTGTTTTATCTATTGTTTTAACGACTACTATTAGCGTGTTTCATGGACGCTGGTTATTTGCTTTTGGATTGGATTTTCGTCGATATGGAAAGACAAAACAGTTGTGTGTCGTGCAATCGATCTGTGTTACGTCGAAGAAAACACAGTCTTAATGCAATCTTTCTCGAAAGGTACCGGGATCTCGTAGTGTTGTTATTACAAGAAATCATATAACCAGAGAAGAAGTGGTGGCAAGAAATCTTCGTATCCCAACCCATATTTTTGGTGGTAGCCAAAATGAACCGGCAGCCATTCTGGTATTCGACGGAACATATATTTACCTTCAGAAGAGTGCGAATTTCCTATTCCAAAGAAAAACCTACAGCCTTCACAAATTCCGCAACCTGGTAAAACCTTTTCTAATCGTATGTACAGACGGCTATATAATAGAAGTCGTAGGACCGTATTCAGCAACTACTTCGGATGCAACTATTATGCGCAGCCTGATGCAAGAAAGCTCAGCTTGGCATTGGTATCTTAGACCTAACGACGTGTTTCTACTGGACCGTGGCTTTCGGGATTCTATCCCTGCTATTGAAGAACGTGGATATAATCCCTACATGCCGCCAACTAGAGGAAGAGGAGAACAGTTATCTACACCTGACGCTAATAAATCTCGGTTAATTACAATGTGCCGTTGGGTGATTGAAACAATTAATGGACGATTTAAGAAAGATTTTAAAATATTTCGACATACATATTTTAATGTTGCGATGCGAAATATGATGACTGATTTTAAAATAACCGCGGCAATTATCAACGCTACTCGGCGGCCATACGAAGACAATATATACGCCGAGCAGTTTGTGGATATTATAAATCAAAATATAAACAGAGAAAATGAGTTGGCAGAATACGTATCAACAAATAACTTGAACAGACAAAGAGTAGCATTTGTGCCTCTAGATGGAAACAGTCCAGACTTTGAGGATTTTCCACAGCTGAGCTTTGAAGATTTAATCTTATTCACGTTGGGCTCATACCATTTGAGAATCGCAAGGTCTTATTGTCACGAGCACATACGACCAAACGGGGATTATATCATAGAAATGTATCGACACCAACATTTAATTGATAATAAAATATTGATCAGAGGGCGAATCCAGTCACGTCATATTCGAATGAAACAGTACTATACATATATTTTGTTAAACCCAACACAACACGGAAGACAAAGAATAGAAGAATACTACTGCTCATGTATACACGGCCGCCGCACTGTCGGGAGCTGCGCCCATATCGCTAGCATAGTTTATTATCTGTCTTGGGCCAGACATCAGGAAGCAACAGACGCACCTGCTGCTTTTTTAAATGATTTGATGCTTGATTTGGATCAAATTGAATAAAAAATACATGAATATTAGCGTTTTATTCATCTTCCCTTTACCAGTTTCTAACACTTGAATTTTTCGAGATTCCCGTGGCTCACATTAATGCGACTAATTCCATAGTAAATCAAAGCCATATAACAATATATTCTGCTATATTTCGTTTGTGTCCGCCATGGGTATGGTTTCCATACTAAGGTGCCCAATGACCTTTTGTAAAAATGGATGGTTGTTTGTTACGTGTGTGAAATTAAGCACACAGTTTATAACCTGGATTAACACGTAGAATACTTTTTATCCCGGCAGCATGGTCCCATGGGACAATTATCGATCTCCACGCAGGCGAAGCCGCGGTTACCGTATAAGTCAGTTAAATATAATTCACTTTAGTTGTTCCCTTTTAAAGTTGAAACATGGCAGATGCTGCAAACTCGTGCTACACAAATAAGACGATCAAATCTGGCATGCGCTGCTGTTATAAATATACTCAAACTAATTGATATACCACCCTTGCTTCCGCAAAGAAAAATGGCTATTTTTGAAAATATATTTTTGGACCACAAAAAAGAACATTCGAACAGATGTTTCTTATTCTTGCGGTGGAGTTTGGCAAAGGTGTGGGGGCTATACTGCCTCCTGTTGATAATGGTCAATATTCGGTGTCCGTAAATGGTATACTTTTATCATTTATTGTTGCGAATGGGCCGATGGACCGCTGTGAGTGGAGTGGCCAATCCTGGCCATTCTGTGCATGTGCCTTTTAGAAGACGATTTTGTTAGCCGGCAACGGTTTGAGTACATGTATCCTTAGTACTTTTTTTTTGTTTTCTTGTAAAGATTTGTTTAACGACTTTTATAAATGCTTGGATGCAAGGTTGGATTGATCGAACTTGATGACATTTGTCACAGAGATAGATTATAATCTGAAACAGCACATAGGATACTTTATTTCCCTGTCGGGGCTGCGGGTAGTCCTCTGGTTATCGCGGCCTCGACATAGAGGGCGAAGAAGGAACATGGGTGGTTTTTAGTCAGTAGAAGTCTGACACTCCCTTTCGCTCTGCCCAAGAGCGGGAGGGGTTATTCGATGATTTTACACCCACCAAAAAAAAAAAATTTTTCCAACGCTTGAAGTTGCGGACAACAACTGTTTTCTACATATACAGGGTGTAAATTAACCCTTCACACATACGTCAACCAAGCATTCTTGTACATCAAACTAAGCACCCCTACCGACGATAAACGACCGTAAACGACTTTTTTTTTGGGGTCAAAAATCACATTTTACGGTAAAACTCAATGTAGCACTCTTAAAACATTGTGCTAGTGGATGCTTTGAATAGTAAACGGGTCATGGAGGTAATTTAAGTACTGTATAACCTGAAAAACTAGTATTTACAAAAACAGCTGTGCAAAATTTGGAACTTATTACGTATTTATTGTAGACACTATTATACACAGTAACCATGATTTTTAATAAAAAGGAAGCCTGGTAAATAACTTTCAAACTGCCATAGTTTTAAAAACTTTGATGTTTCAGGTTTTATTATACGAACAAAAGCAGTTTAGCTGAACCACGTTCTAAGTTTTCATTAGTTTTATGTTAAAAGTTAAAGTAATTCGGTTGCTGTAATGAATGGCTTCTACCTAAATGGATCTTTTATTCATTTAATTATAGAAGAACAGCTAATAAGGGCAATAAAAATTTAAATGCGTATACTTAACTCCTTTTACGTCTTAATTGCGAGCTATAAACCAGTTCAAGATCACGATTTTACGTAACAAAAAATTGGGCGGAATTTGAGCTAGTTTAAAAAGCAGGATGCTAAATGGGAACCGAATTACGTATTTCCTGTTTCTCTATTTAAGAAATATCTTAGATGATATGAAGATGAGATGTAAGTAATAAATGTTCTTTCGATCGACATATGCGGTTTTTTTTTTTTAACTTTGCCCCACACTAGTAATTTCTCCTGTATCGTGGCTGCGTTCACAAACATTTAAACCCCCATACACAAATACCCAGACCCGCAACAACTATCTGTAGGTCATACACATATTTGTACCGTGCGGGGATCGAACCCGCGACACGCAGCGCGGCAGTCCATTGCTTGAGCCACTGCGCCAACCGTGCCGTCAAAAAAAATCGAAAAAAAATAAAATTTTATCGGTTTGAAATATCTATATGTGTGCTTTCCTCGTCTATACCACGCAAAATCAACATTTTCCCAAGAGAATAAAGTGTGTTTTAGATATTCCGTTTTGGAAAGTTCCTCAGATCTCAATTAGTGATTTAGTGCAGTTAGGTCGTATGCAGGTTTGATCGATAAATATCGATCCATATGTAATTTCGTCCACGATTGTTTTATTTTTAATAACTGTGGACACTAGTACTTAAATTTTTGTCAAACTTATTATTAACCAGCCTCTTCCTTTGTTTCAGGACTGCTACGGCTCTGAATACGAAGACCGCGCGATAGCAGACGATGTGAAGAACTATGAGCTAATATCTGGCTATCAGAACGATACACACACTACTGTGGAGTTCAGGAGACAGCTCGACACATGTGATAAACAGGACTTCGTTATTGGGGTGAGTACAATAATTAATGCTACTGATTTTGCTGGTGGATTCATTTTACTGAAAGATCTTTATGTAGATACGGTCAGGTAAACTAGCTTTGGGAAAGTGTAGCTCGATTTTAAGATAGATTAAAATACCAGAAAACTCGTCTCATTATTAGAATAAAACCATATCATCTAGACCAGTTGAGGCAGAGGATTTGAAGAAGAGCAACAACGTTGTTGAAAATTCCGACATCTACACTAATAATAATATTATAAAGAGGAAAGATTTGTTTGTTTGTTTGTAACGAATAGGCTCCGAAACCACTTGACCGATTTGAAAAATTCTTTCACCGTACTTTTTATTCCTGTATTCCCACGGAAACGGGAACTGCGCGGGTGAAACCGCGTGACGTCCGCTAGTATTTAATATGTCTTGTTGGTGAAGTAGTTGCAAGTGCGACTGCTGAGCATGTGGTCTTGGTTTTGATTCCCTGACCGGGCAAAGTGTTATTGAGTTTCCCATTAGGATATTTTTGATTTGTGCCAGGTGGCTATGACTATTCTTTCGTCCCCTAATACATGGAACTTCAACAAAACTGGGTGTATTATAGTGCACACCACTGCCTACCCCTCCTAGAATACCATGCGTAATATTAGATTATACCATGGGGTTGGTAAGTCTAAACTTAGTTTCTCCACAAATACTAATAATTTATTATCTATCACAGGACGAGACAATCCAGATCCTATGGGCGTTAGGACCAGACGGGTCTGATGGACAGCTCCCGAAGCACGTCAAGAGTGGTGCCAGGCCGCTGAGACTTCTTCAGCCTGTGTCGAAGCCTGAGTCCATACCGCTTAACCATTGGGATGTTAGACTGACTAATGTGAGTATTTTTATAAGAATAAAACCCATCCCAAATAGAAATCCCCTTAAATAGGAATTTACCCCTGAATTTGTAAAAGTTCCTGGGATCCGTTGGATGCGAGACGCACGGGACCGGTCAATGTGGCTACACTTAGGGGAGGTCTATGTCCAACAGTGGACTCGCGTCTTTCAGCTAAAATGATGATGACTGATGAAGCCTGAATGTGATGACTGACCTGATAGCGTACCATGATCTTTTTACTGTTAGAAAGGGGGGTAGAAAGGTAATGGAGATATACAGAACAGCTCAATACTTAGGACGATCCATGTCTATCTTTCTTTAAACAAATAATTTTAAAACAACCATTCATTCAACCTGCTGCAGCTGAGTTTAGTTTAGTATATCTGGGCTTTTATCCGCACTTTAGCCTCTTGATTGGGCCATTGTGCGTGATTTTCGAAGAATACCCACTCCAACCAACATAGGTCGTCCCAGAATTGTAGCAGCCTTCCCAGACTTCTGCAGGCTTCCGGGAGAGTTAGTGGGGATCTTGTGCCTGGTGATCTGCCACGCTCCTGCACTCTGTGCCGTGCCGTGGCGTTTCCTCCGGCTCCATGCATCCTCTGCAGTGAGCTGTCTGTTACACTTATGTTATGTAGATGTTTGTTTAAGGAACAGTGACCCGTTAAAATTCCTAAGATTTCATGGATCTTGCACCTGAGCATGAGATTCAGGGTTTGAATCCCGAGTCGGGCTTACGTTAATGGGTTTTACCATCAAGCATTTCTTAGTAGCAACCATGGAGTCTAGACTTGTAACCTAAAATAGGCTCGTACACAAACATTACTGGCGAAACAGGTGTACTGTTATTTACAACTCCGCCTCATCCTTCAGGGATTCAAATGTGGTATTATTTTATGTCATTCTCCTTTTCCAGCTCACAATCCCCCACGTAATGGCAACACTATTCTGGTGCAAGATCTTCAAGGTTCCAGACTTACCCAAGAAGCACCATATCGTCGGCTACGAACCTCTGATAGACAGCAGACCTATCAGGAACAATATACCAGTTCAGGAACCGAATAGCATGTCTCCAGTACATCATATAGTTCTGTATGAATGTGCTGAAGATGAGGACAAGCATCTGTGGAACACTTGGGCTGAAGGAGATGGGTACTTTGGCCCTAACAGGCCTAGTACTTGGGCGACCTGTGCTACTCCTGTTGCTGCGTGGGCTATAGGATCTCAAGGTATGTAGAAGTTTGGGTTTTTAGTGCGTATTAGCGCGTAGGTACCAGTTTGCGTGCGTACACGCATGCTATACCCGTAACACAGGTATTTAATGCCTATTTTAGGCACCAATCTCTCATAAATGTTAAACTTGTAAGTGTGATTAAGTATTATCATGTTCAGTGAGTAAGTACTTATATAATTTATCTTTTTTTTTCATCACAAGTTATCCATCTGTGATGAAAAAAAAACCTATTATTTATTACGCGCTCCATAGAAGCGTCCTTTTAAAACCAAAATGTTTTTTGAATCCTGCAATAAAATTTAAAATACAATGCTTTGATTTATTATGATTGAAATCTAAACGATTAAGTCTAAAAAAATAATGTAAAGGTTTATTAGATAATATTAAACATCTTTCACTTTAATTAAATTATCATAAGCAACAATTTCAAGCACCCCGTCAGATCTTTTTGTTTCAACTCGAGTTCGTAATGAACACCTCGTCTACTTCAAAATCCTTTACAATAATGAACCTTAAAATCTTCATAAACATCTAATTAGGAGGTAAATTAATTGTGTTAATAATTTCAGGTGAATTCCTTCCGGAAAATGTCGGAATACCGCTTGGTGAGAAAGGAGGAGTTTCGTACTACATGCTCGAAGTTCATTATGATAACCAGGAGCTGCATAATGGTGAGTTTGTAAATGCTCGGAATCATGGATGGTTTGTTTTTGGTGCATGATCACGGGAAAGTATAACAGAAGATAGGGAGACAGGCTCTCCTACCTTAGGTTCAGGAACCTAATAAGTGGTGATTCCAGGCTACTAATTTTAGCTTTGGAGTCATGGATGATAATTTGAAGCAGCCCCAATATCCAACTATTATAATGATGTATCATATCGGCTTCAAATATTAATTAATAATGCAGTGTACGTCGTTTCTGCTTTGGTGAACCAAACGGAGATATGTGAAGCGGAGTACTTACGTCTAGCACGCATATTTTGTTCATCATTCATTAGTTAAAAAAACTGTCAAAACGTACGGAACACATTTTTTTCAGTTTAGAATTATTTCAATGCTGAATACGTGATAACTGTTTGTGGTTCGTTCATTTCACCTTGTCAAATATCAAGAATACCTATCAGCAGGGCTATTGCGTATCTTATAAATGACAGTGGCTATCATATAGTATCCAACAATTAACTATCAAATGGTTCCATTTTGTACTAAACCATAACCAATTTGACAGTTAATCCATGGACAATATGATAGCTACTGACATTTAAAAGATACGCAATAGCCCTGCAGATTAGACACGACAAAAAGCAGACGCTACAAGATTACCTGCACATTATACTAAAACGCCAAAATATCTATATACTGCCAAAAATCCCTTTGTCTCACAAAAATAAACTTGACTTTTATCTAACTTTATATTTCGTATCTTACCATTTTCCTTACCACCAAATTTCTACCCTCAGTGCTGGACAGCTCAGGTATCCGCGTCCACTACACATCAGCTCTCCGCCAACACGACGGGGCTCTCCTAGGCGCTGGTGTGGGAGTATCAGCGTTACACGTGATACCACCCAAACAGAAACAGTATAGAACTGTTGGAATTTGCAGCACTGAGTGTACACAAGAGGTTGGTACCACCGTTATTTCTACACAAAGGATGGAAACAAAGGAAAAAGAATATCGCAGATACCTTAATTGCATACAGAATGACACAAAAAAATACTCATAGAACACATTATAAGAAATATTAAAAAAAATACAACAGGCCGTGCTAACAAAAGGAATGACATTCCCTTCGTCATTTTTGTTTTAAGGTGAAGGTGACGAAGGTGGCCCGCTAAATTCGATTTAACGTTTTTTTTGCAATTTCCTAGTTCAATTGCTCAGTTCATACAAGTGTCAAGAATGCCTTTTTCATCAAATAATCACTCTTGACACTTGTATGAACTGAGACGGTTGTTTTGATGGTTTTAATCATTATACTCAGTAAATAGACAATTGTTACTGCCGCGAATCAGATTTTATTTAACATACGACTTGACACTGACCGGGAAATTTCAAAAAACGTATGGAAATTCGAATTTTGCGATCTACTTCGTCGCCTACACCTAAAGGAATCGCTTTTTTTTTAAAAAAAAATAGGATAACAGGCGTCATGGACGTAGTTTTAGAAAATAATGAGGAACAAATAGCAGCACTAGAAAATAGTAATTGCCGTAAATTCCACAAGGCATTCTCTACCAGTCCATCTTTGGGTCAAATAGGAGAGCTTACAGCAACAGAAAACAATTACTAGCATCAAAGTAATCTTTCACAGACATTGCCGGAAGATGGAGTCAATATTGTGTCAGTTCTTCTACACGCTCATGGGACGGCGAGAAAGATTTCTCTAAAACACGTCAGAGGCACACAGGAACTACCTAGGATTTCCGAGGTAAATAAAAATACCAATTGAAAGGTATAGCATTTATTAAATAACGACATCTAGTTTCGACATTGCGAACTGTTTCAAATGAATGTATCCATTCCTAGTTTGTAAATTCAATACTAGATGGCGCTGATGCTGTTTGCTCATGACTTGCTTAAGTTGTTTTTCTAAACAGCAATAGATGGCGTTGTACTAAATTCTTGTACAAATTTCAGGAAAATTACTACGATTCACACTACCAACAGTTTCGCATTGTTCCCCGAGGAAGAAAATTCATGAGAGGAGACACTTTGATCACAGAATGTACCTATGACAGTACTTCTAAAGATAAACCTATTTTGGGAGGCTATTCTGCCAATCAGGTAACGGAAAAAATCTTTTATTTTTATTTGGTTTTTGCTCACTTTATGGAAGTTTTATGATAGGACTTAGTGTAGATCAAATTACGTAAATAATACGTACATAATGATATTTTCATAGTTGACGATTTAAAAATCCTCTAACGATTTAATAATCATTACAATAATCTTTATTTTTATTATTTTTCTTCTAGGAAATGTGCTTGTCATTCATCTTGTACTACCCAAGGACTGAGCTAGCTGGGTGCTACTCCATGACCCCCGTGAAAGAGTTCTTCGAAACGTTTGGGGTCAAAGAGTTTTATGGATTAAACTTTATGCAAGTTGAGAATATCTTCCTGTCTTCTGGGTAAGTAGAAGTTTTTGAGTATTCCATTATTTTTAGAAAAGCTGAATGCTTTGATGGTCGTGTGGTCGCAAACGTCTATTGAGCATGATGATCTCGGTTCGATTTCCGGAACTGGCAAAGTGTTATCAGGATTTTTTTAGTAGCATCCACGAAGTCTAGATTTGTATCCGAACCACATAGATAGACCTGGATAACGGAAGAGCAACACTTTACGTGCAATTTCGCGTGCCAAGCTTACGTACAAAAATCGTAAGTGGCACTTTCGTGCTCAGTCTGCATCGTTGTATAGCGCTAGTCGGACGTCGGCGCTGCGTGCAAAAGGCGGGGGTTGAGGCGAAGGGGGTCATTTCCGATTTTCCATCACCAAATAGCGCTTGTGCCGTCGTAATAGGTAGTCAAAAAATGGCACGCTTGGTTTTCAGACAGATCGTGATACTTGCGTTATCTAGATTTATCTATATCTGTTGTCCGGACGATGGCAAAAGAGTCGCCCCCTGTTACATGGGACTTTAACATAACTGATTAAATGTAGATGTACTATTAGGTTAGTTTAGGTTAGGTTCAAGGATTACCGGCGTGATGTTATTATTAAGCAGACACTGAATATCTTATAGCTGGTTTTATCTAAAAGGCAGTGTGTTGTTCAGTATTACTGGATTGTAAAGATCGAGGATTGGACTGATTCAAAAAAATATGATTTGCTTAATGCGTCAGTTAGATAATATTATCGAAAAATATTAGATACGTATGTGTTTTTTGTTTTAACAAACTAATAAAAATTGACGAAGATAGAACGCGCAAAAGATCATGAGGCTTGTGACGTCACTTGTAGGTAAAAATGTACTGAAATGTGACTTTTTTGTTTAAGTCAAATTAAAAATATGTATGAAGTAATATTTGGAAATCTACCTGAAGGACTAGTTAGATTTTTTTGTCCGATCCCCTATTATGTTTAGAGGACCCTTATTTGTGAATTTATTTCATTTTGGTCTAAACAAACATCTCTTCATATTTTCAGGAGCTGGGAGAACCTGCCACCGCTTGAGGCTTTATCAGATCCAGAAGCTCAGAGACGCATGATGAACGAAACTGGAGGCGAACAAGGTGTGCAGGGCGACGACCAAGGAGTCGGCTTGATGAGTAAGTATGATATATTCATAATTTATACTTTGACAACTGGTGCCCTACCACGAGACGTCTTAAAGCAGTCCTAACTTATTCTTAATCCAGTGTGGAAACGTGACGGAACTATACAGGGTGTCTAGCGCTATCTCTTTTCCACACTGGATTAAGAATAACTTAAGACTTCTTTCTTTATCTTGTGGTGAGTATCTTGATGTCAGAGCTTTACATGTCTTCGAGAAATATTTCAGTTTCCTCACGATATTTTCCTTGTCCGAATCAAGTGAAATGCTCATGAATCTGTAAAATCAGAGGTGCGTGTGTTGGTTGTTTTCTATGAAAACTTGGAACTCCTTTATATTTCGATGTTTGGACCAATAGGGTATATAACCAAAAAAATCTAATTAGCCCTTCAGATAGATTTTCAAAAACTAATGGACACGTATTTTTCTTTTTTCACTTAAACAAAAGATGAATACGATACAGTGTTTCTAAAAGAACGTCAAGTCGTGTGACGTCACAAGGTTAGTACTTTTTTACCCACAAAGTGACGTCAAAAGCCCCAATCATGATCACACACACACACACGACACGTTACGACACGTTTTATTTTCGATTATTTTTATTAATTTGATAAAACAACAAACACATATCCAATTTTGTTCGATAATCTAACAGACGGACTAATTACATTTTTTTCTAGAACTGGTAATCGTTCACCTGGTTCGACCGCGTGGTTCAACTCGCAAAGTCGGGCCACGCGGACCTAAGATTTAGTAGTTGCGACTGACAAGATTCTAAAATCGAACCAACTGGAAAAAAGTTCACGTAGTCGGATTGATCGGACTATGCGGTCGGACCACGTGTCCATAATACGTGTGTTGGGTTTGAACTCGGGACCGATGGCGTGGCAGTCCAACGGTCATACGATACACTATCTATCAGTACTATCCTTAATACACCTATGCCGCAAATGAAAAATTAAAATACAAAATCCTGCGTCACGCTATCCGATTTCTCCGCAAGTTAAGAACATAATATAAAATAAAAACTTGCCAGCAACAGTCCGTCAGTTGCCCAACAGATATCGCACTGGTTTGGTCAGAGGAGTTAACAAAATTCTTTTTTTTTTCAGAGGAACTAGTGATCTGGGAGCCACCAGAATTCCGCAACAAGTCTTTCATGGCTCACCTGAATGAGATGCCGTGGGCTGAACCGTTACTGACCGAACAAATTGAGAAGACTCTCTATAAGGGCATGCATATGACCTTCTGTAAGAAGAGGGATGACACTTGGGGAGTGGTGAGTGTTTTATCTCTTTTGTTGGTATAGTTCTATCATGTTTTAAAAACCAAATTGTTTATAACTAGCGGACGTCACGCGGTTTCACCCGCGCAGTTCCCGTTCCCGTGGGAATACAGGGATAAAAATAAAAAAGCCTATGTTACTCAGCGTGTATGTAGCTTTTTAATGGTGAAAGATTTTTTTAAATCAGCGTAGTAATTTTTGAGTTTATTCATTACAAACATACACACAAAAATACAAATCTTTTCTCTTTATAATATCAGTGTAGATAACTCTAAGTATAATCATGTTCCCAATGGATGGGACCTATGATCCACCACGCAAACCCAGTGCGCGCGGGTTGGAGTCAAGTCATTAATAAAAAATACTTAGAACAAAGAACTCCATGGCAGCTAAATGAAAGTACAGTTATTTCAAAGATAATTTATTTCTAATTAGACTTTATTGTCAAAACAGACTGACCCCAGTCTGTTTTGACTTTTATTTACGGTACAATAAGGCTGCTATTGCTGGAGATTGTTGAGTTTCTCCCTTGAAGGGACTGTATTTGAGTTCTATTTCCCGCTGATTTCTGTAAAAAAAAAGAATAATTAAGAGACTGACTTGGCCTTAAACACCACATATTTTAAGAAAAGCAAAGAGACTATCCTCCAACGACCGCATTTCACGATCAGCCATTCCGGTTTGCACCTTATGACAATGACGTAAAAGATATTACATTTACTTGCAGTTTTTGCATCATATCCAAATATCTGTCGTACTATTCTAATAAACTATTTCTGTCTCTTTCCAGCCTATGCAAATTCAGAGCTACCCGAACTACACAGAGCTAACATCGAACGAGACTGCCGAAAAGTCCTGCCATTACAAGAGTGTACGGTTGCCGTCGGTAACCAAAACCTCTAGTTCAGCAACCTCTGCGTTTAGTTGGACAACCATGGTTGCCTTATGTTTAACGTTGGTTGTTGCACGGTAATACAGAACATGTTTTTAAAAGAGAGTTCAGATGTGTTGGTAATGGTTTGAAAGAGTTTTAAACCAATTGCAGTTTTCAGGTTGTTTCTATCATTTTAATATTTATTTTATACAGTTTTTACTCTTTTGTAAGTTTTTCAAATGCTCAACTATTTGTGTATGTTTCTTCTTTTTTCATTTTGCTTCTATGTTCTTAGGCTATTTCTTATTGATCAGTCATACTTTTTTGTCTGAACTAGTTCATCTTCATAAAGAGCCTATTTCTCAACATATTAATGCCTTACTTTTCAAAATATTTCCCTATAATAATAAGTAAAAACGTCGGCAACAACGAAAGTGCCTTAAAACTTGATGTGCCTTTATGCAAACGTTTTGCAAGACCTATTTGAAGGCGTACTAGCTAAAAATAAATGTGGTGTGACCATCAAACCTAGACACTGTGAGACTGCAAAGATTTCTTTACCTATTAAGAAAAAGGGCAGTTCAGGAAGCTGCTGATACGTTTATCACAAACACCATGTGGTTAGTACCTAACCTGGGATCAGAATTTTTATGCCGCCTAGGGTCTCTGACTTGGTTTTATTACATACCATCGAGAAATATCTCTCAGGCATGCTGCATGTTTACCGTTGGGGCTGCGGGTGTTTCGAGAAAGATACCGCGGCCTCGGCACAAGGGCTAAGATGGAACATGGGTGGTTTTTAGTCAGTAGAAGTCTAAATTTCGCTCTGTCCAGAGCGGGAGGGGTTATTTGATGATTTCCTAACCCCCCCGCAAAAAAATCCATGCTGGTTCTCTCACGATGTTTTCCTTCACGGAAGCAAGTGATAATTATACCTATACGCACGTGCATCCGAATAATCCGAGGTGTCTTGCGTTCGAACTCGAGACCGACGGTCACACCACCATACTACGAGTATCACTGATTCAAATGCACTGTTTTTTGAGATTTACTATTTTATAAAAACCTGCAATTTTTTAAATCAATTCACACACATCTGAACCCATAATCAGTTTGAGCCAATGATTTCGTTGTTTTTCGTTTTTTTTTTTTGTATTACTTTAAAAATGTTTTCGACCGACAAATAAAATAGTATTATTCAGCTAAATTATGTATCATAATTTGCGAATATATGTACAGTTATTTTTATGTATGAATACTTAGGGCGTTGAACTGTTTAACGGTTTTATTTTTTATAACTTAGGTTTTATGAGTGGATGGTTTTTGTGATTACTGTACTTATGAGTGTTGCTTGAGAATGTACCAAACGGTATGATTTTGTTTTTGGTAATTTTATTGAACTTTCTATTATGTTAGGTACTCCAGTGAAATTTATGAGACATTTTACAATCTGAATTTGAATAGTCTTGCATCTTATTCCGAAAGGGATAAGCGAAAAATTGTTGGCTAAAATTAATTTTACGTAATTTACTTTATCTAGAGGAATGTGATGTCTATGCCTAATCTAAATCCAGTTTACTGGTTGTTAGTGAAATAATCGCCTGTATTATTTACATAATATCTATGTATATTCCTATTATGTACACGAATGTAGCTTATTTAATAAAATTTACCGGCATTTGTAGGAAGTCATTGTTGTGCCGTTTTGTGTGAAGATTATGGTTCCAAAACAGTTGATATTGCTGTAAAATCTGCTTTCTTTGTATAATTTCACCATGATTTTATTCTTCTTTAAGAATTGCTCAGTCCGCAATAATATATTTAAAATAATCTGAATTTTATTCCAACAATAATGTTCTTGTTGTTTTTTTTTTCATTACCAATACTTACTATATTTAAGCTATCAGAAACGTAGGTAATATTTTAGGCTGTGCTTACTATCTCCGTTAGTGCCTTGATGTCTATACAAATCGAAGCCTTCAAATAATTTAGACTAGGAAGTAAGCAATGACATCATTATTTTATACAATGTAAAGTATGGCAACTGTAGGAGGCAACTGTCCTGCTGCCAGCGGTTAGTGATAAGCGAGAAGAGCTGGTATCTACAAACGGTTGTTTGTTTGACTGAGTTCTTAACCATGGTATAAACAATCTGAGATCTCTATGACCGACCTACTCGTACAATTTTTGTACGATACTTGAGCGAGAAAATAGACCATAGCTAGTCGCTTCTTCGCCGGCGGTGGGACTAGTCTTAAAAATATCATTCGATATTTGAATTATTACGATAGTTTTGTACAATAATTTTATACTTTTATAAAAATATTTTTTTGAAACGACATCTTCGTTTGAAGGTAGGGTTTTCGAGTCAAATAAAATGAACAATTGATTGCATTTTACTATTATTTTTATTTAAATTCACTCTAATGAGGTTTTAGTTGTAAGAATACGCTTAGTAATTAAGTTTTATTTATTTAAAAAAGTCAATAAAAATGTTTTATTTAATTAAATATCTCGTTTTTTTACACATACTTAATTCTAATATTTATAATAAGGATTATATTCAGTTCTTCGCGGGTAGGTATCCTTACGTGGGTTGTTGAAATTCGTAGGAACTACTTTTGTCGTCTGATGAGTAGGAGTCCATTGATATTTTTGAGTCGTTTCGAAAGAAGTGCCAGGTTTGTTCGTCCCGGTATTTGAATTTGTATTAAAACTAGATGCCTGGTATTCATTAGAATTGAGATTTCCAGCGAGTTTATTATTACCAGCGGGATAATTATTGGTATAAAGATTACCAGCGGAATTATTATTGGGATAAATAGTACCAGCGGGATAAGTATTGAAATTAACATTACCAGTGGGATAAGCATTGGCATTAACATTACCAGCAGGATAATTATTGGCATTAACATTACCAGCGGGATAATTATTCGCATTATTACTACCCGCGGGATAATTATTGGCATTAACATTACCAGCGGGATAATTATTAGCATTAACATTACCAGCGGGATAAGCATTGGCGTTAACATTACCAGCGGGGTAATTATTGGCATTAACATTACCATTGGGATAAACATTGGCGTTAACATTACCAGCGGGATAATTATTGGCATTAACATTACCATTGGGATTTGCATTAGAATTGCTAAAACCAGCGGGGAGAACATCCCAGTTGGAAAAACGGTCGGGGAAAGTATCAGAATTTGAATTACTATTGGGGTAAGTACTCAAACTGGAACTACTACTGGGAAATACATTAGGATTATCATAAACATTTATAGCCGGCTGAATATGTGAGATGGGATTAACATTAGAAGTTGGATATACAATACCACCGTTATTTAAATTGGCATTAGTGTTAAAACTTTGGCTAGATGGAGGCACCGTCGTAGAAGCAAATCTGTTCGCAATTACATTTGTTTCAGTAGTGGCAGCTCCTAGGTTGACCGATAAAAATTGATTGGCTTCCTGGAAGGAACTGGGCCTCTGTTGGAATGTCTGCGGTTCCTTCCTGTGTTTGTCAAGGGCTTGCCAGTTTATGAACCAGAACGGTTGCTTGTCTATGGGTAGTTTGCTCAGACGGTCGATCAGGTCCCTGTCGCCATTTGCTTCGATCGGTAGTGCAGCACTACCTGTTTCACCGAAACTGTAAATAAAAAGAAATCCAAGGTTATACATAAGATAATTCTGTTAGTGATTTTCCATCTGCTTTGACATACTCGTAGGCCCTGTATGATGCGTTGAAATCAATAATATGTGACCAGAGCGGTTTGGTAAATGATACACATTGCCAGATTATTCCACTTTGCCCCTACCCATTGGATAAAGTGGAAATTTGGCGATATCAACCCTAGTGTTCCTAATCATCGCAAGTCTCTTGCCACTATCCCAATTCATTCGTGGTCGGCGTAGCAATTCTTCTTCTTCCATACTTCAAATACCTTCTTTCTTGTCTTAACATCCTTTACACATTCCTTCCACCGTTTCTTAGATCTTCCTCTACTCTTTTAGCCCATTCATATTCATACTCAAAACTCTCCTCACGACATTTTCCTCATTCCTCCTCATTTATGTTCATATCAACCGATTAAGCACAACACTACAGTCACCAGCGGCTTTTTCAGCCTCCCCTTATGTGCTCGTTTCTTATTTTATTCATTCGCGTAACACCACACATCTCCTTACCATTCTCATTTCAGCCACATGCCTTTCATTCATTCCTTACATTCTGATCCATACAAGACAATAGGTCTAACCATTATTTTATGAATACTCCCTTTAAGTTTAAGCGGAATGCGAACGCTAAATGAAAAGATAAGTGAGACGAAGTGTTCTTTAATGTCACACTGGTGTGACAATAGGATAGTTAACAAAAAAATCTAATTAGTCCAAAAAAAAATTGCCAAAAAATATTGGACACGTATTTTTTCTTTTTTCACCTAAACAAACAATAAAGACGATACAGTGCTTTGAAAACTCGTGTGATGTCATTTTCTGAGACATTAGTATGACATTCTTTAGCGGTCAGTGACGTCACAACCCCCCCACTCAAATCTTTGACGCGTTTTATCTTCGTCATTTTTTATTTGATTTGATAAAACAAAAAATATGTTTCCAATATTTTTCGATAATCTTACGGACGGACTAATTAGAATCATATTTTTTTAAGTCTGTTAACATCCCTATTTCCTGGGGCAGAGTCTACTGTGTAGTAGGTAGTCTGGATTTGCGCCCAATTGATGTCAATGGTCTCACCCTTTATTACTTAGGACTGAAACATATCTGGCAAAACGTGGATGTAATAATATATACCTATACACTTCTTCTAGGAGTAGTTTTGTTTGTTTTGTAAGTGTGTGTCAGCAGCACAAATACCTAAATGTTAACACTTAACAAACTTTAGAAGCAATTTTGCTTTGCCTACTGTTATAATTTCATTTTCATGTTACGAAACGAAACTAATATTTTAGAACCCATATCATCATAAAGTAGTTCATAGTTTCACCACCATTTCACCAGAAGTTCGTGACTGTGCAAGCTTTTTGTGAAAACCCAGAATTGCCAGAATGTGGTTTGTACCAGCCACATTTTCTAATCTGCGATGAATTAAAAACTATTCGCTGTCTTATGAGTAGGTAGGCATGCAATAGGCTGCCATTGAATGGGAAAACCTAGTAGGTACCTAGGAGGTTTCAAAATGGATTTTATTGTACCGAAACAGGTTTTATAAGCTCTTTATCTTTTTGTTTGTCAATAACACCAATTGAATGACTCGCTTTTCTAGAAGTAGCTAAGTTTTAATAGGTATTTAATAGGACAGAGGCATACTATCCCGCTCACTGACGTTCGATCTGTTTTCCTTATTACGCAGGGTCTAAGGGCGAAAGTGGTCGCCCGTCAGTGGACTCGGTAGTATGAACGAAGACCAATCAAGCTAACCTAAAACTGAACTCTCATTATACGGGAATGCTCTACACAAAGCAAGGCCAGGTTATACTGGATACGTATAGCTTGTTGTGTCGCCACCGTGTGGTCTTACAGAGAGCTTATCACTTTAGCGAAGCATTTTTAGTAGAAGGCCTAGCCATCCAAATAGGAGTAGGTAGTTCGTTTTGTGAGGAGTGAGCGAGTTGACACTAACAGGAAAAATGCATAGAATCTTCTACAGACTTTCAAATGGAAAACTCAATAATATTAGGCCTGACACGAACCGGGGATCGAACCCAGATACTCCAAGCAAGGCAGTCGCGCTAGCTGTCGGGCCTGCGGGCCCTGTCGGAGCTGCGGATCCTGTCGGGGCTGCGAGTTGTTCGTAAGAAATACCGTGTCCTCGACACAAAGGGCTAAGAAGGAACATTGGCGGTTTTTAGTCAGTAGAAATCTGACACTCCCTACCGCTCTGCCCAGAGCGGGAGGAGTCATTTGATGATTTCCCACCCCCAAAAAAATGTACACCTTTGCCTACCCTTTCGGATATTACATTCGTGTTGTTATGTTCATAATGATTTTGAATACTTAGCAGTTTTAGATTCATAAATATCGACGTTTCGATAAGGAAAAAACGGAAAAATATTCAGAGACAAAATAGAATATTATTATTACCGGTCTCCAAGAGGGTCTGGTGTCGTAGTGGTTCTGTTTGGCGTCAGAGGGAACCCAATGGGACTCGAGCCCGCGTAGGAAGGTCGTTGACCCGTCACGATTAATGACGTCATCAAAATTAGGGCTGATATCTGGAAATTTTAAAACAATGTGTAAGTTTGTTTTTATCTAATTATTTAATACAATAATTTTGGGCTATTGTTTGGCCAACAAATGCGTGTTGTCATCAGTCTCATCATCAGTCATTATGTCCCTGCCCATAAGGACAGCGAAATAATGACTGATGATGAGACTCAATTAATATGGGGTTGCCGCAGCATGTTTGCTTCTTCCGTACTTGATGAAACATTGCTATGTGGACGAGTTATTTTTCTCACATATATATTTTTATTTTTAAAGTAAATTACTACACTAATCTATACTAATGTTTTAAAGAGGAAAGATTTGTTTGTTTGTAACGAATAGGCTCCGAAACTACTGGACCGATTTGAAAAATTCTTTCACCGTTGGGAAGCTACACTATCCCCGGGTGACATAGGCTACTTGTTATCCCTGTATTCCTACGGGAACGGGAACTACGCGAATGAAACCGCGTGATGTCTGCTAGTTATGTCGGTATAAATATTAGAAATTATATAAATATACCTAAACTTACAAAAAAAATACATTTTACATTAGTCGTTGCTTAAAGTCTTTTATCATTTAATATCTCAAAACCTGTCTAACCGAGGTTCTTCCAATTGGTTTTCCTCAACTCCATAGTTCTATCACAGCTATAATCTTTTGACGACGAATCATCATCAGAATTAAAACTACGCTGTCACCAACATACAGGGAAGGGTCACCGACTATGATAAATGATGGCTGTTTTTGAAATAGCTTACCTATTACAACCACTTTAGTGGTGTTCAAAGTTGCTTTAAGGCAATCACTTGCTTAATGCTTAATGATTAATACATATATTAAGCACGTGATATATGCGCGTGCCTCATATCATGATGCCACTCACCGCGCTTGCTTTAAGTCAAGTGACCTAAAGTAAGCGCGGTGAGTGGCAGCATGCATGAGTGCGATGTAAAAGCAATAAGCAAATAGTAACTTGTGAGAGCCATGATAGCATTTGCTTTATGTTATGTGTATTAAGCACGGTGCTTTATTTTGCTATATGATATATTAACCACCACTAAACCACTTTTACCTACCAAGTAACTTTTTTTTAAACTAGATGGAGCAGGTGTACGAAACACCGGCTCCATCTAGTTTAAAAAAAGTGAAACCTGACTACTCTAAGAAGAAACAGCCAAAACAAACTCAGAGGTCATAAATATCTTTAATGGACCATACAATCTTGACATACCTACTTAAATATGAGGATTATGCTGATTATTAGTGTCTGAGATGGTCTTTTGAGTGAAGCTCCACACATATTTGAGTGCACTCGTCCAGTCAGTGTATGCACTTGTCTTCGTGTAGCTCGACTTAAAACTGAAGTAGCTCAACGCAACTCAAAACAATACCAAAGAAAGGACATTTGGGTACGTCGGTTAGTTAAAACCAAAGGGAAAACGAACTAAAGAGTGAAAAAGAATGACTAAAACAGGAACGACATCAGTAGGTACATTATTCTGAACCTAGGCTGTTCGGTTATTAAAAAAGAATTACGGTTTCCTATAAAGCCTTAATACGGTAGATGTCAAAAAAACAAAATAGATCGTCGGGTAGCTTTTCAATATTGGACACAAAGTTTTTTCTTTTACAAAAGATGAAGACGATACCGACTGTATTTCGAAAACTCGTGTGACATCACAAGCCCCAATCATGAACTTTGACGCGTTTGCACTTCGTAATTTTTTATTATTTTGATAAAACAAAAAACATTATTTCATTAACATTATTTCGACAATTTAACTGATGGACTAAACAGAGTCATATATTTTTTAGTCAGACAACATTCCTATTATTCAAGTGTTATGGCGCTTACTAAGTATTAATATTGTAAATGCGAAAGTAACTCTGTCTGTCTGTCGCGCTTTCACGCCAAATCTTTTGAACAGATTTAAATGTATCTGTGTACCTACCTGTGTACCTACACATATAGTCTAGAACCTGCGAAAGGACATAGGCTACTTTTTTAAAGCGAATAAGGGGTTGAAATGGGGGGATGAAAAAAAAACTTCTGGTTGCGATAGCCGACATGGGTCACGATAACTGACAACCACGCAGGCGAAGCCGCGGGCGTCAGATAGTGTTTAAATAAATATTTAGAAATTAAGAAGTGCTTATGGAGTTACTTAAATTTTATTATTATGCACCTGATTCTTACAAATGTTTATAAACAGTACGTACAGATATCTGCAGGGCTATTGCGTATCTTTTAAATGTCAGTTGCTATCATTATAAATCATTATACTACTACTACTCAGCAAAATTCTTATTCGCACTAACCTAAACAACTTAAGAAAACGGCCACTACTTCAAGTACCATTCGCATCGATTAAGTACAGGCGCAACGCCTACTGCATACGTAGTGCCATAGCTTTCAATAGTTTGCCATCACACCTAGAAATCGATTTATTTTGCACCAGCGCACACAAAATTAGAAATATTTTAAATAAGGATTATTTTGGTGACAACTATAGATAGCATCTGATTATGATTTTGGAATTGCACGACTTGACATAGATGGCATAGACGATTTGACTTTACTTACCCTAATATAAGTTTTTTTTTTCACTAGCATTATTGTAGACTTTACTTTCTAGTTGTTTATTTTTAATAAATAATAATAATAATAATATTCCACAACTATCACACAACGCCATCTAGTCCCAAGCTAAGCAGAGCTTGTGTTATGGGTACTAGACAACTGATAAACATACTTATATATTTCTAAATACATACATATTATAGATAAATTACACCCAGACACAGAACAAATGATCGTGCTTATCACACAAACATTTGTCCTGGGTGGGAATCGAACCCACGACCTCCGGCCTAGCAGTCAGGGTCACTAACCACTAGACCAACAGGCCAGTCAAAACCTGTTTTATACCTAATATGTTTACTATACATTGAAAATTTATTCGAATCGCTGTAATTGGTCAACGCAAGTAACTTGTAACTAAGTAGATTTATACATGTGGAAGCTTGTAATTAGCAAATGTCTTAACTATGTATGATATTTAAAATTATTATTAGTCTGTAAGCTTTCTTTAAAATTAAATAAATAAATAAATATTGTCCATGGATTAAATGTCAAATTGATTATGGTTTAGTACAAATTGGAACCATTTGACAGTTCATTGATGGACACTATATGATAGCCACTGTCATGTAAAAGATACGCAATAGCCCTGCTGAACTGGTTAACCTTTGCAAATTATAACCTAGATACCCACGTCATTTGATAACTAATAACAATGAATATTTATCATATTGATAAAAACCGCTTTGTTAAATTAAATTTTGAAACGCTTTTTGTCATGATTCAGTTTTGCTGGCTTAGAATAGGTAAGCACAAGGTTTTCTTTTTTTAGGGTTCCGTACCTCAAAAGGAAAAAACGGAACCCTTATAGGATCACTCGTGTGTCTGTCTGTCTGTCTGTCCGTCTGTCACAGCCAATTTGCTCCGAATCTAATGGACCGATTAAGTTGGAATTTGGTATACATATGGATTTTTGTGACCCAAACATGTACGGCTAAAGTAAATAAATGAATTTTGAATATGGGGGTCGCTTTTACGGGGCAAATAAGAAAATTAAAAAAAAAAGTTTTGCAAACTGTACCATGTGACACATCAAATGAAAGGGCTTACTATGAGGGTCTCAAATATATTTTTTTAATAATTTTAAAATAAATAGTTTTAAAGTTATTTAAGAAAATAGACGAAAATTGACCGTTCCCCCCCCCCCTTATCTCCGAAACTACTGAGCCTAAAATTTCGAAAAAAATACAGAAAATAGTTCTATACCTGTAGATTACAGGAAAACCTATAAGAAGTCCATGGTCTAAAAAGGTAGATATATTATATTCATCGTACGGAACCCTCTTCACGCGAGTTCAACTCGCACTTGACCGGTTTTTTTTTAATGTAGATACCGTAGTCATATTAATATGCACTTAAGAAACAAGGCACTACTGAAACGTGTAACAAAATGGTGTTTTAACAATATTTTCCTCTGCACAATTTTCTCATCATGTCCACCAAAAATAAGTTTATATTAGATATAGGTTTATATTCTTTACTAGCTATTGCCAGCGGCTCCACCCGCTACAACTCAGTGTTAATTCAGGTTTTAAACTATCTGTGTACCTACCCAATTTTATCCCAATCCGTTCAGTAGTTTTCGCGTGAAGAAGTAACAAACATACACACAAACTTTCGCCTTTATAATATTATTAATATTTGTGATAAGAGTTTAGGTAGGTAATAAATATTTTTCCCAACATTCCAACTTGTATATGACTAAGATCAACAAGTTTTTGCTTAAAACGTTATCTTTAATTAAAGTTTTTACCTTTATAAATGACAACCTATTATAAAAACACATTGTTATGATTATGACTAGCACAACTTGATCATGATTAAATAACTTAAAAAAAAACTGTAAAAGGTACACTCTTCAAAATATAATTCTTGTTTTAAAATATTAGAATGAACTTACCAAATACATCATCATTGTTTGTCTTCGTTTAAAAAAAAAACAAAAAACGACCACACTGTTCCACGTTTAAAAGGAGACTGGCTAACTGCCTATACCGCCAATAAGCATACGAAAAAAAAAAACAAAAACTTGATTGAGGAAAACTCAGTTCGTCTACATACGTATAAGAGCATCTGTGGTGTGCACACCGGTTTATTGTTATACAAACTAGTATTTATGTTGATTTGATTTATTTTACCGTTCTAACGAGAAGTTTACCCACTTTTTGTGTTTTTGGGAGCTCCGCGCAAGTGCGACACAGGCGACACGGATTTTAAATCATAAAAGTTTATTTATTTTAAACTAACTGTTGCCAGCGGCTTCACCCGCTACAACTCGAAAATTATCCCACGGGTAGATAAAATCGGGATAAAAACTAATATCCTATGTGTTAATCAAGGTTATAAACTATCTGTGTGCCAAATTTTATCTAAATCCGTTCAGTAGTTTTTTCGTGAAGAAGTGACCAACATACACACTCACACACTCACAAACTTTCGGCTTTATAATATTAGTGTGATTATGTTTTACTTTAAGAATTAAAATGTATACCTGTAATTCCTAACTGGCAGGACACCAATATTTGATCTTCTTGCATCAGTATTTATCTCCGTGATAAACAAGAATTCCAATTACATAACCCATCGTCACCAATTGAAAATAAAATTCTAAGTGATATGTCATGTACCTAATATTTTTTTAGAAACCAGTTTTGTGTTTTCGTTTTTTTTTTTTATGGACATTCAAGTATTTTCCTGTATCTATTGATATATAAGACAATATTTTATCCTCCTTTTATGTCTGTACCTACTTATTCACGATAAAGTGTTTTTTAGTTTTTGAAGTTGCGAGGCAAGTCAAGTAAGAAAACATCTCATTGGGATGTGCGGATCAAGTTTGACCTACTAATTATTTAATAACTGTGAACGATTTGCGTATTGGAAATGAATTTTAAATAACCGATTAGCGTTCGAAGATTCCTGCCACCTTCAACAGGTCATGGGTCCACGTAGGGCCATTAATGATCGCCACTGATCGCCACTCCAGAACTTTTCGGTTCCATCGTTCATACGTTCTGTGAGTAGAACTTTTCCGCTCCATCGTCGGCCATCCGTTCTGCGAGCAATGTTATGTGCCTTACCCACTCCTCACTCATAATCTTTGTGTCATTATCCCATGTCAGTTGGGGTCGCCGCAAAACGTTTTTTTCCTAAATTCTGCCCTGTCAGTCCTTTTTTGTGTCAGACTTCTACTGACTAAAAACCACCCATGTTCCTTCTTCGCCCTCTATGTCGAGGCCGCGATAACCTGTGGACAACCCGCGGCCCCGACGGGCGTCGGCCCTTTCGGGCCCCTCCCATGTTGCTGACATCTCTTTGAGGCGCGCGTGGAACACGAACGCGCCGTCGACACGGCCTGTTTTCGTCGTAAGACGGACGGACGGCGAGTTAGCCCATCACTCACCGTCCACAGGCCCGCGTCTACGGTGGCCCGAGGTCATCGCGGGACCCCCGACGCCCGGAGCGCCTCCCGCGGCGGCTGGGACGAGAGGTTCTCTCCCTCTCGCGTTCCGCCACCTCCTTCGCTAGCATCACTGCTTCGCAGAAGGAGGCGACGGCGTCCCATTCCTCCTCGCCCCGGACCATGGCTTGCACCAGGGCCGGGCGCGAGAGGTTGCCACCGCCGATCGCCGCTACGAGAACACGGCGGGGCTCCGCCCAAGCGGGGCACACCTCCACTGTGTGCTCTACTGTGTCCTCCGGCCGATCCTCGCAATGGTGGCATCCGGGCGTTTCCTCCCGCCTGATTCGGTGGCCCTGTCAGTCCTCACGTCATCATTTATTCCTTTTCCCTTCATATCACACCTCACACACTCCATCCATCTTTTCTTTGGTCTTCCTCTCCCTCCCTCTCCATCCACATTAATATTCATCACCTTTTTTAGTCACATGCGATACCATGACAGACGATTGACAGAATATTTTTGGAAATCTATCTAACAGACTAATTAGGTTTTTTTTGTCCGATCCCTTATTGGCACAACTTTTAAACTTCCTCTAATATCGAGTATATTAGAGGAAGTTTTTCCTTTTTCCTAACTTTATCCATTCTGGTCACACCACACATCCACCTGAACATTCTCATCTCCGCAACATGCAATCTTTTTTCATCCATCTTCTTCACAGACCAGCATTCCGATCCATACAATGCGACAGGCCTATTCACGGACTTGTATATTTTCCCCTTTAACTTGAGGGGCATCCGTGGGTCGCAAGTTGTTCCAGTGTTCCAGTACCTTACCAAATATGCTAAATCCGCTGGATGCAAGACGCACGGGAGCGATCAATATGGCGACAGTTGGGGAAGGTCTATGGGCAGCAGAGGACGTTTTTCGGCTAAAATGATGATGATTGAAAGATTTGTACCCTGAGATGAGTCGTCACCGTACCTATACTTAAGACGTAAATATAAGTGTTCATAATGAGTGGAAACTCTCATGAGCGATAATGATCTCCCAAAATACTACATACTCGTAGTTAAACATTTTCAACAAAACAGAATAAAAAAATTTCTTCGTGCGGAAACGCGAATTTAACGGTTTAAATTTTTGATAGCATTTAATAACTAGTATGCTAATAGTTAAAAACTGGAATATTCTCAAATACCAGTGACCGTAGCAGTGGACCAGTCAGATCTCATCACCGATACAGTGGTCTCAACTCGCAATCATTCGTACATTCCAAAAGTCCTTGAGAGATCATTCTTAAATCATTGCATAAACAAGTACAATTTGTTTGTCGATTTGCAGTCGCAAGAATATATGGTTATTACGACAAATTGTGGGCATACGCCCACAATTTGTCGTAATAACCAATAGTGTAATAAAAATATACGTTCAAGGGTAGGCGGCTTCCGTCGGGGCTGCGGGTTGTTCGAAAGAGATACCGCGGCCTCGACACAAAGGGCTAAGAAGGAACATGTTTTTAGTCAGCAGAAGTCTGACACCGCTCCCTACCGCTCTGCCCAGCGGGAGGAGTCATTTGATGATTACCCCCACCCCCCTCCAAAAGGTAGGCGTCACAGGTCCTGTTTGGACGTTGGAGTATTAGAGTGGGAAGTCGAGACTGTACCTCGACCTCTGTCTCCTTGTTCATGCTTGCACCAAAGAGATTTAAAAGTAACTTGTTTGAATGTCTTTGGTTTGCACAAATACACACAATATACTAATTGTATAATATTTTCTATGTTTATGGATTAGGGTAGTTAACAAAAAAAAAACTACTTAATTAGTCCGTCAGATAGATTACCAAAAAATTTACACGTATTTTTTCTCTTTTCAAGTAAACAAACTCAGCTTTGAAAACACGTGTGACTTTATATTCTAAGGCATTAGTATGACATTTCTTAGCGGTGAGTGACGTCAAAACCCCCTACTAAAATCTTTGTCTCGTTTTATCTTCGGCAATTTATCTGGGGGCACGGTAGTGCCCCCGCTAAGTCGAGCAATAAAGCGGCACGGCCGTACCATCCTTTTCTCGAACCAGTCCTTAGTTTTGTCACTCAGTCACTGACTGACTGACTGCTGACTGACTGACTGACTGACCGATCATCAAAAGTCTAAGGCACTTCTAGCAGACATAGAAGCTTCAAATTTAGAATACAATTAGTGTTTAGTGTATAAATAATGAAAAAACCAAAAAAATATGCAATTCCAGTCTAGTTTTCTAGATAAACTAACTGCATAAATAACTTTGTAATCTCATATAAATGTATAGGATTACAAAGTTAAAGTTACATTTTCAGTGAATGTGAATCTTATGAGTTAAATTTAACACACTTCCTAGTTTCTGATTGATCTGAAATTTTGCACGTATATGTATATCGCCTATCAATGCAATATTATGATGACATGGAACTGATCTGATGATGAAGCTGGAAGTTGGCCATAGGAACTCCATTTAAGAATGTCATAACCCCATCGAGTTTGGACTCGTTTGATTCGTCTTGTCGAGTAGTTTGTCTTAAGATGGTGTCCAGGGTTCTGAACTATTCTATAACTATTTTTCGATAGAATATGAGAGACGCTACAAAAAGAAATGAGATTCCACCAAAAACAAAACTTGTAAAAAAGCCAAGCCGCGCTGCTCAAGTCTTTTACCGTAAAAAGTAGTGAGATCTATGTAATACCAAGTCAGTTAATATATTCAGTCCCTAAATAAAAACCTTTGATGTTTTAAATAAATGAATTGACTTGGCCACTGCATCACATTGGCCAATGCGATGGCCAGCTATTACAATGGCCTGTTTAACATTGGCGAATGCGATGTTATACAAAAGTATGTCAAACCTTTCCTAAGTGACGTTATCGCAGTAAGTGACAGCTTTAATGTGTTTTTCCTTTTTCCTTTTATGACTGGACAGCTTTGTCACTCGACTACTCATAAGACGTAGGTAAAGCTTACCTTTAAACAAGTAGGGCCTACTTCTTACTACCTACTTCTATTTGTGTATTTAATATAAGGTTCAGGTATGTACCTACAAGAGATGTCAGCAACAAGGAAGGGGCCCGCAAGGGCCGACGCCCGTCGGGGCTGCGGAATGTTGTAAGAGATCCCGCAGCCTTGACATATAGGGCCAAGAAGGAACATGGGTGGTTTTTAGTCAGTAGAAGTCTGACACTCCCTTTCGCCACTTACCCTACAAAAACAAAAAAAAAGGTATGCACCTACGTGTTTTCCTCTCAGAACTGGTTGATATAATTCTTCTGCTCGAGATGGAAATTATTTCCATCAAGCAGGACACCCTGCTACTGATAAATTCTCGATATAAAACAGAATTGTTACTAACAACCTTCTGCGTATGAAATTTTTGTATGAATTATATTATTTTTATTTGATTTACTGATGGAAACCTAATTTAAACACAGTGACGGCACGGTTGGCGCAGTGGCTGAACGATCGAACGCACGGAACAAGTATTTGTATGGCCTACAGATGTTGCTACAGTGTATGTGAGTTTAAATGTTTGGAATTGAACCCAATACCTCATGCCTAGTAGTCGCTGACCACTAGACAAACGATACAGTCAGTTTTGAGATGCTAGGTTTGGTGGTGGTGGTGGTGGTATTACACGAAGTGAGGAACTTGTGTTGAATGATTTCTCTCTCAAGGAGATTTTATAACTTGATGATATTCTTGAGAATACGTAGGTGGTTTTACAAGGAAAAATTTGAACATAATATTGTTTTACCAAATATGCAAATAAGGATCATTAATTAAATCTAACTGGTTTTACCGGTTATCCTCTGTTAGGTATTAGAACTAATATTTTTTGACTACAAAGCCTTCGAAGAATCTATCTTGAAGGCAGGATTGTGGTTTTAAAAGTTATTTCTCTGGAGCACTTTACCTAATCTGTCTGTCTGGGTCGTAGAGGTCAAATAGGTAGTCGTTCCATGTGCTCATCTGGCATACAGTTGTATCCGGTTAGACGCCTTCCCGTCTCCTAACATAGCTGGAAATAAGCTAGGCAGATGATGACTGTCAACTGCTTGAATTTATCCTCGATCTTGGGCTAAACGCTAATGAGTTCTAACGAAAATTTGATCATGATCCCCTGATTTCGAATGCAGGTCAAGTAAGTAGGTATGCTGAGATGCCTGCTGCAAAAATTCATCGAATATAACCCCTTCCGCTCTTGGGCAGAGCGAAAGGGAGTGTCAGACTTCTACTGACTAAAAACCACCCATGTTCCTACTACGCCCTCTATGTCGAGGCCGCGATAACCTGTGGACAACCGGCGGCCCCTGCCTTTTGGCCTCGTACGAGACTTATTTTAATTCAGAATTTCTTTTTTTCGTTTAAATTTTTATTTTATTATTTATTTCTTGTCCTGTGTGAGACCTATGAATATTTTTTAATTCTTTCTTTTTTGAAGTAAAGTGCTATTGGCTTTTGCCCTCAGGAATTTGCAGTAGCAGGCACCGAGTCTGGATCAGTACTCGGTTGATGTTTAATAGCGATAGACACGCCTCCTGTAACATGTGACTTATAAACTTAACTGGTAAATTTTTGATGTAGGTACTAGGTACTATTTTAAACACCTGCCTAATGCTTTGGGGACTGCTATATACTTATCCCCCTGCTCGCCCCAGACGGAAGGTATTCATATAGCATTTTTCACTCTCTCGCTTCGAGAGCAGCGGTGGCCCAGTGGTGTCGGCCCCGACTTACGAACAATAGGTCTTAGGTTCGAAACCAGGCAGGCGCATTAGTTTGTGTAATTTATTTCATGACCGCTGCTCTCAAAACGGTGAAGGAAAACATCGTGAGGAAACCGGCATGTCTTAGAATTAAAAAAATCGAAGACATGTGACATCTACCAATCCGCACTGGGACCGCTTGGTGGATTATAGCCCATCCCTCTCCTAGAGAGGAGGCCTGAGTCCCTGCAGTGGAAAGAATATATGGGCTGATGATGATGATGATGATGATTTTTCACTCAAAAAATAAATAAAAAACACCGCTCACAGAGAAAACGCATGTGTTCCAGCTGTGGGAACATTCTATAATAGCTACACGTTATCCATAATTGTGAGTTTCCTTATAGATGCTCTGCCATGTTCAATTGCTCGGTTTGGAATGTTGCCATAATTACCTTGCTTGGCAAACAGATGGTGTGATAAGGGGCCACAGTATGTTGATAATACTCAAAGCCGTTTAGGTAATGCAGGCTGTGTACGCGATGGTATATCTTATTGTTAAAATGACAGACTCTAATGCAAACTTATAAAAACAAAACATCTCGTATTTATTTTTTATTTTATTTTTTGGCTGTTTCTGAAAAATTCCTGATAGAAAACTCAATAACACTTTATCTGACCAGGGAATTCAACTTAGGACCTCAGGCTCAGTAGTCGCACTAACGCGGTGGCAGTCAGGTTTAATCGTAAAAACCGATTGTTCCTAACACTACTATGTGTCGTGTGTGGGGGGTCGGGAGATATGTTGAACAATCGCGCACAATATATACATATACTTTTCATAAAAAAAAAAACGTTGCCCCACACTAGGAATTTTTCGAGTGTGTTATGTGACTCAGAAAAGTGTTATACCGAATAACGATGTGTTAATACGAAACACTTAACAAAGAATGAAAACATAAACTCGAAAAACTGAACACCGTAGTCTCCTGTATTGTGGGTACGTTTTATACTCACATACTTAAATCAAACACCCAGACCCGAAACACTTATTTGTTGACCATATAAATATTTGTTCCCGGCGGGCGGGGCTCACCTGGTCCAACCCATCTCTTATAATCTCTATGAAGGCCCATTGGACTCACTGCACGCTGCTTTTTTGGCCCGTCTTCCACGAAGCAAGTTCCCTAAAGATGACTTGCTTCACCGGTTTTGTGATACAAGGATCCGAAAAGTTAAAAAAAAACCAGAAAAAGTAATTATTTTGGAATTGGTGTGGCAACATCCAAGCCTTCTTGAATTTGTCGATTAGGGAATCTCAGGAATATTGGACAAGCAAGAGTATTTGTCAAACAACAAGTTTGAGTGAGGAGAGCAATAACACATTCTCACGTGTATCAAACGACGTTTTTCAATACACTTGCGAAGAAATTAACTAATATAACGACATAATTTTTTATGAGACTATGATTTATTTTGTCATAATTTTTTACGAGACTATGATTTATTTTGCTTTTTTTCCGCGGTTTGATTTCGCAGATTGATTTCACTAAACAGTCTCACAGGAAAAATATACAATTCAAATATTTTTTTAATTAAGAACACAAATAAATGTTCACTTGTTCATAAAAGTAAATAATTGGTTAAAATAATCATGTTTATTTATAGTATTCTTTTTACAAACACAATTTAATTATCAAAAATGATTTATGCTGTAAAATCGCAAATCAAAATGACGAAATTAAAAAAAAAACAACGCCGACTCTATAGTCGGTTGTGTTTTTTTTTAATTTTCTGTTTTAATCGAATTGGACTTAGTTTAAGGTGGACCGGTGGTGATGGTGGTGGTGGTGATGGTTGTGGTGGATCAGTGGTAATTGTTTTTCCCGCCCTTGGTTGCGGAAAAAGCCGATTAGGAACTGGAAGCCAACCCTAATATAGTTTAGGAAGGCTGAAAAAAAAGGGTAAAAGGGAAATCTACTTATCACCTTATCATTGTCACTATTGTTTCTCTCATGTGTAGTAGATACCTCCTTTTTTTTGGGGTGGTGGGAAATCATCAAATGACTCCTCCCGCTCTGGGCAAAGCGGTAGGGAGTGTCAGACTTCTACTGACTAAAAACCACCCATGTTCCTTCTTAGCCCTTGTGCCGAGGCCGCGGTATCTCTTACGAACAACCCGCAGCCCCGACGGGAGTGGATACCTCTTCCGCTTTTGATGTGCTTCCCCAAATGTATACAGATTTTTTACATTCATGGGATCTTTTTTACATCATAAACTTATCTCATTTTATTTCCACCCATAATAAAACAAAATATTGTATCCAGTTGACATTTTCAAGACTTATGGAGTGAGAAATATTAGCCAAACGCTGTTCCAGAGCTTATCGCCGCGGTTGACGTTTGAACGTTACGGGCGTTCGTAACTTTAGTGAGTAATGGTTACTTAGCACGAAAACGATTGTTTAGAAATAGGTTATGTACTTGTACAAATTATTTTTCCAATAAAAATTTAGTTCGCTTTGTTTTTACTGGAACTATGGAATGAAATGCACGAGGAATGAATTTGATTTAGATTTTTGTATGGGCGGGAAAGTGGTGGAGATTGTGGGTACAGGCGACAGCGCATCAAACTACAAGAAACTACAATTTTCCCAATCAATCTTGAATCGAATACTTTAATAAGCAATAGGTATAGTTGAAATTTATTAAACAGAAATTGACAGATTTTAGTAAGGTTGGGCATGAAAAACCAGGGCCGCCCTAAAGCACGTTGGGTGGATGACATCGACAGGAGCTTGGGATACGGATGGATGAGAAATGCACAGAACAGAGAGGAGTGGCGGAGTAAAGGGGAGGCCTATGCCCAACAGTGGGTGATTACGAGCTGAAATGATGATGATGAGTAAATTAATGTGCTCGCATTTGTATTACTGTTTAATTGTTTTATTTTTATTTTTGATTGACATAAATAAAGGACCTACCCTATCCTTGTTAATCTAGAGACAAAGAGTTCCAAGAGTTATCTATTGTCTATCGGTATTTTATGAATGAATAGAGTCCTCGTTAGATCGCTTATTAAAAAAACATGTTTCTGAAATTCATTTAGTCTTTAACTGGCTAGTCATTCCCAACTACGTTGGGGTCGGCTTTCAGTCCTACCAGATGAAGTTGAATACCAGTATTTTACCCAGGAACGACGGCCTATCAGCCCTCCACAACCCAGTAATTACTGGTAATACACTACTCTTTGGTAAGAGTGGCTGTCAGACTTCTAGGCCACATATAAGGCAGCCGAGACCAACGGCTTTACGTGCTTTCTTTTTTTCTTTTTCTTTTTTTTTTTAAAAACGTTGCCCCACACTAGGAATGTCTCCTGTATCGTGGGTGCGTTCACAAACATTTAAACTCACATTCACAAAAACCCAGGACCCGAAATAACTATCCGAGCTTTCCGAGGAACGAAGGAAACTCGGTATTAAATGGGCGGTAACCCATCCATTGGCCAACCTAGGCAAACGCGACTTAAGCTGAATATTGATCCGCGCGGCTGCTACTTAGCCACGAGCTCCTGGAATTCTGAAATTCCTTAAATTTTAATGTCTTGAATAAATAAAATAACCTCCGGCTGACTACTAAGAATCCTATATCACCAGACCGATAAAGCGATGACGTATAAAATTTATTATTGCATTATGTCGACGTACTTCAACAAAATCAGTTTCTCGAAATCTCGCGTGTTTATGGTTGCAGACCACAAAACGCTGCCATCATTGCTGTGACGAATGCAAAGTAAGCATGACCTTTTAACCTTTAAGTTTACCTTATAATATGACTATAGCAGACATATTTGGGCAAGATAAAACAACAACAACATTTTAAAGATTTTTATTTGCACGAATAATTTCTCTGGAAGGTAAATATTTCATTTGGTACTGAAGAAATTCTGCTTTACTTAAAATACATCTTTCAATAGACTATACAAAAATAACCGTGATTTGACGTTACTTCCTTCGCTATGACATTAATATTAAAGTAGAATACAATAACAGTATACTGTGCAGAATTTTGTATGAGAAAATGGACTTGGCGCCGGAATCGTCCAAGATTTCTTTGCAACACTTTGTCCCAATTTCGACTACTTTTGGGTAAAAATCTGTCCAGAACTCGAATGCTTTGTAATTAACTGTCGCTGGGGTACTCATTGTAAAATTGGCTCTGTCAATAATCAAATACCCTGGCCTCTCTAATTCATAAGACTGCCAATCTATAATTACTCCCGAATTCGTAGGGTTTGAATACCAGGCGAAATTTGACCACATCCTCATAATGATTTCCGAAATGCTTTTATCTCTGTAATCCCATTTGCTTAGGTCTTCTGGCAATGCTAAATAGGGCATCCCGAAAGTATAGATCAAGTCGAAATTGTGAGGGACGCCTATCCATTCCGGGAGACCTTCATTAGCTATGTCTGAGAAGGGTTTCAGATCAAATCGGTAAAGGAATACTGGAGCGTGCGGACAAATATGTCTGGCCAGCTGATACGTAGTAGCACCATGTGTTTTATCAGTGTAGAAATCTACAAAAAGTTTCCTCAGAACTGTTTCATTAGTAGTATGAGGAATTGGTTTATAGAAGAACGCTACAGCGTCTTGAATGTGATGCTGATTTGTGAAACACGAGCTGTTGTCTACAGTTATATCAGACAGAATTATTTCTTCTCTCATAGAATCGAACTCCCTTTGACTGATGCCAGAATCTCCACTTTCGTCTTTTTCTAATAATAAACCATCTTCCATATTGGTATATCCTGCTAGGAGAGGGACTGGTGAAAAAATTTCGTCTTTGAACAACTTTGCTGGCAGTTCTGGTAAGAAAGGACTGGTTATGTTGCTAAAGCCACCATCAACTATGGGTTTCCATTCAGCTACAGGTCCAGCTATATCTAAGAGTGCCTGATCAGGTACTCTTCTAAGGCAATCAAGTAGTTGGTACGTCGGTTTTCGGAAGCAGCTGAATGCAACTGCAACTTTATCAACAGTAACGATTTCTTTCCTTGCTATGTTCACTGATTCTGATGATAGTGCATTTCCACTCATTGCTATAGCCTTTTGGAAGAGTCCGGCAGAGTATGAGGATATTAGGTGTAGGGTAACGCTGACTGCTCCAGCATCGTGGCCAATGATGCAGACGTTGTCAGGGTCGCCTCCAAAGCTCTCGATGTTGTTTTTGACCCAGTTTAAAGATGCCACCTGGTCGAGTAGACCGAAGTTGCCCGAAGCTTCGTTGTCGAGGGTTGAGAAAAATCCGAAGATGCCCAACCGGTAGGCTACAGATACGAATATTACCTGGAAGTGGAAAAAGGAAGTTTTTTTATTTATTTAGTTATGTAGGTACACACAAAATTCTTTTGTTACATTAAGGTAGAGTAGCAAAAAGGTAGAAGGGGTGGGATTTATTATTTATGATCTCATTTTTGAGTAATACTGCTTTCTTCTACTGAAACAGTAATTATACATTAAACATAGAGAATTTTAGTATTTTAATTCTAACTTTTATTATCGCAAGTTCTCTTCAATTACATAAATGAAATTACAACTACGAAAAACTATTGGATTATGTTGAAAATGATCAAATCAAAATGTACGTCACCTATTCACACCAATCTTTGTAACTAGTCACCTAAGGCACAGAATACATATTAGTACCTACTACATACTTAAGGTTTAAACTTCTTCAACTGGGTCAGTTTCAATTGAAGTCGTAATAAACAATAGATTACGTGAAAAGTTTCATTACCCTTTGTTTCAGCACCAGTTGGAATGGGTTCACGCTGTTAGGGCTGCCTCGCACGAAGTCGCCTCCATGGAACCAGACGAGAACTGGATAGCCTTCCACTTTGAAATCTGTGAAAGAAAGATGGAATTTGAAAAAAAGGTACGGTACTGGGATGAAATGCTTACACGACAACTATTTCAATTTTAGAAGATTTTTGTTTCGATACTTTTGAAAAGGACAAACGGTCGTAGACACTTTAAAAAAAAAGGTTTTTTTTTAAATTTACGTTGCACTATCGCTCAGGAGCGTGATTTTGACTCGTGTGCGATAAGGATAACTCCAGATCCGAATGAAGAGCCCAAAATCATCATGTGCCAAGCATTTGAATACTAGAAAGCCTAAGTAAAAAGTCTTAATTTAGGGCTCTCGACTATTTCCTCCTCCAATATTATATCAATTTCATTAACTGAATAAAAAGAGTATCTGTGTGTGTTCCTTTTTTGTTATTAGCTGTAAAATTTGTTTACTAGGCTCCTGTTGACAGGGGTTTAAATAGACAATTTTGAGCATTTTCTAAGTTTATTAGTGCAAAGATTGTCTTGAATTCTTCATCATTTACACGTGCCACTAAAATTTAGGAGGCAAACAAGCTAAACACAAACACTTCAGCAGAAACTTCGAGAAACAATTTCCGCTACCTATCCTTTTAATAAAACAATAAATTGTTTAATTCAAAAACGAATAAACAACAAACCTTCTAAGAATTCTTAGTTTACTGTTATTCGGGTCAACATTGAGATTAAGGTTAGGTCAACCTCAGGGGGTCCGAGGGGGTCGATTGGCACGGCAAACTTGCATTAATGGCTACTTTACCTACTTACAAGTCGTAATGACTTTGCCTACCTACTAATTTGTAAGGGTGTTAAAAGTTGTTTGCTAGTATGGGTTGTTAAAAGTTAATGTCGGTTTTCTATTGACTTTTGAACATTCTTTCAGGCTATGTTTGTTGATAAAATTGGTCACTTGAATAACCCTTTTGATCGGTTACGATATCATACTAAGTTTTAATCATTGCGTTATTTGTTTTAAAGCAAAGATAATATTTTACCAACCATATTTTAACTCAAAAATTAAATAATGAGTTCCTGGTATCAGTTCTTTTAAATACTAATCAGTAATTTATTAAATATTCGAAGAACATTAAAAAAACGTTTGAATTAATATTTATTCGAGTTTTGGGTTCCGTACCTCAGTCGTCGAAAACAGAACCCTTATAAGATCACTTTGATATCCATCCGTCTGTCTGTGAAAACTATTTTTCTCAGGAACGTGTGGAGGTATCAATCAATTAGTATGAAATACTTAGGTCTCTTAGAGCAAAGAAAACCGGTCGACACGATCAAAAGATGTGACCGTTAATGTCGCATATTTTGCGAATTAACAAGGAACTGATTACCTATAAGGTACTTCCCGTTGGACAACCGAAAAAATCTAAAAACCGTTAAAATGTTTGTAGATTTATAAAAAAGTACCTAAGTACAAGTTTATACGGAAGCCTCGGTGCGGGAGTAGAACTCGCACTTAGCCAGTTTTTATATTTGCGTTGACTAAAATGACACCGCAAATATTTGTACATTGGTGCCACACTTCCAATAACTTCAATTCGCCAACATTTGTGACCCATAAAGCCTTGCAATGATTCATTATTTTCCTAATCGCACAACATATGACGCAGCGAGTGACTTGGTCGCTTCGTCATAATAAGTTGTGCGATTAAAATTAGAGTCTGACCGTAAACAATAAATTTATTACTCACAATAAAAGTTTTAATTACATCCGATAAAACATTACATGGTCTCATTCCTACAACATTTTTTTCTACTTTAAATGAAGATACACATCTGAGAATGTGTACCTATATGAGTAACTCTTGGTCACGACCTCAAGGTGGTTAAAGGGTAATGCGTATTATGATGAATGATATACTGCGTGTGACAGAAACTGGGCTGAAAACAAATTAATAAAAAAACAGGCGAAGCGCGAGTCGTAGTCACACACAAATGGTTCCGTTTTCCGTCGGGGCTGCGGGATGTTGTAAGAGATACCGCAGCCTTGACATAAAGGGTGTAAAAGTACCCTTAACGCAAACGAAAGGTACTTGTTCTCCCCACCACTGCGATCATTTTTTTGGTTCTAGACCATACCTAGGAACCCCCTAGTTATGGAGATATTGCGGGTCAAAGTTACAAATTTTGCACAGCTGTTTTTGTAAATACTAGTTTTTCAGGCTATAAGTTTACTTAAATTACCTCTATGACCCGTTTACTATTCAAAGAATCCACTAGCACAATGTTTTAATAGTGCTACGTTGAGTTTTATCGTATAATGTGGTTTTAAAAATGTGCTTAGTTTGATGTACAGAATGCTCGGTTGACGTATGTGTGAATTTTGCATGGTGTAATTTACATCCTGTATAGGGCTAAGAAGGAACATGGGTGGTTTTTAGTCAGTAGAAGTCTGACACTCCCTTTCGCTCCGCCCAAGAGCGGGAGGGGTTTTTTGATGATTTCCCAACCCCCCCAAAAAAAGGGCCCCGGTTTGTGACACCAAAAATATATTGTCAATGTTCTTAACGACACAATTTTTACGGCTATAGAGATGAATATCTCAACAACCATTGACTTATGAAATAAGTATTATTATTAAATTCAGATCTTGACATCACTTTTAACTTAACACCTATAATCGTATATGTCTATCACCATTCACAGTTATTTTGCTAGATTTGTATTTTCAGCCTTTAGTTTCATTTATGGAGGAAGGGCCATCCCAATCATTTTTTAAATCAATTTTATATCGTTTTTGAATAGTATTGCTCTTTAAATTTCAACTGTACGGTGCTAATAGCCTTGGAGTAAAATGATTGTAACGTACGAACAGACGGAGAGACAGATTGACAGGACGATTGCATAAGGATTCCGTTTTTGCTATTTGGCAACGGAACCCTAAAAAGTTCTTTAAATCATCCCACGAATCACTGCGACTTCATTTGTGGAGTGACGCGCTACGGTTTGGCGCGTTTTATTGCATACGGACAAGCTTTTTGTTTTCAAAAGCTTCTTTTGTGATTAATTTAATTGCAAGATCCAAGACACTTAAATTGTTTCTCTGGCTTTTCATAGAGCTTCATTGTCTCTTTGTTTGGGAACAGGGTGGTGAGCTTGTACCAAATAAAAAAATATTGCGAATCAATCAAATTCACTGGCTAACAGCAGTGCGATTAAAACTTCTGAACGAGTGTGACAGGAGAGCATGGTCTGACAAGTGACTATCACTACTGACATGTCGTGCTGCGTTATGTAATAGTGTGGCTTAGCGCAATTCGCATCGTCCTAAACCGTGGTCGAGGCTTTAACAAAAGTTATGACTCAGAAAGAAATAATAGTTTTAATGGCGTATACTTAGTTTAAACATCCATAATGTATGTTACGTTAGTAGCGTATTGCATGCACACTTGCAATTTTTATGCTTTTTTATATAAGTGAATAATAATTATGAATAAACACGTGGAATGTATGGTGCCCGTTGCTAATATAAATGTAAACTATTAAAGAAAATATACTTGTAAGAATGGGTCTCCAGGCATTATTATAAGTATTGTGCACAATTTTATGTTATAGGCCGTAGGTAATATTTAAAGGAAATAAGGATGTTTTTAGATTATCGAAAAATATTGGACACGTATTTTTTTTTATCCAATCAATAAAAATTGACGAAGATAAAACGCGTCAAAGATTTGAGTGGGGGTTGCGACGTCACTCACGTAAGGAATGTAAGGTAAGGAATGTCATACAAATGTCTTGGAAACAACACAACACGAGTTTTCAAAGCACTGTATCGTCTTCATTGTTTGTTTACGTGAAAAAATAAAAAATACGTGTCATTTTTTTTTGAAATCTATCAGTCGGACTAATTATATATTTTTTGTTAACTACCCTATAATAAGGTGGATTTCTATGCTACACAACAACAACAGAATATTACTCCTTTTATCACCGAAGGTTTACGCAGTTTTACGCAGCACAATTTCGCCAGTTAAGTTTAAATCTTATCCCAGCTAGCTTTTGTGCTAGGTTGATCATCAACCTAGCACAAATGCCCGGTAGCCCTCGCTGTATTTTAGCTTAAGTATGTTAGTCTGTAAGGTATTTATCTACGGGCCAAAGTTGTCAGAAAATAAATAAATGTTGTTTATGTGGATGCTACTTACCAATTTCTTATGGAAAAACTCAACTTCTATTTGCCCGACCCGAGAATCAAACCCAGGAGCTTCATTCGGCCTCGACATAAAGGGCTAAGAAGGAACATGGGTTGTTTTTAGTCAGTAGAAGTCTTACACTCCCTTTCGCTCTGCCCTAGAACGGGAGGGGTTATTTGATGAGTTCTCACCCCACAAAAAAGGAGCTCATTTTCAGCAGAGGCAAATACGTATAAATTTTGTAAAATCAACGTAAGACAAAGTACTCATTTACAAGTGCTCTTGTATGAAAACAAATTAATAGCAGAATCAATAGCAATTGTAAGAAGGCAGAAATCAATTCAGAAACCAAATAATCAAAGAAAATTAATTACGAGTTGAAGTCGAATTTCAATAGGCTTCCGACTAAAATATGCTGAAGCAATTAGTCTCAATTGGAAATCGAAATACTAATGACCTACTTTATCAGAGAAATTAAGGCGACGACGGCCATTGGTTTTCTTCCCTCTTCTTTTTGGATATTGAGAAATCATTAAATGACTCCTCCTGCTCTGGACAGAGCGGTAGGTTTTTTTTTAATGGGACAAGCCCGCCTCACTATTCCCAAACCACTGTAACTCCTGTCGAGAAATAGTGTCAGGTAATGCTGGTTTCATCACGAAGTTTTCCGTCACCGAAATAAGTGTAGTTTACAGTACACACATGAATTCGATAAATCAGAGGTGTCTAGGATTTGAGCTTGGGACCCTTGAATACACTTACTCCTACTCCTACGGGGTTGGTTTACAAACTCAAGGTCGCTCAGCACGCCATATTCTGGGTTTCAGTCAAGGAAGCTAAAACAAAGTTATCCGGTAATACCTCATCTGCCTATTAAATGATACTTAAAATACATAAAGGGCGAAATATATTATATAGGTATTCTATTCACACACACATTACTGGCATGATATTAAGTTTCTTAGATTGATAATGTCATAAAAGGACCAGCTTATCGGATTAAGTTCAGGTGTTTTCTAACAGAACTTGCCAACAACTTATGTCTGGCTTAAGGCAGGTGACAAACAGTTCTCAGGTTTTAATAAATTACCCGCAATTTTTCAGACATGACAGGACAATTTTGCATTTTACCTGTGATAATTTTATACCGTTGTGGTTATGATAGTCATATTTTGTATAATATTGTGTTGTGAGTTTTTTAATTAGATACTCTTTGTTTTAATTCCTTGTTAATGTTTTTTTTTTTTGAACTAGTATGAGACTTCGCCCGCGTGTAAAAGACATTCTATGGTGCTGGTATGAGGTACTGAGTTCAATTCCGTGTCGGGTAAAGTATTATTAAGTTTTTCCATCAGAGATTTTTGAGTAGTAGCGACGGAGTCTGGATAGAGCCCTGTTGATGCCAATATGCTCACCCGATATTACATGGAACTTAAACATACCTAGCAAAATGTGGATGTACTGGGAACACCTCTGCTTATCCCTTTGGGGATTACAGGCGTGATATTACGCATCTTATGTCTAAGGAACGTTTTACGTGAATGATGCGTTGGCGCCTATGGGCGTTTTCATAGTTTGCACTTGCTTTTGAGCGTTTTTGCTGTGCAGTTTTTGGTAGCAGGGGCTTTTAAAGTAAGTAACATCATGCAATAAAAGTATTGATTATTTTTAGTATCAGTCTCCTGCCCTTCTTTTAATCTTCCACACTTCTCTATTTTTAACCGACTTCTAAAAAAAGAAGGAGGTTCTGAATTCGGGTTTTTTTTTTTATTTTTTTAGTTTGTTCGGGTACAACTCCGTCGCTTACTAACCGATTTGAAAAAATATTTTTTTTGTAGGTAAGCTGTGTTGGTAAGGGTATAATTATACTCGTAGGTACTTCCCAAATGGTTCCATACATTTTTTATCGAAATCGGACAAGTAGTTTTTTTATTAAACATTTTTTAAGGGTGATATTTTAAGGGTGGTACCTACCATGATATGGAAACCAGGATCTGGTGATGGGATCCCAGAGAAATCGAGGGCAACCCTCAAATTTCATGAGCACGTATTACATGTTTCTTGCTTTTTCTTTCTGATGCTTTTCAAGTCATCACTTGATGTTGATGAGCTGATGATGGTAGGTACTACTCCTCAACAGGTTAGGAGTTGAAAGCAATAAGAAGGGAATCTTGAAGTATAAGGGTATTTGTTTAAATATAAATTGCATAGTGAATATTTGTATAGGATATTACAACTAAAAATGAAAAAATATAAAAACTTTTTTCAAAAAATGGTGGCTAAAAAATGAAATCAAACAAACAAAATATGTCACCGACTTCAGAAGCTTATTTTTCTTCTGAAGGTTTTTTTTCTCTTTTTGGTTTTTGACAAAAATCTAATTAGCCCGTCAGATAAATTACCAAAACATATTGAACACGGTTTTTTTTTCTTTTTTTACGTAAATAATAAACGAAGACGATATAGTGCTTCGAAAAGTCACGCGACGTCATAGTTTGGTACATTTTTTACCAGAAAGGGACGTCACCAGCCCCCACTAACGATCTTTGACACTTTGATCTTTGATTGTTTTGTTTTACGTTTGTCAATTTTTATTAATTTGATAAAACAAAAAACACGCATCCAATATTTTTCGATAATCTAACCTAAACAGAATCACATTTTTTGTAGTCAGTCAACTACCCTATTATTTATTATTGTGCGACCATAATAAAAAAATCTGTTGTTACATTAAAAAGCTCAGAAAAATCAATCAGAATAAAAATATTGAAACGGCAGCTGTTACACTTCCCACTCATGATATTGTAATTAAAAGTCAATAAAGAAAATGATTAATTACGAATACAGTAATGACTGTGCTATTTATGTATTTGACTACAAACACAGTTCCGATTTTAAGAGAGTCATATTTATTTTCTTCTTTATCAAAGACTAGCGGACGACACGCGGTTTCACCCGCGTAGTCCCCGTTCCCGTTCCCGTGGAAATACAGGGATGAAAAGTAGCTTTTGTTACTCAGGGTGAATGTAACTTTAATGGTAAGAGAATTTTAGAAATCGGCACAGTAGTTTTTGAGTTTATTCATTACAAACATACATACACACACACACAAAAATACAAATCTTTCCTCTTTATAAAGAGGTGAGTAAGTATTAGTGTAGATATAGACTAGGGGCCCGTCCCGGCTTCGCACGGGTGGACATTTAGTTTGAAAGCTTGTAATATTATAATACTAATATAGCCTATGTTTTTCAGGAATATTGTAGCAACCTAATCGCGAAAGAATTTTAAAATAAAAAAAAAACAAATCTTACTAAGCGAGCTGTTATTGGATTTGTCCATTAGGAATTTCTAGGTAGCAGCCACGTAATCTGGAAATGTGTCTGATTGACGGCAATTGGCTAGCCCTCGGCGACATTCGGGCTCACCTGAGACATCGCCACCACTTAATATTAGGACCGTGATATGCGACGACCGACGGTCGGCTCCCTTATCTAAAACCTGCTTTCACCTCCTATCGTGTCAGCGAAGCAGTCTTCTTTCCTGACGCGCTCTGCCGCCTCCTTTTGAGATTACATCCTCGCAGAAAGATGCCAATGCCTTTCATGACTCCTGCTGTCGACTATGGCGTAGGCCACGGCCAGAAAGGAGGTACTCCCCCGATTGCTACTGCAAGAACACGGCGCTGCACCACGCAAGCGAGACAATGCTCGAGGCTGTTGCGAGTTGCACTGGTGACACACGGGAGTGGCCTCTCGTCTAGTTGTGCATGAAGCTTACCCCAACATCGTTAGGATAAGGCTAGACTGCGGCTCAAGTAGTGAGGACGCGCGTGTGTCACTGGTTTTACTTGCGTCTCATCAGAATTGTTCACAAGCTTTAATTTAACTTAAAAAAAGACGAGAGACAAAAGAAGATTACATCACGCTTGTAATCACACACCCATTTGCAAACACCCGTAAAAGAAACGTTGTAAATAAAAATATTTATATATTTACATTTTTTTATTATGTACACTTAAAGAACATGTGAAAGACAGAAATGTGAGAATTTTGAGAACAAGACTTATTTCAAATATTTTGCTCGAGAAAAAAAAAATATGTTTGTTGTTTTTTTTTTGAATGGGTATTTTAATGTTTTATACACCAACATCCGATCGTTCATTATTTTTAATTACATAAAAATCATACAATATTTCACGGTTACTCCTTACAAAAACCAAAAATATGGGTAACATGATTGCATTTAAGTTGTCTAAAAATGTGTCAATAAGGAACGGTGTAGTGCACTGATAAAAATTGCCAAAAATAGATAAAAAATATTGAGACAACATTATGACGTCACTTAATATAAATATCAAAGTGGCTAAGTACAAACGACGCCAGATGTTAGTAGCTGTACGTGCGGTCATTTTGTGATTACGGAAAAGCGAAAATACAATTATAATATAAAAACAGCAGTTGGCTATCAACGGTAAAATTTGACTTCCACTAGTGTTGAAAATAATACCAAGGGATTGGTGACTTGATGTAAGTTGCGTCGTACTAACAGGATAAAAACAATTTATAATAAAATAAATACTGGTCGCTGTACAACCAAAACCCCATGCAAAGATACTACTTTTGAAGTATCTTCTATGGATAGGGCCATTGAAAATTTGAACAAAATCTAAATAAAACATATGACAGATCACTAACAACCATAAGTTTCTTACATAAATTAAAAAATACAACAAAAAGAAACAAACAATTTTTAACCATAAATATACACTATACGCAATGTAAGGCGCAGCGAAAATTTTAATAAAATAGAGTAAAAAATTCGCAAAAATTGCATTGAGGTACACATAATTTCTATAATGTCGAAATTTTTTCAGGTTGTACCATGAAGTTATTCCATAAATTACCGTAGTAAAAGATAGTACGAAAACAAAAATCGACGTAAACTTCTCGACAGCGAATATTAATATCCAATTATGTGGATCTTTAGATTCAATATAACTCGCCGCTACTGTAGATGCAATGACACTGGTAAGAGTATCGTTGCCAGACATGGTTTTGGTGAATTCCACTGGCACAGCTTGGATTCATTCACTTTTAAAACTTATTAAAAATATTTACGAACGCCTTGGTGCTCAGGTGATAAATCCCAATTGCAGTTGAGATTTATTCACTTTTAGAACTTATCGAAAAATATTTGTGCACGGCTTGGTCCTCAAGTACTGAATGCCATTTGCACAGTTTGGATTATTCACTTTTAGAACTTCTTTAAAAATATTTACAAAAGGCTTGATGCTCAAGTAATCAATGACACTTGCACAGTTTGGATTTATTCACTTTTAGAATGTTTAAAATATTTGCAAACAGTGTTGGTCAAGTTAAGTTCATAGAGGGTACCACTTGTACAGTTTGGATGTATTCACTTTTAGAACTGGTTTAACAACATTTGCAAACCGCGTTAGGCAAGTCAAGCTCTAAAAGAATGCTACTTGCACAGTTTGGATTTATTCACTTTTAGAACTTTTTACGAACAGTGTTGGTCAAATGTCTCTTAAAACAGGAGTTGGTTTCGAAACTGTCAATAGAATATTGAAATCCCGACTTTATAGAAGTAATGATTGATCTACTCGTATATTTGGTATCCTACCATGAATGAAGTAGATATAAAATATATTTATTATGTATATTTTTCAAGACCGTAGGTACTTGAGAATGTAGTGAAAATTCAAGACTATATTTTATAACAATTATGCTTATCAAACCATTTCATAATTTTCCTGTTGTGTATTTGTCATGTTTGTTTGTGTAGTTGAGGATACATTCTGTTAGCTGTTATTGTTACTACTAACCAATATAGAAACGAAAAAGAGTCATGTAGCGATTTATGCTCTTCATAAACTTGTTGACCGAGTTCAGCAGTCGGTGAAGTCGGGCTGTGGACCTTCGTGTTAAACGGGGACATTCAAATCGTGTTTTACTGAACCTTCAGTCCCAGTCATCTTCCTGCCCTGGTTACTTGGGATCGGCGAACCCCGTTTTTTACGCTACTACGGCGAAGCCAAAAGGAAGGGTAATGATTTTGGCAGTCTATGTATGTATTTGTTTCACCATAGCGCCTAAACTACTGAACGGATTTTAATAAATGAGGTGTCAATAGATTTGTAAAAATAGCTCGGGTAACAAAGGCTCTATAAAATTTATGAAAAATAATTGTAATGAAATATAATATCAAATTCTAACCTCGAAAAAAATTGAGCCGTTACATTTTATTCGTAGTCGGTTTTTAGTTTTTTCTATTGTCTTACCGTCAGTTACGCTATCATTTACTCCTTTTCCCATTATATCATTCCATAAAATGCAATAATCGATTTCGTGGTTTTTCTCTCCCGCCCCATTCATCAACATTATACATATATTCAACATTTATATGTCACATACGATTCGTACGTTTCAACTTTTCTGTTACTGGCGCAACTTTCATATAAGACTTGAAGCGTCAATGTATACGTTTTTGTATTAGGGAAAATCTTATCAGTAGTTGCAAGGTATCCCGTTTTTTACAGCCTACACAGTGCCATAAAGATGCTGCATGTTTTTTATCCCTACTATTTTTTATGTTACTTTGCTTAAGGAAATGTTTTGCGAAACACAAACTTTGCCAAGATCATAAAAAGGGGACGAAAATAAATATCTTATATCACTATCAAAGTGTAATGTTGTTTGGTAAAAAAGGTGATAATAATAATTCGATCAATCAAGAACAGTGTGGGTAAAACAAAACATTTTGTATTCAACGTGATTAATGGTTCTTACAGTTGCTTTTTAGAACTACTTTCCAATGTTTTTATACTAGTATTATAAGAGGTAAAGTTTGTTACTTTGGTTAGGTTAATTTTCAAACTTCAAACCCCGAAGATAAATAAATGATGATGATATTTGTTAGGATCGCAGCAGTTGGCTTTCTGTGGTTTCTGCCTAACCCCAAGGTAAAAGATCATGGTTTATGTATGTGTGTCAATATGATTCTAAAACTTCTTTCACAAATGTGGAACCGAAACTGTCTATAACAAAACCACTTTATAATCAAGAAACTCATGCTCAGTTGTTGCGCTTGCGAGCAACGAGGCAGCTATAAAAAATATGTATGTCATCGGTCTCTAAAAATAAACAATATATGTAAATAGGCACTATGACGCATCTAAGTAACCCAAAGAACTACCAAATAACAAACAGAAAACAGGAAAATTATAAATTAATAAGTGCTTGAGATAGTAAGCGGAATAAATTATAATAAAATATAAATAATAGAACAGTTCAATTTTTAATTCTATCTATCTGGATTTAATTATTGTATTAACTTAGTCTGTTCAGTCAACCTGCATCTTAGTCATCGTTTTTCTCTCAAATTAGGTTGGGGTCGTCTTTCAGTCTAACTAGATGCAGTTGAGTTATATTATTTTACATGAAGCGACTGCATATCAGACCTTCACTACAATGTAATTTCAATCAAATCAAAATATATACCTTATTAAATTTATTTTATTTTATATACCTATATAATTGTTTTTTATGATATTTTCTTATTAAATCGGCCTACATGGGCAGTTAGGTACTTATAAAACGTCGACAAAAAAAGGTGAAACATCATCAACGATCACCAAATAACAGGGGTTATTTGATGATCCGCTCTTGGGCATAGCGAAAGGGAGTGTCAGACTTCTACTGACTAAAAACCACCCATGTTCCTTCTTAACCCTTTATGTCCGCAGTATCTCTTACAACCCCGACGTCCGTCCCGCAGCCCCGACGGGGTAACCCCATTCCTCAATTTATCATTTAGAGTTATACCACATATGCTTCGCAAGGAAGGCATTTCCACAGCATTCATTTTACTTTCATGCCTCTTTTGTCACACCCAACTTTCAATTCCACTAACTGACTTGATATCAAGTGAATTTTTAGCTTCAATATATTTGAACCACTTTTCTTTACCCAAACTTATTGTTACGAGCTGGGTATGGGATAAATAAAAACATTACCAATTGAATACACGAATTAACTTTATTATTCAAAAAACACTTATTCACAATCTCTTCAACGCTACTGAACACTTAATCGCACTAGATATCTCTTCGAACCTTTCGTTGTCTCACTTAAAAGTAGACTGACTCGCTTCGTCCTCTCTCGGTCCTTTTATACCCTAAACACACAAAAGATATTCCAGAAAATTCCCTATTATAAAGCATTCACAAAAACATTAACAAAAAAATAAACTTATAGAGATAATAACTAACAAGGAAGAAGTTACTTTACGCCCTCGGCATACGGTCGAAATTACAATGTCAATTGCCGCTGAAGCCGCGCGCGGACTAACTACATACAGAATGTAACCTACTAGAATTTACGCGTACAGGACGCTGTTACAAATGGGTAGTCAAATCATTACTTTTTTACACAAAAGTGTGTTTATTAAATAAAATGCTTTGCTTTCTTAAAATGTTTTTTGGTTAAATTGTTGATAAATGTGCATGGTACGATTCTGCACCATAAATATAATTTTAGATAGGTACAGTTTCACAATAATGGTACCGAAGTGATTTTTTTTACTTCGGTACCGTTATTGAGAAGCTGTACATATCTAAAATTACGTTTATAGTACAGAATCGTATCATGCACACTTATCAACAATTTAACCAAAAAACATTTTAAGAAAGCAAAGCATTTTATTTAATAAACACACTTTTGTTTAAAAAAGTAATGATTTGACTATTCATTTGTAACAGCGTCCTAAGTACTTCACAGTTACTCGTATTAGCGAGGTTTCTCGAAGATTCTAGATGACTGTCGTAACATTATTGTGTCACTATTTATGTTTTCGCAGCCTATAATAGATATCCTAAAGCATTGAAAAATGGGCCCCTCTCAACGTTTTGTGAAAGCACCGGATATCACCACCATTTCTCAAATATATTGCTTCAATATAAAACGATACGATAGTGAAAAATACTTTTGGTGAGTTCAGTTATATTTTATCACAGTTTTTACGACTTTGTCTTTTCTTATTCAGGTTAAGTCTTCATAATTAGGACTAGCTTTTGCTCGTGGCTTCACCCTCGTCAAAATGTAGATTTTTCATACAAATTTCCATCCCCTATTTGACACCTTTAGGGGGTGAATTTTGAAAAACCCTTCCTTTTTTCTTGTCTACATTATAAAGGGAACCTTTGTGCAAAATTTCAGCTTTCTTAGTTCAGGCTTAAGTCAGTCAGTCAGTTAAAACTTTTCTTTTTATTTATATAGATGAGAGATACAGAATCGAGTTGAGTGACGTGCCATTGAGGTCTATATCCAGCAGTAGTTTGCTGTGGGCTGATGATGATAGCAGCGGTGATGGATGGAGAGCAGCGGGTGGCCCAGCGGTGGCGACCCCAACTTACGAACAGTATGTCGTGGGTTCGAACAAAGGTAGGCACATTACTTTGTGTAATTTATTTCATCACCGCTGCTCTCAAAACGGTGAAGGAAAACATCGTGAGGAAACTGGCAAGTCTTAGAACAAAAAATTCTAAGACATGTGACATCTATCAATCCGCACTGGGCCCGCGTGGTAGATTATAGCCCATTCCCTCTCAAAGAGAGGAGGCCTGTGTCCCAGCAGTGGGAACATTAGTAGGCTGTTGATGATGATGATGATACATAATTTGTACTGTAAGTATGTATACGAAGGTATACAATGGTGTAACTTATCGGGGCTGGCTATTTTATAGACCTGGCTGCATAACACCCAATGAATTTTGAACTAAAATTATTTAGAAAAATAACAATGGGTGATTAAGTTTATAAACTGACATGGACACTAACATTATCATTAACATAGAATGAGCTTGTTTACGTATAGTAAACATGGTACTATACCGGTACACCGGTACCATACCGGTACATCGGTACCATACCGGTACATCGGTACCATACCGGTACATCGGTACCATACCGGTACATGGATACAATCACCTATTATATTATTATTATAAGTGATAGTATTTTCATGGTGATGTCAGAGCTCAGTCTTAGTGATGTAAAATGTGGGTTTATCTTTAGCGAAAGTCTCTAAAAGTTTTTAACTAACCGACTTTAAAAAAAGAAGGGGTTCTCAATCCGGTTGTATATCTATACTTTATAATATAAAGACAAAAGATTTGTAATTTGTATGTAACGAATAAACTTAAAAACTATTGGACTGATTTGAAACATTCTTTCACTGTTGAGAAGTTACACTATCCCCGGATGACATAGGCAAATTTTTATCCCTGTATTCCCACGTGACCGGAAACTACGAGGGTGGAACTTGGCACTTTACCGGTTTTTAATAAAGTGATGTACTATCTGAAGTGGTAAATTACAGTATCAACAATTTATATCAAATGAGCTGTAGGCCGAAATAGATACTAGTGACTTTTTTTTTTTTGCCGGGTGTAAAATCATCGAATAACCCCTTCCGCTCTTGGGCAGAGCGAAAGGGAGTGTCAGACTTCTACTGACTAAAAAACACCCATGTTCCTTCTTCGCCCTCTATGTCGAGGCCGCGATAACCAGTGTACAATCCGCGGCCCAAGCTACTAGTGACTTGAAAACAGTACAATTTTAAACCTTAACTACTTGAAACTATTTCTGTAAATTAAAAGAAACTGTTCTACATTTCTTCTAACTGTCACTCGACAACTATTTTTAGATTTCTTCGTAGTACTAGTTAAGGGGGATTTCCAGAGGCGAAGGTGCAAATGACAGCGGCAACGCCACCCAATCTTATTTAAAGACCACAGCGTCAAAACCGTTTCTCAGTCGGAACATGGAGGAAACTGTGAATGTAATGGATGGTCACCCATCCACGAACAGACCACGGCAAGCACTGATTTACCTAGAAGGTCGACTCGTGTTGCTGATAAAGGCGTTTTTATTAGGCGTTTATTAATATAAACGCCTAGTTGGTACAATTAAAAGATAAGGTGTCCCTCTGTCCAGCAAAGCTCAGCTGTTATTCTCCAATCCTTTCATAGCTATCTATCTAGATACACTACGGGGAAGAATGGAACAATAAAACATGTTGCGCCGACCCCACAGAATTCGATAAGGGCAGAAAGGTGATAAGATACACGACGTGCACAGATATATTGAATATTAGCGATCGTCACGCGGTTTCACCTGTATAGTTACCGTTCCCGTAAGAATGCAGGGATAAAAAGTAGTCTATGTTACCCGGTGATAGTGTAGCTTCCCAACGGTGAAAGAATTTTTCAAATTGGTCCAGTAGTTTTTATGTTTATTCATTACAAACATAGATTAGACACATAAATAGATTGATTGTAGATTGGATTTACAAAAATATTTTCATGGAGTTAAAAACCTGCCATGTTTACTTTGTCGCTTTCACGGAACTGTACCTTAACATGAACACTATAATGCATCGGTTTACAAAGACTATTAATAAATTCTATCGATCGACAAATTGAAGTTGCTATGTGATGACGTCGACAGTTTGACTTGGACACACATGTCTTTTCTCATGATCGGACGAGTTTAAGTTAATATTTGGTGCAAGTCGGTAGGCCGTTAATGATATACTTACCTTACTAAAACTGTTTTGTACTTTGTTTAGTCGTTACACTATAGTGAAGGTATCTATAGTTAACAAAAAAGTCTAATTCGTCCGACAGATAGATAACCAAAAAAATATTGGACACATATTTTTAATTTTTTCACTTAAACAAAAAATGAAGACATCGCACTGCATTTTTTACCACGTAGTGACGTCAAAAGTCCCCACTCATGAACTTTGACGCGTTTTATCTTATTCGTTTTTTTATTAATTTGATAAAACAAAAAACACGCAACCAATATTTTTCGATAATCTAACTGACGGACTAAACAGAATCATATTTTGTTTAGTCAGGAAACATTCCTTTTATGAATTTGTTTACTTTTTGTGATGATTTTTCAGACTGCTTCGTTGGTTTAGTGGTCGCAAGCACGACTGCTGTGCATGAGATACTGTCTTCGATTCATACGTCGGGCAAAGTGTTTTTCAGTTCTTCCAACTAAAATTTCTCAGTAGCAGCCACGGAGTCTGAATCTGTGCCCAGTTGATGGCAATAGGCTCGCTCCCTATTACATGGGACTTACTAACTAGTGAAATGTGAAAGAAAGAAAATGTATTTATTGATTTCAAAACAAAATAAATTGACAAAAAATTAAAGATTAAAAAAGTAAACAAATGAGAAACACTTAAAATAGGACTACTATAAACACTTAATATAAACCGTTTCTAAGCGAAATTTTTCAAGAATTGAGTTATTAATGCTATCTATCTTAAAATTACGTAAACTATACAATGAATTTGACACTGTATTATGTATGTATTACATTAAATTTAAATTAGTCCCGTACAAAGCCAAAAGGCCACTATCTCAGCATGATGCTGTAACATTTATGATAAATTTCACAGCGCTGGTATTCTGATAGGGCCCAAAGGTGACGCCACGTTCACGGAAAAAACAAAAAAAAATGGGTTCTATTAAGTACACCTCTGCTTGACAGCAGAGGTTATGGATGTTTAGACGTCAAACATTTTTGTTTATCAAATAAAAAAACATGTTTGACAGTTTCTTTGTAGAAAACTGAAGTTTAATTTTATTCCGAAAGAAAGTTAATTTGGTTGATAAATTGAAAAAAACCTTTTCGTTGATACAAAATAAAATAAAGATGTATTCATCAAGAAATATGTACCAAAATCGAAAAAGTTTAAAGACCTTTTTACAACTTTTTTCTTATGTTGTGTCGTATTTATGTATCCACATGACTCGTGCAAAAGATAATTATTGAATTCTGGACACCATTAATAAATAAGAGTTGCCGCATGCCAAATGACAATAAAGTTATTTAATTTGAACTTGAGTCGTGGAACGGTCAGCAACAAAAGTAGCTAAATATTTCGGAATTTTCATTATTTGATGTATAAGGCTCCAACTATTATTTTCAATGTTTTAGAAGATTATTCTTTAAAATAATTATTTGTCTTCAATAACCTGGTAGTAACGAGTAATACCAAGTTTTTTATCAAAAAACCTGTTTTGAAACTTTGAGTAGTGTTAACCTACTTCTTTTGCTGACTGTATATCGGCAGACCTAATTATTTAATGATTGTCATTTTCTTATGTAAGACTTTAATTTCTAGTTTGTTTATCAAAGAAAAATAAATAAAGGTTATACTAATCCATTAAATACAAATTTTAAAGCCCTGGACATAAGGTGGTTTTTCTTTTCATGACTTGCGATCTGTTAAGTGATGATAAATTAAAAAATGTAAATTTTTCCGTACCCGCCATATCAAAATGGAATAAATTATAGTACAAATATTTTTCTTTCTTTCTTTCGTTTAAAAATAAAGTCTTGAAGTCACGTAACTTAAATTGCTGAGCTCAAATAATCAGCTCCTACAATAATTGTTTGCCTTCTATCGCATGGTAGCGTGGCCATTTTCTATTGGCACCCGCGATGCATGCGCAACTAACAATGTAGGTAAAGTTTTTAACACGATATGGTTTTATTTATACTTGCAAAAAGTGACAATACAACATATGTATATTATTATAAGTATTACATATAAACCCATTTATTATGCCAATCGGACACGCTGGACTGCACAGCACGCTTATCAAGGCAATTCTATGTTTATTCCACCAAGAATAGACAAAGCGCTTTCTAAACAACTCGACATGTCTTCTGCCCGAGCATGGTACGACTCGTAGACTCGAGTTTTTTTGAAGACAGGTACCTAGACTTAGAAACTTTTGCAACGGAAAAGAAGCTAGTGATGTGGATATTTTAGGAATCCCACGATGAGTCAAATGCACAAGTTTTATCAAGTAGAGAAAAAAATTGTCGCCATGCTTGACGCTGAAGATCATTATACAATAACGTCATCAGGTGGAGTATAGGACCCAAATCCCTTTTCTCCAACCAGGTGGACAAACTAGATGGAGCACGAAGCAGCACCCAGACTTTCGTCGACTGAAGTATAAACATTTCTTTTCAAAATCTTTAACATCACCATGCTAACGACGACAGAAATTATTCTACGATATGATATTTTGTCAAGTCCTCCGCAGATAAAACCCGTTTCTACAGTAATCCTAATCATGCATGCTGGACGCAAGTAGGTAAATAGGAATATCCCTTTTCCTAGCGACCGTTCTGATCGTTGCCAGGCAGCTTCGAATTTTGATTTTAGGCTGCCCCTAATGAGTGCCCGTCGGGGCTGCGGATTGTTTGAAGGAGATACCGCGGCCTCGACACGAAGGGCTAAGAAGGAAGTGAAGGAATATGGGTGGTTTTTGGTCAGTAGAAGTCTGACACACCCTACCGCTCTGCCATAGTCATTTGATGATTTACCATCCAACAAAAAAAAACGTGTCTTAAATATATACACAAAAACAAGACATCGTTATAAAAACACTGACATTGGCACAACACAGATAAAATAATGATGACAATATGTACCCAATGTGGCAATCAAAATATACAGTAAGTGGATTCCGAAATATAACATTTGTCTTAGAAATGTCTACAAAGGTTTACATTTCACAAGCTTGATTTAGTCTAAGCATTAGCGTTGTCGTTCAACGAATCAACTGCAACATGGTAATGCAGCCAGTCTCCTGCAGGGCTATTGCGTATCTTTTAAATGACAGTGGCTATCATATTGTCTATGGATTAACTGTCAAATTGGTTATGGTTTAGTACAAAATGGAACCATTTGACAGTAATTGATAGACACTATAGGTTAGCCACTGTCATTTAAAAGATACGCAATAGCCCTGCAGGGCACGTTCCCGGGTGACAGCGTTGCGAAGGAGTACGTACTTTGACGCTTAAGTGTCATCATTACATATTCATATTCATCATTGTATTATGTAAGAATTCATTCTTACTTTTAATTTTGTATTATTATTTATGTCCTATTTGTAGTTTGTATTAATTTACAATTTATAATAAAGTTGATTTTAGCTTGGAGCTAAAATCAACTTTATTATGAACACAACTGCTTATTTGTTTTTTTTTTTCATTTTGTCTGGAAGTCAAGTATCAAGATACAATGGTCGGCGTAACAAGAAATGTTTGAAGTATGATGGCATGTTGCTGTGAAAATTCTTTGTAACTGGCTTGAATACGATCGAATTAAAATGAAGGTAATTTTATATAATGACTGAAAAAACAATGTATTTCAGTGAGGCTCGTTGGTTATATGGTAATGTTAGACTAGGAGTAGTAGAACTTTTATTTATTTATTTATTAGTAGCGACCTGTGTCCGCGTAAAATAATTAGGAAAATTTACTTACCGTATTTGAATTGAATTTTGTTAACATTTTTAAAGTTACATTGTTTTTTGAACGAAACTCTCATCGTTTTCTAAAATTAAAATAGGATAAGTACCCCACTAACTAACTTCGTATAGTGTAAGCTAACAGCCAGTAAAACTCCCGTCAAAACCGGTTCAGCTGTTTCAGAGATTAGCCTGATCAATAAGACGGACAAACAAAAACGTGAGAAACAAAAAATGAATAAATAATAAAAATGATATTACATTAGGAAGTATATTCGGTGGTACTTATAAGTACCGTGTCGTAACAAAAGAGATTGGAATAGACCGCAATAGGCTCAATTTTCCAATTAACTATCATCCACGTTTAATTCCAAAAAATCCTGTTCAATTTAGGCCCTTTAAAAGTAATATCACAAGTTTACTGAAAAGATTGAGCTCGTAACATACATACTTTTAGACCCTCATTACAGGAGGCTTAAGTGATTTTATGAGAGGTTAACGAGAAAATTCACACGTAATTCGGTTGAGATAGGGTTATCTTTTACAAAATGATCATTACGTATATCTTGGGCAGCCACGCGATCTAATAAGTCCTTGTAAGATATAACATCACACTTGTAATCGCCGGAAAAATGTGATTCTAATTAGTCCGACTGTTAGATTATCGAAAAATATTGGATACGTATTTTTTGTTTTATCAAATCAATAAAAAATTACGAAGATAAAACGCGTCAAAGATTTGAGTGGGGTAGGTGACGTAACTGACCGCTAAAAATGTCATAGGTACAAATGTCTTAGAGTATGACTTCACACCAGTTTTCAAAGCACTGTCTTCATTGTTTGCTTACGTAAAATAAGAAAAAATAGGTGTGCAATATTTTTTGGTTATCTATTACTACTTAATTTTTTTTTTGTTAACACCCCTATTCACCCACAGTAATTTTACTAGGTATGATCCCATTTAAAAGGTGGCAAGCCTACTACCATCAACCGGGCACAGACCCAAGTTGCTTCTTGATGCTTCTTGTTGTTCTTGAAATATTATTCAAGTGGCTGTAAAAATTAATCACAATATTGTTATGATTCACATTCACAGGGAGCAGCGGTGGCCTAGTGGTGTCGGCCCCGACTTACGAACTGTAGGTCAGGCGCATTACTTTGTGTAATTTATTCCATCACCGCTGCTCTCAAAACGGTGAAGGAAAACATCGTGAGGAAACCTAAGACATGCCGTCTTAGAACCAAAAAAATCAAAGACTTGTGACATCTACCAACCCGCACTGATCCCTCTCCTGAGAGGAGGCCTGAGTCTCTGCAGTGAGAAGATTATAGGCTGATGATGATTCGCATCTACAAATTTTGAGGTAATATTACACAACTTTCTATCATATATTCAAGTGTGCTTCCAAACGGGTTATAGGTACTATCCCGGCAATGTGTGGCCTACGAAATGACAGTCGTCGCAGCGACTTATATCCGTCAGAAAGAGATGTACTCATATCGGAAAAAGACTCAACAGGATCGTTTTCCGGATATTAAAAACTGTCCCGACAGTATTTCAGTACACATTGTAGTAAACTATTGCCCGTTTGGAAGCACCTTAACGGAGGCAAAATGATACCAGCACAATTTAAGTTATTTGCAATATTCTGACATTTTACCTCTAAGTCGAAAATATGCGTGTTTAATACATGTCTCAGAATAAATTAAGACATTCGGTGGCATATACTAATTGCGGTGGGATAGGGCTGTCAAGTTTGTATTACATATCTGAATAATCTACGCATAAATTATTCCCTATTACGGTGCGAAATACGACTGCCATACGTATGTGATTTATTTTACCTTGTACAGGTAGGTTACTTCGTGTAAGGCTCAAAAATAAATATGTTGGATTCATAAATTCGTTATTGTATCCTTAAAATTATTTGCTTAACTCAGGCATATTAATCATTCTAACTTTGCTCCAAAATGATGAATGATTTGATTGGCCTGTTGGTCTAGTGGTTAGTGACCCTAACTGCTATGCCGGAGGTCGTGGGTTCGATTCCCACCCAGGATAAATGTTTGTGTGATGAGCACGATCATTTGTTCTGTGTCTGGGTGTAATTTACCTATAATATGTATGTATTTAGAAATATATAAGTATGTTTATCAGTTGTCTAGTACCCATAACACAAGCTCTGCTTAGCTTGGGACTAGATGGCGTTGTGTGTGATAGTTGTGGAAAAAAAAAAAAAATTGTCATCGTTCAAATTTCCTGTAGGATGACATATTGACTGACCTGTTGGTCTAGTGGTTAGTGACCCTAACTGCTATGCCGGAGGTCGTGGGTTCGATTCCCACCCAGGACAAATGTTTGTGTGATGAGCACGATCATTTGTTCTGTGTCTGGGTGTAATTTACCTATAATATGTATGTATTTAGAAATATATAAGTATGTTTATCAGTTGTCTAGTACCCATATCACAAGCTCTGCTTAGCTTGGGACTAGATGGCGTTGTGTGATAGTTGTGGAAAAAAAAAAAAATTGTCATCGTTCAAATTTCCTGTAGGATAACATATTTGTTTTTGACATACAAATATGTAAGAACATACTAGGTACTTTAGACAATTAACAAGAGAAAAAAGTAAGGGAAAAGCTCCAGGGTTACCACGCAATAAATATTTACTTACGTTTGATGCAATTTTCAGGTCATTGTCAGGCTATAAGGGTTGAATAAAATATGATTTGCGACCCTAACCAGTTTATTAAACTAGCCTTTTCCAGCCATGAGACATTCATGGCTGTTAAACAACAAAAGTGTCATGCTTACTTTATTAAGTTGGGGTGCATGATAAAACTATATATATTTTTTTAATAGTTTATATAATTTATTCAATAATTAGTTTGTACATGGTATATAAAATATGACAGGTACACAGTAATTTTATCTTTTTTACCTTTACTGTCATTATTGACTGTGCATTTTCATAAAGGAGAATGAACTAAACTGATCCAAATATTCGGCACATTCGAGACCACTTTTGACTCATAGTTCACTAAATAGAGAGAAACTTTCTATAGGAAAACTAAAATAAGCTGTGAGTAAAAAGTTTCGACAATTTAAAAAATTATAATAGAACAGTTACGCACGATATAATTCACATAAAAAGGTCAAAAAACTGGACTTATTCAGTCAAAGTTTCTACTGGCAGCATAGTTTTGGTTGGTTATCAATCTGGTTATATAATGATTAATTTAGAAGAGCATTTTATTACATAGGACTATTTAGTGGTGGACAGTCATGAGCAATAATATGTAAACACTTAGTAAAGTTCGAACGCGAATATCTCGTAAAATAATGATTGCAACTTTGAGATATGACCTGGATTGTAATAATATGGATTGAATGGAGCTTGGGCTATATGTCCAGTCATTTAGCCCAAGCTCCGTTCATTTTTGGACATTCTCCTTTTGAGAACTGTCATCCTATATTAGGGCAGAGTATAAAGGGTGTAAAAGTACCCTTAACGCAAACGAAGGGCACTTGTTCTCCCCACCACTGCGATCATTTTTTGGTTCAAGACCATACCTGGGAACCCCCTAGTTACGGAGATATTGGGGTTCAAAGTTCCAAATTTTGCACAGCTGTTTTTGTAAATACTAGTTTTTCAGGTTAAAACTTTACTTAATTTACCTCCATGATCCTTTTACTATTCAAAGCATCCACTAGCACAATGTTTGTGTGTGAGTGCTACATTGAGTTTTACCGGAAAAATGATTTTTGACCCAAAAAAAAAAATTCGTTTCCCAGCAAAAATTTTTGCGTAGGGGTACTTAGTTTGATGTACAGAATGCTTGGTTGACGTATGTGTGAAGGGTTAATTTACACCCTGTATATGACAATCGCGCTTTTACTTTATTTTCCCTCAGTAATACGGGAAAGTAGGCCGCAAGTAACAATTATATGTATTAGTCAGAATAAAAGTATAAAAAAACAACAACAAGCTTTCATGATTTTTTTATGCATAAAAATATGACCTAAGAAAAAGTTTATACAACAAATTGTACACTTTATTAATAAGTTAAAAAATAAATAACAATTTTTAACTGCACTGTCAGCATTTTTATTACAACTAACGTTGATTAGTGTTCCGCACTTTCCGCAGTGACCGACAGCGAAGCGGCAAATCAAATTGTGTACGGTCTGCCTTAGTTACCAAAACACGCACACATACTAGAAGCCGTCCGTCGTAAAATTATGCGTTGCGATGTCGCATCAAGAAAATCTACGATATACACCAAAATAATTGTCATTTGTACTGAAAATTGACGATTCATTTCGGCGTCAATGGATAGAAATGGATGGACCCATTGACCCAGTATTTTTTGTAATGTACCAATGGACCACGATATGACATTGTGTGAATTTTTAAATGCACGTCAAAAATTTTCTCGTTATGAACTCGCGACATAGTGTTATACCATTACCTTTAAGCGATGTCGACTGGTGTTTGGCCCGTTTTTCTTAAATAAAATTCATACCAATTTTCTCGGTTACACTTCACAACGAACAAAAAAACGGGTAAAAATAATGCGTTTACGTGATTTAATATTACTCCTATAAGTTCCCTCGTTGACGAGTCAGTTCTAATAATGGTATTAAATATTATGGTTGTAACATAATCAGATAACAATAATACGTCGCTTAATATAAATATAAAAGTGGCTATATACAAGCGACGCCGGATGTTAGCAGCTGTATATTCGCTCGTGTTGGAACTACGACAAAGTGAAAATACTATTATAACTTAAATACAAAAGTTGACTGTTAAAGGTAATGTTTGACTTGCAAGGAAAACTTAGTAAGGGACGTCATTGTCATGATAGGTAAACTCCTTTTGCATTTTAGATAAACAAAAAAAATAGAACTATAAACAAGCTGGTTGTTATAAAAGCAACACCCCAACCAAAAAGGCTGCTTTTCAAATGTTTCCTGCGAATATCCCCATTGAAAACTTTAACTAAGTCAACGTGTAACATATGACTTATAACTATTAACCAATGGTTCTTTGCACATACTAAGTATAAATAAAAATTATAAATGATTCTAAATTTCCACATACCACTCAGTTCGAAATTTATAATTATTTTGATTGTCGAATAAAGCAAAAAGTTTGCCGAAATAGCGTTTAGAAACACATAATTTCTATAATTGCGGAACTTTTTTAAGAAGTACCAAGATGTCACGCCGTATATTAATGCAGATAGAGCCAGCAAAAGTACAAAGAACTGTATAATATCCTGAATAAGATATACCTACTGTTCCGAACGTTAACACTTCTTTTTTGTGATCAATAATATAATCTTGGAAGTGATAATCACTCACTTTAGACCAATTTTCACTTGTATCGTTGTCAAACATGGCTATTGTCACGTGCACGGTTTTTAAATTTATTTACTAAATGAAATTATTTAGTTAGAATACAAAATATCACAGAATTGATGAACAACTTGACAAAACAATTTCAGTAAATTTAACATTAGTGTCTCTTCTGACAAACTTGATGTAATTGGATCAAAACCGGGTAAATACTTGAATTCATTTCGATTGGGATGTTTGGAATGTTAATTATTATTTTCCTGTTATTTTGTAATACTGGTAAGATACTGATTAACTGGTTTGTCCGCCAACAAAAGCGGAAAATTTAATCTATTCCTTTGATTTTGTCTCAAGTAACATTTTGAAATGCAAATTATTTCGCAAAATAATCTTAATATTGGTCGTTTTTATTCGACTGCGCGATGCAATGGAGGGTAATGGGTGTCAATATAATAAAAGCAAATGACAAATATGCGATGAAATTATTTAAGGATTTTCTTAAACCTTATAATTATAACAATTATCAAACATTACATGTCTTAACATTATTTATTTTTATCTACAATTTAGCTTTAGCCCACATAGTTCCGTAACAATCATAACTCTGATAACTGTGGATAGACCCACCGACCAAGAATTTACTGTGATAAGCCATAGTACCACGATATGACATAGGTAGGTAACGTTAGTCGTGGACTAAGCTTCAGTTGGATTTGACATGCGTTACCTTCTGTACCATTAGATATATTGACAGCTATAGTTTGTTTATAATTTGACATAAACGCCCACTTTTTAATATACACACATCAAAAGTGTCTAGGGATCAAGCATTTTTATGCGGATTTCTTGAGATTGAGATGTGGCTTTGTAATAAATTTATGATTTTATAAATTTATATGGATCCTTTTTGGTGCATTTCATAATTTGAATCAGGAACTGTGAATCAAATTCGAGTAAAAGATGAAAATCAGCTGTCAATATTTTCCCTATAAAAACATACAACGCATTGAAGACATTATTAGTGCTACTGTTTCCCTACTACTGATTAAAACCAACGTTATTATGGAGCGGCGACGTCATTTAAGCAGGGAAGAAATGCTCAGAGCCGTGGGAATGATAGAAGCTGGTTCCCGGCAACGTACTGTGGCTTTAGCTCTGAATACAAGTCAGAGTGTTATCAGTCGACTTTGGACACGTTACCGAAGCACTGGTACCGTGGCTGAGCGCCATGGAGGACGGTATCGCTGCACCACACGGAGACAAGACCGATACATTCAAATCTTAACTCGAAGAGCTCCAACAATAACCGCCATGATGTTAGCCGTGAGGCTTCATCACTCTTCAGGGAACTTAATTAGCGACCAAACAGTCAGAAACCGCTTGCATGAAGTGAACCTTCATTCCCGAAGACCGCTACGGGTACCACCTATAGCAATGCACAATCGTAGGATTCGATATCAATGGGCTCTTGAACACAGAAATTGGGCAGAAGAACAATGGCGTTTCGTGTGCTTTTCTGATGAGTCTCGTTTTGGTATGAGACCGGATACAAGACGTATACGACACTGGAGAACCCCTGGACGCCAACAGCGATTAAAATCCTGCCAGGAAGTCCATCCTTATAGTGGTGGAACCATCATGGTATGGGCGGGTATTTGGATCGGCGGAAGAACTGAGTTGATTTGGATCAGAGGCAACCTCAACGCTCAAATTTATGCTGAGACGATTGTATCAGACGTCATCGTTCCTCTACAAGTGCAAATCGGTCCCTTATTTCAGTTAATTCATGATAATGCACGACCGCACACCGCAAGAGTTGTAAGACAGACTCTCGCCGCAGCTAACATCAATGTCCTGCCCTGGCCTGCTCAGTCGCCAGACTTGAACCCGATTGAGCATGCATGGGATATGCTACAGAGAAGAGCTCTGCCGAATATGGAGGGTATCCAGTCGCAAGAAGACCTTTTTTTGTTGTTGCAACGAACATGGGCGGCCATTCCACAGCGTGATTTGGATGAACTCACAGATTACAACAGATTAAAGATTATGAACAATTCTATAAGTCCAAATACTGCTGGGTTCGTAAAGAGTTTTTAATCCAATTTCTTCGTGATTGACCATTATTTTGATTGTTGAATATAGCAAAAAGTTTGCCAAAATTGCGTTAAGAAACACATAATTTCTATAATTGCGGAACTTTTTCAAGACGTACCAGGATATTACTCCGTATAGTAAAGCAGATACAGCCAGCAAGAGTACAATAAAGTGTATAATATCCTCAATAAAATACACTATTCGGAACGTTAACACTTCATTTTTGTGACCAATAATAATATCATCTTGAAAGTGTTCATCACTCACTGTAGACCAGTTGCCACTTGTATCGTTGTCAAACATGGCTATTGTCACTTGCACGGTTTTGAATTATTAGCCAAACAACACAATAATTTATTGAGAGCGTACAAAATGTTGAAAAAATAATATAAAACAATTCCAGTTAATAAAAACAAGTGTCTCTGACGACATACTAGATGTAATGAGAGCGAGATCAGGTAATTATTAATAACTAGTTTGCAATGTACATGTTTATTTTCCTGTTTGTAGTTTTACTCAGAGGAGCGTAAGTAGTTGGTTTGTCCTAGCTAACATAGAAACGCATTTCTGTTAATGACTCTTCTATAGATCTGAACTAATAAGTAAAATGTAAGTACCTATCTGTTTCTAATTTCAAAATAATAGCTTATTACTGAATGCATATGAAAGTATATACGGTATTTATAACACAAAAAAGCTATTATTTTTGACTGTCTGTTTGTTTGGCTAATCTCCAAAACGGGTGGATCGATTATGCAGGAAGTTCTACTGACGATAGTTGATAATGTTATAGGGGAAAAAATTTGGATACTTTTGTTGAAGTATTAGGTTCGTGCAAATCTATGAAATTGAACAAAATCCTGTTCAAATGGTGGAGTAATATTTTCAGGCGTGCAAATGTCGCGGGCAGTCAGCAATAAAATGGATACGTATTTAATTGCCACATCGCTCGAAGAACCGATAACCGATGGGGAAGAAAGGTTCTCGAGCGGCGACCACGAACCGGAAGACGCAGCGTTGGTAGGCCTCCCACCAGGTAGACCGACGACATCGTGAGAGTCGCGGGCAACCGGTGAATGCAAACGGCAGGCTGCCCTTCTGTATGGCGTTCTATGGGGGAGGGCTTTGTCCAGCAGTGGACGTCTTATGGCTGATGATGATGATGATGATTTATTAATTTTGTCGGTTCTGGATTCGAGTGAATTAAACAAAACTTGGAAGCAGGCGGTGTTCATTTGAATATTATATTATAAAATGAAGATAGAATGGAGCCCGCCTGCTTCCAGGTTGCAAAATGTGCTTGTTCTTTGCTTTTCAGTCTTTTCAGTCGCCTTTTTTAGTTTTTTTGACTACTTTTTTTATTTCCAACTTTTTAGTAATTTTGTGTTTATTATTTCGTTGGTCGCGTAAAATTCTTTGCAGATGATTTAACTTTTGTGTTTGTTTATAGGTTTTGTGACTTAAAATTTCTTTTAAACGTATAAGTGTCATATATTTTTATAATCTCCTTTTAAAACCCTTCATTTTGATATCCTACTCGATGATAACGGTTTATTTTTTTTCAATTCACGATATGGCCCCCAAAATCAGCAAATTTCTTTGTTTTTTTTATATTTTAATGTAGCCAGTGACACTCGCGCTATCAAGACAAACCTAACGACGTATATTTTATTCAAATCTCTTGATCCGTTTAGGAGTTATGAGGGAACAAAGAAAAGGACATACATACATATACGCCAAACACATGACCCTCCTTTTGGGCTTCGCCGCAGTCGGGTAAAAATACCTAAAGTGGCAAAATAAATATATAAGAACGACACTTTTCGTATTCTGTCCCAGGGAACTAATTGCATTGTCTTGGAAACTGCAATGAAATTAATTAGTAGAGACAACTGTAGTTAGAAACAGAATAACTTCTAGAACTTTAGGTCATCGTTGGAAAACCACCTTCAAGTTACTTCCGCTGTCGAGTGAGGCATCTGCTACTGTCTAGAATTTGCAAGACGTAACATCTCATTTGAAGTTTTAAACAATTTAAAATATACCTTTAACTCTGACTATTACTTTTAACTATCGTTATTTGCAGCATACATTTCCGTACTAGTGCCGGAATTTAAAGTAAAAATAGAATCGTGTTTTTACTTAAAAAAACGAAGACATGTGACGTCTACCAATCCGCACCGGGTCCGTAGTGGATTATAGCCCATTCCCTCTCAAAGAGAGGAGGCCTGTGTGCCAGCCGTGGGAACATTAATAGGCTGTTGATGATGATGATATACACTGCCCTAATATAGTATGACTATTCTCAAAATAAGTGAAAATGTCCAGTTACTATTAATGAAAGTAAAAGTGTTATAATTATTTTGAGTATCTTTAAATGTGTGGCTTAAATCTGGTATTTTCAGAAACCTAAGTACTAATAATAAGGGTTTTGTCCGCCGGGGGCAGGCGGCGAAAAAATAAGTTTACGAAATATCTAATAAGGTAAATGATACAAATACTTTTACGTAACAGTTAAGACACTGATTGGGTACACTTAAGAGCTACAGTTGTCAGTGCATTTTACATTCCGGTTGTGCGTCGAACAATCTACAATAATGCTAGAAAGAGGAAAGATTTGTATTTTTGTGTGTATTGTAACGAGTCTTTTAAGCCTGTTACATGATACGTATTGTTTGATTTAATTTGTAGGCACCACGGTGGTGTTGCCATATAATAATTCATTTTTTGGTTGATTTAGAATCGTGAAGTGGTCACACTGGCTTTTTCTTTTTGAGGCTGTCAAGTTGACTTTGACATTTGTCACTTTTCGACCTATAGCTTTTGGACAGAATGGCGTAATTTCAGCGCCGATATAAATCTTGAAGTATTACTTCAGATGGGCGGCATCTAATCCCAATTATGTGGTAGCCGATTGCCCTTGTCAGCATCCTAATTGGATAGCTCATATTTTTTATGGTAAGTGAATTTTTTCGTGATTTCGGTCCGTTCCGCGTTGTCATGGCTATATTGATAGCAGACGCTAATAGTTCCGATATTTAATTGTCTAAGGATCTTTTAACTTAATTAAGTACTTATTTGTCTGGATTCATTCATCTACTGATGACCACAGTTTGATATTTTGGAAGAAACGGTGAGTTTAATTGTTTTTGGTCGCAGCCAACTCGGTCGCCAATTGTTTTTACCAACGCTGAATATCAGCTAACGATTATTCATGTTTGTTTTCAGCCACAATTCGTTTTTTTTTCTACTACTTAAAATTTTAGAAGCTCGCCCTTACCAAAATATATCTTGGACCGCCTTTGGCATCCCAGCGGAAATGCATGCAACCAAGATGAGCGTTAATCTTTTGGTTGTTAACATAATCGACGGAATTTGGTATGGTTTGTGATACATAAAGTAGATCATCTATTTGGTAAAGTGCAATAATGACAGGTCTTAAAAGATTGTATAATTTTAGTTTAAGCTATTAATAATAGAAAGGAATTCTCTTGTATATTCCCACCAGCAGCCTTCGGGTAATAAAATCGCTCTATAATTTTCATGCTCGATTTTTATTGATACCTTCCCGCTTGAAGATTAAAAGTCTCAAGCTCCCGCAGGTAAGTCTATCTTTGGCATAGTTTTGTGTGCACTCCAGGCGCCCGAATTTTTTACCTCAACTTATATTTTTATTTGGAGTACACCACACATTTATAAATAATATCACTCACACACACTCAAACATAAATATTTTTTTTTAAATATTACAGTATGTTTGTAAAGAATAAACTTAATAACTACTGGACCGATTAGAAAAAATCTTTCTTCTCTTCTTTTCCTGTATTCACACGAGAACGGAAACTACGCGGGTGAAACCGCGTGACGTCAGCTAGTATTTTTATAAAAAGATGCCAATCACTTGATTCTACCGTTTTTTAAACTATTGAAAGTGTCTAAAAAAATAAACCTGCGTATAAAAAAAGTTTATTATTATTTTACCTACTTAAGCCTTTATCAATGTTAATGGAGTGAAAATTTGCTCACAAATAAAAAAAATACTTGTGTAACTTTTGTGACATTAATCACATTAATTTACCAAGTCATTTGTTATAAAATCGTTATTTAGTAGTATTTTTTTGAAATCCCAGCGCAATTTATTTTGCTATCGCAATGGAAATACTTCTTCATTTTTTTAATAAATTTAACACATTTCAGGTAAGGAAGTACATTTAAATTTTCGTGCTTCACATCAAACCAGCCTGAACAGTGGTCCAGACTCAAATGACCCAATAATAAGTTTCCTTACTGACAAGCTTATTTGATTAACAACCGGAAAAATCTAGAATAAATCACATTCCAGCCAATTGTAGGGCAGAATGGCGCCAACCACACGTGGCTTCGAACGAACCCCTTATCAGATCGTAGGGGGAACCTCACGGATTCCCAAACTGGGTTAATGAAGGACTTCTTATGCCCTTTCTTCGTAAAAAAACTTTTTTAGATGTAAACAGGTCATACAGAAACGACAATACTAGTAGTCCACAATATTGTACGTGTTTATTTTAAGAAAAAAAAAACATAAATATTACACACGCAGACAGAACACACACAGACAGTTGACAGTTAGGTATCAAACACCTAATATAATATAATAATTATGTATTGTCTGGCAACTGAGAAATATTGAATTTATAGACATTTATTTTGAACTAGCTGTTACCCGTGACTTTCGTCCGCTTTTATAATAATTATTTAAAAAAATATTTAATTTCCTATTTTAATGAATATATTTTTGTTCGAATTTTGTTCATAATTTCATAGGTTTAATAATGTTTTTTCAAGGGATCCTAATCCTTTTTTTAAACAAAAGTAGCCTAATGTGCAAATTTTGCATTAATCATGTATCAATACAAAATATTGTATGGTGCAAATTTTTCTTAAGCATCACATTTCGTCTGTGAATTGGCAACCGGTCCTATCTCATTTTTTCGTTCTATAATTAATTGATAATGTTTTATCTCGTTTTTATATGAGAAAGAAGTAAAGCTACTTTTATTTTTAATAACATCTACACTAATATTATAAAGAGGAAAGATTAGTTTGTTTGTTTGTAACGAATAGGCTCCGAAACTACTGGACCGATTTGAAAAAATCTATCAATGTTGGAAAGCTACACTATCCCCGGGAAACATGGCTACTTTTTATCCCTGTATTCCTACGCTAACGGGAACTACGCTGGTGAAACCGCGTGACGCGCGCTAGCGCTAGTGTGTAATAAAAATAATTGAAAACTACGTATCGTTATTTAATACTAACTGTTGCCAGCGGCTTCGCCCTCTACAACTTATAAATTATCCCACGGGAAGATAAAATCGGGATAAAAACTATCCTATGTGTTAATCCAGGTTATATACTATCTGTGTACCAAATTTTATCTTAATCCGTTTAGTAGTTTTTGCGTGAAGAAGTAACAAACATACACACTAACACACTCACAAACTTTCGCCTTTATAATATTATATATATATATATATTAGTGTGTTATACCAGATACTATAATTGAGTATAAATTTTCTCTTTATCATGTAAAGTTGTCAAAATTGAGATTGGACCGGTTGACTGTTCACAGACGATTTGTGAGATTTGAGCGATCAAAGTTACAATTTTGGTCAACAGATTATCAAGTTTTAAAAATGTTTGTTTTGTTGAAACTGTTAATGTAGAAAAGGCCCAAACACGAAGAAACATGTCGCAGTCGGTAAGTATCAATCTTATATTAATAATTTGTCGACTTGAAAAGACCTGAAGGATCGATAATGTAGGATTCGATAAAATTCTATAGAAGTTGCAACGTCAATCGACGTCAGGCTACATACTAAGTATTTGATTATAGACCCTATGATAATTATAGCCGAAGAGCTATTCTTAGATGCTTTTAAATCATCAAAAGGTATTTTAATACTTACAATGTCAGTTTCTTTGACACAGTCTTAATATATACAAACTAAACTTCGAAACCAGGGGGTTGGCAGTAGCTGTAGAATAACAAATCTTACGAAAGCGTAGTAAAATCAGTTAATAATGTTCCCACTGCCTCCACTGTTGGGGACAGTGGGAACATTATACACATAATTTAAAACTTGGTAGTGGTTTTTTTAAACATGGTAGGTAGGTTGGTGGTGGTCTATTTTTTATATATTTACCTTTTTTTTGTATTTTGTGTGTACATAAATAAATAAAAAAAGATTAAGGGGACATACATGGAACTGAAACAAAAAAAAACTTTTTTCATAAAACATATTCGTGTGGGATGTTTATAGATAGGCCTTTCAAAATGACGTTCAGGTTTTTAAAACCATTTTTTCTCAAAGTCAATTGTTTGAAAGAGAGACACTTCCAAAGTGGTAAAACGTGTCCCCCCCTCTAACTTCTAAACTAAGAGAGTGAAAAATCTAAAATAAATATATGCTGTAGATCGCAATGAAAACTTTTAACCAAAATTGGTTTGAACGATATGTGATGATGATATGTGAGATATAGCACATTTAAAAAAAACCACAAATATAACTTTGTCATTCATGCAATCACTATGTTAAACAAAGTTATCACAAAACCTGTTGCCGCTTTTACAAGAAGTAATACAAATTAAAGGGGGCTTCCCTACTATGATGGTACGGAATCCTTCACGTGCAAGTTCGGTTTGCACTTGGCCAGTTTTTACTAGGCATTCATTTAGAGCTGGTATAAAAGTCAAAGTCTTAAGGAGAAAGGTCGAGTCAATAATAAACAATGTATGGTTCACTGTATGATTTCGATGTCAGACCAGAGGGCCTAGACAAATGCCCGTCGGGGCTGCGGGTTGCTCGAGAAAGATACCGCGGCCTCGGCACAATGGGCTAAGAAGGAACTTGGGTGTTTATTTTTTAGTCAGCAGAAGTCTGACACTCCCTATCGCTCTGCCCAGAGCGGGATTTCATTTGATGATTTGAAAAGGGCCTAGACAAATTAATGTCTTCAAAGCATTTCGTCTCTCTGCAATATCCATCGACCGGATTGACATAATCTTTTCGGAATTTGTCTATTTGCCCTTCATGATTTTACTTTCTCACTGTACTTTCCTTCTCTGCTAGTTAAAGTTGATGCGACAAGGTAGCCAGCGAAATTCGGATTTTTTAACAGACAGACAGACGCGGCGGAGGACTTTTTTTTGTGATAGTGATACTACCTGACACTGAAAAAGAAAATTCGTTTTCCGCGGGCTATCTTATCGCATCAACCTGGATTCCAAGATTCGATCAAACTGTGGTCACTTTGGTACCTTTCAAGCACCAAATACTACGGTAATTTGATTGCTCCTCGTGTAGTAGGTACCAAGAAAACGGGTCAATAAACCCTCAAGCCACGGCGACGTTTTGAAGCAAAGCTTCGAATAGATCGTGACAGAATAAATGAAACAACTTAGTCTTGCCGACGCCAAGGATATTTCAAATAAGCAAAGCTGAGGAGACCATTTCCTAGTACGAAAATCGTCTGCGACAACCGTATCGCGAAAACGCAAACGTCGAAATGATCGATGAAATGTAATTTGTCACAGCTTATCCCCTTCTCTAAGGAGGAGATTGAAGACACTAATTTGTCGATAGAACATTTTATTTTTATTGATGGTAACACTCAAATTATAATGGGATGCTTCATTTTTGGAGCGAATTTAAATGTTTTCTATTACGTAGGATTATGTAGGATTAGAAATATGTATAGGTATTATAATGTTTTTTATAATGTGTAATGTTTTTTTTTTATAAAATGTAACAGTCTTATAATTTAAAACTGTAATAAAGATGCTATGCCAGTTTGACGAAATAATATTAGTAGTATGGAAACAAATAGGTAACCGAAACATACAAAATTCCTTGGCAATGGGGTTGCATACCTTTTAAATTTTGGCTCAAACATTCATGAAATTCAAATAATTCACGATAAGTAAACTGATGCCGGAAAGCAAATATTGTATTCAAATTCTGCTGTGGATAATAGACTTATATTATTATATAAAAGTAGGTACTTACCATCAGGTACATACACGTTCAAAAAAAGGCAATCTTCCGAATATTCCCTTTTCTTCTTATCTTCCATTTGTGACTCCAACAGCTTCATAAACAAATCGTCATGTTTCTTCAAAGGGTTCTGTACATCCTCTTTTTTAGGGTCACTTTGCATACAGTCCGGGGCATATATCGTCGCATTTTTCACGCCTTCCCACTGAGGCAAATCCGTATATTCAGGGGGCAAAAACCTTCTGAACTCAATTGGCGGCTGAGCGTACGGTATTCCGACATAGGCCGCTATTCTTTTCGTTCGGAATCTCGTAATATACATTCCCGAAATCGTGCCTTGGTTTGCTAAAGTTATTTGGCGCGGTTCCCTGGCCGATAAAACTAATGTCATTTGGAGTAGCAACACTAAAAGACGAATCATTTTTTAAAATTTTAATTTGCACAATTTATTTTCGAAATACTGGCAGCACACAATTTAAATTGCATTTCATTTTAAAAAACGAAACCGCTGTTCGAATTCGTTAGCATAGACGTTCATTTCGATATTTGTTTTTTTTTTAATAATTGACGGTTATTTTATCACGTTTTCTGTTTAGTTTAGATTCGATTTTATTACTGGTGGTGTATAAGCGGTATCGGTGGGTGTTCGTGCTCGAAGGTGGTGCGTTACTGTTTCTCGTGCAGACTTCGGCTCGTAAACAGTGGGGTTGTCCGTCGTTATAGCGACGAAGGAACTGCTATTGTGAACTTTGTTTGTTTTAGAATAGGCTGTTAGAGTATTTGTTCTTGAATTGTTCGATTTAAGTGACTAATTTAAATGATGGTTTCTTGATGGTCTAGTTCGTTAGTAACATTTAATTAAAAAGTTATTGTAAGCTAAAAATAAAAAAAATATTTACTTTGTTAGTTTCTAAATATAGGAATCCTCAGTTAAATGTTTAATACCAAAGATGACGTTGTAGTCAGTAGAGACCGTCAAGCAAACCATATATCGTATGTACTAGACCCAGTTCAAAGTCCTCAACACAAATAATTATATCAAAATCAACATCGAAAATTAATCGAACCTTCCAGAAACAATCTTTCTTTTATTTCAACCTCTGCCAAGTCTAAATATTTCTTAGACCGACAAATAGCTGGCGGTAAGCTTGCGACGCGACGGATCGCGTGACGACCAAAGGCAGGAGTCATTGCATTTGGCCACCGTCGACTTGTTTTCGCCTCATCTCCCCCTATGTAGGTCATTGCGACTTAAATATTGATCGATATTAGTATTTGTGTTATGTTTTATGCGCTGTTTGAGTTTTTGTGCATTGCTTTCTTGACGTTTTTAAGGGAAATGTATTGGTAAGAAGTGAGTTGGAAAAACGCATAAGTAAAACCAGCCGACAATGCTCCCACTGCTGGGACACACGGCTCGTCTCCATGAGAGTGAATGATGAATATAATCCACTACGTGGGCCTAGTGCGGGTTATATAGTATATGTCACATGAAGACATCCCAGTTTTCCATTTTCCTTTTGTTAGAAAAAGGCTAGAACAAAGTTTTGGCTAGAACAAGATGGCAGAACAGGTTGGAAAAATAAATATTGTCGCATAGGAATCAAATTATCAGTCAAATGCAATGATAGTCAAAAACTCGTACAACAATACATTTATATTCTATCTAAAGTAATCTAAACACGGACTCGATTTCACGGAACATTTTGGAATTAAGTTTGAAAAAAACGTGCAGAAAGTTTTTCTCAAACTTAATTAAAAAATGTTCTAATGATTTCCTTTATTTACTCAAGAAAATCCCTTTCAAAGCTTTTTCCATTTCGACAACAATTTTTGAAAAAATATAAAGTCTGTTATCCCCAAAAGGTCGTTCGGAGGTGTTTACCTAATAGTAGACCTGCAATTCGCCATATTATTATATGTTTAAGTCTCAGGGGGCGAGCCTTTTTTTTTTTTTTTTGGCGGGTGTAAAATCATTGAATAACCCCTTCCGCCCTTGGGCAGAGCGAAAGGGAGTGTCAGACTTCTACTGACTAAAAACCACCCACGTTCCTTCTTCGCCCTCTATGTCGAGGCCGCGATAACCTGTGGACAACCCGCGGCCCCGACAGGCGTCGGCCCTTTCGGGCCCCTCCCATGTTGCTGACATCTCTTTGAGGCGCGCGTGGAACACGAACGCGCCGTCGACACGGCCTGTTTGCTCCACGGCCTCCACTGTGTGCTCCACCGTGTCCTCCGGCCGATCCTCACAATGGTGGCATCCGGGCGTTTCCTCCCGCCTGATTCGGTGCAGGTACCTCCCGAAACAACCGTGTCCGGTGAGGACTTGCGTCAGACGGAAGGTGAGGGTGCCGTGGCGCCTCTCAAGCCACTCCTCAATGAGGGGACTTACCGCCACTGTCGTGGCGTGCCCTGCACGGGGTTGCGACAGTCGCTGTCTCCATGTCGCCATGAGATCGCACCGGAGGTCTGTCCGCCGCGCAGCAGTTTGCCGCGGCAGCGGAGTGACCCCCCGGCGCAGCGCCTCCGCGCGCCATTGATGCAGGCGCGCGAGGACTATCGCCTCTAGATCCCACGGCGGCAATCCGGCAAGGAGGTTCGCCGCTTCGCGAGAGATCGTGCGGCGCCTAAAAAAATATAATTTTTAAAAGGATTAAAATAAAATTATTATAATTAGAAAGTCAAAAATATAGACATGCCGATAAAATACCACTTTTTCCATGGCTGGCCATTATTATTTTTTATTTATTTGTATTGTACTTGTCGATTATGTGTGTTACTAATATTAGATAAGTAAGTCTATTTCATGTATTAGGTACTAACATTATGGACCCAGGTCTGCAATAAAGTTTATTATTATTATTATACTAGCTGTTGCCAGCGGCTTCACCCGCTACAACTCGAAAATTATTCCACGAGAAGATAAAATCAGGATAAAAAACTATCCTATGCTTTAATCCAGGTTATAATCTATCTGTGTACCAAATTTTATCCAAATCCGTTCAGTAGTTTTTACGTGTAGAAGTAACAAACTTTCGGCTTTATATTATTAGTGTGATAGTGTGATTATGGTCTTATCCTTCAACTTTTAATCACCTAATGATAAATGTGGACTCTTACAAATATCTCCACTTTTGGCGGTTTTGTGTATTGTCTATTCAGTTTCTTCCGACCATTTTAATGAGATCGTCTGTCCACCTACTCGAATGTCTTACCACATTCCTCCGTCCAGTCCGCGCGATGTCTCCACTCCAGCATCCCCCCCCCCTCTTCTACCCAATGAACTAAGTAAGTATTATAAATCGCGAATTTATAAAAACGATATAAAAGTAACCACCGTCGGACTCAATTTTAATATTCCCGCATAAAATTAATGTCAGAGTTCGTGAACTCTTAAATGAAAAAGGTCTATTTTGTGGATTAGGATAAGCCGGGTGGATCAAAAGGATTACTGTGGTTTTAAACCAGGGTCCGTAAAACGTAAACGTATCGTTCTGTGCCTAGCTCAGAGATATAAACTGGTTAAAATAAGGTGTAAACGGACCCCCTACAAAACCGCCAACCAACTCATCGCAAAAATAAAAAAACATTTTTTTTGCCGTGAAAAATCATGTGTTACGGTAAAACTCAATGTTATTCACTCAAAACATTGTGCTGATGGATTCAATGAATAGTTAACGTGTAATGGAGGTATTTAAAGTAAAGTTATACTTATACCATTAAAAACTAGTTTAAAAAAAAACTTGTGAAGAACTTGGAACGTGTGAAGTTTCCCAAGTATGATCCAGAACAAAAAAATATTGCAATTATGAGTAAGTGGAGTGAGAGTGAAGAATAAGTGACTTTTGGCTTTGTTTAAGGGATATTTACACCTTTTATATATGGACAGCGACGCATAGACGCTTACCTCGTATTCAGGACATCGAACCGAACCGGAAATCACCCCACCTAAAATTCACGAAACTGTGGCCGCGGGTTGTACACTAGTTATCGCGGCCTCGACATAGAGGGCTAAGAAGGAACATGGGTGGTTTTTAGTCGTAGAAGTCGTAGTAGTAGAAGTCTGACACTCCCTTTCGCTCTGCCCAAGAGCGGGAGGGGTTATTCGATGTTTTTACACCAGCCAAAAAACTAACTAATACTTGACAAAAAGGTAACTTCTTCGGTCGGTTACTGGAACCATTTTATCACATACCTAATAATTATTTTAATAAAAAAGATGTTTTCATGATAAACAAACACCAATTCACCAATGTTTTTAACAGCAGGTGAAAATTATTCAATTCAAATTAAAATCGACAAAATGTCGAACCAATCATATTCATTAATTACTTTTGCGTCAAAAATCACTGATTATATACTTACTTATAGTGTGGCACTCAATTAAATAGCATTAATTTGTCTTTTTTATCACATAATGTAAATTATGTTATTTCACTTTGTCATTAAGGTGTTGTTTTGGTTGAACATCGATGAGTAGCAGGATAATTGGAAAAATTGTTTGAGGAGTTTCTTCCAAAACAGATTTTTTTGATCAGTTGGATGTTTTAATTCGATTTTTCAATAAGTGCATTCTTTCTCTTCTCGAATTGATGATTCAGATTTCTCCGACTATTAGATACGTAGCAACCTGGACAGTTCTGTCGTTTGCTTCATTCAAGTCCTGGAGGTTGCAATAAGTCGTGACTGCATTCAAATAAATGGAGAAAATGGGTTGGAGTTGTTCGTTGTTGCCTATTCTTTCTAAGACTTTAGTAAGTATCCCAAGAGAAAATCTGGGATACTTAGAGTTTTCACAATTGACGACAAAACAAATAAAGGAAGTTTACCTAAACTGTAGAGTCTATTTCAATTTATTGTATAAATTTGCCAAAAATAATAAAAACGCGCATGCTAAAATTAAATTAAACAAGGCAAAAAATAAAATGGCCGGTGGATACAGAAAACAAACAAAAATAGAGTTTGAAACGTGTGATGCTATAGTGGTCCCATTTGCATCTAAACTCAAATTTGCATAGATCACTATCGTGCGAGTCCCACATGGCTGTAGGGTTGCTACACTATCAGGGCGATCTTATCGGACATTTTGTTGTCAGGTCACCCTGTACTATTAAAAGAAAAATGTTTGGGTTCACGTCTTTTTTCTTAGCAGACCTGTTAAAGAAGACAAAAATAAAGAATTAAGCTAAATCCGGTAGCAGGACAGACAGCACAGACCATCGTAAATTCGTGATAGAAGTTTGTCAAATACACTGAAGTATCACTAGTAGAGCCTTTGTTTGTCAACAGGATCTTACAATTTTTTTGTATGTGTCGTTTGATATTTTTATTTAGTTACTTATTTTTTAATTTTGATAACTGAGTGTTATCAAAATAAAAATACACTCAGTTTCAAAAAAAAAACTATATAGACCCTCGTTTTCTCCTCTCAGCAAAATTGTAAACGATTTAAATCAATTGCAACTAATACCAATCTATTGTATGTATTATATACGAGTAGCTACGCAGTTTATTTTTCAGGTACGTCAAACAAAATGCTCTGTACTGAAAGATTCTTCATCATCATCATTAACCTTCAGCAATCCGCTATAGTATAAAGGCCTCTGCAATCGCACTCCACTCAGCTCGAAATATTCTTAGACCATGTTAAATATGACAATGTCGTGTGTGTGTGCGTGTGATGTGGATAGTACTGTTACGCATTAGTTTCACGGTTACATTTCGTAATAAGTCCATTTGCAATGTAAATCTCTTACACTTTGACCCGTTGTTATTACAATGCAATGCACCAAAATTTCAGGCATAATGATAAAAGAATAAAAGTACAACTACAGCGGGTACTTATACTACTATTAGTTTAAATTAAATGCAAGGAGCAGCATGGAGTTAAGGTTACTAAGAATTATGAATATAAATTGGACACTCCATTTAGTGATATAAATAGGGAATTCTATGTTATGAGGAATAGCCGAAAATATAGTTCTGTAAAGTGATAGTTCTCTTTATAGGAGTCATAGGAAAATTTTCTATACTGGTATTATTGAGATCTTATCAAATTGCATCCTGTAGTTCCAGACTAAATTCTATACATGGGACAAAGACGTGGGTTTATGTACGGATAAATATACAGCCTGCTAAATTGCATTTACTTTTAAGATTAGGTACACAGATACAAACAGAGACTGATCGTGAATTGAATCGTTTGACATCAGTCACTTTTAAGGCCAAACTCTCTATAAAACAAAATTAAAATCAATGTTGTTAGTGTACTAGAATATGGTAGTTAACAAAAAAATCTAATTAGTCCGTCAGATAGATTTCCAAAAAATATTGGACACGCATTTTTTTTCACGTAAACAAACAATGAAGATGAAACAGTGCTTTGAAAACTCCAGTGACGTCAGTTTGCAAGACATTAGTATGACATTCTTTACCGGTAAGTGACGTCACAACTACCCTCTCAAATCTTTGACGCGTTGTATCTTCGTCGATTTTTATTGATTTGATAAAACAAAATATACGTATCCCATATTTTTCGATAATCTAAAAGACGGACTAATTAGAATCATAATTTTTTAAGTCAGTAAACATCCCTATTATAAAGATTACTGTGCGTACCTATACCAAATTGCTTGTTTGACTGTATACATATGCATTTACCATGTTAATGCATTTTATTTCCTCGACTGGCCCACAACATGGTCACCCGACTAACAACGCACGCCGCGGCAAGAAGGGCGTGCTTTCAATATTGTTTAATTTTACTGCGAACGGTCACGTGACCTGTACCCGTATACGTTGAACAACTTACATGGGTTCGCGACATTGTCCCTGCGATTATTTAAGTATTTTATACGTGTATTATGCCGAAACATGGTGAAAATACGAATTGTGTAGCGAAACGTTTGTCCCTGTAAAGCAGATTGCAATCTTGCATTTTCATTTAATAGTTGGTTCATGTGATTTTTTAAACATCACGCTTGTAAGCCCTGAAGGATCAGGTAGAGTTCTACCTAATAGTACAGCCACAAGCATATAAGCAAGCCTATTGCTATCAACTGGGCACAAATCCAGACCACGTGGATGATACTGAGAAGTACCTGATGAGAATACCTAATACATATTGTTACACAACATACTATAAAAATAGGGATGTTTACTGACTTAAAAAAATATGATTCTAATTAGCCCGTCTGTTGCATTTTCGAAAAATATTGGATACGTATTTTTTTTTTTCGAATCAATAAAAATTGACGAAGATAAAACGCGTCAAAGATTTGAGTGGGGGGTTGTGACGTCACTCACCGGTAAAGAATGTCATACTAATGTCTTAGAAAATGACGTCACACGAGTTTTCAAAGCACTGTATCGTCTTCATTGTTTGTTTACGTGAAAAAAGAAAAAAAACGTGTAAAATATTTTTTGGAAATCTATCTGACGGACTAATTAGTTTTTTTTTGTTAACTACCCTATTTAACCATTTTCTTAACAGTACTTTAATTTACTTATTTTTATTTCTTTATCAATGTTCAACGATTTTTTAAACTAGTCTAACAAAAGCTCTTGACAATGCACGCACAAAAACCATGTTTCGTTATTATTAAAGCCACATGAAAAACCGTACAAGTATGATTTTAAGAAAATACTTTTTTAATCGTAAAAAGACTTAAAATGGATTTTTATACATGTTATATACATGTATAGTATATAGAAAATGAGTAAGCCTGATCTCTTCCAAAATCATTTAATTTTGTCCTTGAAAATATGGGTAATCAAATAACTGCAACCAATTACGAATATTCAGAATGTAAGTCAGAAACTCCGGAATTATATCGAACTGAAACTGCTTGGAAATTCTCCAATAACAAAATAATTTGCGATACCACAGATAAAGAATACGCAGAAGTGAAACTCTTGCTCCAAACGCTTCTCAAAAACCTACGATCAGGGAATTTCTAAGAAACATCGAACAAGTTACGTCATACCAAAGAAATTATTTTATTAAATACCTTGATAGGTACTGTGAGTAAATATGTGCTCCTTATAACAGGGCAAAAATACCATACCGTTTGCATATGCATCACAATGTCAATGTTGTGATTATCATTAAGAGCTGGATATACGGCCGTGTTTTGAGTAACGGGTATTGTATTACCCTTAATAGGATACCCATTTTTGTAAGCCATAGCAGCCTTAGAGCCTGATCTGTATAGCACTCAATTGTGGTGTGCACTGGTCCTTTTCTGATCTGTTCATGATTTTTTACCAGATAGGTACTTTTGAAGCATACGTTACACGAGTGGCATTTCTATAAAATTTCTTACTCTATGCCAATTCTAAGGCCTGCAATCACACAGCCCCACATAACTCCCTATTATTATCACCGATTACGTTGCCGTTTTACACAAAACTACTTCGGTTATGGCCGAAATGACCTTGTGTTCTGACAGCCTGAGTATTATATTAGTATTGATTAAAATATTTTAAGTGTTAGCAATTCCACGCGATCGCGTATCGTTGGAAAGTTGGAAGTAATAGGCTGGTATTACATTCGGTTTTGAGGAAACGACCGGATGGCCTTCAAGGTTAGAAGTACCTTAATTATCATGGATTTAATCATTCTTAAGAAGCTTTTTTTTCAAAATGGACTGCGACAGTTTAGTTGATTGATTGAAGAGGTTAAAAGTCGTTAGGAAGCGAAAACGATTCGAACATGTTTGCCAAAAGGTTACATGTTAACGCCCGATGTAATGACGCGGTAAGTCACTTATGAAAGATGTACGCGTGTTTAATGCGCTTTCGCTACGACTGACGAGATAATTATTCTAGTCAGCCGTTAATGTTTCACTGGAAAAATGCCTCGTTCAAGTCCTTTCAAGAACTCTTTTCCCTCGTATATGTAAAAAGCAAAGCTGAGTGACTGAGGATCAACGCGCAGGCCAAACCCTTAGGGCTAGAAACATAAAATTTCGCACACGGTTCCCTTTTATGACCTAAGCATCCACTAATATACATTTTTTTTTTAAAGGGGGAAAGTTTATATGGAATATCGATATTATCACGCGGGCGAAGCCGCGGGAAAAAGTTATATTTGTAATGCTTTTTTTAATAAAGCGGGTGCTATTAATCATCACTAAAGTACAGTACATTTTAGAGACAGATCAGTCTAAAAATATAGATAAAAATATATATTATTTAGGACAAAAGTGGTGTTTGTCTTTCATAGTCCTCGGTCGGTAATGCTTTTATAATTATTCTAAGAGTTCTGAGCATGTTTGTTTTGTCCTAACATTCAAAGGGTATTGTTAAATAGAAGCACATCCAGTTTCTAGGTATTACTTAACTTATCGGACATTTACTAAAAATATAAAATTTGCTATGCATAGAAAAGGTTAAGCTCTTTGACCTGAAATTATTATCTTGCTCTCCGCTCTCTTGCAAAAGGGCAAATGTTACACCTTTTCTACATGATTCTTTGAACTCAGAACTGCGATATTGCGTATCTTTTAATTGCCAGTGGCTATCATAGTCGTCGATTAACTGTCCAGTGGTTATGATTTGGTATACTAAACTAACCATTTGACAGTTATTTGATGGACACTATGATAACCACTGACACTTAACAAGATACAGTTGAATAAGAAACAGTTGATAAAATAACTTCAGTGTTTTAATTATTGTTTAAATAGTTAACAAAATAACAACCCACTTACCACCACTGCGTCTTTTTAAAACTATAATTCTTAATTATTACCACCAGAAAAGTCCGAGATAGACTCAACATTCTTGGATTATCATCGTCATTTCAACCAAAAGACGTCCACTGCTGGACATAGGCCTCCCCCAGGTGTCCCCACATTGACCGGTCCCGAGTCTCGCATCCAGCGGGTCCCCACAACCTTCACCAGGACATCGGTCCGCCTAGTGGGAGGCCTTCCAACGCAACGTCTTCGGGTTCACGGCCGCCACTCCAAAACTCCCCGGCTCCATCGGCCATCTGTTCTGCGAGCAAACCAAAACAAAACCGTTCTTGGATTAGGATGTAATGAAATTAATCAAAACAGAATAATCACACTATAAAGGGTGTAAAAGTACCCTTAACGCAAACGAAGAGCACTTGTTCTCCCCACCACACTGCAATCATTTTTTGGTTCTAGACCATACCTGGGAACCCCCTAGTTACGGAGATATTGGGGGTCAAAGTTCCAAATTTTGCACAGCTGTTTTTGTAAATACTAGTTTTTCAGGTTAAATCTTTACTTAAATTCCTCCAAGACCCGTTTACTATTCAAAGCACCCACTAGCACAATGTTTTAATAGTGCTATGTTGAGTTTTACCGTAAAATGTAATTTTTGACCCCAAAAAAAAAGTCGTTGCCCAGCAAACATTTTTGCATAGGGGTACTTAGTTTGATATACAGAATGCTTGGTTGACGTATGTGTGAAGGGTTAATTTACAGCCTGTATATAATATTATAAAGGTGAAAGTTTGTGAGTGTGTATGTTTGTTACTTCTTCACGTAAAAACTAATTTTATCCAAATCCGTTTTATTTTATTCGAATCCAATTGTATTTGTACATAGATAGTTTATAACCTGGATTTTATACATAGGGTACTTTTTATCCCGTTTTTATCTTCCCGTGGGATAATTTTAGAGTTGTAGTTGGTGAAGCCGCTGGCAACAGCTGGTGGAGGAATAAATAAAATAATGACTGTCGTAAGCGTGACTGCGGAGAATTATTTCTGGTTTCGTTTTCCACGTCAGGAAAGAGTTGACAGATGGGCTTTTACAGGAATTTCACAGTTGCAGCCACGTTGCCTGGAGGCCGCGCTTGACCACGAGATGACCACTGGATCAACGAGCCAAACTCGTGAAATACACATCTGCCGTATCGACGGCGCATTCGTGTTCCACGCGTGCCTCTTAGAGATGTCGATTACATTGCAGGGGACCCGCAAGGGCCGACGCCTGTTGGGGCTGTGGGTTGTTCGAAAGAGATACCGCGGCCCCGGACACAAAGGGCTAAGAAGGGACATAGGTGGTATTTAGTAAGTAGAAGTCTGGTATTTCCTTCAGCTCCATCACCCAGAGCGGGAAGAGTCATTAGATGATTTCTCACGCTTCAAAAAAAGGGGGTAAGTACACTTCTGGTCAACCCATCGGTGATTATAAGTACGGTGTTATATTACGTATGTTATTACGTCTCATCGTCATTATCAGCCTATAAAGTTCACACTGCAGTGACTCAGGCCTCCTCTCTAGGAGAGGGGTGGGATGTAATCCACCACGCGGGCCCAGTGCGGATTGGTAGATGTCACATATTTTCGAATGTTTGGTTCTAAGACATGCCGGTTTTTTTTGTTTTTCCGGTTTCCTCACGATGTTTTCTTTCACTGTTTTGAGAGCAGTGATGATGAAATAAATTATACAAAGTAATGCGCCTGCCTAGGTTCGAAGCAACTGTTTGTAAGTCGGGGCCACAACCACTCGGCTATTACTGCACTATTACGTCTAAAACCTATTAACTATTACAAATGCGAAAGCCTTTGAAACAAACCGATTGCTTTATAAACGTTGCCACGTAACGGAATTTCGCAAACGCAAGTTTTAAGTAAATCAGCCATCATAGACGGACATTGAGACGGAGCGTCTATCGCAGTTTTTCGGTGAACCTACTTCTAAATCATGCAGAATCTAACCTTCGTTTTGGGGCAGCGAGTGACCGGCAGTTACCAACGATAGGAATGGTTCAAGGGTAAATGTTGTTATTCATGAGCCAAGTCGAAGTTTATCTGATTGCCTGAAATGTATACCTTAAGTCGAACGCTTGTTACAATGGCCTTTTGTGGAAAAATTTACGAAGTTAATGCTGCCCTTAGGAATTTATTAAGTAACTCGTGGCTAAATAAAACAACTGCTGGAGTCGATCTTCAGGTTAGTTTTTCCCTTGCTTAGGTCCGCAGATGGACGATAATCGATTATACAGGGTGGAATTTTGTAATGCCACCTGAAGGGAAAGTACTCTTAATACTGCAGATAGAAAATTTTACTCAAAGGAAACATTCCTTTATTTTTGAATAGAAAGCAAACTGCATTCAAAGATTTTCGAAAATTCTCTTCTCCCACACCCGAGAATCGAACCGGCTAAAATCTGAAAAAATTATACCCTGTACTTTTATTGCATCGGTCGTTAGGGTCAATTATAAGGATGAAATCTCTCTAACAAACATGATAAATTAAATGAAAGGAAAACCAGGAAATCTTAAATTAAAAGATGGATGTTAGTTAAAGAGCTTTAACTTGACTAATTGAATTTGTAACTTCAGATTTTTCATTTTTTCACATTTTTTCACCCGGAACAACTATCTGTAGGTCATCAAATATTTTTTACGAGCGGGGATCGAACCCTCAGTCACTACTCGTTTATTTTTATTTTTTTCACGCACTTTGAGCTAGCAAAAACCTGAGCTTCTAGGCAAACTTCCTACATATTGCTTTTGTTTCTTTTGTCATCTGCTACTACTAATATTATACGTAAAGGTAAGGTCAAAGTTAGTAAGTTTTTATGTAGAGGGTAAACTCCGCAACAAATTATTAGAAAAGGATAAAACTTATGCTTCAACTAGATATTGACTGTAATTATCTGTTTCTATTTTTCTATAAGTCAGAGGAGCAAAGTTAATAAAAGGCTGTTTAGTGTAACATTCAAATCACACATTTATTATCGTTTAAGATGATTTCACATAATCGTCTCACATATACCACACAATCTTTGGAATATAATGCATTGTTCATAATGTACATACTTTCTACATCAATTACGAATCTAGCAATAGTTACACCATAGAATTCAACATATTCGAACAAAATAACGGTCACAGTTTATAACATAGCATGATATTTTCAAGAATAGGTACTTATTAAATCAGACTGACTTACAGTAGGTCCTTTCACTTGATACTATATGACTTGTTCTGGTGCTGGTCCGGGCTCGAATGATCGTCCACCCCAATGTCCTCAACCTCTTTTTTGAGCGTTGAATCCATAGACAAAAATTACAAACGATCGTTGTCAAATGACAGGCAAAGGAAACGTCTTCAATCAGCCAATACGATTTTAACAATAAAAATGTATTAAACTAACTGTACTTCTTGTGAAAGTGTGTTTAAATAGTTTAAATACAACCTTAATTCCCTAACAAAATGAACCAATTCTTAAGAATTTTACCATTGTATTTTGTATTAACTATCATAATTTTTGCGGACGGAATTGCGGCGGCGCGGGCAGTCAACCATAAACGAGTAACTCCAGTAGACCCAAAACCTTTTCAGCCCATCAAAAATCCATTTCTCAGTTTTTCAGCGTTTTGAATAAAAATACAATGTACCAAATATAAGATTATCTGTGATCACGCAATGCGAACACGCACAGAGCCGGCTTGTATACTGCGTACGTATAATACATGCTAATTTTTAGGGTTCCGTGGCAATAAAAGAATCCTTATACTTACTCTTATCCGAACCTTTATGAGTTTATGTGTTTGGGCAGCAGCTGAAAATCAGCGTCAGGTTTGCTGTGTTGCCATTATACTAAGCTGAGGCCCTTATGGAATTATTGGTTTTGGTTGTCTTGTGACGGAAAAGGGGTGCGTGGCGCAGGTTATATTAAATAAGACCACGCAACCAGTCTACATAACATTTATTAATAAAAAAAATGGGTGTGGGAAGGTCTACGGACACAAACTCCTAAGGCATCCCTGTGGGATGTGCTGTACTGCCCTGATAGCCGGCGTGGCGATGACCGCAGCGAGGTGCCACGCTGGATGCGTAGGGGTGATGGCCAGCTCTTCTTTACGTCGGCCCGGCTCGGCCCACGTGGCAAGTATGGCCAACAAGTGGGAAGTCCGATGCCGGCCCGATTTCAGCACGCACGACGGAACCAGCCGCGTAACTACCGCGAACTTGAGGGTGTTCTAGCCGGAACCTTGGACCCTGGAACATGACGTCCAGCGTGTCACGAGATGACCAAAGGCCAACTCCGCTGATTGCGACACCAAGCCAAGCAGAGCGAACAGCAATAATAATGCACTAATGAAGGTGTTGGTGGATTGTCACAATCAGACGGAGTTTACATGTGGGAAGAGTGAAAATAAGGCATGATAGCACATTTTGAGTGTGAAGCACGAAAAAATCAAAATGCATTGAGCTGAAGGCATTAGATTGAAATGAAATACATGAAATAGCGTACACTAAAATAGATAAAATTAAGCATACATGCCAAGTTAACCTATAAGGACAAAGAACACAAAATATACACATATCATGCTATCCAACACTTACCCAGTATGGGGGTTTCAAAGACACCGAATTTAATTGCTCGATGGCGGAGAATTATGTTGATTAGGTAGGCAATTGTTTTAGGCCCGAATAATGGCGAGTTAAGACACGTGTGAAATCACATATAATTTAGATATGGTGAGACGTGTGACCGCTTCGGGAAAAACCAAAATTCCTAATGTCAAACGAAAAGATCGCGTTGGCAGCGTTGGATAGAGATGGGACATACGCGAGCCCATAGATAAATCCTCACTCGCGCGCCCGATAGTTGATGCATCTTGTGCTTTTAGTAATTACTATTTGCTACCGCACTACTTGTAATTTTCTATGGTTATTATATTTTGACGTCTGCGGTTCCTTGACAGGTGGATGAAAGTAAACATTGGAATGTTGCTGTTTTTATTGTTAATTTAGTTTATATGTTTTGTTTTGTGCAAAATGTAACGTGCGACGTTACAGTCTATTTGTTTTGCATAATTTTTAAGTAACTTTTGTTATTAATGCCAAATAAGCACAATTTTCCTTCTTTTCTTTATAATTTCGTTATAACATGACCATCTTACTTTACTTAAAAAAAAAAAAACGTTGCCCCACAGTAGGAATTTCTCCTGTATCCTGGGTGCGTTTACAAACATTTAAACTCACGAAAGAACTATCTGTAGGCCATACAAATATTTGTTCCGTGCGGGGATCGAACCCGCGACACGCAGCGCAGCAGTCTAATCGCTTAGCCACTGCGCCAACCATGCTGTCATCTGCCGGGATGTCACACAGAACTTTTGCGTGCACCGTTAAACAATGATGACCTTGACTCTAACTAATCTATATATATAAAAAAAGTCGTGTTAGTTACTTCACTTATAACTCAAGAACGGCTGAACCGATTTAGCTGAAAATTGGCAGGGAGGTAGTTTAGAGCCAGGAGAAGGACATAGGATAGGAGAGTTTTTGTTCTTTTTTTTTTGGGTAAGTAGATAGTTAGGTTGTAGGTAGGTAGATAGGTAGGTAGGTAGTATTTAGGTAGGTAGTAGGTAGGTAGTAGGTAGGTAGTAGGTAGGTAGTAGGTAGGTAGTAGGTAGGTAGTAGGTAGGTAGTAGGTAGGTAGTAGGTAGGTAGTAGGTAGGTAGTAGGTAGGTAGTAGGTAGGTAGTAGGTAGGTAGTAGGTAGGTAGTAGGTAGGTAGTAGGTAGGTAGTAGGTAGGTAGTAGGTAGGTAGTAGGTAGGTAGTAGGTAGGTAGTAGGTAGGTAGTAGGTAGGTAGTAGGTAGGTAGTAGGTAGGTAGTAGGTAGGTAGTAGGTAGGTAGTAGGTAGGTAGTAGGTAGGTAGTAGGTAGGTAGTAGGTAGGTAGTAGGTAGGTAGTAGGTAGGTAGTAGGTAGGTAGTAGGTAGGTAGTAGGTAGGTAGTAGGTAGGTAGTAGGTAGGTAGTAGGTAGGTAGTAGGTAGGTAGTAGGTAGGTAGTAGGTAGGTAGTAGGTAGGTAGTAGGTAGGTAGTAGGTAGGTAGTAGGTAGGTAGTAGGTAGGTAGTAGGTAGGTAGTAGGTAGGTAGTAGGTAGGTAGTAGGTAGGTAGTAGGTAGGTAGTAGGTAGGTAGTAGGTAGGTAGTAGGTAGGTAGTAGGTAGGTAGTAGGTAGGTAGTAGGTAGGTAGTAGGTAGGTAGTAGGTAGGTAGTAGGTAGGTAGTAGGTAGGTAGTAGGTAGGTAGTAGGTAGGTAGTAGGTAGGTAGTAGGTAGGTAGTAGGTAGGTAGTAGGTAGGTAGTAGGTAGGTAGTAGGTAGGTAGTAGGTAGGTAGTAGGTAGGTAGTAGGTAGGTAGTAGGTAGGTAGTAGGTAGGTAGTAGGTAGGTAGTAGGTAGGTAGTAGGTAGGTAGTAGGTAGGTAGTAGGTAGGTAGTAGGTAGGTAGTAGGTAGGTAGTAGGTAGGTAGTAGGTAGGTAGTAGGTAGGTAGTAGGTAGGTAGTAGGTAGGTAGTAGGTAGGTAGTAGGTAGGTAGTAGGTAGGTAGTAGGTAGGTAGTAGGTAGGTAGTAGGTAGGTAGTAGGTAGGTAGTAGGTAGGTAGTAGGTAGGTAGTAGGTAGGTAGTAGGTAGGTAGTAGGTAGGTAGTAGGTAGGTAGTAGGTAGGTAGTAGGTAGGTAGTAGGTAGGTAGTAGGTAGGTAGTAGGTAGGTAGTAGGTAGGTAGTAGGTAGGTAGTAGGTAGGTAGTAGGTAGGTAGTAGGTAGGTAGTAGGTAGGTAGTAGGTAGGTAGTAGGTAGGTAGTAGGTAGGTAGTAGGTAGGTAGTAGGTAGGTAGTAGGTAGGTAGTAGGTAGGTAGTAGGTAGGTAGTAGGTAGGTAGTAGGTAGGTAGTAGGTAGGTAGTAGGTAGGTAGTAGGTAGGTAGTAGGTAGGTAGTAGGTAGGTAGTAGGTAGGTAGTAGGTAGGTAGTAGGTAGGTAGTAGGTAGGTAGTAGGTAGGTAGTAGGTAGGTAGTAGGTAGGTAGTAGGTAGGTAGTAGGTAGGTAGTAGGTAGGTAGTAGGTAGGTAGTAGGTAGGTAGTAGGTAGGTAGTAGGTAGGTAGTAGGTAGGTAGTAGGTAGGTAGTAGGTAGGTAGTAGGTAGGTAGTAGGTAGGTAGTAGGTAGGTAGTAGGTAGGTAGTAGGTAGGTAGTAGGTAGGTAGTAGGTAGGTAGTAGGTAGGTAGTAGGTAGGTAGTAGGTAGGTAGTAGGTAGGTAGTAGGTAGGTAGTAGGTAGGTAGTAGGTAGGTAGTAGGTAGGTAGTAGGTAGGTAGTAGGTAGGTAGTAGGTAGGTAGTAGGTAGGTAGTAGGTAGGTAGTAGGTAGGTAGTAGGTAGGTAGTAGGTAGGTAGTAGGTAGGTAGTAGGTAGGTAGTAGGTAGGTAGTAGGTAGGTAGTAGGTAGGTAGTAGGTAGGTAGTAGGTAGGTAGTAGGTAGGTAGTAGGTAGGTAGTAGGTAGGTAGTAGGTAGGTAGTAGGTAGGTAGTAGGTAGGTAGTAGGTAGGTAGTAGGTAGGTAGTAGGTAGGTAGTAGGTAGGTAGTAGGTAGGTAGTAGGTAGGTAGTAGGTAGGTAGTAGGTAGGTAGTAGGTAGGTAGTAGGTAGGTAGTAGGTAGGTAGTAGGTAGGTAGTAGGTAGGTAGTAGGTAGGTAGTAGGTAGGTAGTAGGTAGGTAGTAGGTAGGTAGTAGGTAGGTAGTAGGTAGGTAGTAGGTAGGTAGTAGGTAGGTAGTAGGTAGGTAGTAGGTAGGTAGTAGGTAGGTAGTAGGTAGGTAGTAGGTAGGTAGTAGGTAGGTAGTAGGTAGGTAGTAGGTAGGTAGTAGGTAGGTAGTAGGTAGGTAGTAGGTAGGTAGTAGGTAGGTAGTAGGTAGGTAGTAGGTAGGTAGTAGGTAGGTAGTAGGTAGGTAGTAGGTAGGTAGTAGGTAGGTAGTAGGTAGGTAGTAGGTAGGTAGTAGGTAGGTAGTAGGTAGGTAGTAGGTAGGTAGTAGGTAGGTAGTAGGTAGGTAGTAGGTAGGTAGTAGGTAGGTAGTAGGTAGGTAGTAGGTAGGTAGTAGGTAGGTAGTAGGTAGGTAGTAGGTAGGTAGTAGGTAGGTAGTAGGTAGGTAGTAGGTAGGTAGTAGGTAGGTAGTAGGTAGGTAGTAGGTAGGTAGTAGGTAGGTAGTAGGTAGGTAGTAGGTAGGTAGTAGGTAGGTAGTAGGTAGGTAGTAGGTAGGTAGTAGGTAGGTAGTAGGTAGGTAGTAGGTAGGTAGTAGGTAGGTAGTAGGTAGGTAGTAGGTAGGTAGTAGGTAGGTAGTAGGTAGGTAGTAGGTAGGTAGTAGGTAGGTAGTAGGTAGGTAGTAGGTAGGTAGTAGGTAGGTAGTAGGTAGGTAGTAGGTAGGTAGTAGGTAGGTAGTAGGTAGGTAGTAGGTAGGTAGTAGGTAGGTAGTAGGTAGGTAGTAGGTAGGTAGTAGGTAGGTAGTAGGTAGGTAGTAGGTAGGTAGTAGGTAGGTAGTAGGTAGGTAGTAGGTAGGTAGTAGGTAGGTAGTAGGTAGGTAGTAGGTAGGTAGTAGGTAGGTAGTAGGTAGGTAGTAGGTAGGTAGTAGGTAGGTAGTAGGTAGGTAGTAGGTAGGTAGTAGGTAGGTAGTAGGTAGGTAGTAGGTAGGTAGTAGGTAGGTAGTAGGTAGGTAGTAGGTAGGTAGTAGGTAGGTAGTAGGTAGGTAGTAGGTAGGTAGTAGGTAGGTAGTAGGTAGGTAGTAGGTAGGTAGTAGGTAGGTAGTAGGTAGGTAGTAGGTAGGTAGTAGGTAGGTAGTAGGTAGGTAGTAGGTAGGTAGTAGGTAGGTAGTAGGTAGGTAGTAGGTAGGTAGTAGGTAGGTAGTAGGTAGGTAGTAGGTAGGTAGTAGGTAGGTAGTAGGTAGGTAGTAGGTAGGTAGTAGGTAGGTAGTAGGTAGGTAGTAGGTAGGTAGTAGGTAGGTAGTAGGTAGGTAGTAGGTAGGTAGTAGGTAGGTAGTAGGTAGGTAGTAGGTAGGTAGTAGGTAGGTAGTAGGTAGGTAGTAGGTAGGTAGTAGGTAGGTAGTAGGTAGGTAGTAGGTAGGTAGTAGGTAGGTAGTAGGTAGGTAGTAGGTAGGTAGTAGGTAGGTAGTAGGTAGGTAGTAGGTAGGTAGTAGGTAGGTAGTAGGTAGGTAGTAGGTAGGTAGTAGGTAGGTAGTAGGTAGGAAAAAGGGCATTGCAAGGCATGCCGGGTTCAGCTAGTATTACCTATAACTATGAATGAGCACACAACTCAGCAGTAGTAAACGAGGATGAAACAAATTTAAATGCATATGCATTAAATTTTATTTTAGTGAAATTATAACAGCCACTCCAGCCAATCTTTGTTTTAGGTCGTGTTTGTCTAGGAAGGTCCGTTTTTCCTGGCTGTCTATTGTAGATCGTTGGCAGTCGTTATAGATAGAAAATCTGACACCCAGTCTTACCAAGCTAGATCTTATTATCCACTATTAACTCATCGTATGCCGAGTGTAAAGACACAATTAAAAAGCCATTGTGTCTCGCGTGGATCTACGTTCCGGCACACAAAAGGTTAAACGAGTTGTGAAAGCGAGGTAGATAGTCCATTTGTAACACGGGTATTCAGCTGCATCCAGTTAGACTGGTAGCCGACCCCAAGATAGTTGGATAAAGCTAGATATTCTTGATCCCATAAACAGATTACGGCCTGGCTTGGTTCCTTTCAGGCCCAGACGACTACAGAAAATTTTGGTTATTTACAAATTATCCGAGAAATGTTCCGAATATAAATATACTTATTTTTGCCGCCGAATTCCATACGCAAGCAAAATCAACATTAAGCATTTATAAAAATGTTCATTACAACTACGGAACCCTTCATTCTACTTGGTCCTACTCGCACTTTCCCGGTTTTATAGTTTACAGTTGGTACTAGGTATTCATTAGGGTAATGAACTTTATTTGTTTGGTATTTAACCAAATATTTTTAATGTTGATTTGGGGAAACAATAGATGTTTAGATAAACCCACACTAGAAATTTCTCCTGTATCGTGGGTGCGTTCACAAACATTTAAACTCACATACACAAATACCCAGACCCGTAACAACTATCTGTAGGTCATACAAATATTTGTTCCGTGCGGGAATCGAACCCGCGACACGCAGCGCAGCAGTCCATTGCTTCAACCACTGCGCCAACCGTGCCGTCGTGTTTGACTACTTTGAGGAAATATAAAGAGGGGATTTAAATTAAATAACAATAACAAAATAACAAAATTAAATTTAAAATAACAAAAATATATAAAAGTACACATAAATAATATAATATAGTCCTGAACGAGGCCAAAAGGCTTCCATCACGTGGTGCTCGAACATTTTGTGGTGGTCTTATAGTTTTGGGATAGGTATGCAATTAATTACGACGAGCTGGTTTTACAGACTTTTTGACAGCAAAATCCAGTTACATTCCCCCCTCTCTATTAAGCGTACTAAAATTGAATAATATAAAAATATTTGCCAGGCTTTGCTCGCAAATTCGTCTGAATGTATAATATTTTTTCTTTAACGCTTGCGTTCCGGTTCTGAAAAAACCCTTGATACAGAAGAAAATTACTAGTGTTTTGCTTAAAATAAAAGGTCACAGACTACCTACTTATTTGTAGAATTTCACGCGGAGCGTTTCAGAGGTTTTGGCGTGGTAGTAGCCGACAACGTCCTACGCGTTCAGTATAATAATGCTTTCAGAATTATGTTGGGGTTGCGAAGCTACTGTACTGCATCTGAAATGTTCGCAGACGCGCGCGTTGACGGTTTCCACGCTAAAATGCGGAAGAAAGTGGCGTCGTTATTGCAAAGACTGCGCGGTAGCACCAACAGCATTTTGCAAATGATTGCATCCCGCTACGACTGTCCCATACAGGCTCACTGGGTGGGAATAGTGACGGGAAGATTGTGATGTTGTGTACTTACTAACATAGATCGTAAGAATACTGTTACTAACACTTATTATGAACTTATTATAACCTACTAACATAGATCTTAAGAAAATTGTTACTAACACTTATATGGATTCTGGCCCGAAATAAATGGTTAATAATAATAATAGAAAGACAGACAGAGGTCTAAAATGGCCTTTTTAGCAGATCATGATACGAGTAGGATCATAAATCACAATATAAATTGCGATAAAATTCGTAAAATGTTCACAGACGCAGTTACTATTGTGAATACTCCATTTTGGACACCCGGACTTACTTTCTCATTTATAAATTAGTAAGTACTAAGTAGCAAGGAGTAGAACTAAACACTTAGGTCTGTGCGAAGATCAGCAGTATGATTTTTGGTTAAAATATTTTCTACCGAACTACGAGTACGTCAAAGCGAAAATGAAGGCACGGTTGGCGCAGTGGCTCAAGCAGTTGACTGCTGCACCTCGCGAGTTCGATCCCCGCACAGAACAAATATTTGTATGGTCTACAGATAGGTGTCTAGGCATTCGTTTATGTGAGTTTAAATGTTTGTGAACGCACCCACGAAACAGGACAAATTCCTAGTGTGGGGCAACGTTTTTAAAAAAAGGCGTTATTTTAAGTATTAGGGTTATCAGAAATTTAGATTTGAAGGCCGTTTTAAAAGCATAACAAAAGCCCATTTCAAGTAACCCTTTTTTTTTTTAGCCGGTGGAAAAACTTCGAATAACCCCTCCCGCTCTTGGGCAGAGCGAAAGGTCAGACTTCGAGTGTCAGACTTCTACTGACTACAAACCACCCATGTTCATTCTTAGCCCTCTATGTCGAGGCCGCGATAACTAGTGTACAACCCGCGGCCCAGACAGGCGTCTGCCCTTTCGGGCACCTCTCTTGATGCTGACATCTCTTTGAGGCGCGCGTGGAACACGAACGCGCCGTCGACACGGCCTGTTTTCGTCGTAAGACGGATGGACGGCGAGTTAGCCCATCACTCACCGTCCACAGGCTCGCGTCTACGGTGGCCGGAGGTCATCACGTGGCCCCCGACGCCCGGAGCGCCTCCCGCGGCGGCTGGGACGAGAGGTTCTCTCCCTCTCGCGTTCCGCCACCTCCTTCGCTAGCGTCACTGCTTCGCAGAAGGAGGTGACGGCGTCCCATTTCAAGTAACCCTCGAAGTACGAACTTAAGCTATTAATACATCAATTAAGTGCTCGTATATCTAATTAAGCCACTAGACAGCCTTACTTGGTAAGTTATTAGTACTAACATGATGGTGTAAACTTGAGTACGTTCCTTGTAAGTACTAAAGTTATTGTTAGGTACTTAGTTAGTTGTGGAGTCAGAAATAGGAACCTGGTGTCTATTCATAGAGTGCTATTTATACAGTCTACTTGAGATGGAAATGGAAACGCTTACATGACCTGTGTTATGCTAACTTCAGTGTAAAGGGGTTTAAGTAATAGTCATCATCATCATCATCATTTGCTGGTGGATTTTACATGTCTTCGAATTTTTGGTTCTAGGACATGACGTTTTCCTCACAATGTGATTAAATAAAATACTTAAAGTAATACCTACCTGGGTTCGAATCAATGGCTTCCTGTTCGTAAGTCGGGGTCGCCACCACTGAGCCTGTAGAATAGAAATTAGTTGAACTTAATTGATGCGTTAACTAGTTACCACTACAACATTTGAACAATAAAACGTGAAACGTAATTTCACCGTTCATAAAGCTCTATTAATAATCTGGCCCAATTTTGCCTTGTAAACATCATTATTAGTTTTCTTCTTACAAAGCAACCTTTTTACTTAGCGGGAAGTAATTTACGCTACTTAGAACCTTAATAAAAAAGCAAAAAGGTCTATTCTACGATTTACTTTTAAAATGGGTTAACTTAGTTCATTCGCCTGTGAACTCCTTCTTATTTTGAAGCATTACAGGGATTTTATTCATTTAGGGAGTAAATTCTCAATTTTACACCTTCCTGCGGCTAGGTATAAAATTCGTTCCTTTATTTTCTTGGCTAGAAATAAAACGTCTTTCATTTCAAAGACGATTACTTTCTCATTATTTGTCTTCTTTAAATATAGATCATCATCATCATCATCAACCCATAATGTTCCCACTGCAGGGACTAAGGCCTCCTCTCTAGGAGAGGGATAGGCTGTAATCCACCACGCGTGCCCAGTGCGGATTGGTAGAAGTCACATGTCTTCGAATTATTTGGTTTTTAGACATTTTTTTTCTCACGATATTTTCATTCACCGTTTTTAGAGCACCGTTTTTGGTAGCATGCATCAGTTCCATTTCAATACTTTTGTAAGGCAAATATCGTGTGTATCGATCGATCAAGGCTGAACAATAACAGGTCGATTATAACAGGCGATTTATTTATCGATTAACTACTTACATAATAATACACTTAAACTCACGCCTCTCTTCCTATGGGGCTAGGTAGAAACCACAGATCGCCACCAGCTACGATCCTTACATACTCCTTGTGCCTCGTCTACATTCATACATCTGGTCATATACGCACGCCGGTTACGAGTACTACGCAGCTGTCCTTTCTGAAGAACGGCACCAATAAGATCAGTGAATACATGTGGTGTGGTTAGTAAATACATTATCTTAAATATTATAAGGTCGACGACCAAAGTCACAACTTGCGCTAGTTACTTACACGCAGCGACCCAACTGGCTATACTGCAGTTTCAGTAAAACATGGCCTCCTCACTTCGCGGAAGAAGGAAAACATCGTGAGAGAACCGGTCTTAGAACCAACAATTCGAAGACTTCTTGTGACATCTGTCAATTCACACTGAGCCCACGTGGTAGATTATAGCCCATTCCCTCTCAAAGAGAGGAGGTTTAAGTCTCTGCAGTGAGAACATTATAGGGTGATGATGATGACCTCACTTTGTATAGGTTTTCCGTACAATGAGAGATTCGCATAAACTGGGTTAGTATAACATCGTCGTGTACGATAATTCAGTCGCTCCAAACAAACTTTTTTTTTTTCAGTATTGTAGTAACAAGAGGCAAAGACAACATATCGACAGTTTAAGGCGCCTAGGCCTCCCCGACCAAAACGCCACGCAAACCGTTTTTGTGCAGTTTTTTGGAGCTATCTACTTGTTATTTAAAAGAAATATCAACTAATAAAAAACATATTAAATTTCTACATAATCTTGATTCCATAATTGCAGATTTATTTTTATTTTTTATTGAGTATATCTTTAATAAATCTCCTTCCAACACAACCCCCGAAATGAGAAATAGTGATTAATAATAACACGCATCTCCTCGTAACGTAAACATTATTTAATTTTGCTACTGACACTAATGGATAGACAATTTAATAATGAACATTTTGACACAAATAAAAATTCCAAAAGACCAAAATTTTATTTTATATAGATTTTATTCTAAAATATGGGCGTATTCACTACTGTACAGTACAGAGGGAACGAATGCTCAAGGTTAATTGGTCAGGGTACGGCCTTAAAAGGGTTCTCTTCACCTGTGGCACGTATGCGGGTATCACAAATATTTGTTTGGCCTTTTTGTTTTGTTGGTTTTTTGTTCTAAGTTCAAAACTTCGGATGTATGATGAACCTTACTCATGAGTCAACGGATTGAACAACAAAGAACTGTCCTATTGACCTTTATTTTTTATTTACTTTTACCCAAAGTAAATAAAATAAAGGTAATATAGGTCAATACCTTGCAAGTTTTTCTGGCTACCTACATATTATTATAACGTAACATTTATTTATTGTTAGGCAACTTTGGATACCCATAGAAATGGTTCTCTGCCTTTTCGAAAATTGTTTGCCAGATTTTCACTTGACAACTAACGTTTCGCAGAATTTTATTTTGCCGGATGATTATTTGCCTACATATTATATAGTTTTGTTTTATTACCCAACTTCACAGTTACCAACTGTACGTTTGGTCTGATTTTGAGAATGACACTTTTTAAAATGCCAACTTTTAAGTAGCAGAATGTATTAGTTTGCGTAATATTCATTTAGTTGTTTATTATTTACCAAATCAAATCAAATCAAAACCTAACCCCTCGAGGCCCAGTCGACGATTACTCCTGGGTGGTTTAAAAAAAAATAACCAAGAAGGGGAAGCGTGATTCTAACCTAACCTGTCCGAGTCGGGGTGCCCCAAGTCCCGAGATCGCTTCGCTCGTTTTGTGTCATTATAATAATCAGCTATACAATATAATAATTCAACCAAATGAAACGTTGACATACAAAAATTTGCTAATCATCAGTTGTCAAAGTGACACATCGGCGAAACGTTGGTTGGCAAGTGATAATCTGACAAACAATGTTCGGCGAAAAGGCAGGACACCCCATAGATGTACAGTGTGTTAGGTTAGTATTCGATTCACGGCCAAAATATGTAAAAAAAAACTGTAACCTTAAATTGTGACGTAATTGTACCATGACCCCGCACGCTCTCCAGATCTCTTTTCGCGACTATCTTTGTTTTTTGTTCACAATTTTATTAGAATCATGTAAGCACTGCGGGTTTCAATATGTCCCTAGTCAAAACTAACATACTGTATATACCTTGCAGTTTGCAATTTCTGTTAGCAAATAGATGAGCTTACTTAGACTACATTCGTAACTGAATTTTCAATTCATCTTTTTTCGATTTTTAATTTCTTTTTTCTTCAAATGAGATTATACATAAATATATCAAATCATGTCTTTTAGCAATGCCTTTCATTTTCTCAATTTAGTTAATTTTAATACATGACTGAGGAGATTTAACTCTTGGAGCTAAGTTTTTAAAGCGTGTTCATCATCATCATCTGCCTATGATGTTCTCATGGCAGGAGAGGGAAGGGCTATAATCCACCACCCGTGCTCAGTGAGGGTTGGTAGATGTCACATATCTGGGATTTTGTTTTTGCTTCTAAGACATACCGGGTTCCTCACGATGTTTTCCTTCAGCGTTTATGAGAGCAGTGGTGATGAAATAAATTACAAAGTAAGGCCTGGGTTCGAACCTACTACTCACTGTTCGTAAATGCCGCCACTACTGCTGCACCGCTGGAAAGTTGCGTGTAATGTAATTAGAATACGTGATTGTAAACAAATTAAATATCAAGAAAACCTTATCGTCCTACATTTAAGGATAAAAAAATATAAGTAAATTATATCCGGTTCAGCCCAGGAAAGTAATTTAAAAGCAGCTTTGGGAAACATTATTCTCAATTTAGCCCCTTCATATTTATTGCTTAGGCGTTCCATGGTTATTTATCCATTCAGGATCAAGATTAACGTGTTTTCACAACAGAGAATAAAAAAAAAAACGATTTGGTAAAAGCCAAGCTTCCTTTTCAATATTTTTCAATGTTGCTCTATTCACAGGTGGAAACTAGACGAAATAGGATGCGACCAAAGAGTTTGAACTAACAGCGGTAAAAACGTGCTAATTATGTTTCAACACATTTTGAAACATAGCACGTTACGATTATATTTTCCTACTATAGTGGGTGAGCTTCCTAAAACTCATTAATAGGGATGTTGACTGACTCAAAAAAATATGATTCTAATAAGTCCGTCTGTTAGATTATCGAAAAATATTGAATACGTATTTTTTGTTTTATCAAATCAATAAAAAATTACGAAAATAAAACGCGTCAAAGATTTAAGTGGGGGGTTGTGACGCCACTGACCTCTAAAGAATATCATACTAATGTCTCAGAAAATGATGTCATACGAGATTTCAACGCACTGTATCGTCTTCATTGTTTGTTTACGTGGAAAAAGAATATTTTTTTGGAAATCTACCTGACGGACTAATTAGATTTTTTTTGTTAATTACCCTATTGTAATGAACATGTCTTATAATGAAATGACTGCCTGTCTGTATTCCGAAACCTAGTTACTGGATAATACGATACTGATTGATAAGGCTGGTTGTCAGACTTTCGGAATTTTTATTCTCAAAGAGCTATGAAGGGCAGCCTAAACCAACTTATGGCTTAACGTGCATCCCGTCGGGGCTGTGGGTTGTAAACTAGTTACCGCGGCCTCGACACATAGGGCTAAGAAGGAACATGGGTGGTTTTTAGTCAGTAGAAGTCTGACACTCCCTTTCGCTCTGTCCAAGAGCGGGAGGGGTTATTTGATGATTAACCACCCGCCAAAACAAAAGGCTTAACGTGCATTCCGAGAAACGGAAAAATACTCGGTAGTAATGAGTGGTCACCCATCCACGGACCTACGAAAGCGCTTTTTAACCTGAAGATCGACCCGAGTGCCTGTTGTTAAAAGCTACAAGCTCCACATACACCTTCATCATCTTAAAAAAGAATGAAAGAATAGTACATTGTAATACAAGGGCCTAAAATGACCCATTATATACGAGGTAGTTTTACTACCGAGCTTTAGCGAGGTAGTAAATAGGAACCGAGTTGTAATGGGATTTTAGCGCCGTGTGTTACACCGTACTTTTCACTACGATTGCGAGAAAATAAAATAACCATGTTCAATATGAAAGTGAATTTTTTATTAAAAATTAAATGTACAATTTGTACAGTTGTTCAAAAATTATATGTTTTTTCCCGGCAACTTAATTTCAGTCCTCTGTGAAGACGAACATTGTGTAATCTGTGGGGTAAACGTAGGAGATACAAAACGTTGTTCAAGGTTTGAGGGTCCCTCGTTCGAATTTTCTGAATACACAATCAGCTGAGTTGACTCATCCTTTGATGTCGATGGTTGTGGCCTAGTTGGGAGAACATTGATGCGTTCTGTGATACGCTGGGTGATACCAATTTGTTTTATACTTGAAGCTAAATGCATCACGCACTGCGCAGGTCGCGGCAGACGGGGGAGAGCACGTCGAGATTTACTTTTTCCCCTAGGGCAATAAATGCAATTTTACGCCCGCTCTGGTACGCTATTATGACGGTATTTTTGAGCAAGAGGAGTGAAAAAAATATTTACATATCTCTTGCTCTGTAAGTACACCCTTACACCCCTGAATGCCGGGGTGTATGACTATCATTACAGCATAGGTTTTGGAATTTGAAAAAAGAACTGTCATACTCATACTGCACGAAGAATATTTTTAAAAAGTTAATTTTTTTTTTCTCGGTATCGATTAATTACTCGAATCGGAATCTAGACAATTTATTTTATAAAGATTTTATTTTAAATATGGAACTATTTGTTTCCACATCGTATGTTAGATGGAATCGATTTAAAAATCAAACTGGCCAGCAAGATTTGACGCGCTTGCGTGCGTGAAAAAAAAAAGGCAGTCTACTAGTAGGCGCGAAAGCATCGCGAAGATTCGATGGCAAACAAAAGCAAAATTACTTCTAAAATAACAGAAAATATAAACTTAAAATCACCACGTCAAAGCACATCATCTGAGCCATTTTTTTATGAAGAAAATAGTACCAGTCAACTGCCGCCATTTACGATGCAAGAACCTCAAGTCACTCAAACTCAAGTCTTATCATCACAAACTCATATTCAAACTATAAATATACCTAAAAAGAACGTGACCATATCTCTTACAAATTGTAATAATTTTACTATTAATTTTAATTAAATACACATTTTTTCTTCTTAATAAATGTTCATTGAAACCTGCTGTCTTGTTGTTTACTTACCTCACAATCGATATGTAAAGCAGAGTATTTATCTCGGGCGTAAGCATCAATTGCATACTCGGGTTAATTAGCGCCTTCGCTTCGCTCAGGCGCCAAAAACCTCGTATGCAATTGATGTCATACAGCCCTTGGTTAATAATCTACTATTATTTGTCGCAGAAACATGACGAGCATACAACGAGATATTAAAAAAAGCAATACACATACAACACATTACAAATATTAAACAAAGAAAAAAAATACAACAAGCAGGGAAAAAAAAGTTGCACGTCGTGATTGCTACAAGCAGGTTACCGCTCAGCATAGTGCTGTGCTATGGGGACCCACAGCACAGCGCTGGTTTTCAGTGGTCACCCGTGAAAAAACGTACGAAAGTCAAGACAGCTTAGACCGCATTAATATTATAGAGATATATAAATAAGAAACTAAACTAATAATGCTTGAAATATAAAGTACTAGAGATAAAACAATAATTACAAACAAAAAAAAAAACTACATTTATGATTCAACATCAACCTACAGCAAATAACTGCTATAGGCCTCTAATCTAACGCTACTCAGCTCAGATCTCAGCAACTCTCATCCACCGGTAACTACCAGCCACCCTGCGAAAGCCATTTCTCCATAAAGCCTTGTCAAATCATCAAATGACCCCCTTCTGCTCTGGACAGAGCGGAAAGAAGTGTCAGACTTGCACTGACTGAAACCCATGTTCCTTCTTAGCCCTTTATGTTCTGGGGCCGCGGTATCTCTTTTAAACAGTCACGCAGCTCCAGTAATCTCTACTGAGCCTTATGGGGCGTCCCGCTTCACGCTTGCTGATTTGCGGTCGCGACTTAAGATATTCATCATCATCATCATCAGCCTAAGTATAATGCAGGGACTCTGGCCTCCTCTCTAAAAGAGGGTGGGATACAATCCATCATGCGGGCCCAGTGCGGGTTGGTAGATTTCATGCCGGTTTCCTCACGATGTTTTGTTCACTGTTTTGAGAGCAGCGGTGATGATAAAATACAAAGTAATACGAATGCTTGAGTTTGAACCAACGACTTACTGTTCGTAAGTCGGGGCCACCACTACTGGGCCACCTCTGCGCTTAGATAATATATAGGTGAAATATTATTTATCAACTAAGAAATTGATCCATGTTTTACGTGACCAGAAAACATGGCGGCAACACCTCAAACATAGAAATCAGTTTCTTCAAACAGTTTCCGTAGGGTCTTTTCATAGGAAATTGAAAATAGATAATATTGTTGGCGCGTCTTTGAAAAACCGCTTACGTGGACATTAGGGCTGAAACTTTCTGGGCTAGACGAATTGAATGATTCAAATAAATTGAATACAGGTGATAAAGCCGCCATCTTGTCGGCTTGGACAAAGGTATTGATATTAATGGGTTTTTTCCTTTTTTATTAAAGAAGAATTCTATTACTTTCATCTTTTTTTCCACGTTTCGGTTATGTTTCATAGTCCTGCAACACACACACACACGAAAATCGTAATCGTCGTTCGTAATCTGCGAAGGTCAAGACAGAGGTGCACTCATTAGTACACCCAAATAATGTACAAGTATGCCTTTGACCGGGCACAAATCCAGACTTTGTGACTGCTACCGAGAAATTTCGGAAAGGTAGAACACAACAATTTGCCCAACTCGGGACTCGAAACCACGATCTCTTGCAGAGTAGTGGCGCTCAACCTCTCGAACGACAAGCAGTCTATGAATCCGTATAATACATACGTAGCTATTGAGTTCATCAGTTCAGTTTCTAGAGACAAGTTATTTTCGAAGGATACTGTCGGAGCTGCGGGATGTTCGAAACAGATACCGCGGCTCGGACACACAAGGCTAAGTAATCAATCAATCAAAATCATTTATTTCAAGTTGGCCAGTTACAGGCTCTTTTGAATAGTCGAACAAATACTAAATTTTAATAAGCTAATAAACTAAGCTACAGTCCCACTAACAAGGCATAATAACTGTCAGTGTACTGTAGTTGCCGATTCCAAAGCGTTGGTCTCATGAGAAGAATGGCAAGAAACTTCATGGATACTCTTTTAAATCATAATATTGTTACAAAACTTTGGTAACATCATTCATATCGAGATTGGTATATTATCATGTGAGAACGATGTAGCAAGTTGTGCACGATAAGTGTCGACAGTAAAGCCAAAACGACGATTTAAAAATAATATAATAAGAAGGAACATGGATGGTTTTTAATCAGTAGAAGTCTGACACTCCTTATCTCCTTCCAAAAAAAATAAGGTTCTAGGAATGTACCTAATAGGGATGTGTCCTGAGTATAAAAAAATATTCCGTTTAGTCCGTCAGTTAGATTATCGAAAAATATTGGATACGTGTTTTTTGTTTTAACAATTGAATAAAAATTGACGAAGATAAAACGCGTCAAAGATCATAAGTGGGGGCTTTTGCCGTCACCACTTACGTGGTAAAAAATGTAGTGCGATGTGGCGTCGTACGAATTTTCGAAGCACTGTATCGTCTTCATTTTTGGTTTATGTCACAAAATAAAAAATATTGGAAATCTATCTGACGGACTTATTAGTTTTTGTTTAGTCCATACAGTAAAAAGGTTGTGTTTGTTTACGATATTCTGTCTAGACATCTACACAGACAGTTCAAAAATAGGGGTTTAAAAACGATTAAACTATGTATCTAAGCGTAAACATATACGCATCCTTCTCTGTAAATTAAAACGCTTTCTAAAGGCTACCTATTGTCTAGACGCTGAAAAGTACATTGACATCCACTATTCAAATTATTTGTGAGCTCAGATAAATGAGAAACGGTTTCAAAGCGTTTTTTTTTTTGTATTTCTGCAACAAGGCGATGTTTTTTTTTTATGCTTTCCCCACTCTATTAACACCACGCGCGCCTTTTTTTTTTTTTTTTTTTTTTTTTTTTGGTGGGTGTAAAATCATCGAATAACCCCTCCCGCTCTTGGGCAGAGCGAAAGGGAGTGTCAGACTTCTACTGACTAAAAACCACCCATGTTCCTTCTTCGCCCTCTATGTCGAGGCCGCGATAACCGTTGGACTACCCGCGGCCACACCACGCGCGCCTCAAAGAGATTTCAGCAACATGCAAGGGCCGCCGCCCGTCGGGGCTGCGGGATGTTGTAAGAGATACCGCGGCCTCGACATAAAGGGCTAAGAAGGAACATGGGTGGTTTTTAGACAGTAGAATTCTGACACTCCTTTTCTCTCTGTCCAAGAGCGGGAGGGGTTATTTGATAATTTTCCAACACCCAAAACAAAAGAAAGGCTCGCCTCGTACTAAATGGAACTTTAATAATAATAAAAGCTGTTCAAATAGGTTTAATTATTCTAGGTCCACCCCTGCTGCGCCGTTGTACGGGGAAAAGGCGGGATGTTGAATATTTTTGTTTTTTTATTGTGCCGCAAAAAAGATCGTTTAGCGACCTCTGTCAAAGCGTAAAGGAACTAAAAAGTTAAGTTTGAAGGAAACTAGATGGCACTAGTGTCCTTGCTAGTGCTAGCCTCTTGTCTGCGTTGAATGATACACAGTTAGAAGTAATTTCAACACATTTAACATGACGCCTTTTATCTGTAATGGTTTGGCAGAGGTGTACTTTTATTGCACTATTATTATACTAGTTTTATTCTAGTCTTGTAACCACCTGCCTGAACGATATTCCAAAAAGAGGTGGTAATGGGTGTTGTCCTAAAATGCTAACATTTTAGGGCTGACTCGTCACTGAACTCATTGCTCATTCAACGGTTTAATACGTGAGCGACATTCTAATGGCAGTTTGTTTTTATTAATCACATCCACATAAAGTTAAGGGCTCGTTTAGACACGCGGAAACCACGTGATTGCCTTATTCATATGTAAACGCAGGTGTTGGTGTATTTTACGGTATTCCTTCTAGAGATGGAAGAATATAAGAATATTAGGTCTTATTTGTAGTTGTAAAAAATCACAGACTATACGAATTAAGTGCTTGAATTGAAATTATTACCATCACGACTGTAATTCCCGAAAGCTTACGCAGAGTTTTACGTCATAGTACGCCCACGTTTCGTCAAAATTCAATATTTTATGTCCCATGTTACAGGGGGGGGGGGGCTAGCCTATTGCCATAAACTAGGCACAAATCCAGACTCCGTGGTTATCTAACTAAAGGTGGTTATCTAATTACGTAAACCACCGGCTAACTAAACTGCAGCTACGCACAGTGACGGCTGCCATCACTGGACACGGTACTTTTAACAAGCACCTCTTTGTTATAGGAGTCACAGATAGTCCTCTGTGTCGAGCCTGCATGGAGGAAGAAGAAACAGCAGCCCACGTGCTCCTGCACTGTACGGGGGTTGCCAGATACAGGGCCAAATACTTCGGTGACCCTACGTACTCTCCGCAAGATTGCCAGTAACACCAGGGGTTGCTGGCTTTTCTCGGGAAGCTGGGGTGGATCGAGTGATATCACCCGCACGCAAAATACGCGCATATGGCGTGGAGTTGCGGACACCAGCCCGTTGTACTTATACTTATAGGTAAACCTGTGCCTAATCAGTAGGCTTATATCTATCATAGTTTAAATCTAACATCGTTATCACAAAAGTATGGACTCATTTGTCCAAAAAAAACGTTTTCTTTCCCAATACAACAAAAAGACACGCAGCTTTTTCATTGGAATTTTACAATCTAACAATAGGGTATTTCGCCAAAAAAATCTAATCTGTCCGTCTGTTAGGTTATCGATAAATATTGGAGACGTGTTTTTTGTTTTATAAAATTAATAAAATTGTCGAAAAGATCATGAGTGGGTTATGTAACGTCACTTACTGGGTAAAAAAACGTACTAATCCGTGACACGACTTTTCGAAGCATCTATTGACTTCATCTTTTGTTTACGTGAAAAAAGAAAAAAATGTGTCTACTATTTTTTGGAAATCTATCTGATGCAATAATTAGATTTTTAGGTGAAATACCCAATTCCTAAAAAGTTGTTTGCTTGTTTCTCACACGGCCACGTAATTTCCAAATATTTACTGAAAAGGCAAATCGTATTATGCACCACTTCAAACGAAATGGTAGCATTGAGTCAAAAGCATTATTAAAATGAATGCATATCTATGATACTTATTTATCTGTGCAACAAATGTTTTCACTATTAGCCGCTATGCGCCGTGGCGCCACTGTCAATGCAAGTTGTGTTACTGAATTATGAGAATAAAAAGTCGTCGTCCATCTTGCAACCGTGCGGTGTTTCATTGTCTAAGTAAAACCCAAATATAGATATCCTTAAACCTCCTCCAAAAGGTTATGGGCCCAGATCCCGCTCACAGGAGTCAGATCTCCAAGAGGAATTATTTTGGGGTCGCTGCGGTATCAGCAGCTAAAACGACAACGACGAGTGGAAAATTCCACGCGGGAAAACGTCGCGTCGGACGGACCGGTAAAGGTCCAATCTCAACAAGGAACGAATATTAAGCATTGCGGTATAGCAATAACACAATGGAATCCTTGGGAAACACGCCAGCAGTTGGTTTTGTCGGCCAGCAACAACTACTGGAAGGCGTCGAAAACTGGTGCACGTGGTCATACAAAATCAAGATAATCTTAAGGGCGGCAGATCTTCTAAGCATCGTGGACGGTACAGTCCAGCCTCCTTCAGATGGTAAGGCAGAAGAATACGAAAAATGGATGAACAAGGACGCCAAAGCTCAAAGTATTTTGGTCACACGCATTTCTGAAAAAGTACTTGCGCAAATTGTGAGCTGCCAAACGTCGAAGGAAATTTGGAACAAGCTACACACAGTATTCGAGCAACGGGGAGAATTGTCGGTTCACATTCTTCAACAGAAATTTTTCTCAATGAAATTTGAAGAAAAAGAAACAGTCACGGAATTTTTAGGCAGATTCGAGAGCCTGTTATGCAAGCTGAAAAACGTCAAAGCAGAAGTCAGTACGAGCATGGCTATAACCAAAATTACGTCATCTCTTCCCTCTCAGTATCAGCACTTCGTGTCAGCATGGGAGTCGGTGCCAGCAGAGAAGCGCACGATGGAGGAGCTAACTGCAAGACTACTTATCGAGGAACAGCGTGCCACGACCTGCATGCAAGACAGTAACGAGTCAGCAGCACTAGCATCCAGATCCAGCAGAAAGTGTTTCCAATGCGGCAAGACAGGACACATAAAAAGGAACTGTAAAAACAAGGTAAAAAGTAATATTTGTGTTTATTGTAAAAGGTCAAATCACAAGTCTGTTGATTGTTGGTTCAAAAATAGTAAAAATAAAGGTGTAAAGAAAAATGAGCCTAGCGAGCAAGGTAATGCATTCCCTGTGTCCGTGTTGTCATCAGCATTTTATAGTACATCAGACAGCAGCCTGTGGATAATGGATAGTGGAGCTTCAGAGCACATGTGTAGCAGTGTTAGCATGTTTACTAAATACAAAGAGTTAGAATGTCCTCGACCAATCATAATCGGTGACGGTAAAGTCATAAAAGCTGTAGGTACAGGTATTATACAATTAGAGGCGTATAATGGTAAAGAGTGGATCAGTTCAACATTAAATAATGTCCTACATGTCCCTGCTATAAAAATAAATCTATTTTCAGCAAGTTCAGCTGCAGATAGAGGTTATAATATGACAATTGAAAAAGAGTGTTGCTATTTGAAGAAAAATAATGAAGAAAAGGTTAGTGCTGTAGCTTATCGTAAAAATAATGTATTTATCATGAAATTCAGATACAATACAGATGAAAAAGCTTATGTAGGTAAATCTTTTGATAGTCTAACAGAATGGCATCAAAAAATGTGCCACCAAGACATACAGCAAGTAAAAATAATGTTAAATAAGTGTAACATTGATTTTAGTGCAGATAAACATGAGGAACTCACATGTGAGCCATGTCTCCTTGGCAAAACTCATAAACAACAATTTCCACAAAGTCTAAATAGGGCAGAACAGCCTGGTCAAATTTTACACATGGATTTATGTGGTATTATGGAAACCACATCATTAGGCGGTGCCAAATATTACTTATTAATAAAAGATGATTACACAAAGTACAAACAGGTTTATTTTCTGAAAAATAAGTATGAAACAAACAACAAAATAAAAACTTTTTTAAAATATGTCATTAAGAATCTTGAATACAAAGTTACAACAATAAGGTCAGACTGTGGCTTAGAATTTACAAATAAAGAATTGAAATCTCTATTAGATAGTTTAGGTATTATCCACCAAACTAGTGTTCCATACACACCTCAGCAAAACGGGTGTATAGAACGTGAAATGCGCACAGTTACAGAAGCAGCTAGAACTATACTATTGTCAAGTGGTTTGGACAAGTCCCTATGGGCTGAAGCGGTCAACACAGCTGTTTATGTCTTAAACAGAACTGGTAAAAGTAGATTAAACGGTGTTACTCCTTATGAACTTTGGTATAAAAAGCAAGCCTACAACATAAATAATTTGAAAGTATTTGGATCAAAGGTAGGAGTACATATCCCTGACCAACGGCGTAAGAAATGGGATAGTAAAGCTGAAATAGGATATTTTGTAGGTTATAGTGAAACAACAAAAGGTTTTAGAATTTATTTCCCACATAAAAATGATGTTCTTGTAAAAAGAGAGGTAACATTCATAAAAGGTACGTTTATTAATGTGCAAAAGGTTTGTAAAAATAGACAGGATCAGAACAGTAAACCCTCGGTTACTATCACAGACTCTGAAACAGAGGAAATGGAAAATGATAAGCAAGAAATAGAAAATGATAACAAAGAAGTAGAAGAATATCATAGTTTCTGTGAAGAAGAAGACAGATCACAGACACCAGAGCTAGAAGAGAATCTAGAAATTCCCATGGAGGGAATATCAAGTCCAGAAGAGGAAAGAATAATGTCTGCAGAAGATTCAGAAGAAGAGTATTCAGTTGATAAAGCAATAGAACAAGAAAAACCACAAGAGGTAACAAGAAAAGGTAGGGTAACAAAGAAACCATCATGGTTATCAGAGTATGACACAAACCTCTTATCCATTGACACTGAACCAATCACTCTGGAAGATGCATTAAATTCAGAAGAAAAAGAAGAATGGGAAAAGGCTATGAATATTGAATTAGACACCCTGAAAGAAAACAATACATGGACCGAAGTTAATAGTATTCCAAGTGGAAATAAAGTTATATCAAGTAAATGGTGTTTCAAAGTCAAACAAATAGGTGGAGAAAAAGTATACAAGGCTAGGTTAGTTGCTAGAGGTTTTGAGCAATCAGACACTGATTTAGAAGTATACTCTCCGGTAGCCAAATTACCAACATTTAGAGTATTTATAGCTGTAGCCAATAAACTACAACTTCCAGTCCATCAAATGGATGTGGTAGGCGCTTTCTTACATGGTGATATAGATGAAATAGTATACCTAAAGCTACCAAATGGTAAAATATGTAAACTGAATAAATCCCTATACGGTTTGAAAAGTTCCCCTAAATGCTGGAATAGAAAGTTCGATGAGTTCATGACTAAAGAAAATTTCAATAGATCAAAAAATGATTATTGTTTATATTATAGGAAACTAAACGGATGTGAACTATACGTTTTACTATTTGTAGACGATATACTTATGTTTTGTTCTGAAAATAAGGTTTTAGAAAACTTCAAAACAGAGTTGCATAATAACTTTAAAATGAAGGACTTGGGGTTAGCAACTAGTTATTTAGGCATAGATATCAAACAAGATAAATGCAGAACAATAATCAGTCAGAAGACATATTTAACTAAAGTCTTGGAACGTTTTAATATGTCAAATTGCAAACCTATATCAACTCCATTAGACCAGAATTACAAGTTTGATTTGTTGAAAAGGGAAAAATCTGAAAATCCAATAATAGAAAGAAAGTGTAGACAACTTATAGGCAGCCTAATGTATGCAGTATGTGGTACTCGACCAGATTTATGTGTGTCAGTTTATTTTCTTAGTAGATATCAACACTGTGCTAGTGTTATGTTGTATAAGTCATTAAAACGTATTCTACGGTATATAAAGGGAACCTTAGATTTTGCATTAGTATACAGCAGCACGGGCACAGGAATGCAAGGCTTTGTAGACGCAGATTGGGCTGGTGACACCCAAGACAGAAAGTCTACAACGGGTTACATTTTTAAAGTGTTTAATTGTAGTGTAGTATGGTGTTGTAAGAAACAACTCAGTGTATCACTATCATCCACTGAATCTGAATACATTGCATTAAGTATGGCTGTAACAGAAGCATGTTGGTTAAAGAATTTGTTATGTGATTTCAATATTGTCATTAATGATGTGATTATTTATGAAGATAACCAGTCAGTTATAAAATTGGTTTTCAACAATGGAAATAATAAAAGGCTTAAACACTTGGATATCAGATATCACTTCATCATTGACAAAATAAAAGAAAAATGTATGTCTTTGCAGTATATTAAAACAGAAGATAACTTGGCAGATCTTCTCACTAAACCTTTAGGTAAAACTTTGTTTGAAAAGTTTGTCAAGTTACTGTATTAGAATTTAAGCTATTGTGTGAATTGTAAACTTTTAGGTTAGGTACTATTCATATCAGCTGGCCATTCATGCATAGGAAAATAAAGTAAATAAGCTAAGTTAGTTCTCAAACAAGTTGAATTGTTAATGCATAGCCAGCCAAGTTAAGATTTGTTTGTGTAATTGAAGTATATTAAAGTACAGTGTAAAACATAGAATGTAAAGATTGAAAGAAAATATTTGTTGAGGGGGGGTATTAAAATGAATGCATATCTATGATACTTATTTATCTGTGCAACAAATGTTTTCACTATTAGCCGCTATGCGCCGTGGCGCCACTGTCAATGCAAGTTGTGTTACTGAATTATGAGAATAAAAAGTCGTCGTCCATCTTGCAACCGTGCGGTGTTTCATTGTCTAAGTAAAACCCAAATATAGATATCCTTAAACCTCCTCCAAAAAGCATAATAATTGAAATTCTAAATAATAACGACAACACAAACATTTCGATTTGTCTTCGAGTGTAAAGAAAATGTAAAGTTGAGAACAGTATACAGACTTTATTATCAAAGCTTTTTTTTTTTTGCTGGCAACACTGGCGACAGGTCGTGAAAAAACGGCCTCGTAGTAATTTATTTTAAAATTTATTGTTTTATTGTGTTTAATTTGTTTAAATTCAATTATTTATATTAGAATCAACATATTAAGTGACACACGGTGTTTGTGACCAGTTTTATTGTGAAAATTCAAAAACATATCATATTTTCATTACTTCATGTACGGGCTGTCAACGTTTGAACTGTGGATTTGAATTCTTCGAACCGGGGGAGTATTTTGTTTTGATTTACTAATTATTGCTTGTTATTTAGTATATTACACATTACAAAAACATTGCTCAGGGCTCTGAGCGACGTCCAGTACACACCGGCTACGTTTATGTCTCATTTTGCTTGACGAATTGTGGAAGCAAAATCGAGGACGAAAACACTTGCCCCATTCAAAACATACACTGCAAACCTTACTACACAAAATGTGTCTGTAATAAGCCTTAAATATTATAAATTTTATTATTAGTAAAATCCACTTTCCTGAGACGACCCACTGACCCTTTGTTCATTGTTAATTCAGAAAATCCCACTAAAAAACTCATGTTATTTGCAATCCTATTTTATAAATCAAATCAATAATGAAATAGGTAGCTTGTCCTTGAAGTATTAACTGTAATATTTAAATTGGGGATTATCAAATCAAATAGCTTTTCTTTAGTTCTTAGTTTTCTCTTATACACCTACCTCCATATTTTTATAATCTTTTCTAAAAATTTTCTATTCTTTTTAATTATTTTACTTCTTTCTAAATTCAAAACCCCTCTAAATTTCTCAAGTCTCAACTGATATATTACTTATTCTCTTCATATACTCAGCTGTTTCCTGTCACATTCCAGGTCTGGCTTGTGGATAACACTCAATATGATGACCCGTGGAGCTACCATTCGTGACATGAGTGACAAACTGAAAGCAGCGCTGAGGGAGCTGGATGCTTCTAGAAATGAGTGCGCCAAACTGCTGCGGGAAAGAGAAGAAAGTGAAGTGGAAATTGAGTTGATGGTGAACAATAATACTCAACTCAAGAATGAGCTTGCAGAACTACACACACAGCATATGGACATACTTGACCAACATAAACACCTCCGTGAACTTGTTGCAAATTTCCAGCATTGTAGCGACACCTACGATCAGGCGTTGAGTCGCATATCTGAACTGGAACATGAACTAAGTAGGGCCCAACACTCAATAACTCACTTAGAATCGCTTAGAGACCTTGAAGAGACTGCGAACACCTGCAGTCTTTATGATGAGTTGGTTGGTAGCCGGTCAGGACCTGTGTGTGTTGAGCCAATTGTGACCATAGACTTAACTAATGAAACTATGTGTAAAAATAATTTATTCACTAGTCATAATAAGATTAAAAAATACATTAAAATTAATAAACGCATTAGAAATATTAAAAAATCCTTGAAACGCCTAAAAGTCAATAAACAAAACACAAAACTGAGGCAAAAAAATGTAAATTTAATTCGAGATCTAAAGAAGTGTGACAGTGAATTAGAATTATGTAGGTCATTGTATGAGACTGACATTCAAAACCTTCAGGATGAGCTATTTGTTAGGGAATATGCACTAAAGGATATTTTTGTTTATATTAATGATCTACCATACTATTTAAAGGGTTTTTGTGACGTTGTACTATTTGCAGATGATACCTCTCTTATCTTTAAAGTAGATAGGAATAGACACGAATTTGACGACGTAAACAGCACGCTATCAATGGTCACGGATTGGTTCACAATAAACAACCTTGTTCTTAATGCCAAGAAAACTAAAATAGTTAAGTTCGCTTTACCCAATGTTAGAAATCTAGGTCCCAATATTATCCTCGCCAATCAGGAGCTGGAAACTGCCGACTCTGCTGTATTTCTGGGCATTACAGTAGATCCAAAATTACAATGGGGTTTACATATATCAAGCCTAGCCTAGGTGTTCGGCTCACATTGACTTAAAACATACTAAAGTAATACGAAAAAAAAAAACGTAACTTTTGGGAACAGACAGTCTCTAATTACTCGTTTGAAACAGGCAAAAGTTATAACACTTTACCCTGTTATAAGCGCCAGGCACAGTTTTACTAGGGGTGACACTAAATGTACACGAAAAGAGCTAATTTTTCATCGGCGTCTGTCATACTGTGAGCGAGAATGATCTTTATTTTCTAAGAATGACGAAGCGGTTAAAGAATATTCCTTTGCCAGAAAAATAATTTGTCAAGTACGTTTTTTGGCTAGAGAAAATAGTTCGTAAGATTAAAGTCAGGCGAGAATTTATTAAGCTGCCAAGCTGCCAATCAAAATGCCAGCTTACCCACTTTGTATTTTGTCACAATAACAAGTCTGGAATAAGTTGGAAGATTGGCACTGAATAAAGTATAAAGGCGTTATCACACTGACGATTTACCAACGTAATTCTAGCGAGGCGATTTCGCTTCAAGCTTGTGCGAGGATACGAGGATGCGAGGACTTCATAGCATTGTATACACGAAGACACTTCAAGATATTCATTCATGGCCTCTCTATGTAAACCAATACAATACAGATCAGCATAAACTGATAGTGTACAGGTTGATTGGTCGCCCTACTTAAGCTCGCTTATCTCGGTCTTAGTTTGCAAAGACGTTGCATAAACGTGGCATATCATACTTACCCAGACGCAACGAGGGTGTTAAGAACAAACACGGTGGTGTATTTCTGCATACATAATTAGGTATTCCCTTTTTTTATTTCTGAATAATGCCTCAAGAGCAATTATTTTAAAAAAACGTAATTTACTCTTGTAAATTATGCCATGACGTCTGACAGAGGAGATTGGAAGTAAAAAACAATATATAATAGTAAATGCTTCGATCAGGTGAATGAGTTAGGTGCAGTGGATGGTCAGTTATACTACAGTATATCGGTCATACCATCTGTTTTAAATATTATTTTATTAAAAGTTATCAATAACTGATTACAATCTCGTCTAAATAGGTTTTAATTAAACAATTCAACTTACCTATTATTATTTTTCTGAGCAGCGGTGGCCCAGAGAGAGCAGCGGTGGCCCAGTGGTAGCGGCCCCGACTTACGAACGGTAGTTCGTGGATTCGAATCCAGGCAGGCACGTTACTTTGTGTAATTTATTTCATCACCGCTACTCTCAAAACGGTGAAGGAAAACATCGTGAGGAAACCGGCATGTCTAGAACCAAAAAATTCGAAAACATGTGACATCTACCAATCCGCACTGGGCCCGTGTGGTAGATTATCGCCCATTCCCTCTCAAAGAGAGGAGGCCTGTGTCCCAGCAGTGGGAACATTAATAGGCTGTTGATGGATTATGATGATTTTTTATAATGTCTAAGAATATAGTGTCAACTTGCATTTTTACACTGTTCCGTAGCTCTGTCTAAGGGTCTGATACTTAAAAAATACTGAGTTTACGTGTTACAAGTATGGTGTTCTTATTCAATACCTACCTACTTCCCTATAACTGGTCATGTAGACGGGCCGTTCTTGCCATTATCATCCTTCACACAGACCATACACTTCATTGGTCAAAAGCGAGTGAAAACGACACGTAAAAAAGATAAATCTTTATGAACAAGAAGCAATAGCTTCGTAGCTCGCTAACAGCTTACTATGACACCTCGTTACAAATGTGCGAACGCGACCCAGCGGCCGAAGTCCAACTAACTTCCAAGATGGAGAAGAAAATAAAATAAATTTTAGCGCGTTTTAATGTCGGCTTAACTCAACCCGGGTTAAAACTTGATTGTTGGGTGACGTGACTTTGAAAACTTTGTATTAGTGAAGTAAATAATTATTATGAGTTAAGTTCTGAGAGATTGTAGGTATTATGATAAACAGGCTGGCATGATGACACGTTTGATGGAAAGTTGTTACAGGCCTACCACCACATTTGAAAAACTTATGAGCCTCAAGATATTTCCAATTGATTGAAAATTGGGTGTTGTGGTTGTACTTTCCCGATGCAATATACAGTAAACTTTATCCTAGAAAAAAACAGAGCAAGAGCAAGACTAGATTTTGAACACCAAATTGCTCGGAATGTCTATCATCTTCACCATGTTTTTACATAATTATGGCGAGACATTACACAGTAGGTGCATAACAGAAACAAAAATTAGAAAATATATATATCTACCTAACATAGGTATAGGTATATAAGAATAAATACCTTTCAAAATTTTAAATATTTTATGTATATATATTATTATACATAAAGTATTTAAAATTTTAAACGATAACTGAACAACTTAGTTGTGAGACGAAGCTGCCAACTTCTTGCGGATGTGCTCGCGAGCTTTCATTTTGAATGTGAACTGACCGTTCACTGTCCTGATCTCCTGAGGGCGTTCATTCCAGAGGAAAACCGCCTTGACAATTTTTTTAATTTATATTTTTATCTATAGATTTATACATTCAAAACCTCTGGACGAGAACCACCACATCGACTGGCAATTTCACGCAAATTGATGTCGTTATCTCTATGCCTTTCATTCAATTTATTTACATAATACTCATACCATATTTTTCGATTACTCTTTAAAATTACAAAAAATACAAATAATCAGGCGAAAACTTATACCAGCGGACGACCGTGAACGGGGCTGATAAAATTTTAGTCAGTTTAATTTTTCACCTCGCGGTGTGCTTGAACGGGGTGTTTGACATTTAGTCAGTTTAAATTTTAAAACTGGATAATTGACTTAAACGCACCCCAGAGCGTGGCAGGTCTGGTTTAACAGCTGTCAGTTGACAAATGTCAGACGTCTATTGTCAGTGGTAGGTTGTCGTTGATATTGGACACATTTGACTTGAGGGACGTTACTTTGGCCGCGGGTAGTCCACTGGTTATCGCGGCCTCGACATAGAGGGCGAAGAAGGAACATGGGTGGTTTTTAGTCAGTAGAAGTCTGACACTCCCTTTCGCTCTGCCCAAGAGCGGGAGGGGTTATTCGATGATTTTACACCCACCAAAAAAAAAAAAAAAAAAGGGACGTTACTTTTGGTTGGGACTTTATGTTGAGAAACGAGCGCGAACGGTCATTCTGCTTGCTGTATCGAACTTACCGCGTTTCCGTACTTTTATCCATTTCCATCAGCTTGATCGTTTAAGATTTTGTTAATTTGTTATCGGAAGTAAATAAATAGGCGGTTGTAATTAGTGTTAAGACTATTATTTCGTACCTCCACCATGTCGAACTTGGACTCTGCCAACGATGTAACCGAAATAGTTGAACTACCTTCGAAATATACTACTTTCAGCTAGGTAACTAATGTTGGATAGGCTGTTTATTAAGCCACACCCGTATGGTGGTGCAAGTTCTAAGAACCATTACTCTTTGAAGAAAACTCTTGTAATGGCAGTTTAACACACATATTATATCATAATATTACGTCCATCGTTCTTCTGCTGACTCTAGTGGCATTTGTTTACGGCGTTTTGCCATAGGCGAGCGTATTTGACTACTTTCATACAGCGAATACCCATTCGTAGTAACTCATTTGTTTGACGTCGAATAGGTGAAAAATTTTAATAGTAATACCCAAACGAAATATTTAAGAAGCGCTCTCTTTGGTTGGGGTCTGTCTTTATGTTAATAAAGTAACAAAGTAAAGTGTATATATATTATTATACATAAAGTATTTAAAATTTTAAACGATAACTGAAAAACTTTAACAACTTAGTTGTGAGACGAAGCTGCCAACTTCTTGCGGATGTGCTCGCGAGCTTTCATTTTGAATGTGAACTGACCGTTCACTGTCCTGATCTCCTGAGGGCGTTCATTCCAGAGGAAAACCGCCTTGACAAATTTTTTAATTTATATTTTTATCTATAGATTTATACATTCAAAACCTCTGGACGAGAACCACCACATCGACTGGCAATTATTTCACGCAAATTGATGTCGTTATCTCTATGCCTTTCATTCAATTTATTTACATAATACTCATACCATATTTTTCGATTACTCTTTAAAATTACAAAAAATACGTTCAATAATAGTGGATTTGAGATTGTTGACGCTTTTATGAATAAACTTACAACTGGACTGATAATAAATACGAATTCAATATTTAACTGAATTCGTATTTATTATCTATATACCTATCATGTAATTATAAGACGAAAAAGAGAAAATACAATAATAATGTAAATTAAACAGTTAATTGTCACTGGTACAATTTGATTTCCTGCGTACACGAACATCATTGTCATAATATCTAAATTGACAGAAGATGTAAAACGACCATATAAAAAAAATAGGAAAAGGTTACGAATATGATATTCATTTGCTCATAAAAATCGCAGTTGTTAATAAAGACAGACCCCAACCAAAGAGAGCGCTTCTTAAATATTTCGTTTGGGTATTACTATTAAAAATTTTCACCTATTCGACGTCAAACAAATGAGTTACTACGAATGGGTATTCGCTGTATGAAAGTAGTCAAATACGCTCGCCTATGGCAAAACGCCGTAAACAAATGCCACTAGAGTCAGCAGAAGAACGATGGACGTAATATCATGATATATGTGTGTTAAACTGCCATTACAAGAGTTTTCTTCAAAGAGTAATGGTTCTTAGAACTTTATATAAAAGTATTTGTTAATAAGTTCGACACCAAGCACCACCATACGGGTGTGGCTTAATAAACAGCCTATCCAACATTAGTTACCTAGCTGAAAGTAGTATATTTCGAAGGTAGTTCAACTATTTCGGTTACATCGTTGGCAGAGTCCAAATTCGACATGGTGGAGGTACGAAATAATAGTCTTAACACTAATTACAACCGCCTATTTATTTACTTCCGATAACAAATTAACAAAATCTTAAACGATCAAGCTGATGGAAATGGATAAAAGTACGGAAACGCGGTAAGTTCGATACAGCAAGCAGAATGACCGTTCGCGCTCGTTTCTCAACATAAAGTCCCAACCAAAAGTAACGTCCCTTTTTTTTTTTTTTTTTGGTGGGTGTAAAATCATCGAATAACCCCTCCCGCTCTTGGGCAGAGCGAAAGGGAGTGTCAGACTTCTACTGACTAAAAACCACCCATGTTCCTTCTTCGCCCTCTACGTCGAGGCCGCGATAACCAGTGGACTACCCGCGGCCAAAGTAACGTCCCTCAAGTCAAATGCGTCCAATATCAACGACAACCTACCACTGACAATAGACGTCTGACATTTGTCAACTGACAGCTGTTAAACCAGACCTGCCACGCTCTGGGGTGCGTTTAAGTCAATTATCCAGTTTTAAAATTTAAACTGACTAAATGTCAAACACCCCGTTCAAGCACACCGCGAGGTGAAAAATTAAACTGACTAAAATTTTATCAGCCCCGTTCACGGTCGTCCGCTGGTATAAGTTTTCGCCTGATTAGGATAAATTTTAGCGACCTTTTTACCTCCCTAAATTTTAGTCTGCTGTCAGATTGACATTGATATTGAGCTGTTTGTTGGTAAATTAACAAGATACGGTAGTTGTTACTTGTTTGACAAATTGAGCTGTCAATTGAATTTGACAGTTAACATTGATACAAGATACAAGACTCCGTTCAGCGAACCCTCGCCAGTCTAATTTTTATCCGGCGAAAATCCGCCGGCTTACTTAAACGCACCCACCCTATCGACCTCACACAAGCACACTGCTTGACGTTTCCGACAAACGATGATAGAGAGTCGGTGTTCATTCTGCGAAATATATTTTTTTATCGTTGCTTTTTAATCAGTACTAATTTCATTATTTGGGTATCTAAATTGCTCATTATTTTTATCAAAACAAACTCTATTAACAACACAGTGGGCAATCATTATTGAATTTACAGTTTCCCATCAACATTTACATTCATCACTATTTTTACCCGACTGCGGCGAAGCCCAAAAGGAGAGTTATGTGTTTGGCTTGTATGTATGTATGTATGTCCGTTTCTTTGTTCCCTCATAATTCCTAAACGAATGAAGGGATTTGAATAAAATATACGTCGTTCGATTCGTCTTGATGGCGCGAGTGTCACTGGCTATATTAAACTTAAAAAAGAAAAGAAATTTGCGGATTTTGGGGGCCATATAGCGTTTTTCAAAAAAAAAAAAATCCATTACCATCGAGTAGGGTATCAAATTGAAGGGTATTTAAAGGAAATTACAAAAATATATGACACTAATTTGTTTAAAATAAATTCAAAGTATATTTGAATATTAAATTATGAAATGAAAATAGAATGGACCCCGCCTGCTTCCAAGTTTTGTTTAATTTAAAATGTGCTTGTTTTTACTTTTCAGTTTTTTCAGTCGGGTTTTTTAGTTTTTTAAATACTTTTTTTTATAGTTCACATACGTTCCGTCCCTTCTCGTGACATGTACGTAGCTAAAATGTCGGTTTCCTTTTAAGTTTACTGTTACTGACGCAACTTTGAAAAAACTTCACTGTATCATATAGATAAGGTTTAAAATTATTTACCTACGTATAGGGTAGCCAGCACGTTTCATTTAAGCTGTAGCTTAACTGGGTACTCCACTGCCCTAGACTGCCAGGGATAAATCCTTTTGTAAAAATGTGGGTACAACATTAATATGCTATGCGACCTTGTACACGAAAATACGTGATGTAGCATATTCATTACGACGATTTTCATGGTTACTCTTTTTGAAAATAAAAGTGGTTAAATGAACAATGATAGTACCAAATTTTACAAGAAGATAACAATAGCTAGTGACTTTTGGTAATAAAGTGAAGACTTCTTATATTTTTTTACACTATCGCAGAATTACAATCTTTCTTTGGTCAAATAATTAGCATTGTAATTCAACGTGCCAATGTTGCCAGTCCTCTGGGAACGTTCCCGGTTGTCAGCAGTAAATAGACTTTAGATAAATAAATAATTAAAATAAATATAAACTCTTAGTTTTAATTTTTACCGACAGACAGACTGATAAACTGACAGACTGACTGACGGAAGGACGGACTTTTTTTTTAAATAGGACAAGCTCGCCACACTATTCCCAAACCACTGTAACTTCTGAAAGCCAGAATCAACAGTGGCGACCAAAAGAAAAGCGCCGAGACAATGAAGCTCGACGTAGTCCCAGGGAAACGATTTAACTGTCTTGGATCTCGCAACGAAATTAATCAGAAAAGAATAGCGGAGGAGTAGGAAAAACATTAGGAAAGACGGACTGACAAACTAACGGGAAGACTGACAAACTGACGCAGTGACGGACCGACGGACTTTAAAGCTGATAGCCTGACGGACTGACAGACATACTGATGTACTGACTGGTAGAGTGACAGACTGACGGACTGACAGATAAACTGACCGGCTGACAGACCAACTATCAGTCTGTCAGTCAGTCAAACTGTCTGTCTGTCAGTCCTTCAGTCACGGGCTGACAGACTGATGGACAGACTGACAGATAGACGAGTCTACAAACTAACGGACTGACAAGCGGACGGACAGACTGACAGACTGACGGACGGACTGATAGACAGACAAACTGACGGACTGATAGACCTACTGACGGACTGATAGACCAACTGAAGGACTGATTAACTAACTGGCGGACTACTAGACCAACTGACGGATTGACATACTGATGGCCTGACAAACTGACTGCCAGACTAACAGACAAACAGACTCACGGACTGATACACTGACTGACACACTGATAGACTAACTGACGGACTGACATACTGGCAGACCAACTCGCGGACTGACAGACAGACTCACGGACTACCAAACAGACGGACGGACCGACTGACAAACCAACGGACTGACATACTGACAGACCGACTGACGGATTGACCGACTGACGGACTGATGGACTGACTGAGAGACAGACTGATGGACTAACAAACTGACGGACGTACTGACAGGCTGACGAACTGCTAGGCAACTAGACTTCCCAGTGTTAAACGTCCCTGTGTGCCTATTGGCCTTGTTCTGCGGGTCTAAAATGGCCGCTTTATCAGAATTTACGCAGAATCTTGGTATGAATCACGTTAAAAATTCCAAATTCTTAATATATACTGCATGTCCATCACTATAAAGTCCATTTTAAGAATTTTAAATTTTTAACATGATTAATATTACGATTCTGCTAAAGCGGCCATTTTAGACACCCTGTTCTGTCTCCTGATGGTATGGAGGGAAGTGGAAATTATGTTTTTCCTACTCCTCCGCTATTCTTTTCTGATTCATTTCGTTGCGGGATCCAAGACAGTTAAATCGTTTCTATGGGACTTCGTCGAGCTTCATTGTCTCGGCGCTTTTCTTTTGGTCGCCACTGTTGATTCTGGCTTTCAGGAGTTACAGTGGTTTGGGAATAGTGTGGCGGGACCATTCGAGGAATCGTTAGGAGTAAAACCCCCATGGAAAACACTGAACCCGCCTTTTGGTCTTCACCGCAGTCAGGTAAAAAGGGCGTGAGTATAAGTATGTAAAAAACCTAATGATATATATTGATTATAGGCCCGCTGTATAGAACGCCAAAGTAGCCGGGACGTTCGAGTGGCTAAAATAGCAAGTTACAAATTAATGCATATTACAGCTTTCTGTACACGTTCAGACGCTTACACCAAAATTAGTATCTACACGTTTGCCATCGTTGAGCGAGAGGACATCAATGATCAAAGTCCCGACCCAATTACGGAGCCATTTAGATTCTCCCGCCGTGAACCAAGGCTGGATGACATTAATTACAATCTCGATCGAAGTAGCATAGAATATTACAGAAGGTGAGTAGTTATAGCCCAGTGGTGACGGCACCGACTTATGAGCAGGTGTCGTGGGTTCATACCCAGGCAGGCGCATTACATTGTGTAATTTATTTAATCAGCACTGCATTAAAAACGGTAAAGGAAAACATCGTGAGGAAACCGGCATGTCTTAGAACCAAAAAATCGAAGACAATCAACCAACCCGTACTGGGCCTGCGTGGTTGATAGCCTATTACCTTTTATGGAGATGAGGCCTGTGTCCCAGCAGTGGGAATGTTATTGGATTATTATTTTGAATACAGACGGTCAGATTATAGCCGAACTCTATAATGAATGAATGACTATGTTGGTTTAGTGGTCGCAAACGGGGCTGCTAAAGAAGACGTCCTGGGTTTCATCTGGGTCGGGCAAGGTGGTATTGCGATTTTCCATCAGGAATTTCTCAGTAACAGCCTCGGAGTCTGGATTTATGCCCGGTTGATTGCAATAGGCTCGCCCCCTATAAAGCTGCGACTACACTAGACGAGCCGAGCATGAGTCGAGCACAAGCGGAGCCGTTCTCAGCTTCGTCATTCGCGGCGTCAAGTGTGGACGTACAACGAACCAATAACGATCACTGTCCTCGAACGTAGTTTTTCGCAGTGTGCTCGCGGCTCTTTGCGAATATGGACGATATTAATATTGTAGCAGCAGCTGCTCTTGCAGTGATTATTATGGGATCGCCAAGACGATGGGATCTACAATTGTATATAAAGTGAGATCCAATGAATACGATTCAATTAATTGCAAGGAAGCATCTTCTGTTCACGTTTCCATGATGCTCGGTTCGAGCGACAGACGTCTGTCACTAAACACGTCCACAAGCGCACTGCGAGCGCGAAGCAAATCCCTTTGGGTTCGTCAATAAACCGACATTTGACGGAGCACAGCCGAGTACGAAGTGCTCGCAGCGCGCTCGTTCGAGGCTTTTTCGAGCGTAGACGTAGAGAGCTTTAAAATTTGGTACTTAAACATAAATGGCAAAATGTGAGTGTATTATGCGTGATATTATGTGCTATATATTATACAAGTAGATTACTCTGCGTTCAAGGCTAGAATGTTCCACTATGGAAGCGTACAATGTTTGAGAATTTACCATTTTTTTTTTTAGCAGTGTATGTAACCTACTTGTCGACTTCTTCACACTATTTGTATGAAGCTGACCTTCTTTGGAACAGTCAGTATTCTGTGGGATTACGGGCTTAGTTATTTCTATGAATTCCTTTACGTCCGGAGATATTCCCGGGTAAATCTTTCATGGAGTTTGGATAGGAAACTTTGATTTTCTAATTGATTTATTTGTTTACTATTTTAGGAAATCGTGACTAGACAGTAGCAGCCGCTCAGATCAATCTTCAGGTTAAAGCGCGCTTGCCTAGGTGTGTCTGTGGATGGATGACCACCCACAGCATACAGAGTAGATCTTTTACAGTCGCTACTGGTAGACAGTGGCCAAAAGCCTGACAACCAGTCTTACTAAGGGATATTATATTACCGATTACAAACCCAGTTTGTACTGAAACTAGGTTTTAGAGGTCAAAAATGCAGTCGACACTTGAATGTAATACTGGTATTTAGCCGGTTAGACTGGAAACCACCCCCAACATAGTTGGAAGATGATGATTTTTACGAATAGATAGTGTCAAAGCACCTAAAGATAGTTGTTCCGGGTCTGGGTATTAATGTATGTTAGTTTAAATGTTTGTGAACGCACCCACGATACAGGAGAAATTCCTAGTGTGGGGCGACGTTTTTTTTTTAAACCTTTGTGTAACCATAGTGTAGAAATTAACTTAAGCAATTTTTTATTAATTCAACATTATTATAAATATTTTCATATTAATTAATATTTTTTTTATTTTTTTTTGCGTTTTTGCATTTATTGTTCAATACTTCAAGAGAAATAGAAATAAGTTTGAAGTAAATATTTTTTTTACCTTTTACAGAGCGAATTTCACTGATCAGTGCATCTAAACCGCGATTAGGAACTGTCAGAGTAATAATTGTTGAGCAATGCATGTCTATGACTTACGGTGTGTTAAGTGCAATCTGTTGGGTGTTTAATATTAACGCATTGTCTTATCACAACATTACGCCTATATACCGTACCGTATGAGAGGGTATGCAGATGTGTATAGGTAGTCTTTTGACAGTTAGTTAAGTAGGTACCATTTAATTTTTTGCAAAATAGTTTTACTGTTTTTATACGTTGTTCTCTCTCTCTCGTACCCACGACGACAAATCAAACTATACAAACCAATTAATTCGTATCACTCTTGTACGGTAAATCTATACAAAGCAAGGCCAAGTTATACTGGAAATGTATAGGTATAGGTGCAGCCGTGTGTACGCGTAGCTATTCAAAAGAGAAACGATAACAAGACCTGAAAATTCCAGTAAAAACTGCATTTTTACTGGATTTCTTTAATACTTACCACAGTTTTCAGCTCCCCTTGCTCCATCTTCAATGAATCGATTCGTTCAGTATCGAGTCTCGAATAATAAGGAGAGAATGAGAAAACTTTTACATCGAGAAAACCGGTGTTTACTTAGAAAACTTTTTCTTTGCAAGAATATGTAATTAAGTATTTCTCTGCTGGTTGCTTCTTTATGTAAATTCGACTAAACTTAGTTATTATGATAATGAATTAATCTTCCTTTTTCCTTTGTGGTAAAGCTGGTTAAGAAAGTAAAACAAAGTCTGTTTTGTGTTTATTTTTTATTGAATTTACAGATGTCACATGCTCTAAAGGCTGCTACACACGTTACAATAAATTGTTACGATTAGACAACAACTGATTAACTGTACAGTTCAAACTACATGTGTATGAAAAAAACTGTACAGTTTGTCCGATATTTAGCACTTCGCGAACTGTGCAGTTTCAACTGTACCGTCCGATCGTAACAATTTATAGTAATGTGTGTGGCAGCCACATGCCGGTTTCCTCACGATATACATCTTTTTTATACATTTTTCTTAACCACTTTGAGAGCAGCGTTGATGAAATAAATTACACAAGTAATGCACCTGCCTGGGTTCGAACCCACGACTTATTATTATCATTAATTGGGTAGTTAACTAAAAAAATCTAATCAGTCCGTCAGATAGATTTCCAAAAAATATTGGACACGTATTTTTTCTTTTTTCACGTAAGCAAACAAGGAAGACGATACAGTGCTTTGAAAACTCGTGTGACGTCATATTCTAAGACATTAGTATGACATTTTTTTAGCGGTTAGTGATGTCACAAACCCCCACTCGAATGTTTGACATGTTTTATCTTCGTCAATTTTTATTGATTTGATAAAACGAAAAATACGTCTCCTATATTTTTCGATAATCTAACAGACGGGCTAATTAGATTTATATTTTTTCAAGTCAGTAAACATCCCTATTATTACTCTGACAGTTCCTAATCGCGGTTTAGATGCACTGATTAGTGAAATTCGCTCTGTGTAAGGCAAACAAAATATTTACTTTAAACACCATTCTATCCCTATTGTTTTGAATTGTTCAGTAGCAACCTTGGCGTCTGAATTTGTCCCGGTTGATAGTAATAGAATTGCTCCCTATTACATGAGACTTAAAATGAACTATTGAATTGTAAATTTAATGTCCTATAAGATGAACCTCGGCCTAACCCCAGTCTAAACCAGGGATGTTACCAATGTTCGCGTTCGCATTCGCATAATTTCAAACACTCGCATTATCGTCAAACAATGCGAATGTTTAGCGAATGCGAGTGTACCTATGCAGTATAACCTGAATAAACCTCAGCGCTCCTCCTGCTAGGAGCAGTGTTAGCTTAGTGCAGCTGGCCTGATCTGTGAGCCTTTACGAAATCGCCTCATGCACCCATAAGACGAACGAAAGCAGCTTAGGTATTGTTTTTAAAATATAATCTACCTCTTAGAGGTAGATAATTTTTGAGAACAAACAAAAAATATACCTAGTGGTATGAAACCCATTGAATAAAGAAGACAATGTAGCAAAAATTAAAAGTAAAATAAATTACGGCCGTAATTTATTTTTCCATATTTTTTTGTTTTAATATCTACCTTTTCCATTTGGTTTCATTCTACTATAATTTTCTTTACTTTTTTATCTTTTATTTTTTGAAGACTTCGAAACTGATCTACTATTGAAATTCGATAATTATATTTGTTTGTCGTTAATTTGATTATGTAAATTATATATACACACTGTATAACCTTAAATAATTAAAAATCGATGATTAAAATCATACCTTGATATTAATTGTTTTGCTCCTTCTCAACATTCGCACTCGCATGCGCATTCGCACATTCGTCTTTCAAACACTGGAATTCGCATTCGCGTGTCTATATGAATATGACATTCGTAACATCCCTGGTCTAAACCAGTCTTACCAAAGGATATCGTCTTACCCCGTATTAACTGGATTGTGGAGGTCAGGTAGGCAGTCGCTCCATTTAGAATACTGATATTCAGCTGAACCCGGTAAGACTGGAAGCCGACCACAGCATAGTTGGGAAAAGGTGGCAATATTATTATAGACAAGTAATCTTTAAAAGCAACACGTTTTACATTTACCAGCGTGTTTTAAAACTTAACTAGATGTTATTATCAAAGGAAATGATATTAAATCTTGCTCAGTCGAGATTTCTAAGGAAAGTAAGCTGACAAAGTAACTCTAGAAAATGGAAAACTTAGTCAGCTTAACCTCTTATAGAAGGTGTTTAGTGTTTTTATATTAATTATGTAGTTTATATGACTGCTTAGTCAGGACTTGGCTGCGGGTTGTTCGAAATAGAACCGCAGCTTCGACACAAAGGGCTAAGAAGGAACATCGGTTAGTTTTAGTCAGTGGAAGTCTGACACTCCCTACCGCTCTGTCCAGAGCAGGAGGAGTGATTTGATGATTTCTCACCATCCAAAAAAAATGTAGGATTCAGAACTCGAGCTCCGTTGATGGCAAAAGGCTTGCTCCTATTAGCAAAATGGAACTTAAACATACATTAATAGGAATACACCACGGCGTATCTTTTCCGGATTTATTATAACACTAGCGGACGTCACGCGGTTTCACCCGCGTAGTTCCCGTTCCCTTGGGAATACAGGGATAAAAAGTAGCCTATGTCACCCGGGGATAGTGTTTGTAAGCGACGCTCAATTACTTGTTCAAATTTGTTTGTCAGAATTTGCGGGTACTTTGTTTTCTGTTTTTATTTCGTGTACCCCAAAATTGTAAAAATCAGTAGTCAACATTTTATCCATGTAATGTGTGTCGCACCCCGTGAATAAATCGTTTATAAAAGACTGAGTGCGTTTTGTGTGTTCTAAACATCACCCTTCACCAGCTACAGTGTTACTTCCTAACGGCGAAAGAATTTTTCAAATCGGTAAAGTAGTTTCGGAGCCTATTCGTTACAAACAAACAAACAAATCTTTCCTCTTTATATAGTGTAGAAAACATCACGTCAGTAATCCCCAAATGGTTATGCAAAGGTGTAATCGTAGGTACCTAATATTACACTCATATTTTGCCAGTCAAAAGCCGGACTCATAATCTTTAACAAGTTTTATTTACGTCACTTTTTATTAATTTGATAAAACAAAAAACACGTATCCAATATTTTTCGATAATCTAACAGACGGATTAATTCATTTTTTTTGGTGAAATACCCTGTACTGTACCAGTAGTCAGATTTTATTCATTTAATACCTCTTTTTGATTCTATAAAACAACGAAGATATCACTTTATATTACCATCTGATCTTTTCAAAGGATTATACAATTTTCTTTTGTTAAAAAGTTACAGAACAAGATGTTTTATTTCTGTTCTTACTAACTTGTGTTTCTAAGAACTTTCCTTGTATTCGTTTGCACTTGCAAGTATTTTTTAATGCTTTCAACATAAAGAACAATGGCAGCCGCCCATACATTAATTTAGCTGATGTAAAATACCGTCGTCTTTAAATGAAAAATATCTTGTTTAACTCGCCGTCAACTTCTGAATTAGTCTGCGCAAGAATTTTGGTTCGAGAAGGCCGAGAATAATAGAAATTCAGTGATGAACTTTTGTAGGTTATGTCTATGGTAACAACATTGCATTAGTATTTCTACTTTCCTTACCCAGTTTTTGCAGCATGCAATGTTTTTTAAAAGGTAGGTAATCCCAGTGGTTATAAATACTCTTTGGCACGCCTTACTATAGGTATACAATTGGGCATGCCTAATTTTTTTTTTCAAGCGCTGTCTTAAAACCATTTCGAGGGTTAGCTTAGGTGAATTCATGCCTGTTACCAGATTTGAAAAATACATACTATTTCAAAAGTTATAGGTGTTTTAACGAATGACTTTCATTTGACCTTTCAGACCCTCCAACAATATAACATTAGGCATAATAGAACATTCCTTTGTCATTCTATCATTCTTGAAAAAAAAAACATTCGGTTGCGAGGCTGTCAATGTCAACATTTTGTAAGTTATGTTTAGCCAGCTTTGTTGAAGTTTGTTTTTGTGAAATATTGTGAATTGTTGTAATGGCTTCTTTAAATTATACTAAGGCGGATTCCCGTAACATACCTACGGTCAATAATGCTATGATTGTTGAGTATATGATGTTGTCCACTCAACACAATATAGCGGAAATACGAGGAGCAAAGGCTCTAATGTAAGTATTCTATATCATTGTTTTGATTTATATAAGATTGGTTTATCTCTTGTCATCAATGAACTTATTATATACTAGCGACCCGCCCCGGCTTCGCACAGGTGTTTTTCTCTACTATATTATGCATGTATTATACTTAAAAACCTTCCTCTTGAATCACTGTATCAATCTCAACTGTCAAGGATATGTCACTGGATTTAGATTGACATTGTATTCTTTTTTAATTTGTCTGTGGCACAACACCGCACTACATACAGCCTCATAGTGATATTGAGAGCACCTCGAATTTAAAAAATCCTAAAAAAATGTACAACCCCTAAAAAAATAAAATAAGCAAATTAGTTCCTTGAAATGGTCTATATTTTGTAAAAAAAATATAAAAAAAAATATAAAAAAAATCAAGTCATGGCCAATTGGTATCATGTACACAGGGCGGCTCATCAAGCTTTACATTTCCAGTATAACGTGGCTTCGATTTGTATATATTTTCTGTACAATGAGAGATCAACAAAAAAGCGCAAGCGCATAAGCGTCTGTGACACTGACGTAATCAACCATTGTCAAACACAATTATTTGTAACTAAGTATTAGTCTTTTTACCAGTCATTAATTGAAAGTAATTTATTTATTTTTACAGTACAAAGGTTTTACCTCCCAGCAAGGAACACTTCCACTTAGAAATAAACAGTATTGTTTGTTACTTAATTTACTCAGTTTCATTACAATAACAAATTAAAACTGAATAAAACACAATAATGCTGAGTTTACTGTCACTAGGCAGAATAAATATAAAATGGCAACACTCGAGGTCAATGAAAAAATCAATTAACTTTTCATTTAAAATATTTTTTTTTATCCGGCCCTAACTAGTTAATGTGATACTTTGAAAAAACGTAAAAAAATAATGGAACTGCCTTCGTATATAAGTCACTTTTAGACGCTCAAAATAAATTCAGCTAAGATTTCGCCATTGTTCTTTGGATGAGTTTATTAAGATAATTTTGTTATTTATACTTCATAAGGCCCCTAGCACACGGCGTATTTAAACGCGCAGACGACGCGCATTTCAGGAAGGTTTGATACTCGTTTGAAGCGCGTACAAATGGCCGGCTTGAATGAATGATTTATTTTATTTGCGAGTTTTTTACATAAGTTCTTGATTTTACGTAAATCAAGAACTTATGTATATAAATGGGTTTCACTATATTCGGCATTTCAGCCATACAAATATTTAGATTTACATCTTTTGGTTATACAAATGTAGCATGCATTATACATTATTAATAAGCTATTAACCACATAAAAATACCAATAATCATTTAAATTTCAATTACTTAATAAAATTAAATACTATTCATGTCAAATAAAAATTAATTATGTTTAAAATAGCATTAAATAATTATGTCACTGTATCTGTATCCTCTCTGTGATCGCTGTATCTGCGCGTGGTCGCGTGCCACGCGTGTCACGATCGCCTTGTGTGCTTAGGTTACAAGGTTGTGTTCAAATTACGTCGTGTGCTAGTGGTCTTTCTGTTATCTTAAGATTCGTTGGAATGGCCCTGGGATCAATTTCCAGCTCGCATAAATAGGTTTAGGGTTATAGAATTTTTCCATCAGGAATTTTTCATTTTAACAACGGGAAGTCATGAGGAGAGGCCTTTGTCAAGCCGTGGGATCATGCAGGCTAACAGTATCAGTATTTTTCAGGAGCTACCTGGAGTCTAAATTTGAGCCCGTTTGCTGGGAATTGGGGTCGCCGTTTTTACAGGGGACTTGAACATTATTGATAACATCATTTCTCAGCTCCCAGACTCGGAATCCTGATTTGTGTTTAACTCCTCGCGCGCCTTACCAACACCATCTGTACATAAAACAATGGCTTTTTAATTGTGTCTATAATAAGGTGCTCAAGTAGTTAAACATGTTAGGGTCCCTCCAGCGTACACTGGATGTACTTTATTCACTTATATTATTATCAAGATTATGTATTGATTATGTGTGATTATGTTCCTGGGTTAGTTCAAGGTCGGGCAAAGTGGTTTTGGGGTTTTCCATCATGAATTACTCAGTATTAGACAAGACGTCTGGATTGTGTTCAGTTAATGTTAATAGGGTCACCTTTTATTACACGGGACTTATTAAAAATTACGAGATGTGGGTGTACTATTAGAAACACCTCTGCCAAACCCTTCGTCAATAGCAGGTGTGATGTTATGTTTTTAAACGAAATTCCATGTTAAGATAACTTAGAACTTTTACTACTTTAATCTTGCACCGAGCTGAGTACTTTTGTTGTAAAAAACTTTATAATAGGATCGTAAGTTTTCAAATAAGATTTTTAAGGGCTTAAAATTAAATAACATGCTTTCATCATTATTGGTTTAACGTAGAAGGGTTTCTGCAAGGCAAATATTGTTTGAACTTAAATGTAGTGGAATAATATTAGGCTTTAGAGCTTCACTAGGGCATTGGTCTTTTGATGTTAAAGTTCATACATCTTCTACTTTTTAGAAAAATATATATGGAAAGCGTAGTAAGTGCTTTTTAAATGGGTACAATTTAAATGTTCACCAAAAAAATAATGTGTACTTCAAATAAAATAAATCCACTCTATACCGAGGTGCCTAAAGTACAACGTTTTCAGTTCCAAAATAATTATACACTCATCAGAATAACTGTGCGTGTTGTATTTATATTATTTTTGACTACTAAAATGGATAAATGCTCACCAAATCTTAGACGCAAAAGCGAGCGAAGCGAGCTCGGGACTTGGAACACCCCGACTCGGACAGGTTAGGTTAGAAAGGGATGGCGGGGTCGAGTGAGCGAGCGAACAAACCCCGCCTTCCCATTCGTGTTTTTTTTTCATACTATCCAGAAGTACGAGCCCCGCATAGCAGGGCTCCGTCGACTAGGCCTACAGAATTCATGTTACAATAATTTGGTTTTCTCAAAAACGGTACGCCGCGGTCACCTCAGTGAAACTGACTAAATCAAAAGACGTGAAATAAACTATTGGTAACATCTATTATTGATAATATAAAATATTTGGTCTGAAGTTAACTTTAAAGGCGTTTATAAATCTTTATGGTATATAATAAAAAGGAAAATAGGTTCATTTCTACAATATTTTATGAAACACAATTTGGTAAGCATTTATCCATTCTGGCAGGCATTTCGAATTTTTTGGTAGTAATAGGTTATTTTCTGGTAGGCGTTTAAACACAAGCCTTTTTAAATTTGCGGATTGCCTTTGATTCGTCATGGATCACATCATCCGATACAGCCTTGGTGATATGAATACAAAAAGAATATTGACTATCGGTCTACAATTGATGGAGATATCGGTGAACATAATTATGTATACAAAAATACATACACACAAATAGAGAACCTCCTCCTTTTTGGGAGTCGGTTAAAAAACTAGCTGAGGTCCGTGACCTTTGTCTGGTTGTCTTGTATGCGACGTACGGCTTTATGAGTAGAGGAAGACCAAAGAAACGATTGATGGACTGTGTGAAGGATGATATGGCTAGAAAAGGGTTAACTGCACTACTGAGATGACAAGTATTAGAGAACCTGAACCTGATTTTCTAGTATTTATTGAGATTGAATTTAATAATATGTCTTTTTTAAGAGTTCTTTGTTTCTCGCATTTCGTGATTCCTGATTCACTTAAAAACAGTTTTATTTACCAATTTAAATGCGTACTTAAATAGTTTTTCCTGTCCGATTTCGTGCCAAGGATCACGTTGTTAATTTTTCTTACTTACTTTCCTTTAGTTTATAATTTTTAAGTTCCATGTAAAATACATAGGTAGGTAGTAAGTACGTCCCCTATTGCCAGTAAACAGTACTGACTCATTTTGATTAACGACTGCAATATTAGTATACCTTTGTTTTGGATGCAATGTGAATAATAATAATGCGCCGCTGCAATTTGTTTAGTGCTTACGCGAACAAAATTATGCGCGTTGGACAAAGACACAGGAAAATATTAGCATATCGTATTTTATTGTTTTTTGGAAGTACTTACATGGTACGCATATTTTACGATAGCGAAAGGGAAATATCATTTTAAGAAATTTGATACTAACAATTATGGTCAAACTTGTTCTGAAATAAATGTATATTTTTTATTTATTTATTGGGAATTAAATGCCCAGTTGAATGCCTGTATTTTTAACCGACTTCTAAAATAAGAAGGAGGTTCTCAATTCGGATGTTTATATATTTTTTTATGTTTGCTCGCATATGTCTCCGTCAGTTGTGGATCGACTTTCAAAATTATTTTTGAGTTCAATAGGGTATACTTTCCAGGTGATCCCATTGTCACCAAATCATGATCTGATGATGAGGGATCCCTGAGAAATCGAGAGCAACCCTCAAATTTTATAGGCACAGATAATGTTTTTTATACATTTTCAAAAGCTGTTCAAGTATTTGCGTTTGATCATTATAATATCATATGGATTCGCTGATGAAGATGAAAGGTATGACTCCTCAACGATTAGTTCACTTTTTGTTTTTTTGAAGTAGGTTTTTTTTACATAAAAGTTTTTAAATTAAATTATGAAATTTGTTACAAAGATAGACTAGTCTGAAATCGCACATCGTACTTTCTTTTCATACGTCGTATCAACTAGTCATAAATATTTGTAAAATAACGTTCTCGAAAACGGCTCAAACGATTTTGACAAATACATTCACGCCAAATACATAACCCTCCGTTTGGGCTTCGCCGCAGTCGGGTGAAAGCAATATGGAGGTTTACGGTGGTGAAAAATTGAGCCCTAGCTATCTATAAAAATTGATTTAGACCTATCTCATTTCTGGAAACAACTCAAAAACTCGTTACCTCTATTTTTAGCTCGGTCGCCCAGGTAGCAAGAAATTGTGCGTCATGATGAATAGACAGACATGAAGAATTTATAAGAGTTCCATTTTGAGCCATTCGGCTACGGAACCTTAATAAGAAGAAATTGGGTTTAAGGCGCATGCTGAGCACGAGCACGCGGCGCATTTAAGCTGCGTGTATTAATTTGTTTGACAACGTGGGTCTACGTTTCCACTGGAGTACACGAAGGCCCAGGATTATGAATAGCGTGGCAGCACACGGAGAGGCTACGCACGTGCCACTGCAATCCACGGTCACAAGTGTATGACTGAAAACTGAGCTGCGATATTATTCGTGTACTCCAGTGGAAACGTAGACCCCGGTCGACCGCGTTGAGCTATGTAACGCCTATTCGAGCCAGCCGCGCATGTATCAATTCATGCGTAGCCTCTCCGTAGGTTGCAGTGGACACAACGTCATACATTTTCTTACAAAGCGAAGCTTAATACGGTGGGCCCACGACTTTATTAAGATTCCCTTATCTTAATAAACTCAATTTCTTTGTTATTTATCTATTGATTGACTATTTCAAGAAATCGTGGCAAACATTACGTTGTAATTGTTAATTCTAATGCTTATAATTCTGTACTACATGTTTTTTTATCGTAAATAAATTTTTGATCAATTTATCAATAACGGTACAAACTGATATAAAACTGTAGATTGCAAAAAGCTTAAGAATTTAAAAGGCTTATAAACCTATTTCTTTTGTAATTTCCACGTTTATATTCAAGGTGGAAGCATCAGTTTAGCCCGCGAAATTCAAATCTTCAATGAACTTAGAGGTTTATATTATTGATCGCCTGTCGGTGCTGTGGGTTCTTCGAAAGAGATACTTCGGATAATAACCCTCCTTTTGGGCTTCGTCACAGTCGGGTAAAAAGGAACATGGGTGGTTTTTAGTTAGTAGAAGTCTAACACTCCCTACTGCTCTGCCCAGAGCGGGACGAGTCATTCGATGATTTTCCATGCTACTAAAAAAAATTTATAAGGGCTGTAAAAGCAAGCATGTTATAGCCGCAAACTTATTTAGTTCAGACTGACGAGTAAATTGCAAAAAAACGTAAGAAATTTTGAATTACTACCTACCTGCTACCCTATCGATTCCACCTTAAGCAAGTAATTTTTACCCTACTGCGGCAAAGCCCAAAAGGAGAGCAGTTATGTGTTTGACCTGTTTGTATGTATGTCCGTTTCTTTGTTCCCTCATAACTCCAAAACGGATGAACGAATTTTAATAAAACATACGTCGTTTGATTCGTCTTGATGGCGCGAGTGTCACTAGGTAAGTACATTAAAATTAAAATAAAACTAAATTTTGGGGCCATATCGCGGAGTTCAATTTTTTTACCGTTACCGTAGAGTAGTTATTCAAATAATAATAAATTAACGTTAGCTATAATTAACCTCAAGTCAGGCTCTCTTCACAATCTGAAGAATTTCAAAGATTCTCATTTAGACTGTCGCTATTCCTCCTGCCCGAAATATAGGGCCTTAGATATCTTTATTAAAATATTTTGGTCGCCCTCTAACGTATTAAGTAGCCTTACCTTATAAAATACTCATTTATAAAAAGGTTAGCTTAGTGAGGAATTTTTCCAGCATAAATTTCGTAGAGCACCTCATGAAATTAGTTCTCATTTAATTTTGGTTTCGGCCGTGTTAAAAATAAGCATGGATGGGTACTTCCAGCGTGGACACAGCTCATTTTATTTCTACAATTATATTTTTATTCAGATTATGTAGGTTGATGACGAGGTCCTGGTACTCGTACTTCCAGTTTGGGGAAAGTGTCAATGGGGTTCTCTACTCAGTGGCAGCCATCAAGTCCTAATTGTGCCCGGTGATGGCAATAGGCTTGCACCCTTTTTCATCAGACGTAAACATAGCTGGTAAAATGTGGGTGCATGCAAAAATGCATGGACAATTCAGAATTAAAATCGTGTGAAGCGAGAATTGACCACCTTACGTAAACTAGTTATTGACTATAAACGTTCACAGGACAATAGACCCTAAGGTATCCATGCAATTTTGCAGATGACTGTACCATTAGATATACCTCTGTTTTAAGCTTCGGAGATTACAAAGCGTGACGAGCTAAATAAGAGCTCTGACTCAATCAAAAGATAAAAAACGGCTGTAATTGTCAAATTAATGTAAATGCTTGCTTTGAGTGTGAGTTTGAGCTAGTATTCAATGTACGCAAGAAAAACACTCCACTGATAAAAAGAGCAGGGGTGATGTTGAAAACTACGCACAAAACATTGTGTATCCAAACGTGTGACGAAAATAAAAAAGATGACCTCTGTATCAAAATATCTTAAATGCCAAACCAAGAAAATGCCTAAAATAGTCACACAATGAAGGAGCCGACCGCTTCATAAAAACCACACATTTTCTCGCAAACTATTCGGAATGCCAAACGTTTTTTCAATACGAAAATACGTCTCTGAAAATGACAGGTAAACCAATAAAACGGCGTTCTATATTCAAATAGTACTGGGGGAAAATGGCCGACTATTATTATTGATGTGATCAAAGGACATGTCGTGACCATAACTGTAATGGGCCATGAGCCCCTTAAATAAAGTTTGATAAACCTTTTTTTTACGATATTATTTTTCATGGTTGAAAGGGTTTCTCATGGCAAAATAATAACAGTCTCTTGAGATGGAGCAGCTCTTACTTACTTCTTCTGCCCTTATCTCAATTTATTTGGAGACTTTTTTCCAAAAAGGAGGAGGTTCTCTATTCGTGCGTATGTAGTTTTTTTTTAATGTATGTTCACGCATATCTCTGTCAATTTGACGGCACGGTTGGCGCAATGGCTCAAGCAATGGACTGCTGCGCTGAGTATCGCGGGTTCGATCCCCGCACGAAACAAATATTTGTATGGCCTACAGGTAGTTGTTTCGGGTCTGGGTATTTGTGTATGCGAGTTTAAATATTTGTGAACGCTCCCTCGATACAGGAGAAATTCCTAGTGAGATCGATCCACAATTTTTTTTTAAATAACGTTGCCCACGTTATTAAAAAAAAAAAAATTGTGGATCGATTTTTAAAATTCTTTTTGTGTTTTTTTTTGCAAAAAACTTTTTTTCATATTTGTATTTCTCTGTTACGAGTGTAATGTCGTTCGTCACATTTTTAAGAAATTAAACATAATAAGTAAATTAACAATAAAAACACAGCAATCATCCGATCAGTAGGGCTATTGCGTATCTTTTAAATGACAGTGGCTATCATATTGTCTATGGATTAACTGTCAAATTGGTTTTGGTTTAGTACAAAACCACTGAAGACGAGGCGGTATGGTCCAAGACCTTAGCCTGCCCATGAAGGACGAAGGAAATAAAAAAAAAAAAAAAATTGTACAAAACGGAACCATTTGACAGTAATTGATAGGCACTAAAGGTTAGCCACTGTCATTTAGAAGATACGCAATAGCCCTGCTGATCTGTCATTGCAGTGATTTCACACGTGTCTAATCTTATCAAAATAATTCTCCGTCATTGAGCATTTAAATTCGGTGTCTTGTGAAACTGTGAAACCCCCATATTGGGTAAATGTTGGATAACCTGATCATGTGTATATTTCGTATTTTTTGGTCTCTGTAACTTTGCATGTATGTTTGTTTTATCTGACTTCATTTTACGCTAATTCATGCATTTAAATCTAATCGCCTTCAGCTCAATACATTTTCCTTTTTTTCTGGTCTTTCCGTGCTTCACACTCAAAATGTGCTATCATGCCTTAGTTCACTCATCCCATCTTGTTAACTCCGTCTGATTGTGATAATCCACCAACACCCTTCATTAGCGCACTGTTATTGCTGCTCGATTTGCTTAGCTTGGTGTCGCAATCGGCGGAGATGACATCTAGGGTCCAAAGCTCTGGCTAATATCTTCCCAAGTTCCGGTTAGAGGAACATAACCTCAACGCATCGGACTTCCCACACTGTTGGCCATACATGCTACGAGGGCCAGGTCGAGAAGCGACAGTCAGCGTGAACACCAACCGACCTACACCATTACACTTCCAGCGTGGCACGTCGCTGCGGTCATGGCCACGCCGGCTCTCAGGGCAGCACTGCGCTTCTAGGGAGCTTTAAGAATTGTATGTGACCGTGAACCTATCCAAACCCGTCTCTGTATTTGATGTAATATATTTTATGTTGACTAGGTTGCGTGGTTTTATTATACAAACCTGCGCCACGCAAACCCTTTCCGTCACACGAGTCCCACTCTGTTCAGCCATATTATCTTTCACACGGTCCATTCATCGTTGATCTTGTCTACCGCTACTCTGGCTATAACATCCACATCTAATACTTAAAACTTTTCTTTTCACACGCTTCGCACAGACACTAGTGACGCAATCGCGTCTGCTAAGCATGAATCTAGGTCCAGTTAATCATTAGGGTTTTTCAATAGCAGCCACGGAGTCTGAATTTGTGCCCAGTTTATGGCAAAAGCCTCGCCCCCTATTTCATGGGAGTTAAACCTTACTGGCCAAGTGTAGGTGGACTATTCGGTACACCTCTGTCTTGCCATACAGGGATGATTTGCGTGATTTTATGTTAAGGATATCCATTTGTTGTCTTGTTATTGCATTTCTTTAATCATTTAATTGATTCTTTAATCATTTCATTGATTCTCTAATCATTTTATCGATCAGCAGGGCTATTGCGTATCTATTTAAATGTCAGTGGCTATCATAGTGTCCATCGATTAACTGTCAAATTGGTTATGGTTTAGTACAAAATGTAACCATGTGACAATTAATTGATGGAGACTATGATAGTCACTGACATTTAAAAAGATAAGCAATAGCTCTGCTGGAATCACTGTAATTCCGCTAAATTGTCGTTGATATCTGAAATTTTATGGAATTATCCTGTAGACGTTATTATTTCGAGGGACTACCCTCCCAGGAGAAAAGAGAGAGAGGGAGTATCTTACGTCATTGTATATAACCAGACTTAATAAAGTGATACCTTTATTGTCAAGAAGATAATGTTCCTCACCCCTTATTTCTTCGACCCTGTTAGATAATATCTAATGCACGCGCTTCCTCGCAAGCGATCGCAGTTATGTGAAAGTGTGGCAAGAAATTACTTAAGACGAAATTAAAACATGGCTACGACTACAAAATCATGCCTAACATTTTACAAACCCAAGATAATCCTGCTGGCCTAAATTATACTCAAAAAGTTGTTAATTTTAACTGAGAGGATAGTTAACAAACCATAGACAGGCAAACATTTTAAAAAAATTACAATATATTCACGAAATCATTTCTTGGTAGTCTTGTACCAAGAAATGACCTAAGACGAAATTAAAACAAAAAGGTCTTACCTACTTCAAAGTCATGTTTAATATTTTAAAGACGCAAGATAATTCTGCTGGCCCAAATTAGAGTGAAAAAGTTGTTTAATTCAACTTAAAATGTAAGTAATTAACAACTTTCAAATTGTGATTCGGTAATATTTCATATTTCTAATAACGAAGGTTTGATCCTTATCAGCCTAAAAGTTAATAATTATTTTTTTTTAAATTAAAATGTAACATGTTTATCATAAATTAAAATATAATAAACGGTCTAACATGTGTCACAAAACATAAAATACTGAAATCAGAGAAGCAGTACCTACATTAAATACTAGCTACGTCTTGCGGCATCACTGTTTGATTTTTCTGTATCTCAAAATTATTTTTAATCCCTTTCTATTAATAAGTTCCTAGATCTGAAAGTTGGACTTACCACGATACCTTTATGTCACATGTAGCCGGAATTTGGCCTTAAATTTTTAACTAACCGTTATCAACTTTATTTTGATTTTGGGAAATTTTCAGTGTCTGCCATGTAACGAAAGCTTTATACGTATTATAGCAATTGGTGCCCATGTCGACAATTCTGCCAATGTCAGATGTTTTGCAAGTTTCAACATTATTTAAACGTCGAACGTAATTTTGACAGTGACACAAGTGATGTTATTACACTTGTTTGAAAACTTTTCATAGTTTCAATATTAGTCTATTGAAATGTTACAATTTTTGGGCTTAGCCTGCATTTGTAAGAGGACGCAATTGTATTTTTTGGTTCTACGACTAATAGTTACTTGACAGAAGTTGTAGATAATCGTAATAGCAACAAGAAAAATGTATATATTTACAATATCTACAAACTACAATTTACAGAACTAAAATCATATCAGATTAAATACAAATATCAAAAAGAGAAGAAACACGGGTGCGTCAAAAAATTCGTCCACATTCCTGTCAACAGGAAAAGTGCCCAGAAGGCTGGCAGCATTCCCACGTTGGATGGCAATGCTGATTCTTTGGCCAAAGAATAGGCCAGCCCTCTGGTCACGTGAAAAGTCGACCAACCGCTTGGCAATTTCCTTAAATATTAGGTGCGCACTCGGACCCCAAGGCCCCAGTGTTTCAACCCCAAACGACTCAAACACATAACTGCCAATTAAGTTGTTGTATTTGCGCCGTTTGAGGTTTTCAACACCTGCAGCAGCCGCCCCAGCACAACTCAAAAAATGTTAACTATTTTTTTTTGTGAAACGTATCGTTCGTCAGATAAAACATAAAAACCATTTAAACCACCCCTTTTTCCAAAATGGAGGCCGTGGGTCATGGGTTGCAACCCCACAAACTTGGATTTAACTTTTTAAATTGACCCGTTCGTGGTTTTTAAAATATAAAATTGACAACATTTCATATTTTTAACTTGTGAGTATTATTAAGTAATATAAAAGCAAATCCAAAACTAGGACACCCATATTTTTTTGTTTTTCGAAATTATGTACTTTTCATTCATAATTTTAAGTTTCAAATTCGGCGCGTTCTAAAAAGACGTAAGCGCCAAATGACGTCATTCTTACGGTGGAATGGCGATATAACCTTTGCTTTACTGTGACACGACAGAAAAAATTGAAAAGTGTCACACTCACACTTGTCTTGTCGTTGTCACTTTGGCAGCTTGTCATACTCGTTGGCGCAGGCTGGTACAAAACTATATTTTGGTTCCTTTACTGGCGTATATGTTTCTTTGGGATCCATTTTATTGGGGAAATATCAATCAAAAGTTGATAATACTAACAGTAAGCGTGTCGAGTTTGAAAAATAAATTGTTCAATTTTATGAAAAATGTAAACGTCAGTGACATTTAACATTGACAAATTGATGTCTTGTTTGACATTATTGTTTTCATAAAAAATATTGAATGCTTAGGCAAAGATAGCTACATCATTTTGTCGTATATATGACGTCATCACATGTTTTTTGGTTTTCATTTTTTTTCTCAGAAATAAAGGAATCAAAAAATAAATAAAATACATGTATGAACTCAGGATACGAAAATAAAGAAATGGTATTTTTATTTTAAGGTGGTGCCAGTTTTGAAATGTTGTGAATTGTGTCCTGTAACAAACGAAACCCTAAATGTAAACTTTTAAAGGGATTAGATGAAAAGTTTACAAACCATAGACAGACGACAAACCCATTTAAAAATGGAAACAACAATAGGTTCAAACGGACCCGACCTTTTTTCGGTCATTTGTGTTACTGGCCATTACGGTTGAATACCATCCATCATTTGCTTAAATATGATGCTGCATGGTCCCGCATAAATTTAAGCGAGATTGAAAGTAGGGCAGAGTCGGGATACGCATTAATTGCTCACACTTGCCCACGTAATTGTATTTTGAATAAATGTTTTACATTTCGCTTTACATGTTCATTTTGCTTAAAGTAATCTGACGTGGCAGAAACATTAAAATGTTCAGAATTTTCTAGCATTCAGACACATTTTAATATGGCCTGGCCTGTTGGTCTAGTGGTTAGTGACCCTAACTGCTATGCCGGAGGTCGTGGGTTCGATTCCCACCCAGGACAAATGTTTGTGTGATGAGCACGATCATTTGTTCTGTGTCTGGGTGTAATTTATCTATAATATGTATGTATTTAGAAATATATAAGTATGTTTATCAGTTGTCTAGTACCCATAACACAAGCTCTGCTTAGCTTGGGACTAGATGGCGTTGTGTGATAGTTGTGGAATATTATTATATTATTATTATTAATATTAAAGAATGATGTGAACTCTAATGGAAATTTCAGTATTTTTGATAGAAGTTTACACAAATAATCTGCTACGGTCAGAAGGGTTCGACTGGGTCGATCAATCTAATAGGTACACACAGGGACACATTGGGCTATTCTTTCCCAGTATGGCGTCGGTTGGCATAGATTTCCCATACAATGAGAGATCTGCATAAACTAGTTCAGTATAGCTTGTATGGTGGCTGTACGGTCGCTGTACTAACAAAGTCAGTGCACTTGGACCCCTACTTGGTCTAGCGTAGTGCGTGGTTTTAATTACATAAGACGCCAGCTTATATTGGTATCGTTAACACCGACTAACAGTCTCCCGTACCTAAGTATATCTAATTTATGTCTCACAGTTTGAAATATTTGACTGAAATTGTAACACAATTTTTTAATTATCTCTTTAATACCACAGAATAAATGCTAACATCATCTTCGCAATAATAAAATAATTTATAACGGTCTCCTAGATAAAATAAATTGCTTTGGAAGGAGTACATATTTGTATTTCTTGGATGTACATTACGAAAAGCATCATACACCATTACTGAGGTTCTCTACACACTCGTTAAGGCAGGGTATTTAAACCGCAAAAAAGCTGCTTGGCTTACCACAAATTGTGCCGTGTCAGGCCGAGTCGGTAAGTGTTTGTGAGGATCATGCTGTACAGAGTTTGCCGATCGGCACGAGTATAACACAAACTAAAATTTAAGATTTGTGGCGTGGGCAGGCCACGTGGTACGGAAAAAACGGGCAAGGAACGTCATGAAGTTCGAGGCGAAGGTGGCGTGACGATAAGGTCATGTCAGTGAGCTTACATGGGCAGAGATCGTACAGGATAGAGAGGTATGAAAGGAGAAAGGAGATGCTTTTACCCAACTGTGGAACACCATGAAACAGAATTTAAAAACAAAATCGGATAGTATTACTCCGAGCCGGTTTTTGTTATAATGGAGAAACGAGACGGCCTAAATAAGTAGGTACGTAGCGCCCCTGGAACTAATATTACAGCAGATGACTATGTTATTATCTCTATAATAATTTATTATTGTCTTAACAACAACTAGCACTAGGAGAAATAAGTACAAAGGAAACTAGGTTTAATGGGCCAGGTGGCCTGAATTTTCAGCTTAATAATAAAAATTATATACTTGCAATATTTCTTTCGTTATCGTGTGGTTAGTGCGTCTAACTTGGTGTCCGAGTCACCCATGGGCCCCTGACTTGGTTTTACAAATCGTCAAGAAATATCTCTGAAGCATGCTGGTTTTCTCACGATGTTTCTTATTTAACGAAGCAAGTGATGATTACACAATACGCACAGCAATCCAAAATATCAGAGGTGAGTGTTTTGGTTCGAATTCAAGACCGATGACTCGGCAGTCTGACGGTCTGTCTATAAATATGTGTCGCAGAATCAACACCGAGGCACAATAAATAAGAGTTGTTATTGATTATTGTTAATTTAGAATAACGCCATCTTTCATCGTTTGTCGGAAACGTCAAGCAGTGTGCTTGGGTGAGGTCGATACAGAGCGTGGCAGGTCTAGTTTGACAGCTGTCCGATGGCAGATCTCAGTTGTCAGTTGTCAGTGGTCGGATTGTCGTTGACATTGGACGCATTTGACTTGAGGGACGTTGCTTTTTGGTGAGATACGAGCGCGAACGGACCTTCTGCCCGTCTGAATCGAACTTACCGCGGTATCGTACTTTAATCCATTTTCATCGGTTTGATTGTTTGAGATTTTAGTAATTTGTTATCGGAAGTAAATAAATAGGCGCTTGTAATCAGTGTTATGACTATTATTTCGTACCTCAACCACGTCGAATTTGGACTCTGACAACGATGTAACCGAAATAGTTGAACTACCTTCGTTATTTATATGTCTTTAGGTGATGTGATGACGAACCTAATAGCAAATATTGTGGACAAAGACTCATATCAAACAGCGCTCCCTAATGCATGATATGCTTACCAATAAGACATAGGTAAATTAGTGTAACTGCCGTACTCAGAGATTATTAATGATTACTTAAGCCGTCACTTAGTTAGTTTGACATATTATTGTATGAGAAAACTGTCAAAACCATTACTAAGTGATGGCCTAAGTAATAATTAAAGCTCTCTGAGTGCGGCAGTTACACTACTACGCTATTGGATGTATAGATAATTACTATTGTTGTATCAGTGTATTCAGTTGTCGGTGAGCCAATAATCAAACAAGGTAGCTTTCAATAAACTAGACAACCTGAAAATCTGTTTAACCCAATTATTCCTCAGAAGCTCATAACAATATAAAAACAGCACAGAATAAAAGTATATCACAGAAAATGTCTGTTAATTTTTCCAAGAAAATGTATTGTTGCAAAGTTATTTTGCTTGCAGCAATTTTAATTAAATTTTTGCCAATGTTTACAGTACCTAAGCATATAGGCCGGGGGAATAAGTAAGTATTATATTTTAATTTATTTCTTTCAGCGTTTATTTTGAGGGATCGGTTCTTGTTTGTTCTTCATTTTATTTTGGCACTCGGTTCGAGGTTGTTTCGTTTAATTTTGTGTATATATTTTTGTTTGACAAACGAGTCGATTTTGTGCAGCTTACTTTATAAATAGGTCAACCCTCCGACCGACTAAATAAACCAAAAGTGAATCAAGAAAACTAGACCAAAAAATGAATCAAAGAAAAATGTCTCTAAGAATTTTCATCTGCGTAGCCATTACCCAACATGTTTGGATCGGCTTCAAGACTGACTGGAATGACATACTTAACAGTATTTAAATGATAGCAACAATGGAGGACACAGGAGAAATTCATAGATTGGGGCAACGTTTTTCTTTTTTAAATGTTTCCTAGCTTTAAAAAAAAAGTGGTATAGTTAAGTACAACTTTATTTCATGATAAATTCGTATTTATGACTGTCCCTTATTTCAGCCTTAAATTATTTTTCTTTAATTCTTGAAACTAAAACGTCAAATGTCCCAAACATGACCTACTGTCCCTACTTCAATGACACGTCATGAACTAGCATGGCAGCGCTTAAAAATGGCGAAAATATTAGATAACTGCTTTTACGCGCAAAGAAAGGGAAAGAAAATATGACACCGTACAGCGGGATGCCTGTTGATGCCAGTCCGGCGAGCACGGCCTACAGTGACATGGCATGAGTCACACATTTTATCACAGTTTAGGCGATAAAACCGTTTTGTCTTAAATGCTAGCACGGCGGCGTAAGATAATTTCTTGATATGTGATATAACTTCTTGACGTTTAGCTGGGACTCCTATGTCTTATTTGCTATTATGGGCGCACCCATTTTGTAACAAATGTCACATTTTGACAGATGAATATGCTCGTTTATATCACGTTCGTTCGGAGGTGGTGATAAAAGTAAATTAAAAATATAAGTATATTTTTCTGCTTACTACTGCATCAAATGGCAGTAAATTATTATAATTATGTATGGACTTATCAGGTCCCAGTTCCTTTAATAGGTCTTTTAAGTCCCTCCACTGGGCTTCCATTTTTCTGGAACCCAAAGGCCCGGTGTACTCGCCATTTGCGAATGATTGGTTCAGGCTCATATACTCTGTGAGCTTTTTGAGTTGGGCATTCGTGCTTCTGGTTCTATGAAAATAATGATTTTATATGTAGGTATTACAATGATTTTATAACAAAGAATACGATCACGATCGTCCGTAGCCTAGTATATTCTTTGATAGCGTCGTCGTACCGGCAAAGATTTCTCGAAAGGAATACAAAGTCGTGATACTTACTGCTTTTTTCCTTCCATTACTCTTATTTCACTTCAAAACTTTCACAATATATTTCAAAACAAATCACATCAAACTTTTAAAAGAAAAACAGAACTTTTAGTTAGTAGCAAGTTATCAAATAATAAATAAAAAAAGAAAATGAAAGACGTGCCGCGTACGTATTATGTCAAAAATGAATTAGTACCCAAGAAAATTAAAAAGTTGTTTAACTGTATGAATTGTGCTCTTTTATACGTATTATTTTATTTGGTCGCCTATTCAGATGGTCATAGACATTTTTATTTTTTTAATATACTAGGTCACACTATGAAGTCAGCAACAAGAAAGACAAGTCGCGTCTTAAATTATATCACATGTGGTACCCATGCTAGCATTTAAGACAAATTCTAAGACATGACATAATTTATAACGTCTTGTCACCAACGTCTTGGGTACGCCCGTGCTCGCCCCGCTGTTGTCTTTATGTTTTGCGCAGGTTTACACACACGATTTAAATTAAAACAAACGTAAAGTCGCGCGAGATGTCGATGCGTAACTAAGCGCGATGTGGCCAATTAGCTTCATTTCATGTTGTCATTTCTGAGGGCGGACAACGTATCTATAGTTTTAATATATCATTGCCCTACTTACATATTCTTACATTAGGGTAAACCTTTCCAATTAGAGAGTAAATCAATCAAATGTAAGGTCTGAAAAGAAAACCTTTGGAGGGTCAAATCACAGTCATATAAGAATAATGTCCATAATTGAATAGGGTAAGCATGGTTTTTATACAGAATGGTAGATGAATATTTTCAACTGTAAGAGTTTCTGTGTAGACTCATTCGATTTCCCTTGGCTGCAATGTAATCGAAGGAAAGAGGATTTATTTTAAACCAACTTTTAAAAACGTAAGAAATTTTTTTTTTCATGTCACATGATTACGGGTTGTTAAGTGATTATTTTATCATGCGCCTGCGGAGGTCCCGTATAAGTTTTATTAATTTTCTGTTCCAAATAAACTTTATCGATGTATATTCGAATTTTAGTTGGTCCGATACCCAATTTCAAATTTCCTTTGTCTAAACATTAAGAAATGTTTCCATTTAGTAAAATGTGCTTTATTTAGAGTATTTTTCCTCTAGGTAAGGTTGAAATTCCAGCCTGTTCAATATAGTTTATAGACAGCGGTATATGTACTCAACTTATTCTTTGCGAGTTAAAAATCTTCCACTTGCGACAGGAACCACAAATCAACTGACGTAGACTAAATAATTGTTTTTCCAATAAGCAGTTCACACCTGCAATGCTATCATACAATAAAACCATAATTAACATACTACTACTAAAATGAGTCACAGTATTGATGCACTTAAACTGGTATCGTCAGTCGTTGACTGAACTTGAGTCGGACTTGACACACCTACATTCCGCCTCTTTTTTTGGAGGTCATCAGGAAATCATCAAACAACTCCTTGGCAGAGCGAAAGGGAATCTCAGACTTCTACTGACTAAAAACCACCCATGTTTCTTCTAAGCTCTTATGCCGAAGCCGCGGTATCTCTTTTGAATAACCCGCAGCAACGAAGGGTACATACCTTTTACGAAGATCAGACAATTGCGATCAATAACTTCTAGGATTTATTTGGTGGACTATATCTTCCTGTTGGCATGACAATGACGACCCAGTTGAAAAATGGAATTGAGTTGGAACTATAAATATGGGTGTTAAGGTGGAAGCTCACATCTGGCCCGCGAAATTCTAATTTTCTTACGTTTTTGGCAATTTGCAGGCCGCTTGGTTGTATGTTTATGAAAATTTGATTTGCGACTGTAAGACGTATGAAGTTACCGAATTATAACCATCAAAATTACTAACTACTAAAGAACGACGACTAAATTACTAAAGAATGACTTTTACATGCAAAAATCAATCTTGACATGAAAATGAACTTGGAGGGTTGTATTGATAATTTTGATGGTTATAATTCGGTAACTTCATACGTCTTACAGTCGCAAATCAAATTTTCATAAACATACAACCAAGCACTGGCCTGCAAATTGCCAAAAACGTAAGAAAATTAGAATTTCGCGGGCCAGATGTGAGCTTCCACCTTAATGTAATTGATTAGTTTCCACCATCAAGATTTATTATTCTGTACCTTTAGTCATTGCTCTATAAATGGCCTATTGATTGTGGAGTTATCTCAATACTAGGGTAGTAGGATATTTCACCAAAAAAATCTAATTAGTCCGTCAGATAGATTTCCAAAAAATAATGTACCTACACGTATTTTTTCCGTTTACACGTAAACAAAAGATGAAGACGATACAGTGCTTCGAAAAGTCGTGTTAAGTCGTGTGACGTCAAAAGCCCCCACTCATGATCTTTGACACGTTTTATTTTCGTAATTTTTTATTAATTTGATAAAAAAAAAACACGTATTCAATATTTTTCTTTAATTTAACAGACGGACTAATTAGATTTTTTCAAGTGAAATACCCTATTACACAAGTTGTCGTGGTCAGTTCTCGCATAAAAATATCTATTGTGATGTGAAGTGACATCCGTGTCTTATCTGCGCTTTGTTCATGCCCCTTTTTGCATTCATGTTTTTTTTTACCGTTCTATCATAACCATCAACGCCTAAATTCAAACTTTGGACTGCTGAGAAAGTTTCAGCATCATTTTCCTCGACCTGGGAATGTACTACCCACAACCACCACTAACACCGCCACCACTATCTATCTAATATATATATTGAATTTGTTTAGTTATTTAAGGCTTTTTTGCCAAATAAACACAGTTTTCTTTCTTTTCTTTCTTTGAATCTTAACTATCACTAGAACGACAAGGAAATTTACTTAATAAACACAAGAACATAGTAGAGGTGTACCTAATAGTACACCCACATATAGCTAGTTTTGTTTTCATCATCATCATCATCAGCCTATAATGTTCCTACTGCAGGGACTCAGGCCTCCTCTCTAGGAGAGGGATGGGATATAATCCACCGCGCGGGCCCAGTGCGTGTTGGTGTAGATGTCACAGATGTCACATGTCTTCGATTTTTTTTATTCTAAGACATGCCAGTTTCCTCACGATGTTTTCCTTCACCGTTTTGAGAGCAGTGGTGAAATAAATTACACAAATCAATGCTCCTGCCTGGATTTAATCTACTGTTCGTAAGTCGGGGCCCACACCAGTGAACCACCGCTGCTCTCCATAAATATAGAAATATATTCATAAAATATATTACCGTATTACCTAGCCTGCCATATTACCTGTTATTATCGTATTAACTGGGTTGTGGAGGTCAGATAGGCAGTCGCTCCATGTAAAATACTGGTATTCAGCTGCATCCGGTTAGACTGGAAGCCGACCCCAATATAGCTGGGAAAAGGCTAGGCAGATGATGATGATTCATAAAATATATATTCATAATACTATTGTTTATTTTTATATGTGTTCTTATATATTTGTATGTAGGTATGTTTATTTTACATCGATACGATTTTTTTTTTAAATTGTAATTACTGTTTGTCTTTTCTACATACTGTGTCTATTTCTAATCCAACTTTCCTCTCGCAGGTCTGCTGGAAGAAATTTCTTAATAAATAAGCAGTACAATAAGGAAAATACATAAAATAAGAAATTCCTGATTGAAACACCCATTAACACTTTGCCCGTCCTGGGAATTGAACTCAAGGCCTCATGCACAGCAGTCGCTCTTGCAATCACTGGACCAACGAAGCAGGTGAGGCTTATAAAATAAACTGTTACAAACATAAAAAATGTGTGTTGGCTAGTTTGTAACGGTAGGAAGCACGTCTTGATGTAGCTTTTTAGTCGCCTTTGTGATGCCGAGGGTACGGAAACGGAAGCTATATTCTTTGTAAGTAAACATGGTTGCTAAACAGTGAATGCAGTAACCCGAAATGCTAACAAAACAATTTATAGGTACCTAGTACCTATATACCTAGTTTATTTTACACACATAGCACGTTTTCATAGCAGTAATATAATATTTTGTTCCATGGCTTTTTTTTGTAGCATGTCTACCGCTACGAGTACCACACTTCACTGTCTTTGTCTGCCCTTGTCTGTCTCTTTCTGTGTCTGTGTGTGGCTGGTGGCCAGAGCACCAGTTTTGTTATATTTTGGCCCGCAGCAATTTGTTTGGTTTCCGAATTGTGTTTTGAACATGATCCGCAGGAACAATTTATTAATTTAATTTTTTAAGCGATTATGACAAATCATTGAAAACAAAACTATAAAGAGAATTTGAATAACTTTAGTTAGTAAATAACATAACTTCACGCCTGTAATCCCGGGAGGATTAGAAAGGGGTGTTCCTAATGGGACACCCACATCAAGCCAGTTATGCTAAAGTCCCATGTAATAGTCGCCGAGCTTTTTTGGATCAATCTGGCACAAATCCAGACTCCGGGACTACTACTGACAAATTCCCGATGGAAAATCCCAATCATACTTCGGAATCGAACCACCCGGGAATCGAACCTAAGACCTCATGTTTCCCGTCGGGGCTGTGGGTTGTTCAAAAGAGATACCGCGGCCTCGACACAAAGGGCTAAGAAGCAACATGTGTGTTTTTTTTAGTCTGTAGAAGTCTGACACTCCCTACCGCTCTGCCCAGAGCCGGAGGAGTTATTTGATGATTTCCCGGGAACCCTCAAATGTTAGTTAATAATAATCTTGTTGCTACCGAAACACGAAGACGATTTTATTACACACTACCGGACGTCACGCGGTTTCACCCGCGCAGTTCCCGTTCCCGTGGGAATACAGGGATAAAAAGTACCTCTGTCACCCGGGGATAGTGTAGCTTCCCAACGGTGATTTTTTTTCAAATCGGTCCAGTAGTTTCGGAGCCTATTCGTTACAAACAAATAAACAAATCTTTCCTCTTTATAATATTAGTGTAGACATTTTTTTTATTATTGCCCTAGTCAATAGGATGAACAAGATTAAAAATAAAATTTAATAACAGAATCGTGATACAATTAAACCGCAAGTGAACAAACAAAGATAAACATTGTCACGATACTAATCGATTAACATAATTATGACCCGCACCCGCAACCATTGAATCATCTAATAATATAGGAAAATAAAAAATTATGATTTACGCTAAAAACTGGTAGATAAGACCCCTATCTGTATTGCTTACTCATTTTTGAGAAACAAAATGCATTGTCATTATTTTTGTGTGTCACAGGTAAAACGGACCAAAAGGCTCAATTCAAGGCAAGAGGGAGATAGCCTTGGGATTTTCCTCATCATAATCTGAAATCTGCCTAGCCTTTTTCTAACCATGTTGGGGTCGGCTTTCAGTCTAACCTGATGCAGCTAAATACTATTTTACATTAATCTATCTAGTGGTGGCTCAGTGGCAGCGGCCCCGACTTATGAACAGTGAGTCGTGGGTTCGAACCCACTGCTTTCAAAACGGTGAACGAAAACATCGTGAGAAAACCGGCCTGTCTTAGAACCAAAAATTCGAAGACATGTGACATCTACCAATCCGCAATGGGCATGCGTAGTACATCATAGCCCGTCCCTCTCCTAGAGAGGGGGCCTAAGTCCCTGCAGTGGGAACATTATAGGCTGATGATGATTAATCTATCTGACTTCTACAATCCAGTTGAAATAGACCAATATGATATTCCTAGGTAAGACTTGTTGTCAAACTTTCGCGCTACGAACTTCCTTTCAAAGATATACAAATGATAGCCAGGGTCAAAGGCTAGGGCCGCGGGTTGTACACTAGTTATCGCGGCCTCGACATAGAGGGCTCAGAAGGAACATGGGTGGTTTTTAGTCAGTAGAAGTCTGACACTCCCTTTCGCTCTGACCAAAAGCGGGAGGGGTTATTTGATGATTTTCCACCCGCCAAAAATTAAATGGGTCAAAGGCTAACTCGGTTTGTAATGGGCGGCAACCCATCCTACTGATACAATACCATGTGCTCCTGCAATTTTCCTCATATTCGGTTCAAATAGGGAAAATACGTGATAAGCAGATAAACTATTCGTTTGCGCTAGCGTCATATCGGGAAGTATAAGGGTTTTGTGACGCAAATAAGGAAGGCTAGACGTTGAACGTCATTTGACTATGCGAGATTTCCATACGCACGCACGACGCATGCTTATGAGATGAGCCGAGGTGACAGAGGCTCTGCATTCTATTCTCGGGTCAGGCAAAGTGTAATTGGGTTTTACAATGTGGACTTTTTCAGTAGTAGTCAGGAATTTTGGATTTGTGCGGTTGATGGTAGTTTCGGCCCTTTTGGGGATAAGAGGTGCAATGGATGGCAAACGTTTATTCCATAATTTTTTATTCTAAACCGGGGTATTAGGGGTTACTCTGAATCACTCTTAAATTTTTAACATCTTAAATTACAGCGTACATTAATAAAATTATTGATTTAGTACCTTAGTTTGAAGTGATTATTTACGTATTTTGTTACAACCTCCTTTTTGATGCAGATGCAAAACTGCACCTTCTTTGTACATATAACATAGTAGGTAGGTACTTCAGCTAATCAAGCTTTCTATATATTCTTTCTATCTGTTACTAGCCAATTGTAGGACGCTGGCTGTCCGATGTAACATATTGGCTCGCAGGTTTGCACGCTGTAGGCAGTCAAAATAACGCTTTTTAAAGCTTATTGCCAAGTGTTTTACACGTGCAGCCTGTGGACTAACTATACCTACTCAGCGGGCTATCAGCGCCCTATGGGTCCAATATAATAACGGGTTCAGGATGTTGATGGGGCTGCCCCGTTTCTGCAGTGCATCAGGTATGTTTTCACAAGCACACGTTGATGGCTTTCACGCCATCGTCAGACAGAGATCTGCCTCTTTGCTCTGCAGAGTGCGGGGCAGCCCCAACTCCATCCTGAAGACCTTTGCGGGGAGGTACGATTCTTCTTTGCTAGGAGGTACGATTCTTCTTTGTTAGGTGATGTTGTTCAGAGATGTATTCTGAACAACCGCCTGGTTGTGAAATAAATATTATGTTTACTAACATAGATATATATACAACAATATCCGTGGTGCTAGGCAACTGGGCTTTCCCCAGTTGTATACGTCCCTGTGTGCCTATTGGCCTTGTTCTTTTCTGTCTCCTGCTGATATGGAGGGAAGTGGAAATTTCTGTTTTTCCTACTCCTCCGCTATTCTTTTCTGATTAATTTCGTTGCGGGATCCAAGACAGTCAAATCATTTCTCTGGGACTTCGTCGAGCTTCATTGTCTCGGCGCTTTTCTTGTGGTCGCCACTGTTGATTCTGGCTCACAGAAGTTACAGTGGTTTGGGAATAGTGAGGCGGGCTTGTCCCATTGTTAACATAGATATATGTTATCTTTTTGTTTTTACTAACCCATATTATGGATGTTGCACCGAAATAAAGATTATTTTATTTTATTTATTTATTATTAATTGGTCTTGGCAGGGCATCCCTTTCATATCTGTAAAAGTCATTGACCAACCACACTAACAAATATCGACTAAAACTACTTCCATTTAGAAATCGGATTACAAGTCGAAGAAAGTCGAAGAAAGCTACGTTATACTAAGCCGATGCTCAGTTGCATTCAAATTCACGAAGTTTTTGTACGAAAATCCCTCTTTAAGAAGCGGAAGGAGTCATTGCCTCCTAAATCCCTCATTATTCGTTTGAAATCCTTTGACTTTGAAAAGATTTTAAGACTACTTGAGGATTATATTCAGAGGATTCTTTTCTTTCGTCAGTATTCGATTGCAGTCAGCTTCTTCATGAATGGGAAAATGAATTCGCATTGTCAATGTATTGAAAGTACTTTTCATAGTAAAAGACACCTACATGTTACATCTGCATGTTACATTCAATTAAAAAAGAAATACTGGTATACACAAATTGAATATTTTAAGATTTTAACAATAAGTACTTATGAATCGGAAAAATGTACATAATGTGTTTAAAAATAAATAAAGGAGTAGTGAATTGAATCAGGAACGTTGGAAGGAATAGAGGGAGGCCTTTGCCCGGAAAATCATCGAATAACCCCTCCCGCTCTTGGGCAGAGCGAAAGGGAGTGTCAGACTTCTACTGACTAAAAACCACCCATGTTCCTTCTTCGCCCTCTATGTCGAGGCCGCGATAACTAGTGTACAACCCGCGGCCAAGCTTACTCCAACTTAACTTTTTTTCGTAGGGTGGTAAATCATCAAATGACTCCTCCCGCTCTAGGCAGAGTGGTAGGGAGTGTCAGACTTATACTGACTAAAAATCATAAATAAATATGCAAAGTAGCCTTTGTTTTTGTAAATAACTACCATATTTTCCCTTTTTTTATCGAAAATCATTAAATAACCCCAACAGATCGAAAGGGAGTGTCAGACTTTAAGTGACCACCCATGTTCGTTCTTAGCCCTAGATGGCGCTAGAAGGCCGCGGTAACTTGTGAACAACCCGCAGCCCAAAACTTCGTAGGATCTTTTTATTACCATCAATATACATTATTATGAAAAGTCATGCCGAGGGGACCTTTGGCTTATTTTTGCTAATAACTTTCTTAATTATTTACATGGATTTTTTTACGTAATCGTTACTCGCAAATCGCGTAGCTACTACACCTCTGGCGCCCAATAAATCGGGTGCGGGAGGGTGAATTGACAACGGCGTTTATCCAGCTCTTAATTAACACATTAATTTTTCTATCACTTTATCAGGTTCTTCTCTAGATTAAACAATGCCCCTGAAATGTCTCACGTATCCGTTTACTTAGCTGCACTTTTGATGACCTGAATAGCGCTTCTGCCACTGTAATAAACGTGGATGCTTAATGGGCCGATGAATATGGTTCCCTAAACCTGACCCCCCAACCCTCCCTAACCTCATTCTTCTTTTTATCGTAGGTATCGATGTTACTGCCATGATACACGGCGTGGGCCCAGTAGGTGGTTACTCACAGAAGCTTATAACTTCAAAACGTTTTGTAGGTAAGAAAAATAAACTAAGAAAAATATGAAAGCCAAGTTTTATCTCCCGAACTCCAAGAAACTTAGCAGCTTACTTTCCTCGATAACTGATAAAAAAGATTAAGAACAGTCGGTGTATATGAAACGATAAATCTTTGTTATTCATGTTTCAAGTAACTTGTTTATGCCGAAATAAAATGTATGGGCCTACCGTAGAATTTATTACGAGGGGTCAGACCGTTTTGAGGCGATAGTCGATCAGTTTATTGGGGTCTTCAAAGTTGGTATAAGATAATTTATTAAAAAGAAATTGTATATTATTTATTTTTGCGCGCCTCTCTTTCTACATCGAGGGCTAAAAACTATGTTTCAGTTATAAAGTTCTGTAGTCATTCATTTTTATTTGGAGTGTATTCTACGTGATGCGCACCTACATTTGTGACCGTTTTACGAGTATTGGTCTGTGACTAATGATCCTTGTCTGAAGTTCTTGAGTTTTGTCCAAAAGCTGGGCAAATATGTACAGAGTTGTTGGTAATTGAGTGTGTTTTTGTAATGGGTCAATTATAAAAGACCAAATTTGCAACAATTTAGACCCTGATAACTTGGTTTCCAAACTGGGTTGTTTTGCGAACCTCAAAATTAAAAAATAAATTAAAAGGTTTTTTCGAACTGCTTTTTCTGCATAAAACTTCTCAAAAGTATCCATACCCTTAAAATTGACTTCACCACGAAGAACCAAAACGTGAAGGAACAATCTATTGTTCTACAAGAATCCTTTGTAACGCGAATAAATAATTAGAAAAGTTTGGTCTGCGCAAACTCTGTGTGGTTCGGGGTACAACCAAACTGTTACATCAAAGTTGGGGAACTTCCAATCTATTATAAGTGATGCTTTCATGACCAACCACCAACCACGTTCCACCACGTTCGACCAACTATCTCAGAAGTTTGTGGACTATACATAGATATTACAGATTTTATTCTCTAGTTTCAATCTTCACTTTGTGAAGCTCGTGGCTAAATGAAAACAGCCACTCGGGTCGATGTTAAGGATAAGTCGTGCCTGTTTAGGTAGGTCAGTGGATGGGTGACCACATATCTCATACTGAGTTTCCTACGTGCCTCAGAAAGCGAGTTAAGCTGTTAGGCCTGGCTGTAATTTTGGTAGATCTTTGACAGACCTAACAGGTAGTCAGTTGCCTGAAAGACAACCAGTCTTACCAAGGCGAATCGTATTACCCAGTTATGGAGGTCAGAAAGGCACCTACATCCCGTCCCGAACATAGAATAGACTAGGCAAGAAATGATGCGTCACTAAAAGCGCACAAAGCCCTTTTAACTGATTCAAGATCGATTTCACAAGAACGAAGTTATACAGTAAAGTAATTGCATGTGTATATTTATGCGAGGCAGTTCCTGCATCCAAATGACGGCACGATTGGCGCAGTGGCTCAAGCAATGGACTGTTGCACTGCGTGTCGCGGGTTGGATCCCCGCACGGAACAAATATTTGTATGACCTACAGATAGTTGTTCCAGGTCTGGGTATTTGTGTATGTGAGTTTAAATGTTACAGATACAGGAGGAATTCCTAGTGTGGGGCAACGTTATAAAAAAAATAAAAAATATTCTGGATCATCAGTTTTTGGATTTCGATACAGATAAGGACGATAAGTTCGGATAGCTAGCCGTTTGAAACAGGACAAAAATCGATTTAAAATTAAAATAAGGTACTCGTTTCATATTTTATGTAAACTCTTTGCATGGTGCATGATACCGATTCGATTCAATATTCCACGTATTTTCGTTATTTCCCGTATTAACAAGGATCTACACGTGCGACAGACTCTCAATGGATTAAGGATCATTTTCCTGCTGAAATAAATTCACACACAATAGAAGGGATTCTATGAAATTCGATAAAACATTCACCCCTTCCCGCCTTCGGGTTCAGGGCCAAATATTGTCATCTATTATATTGAACCCGTTTTATGAACCAGCCGGTCAACCTTTGAGATTTCATTTTTGCAGATCAAATTTGTGAGCCTGTCTTTATAGACATAGATTTTCTTATTGAAGTGATAGAATAATTTGATCTTCTACTTCTTAGCGTGGCTATCAATTCGGAAGAAATTATGCTGTTTTTCAGTACCTTTTCTGACTGCTCCTCCGAAAGTCGCTTTCCTCATGACTGAGGGTCGTGACCTCCTCCTCCCATCATTTTATCCTTGATGATGGTGCGCCATCTTCTTCTATTCCCGGCGACTTGCATAGCCTCGTAGATAGGCGTTTCAAGAGTGGTGCGAATCTGATCGGACCAACGCATCGGACTTCGGCCTCGAGACCTTTTACCGTCCACCTTACCGGTTATCAAAATTTTCTCGAGATTCTCACCGGTTTTTCGAGCTATGTGTCCGAAATACTAGAGAATTTTTTTCAGGCAGACGGTAGAGAGCCTCGTCTTTATCTTAAGCTCTCTCAACACCGATACGTTGGTACGATGTGCTGTCCAGGGAATCCGCAGCATTCTTCGCCAGCACCACATCTCGAAGGCATCAATGCGGTTGCGGTCAGCAGATTTTAAAGTCCATGTCTCAGCACCATAGAGAAAAATAGAAAATATGAGAGTCCGAGTTAGGCTTTTCTTAGTTCTTATAGATATCTTTCTATCCCTCCAGATCTTATGGAGCTGAGACATAGCGTTTTTGGCCATTCCAATGCGTCTTCTTACATCCGCCTCACAGGACCCGTTATTGGTTATGAGAGAGCCAAGGTAGACGAAACTGTCGACGGTCTGGATATTAAGGACGCCTGAAAACTCCAGTATTCCTGCGCGATCCACCACCATGACCTTGGTTTTCGATCTGTTGATTGAGAGGCCAAGGTCGCCACTGACCTCTTCCATCTTCTGAAGCAGTAAGGCCATTTCAACCTCGCATGAGGCCAGTAACGTAGTGTCATCGGCATAACGCAGGTTAGTAATCTTAGTGCCACCGATCCGCATTCCTCCATTCCAGTTCTCAAGCGCCAATCTTACTATGTATTCACCATACGCATTGAATAGTATAGGCGATAGAATACATCCCTGGCGTACTCCCTTCCCAAAACAGAAAGGCTTCGAAGTTGTTTCATCGACTCTTACTATTCCTTGGCTCTTGGAATAAAGGGATTGGAGCAAGGCGGTGAGATGCCTTGGTACACCTAGCTCATCGAGTACTCTCCACAGTGAGTTCCAATTCACACAATCGAAAGCCTTGCTGTAGTCAACAAAACACATAACGACTGGTACGTTATGCTCGTAAGCCTTCTCTACGACTTGCCGAACATTTAGAATTTGCTCTCGCGTGCCCTTGCCTTTTACAAAACCCGCTTGCTCCTGCGGTATCTGCGAGTCCAGGTAATGGCGGATGCGATTGTTGAGGATGTATAGCAGAACTTTGCTTGCATGTGAAATGAGCGCTAAGGTGCGGTAGTTCTCACAATGCTTCGTTGAACCCTTTTTGTGAAGTGGGAGAATGATAGACTCTGTCCAATCATGTGGCCACTCGCCACCAGACCACACCTTGTTGCAAATTGCACCTTTTCTGACTAATCTGAACCAAATCAAATAAAACTTATAATAGATTGGTTCTTTATCTTTTCATGCAAGAAACGTTTTTCTTGAATATAATAGTTTTTGATACTGTAAAAACGATCTACCGTAGCCATGTTTTCGATACCGAGTTGTGTTTAGGTACATTTTTTGTTTTACTAATAACATATTTTAAGATTTCTAAAAATAATGTAAGTTGAAAAAAATGAAAATTTAAAAATAATTATTAACAAAACGAGCCCAAACTCGGCACATCAAGTTCGATCCGTCGAGAAGTTCCAGTAGCAGTCACCGAAGTAGACCTTCAGGTCACTCCAACAAGTTCGCAGGTGAGGTTTCATCTTAGCTAACAAGTACGTACTACTTAAAAAAAAAAAAAAAAAAAAAAAAAAAAAAAAAAAAAAAAAAAAAAACAACGTATCAAAGTTAGTTCACTTAACTATTTATTCCCGCAGCTAACAAGCCAACGCTTCTGTGTGACTCGTGTCTATGTAGTACTTCAATTCTATTCCTATTATTTTTGCAAATACGTCCTTGATAAGTCTGTACAGAACTCGAGCTACTAGTTTGGTGCCTTCATTACCAGTATAAGTTCATCAGTCCCTGTAATGAACAAACAGCACTTACTTATTGAGTAATATCCAGTGATTTTGGGAGCATGGTATTGTTTTGAGGGTGTTCGACCACAAAAGAATGAGTTTGGAAGATAAAGATATGCTGCACCGACCCCAAACGAATGGGTTTAGGGCTAGAGAATTAATGTGTTTCATCCAGGATTTTTTTTTCTTATTTCGCGGGCCTGTGGACGTCAAAAAGATGTCAGTAACATGGAAAAGGCCGACGCCCGTCGGGGCTGCGGAATGTTGTAAGAGATACCGCGGCCTTGACATATAGGACTAAGAAGGAACATGGGTGGTTTTTAGTCAGTAGAAGTCTGACACTACCTTTCGCTCTGCCCAAGAGTGGGAGGGTATTTGATGACTTCCCACAACCCAAAAATAAATTATTTTTTCTTACCTATCGAAATAAGTAAATGACAAGGTATAGCGTCTCCTAACGCACAATGCCGTGCGGCGACTGTCTTAAGCTTAGGGTGGCAGAGCATTCTAAGAGATGTCAACAACATTGCAGGGTCTCGCAAAGGCCAACGCCTGCCGAGGCAGCGGGTTGTTAGAAAGAGATACCGCGGAACCGGACACAAAGGCCATGAAAGCATGGGTGATTTTTAGTCAGTAGAAGTCTGATACTGCCTTCTGTTCCACCCAGAGTGGGAGGAGTTATTTGATGATTTCACACCCTCAAAAAAAAGCGTGCCTGAGTACGCGATAACGTCAAAGAAGGTTGTAACGGGAATTCATCATCAAATAATATGTTTTTTTTAATAAAATCATTTTGAAAGAGTAACTAATAAATAACGAGTAAACTAATAATAAATAAAATAAAAAATTAATACGTCATCTTTTACATCATGACCGAGGCAATAACAGACAACCCCACTAAAGTTCACGTACACAACAATCTCGTGCCACGAACTCACAAATTAAATCTTTTTGCAGACAAAGTTCCAAACTATAGTAAAACATTGTATGCAAAACAGTTCTCCAAAATTTACTTCCAAAGTTCGCAAGAGTTGTTGTTCAAATTTTCATTCAGGAGCTAAATTGGGATAAAAATCTACAATTACTTTTTACGTTTTCGCAATTTCCTGGGACAAAGTTTAATAACCTTTAAGGTGGAAGAAAATTAATTGAATGAAAACTGGAATCACACCTTTATGAAGTTTCAGGGTTGTGAGAAAGGTCAGGTTTGCTGGCCTTTTTAGTGAAAGTCATTAATATACCTGTTTTCAGAATGTTATTTTTAGGGTTCCGTACCTCAAAAGGAATAAAGGGAACCCTTATAGGATCACTCGTGTATCTGTCTGTCTGTTTGTCTGTCACAGCCAATTTGCTTCAAATCTAACCGATTGAACCGATTGGACCGATTGAATTGAAATTTACTACTCATTTATGTATTTCTTCTCTGATCCAAATACGGACTAAAACGTAAATAAAAGAATTTTGAATATGGGGGTAACTTTTGGGGAAGCAACCAGTATTTTTTTCAAGTTTTGCGTACTGTACCGTGTGATATATCAAATGAAAGGTGAGGATCTCAAATATTTTTATTAATAATTTTAAGATATACACTTTTAAAGATATTCAAGGAAATAGATGAAGATTTACCAATCCCCCCCCCCGTATTTCCGAAACTACTGAGCCTGAATTTTTTTAAAAAGTGCAAAATTAGTTCAACACTTATAGATTCCAGGAAAACCTATAAGAAGTGTATCAGTTCAATCGTTCAATAGTTTGATATTGAATTATGGTTGAATTTCATTTGGAATGATTTTATAAGGTATATTTCGAATTCTATTACAATATTTTTAACCAAATTTAAATGTAAAAGAGTCAATACCTTGTGCTACAAAATCTGCAAAACCGACTTCACGTAGTCTCTTCTGCCCTACCCCGCGAGTGTAATTTAAGCCCGCGTAGGCGCGGAGGGGCGAGGCGGCCCGCAAGCTAAGGACCAGGTGGCTTGGTGTATGTTAAAAAACATCTGCGACGATAAGCAAGCCTGGGACCGCTGGAGCACCGCAGCGCCGCCGGAGCCGTGACAGAAACCATGCCTGCTGCATGTTACACGTATAAGTATTGTGATAGGTAGGAAGGTGTTTTATATATTCTTTTGTATTTTTTATCTTAAAAATTAATATTTATTGTACAATCTACCTTCTCTTTTATTTTTTATTAGGGATGGGTAGATTCGTTACAGTTTGGCGCCCAACAATCGTACCCACTCTTTTCAAAATTCTAAAAACTATCACTAGTACCGTTTTCTTTTGGTAACTTATTTGGCTTAGTAACTAACTTATTTTTATTTTTTTTCTACAGCCCTGCTCCTCCTCCTCATCTCAACACTTCTTACTCTACATACATTTACTCGACACCCCTACACACATTCCTTTTACCCACTGGTAATTGGCATCCATTCTTCACTTGTAAGAGTTCTTAAAACCATTCGTGGTCTCTTTCAAGTTGAGGTTTGGCTTACTCTACGACGTACTATTGGAGAATATCCCGTAGTCGTTTTTCCACTTACTATTTACACTTTTAACAACAACTCTCACTTACTCAAAACCCCCACAGACTTGCACATCACAGCGGTTACCCACTGGTAATCGTACTCAGTCTTCGCTTGGGTGTGTTTTTAAAACCACTTCGTGGTCACTACCAAGTTAGGGGACTGAGACACTCAACGACAGCTGCAGGACAATATCCTGTGGTTGTTTGTACAAACCTAATTCTACATAACACTCATTACATATACTATACTATTCTCTTAAAAAATTCTTCATCATCATCATCCTCTTATTTATATTTTTCTGATACGTGGGCTCTAATAAAATTATCATCATCTTGTTATTTAACACCGTTGCTAAGTAACAGGGTAAAAGTGTCACATGGATATTTTTGTGGTGGCAAAAACTGGTACTAAATTTTTACCACCCAGAAGGTTTTATTAGTTTACGAAGTATATTAACACTCCCTCTAAAGGAGACCTCTAACACTCCCTCTAAAGGAGACCTCTAACACTCCCTCTAAAGGAGACCTCTAACACTCCCTCTAAAGGAGACCTCTAACACTCCCTCTAAAGGAGACCTCTAACACTCCCTCTAAAGGAGACCTCTAACACTCTCTGAGTCCTCCTCTTAACACTAATATCGAACTAAGTTTAGTGTCGTGGGCTCTTGTAACTATTATCGACGCTGGGTCAAAACAAAGTATAGTTGCTGACTGCTAGTAGGCTACTTTAGAATCCTCATTCAGACCTTATCTCCTACTCTTTGTCCCTCCTCAGCCCTCCATTACCCTCTTAAACTCTTGAGTCCTCACTTGAGTTCTCTTAAACTCTCGAGTCCTATAATACTAATGAGTTCTCACTTGTGTCCTCTTAAACTCGTTGAGTTCTAGTCTTCTTAAACACTCATTAACCCTTATTTCCCTCCCTTTAACAAAATTTTATGATATAAAAAAAAAAAAAAAAAAAAAATTATTATTAATATTTTTATATTATATTTACATTTTTTAATTTTACACGACTCATCTCTTTCTTCTTTCCCTCTTCTAAAATAGAGTTCCTTTTCGGCTTATTAAAACTCTATTTATTTTCTAATTCATTCATCGGTTCTTAAACCATTATAAGATTATCTTAATCTTCCTTTATGTCTGTTCTTAACACAACTCTATGAAGTGTTGTTAGGTTCAAGTTACCTAACCTTCGTGTCAACTAACTCTACAAGTTAGTATGACTCTTGTTTCTAACTATCGACTCTAAAAGTCGATTGTTGCAGCTGACAAGTAGGTATTTTAAGTAAGCTATTGCCCTTGACGTTTTACTCGGAGCTTACCGACTACTATTGCGGGAGCTGCCCTGACGTTAACTCGGAGTTTACTGACTGCGATGTTGTTATATATCAACTAAAGTTGACTAGGAGCGGATTACAACTCCTTTAAAAATAAGCCTTTGTTAAAAATCTTTATATTTCATCTTATTCATGGGTTTTAGACGAGAGCGGATTACAACTCCGAAAATAAGCCTTAAAGTTATTAACTTACCAGGTTGAGTAGTGATCATTGAATGTGAATCCTACCTGACCTAACTACGTATGATGTCGGTGTGTTTGAATGAAGTATGTACGTTTTGTGAATGCTGTTATATTTAAACCTTACAAAATTTTTGTTCTAGGCCAAAAATTTTCTCGGGGTCGTTGGGGAAATATAGTATATGCTATATTCCTACTTATCATTATAATATATCACATACCATTTATCATCCTTTTTATAGTTTATCCTTATTTATACTCGGCGAAACGTTCAAAACGATTCGTTTCCATTTAAATTGCTGAAATTAAATATTAGTTTTCATATTTTCATTGTTGTGACATGTATGTCAAATGTGCCAAACTGTCAGTAGGTACTTTTCTTTTTGTCATAGTTTCTTTCTAGTTTAGTCTAAGAAGGTCACTTTTTGGTTTATATAACTTCATTATTTTTTATCATTGTTAAGCTGAATAATTGTATTTTATTAATTAATAAAAATAACTTTATTTTAAATTATAATTTTAAAATTCTAAAAGCACACTCGGAGGTTCTATTACGTCTTGGTGGAATACTCCTGGCTGATTATATGACTGGCAGGTGACATGTCATATTTCAATTCGAAATTGTCAAAGAATTTTAGAAGAGAAGAAAATGTGATTTTTGGTATAAAAATGGGCAGCTGATGCTGACCCAGAAACTTTTACACTGGATACCACGCCGAGATTATGTCCGGTTGATTTTACGTTTTATTTTACGATCGACTCTACGCTGAGAATCAACGCTACTCGTTTCTGTCGAGATTCAGTCAATTACACGGGAATCTACGTCGAGGTTGTCCTGTTACTACGTATGGATTCTGCATACATATAAATCTACGAAGTTCTACTGTCCAGACCAACTCCAAAGTGGATCACCATCATTCATTACCAAAAGTGGATCACCATCTAAGAAGCGGATCTCTCTTCTCTCAATTAAAAGTGGTTCACTAACTAAATTTTAAAAACCTCCGCCGCCTGAGTGTGTGATAGGTAGGAAGGTGTTTTATATATTCTTTTGTATTTTTTATCTTAAAAATTAATATTTATTGTACAATCTACCTTCTCTTTTATTTTTTATTAGGGATCGGTAGATTCGTTACAGTATATGAAATGAAATGTATGCCAAAAGACAAATCTGATAGTAAACTTAGGCAAATGATGGTTCTACTTTTAAATGACTTTGGAAATGAAGTTTATGCTCAAAGATGATTCTGACTTACAAAATTATGCGTTTTGAATTTATAATAAATTAGTGTACGCCGTAGAGACGTGGTCCTTAACTGCTGGCCTCTTAGAGAAGCTCAGAGTCACGCAACGAGCCATGGAGAGAGCTATGCCCGGAGTTTCTTTGTGCGACAAAATCCGTAATGAGGAAATTCGCCGAAGAACCAGGGTCACCGACATAGCTCAGAATATGCAAGTTGAAATTGCAATGGGCAGGCCACATCGCTCGAAGAACCGACAATCGATCGGGAAAAAAGGCTCAGGAACCGGAAGACGTAGCGTTGGTAGGCCTCCCACCAGGTGGACCGACGACATCTTGAAAGTCGCGGGCAACCGGTGGATGCAAACGGCAGGTTGCCGTTGGTTATGGCGTTCTATGGGGGAGGCCTTTGTCCAACAGTGGACGTCTTATGGCTGATAATAAGTGTACGCCAAATGGTTTTCGGCGAAATGATGTTTCTGCCATCCACTGCTATGCAAAATAAAATTCGGACATCAAAATTTCTATTAAAAAAGGAAGACCCGTTTTCAACACACTAGGCATTAGCTTATCGTTAAGAATAGCACATATTTTCTGATTTTGTTTACTGCAGTGAATCATATACTTTAACGCATTATAAAACTCGCGTTTAGCTCCTGTTGTCCCCTTAAGGTGACTGTATTCTCTCGTCTTACTCTCTTACCCTAGACTTCTTAATGCAAACTTGAGAAAGGGCTAGGGTAAAATGATGAGGTAGTTACGCAGTAGCAATAAAACAGCAGAAGGTAGCAACATAATTTATTTGTGAAAAAATCTACGTTAAAAGTACATATATGTATAATATTCGAAACGAAGAACCTGTGATATAACATAACATCACGCTTGTAATCCTCGAAGGGTTACACAGACGTGTACCTAAAAGTACACTCACATTTCACCATTTGCAATCAACCGGGCACAAATCCAGGCTCCGTGGCTTCTACTAAGAAATTCCTGATGGAAAAATCCAATAGCACTTTTGCCCGACCTGGAAATCGAATCCCAGGATCTCATATAGAGCAGCCCCCGATCACAGTACTTAAATATGTATAACTGATTAAATGTGAGCAGGTCAGCTCTGCGTAACGCTTCGAAGCTTATAGGCGTGAAAATAGTATGTTGTGCTATTGATTATTTACTCTACAAGAACTGCAGCTCGGCATCAGTAACTCCTTCCTGCATGACAATGTCGTGATCCATATTATTATGTCCAGCTGATAACGCACTTTTTTTAAACTTTTTCACATAAAATTCATACCATAATTTCCGATTACTTTTAACAACTACAAGAAAAACAACTAAAATTAGTACATTGAATTGACTTAAAAACAATTGAGTTATTATTAAACTTTCAGTATAATTGTAACCTACTATTATATCTACGAAATAATCAGACAGCATAATGACGTCACTCAATATAAATATCAAAGTGGCTATATACAGGCGGCGACAAGTGTCACTACCTCTGTGTGCGCTCGTGTTGAAACTGCGACAAAGTGAACACACAATTATTATGTAAAAACCAGAGTTGACTATCAACGGCAAAATATGACTTCCCTTTATTAAGAAAGGCCACCCTGCACGATCATCCAGGTACGTACATTGTTGAAATTTACAAACATAAAAGACAGTCGTCAATATTAAAGTTGTCACTAAAGATGCTCCCCAAGCAAATAAGCTAGCTTTTAGATACTTCCTGCGGATATGCCCATTGAAAACTTTTACAATATCCCCTTAGAACATATGACACAAAACCAACAACCAATGGTTGTACACTGATTTAAAGTACATTGGTAAATGAGAAAGAAAAAGTAGCCATAGCACAGGGAAGGTGTCGAAAACTGTTTCAAGCCTCTGCACTCGAGTCACTGCAATGGCTAACATGTTCGTAAAAATTGCGTTGAGCAGCACAAAGTTCTTGAAATTACGAAAGTTTAGTAAAACAAACCATGATGTCACTCCGTATATCATAGTAGATGAAAATAGTACCAACACTATATGTTCTAAAGTATCTTCAATAGTATCTATTAAATCCAATTCATCTACTGCTGTAGAACTGTTCATGGTAATATCGTTGTCAGACATGAGGTGTCACAAGCACTGATTTAAAGGATTTATATAACACAATTATTTTATTTAGTTTAAGTACAGACTGTTTTTACATTCATGAACAGTTTTGAGGTAATGTACTTCCGTCCAATAATAACAAAATACTGCTTCTGAAATATTTAATGCACTTCTAAAATGAACAAAGGACTTATTTTTAAATTTGAAATCGTATTTTGCATAATTTTTCCTGTTGTTTGTGCAGTCTGATCTTGCCTACGTGAAATATTATGCAAAATACATAATAATATTTTTTTACAATTCCATTAGTAGATTTAGATTCTGTATCTCTTTTTAGTCGATACATTCTTGTCAGAGTCGAGCTACACGGAGAGATGTTTGGTGGGTCGTTGACTTCCGCGAGGATTGTCCTTTCAGCGATGTGCTTCCATTTTTGACGGTTGGAAAAGTTGCAAATACACTGGACCATGGTAGACTCGGAAGCTTTTTTGATCAAGTTAGTCCAGCGAGTTGGTGATCGGCCGCGTGATATTTTGCCCTCCACTTGCCCCTGAACTACCAGTCTCTGCTGCTGCATCGAGTCTTCGATCGAGAATTTGACCAAAAAACTTAAAATTCGTCGGTCTTTGAGGATAGAAACATTTTGGAGACGCGTTTCTTACAGCGTGCAGCGGGGCGTTGAATGGAACTGGCTATGAAAAGCGCCGCTGCACGATATAAGTAACAAGTTTCCAAATTTGCGGTCTTAGAAGGCGTCTCCCGCACCAATGCCAATGCCAATGAGACCAAGTTTCGGCACTATACAGAAAGATCGGAAAGAAAAGGCATTTCATCAATATGAGCGTTCATCTTCTTGATAGTCCTCCTATTCCCCCAAATCTTTCCCAGCCGTACCACGGCTCACCTGGTGATGCCGCACCGCTGTTTTATCTCATCACCACATCCTCCTGTATTGCTTTGTAAAACTTCGCAGTTAGCTATTATATGCTTTGTATGGTTCATGTTTATTTAAGGTACGGAAGACCTATTGTTACCAGAGACTTCAGACGTCATGGTAACTACTCATAAATTTCTCTCTTTTCATTGTCTATTTTATACGTAAGCCGAATGAAAACCCGTAAGGTTTTTCTTAAATATGATCTTTTGCAAATTACATTACGCTTCTAAATCATCTACCAAGGCTTTTTCCAAGTAAGTGTGGTCAACATCTATGCAACATCCATGCAGCTAAATACCGGTATTTCACACGGAATGATTCTCTTCTTTAAGTGATGCGGCACTTAGATTTAAGTTTGAAATGTTTTTATGTACTTAAATGTAACAGTGTACTTATTGTCGAGGAGCCAAATAAAATAAATAAATAAATAATAGCTCAGTTACTTTCAGCCTAAAGATGTATAGAATCGACGAGGTATCGAGGTAACGACGTAGTGACGTATCGAGGTCTGCAAATAATATTAGACAGCCTTTTCAGGGTTCCGTACAGATAAGGTAAAATGGGACACTACAACCAAGACTTCACTGTCCATTCGTCTGTCCGTCTGTCACCAGGCTGTATCTCATGAACCGTCATAGTTAGACAGTTCAAATTTTAACAAAATAATGATGTATTTCCAAGAACAGAATAAAAATATATTTAAGAGGGGCTCCCATACAACAGACATGCTTTTTTGCCGTTTTTATAGATAATGGTACGGAACCCTTCATCCGCGAGTCCAACTCGCACTTGACCAATTTTTGTATCATCATTGGCTTTTCAACAGGAATGTCGGTCAACATTTATGAGGTACGCAGCTATATAACACTTTAGGAATTTCAGCTGTGACGTATTATTTTTTATGTTATGTTTGCCACATTTCTTCTTATCTGTCTGCAATAAAAGCGCAAATAGAAAAAAAAATAACATCAAGAAGGAGAAAATATCCGACAAATTCATCCAATTCAACCGACAATCGCTCAGCATAGCATAGCCAGCGTTGACATGATGAGATCAACCATTGCAGCAGAGCTACCTACCTAAAAGCAATTTGATGTAAAACTCCCACCATAGCGAAGTGCGGGCTTTCCTTTAAAGAATTTGAGGACGAGTTTTCGACAGTCACATAAGCAGGGTTGACAGATGGTTTTAGCAAAATTCTTCCACGATAACAAAGGAACTGAAAAGTGATAGTTCATTGTTTTAATGTGGTCTTAAAAATTTCATCTACTTAACCTTCCTTTCTGCAATTTTAACTTTTTAAAAATAAAAGATCAGATTATAAAATGAGAATTATATTTCTCATTTTAGTATAACACGACCAGAAATAGTGGCGTCCTTAGTCAATATTCAACATCCAGCATACAGGAAAATAAGCAAAAAAATAATAAAAGACCAACCAATATACCATGTCCATTCTGTGCAATGTTTAAAAAGTTAGCGATTTTCTTCGAAAACGATATGAGTTTAATATGACCCCTTGTTATGAAGTATGAATAAGTAAACACTATCATCCGACCCGTCCCTCCAGGGGTCAACCTTTTCTAAACAATAAATACTTAGATAAATTTGAATGCATTGTCGTTCATAAATATTGTCGTTTTCGACTGAGATTTTGTGAAATATGGAGCAGGTTTGTGATGGTTTATTTGATAATAAATAATTACGATTATGATGATGATGATGATGAATTCCGATAAAGTATAATTGAACTGTGGCAGTCTTTTACGCACTTCTTCTACTGACAGCGACGCAGATGATTGCAAAGTTTGTTTTTGTAGGTCAAATCTTGCAACTGAATTTAAATAATTATCATCAACCGTTCGACTTACGTGATTAGTTTGGACAACAATGCATGGTTAGGTAAGGGTCAATCCAACCCCGTCGGGGCTGTGGGTTGTACACTAGTTACCGCGGCCTCGACACATAGGGCTAAGAAGGAACATGGATGGTTTTTAGTCAGTAGAAGTCTGACACACCCTTTCGCTCTGCCCAAGAGCGGGAGGGGTTATTTGATGATTTCTTACCGCCCCCCCAAAAAAAAAGGTTAAATCCAACGTGGCGGACTTCCAAAGATGTTGGATCAGTTTATTTTTATGCAGCCCTATGATGTGGGTATCAATAAGAAGGGTTTATTGAACAGAAAACGAACAAAAAACGCCGACCATTATTTAAAACCTTTGTTTGTGGTTTAAAAATAAAATATTTACTGTAAATTTGTTTTATGTCCAGAGAGATACACGTAATCTTTTTACCTTTGTTTGGCTTTGGAACGTTCTAGTGTTAGTCAACAATACCTAATTCTTGTTGTGAAGAATCCATTCTGCCTGAAATGGGTCCATCATTTGTTTCGGTACCCATTTTAGCTTATTGCGATGCAAAAAAATCTATTTATTTAGACATACAACAAACATTTCTATGTATTTTACTGTTCGATTCGATCCGGTAACGTTCGAGCCGTCTCGCGTTGCTTCGTAACACACGCCTTGCTCTATGACAATAGGACTCTTATCTACTGAAGAGTATGACTCAAATTGCGTGTTTCTAAGTAATTGTGAAACAACAATAAAAATAACGAGAACTGTTAACGTAACCTGCTTTTTATTATCAGTAGGTTAAGGCTAAGAGGGTTTTTCCAAGCCCTTGATTTCTACTGATTAAACTACATACAAAAGATTTATGTCAATTACATATTTGTGAAGAAATAATTACATCATTTGCCTAGTATTTTCCCCTTTAGTAAGACTTGCGAATATCTATAATTTCCCGTGGGGGTTTGGGTTGTTCGAAAGAGATACCGCGATTTCGACACAAAGGTGGTTTTTAGCCAGTAGAAGTCAGTAGAAGCTCTGCCAAGAGCGGGAGGAGTCATTTGATGATTTCCCACACTCCAATAAAACAAAAAAGATTTACTATGTACAGCCGGGACCAACGGCTTGACAGAGAAATTGAAGAAGACGGGAACCACCTCCAAAACAGGCGTAGTAGACGTTGGCAAGAAGGCTCCTAGGCTAAAATGGGATTGGGCGTGTCACGTCAGCCGCATGCACGATGACCGCTGGGCAAAAGTCTCCACACGATGGTTGCCGGAAGACGGACGGCGCCGCCAAGGCCGGCCCAGAAAGAGGTGGCGAGACGATCTGGACGCGCACCACGAGGGCTGGTTAGAGATGTCTCTGGAAAAAAGAACTTGGATAGAATTGGGGGAGGTCTTTGCCCAGCAGTGGGACAGTACAGGTGGGTTTTTTAACAAAAAAAACATTATGCCACTTACAAAGAAAAATCATTGCATTTGCAATAACGATGACGTCAAAATATACAAACACTTGATTCCTATTTACATTTTAAACAAAACTTTTTTTTTGGCGGGTGGAAAATCATCAAATATCCCCTTCCGCTCTTAGGCAGACCAAAAGGGAGTGTCAGACTTCTGTTGACTAAAAACCACCCATGTTCCTTCTTAGCCCTGTATGTCGAGGCCGCGGTATCTTTTGTGAACGGGAATTTGGTACACTTTAGTCAAAATAATCTCATGGAAAAACATAACTGTTACTTGACTGCCTCGTTGTCTAGCGGTCGTAAGTACGACAGCTGCGCATGTGGGTTCGATTCCCAAGTTGGGCAAAGTGTTATTGGTCTTTTCCATCAGGAATTTTTCAGTTACACTATGGAGTCGGGACTTCTGCCCGGTTTATGGTAAAATGCTGAAGACATGTGTTGGTAACTTTAGGTACACCTTTGACTAATCCTTCGACAAAGATGGCGTGATGTAATATTATGAAGGTACAGTTGCACCTTGTTCTAAATACCTACGGTTCATTATATTTCATGCCTGCCAACTTCTTGACCTTCATTTTTTAATTCTGAGTTTTTCCAGCTGGATGTCATAGGAACAGTACCTATGGATTCATATCTTGTCCTTCTTCGTGCCACTGGCACAACATTCTATAAATATTATTTGTCTAAAGCTTCGCCTCATTGCAGTGAAGAGTTATGTTTCAAATCCCACAGTGAATTTTGCCCCAAAATAGCAGTTAAAATGGATTTTAAGGTTGTAAAAAGACTTAATAAAGCCAAAAGGAAAGTTCTCCCTGTCATTGAAATATTTTTTTTTATTCTGACCAGGGAACTTCTAGCTACAGAGATATCGGAGGTCAAAGATTTAATCACCTCTATAGCCCATTAAAAGCACCAAAAGCGTCGCATTGAGTTTAAAATTGAAACGTGATATTTTACACAAAACTAAGTCGTTTCCCTGCATATTTTTAAGGTATGGTTACTTAGTTTGATTAAACAACACTATAAGTCAATCATCTAATCATCATTTTCACCGTTGCCCGTATCGACCTACTTTTGGTTATTGGCCTCGACCTTTTGTGTCAATCCAACCTGATCTGAGTAATAGGGTTTTTCCTATAAGTACATTTTTTGTTCTGAGACATTCTAGACTCTAGTAGTTTCATCGTAGTTTGTAAAATTACTTTATTCTTCAGCTGGTAACTGATAATAACCATTAAACGTCCTGGTTATATGACTGACAAAAAAGGAAAAAAAAATATTTTAACGGCAGAAGAAAGATTCAACTTGTCTTATTGGTACTAATCAATCAATATGGCACAAAGTATTGAAATTAATACTTTTAAAGACCAAATGAGAGTTGTATTCTTTTATTATTTTGCAAAAATACAACCGCCAAAACAGCGTATAAATACGTATTCAAACGGTACTGCGGCGTAGTATAATCTGGGACATAAACTCCATAAATAACAAGAATGTAAATCGCTACTCATCCGATACCGCGAATTTCAGATCAATCGGTGTCATTATTACGATATCGTGATATCTGCTGATCTGATAAAAAGTGTGACTTGTAAGAATCCTGCATGAGTCACTGATCATGCAAATAAAGGGATGTGCGTATTCGCGGTTTTAAGTAATGCACCAGTCGTGAGCTTTTGTGCACTATAGAAGATGTTAGACTGGGCAAATAGTTATCTTTAATTACACTTATAAGGCACTAATATTATAAAGGCGAAAGTTTGTGAGTATGTATGTTTATTACTTCTGCACGTCTAAACAGCTGGAGCGATTTTAATAAAATTTGGTATTGAGTTAGCTGACGCCCTGGATTGACACATGGGATAGTTTTTATCCCGATTATATCTTCCCGTGGGATAATTTTCGAGTTGTAGCGGGCGAAGCCGCTCGGCAACAGCTAATAATAATATTATAAAGTCGAAAGTTTGTGAGTGTGTATGTTTGTTACTTCTTCACGCAAAAACTGCTGAACGGATTTGGATAAAATAAGATCCAGTAAGCCCTAGAAGAAGCAAACAAGTACTTATAGCTATAATGTCAGCATAATAGCCCTATAATATAACAGGACAGACCTCCTCTCTGTGAGAGCTAAACCGTGATTGATCCAACAAAAACTTAACTCGTTAAAACTGTGGGGAAACCGGTGTATTTTCCTGTTTTGTCACATATGTTGGCGGACCAGGTTATAGTGGGATACTATAGCCTGCTATGCCAGTGACGTATGTTGCATGGGAACCGATGTAAGATGACGTACACAGCGGTCACCAACCCCAACCACCAACTTAGCCTAGTGTGGCAGAACTAGGGATGCAGTTTTAGTAGAGGCGACTAGAACTATCAATAGATACTAATTGGCAAATAATGGTTTCACCATTCAGCATCACTGATTTACGAGGTTCACCATGTGGGGTTTCTCCTAGCTGGTGTTCTCCAAAACCTTGCGTCTCCTTGGGCCTCGCTCTTGACCCCAATAATTCCTGTTGGAAAACGATGGATGAGGTCTATGATAGAACGAGCATACCCAGAAGATGCCTGTTTACTCTTGCTTTGAAGGCAGATGGGTTAAATGCGGGAGGAAACTGATGCCGGCAGAGTCTTCCTCAATTCACATAGCTGCGAGTACAACTTAGCAAAATCAGAGATAATAGGCCACACTTACAGGACCGCCACCCAGTGCAAGTGCTTCTTTCTAAACCATGTCCCTTATGTTGGAGAATTCAATGTGTCTAAACCTGGCTTCTTAAGACCTAAGAGCGCCACTAACGACACTATTAGCGTGAGCAACTTGAATTTGACGATTATGTCACTATGGGGAGTGAAGGGGGTTTATCTACCTCCATGCAATTTTAACTGCACCACCAGGCATAGCAGCACCATCGACCGTCCTTCCCGCTACTGCGCCACGATGAGTGGAGTATGGGGGAGGGGTGGTTCCGTACCCCAAACTCTCTCCCCCCATAAATCAGGTTTAGAATGTCAAAGTTTCCTTATTTGGTGTTTCATCGAGTGCAAGGGCAAGCGAAGCGAGCTCGACTTTTGACACCAAGACTTTGACAGGGTGGTTATGGAATAGGGGATGCCGCCATACCCTTCTTGGATATTTTTTTTAAACCATTCAAAACTAGTAGCACCGCGTAGCTTGGCTCCGTCGACCAGGCTTCCCGCGTCTGCGCCACATAGAGTGGAGTAGAGGAGGAGGGGGGTTCCCTGGGAGGGATCGGCTATAAACCACCACGCAAACCCAGTGCGGGTTGGTAAAATATCTAGCCTAACTGAAAATAAGCATATATCAAGAACGATAATAACCGTAACAAATTCGCAAAATGTCGCAGAAAGGTGAACACAATCAATTAACTATACTCAATATTAAAGGCCCTCACAGACTGTCGATTAAAATCCTTTCCCCAAACAATTTTAATTAAAATTTAGGTCTTTTTTGAAGATTATTCGTGATTGGGGATAAAATGTTTTTTTTTAAAATAAGGTATTTTTAATATAACAACAATAAGTTAATTAATAAAAAAATAAGAATACAGTTAAATACATAATCGGTGAGCCACAAACTAAGCAGAGCTTCTATATTGTGACTCGAAAGTGCTAATTTTACAAGTTTAAAGTGTCTTTTCTTGTCTTCTTCACAATCCTTTATTTACAAAAACAATGCATAAAAGTTAAATAATAATAAACACCAGGTTTTCAATATGTTGTTTGATACTTAAAACATTTTAAAAATTAAAGCTATCAAGTTTTCTATTTTTATCCCTGCATATTTTTCTAAATTTTTTTTGTCAGTTTTTTGTAACGACTTTAGTGAAAATTATAATAATCTAAAATCTTATTCTGTCAAGCAAATAAGTAACCAAAAGCGATTGTTATAAAATTTAATTTTCCCCATTAAACTTAAATTTAGAAAAAAAACAATTTTTCTTCTTTCGTGGGAAATACTGCATCAAATAACTCGCTTAAAATATTCTTCGCTCTGTGGAGATTCCGTACGTACGTACTATGGGCACACCAAACGTGAGGGTATGAACTAAAGTACTATATATTGAAGTGCATGTTATGCTCAAACATTCCAGTTGAGATAGTCGAGCCATTCACTTGTGTCATTCAGTTTAAACATACAGGTAAATAGAGTGTTATCTTTATACGATCATTTTAAAATAAGTGTGTTTTTAGAACGAACTTTGATTTTATACAGCAGTAGGTAATTAAATGTGTTCTGTAAACTACGAGGCAGTAAAAAGTAGTTTAAGTCGAATGTGAAAGTGAACGATTTAACAAAAAAACAAATCGACTGAATTTTTTTTTTTTAATTTAGTGTCTTCTTCAAGAATTTGAGTTTTTTTTACATTGACGAACAAAGTGTTACAATTCAGTGATATAATTTAAATAAATGTCCTAAAGCACGATTAGATTTTTCCAATTAATTATCACTGTCGTCATAACGCCCATAATTACTTGTTACAATTAAATCATCGCAGTTTTACACTTGGATAGTTTTTAGAATAATTTTTAAATAACGCTAAACGGGGTAAAACAAGTTAGCATTCTGTATATCAAAACAAAACAAAAAAAAATCAGAACCTGGTTTTTCTTCAATAGTTTATTTTTCTCTTTTTTGTTTTTGTGTTTTTGAAGGCGGTTTTTTTATTTTTTTATTTATAGTTGTAATATCATTATAGACACATATTTACTATGTATTTAACCTTCAACTAAAAAACCTAACCCTTATCCTTCAAGATTCCCTTATTATTGCTTTCAACTTCTAACCGTTGAGGAGTAGTGCCTTCCATAATCAGTTCACCTAGATAACCTGTAAGAATAAAAGGGCTTAAAAGTACCCTTAACGCAAACGAAAAGCACTCGTTCTCCCCATCAATGCAATATTTTTTTTGTTCTAGACCATACCTGGGAACCCCCTAGTTACGGAGATATTGGGGGTCAGTTTTCCAAATTTTGCACAGCTGTTTTTGTAAATACTAGTTTTTCAGGTTATTACAATTGCCTTCGATTTCTGTGGGATGGGCCAATCACCATGATCCTGATTTCCTTATCTTGGAACCACCATTGGAATATCTCTTTTTCAACATAAAAAGAATTTTCTAAATCGGTTAAGGCGTCTTCGAGTAATCGGTGAAACGGTTTTTTTTGTTTGAAAAATCATTGTTTATGCAAGCGCTTAATTTTAAAGCATACAAAACATCATATAGAACTAATTAGTTTTTTTTTTTAATGTTTGTGTACGCACCCACAATACAGGAGAAATTCCCAGTGTGGGGCGACGTTTTTTTTTTTTTTTGAAAAAAAAGTTAATTTGATACAAAAGTTCTGCGATCTGTATTCCGGTTTCATCGTGAAGGTCCTTGCACGGCCTTCACCTTTAAGGTCTCCGTTACTAGGTTCCCAAGTATGGGGGTAAAAAAAAGTGACGAAGGGACGAAGAATGCGAGCCTCTTGGACTGCAATAAAAGTTTTTTTACCCCAAATAACGCAAGGGAAAGTTCAGCCATGCTTTTAAAATAATATACTATTATAGGTAGTAACAGGAAATAGTCAGGTAGCGTCTTTATTTTAAACAAAAAACAAGCACGTAATTTCCGTTCCGTTAATAGCAAATTTTTCGTAACGTAATTTTTGGCATGATGTATACATACGTAAACTCTCTGTTATAGCGTAAGAAATCGGAGCTGAAAGTAAAAGCTTGGAAAACCCGAGAGTAGTAAACAATACTGCGCATATTTTCCTCATAGAGAAAGTGAATAGATTTGTGGCCAGTGGTTTAGCTTCTTGCTACAGACAGGGTCGTAGGTTCAAATTGTGTTCGAAATGTTTTGTATAGTATAAATTTTTTCAAGGAGTGAAAATACTAATCATAGTTTCTAGATGAAACCAAAATGCAACAAAAAAGTGTAAATCGTTTGCTCAACACAGTCATATAATAACATAATCACGCATTTTAATCCTCGTAGGGTTAAACAGAGGTGTACCTAATGTACGCCCACATATTGCCCGTTATGTTTAAGTCCCATGTAATGGGGGCGAGCCCATTGCCATCAAATGGGCACAAATCTAGACTCCGTGATTGCTAATGAGAAATTCCTGATGCAAAAACCCAATAACACTTTGCCATTTTTTTCTGGGGTGAGAACTCATCAAATACATAAGAATATAAAGAGCGGGAGGAGTGCTCTTGGGCAGAGCGAAAGGGAGTGTCAGACATCTACTGACTAAAAACCACCCATGTTCCTTCTTAGCCCTTTATGTCGAGGCCGCGGTATCTCTTACAACATCCCGCAGCCCCGACGGGAATAACACTTTGCCTGATCTGGCAGTCGCGCTTGCGTCTACCAGACATACAAAGTTAGTCAACAGAATAAATAAATCAGAATATCTTTTTCACTTTTTCAGATCACCATGTCAGCCACCGCTCTGTTTCTCATCCTAGCCATCGTCCCCTGTTTCGCCCAGCGTCCATTCTATGCTGGAATCCGACCAATAGGATTCCCAGCTACCCCAATAGCTTCTGGATTATCCGACAGGTTCGAGGGTGGAACAATACCAGCTCAGTTAAATGGCGACAGGAACACTGCAAGCCAGCTTGCTTCGTTGCCGGTGGAAAACCAGCCTTTCTTCTTTGCGAATAGGGACCAAATTGCCGCACTCTTGGCTAACCCACAAACTTATCCAGTCAGACCAAGTCCGTTTAATGAAAACGCTAACAGGATTTAAGTTTTTTTTGAGCGTTGTCAAAGACTTTTGTTAAATGTGTTCAGTTTTTAAGTTATTGATGTACTATTTATAAAAAAATAAAATTAGGAAAATAAAAGAAAATTTTACTAAATCTTATAATTATTCCTTTTTCGTGTCTTTGTCTGAATTGTCGCCGAAATTAAAACTACTTTCCAAAGATGTTTATAAGCCTAATTCTGTCAAAGGTTTTAAGTTAAATTATACTGTACATTGTGTTTCTGTCACGGATCGACTCTTCGCAGATCTTTCGTATTGCCCAGACTAACTGAATTTTAGAGAGAATAATGTGATGAGAAGTTAGTAGAAGAATTCAGGCAGTCGTAACGTCAGTAGACCGAAATTGCCTCAAACAGTGTAAAAAGGTTTTCGATGGCACAAAGTTGTGTTGTTGGTTGTGTGGACGTCCGATAGTCACTTCATGTATAATTTTGGTATTCAGCTTAGACTGGGAAGTGCACATTGCTCGCCGAACAGGATGGCCGATGAGGTTGAAAAGTTCTGGAGTGGCGACCGCGAACCGGAAGACGTTGTGCTAGAAGTGGAACAATAACCTGGTGAAGGTTGCGGGGACCCGCTGGATGCGAGACGCACGGGACCGGTCAATGTGGTGACATCTGGGGGAGGCCTATGTCCAGCAGTGGACAACTTTTGATTGAAATGATGATGATGATGAGATTAGACCGAAAGCCGAACCTAAATCAGTGGTTAAGTGTTGTAGTAGAGATAATGCAAGCCACACCAAGAGGAAATAATCGCTCGTAGAATCGTTAGGCGCGGGTCAAATACGTTTGGCGTATGGCTGCCCGCGCCGCGCCACCGCCATACGCCATACGTATTTGGGGTTATGGGACATCCCGCCCACGCAAAAACTGGCCTGCGGGCCAGTTGTCAACTTTTAAAAATGTGAATGGGTAGATTTGCCCGAACCAGTTAAGTAGAACGGGCCAGATGTCTCGTACTAAAAAGTAAAGGTATAATTCGGCAAAATCGAATATATTTTTTTATTAAATATCTGATAAATCTGTAAATCATAGCATCAAATTGGCAATTATTTTAACAACAACAATACAGAGTGAAGTAACTAACATAACAAACTTATAAGTACATAATCAGCTAGTTTCATACAATTTCTTAGTACAAATATTAATGATGTTAATAAATATTAATGATAACCTATTACTTATTTTTAATTTGAAACCCGTATGTATAGGGTTGGAAGGGACACCGACGCGAAAACGGTTACCACGTATTCAGTACATAATCTAAGCCGGACATGAAAATTTTTCTTCGGTTATTAAAAAAAAAAAAATGTATGAAACAGCTGTGTTTCATACATTTTGAGCGATATATATACCTACAGTATTGCACTTTTGTAGGAAACAGCAGATTTTTTTTTCAGAATATTTTTTTCTCAGAATGATGTACTGAATACGTGGTAACCGTTTTCGTGTCGGTGACCCTTCCACCTTGTATAATACATTAGTTACAAATTACATAGTTTTTCAATGCAGTGTCCTACGCTTATTTCTTGGTCCATTAATTCTTTTAAAATGGTCGTTACCCGAGTGTTCGTTAATTTTGTGATTTCTTTTTTTTGCTGATAAATCCATTTTTTCTATAGAGTCCAAAATAATAATTTGAGTCCTTTTGCAATGTATCCAATAATGTTGCTAGGTATATTTGGTTTTGGTTGAATCTTCTTATTTAATCTCTTGGTACCATACAATTATTTTTTTGATTTTTCATTCGAGGGTACATTGAGCCACCTTCCTGCAGAAATGGTAATGGGTGGCTGGTTATACAGAATTCAAATTAAACATAAGTAATAGGTCCTACATCATTAGTATTTGTACTAAGAAATTGTATGAAACTAGCTGATTATGTACTTATAAGTTTGATATGTTAGTTACTTCACTCTGTATTGTTGTTGTTAAAATAATTGCCAATTGATGCTATGATTTACAGATTTATCAGATATTTAATAAAAAAATGTAAGTATTCGATTTTGCCGAATTATACCTTTACTTTTTAGTATGAGACATCTGGCCCGTTCTACCTAACTGGTTCGGGCGAATCTACCCATTCACATTTTTAAAAGTTGACAACTGGCCCGCAGGCCAGTTTTTGCGTGGGCGGGATGTCCCATAACCCCGTATTTGACCCGCGCCTTAGTTTGCCTAAGCCTTTAGCACATTTAATATTACGTAGTTAAATTCGATTATAAAATATAATACGAGTATGAATAGCAATTGAACGAGTGCAATACTCATTTTAATGTGAAAAAATTGTTTGGTAAAATAGAGGTCAAACAGTTAAATGAGATATCAATCGAATACAGTTTTGTGAATTCTACTAATATTATAAAAGCGAAAGTTTGCTATGATGGATGGATGAATGTTTGTTACGTTCTTAGGGGATTTGAATGGAATTTGGCACCCAGGTACTTTATAACATCTGATGATAAGGACATAGGATACTTTTAACCCCGGTAGTACAATCCCGTGGGACAATTTCAGACTCCACGCGGGTGATGCCGCGGGTAAAAGCTATTGTGCTAGCTTTAGCTATACAGGGTCTTTTCCACGCTGGAATAAGAATAAAACAGGACTGCTTGAAGAAATCATGGTAGGGTATTAGGGTATAAAATTAGCAACCCGCAGAGATCTATAGTTGCTTTTACGAATAATATTCGTGTCTGGATTTCTGAAGTGCTATCGATCTGTTATAGGTATGTTTAATAGTTAAATTATATTTACGGTTCATAAGAAATTTATTTTTCTATAGTGCATAAAGAATTTAATTAATGATTTTTCGCGGATAGCGGTCAAACGAACTAAATCATTCTATATAATATTTTCAGATCTTGTGGAATTTTTACAGTATATATTGTGAAAACGAAGTACCTCTAAGTCAGTGTGGGAAAACAGGTAAATATTCAATTTACTTGGTTAACCGAATCATGGATGAGTGGAATACTATGATTAGCATTACTGCAGTGAGTTAATAATAATTAATAACACGTACGACGTTGGTGAATATCACGCCTTCAAATTAATGGTTCCCTATTTCATATAACCAATATATTTAAGTCGCGAGTCTATAAGGAATGTAGTCTATTTAGACTTCTCCTAGGTAAGCTCGTTCCATCATCGACCTCATCTCTGTCCTAAGGGCAAGATTGAGGTCAAGAGTAAGACCGATTTAAATAAAAAAAAATGATACATTGTCCCGATAAGTGTTAAATGCTTCTTCTTCAGAAAATTTACGTTCGAACACACAGTGATGATTATGCATTACGTATATTTGAAAGCCTATTTATTATTCAAAGTATACTTATATTAAAAAGAGGTAAAGTCAGTGAGTTTTTGAGTTTGTGAGGAGTAATCTCTGGATCTAATGAACCGATTTCATAAATTCTTACAAAAATGCAATGCAAACGTTCCCGTGGGATAATTTCCAACCAAAACGCGAGTGAAGCCATGGAAAAAAGCTAGTTCCGTATAAAGTTTTCACTAGCTGTAGTTCTCTTAGACGTGGCGCCTCCAACACGCCATTCATTGCGTCTCTGGACAATACTCATCTAGGTGCTACGAACCAACATGCAAAGTTCGCCGATTCGCGGTCTCCACTCAAGAATACCTCTACCTTAACAGTTAAGGTAGTGGTATTGTAGTTTACCCAGGCCCAAGACTTATACGGGGCTCGACACAAAGGGCTTAGAAACAACATGGTGGTTTGTAGTCAGTAGAAGTCTGACACTCCCTACCGCTCCGACCAGAGCGGGAGGAGTCATTTGATGATTTCCCAGCCTTCAAAATAAAAAAAAGGCTCAAGTGTTATCCATGGCTGTGGGACTGTTCAACAAAGGTAAAGAAGGAATATGGGTGGTTTTTAGTCAGTAGAAGTCTGACACTTTCTTCGTCAGAGCGGGAGAGATCATTTGAAAATTGACCAAGCAAATAAAAAAGAGTTATGAAAGAAAGAAAGACAGAAAGAAAACATATTTATTTGGCACATACCATCAGTACACACAACAAACAAATCAAAAACTAGAAACTAAACAGAGAACAAAAAAGAGATAAAATTGTATGTCTCATGGCAGCGCCAAATAGGTCCAGTTGAGCAAACTGGTTTTCAACTGAACCTGACATAGTGAAGTGACGGATGTAAAACAGCTTTGCACTTTGTGTCAACTAAAATAATTATAAATATGTATTTAAAGATAGGTACATAATTATAATAAAGTGTATTTTGTGTACAGATAAGAAATATTATATGTAGTTATCAAAAATAAATAAAACCTACAGAAAAACCAAAAAAAAAGGGAGAAAAAGTACAAAGATAAAGGAAAAAAAAGAAAGGGAGAAAAAAGAAAAATCGAAGGTACTTAAATAAATGGAACGGACGTATAATCTTTTTACATTGATAAGTGGCATAAGTCTAGAAAGATATTGTTATTCTGCGATCAAGCTGTAAATTATATAATTGAGACATTTATGCTCGCTTCAATTTGGTTATTTTGATACCCTATAGATTTCTAAAGGATACAGAGGTCAAGTGAATTACAATACAAAAAATCAATGAAGAAGTCCGAAGAAATCATTTGTACGTCCTTGGAGATTTATGTTATAAAAGGACAATAATTTTGTTCACAAGGGTCTTATCAGTTTATGTAAGAAGACATATTTTTTGGATATTAAAAGCTGAATTTATGTGAACCATATAAAAACTCACCTTTTTCATAATAAACGGTACCTACATAGAGAAAATCTAAATTTGTAGTGTGTATAGACTCTTAGATTTTTAATGCCTACAACTGAAAACGTTGACTACAGTATTTCAGCCCTTTTATAATCGATTGTTCGTACGATTGCAAAACGTTGAACAATCGTTTTAAATTACTGGTGATAGGTTTTTTTTATTCCTCATAAGACCTGTATCAGCTGGTAAGTTAAGGCATATGACCTCTTTAATATTCCGGCGTCACATATGACTTGCCAAACGGCCTTCAAAACTGTCAGTTTCCTTAGAATTTGATAGTTTTTAAGGCATTTTTTGACAAAAGTTTAGCGATCAACGCAATTTTGACGTCACAATTTAAATTAGTTGGTACTCCCGTCTCTAGAAGCTAACGCTAACATCCTGTATTCTTTGATCTCTACTATAATATAGTACTTTGTTTTGCAGGTCATTATGACAACGCTAGTCTTTATTTTAATTCTGGCCATTGTTCCTTGCTTCTGCCAACGTCCATTCTACGCTGGACTCCACAACATCGGTTATCCTGATGTAGTTACTCCTGAACCGCAGGACACTGATCAATTAGCCAATTCGCCAGTGGATACCCTGCAATCTTTCTCCGATTTGAACAAGGGTTATATTGAAGACAGTATTAGAAATGTAAATACCTATCAGCAGAAACCTCCTGGGTTTAATTACTTTTTTCAGGATAAGCCTTCGGACAAATAAAATGTGACTTTCAATATTATTTGTTTATATTTCTGTAGTTATATGTGTAAAAAGAAACAGCCGCTCGGATCGGTGACCACCCATTGCATACCGACGTTTCTCCGTGCCTCGAAAAGCACGTAAAGCCGTTGGTCTCAGCTTACATAGTAGATCTTTGGCAGTCGCTAAAGGTAGTCAGTGACCTAAAAGTCTGACAGCTAGGCTTCCCAAAGCGTATCGTATTACCCAATAAACTGGTTTGGCAGGCCACATTTCTCGCAGAACGGATGGCCAATGAGGCTGGAAAGTTTTGGAGTGGCGACCGCGAACCGCAAGACGTTGCGTTGGAAGGCCTCCCACTAGGTGGACCGATGACCTGGTGAAAGTTTCAGGAACCCACTGGATGCGAGACGCACGGGACCGGTCAATGTAGCGACACCTGGGGGGGGCCTATGTCCAGCAGTGGACGTCTTTTGACTGAAATGATGATGATGATGATGAACTGGTTTGTGGAAGTCTATCTGACTTCGTACTGGGGGAGTCACTCCGTGGAAAATACTGGTATTCAGCTACTGCATCCGATACTGGCAGTCAACAAAAAGATAGTTGAAAAATGGCTAGGCAGATTAATCTTAAAAAATCTGGAGTTGAATTGATGAGATGAATCACCACAACGACAGGAGTAGAAGGAATGGGAGGCCTTTGATTAGGAGTGGAACAGTTCAGGGATACCTAATGTTAAAAGTTATACGCAATTATGTTTTGATGACAGAAGCTTCTGATAAAGACTCTATTCCGAGATAACCAACCAGCCAGTCAATTAGTTTTACCAAGGCCAAGGCCCAGTGCTAACTGTGATGGCGTGGAGATTCAGCAACTGAATCCAGCTATATTGGCAGCCGACCACAACATAGTTGGGAAAAGGCTAGTCAGATGATGATGACTTTATTTTGAGATCGATGTTTTTAACATAACATAACAGTTCTCTTAAATACTCCGCAGGGTAAGAAAGAGGTGTACGTAACTACGCCAGTTACGTAGTCCTAGAGAGGAGGCCAGAGTCCCGGCAGTGGGAACATTATAGGCTGATGATGATAAGATATGATAAGAGTTGAATCAAAGACCTCAAGTTCAGCGATAGTGCTTGCGTCCACTCGACCAAAGAGACAGTCAGATTTTTTATAAGTTTTAAAACTTCTATAGCTTCGGATTGTGGTTGGCATTTTTTTGTTGTATATAATTGTTTAAACCACTTCACCTTTGTTACAAGGACGCGGAAGACAAACAAGTGAAGGGAATGGGCGAGACAAATAGGGGACCATTAAAAAAATATAATTATGCATGCAATAGCAACTTAATTCAAAGTGATTGGACACAGTACCACCCATCTATATGACAAATATATTTAATTGAAAGCGTCTGTTTGTTATATCAAAAAAACAGCTTTTAACTGAATTGATATGAAATTAATAATAACAAAAAATATTTTAAAATAAATGTTTGTTTGTCGGTCTATCTGTGTTGTTCCAGCTAATCTCTAAAACGGCTGGACCGCTTTTGACTGGAGTATTGCAGACAGATTGCTAATGCTTTAAGGTACTATGATTTAGGCTACTTTTTTATCAGTAAAAATATTAGGCATCCGAGCAAAAAAAAATCTTAAAGTTGTTAACATCATCCAATTTAAATAGAGTCAGTAAATCATAATATCATCACTATCACTACATATAAAAAAATAAAATTCTCCGCTGCGTCTGTTTGTCTGTCTGTTCGCGATAAACTTAAAAGCTAATGCACCGATTTTTATGTTGTTTTCACCAATCGATAGAGTGGTTCTCGAGGAAGGTTTTAGTAAATAATCTTTTTCTAAACTCAGCCCCTAAGGGATCATACTAATTGGTATTTATTTATTTATTGAACTTTATGCACTAAAATCGTACAAAGGCGGACTTAATGCCTTGGGCATTTTCTACCAGTCTACCTTAGGGTGATGCAGAGACAATTTAATACACACAGACAGTAGATGCAAAACAGAACAATTTTTTTTTTTAAATATATAGCTAAAATATAAGAATAAATACATACGAAATGAAAAACTAAAACAACTAAATTTATATACTGATCTACACGCAGGCAAAGCCGCGGGCAAGAGTTAGTTTAATAATAATTTCACACAGGCGAAGGTCATGGAGGACTGCTGTCCTGAAGTTATACCATCAAACGGAGTTCGATGTTATATACGCCATTGTTTCATGGTCTATACGCCATCTTCCTCACAATGGAAAAACTATCTACTACTATACCCCACCCACCAGACAACACCCATCTGGTAGGAGGATCCCCCTTTTTTATGAAGGATGAAAAACTTATCATCGAAATCTCGTTGCTTACATTATCACCACATACTTATTCGGCCTACAACACGCTCATGCTTCATCACAGTCCCGGCCTGCGCGAACTTCTCGCACGAAAAAAACTGAACACTCACACACACTCAGTTAAGTACGCGCAGGCCTCATTTTTTTCGAAATCGTCGACGTGTAAACTATATTTCCCAGTGAAGAACTATTTCTTTAGTGCTTTGATTTAATTTTCCAAATTGCAAGCAGAGATTAATATAGACTTAAAAAATCAGTTAAAAAGTCGCGATTATACGTACGTAGGTCTGCCATTTTTAAATGACGGACGACCACTACGATAAAACGTACCTCATCGGCCGACGACTATACGGTGGAAAATTATCAAATAACCCCTTCCGCTCTTGGGCAGATTTCTTCTGACTAAAAACTACCCATGTTTCTTCTTAGCACTTGTGGCGAGGCCGTGGTATATCTTTCGAACAACCCGTAGCCTCGACGGGGCTTGCGCAGGTAAAATTTCTAGCACGTCGAATAATACGCAGGCCGCGCCGTGGGCTTTTCGTGTGATACAGTTTTTCCAACCACACCGTGTGGTGGTGTTCCGTGTTCAAGCCAGTTTGCGCAGGCAAGGCAAGAATTGGGATAAGGGGAAGAGATTAATGATTATGAGCTGACTCGCTACTGTAAAATAATCTAATTTTCATCCTCAACATTACACCTAAATCATTGCCATTTAATTTTTACCACAAAATACAAGTTTAGTGTGAGTTACCGGGCAACGCATATTTACTCTTGACAATGCGAAAACACACTAAATTGATACAAACCCAATATTTGTAGATTTCGGGGAACATTACACAACGATGAATATTTTGCTTATCTTCGGCATATTCTGTTTAGTCTAGTTACGGTTACATATTTGTAGTTCTTGTTTGTGTGTTCACAAATTTAATATTGATGAAATACCCGTCAGCTGCTTTCAGTGAAAGGAATAGTTTGGCTGGTGAATTTTTAGTTTATTTTCTGAGAATAATATCATAATTGCTGTTATAAAGGTTACCTCTACATCTATGTACATATAAAGGAACCATGGAATAGCGTGTCCAATCATCTTATATTGAGCAAACCAATATTTTAGAGAGACGGAGGTAAAGTAAGTGTTGCGTTCTCGCTCGCTCTCTCTTAATTCCGTGAAGAAACTTATATTATTGAATTAAGGATTGTGTTATACCACTTATACCTGATTGTGGAGGAGCTCATGGCTGAATCACCTCAACATAACTGGCAAAATACGGGTGTACTTATGTCTACACGTCTGCCTAACCCTTCGGGGATTGCAGGCCTGATGTTAAATGGTATTGTGGAGTAGTAGAGACAACCAAGTTTATAGAATATAGGAATATTTCCTGACGGAAAAATAAATTTGTGTAGTCCGTCAGTTAGATTATTAAAATCAAAAAAGTTATCAAATGTTACAAAAGAAGCAACTTTCGGCATCATTTAAAATCCCAATAATTTTCTAAATTGCTTCACGAAAGTTGCTTCACATCTATGATGGCAGTTTGTTATACTTAACATTTTATAACAAACTGCCATCTTCTTTTCTAGACTTGCCATTTAATGCGTTTAAAGCCAAAGTAAAATCTAATCTTTGTTTAAAAGCGTACTATTCCATTAACGACTACTTAAATGATAAGAACAGTTGGTCGCTGAGTTGAACACAAGACAATGTTTGTTATTTATTTATGTTCTTTCTCCAAGATTAGTTTATTGATATGTTATGTCTTTTTTTTATTATTATTATATACTTTTTTATACTTGCCTTACTATTGTATCGAGTCTGGTTCTTCTAACCAACCTAACAGACAGATGTGTGCTGGGGAGTTTGTTCCGCCACTTCTTCTTTCCAGCAAAAACACTAGGAAGTGTCGAAGGGGGGGCGTTTTGGGGGACTGTCTCTTGTAAATAAGTAAAGTAAAGTAAATTTTGACGTTCGAAAAGTGCTGATTATCAGCCTAGTTTGAATAAATGAGTTTTGATTTTGATTTTGATTGATTTTGATTTGATCTAGCACCTGCACATCTAGCTAACCAATTTTAAAGTATTCAAAATTTTTAAAGAACATTTTTTTTTTGGTGAAAAATCATCAAATAATCTCTCCCGCTCTGGGCAGAGCGAAAGAGTGTCAGACTTCTACTGACTAAATACTACCATGTTTCTTCTTAGCACTTGTGGCGAGGCTGTGGTATCTCTTTCGAACAACCCGCAGTTTCGACGGATCGTTTGTGACTACCTTTTTTTTGCAAGTTAACTTTTTTGCTCTAGACCAAATAATTGAGAATCTTCTAGTCAAGGGAGTCAAGTTCCAACTAAGTAAAGTGCCACGACTCCCGTAATATTTCATTGCAGCCGCCAGCAAAAGGTTTAAGTGCGTTACATTGAGTCTTACAGCCTGTAAAACGTGATTACTCACCCCAAGAAGTCTTCTCAAAGACAAAATCTAGTCTCAATTTTATATTTATAGTTACTTTGGCTTATAAACGGTTTCATGAAAGTTCCGTTTATACCTTGTGTTACTACTAACATATGCGATCAAACAACAACCTTATACGAACAAGATAAAAAATTAAGATAAAGATCACTTACACTGTAATTTTAACAGTCTATTAAGTGACAGCAACCAAATGTAGCCTTAATGCTATAACACTAAAGTTCACTATGATTTAGACAGTGATGCAAAGCCAGATATAAATTACTGGCACAGGATTGACTTTGCGGACACGAAAATACCGACTGCAGTCTTGTTAAATGCTAACATTGCTGTACAAACAGATTTCTACTTTGAATCCAGTGCAAGTGGGTCTTAATCATCTTGACACGCGTCTTACAAATGTAAATACTGGCATTCAACCGAATGCCTTAACTTAACACAGACCAGAATAATAGTCCTCCTGAGCGTCTTCGGTCACGATGGCCAATCTTAGCGGAGATTAGCCATCAGAGATCGTACGCAGACACCAGTGCACTCTCTGTTCCTTTATTGTCATAGTCTGTTGGGACAGCAATCCGACACGACCCAGTCGTTATAGGTAGTGACCCTAAAGTCTGACAAAACAGTCTTACCAAGATATGTCGTATTGTCCAGTACTTTTGGGTTGATGAGGTTAGAAGTAGTCGCTCCAAATAAAACGACGAATAAAAATTTTGAATTTTGACGGCACGGTTGGCGCAGTGGCTCAAGCAAGTGATTGTTGTACTGCGTGTCGCGGGTGCGATCACCGTACGAAACAAATATTTGTGCCTACAGGTAGTTGTTCCGTGTCTAGGTATTTGTGTTTGTGACTTTGAATGTTTGTAAACAACGTGTGTGGCAAAGTTTTTTTTAAAGAAAAAAGAAAAAATACTGGCTTTCAGCTGCATCCGGTTAGACTGGAAGCCAAGGAAAAGGCTAACCATATCCTTCTTACATCATCATCTGCTAAGTCTGTTTTTCTTTAAATTAAGACTATTTGCGGTATTCAGAAATATTTAATGATTACTTAAGCCGTCACTTAGTAAATATTTGACATACTTTTGTATGACAGAACTGTCAAAACCTTTATGTGATGGCCTAGTAATCATTAAGGCTTTCTGAGTGCGGCAGTAATAGATAAAGACTGGCCAGTGGCCGAAATTGTAACCTTACCGTCTTAATTAAACAATTCCTTATAGAAACCACAAATTGGCAAACCTCGAACTTAACAGTTCAATTCCAGAGCATGTAACATTGATACCACTTGAAGCTCTGCCCAAAACTTTAATAAACTTTATAACGACAGCTAGATATTATTGGAATTGGCATACCTATTATTGGAATCAAAAATAACAGCTCACAACTTAGGTCCCAGTAATATTAATGACAACAATATCCGTGGTGCTAGGCAACTGGGCTTACCCAGTTGTATACGTCCCTGTGTGCCTATTGGCCTTGTTCTTTTCTGTCTCCTGCATATCAGCAGCGGGAAGTAACACGTTGCCCCACACTAGGAATTTCTCCTGTATCGTGGGTGCGTTCACAAACATTTAAACTCACATACACAAATACCCAGACCCGAAACAACTTTGACTGGCCTGATGGTCTAGTGGTTAGTGACCCTAACTGCTATGCCGGAGGTCGTGGGTTCGATTCCCACCCAGGACAAATGTTTGTGTGATGAGCACGATCATTTGTTCTGTGTCTGGGTGTAATTTATCTATAATATGTATGTATTTAGAAATATATAAGTATGTTTATCAGTTGTCTAGTACCCATAACACAAGCTCTGCTTAGCTTGGGACTAGATGGCGTTGTGTGATAGTTGTGGAATATTATTATTATTATTCCCTTTATTTATTTTGTTACAAACTTATTACATTTTTAAATATTCTTTACAAAAAAAAACAATAAAAAAACATTTAAAAATATAAAAAATTGTAGCCCACCGGTATCGGGAACAGGGTCCAAGCTACCGGCGGTCAGGGCTCCAGAGAAAGGAACCTCCTAACAATGCGTGCCGTGTCCAGGAGTACCGCTCTCTGTATCAAGCCCTTGATCCAGCTGCCTAACGAGAGCCTCCTCAGGTGTTGGTCGAGGCTCTTGGCTATTAAGCCATTGGCTGAAACGACTATCGGCACAATGATCGCTGAGTCCACATCCCACATGTCGACAACCTCGCGAGCCAAGTCAAGATACTTGATTTGCTTATCTTTCTTATTATTATTATTAACTATCTGTAGGCCATACAAATATTTGTTCCGTGCGGGGATCGAACCCGCGACACGCAGCGCAGCAGTCCATTGCCTGAGCCACTGCGTCAACCTTGTCGTCGGAGATTGAATCATAAAACAAGACTGCATCGACTGAAAGAGATAGAAAGAAAAAAAATGTATTTACTACTCTCGCACAGGACAAACAAACAAAAAGGTTAATTATAATAAAACAAAAGTGGAAAGAATTTGAAATAAAAGTAATAAAATTGGTCATATACACGGCCATGTCCTCTATCTCAGCCTAATGCTGTCATCATCATCTTCTTGCCTAAGTCTTGTTCTAATTAGGGCCAGCGAAATATGTTTTCATCTGCCATTCTCACTTTTAAAAGTTCATGAGTGCCCGTATAGCGCTCGGGACTGTAGAGCATCATTGCCGTCACTAATATCTGCATGAAAGTCTTTTTCTCAAACTGGAGGAGGCTAGCCTTACGAACAATCTACCAAGTTTCAATTCGCTTCTACACAGTTTTCTTATTCTTTGATTAGCAACTAGCTAATTCTAGCAACTGTCGTTAGGGAGTCCAATATTCGTTAATAACTAGGTTAATTATGTAGATCACGCTGACAAACAAGATATTTGTAAACTGTCAGTAGGATAATGAGGAATTCGGAGATTATAGCTAAGTTACCTAAGTTTGGAGCTTTAAACCGTTAGGTACTTGCAGAATACAATTTAAATATCTTGTCTTTTTTTTAATTTTTTATATTTGTTATTTAAGTTGGAATGTTTAAAAGCACTGTTTTTTCTTTCTAGCATATTATTATCACATCATCGTCAACCAGATGACTTCCACTGCTGAACCTCCCCTAGGCCCCTATTACACTATTCCAAGATGTTTAAACTGCATGGCTTCCTCTAGTGTAGTCTAAGTTCACTAGAGCATTATTGAAAAACATTAAAGCGAGAAAAAGATACTTCATTTTGAATTAAAATATCCCGATAAATACCATCGAAAAAAGTATTAATTTATACAGTTCTGTTCCCAAAACCAAGGCTCATTTGCACAAGGTCCTAACCGATCCCTCTGTATATCCTGTTTTGTTTGATGTCCCTCCGTATAGTGGCTGGCTTCACACTTTCTCTGTCCTTACAGGATTTAGTTACATTAAAGGGCCGCCATTTCCTTTGTCACTGAGCCATCAATCATTGGCCCAAAGTGACGTAATATGGGTCACGATATTTGAGCTTAGTGCCTTTTTATCGGGGTACGAGCAGTTATTTATGATAGCAGAAATATTTTGTGTATATACGGTGTAAATTTAATGTTCAGAGTATCAGATTAGATTGGTACAGCGTGATGAATAAGGCAGACAATTTTCAATGAATTGTATCAAATACCTACATTGAATCGTCCTGACCGTAACCGACACTAGTTAATTACTTCAGAGTACAGGTAGAAGTCTTCTCAACAATAATAGCTACATCTAGCTCAGTCATCATCGAATTTATCATCTTTCATCTCCATACGAACAATATTTTAACAATACCATTACATCATGAAATGAAAAAAAAACCGGCCAAGTATAAGTAGCACCACGCACAATGTAGGGTTCCGTAGTTGCCCATCAAAATATGTGAACTTAGTAAACTGATAAACCACCCTATCTACCTGCCTCCGAACGATGATTTTTATTGTAAAAATAAAACAAACTTACATTTGCAGTTTTAAGACCAGTGCTCCTATACATTATGCATGGGAAAATATTTTATACAAGTACATTTAATAAGTTGGTCGACTATTACACGTTAACTTGTAAAGACTACTAGCTGTGATAGTTTTCCTTTTAATTTCGCCAGTTATATATTATACTACTACCATGAATCTTCTCACATGCCCAAACACGAGGTTTAGATTGCCAGACTTGAGCCTAAGAAAACACCTTGGGGCACTTAAAAACCTAGAGCACTCGGCTCGACCTGGAAATAATGACACTAAAAAAAAAGAATTTAAACATTTTGTAAACGTTTACTTTAACTAAACTTAAAAAAAATAAAAAAAAACTTTTTTAACTTTCTTTTTCTCAGTAACATGTTACGCAAATGTTAAGATATAAAAGAGCCTCTTGGCACAGGCATCAATATGCTTAAAAGGAGACGCTACCAACTGTATAATGTACAACGTGTTATTATGAAATAAACATTTTTGATTTGATTTTAAAACAAAATAATGAGAGCGCAATTCATTAGTCTTAATGATGCATCAAGCATTATGGTAATTAGCAGTGTTATTAACGCGAATTTTACGATTTCGTTGAAAAGGTCGCGCCAGAAGATAATTAATGGAGTATACATGTTCTGTTGATAATAATTAATCAATTAATTAAGAATAACGCAGAATATTTTTGGAAGATGAAACAGATGCTGCTCTCAGTGATAATGAGGGTCTCATTTGTCGGATTATCGAAATCTCATTAAGAATGATGCAAATATTAAAAGCCTTTGTTCGTGTTGATGTATCCAATTATACCAGCTTCTAATTAATTTCTGGAAAGATATTAAAAGTTGATCATGGAAATGGATTTACGAACTTTACATTTTTTGTCTGGGTACGACCAGGGGGGCTACTCTCTAAGTCCGTCTACGAAAATACGGGCCCATTCGACAGAAGTAAAGTAACTTTTAAATTAACGTACCCTACTCCCTATAATATTAGATTCATGATTTTTGAAAATACACCCGTAGTATAGACTTGTGTCCAAACGTGTTGACGTGCTTTTGTTAGTTCGGGTTCCTAACCATACTTCATAAAAGATAGCTTGATCTCTGCGACAGCTGTCAGTAAAATCACGCCTATGAAGTCCTGAATTTGATAATAGTACAGACAGTACCTGTCAATGTCATACTTTATGGGCATACCGACCTAATTAGTGATGGGCGAAGAATCATCGTGACCGTACACTACAAACTATCGATATTTGAAATAAAACTTAATGTTAATGTTTAAACTTAACGTCCGATTTGATAATATTTGCGAACAAGAGTTTTTAAAAAAATTACAAGATCTTTCTAGCGATTCAAAAACTGATTTAGATATGGATTTGGGGTGTACTCCTTTAAGAGAATAAATGAATTTTATATTAATATTCGTTCAATTTAGTAACGTTTGTAATTAAATTAAATCCAATTATATGTTACATTAGCGTCGATAATAGAAAGACACATCGATAATTTCTATCGATATTTTTTTATATCCTGACAACCCTAGGAATGTCAGGTTGACGTATGTCGCAGAGATCAAGCTATCTTGTAGTTTAATCTATGTTCGTGAGTGATACAGATGAGAAAACGCCCGTATCTTTGGACGAAATTATAAGGTTCGTGCTTGCCACATGCGGAAGATGATGGATAAGGTGTTTTGGTGCAGCTAAGGGATTTTGCCGTGCCATGTTTGTGACTTCGGACGAAATGTCGGTAGTTAGGCGAAGTCGCGGCAGGCCACGAAAGAGATGGCGGCAATAGTGCCTGTTCCGTTCTGAAGAACTGGAAAGACGACTCGCCATTTTACGAGAAATGGATCTTCGCCCAGGCGTAGGACAGAGAAGCTAAAAATAAGAATAATACACCCTTACCGCAAACGAAGGGCACTTGTTCTCCCCACCACTGCGATCTTTTTTTGTTCTAGACCATACCTGGGAGTTTCAAATTTTTCACAGCTGTTTTTGTAAAACTAGTTTTTCAGGTTATAACTTTACCGAAATTACCTCCATCCTAAACTGATTAATCTATATTACCGATAAATAGGTATATTTATCGGTAATATAGATTAATCAGTTTAGTAAGTTCACATATTTTGACAGGCAACTACGGAACCCTACATTGTGCGTGGTCCGACATGCACTTGGCCGTTTTTAAATAAAACTTATTTCATAAAACTACTTTTAAGTACTCTAAATACTAAAATCCCGCATTCGAAACAACCTGGAATTGCAATCAGTACAAGAGTAGGAAATCATTTCCTGAAGTTTCTAAGTATAAACAGACTGGTGCTCGCGACTGTACATGTACACAGTCCCAGTGCATCTTATCAACCCCATACTTTTATGTCTGAAATAAAAATCCAATACCTCTAACCCAAATAAAAATGTGCCAAGCTACTCCAAAAGAAATACCATCGCAAAATTTTCATTACGGTCCAGCATGTTGCAATAAAAAGAGCTAAAAGTGTTTTACGTCTTTTTACTCTATTTTTTAAGAAAAACTCGCATTTTTTTACGCTGTATATTTCCTTCTACATTAATGTCAATTTGAGTTTTCTTCTTAAGTTAAACGATAGACATATTTTTTCACAAATAGACAGTTTTTATTGGTGCTTACGTCAATTGAATTGATATGAATGACTTTCTGATATGTTTGTGAGACGGTTTGTATGTTTCGGAGACGATTCGTTGAACTATCGGAAGTTGATGTCGAAAACGCAAAAAAAAAATGGCAAAAAAATTGAACCGAACAAACTAAGGTCTAATAATTTTTATTGACTAAAATATTTTTTCTTTTATGTTAGGTATTATCTAAAAAAAAGGGAGAAGAAAAATAAAAAATAGGAAAATTTAAGAATAGGATTGGAACAAAGTGTCTGCTAGGTTTTTGGTAAAATATTCTCAATTCACATTTATTATAACGTTAAGTTGGACACCGACATAATTGTTCTAAATTTAAATTAATTATATTAATTAAATTATCATTACATCTTGTGCTATGAATAGATAAACTGATTTGCAACAAATTATGCAAATAGCTTGCATGTCATTCTGCTAGAATATGTACTGATTTGTGAATGTTAAAATAGCATACCAGAAACTTGCATGCTTTTGTGTTTGTTACTGACTTACTGTATTACAGGCTTTAGGCAAGAAGCTTACATGTTGTCTAACAGAATCATTAAAAGTTGTTGACACATAGCATGAAAGTCACTTGCATGGGGTAAATGATCAAATGCATAATCAAAACCCACTCATCTGTGTTCATTGTTTGGTTTAAAAGAATGGCTAGAGTAGAAGGTAACATACGGAAGTAGTACTTTATTCGAAGATCCACCAATAGCGGATCGGACAAAAAAATAATAATTAGTCCGTCAGATAGATTTTCAAAAAATATTGGACTTATATTTTTTCTTTTTTCACATAAACAAAAAATTAAGACGATACAATGCTTCGAAAACTCGTGAAATCCTCAAAAACGTCACATGGTAGTACATTTTTCACCAACAAATGACGTCACAACCCCCCACTCATGATCTTTGACGCGTCTTATCTTCGTCAATTGTTATTAATTTGATAAAACAAAAAACACGTATCCAATATTTTTCGACAATCTAACTGACGGGCTAATGAGAATCATATTTTTTTGACCCAGTCCGATCCCCTCTTGCGACCAAGAAACTCTAAGATCAATTTGGTGGGCAATGCTCAATCAGTCATGACAACGAAAGTTCACCCAAGTTCAAAAATAGACTTGTGTTGGCTTCTGGAATATGGGTGTTATTATTGTGCAAGTTTCTAGCCCGTGAATCACAGTTTATTAGGAACAAGAACTGGCGTAGCGTTGAGTTGTTCAGGCAGGTACCCGATGACTCATTGCTTGCAGGCGTTCGAGGCGGAGATCGCGATGTGCCCGCAGCCAACGTGCGCAGTTGCCGCTCAACCAGCCCATCGGACTACAGCCTGTGCGCCATTCTTGCTGCAGATGAGCGCCCTCTTCCGCGGAGCCTGATACCTTCGCAATCATTTCCAGGTCATCTGTTAGAAATGATAAAACGATTTTTAAAGATTACGTAACGATAACGTTATGATATTTCCTAAGAATGAGGCATTTCGCCATGCAGTAAAGAGTGAGCCTTTTACCATCAACCTGTCACAAATCTGGACTGCAACTGACAAATTCACGATGGAAAAACCCAATAACATTTTGCTGGAACTAGGAATCGAAGCCAAAACATCCGTGCTTAGCGGTAATGCTTGCGACCACTAGACCAATAAAGCAATATAGACCTAAAGACAGATTTAATATCACACTAATACTCGTATTATAAAGGCGAAAATTTGTGAGTGTGTGAGTGTGTATGTTTGTTACTTCTTCACGCAAAAACTACTGCACGGATGAAATTTGGTAGACAGATAGTTCATAACCTGGATTAACAAATAGGATAGTTTTTATCCCGATTTTATATTCCCGTGGGTTTAAGCGGGTGAAGCCGCTGGCAACAGCTAGTATAGACCTAAAGACAGATTTAATATCACACTAATATTATAAAGGCGAAAGTTTGTGAGTGTGTATGTTTGTTACTTCTTCACGCAAAATTACTGAACGGATTTAGATTAAAATTGGTACACAAATTGTTTATAATCTGGATTAGCACATAGGCTAGCTTTTATCCCATTTTATCTTCCCGTGGGATAATTTTCGAGTTTTAGCGGGTAAAGCCGCTGGCAACAGCAAGTAAAGGTTATAATTATATTACAGCCACGTGGTTGCAACGCTTGCTGATGTCAGCGCGTGTATGAGATTAAATATACATACTAAGTTCCTTCCGTGAATCAGCACGCACGATAAAATAGTTGTTACGTTGGTCTCGTCTGCCATTGTAGAACTCTGACAGTCACTACAGGTACTCAGAATCCCGATAGTCTGACAACCAGTCTTACCAAGGGGTTTTGGAGCTCTGGTAGGCAGTAGCTCCAACTGCTCCAAGTAAAAATACTGGTAGATTTTCATTTGCATCCCTGGTAGCATCCCCACTGGTAGACGACGCCATAGCTGGTAACAGTTAGGCAGTTGATGATGTTAGTATAAATACGCAACCTTAAGCCAAAGGTTCCTTTACATGAGGTCCATACCACAAAATTGCGGCCACGGCAGAAACGCCAGACTGGAGCACGAGCGGCGTGCAATTGTGACGTGCTGCAGGCGAGCGGCGTGCCCATGGAGCGGGTTTGCCGCGTGTTCGTCGTGCGCGAGCACCTTCGCGTGCCCCGAGCAATAATCCCCGCACGAGAACCACACTGAGTAGCGCCACGTCGTGTAGTTACTGTGGTCTTCCTCTATCTGCCACGATGTACTGCAAATAAAAACCGTATACCATAATGACCTTAAATATAATGTGTCCACTGCTGGGGTAACAACCGTCTCTTTGTGACGACGGCACAGGCGGAATACTTTTTTTAAAAACGTTGCCCCATACTAGGAATTTCTCCTGTATCGTGGGTGCTTATACAAACATTAAAACTCACAAACACCCAGACCCGGAACAACTATCTGTAGGCCATACAAATATTTGTTTCATGCGGGGATCGAACCTGCGACACGCTCCAATCATGCCGTCAAGGACTGCCGCGACGCCTTCTGATGTAGATTATGGCCAAACAAATAAAAAAAAATACTGTCATAGTGCGTCCGATACGTTCTTTGTTTAGAAGACCACAAGGAAAAGTAACTCACACATCAGGCTGGTTTGAGAAGTCTGCGAGTGAATGTGAGACGTCGCTGGGCACGTGTGCGGGGAGGTGGTGTGTGGAGGAGAGTTCAACTGGTATGCGCAAACGCATTGCAAGCAGCGTTGCGACCACCAGCAGTAGTGCGCCTCCGCGCCCCCGTAGACCACCACCGCGCCGCCACGCTATGACACATGCGCGTACACTCATCATTTGCGTATACACTTACACCGCCTGAAACTTACAAACGTTGCTTAAGTTATTTTATATCTATCATTCATCATTGAATCCTACTAATATATATACTATTACAAATGCGAAAGTTTGTAAGTTTGTATGTGTGTTTGGATGGATGTCTGTTACTCTTTCACGCAAAAACTACAAAACGGATTTGGATAAAATTTGGATCACAGGTAGTTTGTAACCTGGATTAACACATAGGATAGTTTTTATCCCGATTTTATCTTCCCATGGGATAATTTTCGAGTTGTAGCGGGCGATGCCGCTGGCAACACCTAGTCTGTTATATTCTATTAAATCCCTCAGATAGATTCCCAAAAAATATTGGACACGTATTTTTTCTTTTTCACGTAAACAAACAATGAAGACAATACAGTGCTTTAAAAACTCGAATGACGTCATTTTCTGAGACATTAGTATGACATTCTTTAGCGGTCAGTGACGTCACAACCCCCCACTCAAATCTTTGACGAATTTTATCTTCGTCAATTTTAATTGATTTGATAATACAAAAAATACGTATCCAAAATTTTTCGATAATCTAACAGACGGACTAATTAGAATCATATTTTTTTAAGTCAGTACAATAACATCCCTTTTGTCCAGTTAATAGCCTCATAGGCTGACCTGCGATATTATGTCGTGCAGAACTTTGGTACAGAAATAGTTTGTAACCTGGATTAACACATAGCATTCTTTTTATCCCAGTAATAGGATCCCGTGGGATAATTGCCTAATTCCACGTGAGCGAAACCGCAGGCATCAGCTAGTTAACAATAAAGATTGATGGATGTGACTCTGACAGTGGCGTCAACGAAAGGACTAATAGTGTAATCCTGGACTAACCCAAATTACGCTATCCTATCACAGCAGCACCCACCCACAACACAGAATATACATTGCACGAACGACAACAAATCAATTTATGCATATCCAAATTAAGCTGATCTCTCATTTTTTAATAAGCTCATATAAAGCGAGGTAGAGTTATACATACGTAAGTGTAGCGCGTCATCATTTTTTTGGCGCTTGAATGGCTGTGTCAGGAGAGCGTTGTTGGTAAACATTCGTTAAATTATCTGTGGACATTGTATGAAAAAAAAAACAGGATGGCAGCGGTAGTTCCTCGTATAGCCTCGCTAAAGAAACCACTACACTATAGGTTACTCCACGTGGAACCATAGAGATCCTGCGTGCATCTAGCCTTCTTCCACTTGTGTCCGCCATAACATACTTGACGAAATTAAATCATCGATTTGGTAGCTAGGTACGTTTACACAGCGATCGTAGAAATTTGAAATAACGTAAGCGACAAGAGCTTTCTGTTGGATTTGCACCGCTCGGATCAGCGCTGAAAGTTAAAAATTGCAGCACGTTCAATGTCCCTTACGTTATTTCTAGTATCGACAGGTGTACACTCATGTAATGTATTCTGTGCTCATGTTTAGAAGTAGCTGAAGTTAGTTAGTTATCGTCATAATTTAGATGATAATTATGGACGAATCAAACAAAATCAAGGAAAAACTTACTCAATCAATGAACGTTCCAGTTGTTCGGTCGGAGTACTATTTCCAATTGTTACAGCTTACAGCACAACAGTACGCTGACGCAATATGACTGAGAGTCGTATAGCAAAGCAATGAAAGACGGGACTCCTGAGAGGAGTGAAAGAGAGGTGGGAGGCGCGGGCGCTCATATGTACGAGTGTGGGTTGAGTATGCCGCGGAAGCTTCGCGCTTGCAGATAGCAGCGTCCGGCTTCGTTAGCAGTTCGGCACACACAATCACATGCGTACGCGCCAGTAAGGCCGCGGTTTCGTTGTTTAGGCGACTGCGATTTTATAAAAACGTCTAGGTAAGTAATTTTAACTTACCCAGAATAAAATTTTTACGCATCGACTAACTTTGTTTTTCCGCTATTTATTGCTTTACTTTTGTTAAGTGAAGACTCTTTATTTATATTAAGCGAAATTTTTGAACGTTTGTTCTACGAGTAAAGTTGTCCTATTACACGACGTCCAGTTCACTGCCATTGCAGTGATAGCTTACAGGTGTGACCGTCGTCGGATTGCTTAGTCATAGGTATCGAGTTCGAATCCAAGATCTCTTATTTTCCCATCTTGGCTGCGGGTTATTCGCAACAGATACCGCAGCCTCGACATAAAGGGCTAAGAAGGAACATGGCTGGATTGGACATGGAGGCTTCTACTGACTAAAAACCACCCATGTTCCTTCTTAGCCCTTAGTGTCGAAGCCGCGGTATCTCTTTCGAAAAACCCGCAGCCTCGAAACCAGCATGCCAGAGAGATATTTCTCGATGGCATGTAAATTCATACCAGAAATCCATACGCTGCATAAAAACTCTGACACCAAGTAAGGCTTTAACCATGCGAAACATAAATAATTGCCATTGCAGTGCGGTTCCTTATTTTTAACCGACCTCCAAAAAGGAGGAGGGTCTCTCAATTCAATTGGTAGTTTTTTTATGTATGTACACCGATATCTCTGACAATTTATCATCTGACTAGCCTCATCCCAACTAAGTTGGGGTCGGCTTCCAGTCTAACCGGATGCAGCTAAATACCAGTATTTTACATGGAGCGACTGCCTATCAGACCTCCACGACCCAGTTAATCCTACTAATATTATAAATGTGAAAGTTTGTGAGAATGGATGTGTGGATGTTTGTTACTCTTTCACGCATAAACGGCTGGACCGATTTGGTTGAAATTTGGTATGTAGATAGGTTTGGCCCTGGATTAACATATAGGATAGTTTTTATCCCGATTTTATTTTCCAGTGGGATAATTTTCGAGTTGTAGCGGGTGAAGCCGCTGGCAACAGCTAGTACTAGGTAATAATTATAATACCCTTTTGTAAGACTGGTTGTCAGACTTTCAAGTCACTGACTACCTGTAACGACTGCCAAAGATCTATATATGGCAGCCGCGTTCAACAGGTGCTATAACGTGCTTTCCAAGGCACTAAGGAAACTCGGTATGTAACCCAGACCCTAGACCTCGTTCCTCATCCATCCACAGACCAACCTAGGCAACCGCGGCTTAAACTAAAGATCGACCCAAGTGACAGTCGTTATTAAGCCACGAGCTCCTCATATTTCCGACAGTTGTAGACCTATTTTTGTACATTTGCCTCGCAGTCGCATTCGCAGTGAGATCGCAGCCTAACATCCATGGCTATTTTTAGTTTGGGTGTTAGTTTAAACAACGCAGCGGTATACCGTACCGTCTGATGAGAGAGAGCGAGACTTAATAATCTGGAATGAGATCATCACTTGAAGTCATTAGACAAAATGATATGTTGCAAGACTTTCTTTAAAAACATTACATAAAAGAGTTAAAAAACTTATTGCAAAAAAATATAATAAACGTGTTCGAAAAAAAAAACTGATCTTTTCTTACTTCAAAAGTCGGTCGCATAAAGTGTTTTATTAAAAATATAAAATATTATTAAATCGGTTCATAAATTCCTATTGTTTTTATTATGTATTGTGGACTAGTAAAGAAAAAAATTACAACCGAATTGAGAATGTTCTCGTTTTTGTGTCGTTGAAAAATAAACTGAAACAATTTTCACTTTTTTGTGAGTTGAGGCCTTTCTAGGTAGTAACCTAAAGTCTGTATTTACGCTCAACAATAAACTCACCCCTGGAGTTAAGATATCTAAGCCCTAGAGGGTGAGCTTATTGTGATTGGCAAAATGTGGGTGCATTTCTGCCTAGCTCTACTAGGATTACAGGCGTGATATTTTGAGAATATCAGATATAACGTGGGATTAATGGACTTGCTGCGTCGTTAAGCCTTTGACTTTGTGTGGTTAAGCTGCAACGGGCTTGATTGGGAAGTCCTCTACTGGTTCTGCTAAATGCAATATTGTTACCACGAATATCCATTATAATTAAATTTATATTTTAATTCAGATTACAAACATCCATAATGGTAAGTAACTATAGGGTATTTCACCAAAAAAATCTAATTAGTCCGTCTGTTAGATTATCGAAAAATATTGAATACGTGTTTTTTGTTTTATCAAATTAATAAAAATAGACGAGAACAAAACGTGTCAAAGATCATGTGTGGGGGCTTTTGACGTCACTTTGTGGGTAAAAAAGTGCTAACCTTGTGACGTCACCCGACTTGACGCGACTTTTCGAAGCACTGTATCGTCTTCATCTTTTGTGTAAGTGATAAGAAAAAAAATGTATTCATTGGATTTATTCCATTGGATTTTATGCCTGTGTAAATAAAATTATTATTATTTTTTTTAAATCTATCTGACGGAAACTTATAAAGTATGTTTGTAAGGTTATAAAAATTGAATTTATAAACACATTATAATAATTACAATTCATTACCAAATATATTTACAACAATACATCGACACAGTTTATTTTACCGTCCCAACCACGATGTTCACCCAGAGCGAGTGAATTAGACACTGGACACTAATATTTAGCAGAAATGATCTTCAGAATATTGTTCCTACCGCCGCGTACTCTGCCTAATAGTGACGACACACGCTAGCGTCTTATTGCTTAAAAGTCATAAGTACCTACGCGCTTCACCAAACATCGCGGAAGCACTGCAGAACCGCGACAACCGACATTTGACAAAAATTAAGAATTAACATCAAAACCCTGAACCACGCATTTAAAACTAATCCGCAACTTGATTACATAGAAAAACCTGACAATAACTGTTGGGCAGTAACCCAATGCAACACCCATCTGCAGGGCAATTGCGTATCTTTTAAATGTCAATGGCTATCATAATTCATAATGTCCATCGATTATCTGTCGAATTGGTTGTGGTTTAGTACAAAATGTTGTTGTACAGTTAATTGATTGTCACTATGATAGCCACTGACATTTAAAAAGATACGCAATATCTCTGCTGGTCGGAGGCTCTTTCCTTATCTCCGGAATATTGAGGAACTTTACACCTTGACCTTCATGCTCAAAACCATCTAATTATGAAAAAAAAACTTTTCAGTAAAACACTTAACAAAAACGCCAAGCAGCATAAATTAAACCCATTAATTAAATTAAAATAATTTTGTTTTGTCAAACAATTAGGCCACTGAAATGCTGAAGTTCATGAAATATTGCCTGAATACAAATTGTGAATGGCCATTAAAGCGAATAGGGCGAATAATTTATTAAATAATTAGCACTGTAAGCAGAAAGGTTTGTTATGAAACAGGTTTTACTTAATTAGGCTGTATTTGGGACAATGCGGTAATGGATTCCTTGGAAAGTGTGAAACTGGAGAATTCTTTGGAAGATAAATACTACTAATTAATTTAAGGTCCGCTTGCTTAAGACAACAATGATAGCATGTTGGGTCGAAAGGGCGTTATGACAGCCCCCTGGGTCGAACTTCAGGTTACACCGCGCTTGTTTGGGCTGTTCCGTGAATGTGGGATTACGGTATTACCTACCCATACGGTAATCCCACATTCACGGACTTATTCCCGGATTATCTATGACAGTAGTAACAAGTAGTGAGTGATCCGAAAGCTTGACAACCAATCTTACTTAGGGGTATCGTATTACCGCAGCTCACAGGTTTGCACGCTGTTCAAGTGAAGGCTAAGGCTAGCCATGACTTAGTAAAGGTTTGACATACTTTTGTTTGACAAAAAAAATAAAAGTAAGTAGTATTATTTCGTGCGTGCGTACTTCATTCTACGCGAGTAGCCTGTGGGCTCATTTTACGCTACAGGCATACAGCGCCCTTCGAGTCCAGTATATAACAACGCGTTTAAGGTGCTGATGGGGTTGCCGCGTTTTGTAGTGCCTTCTTTTTTTTGGCGGGTGGTAAATCATCAAAAAACCCCTCCCGCTCTTAGGCAGAGCGAAAGGGAGTGTCACACTTCTACTGACTAAAAACCACCCATGTTCCTTCTTAGCCCTCTATGTCGAGGCCGCGATAACTAGTGTACAACCCGCGGCCTTAGGGATGTTTGCAGATTGCTTTTATACAGCAATGCTTCCTAAAAATGATTTCTGGCCGACTGGATTGCGCTACCGCTAACCGGTGCTGCTAAATCTCTGCTGGACCCGTATGTATATAAGTAGCAATGTGCCCCATTATTTTGTTGATTTGATGTTTTGTTCTGTTTGTTTTCATTTGTGTTACGCGCATTACTATTAAGTAAAGCGCTGACACTACGGCACGAGGCACACCGCGTGCGCACCATCGACCCAGTTGCTACGAGGGGGAAATTCTGACACAGGACATGAGGCCCGAAGACACCGGCTACGTGACCGCGCCCGCTCACTTCGAATCCACCCATCGATCGAGTCCATTGCATTTTCTAATAATTGTAATTTCTATTAAATAAATTAGTTTATAATAAATTCGGTTTTTTTTGAGTCCTCCGGCAGTAGCCTACGTAATTTTTGTGTTGAATTAAGTTTACTAACATAGATATAAGGGAAATTGTTACTAACACTATGAGTCACGTTACTTAAATAAATAATTGAATTATTACCCACTAGCTGTTACTGTGGTGCTGTTACAACTCGAAAATTATCCCACGGGAAGATAAAATCGGAATAAAAATTATCCTATGTGTTAATCCAGGTTATAAACTATCTGTGTATCAAATTTTATCCAAATCCGTTCAGTAGTTTTTACGTGAAGAAAGTAACAAACATACACACTCAAATACTCACACACTCACAAACTTTCGCCTTTTTAATATTAGTGTGAAGTTTGATTACTTACTGGGTTGTGGAGGTCAGATAGGCAGTCACACCATGTATTCAGTTAAAGCTGGTTAGACTGGGAGCCGACTCCAACTCTGTTTACTTAATTAAGAAAAGGCAAGGCAAAAATATTGCCAATATTTCCATCAATATTCTTTAAGTAAACTTTCATAAAAGACAGTTTTACTTATCTTGTACTGATAAATAAAAATCACGCTTTTTTATTAATTATAATTTATTATTTTAAAATTACATCCTAAATAAAACTTTGATTACTTACAAAATTAAATTTTTTGGACAAAAAATGATTAGAATAATTTGGTAGGTACCTTATTTACTTAATTTGTAAGTCCTAAATATCAGTCTTTATTAACATGTTAAGACCGTGATGATTCATAATGTTAATTGATTCCAACATCTAATATTTTTATGACGACTTAATTATAATGTTGGGATTAATTAAGAACTGTCATTAAAAATCCATTTGAGTTTATCATACCTTCCAGTTATAACTCAAAATGTCAAATGTCAAAATGACTTACAATTTCATAGTTTGGTTTTTAACAGCCAAAAACAACCATAAATGGAAAGGGGAAGGAAGGCCTTTGCCCTTCATTGGGACACATCAGGCTCACAATAATAATAATGGTAAAGTTTGATTTTTAAATTTTAATAGTATGTTCCTTGTAGTCTCGTTCTGTTTTAAATTTCGAAGCAGTCTTACGTTTTTGTTCTTTCCTAATTTAAATTTTAAAAGTCCTTTACTTCTTTTTATCTCTCAAAGAGGATAGTGTTGGAGTTGGCGTTACTGTTGCGATCGATAAAACTGTTTTCTTTTTGTGGGTATGACTGTACGCTGTTCCTGTTGTCTTCTAGAGCCTTCCAGTTGATGAGCCAGAAAGGCTGCTGGTCAATAGGCAACTTGAGAAGCCTTCGAACTAGTTCAACATCACCGAGGGCTTCAAGAGGCAATTTGATTGCAGTTCCACCAGAGCCGGTATCCTCTCCGAATCTGGAATTTTATAACATTGATTTTAGTGTATTGCAATTTAAACAAAAGGACAATTTTTTTAATTTCAATTTTAACTGTTGCATAAAATTTACGTTTTATTTTTTTATTTTTTTACCTGTTTCCCAATGCTGTATCGGACGAAGGAGCGGTGCTAGGTGGCACATAAGGAAACCCAATGGGTCTACTGCCAGCATACGATGGCCTTTGGGCGAGGCAGCAGATGAGGACGGCTGAGAATACTATGATGGTCTTCATTGTTGGTGCTGGAAAAAGAGAACGTTACTTGTTACATGTTGTTTGAGAATCGTAGAAGAGTAATCATGGAGTTTCTTGCCAGTTCTTTTCCGCGCACCTCTTTCTCATAAGTGCTCATGGAGGCCTATGTGAAATAGAATATTTTTATTTTAGTCATAAAAATGTTTCATATATCTATCCAAGATTGGCCGGAGAAAACAGCACGGGAATAAAAGTGGAAGGCTTTCGGCCTTTGGCCAGCAGTGGATCAATTAGAGGCAAAATAAAAAAATAATATAATTTTAAGAAAAGTTGTAGGTACCTAATACATGCTTTGGCATTGTCGTGTCCAAACAAAGCTTTATTTACAAAGACTACTCAACGCCGCCGCCCGATAGCATACAAAAAAAGTAATTATTTATCTATGCTATTTTTGTCGTTGGTTAATGACCATTTACAAAAAAAGTCTCATTATTTATTAAAATTTGTTAATGTGCTAGTGTGCTTTCATTTATTTATATTAATTTGTCTAAACAGTTTTATGGAGGACTAGGCAACCACCACCAGGGTTACGACATGAGATATTGGTATTCTCAACCCTTATTTCACCTGCTTAGGGTACTAAATTCTTTCTTAGCGAATGTCTACGCCGTGAAAACTGGGTATACACCCAGTGGAACGTTTAGGCTGTCGTGCTTTCCGAGTCACGAGGAAACTCGATACGTAATGGGCGGTCACCTATCCACAGACCAACCTAGCCAAGCGCGGCTTAACCCAAAGATCGACCCGAGTGGCAGTTATTATCAAGCACGAGCTATTCATAATAATTTATTTTATTTTTGTTTAAGTATTTTTTTTATTTTTTTTACAGTCAGCACAAAAATTAGTTTAAATCTTTGAACAAAATACACGGAAAAAAACTCAGACACTGTAGGTATTTCCCATACAAAACCATAAAATAATAATGTTTTACAGATTTCCCATAATTACAATTGCTTATCACAAGGTCTATTAACCACAGCAAAACCGCACTCTGTTATCAGTGATAACAAACCTGACCTCAACGTTAACCTGATAACGCAGCGATAAGAACCAATCGACGGAACTGTTATAAAAACATTAAATATAACGGGAACTTGTTTGTTATTTCTTTTGGTAGATGTTTAACAACACGCCTGCAGCCCCCGATGGGTTAGGCAGCGGTGTATCGAACAGTACACCCACAAAAAATGAGAAAAAAAAAACAAAATTTGCGATCAAATCTAAAAAAAAAACTATTAAACTTTTCCCAACCCGGGAATCGACCAGGACCTCAAACTCAGCAGTCTCGCGGTTGCGACTACTTTTTTAATTACGAAGCTGGATTTGCTCGATTGTGGCGCAGCAAATGTAGGTGCACCTTCCAAAGCACACCTCTGCAGGAATGTGACCTTGATGTTATCTACGATATTATTATAAAGAAAAGATTTTTTTTTCTACTTTTCGCAGTCACGACGTGCAACATTTTTATTTTATTTTATTTTTTTATTTCCCTGCTTGTTGTATTTTTTTTTATAGGTATCTGTTAAGCGTTGTTTGTGTATTGTTTTTTTCCTGAATGCACGGTATGTTTCTGCGACGGATAAATATTTTTTCTTCCTTTCTTTTCTTTCTTTTTATTTGTATTTTTGTGTGTGTGTGTGTTTGTTTTTAATGAATAAACTCAAAAACTTCTACGCCGATCTCAAAAACTCTTGCACCTTTGGAAAGCTACATTCACCCTTATTAGCATAGGCTATTTTTTTCCTGTATTTCCACGTGAACGGTAACCACGCGGGTGAATTTGCGTGACATCCGCTAGTGTTATATGTCTAAAATGGCCACTTTAGCAGATCAAAATATGAATTGCGTTAAAAATCGTAAAATGGACTTTTTATCATAGTAAACTGCGTCTGTGAACATTTTACGAATTTAAACACAATTCATATTATTTTCCTATTATGGTATATTTTCCTAAATGTCGCTTGGTAGCTGGATAAAGGGCTTGATTCATAACGCAGTACTTCTGGACACGGCGCGCATTGTCAGGAGGTTCCTCTCTCAAGAGCCCTGACCACCCGTTCGGACTCTGTTCCCAATGCTAGTGGACCACTATTTTTATATTTTTAAATGTTTTTTATATACCTACCTTTTTGTAATTAATATTTAAAAATGTATTTAATATGTTATAAAATGAATAAAGGAAATAAATAATAATTTTCTTTATTTGGGACAGCATAGGAACCATTTTTGTTAGTAAACAATTACTAACAAAAATGCTTCACTACAGTTAGTAACACATTGGAATATACTAAATTGATGCCAAATAAATTGATTGAGCCAATGATTGCGATGAACTGACTACCCGAAACTCTTAAATTATAAAATAAAATAAAAATAAAAATAAAAATAAAAAAATAAAAAATAAAAAAGCCTTTTAATTCCAATAGCTTCAACAATTAAATTACATAACAAAAATAAAATGAAAACAAAATGTATGCTAACATTTCTTGACCCCTCATTTAAGAATAAGTTCATGAAAATTAAACAATAATTAATAGATCTAAATAAAAATTAACAATTAATAACTATAAATATAAAATGGCGGTTAAAAGTAAAGTAATTGTACAAAATAATTTAAGTTGGATAATCCGCATTGAATTGATTCAAGAACATGCAATATTATAATCCAATTGATTTCAATTAAAAGCAACAATCAAAACAAATTGATTACTACAAAATAATTTACTTCAATTAGTCCAAATTGAATCGATCGTTCATGCAAAATTATACTTTTATTTGATTTAAATTAATAAAATAATAATAATAATAATTTAAATTGAAACGATTACAACATGCAATATTTTAATTTTAAATATAAATCATGACATTAATATTAAAAAAATATAATAATTATGGTAACTTATAAAATAAATAAATTATAATGGTAGGGCTAATTGGACCCCTTTTCGGGTAAAGGCCTCCTCCAGAGAATACCAATTGTCTCTATCTTTGGCGACATCTGACCAGTTTATTCCAGCGATTGCCTCTACTTCGTCTTTCCATCTCGCTTTCGGTCTGCCTCTACGTCTAAATCCGTGAGGGCCTCTCCATAGCGTCACTGTCTTTGCCCATCTGTCGTCGGCGTAACGGGCTACATGCCCTGCCCATCTCCACTTTAGGCTTCTAGCGAATGGTAGAGCGTCTATGACTTGCGTTCTTTTTCTTATTAAATTGTGCCGTACTCTGTCTTTTAGTTTTAAGTTTAGGGAACTACGTTCTAGTGCTCTTTGACACGATGCAATTTTTCTGCTGGTTGTGGAGTCGAATATCCACGTTTGGCATCCATACGTAAGGCAGGGTAGTAGACATGAGTCCATCACTTTCTTTTTCAATTGCAAATTCAAGTTTGATTTCATAACCTCTTTGTAGGCCCAGTACTTCTTCCAGGTAATTGCAATGCGCCTATCTATCTCTTCGGTATTGTTCTCTCTTCGGAATGAGACTTGCTTGCCAAGGTATATATAGTCGTCTACGTAGTCCACTATTGCGTTATTCACATTTATTGGTTTTTTGCAGTGGTTAGTCATGACTTTTGTTTTTGTGATGTTCATCTCTAGACCAATATCTGTGCTGACCGCGTCGACGTCGACGCGGTCAACTCTTAAATTATTCCAATCAAAACTTGAACTTAATGCTATAGCGAAAAAGTTAAAAATCAATTACGTACGAAAGACTTAAACCTCACCATAATTATTAATATAATAATTATGACTTAACAAAGTATAAATTGACCTCGAAGGATTGCAGTGATATGCGTCTCAGCTAAACTATAGACAGACAACAACAACACTACTAATTGTAAAGACTGACCTCTTTGTTATGCTAATAAAAAATAAAAAAAATCTTTTTAAACTATTGTAGAAACTCACCTTAATTTATTTCCCACTTAGCTCACTTAATCACAAGAACAATTTTGAACTGATTTTAAACAATTCTAATAAATATTAATATATGTTTTATTACTACCGTGTTCATACAGCGAACGTAAACAAACGTATGAATGAAGTTACCACCAACCTTTTTTATATATAAACAAATGCTCTTAACTAATAGCTTTTAAGAGTGAAAGAGACAAACTAATTGAGACTTGTGTGTGTCAGAAAAGGATATAGATATTCTACAAACGGTGTCACTCGATGACGCATATTGCATCGTCGGTTTTATTTCGACTTGGGTATTTCCAGCTTCGAACGGTTTTAAGAACGAGATTCGTAAATGGAAATCGGTGACGTATGGATGTTTTGAATTTGGAATACGCTAGGGATGTCCTTTGGTTTTCTTGAAATATGATTGTTTTTGATTAGGGAAAAACCCGTTAAGTATCAATAACAAAATTAAATGTGGTATTTTTAATTTATTGTTAACAGTATCACAAAAGGTACCGTATTAACCAGTACAAATTGAGTTGTAGAGGTCAGATAGGCAATCGCTCCATGTAAAATACAGGTATAAAGTGTGTAAAAGTGCCCTTAACGAAGCCGGAAGGCACTTGTTCTCCCCGTCACAGCGATATTTTTTTTTGTTCTAGAGATACTCGTGGATATTAGGGTCAAACTAAAAAAAAACAGAAACTTTCCAAATTTTTCACAGGTGTTTTTCTATTTTAATATCTTGACCTCCACGACCCGTTTACTATTGAAAGCATTCACTAGCACAATGTTCCATGTGTTTCATTGAGTTTTACCGTAAAATATTTTTCACCCGAAAAAAAGCAATAATTTTTGTGTACTTAGTTTGATGTGCATAATGCTTGGTTGACGGTTTCGTAAAGGGTTCATTTACACCCTGTATAACCTGGTACGGTCAATGGGTAGTACTGGGGTGTGGGGGCCGGAGGCAGTCGCTCCATGTAAAATGTTTATCATAAGACTGGAAACCGATCCCTATAAAGTTGGAACAGGTGATGATGACGATGATTTTAATGACTTAATTTATCTTATTTGTATTGCTATAAATATACGCTTGAATTTACTACCTAGTTGTCTCTTGAGACCAATATTTCTTTAAAGCTTAGAAAATAAAAGATAAATGACTAGAAGATATAAACGGCAGTAAGCAGGCACATTGTTTGCAGAACGGATGGCCGATGGGGCCGAAAAGTTCTAGAGTGGCGACCGCGAACCGGAAGATACTGCGTCGGAAGGCGTGAGAACTACGTGAACCGATAACCTAGTGAAGGTTGCGGGGACCCGATGGATGCGAGACGCACGGAACCGGTCAATGTGACACCTGGGGGAGGCCTATGTCCAGCAGTGGACGTCTTTTGGCTGAAATGATGGTGATGATGATGACAAACGTCATTGCGTCGGGGGACCGCTTTTGTTTGTAATAATGCCAAGACCTATTTCTTTTTGTCGGAAGTTAAAAACAAATGAAATTGCTTTTTACGTCGGGGTTTTCCATAATTTATGATTCGGATTGCTGATTGGATTATTACGAACATTATAAAGTGACTCTGACAGGAGACAGATTCTTAATTTTGATTGACATTTATCTTGCTCTCGCTTTAATATTTTAATTTTCATTTTACGTGTAACGTTTGTCGTATTTTACAATTTTGACAGAAATATATTACAAAAGGTGGTATTCAGTTAGTTGTTACCACGGTAACTAGATTTGTGCCCAGTTGATGGCAATAGGCTGGCCCCTACTACAGTTGACTCAAACATAAATGGTGAAATTTGGGTGTACTTATAGGTACATGTCCTCTGCATAACCATTTGAGGATTACTTGCGTGATGTTATGTACTTACGTTGTGTCAGTCAATTAATTAATAGAAACTTAAATTTTCACTACAAAAGACCGCAGACAATTATAATATTTGTCTGCGGTCTTTTGTAGTGAATATTTAAGTTTTTTTTATTTTATTTAAAAAATAAAATGCCTACCAAAATGGATACCTATTACATAGGTTAGCACTAATATGTTAAGAAAATTCCCGTGAAATAATTTCGAATTAAAATTAAACTCAAATTCGATTTTTGGAAACCTCTCCCTTGGGCACAGCGAAAGGGAGTGTCAGACTTCTACTGACTGTAAACCACCCGTGTTTCTTCTTAGCCCTTTATGTCGAGGCCGTGATGTCTCTTACAACATACAACAATACAGCAGCCCCGACGGGACCCGTAGACCCAACGGGATGATTTTTAAGCCTTGTATCCATCACTAGGCAACATTTGGCGCGCGACACGTTGAAAAGCGCGGAACTTTTGTTAAGCAATGTTGTTTGCCGACGCATAGTCACTGATCAGTCTTGAGTTACTCAGGCGACATGTTACTGATAATCAGTCTCGCACCAAATGTTGCCTAGTGGATACAAGGCTATATGGCGCTTAATTTCCATAGACAGATATACTATTTTGACAAATTAGTTTTCAAAGGATTCATTCGTTTATGAGCCATCGAAAAAATACCTATCAGTTATAGAATCCAAAACGGCGTTGATATCTCTCAAAGTTTTAGGAGCAAGAAAACTTTAAAAGTTAGATTTCTAAAAAACAATTCAGTTTGGACCCAAACATATCGAATCAAAATTGTTGCAAATTAGGTCTATTATGCAAAATGTAGCCAACAGTATCATGTGCATTTAGTTTCAAGGAATGCACCCAAAAATTTTTAATTGCATTTAAATGACTTCTACGTATTGGATCAATGCGGCGGTGGAATGATGTGCAAAGCAGGTTTTTTTTAATTGGCAGATATTACTCGTTACTACAAGTTATGAAAAAGTAAGAAATATTTTAAAGAATAAACTTCTTAAATTATCTTATCATTATCTTGTGAAATTAATAATTAACCTACCCAAATTGTTAAATTTTCCCAATCAATCTTGAACCTAATTCGTTATCAATAAAATTGAAAATCTGTTAAAGAAATAAAACAGATCGTTATAGCTTGACATGCTGCGGTCTGTATTAAACACGCGGTAACCATTAGTGTGGCGATGTACCTTGTTACATTGTAATAAACATAGTTTAGTATCGAAATTAATTATGTAATTATTAATTAACCATTAAAACTGTAATTATCGTTTAAACAAAGCAAATATAACAATTTTACCTTGTAATTCTGACAAGGCATAAAATGATAAAGGATTACTGTACAGGAAAAATGCAGTTTACCTCAACTATTGTCAACACAATAATACGTGGCTGCTTGGTTGGGAAAAACCAAAACCCCGTTTACAATTTCGTAAATCTTCAACAAAATAACCTTTAGCATTAAAATTCACTAGACTACCGCAGGTTTCCTAGGACAAATATTATGTAAATCAGTATTCTTCCTAGAAAAAATACTCTTGTTTGTTTGGCGAAATCTGTGCGGAAATGTCAAGCTTACTAGGTATTGAGGTTGCCTTCCAGTTCAACCGAATGTAGCTAAATGACAGTATATACATACAGTGTGTAAATTAACCCTTCACACAGACGTCAACCAAGCATTCTGTACATCAAACTAAGTACTCCTACGCAAAATTTTTTGCTGGGAAACGATTTTGTTTGGGTCGAAAATCTCACTTTACGGTAAATATCAATGTCACTCTTAAAAAATTGTGCTAGTGGATGCTTTAAATAGTAAACAGGTCATGGAGGTAATTTAAGTAAAGTTTTAGCCTGAAAAACTAGTATTTACAAAAACAGCTGTGCTAAATTTGGAACTTTGACCCGCAATATCTCCGTGACTAGGGGGTTCCCAGGCATGGTCTAATACAAAAAAAATATTGCAGTGGTGGGGAGAACAAGTGCCCTTCGTTTGCGTTAAGGGTACTTTTACACCCTTTAAATGTGACTGACTATCTGTATAATATCTGTATGAAGAGAGAAAAAATCAGTAGCAACCACATAGTCTGACGTCTCTGGTAAAATAAGGGCACCCGTACCTTAAATGTACCACACACAGCATAGCTAACTGCGAAGTTGTAAAAAGCTATACCTACCTTGGTTCTACTATCTCCAATACAAGAGGTTGTGGTGACGAGATAAAACGGCGGTGCGCCATTAACAAGTTAGCCATGGTACGACTGGGAAAGATTTGGGGGACAGGAGGACTATCAAGAAGATGAACGGTCATATTGATGAAATGCCTTTTCTTTCCGATCTTTCTGTATAGTGCCGAAACTTGGTCTCTTTGGCATTGGAGATGTGGTGCGGGAGACGCCTTCTAAGGCCGCAAATTTGGAAACTTGTTTCTTACAGCGTGTAGCGAGGCGTTTCATGGTCAGTTCCATTCAATGCCCTGCTGCACGCTGTAAGAAATGCGTCTCCAAATTTGCGGCCTAAAGATCCCGTGGACAGCGTTTCGCACTAATGTGCCTCAAAGAGCTTTCTATTAAGGACAGGCTCTCATCTCCTGTGAAGCTAAGAGTTTAAAGTTTTTTCAAATTACTCGGAATGAAGACTCGATGAAGAGACTGGTAGTTCAAGGGCAAGTGGAGGGCAAAATATCACGCGGCCGATCACCAACTCGCTGGACTAACTTGATCAAAAAAGCTACTGAGTACCTCGGTCCAGTGTACTTGCAACGTTTCCAGCCGTCAAAAATCGGCTAAGAAGATATACAGAATCCTGAATCTATTACTGGAACTGTAATAGAATATTATTATGTATTTTGCATAATATTTCGAGTAGGCAAGATCAGACTATACACACAACAGGAAAAATTATGCAAAATACGATATTAAATTTAAAAATAAGTCTTTTGTTCATGTAAGAACTTCATGAAATATTTCAGAAGCAGTACTTTGTTATTATTGTATGGTAGTGCATTAACTCAAACTGTTCATGAATAAAAAAACAGTGTGTACACACAAAACAAAATATTGTATTTTATAAAACATCTCTAAGAATCAGTGCTAGTGACATTTGTCATGTCTGACAACAATACCACCTTAAATAGTTCTACAGCAGGATATGAATTGGATTTAGTAGATACTTTTGGAGAAACTTTGGAAAACATAGTGTTGGTGCTATCTTTATTTACTATGATATACGGAGTGACATCATGGTTTACTTTACTGAATTTTCGTAATTTCAAGAACTTTGTGCTGCTCAACGCAATTTTCACGAACATGTTACCCATTGCAGTGACTCGAGTGCAGAGGTTTGAAACAGTTTTTGACACCTTCCCTGTGCTATGGCTACTTTTTCTTTCTCATTTACCAATGTACTTTAAATCTGTGTACAACCATTGGTTGTTGGTTTTGTGTCATATGTTCTACGGGGACATTGTAAAAGTTTTCAATGGGCATATCCGCAGGAAATATCTAAAAGCTAGCTTATTTGCTTGGGGAGTAGCTTTAGTGACAACTTTAATATTGACGACTGTCTTTTATGTTTGTAAATTTCAACAATGTACGTACCTGGATGATCGTGCAGGGTGGCCTTTCTTAATAAAGGGAAGTCATATTTTGCCGTTGATAGTCAACTCTGGTTTTTACATAGTAATTGTATGTTCACTTTGTCGCAGTTTCAACACAAGCGCACACAGAGCTAGTGACACCTGTCGCCGCCTGTATATAGCCACTTTGATATTTATATTGAGTGACGTCATTATGCTGTCTGATTATTTCGTAGATATAATAGTAGGTTACAATTATACTGAAAGTTTAATAATAACTCAGCTATTTTTAAGTCAATTCAATGTACTAATTTTAGTTGTTTTTCTTGTTGTTGTTAAAAGTAATCGGAAAGTATGGTATGAATTTTTTGTGAAAAAGTTTAAAAAAAGGGCGTTATCAGCTAGACATATGGATCACGACATTGTCATGCAGGAAGGAGTCAATGATGATCCTAAGGATTTCCGATCGGCAGTTCTTGTAGAGTAAATAATTAAATATCATAATATGATCACGCCTATAAGCTCCGAAGCGTTACGCAGAGCTGACCTACTCACATTTAATCAGTTATACATATTTAAGTATTGCGATCGGGGGCTGCTCTATATGAGATCCTGGGATTCGATTTCGAGGTCGGGCAAAAGTGCTTTTGGGTTATTCCATCAGAAATTTCTCAGTAGACCGTCATGGAGACTAGATTTGTGCCCGGTTGATTGCAAAAGGTGAAATGTGCGTGTACTTTTAGGTACACGTCTGTGTAACCCTTCGGGGTAGATTCTTTCCCAAATAAATTATGTTGCGACCTTAAGCTGTTTTATTGCTATTGCGTAACAACCTCATCTGTCTACCCTAGCCCTTTCTCAAGATTGCATTAAGAAGTCTAGGGTGAGAGAGTAAGACGAGAGAATACAGTCACTTTAAGGGGACAAAAGGAGCTAAACGCGAGTTTTATAATGCGTTAAAGTGATATGATTCACTGCAGTAAACCAAATCAGAAACATATAATTATGATATTCTTTAGGACATACGCTAGTGACATAGCGTGTTGAAAACGGGTCTACCTTGTATAGTAATTTTTTATGTCCGAATTTTATTTTGCATAGCAGTGGATGGCAGAAACGTCATTTCGCCGAAAATAATTTGGTGTACACTAATTTATCATAAATTCAAAACACATAATTTTGTAAGTCAGAATCATGTTAAAGCATAAACTTCATTTCCAGAATCATGTTAAAGCATAAACTTCATTTCCAGAATCATATATAAGAAGAACATAATAATATATTGCATCATATTGCCAAAAGTTCACAATCAGTATCGTCTTTTGGCATACATTTCACTTCATACATACGTGTAACATGCAGCACGCATGGTTTCTGTCACGGCTCCGGCGCTGCGGTGCTCCAGCGGTCCCACGCCATCTTAACTTCGCAGATGGTTTTAACACACACCAAGCCACCTGCTCCTTAGCTTGCGGGCCACCCCACCCCTCCTCGCCTACGCGGGCTTAAATTACACTCTCGGGGTAGGGCAGAAGAGACTACGTGGAGTCGATTTTGCAGCGACTCGTTTCCGTCACTAACTTTTGTAGCACAAGGTATTGACTTTTAACTTTAAATTAGGTCAAAAATATTGTAATAGAATTCGCAATATACCTTATAAAAATTATTTCAAATGAAATTCAATCAAAATTCAAAATTCATCTTCATAGTATGCCATGTGAAATTCTACCAAATAAAATACTGCCATCTTAAAAGTATGCCATTGTAAATTCGGACATTTAAACATTCGGCCAAATGATAATTATATTAAATAATTATTTTGCCTCAAACACATTCGTTCAAAGAAAAATAGGCCAAGTGTGTTATGCCAAATAAATTTCGGAGCATCAATTTTCTGCCAGATAGATGGTACCCATTGAAAACCTAATACAACTAATTTAACTTAATAGAAAAAAATGGCGAAGATACCTCTAAAAATTTCTTATAACTACAAGCAACATACTAAGGTCATAGGTTTATTTTTTTTATAATAATAATAATAATAAAACATTTTATTTCAGGTATCTTAACCCATATTAAACACATGTTTAAAACATTCACAATACGAACAATAAAAAGAGTTGTCATTTATTTATTTTACTTGATGGTGTCACTACATTAAGCATGCAACAATGGTTAATGTAGTGACAGTCGAACCTCTCAGCCATCATCCTCAGGATGGTGTTGGAGCTGGCGCGGACCCTACGCACCAAGGATGTGCACCGTTTTCGCATCGTCGCATAAAAGCAGTCAATGCGTGCCTCAGCAAACATCCCCGACGCACTGCAGTACCGAGGCAGCCCCAACAACATTCTGTAGGCATTGTTGAATTGGACTCGTAGGGCGCTGTACTGTTTTTGAGTATAGTTAGCCCACAAGGCGCTCGAGTAAAAACAGGTGCAAAACGCTCTGAAAAGGGTGTTTTTTACTTCCTTCGAGCATCGAGCAAACCTGCGAGCTATCATGTTCGCTCTAACAGACAACGCCCTACGTTCCCGTTCTATGTCTGAATCGTCTTTCAGGTAAGAGGTCACCAGATGCCCAAGGTATTTGAAGGTTTCAACCCTGTTCAGCGGTACATTATTTAATATAGTGCTAGGGATACTATCTGGACATTTACCCCTGGCCCGAAAAACCATACATTCACTTTTCTTGCTGTTGGAGCTGTTTGAGCAGGCCATGGCTGAGATCATATTCCTCACAAATGCCGAGCAGCTTAGACAGGTCACAAACCGAGGCGCTCAGCAGCACCATGTCGTCCGCATAGCTAATGTTGTTTACACAAACTCCACCAACATGACATCCGACATGCGCGCTGCTCAGCCTCTCGATAAGTGCGTTTACATACAGGTTGAAGAGCGTTGGCGAGGTTAACCCCCCTTGCCTCACTCCGCACTCCTGTATGGTTCAGATAGTTCCCCCGACCACCGAACTACGTTGACCTGGTTCCCGTACCAATATTTAAGAATTAGTTTAGTTTAGTTCAATCAATAGGTTTTTTGAAAATCGCATCTTCTTATTCCCGAACATAATTTTGTATGTCGATAAAAAATCGGGCTGGACAGTCCTTACTATTTGAAATGTTTAGTGACCCTACAAAATTACGAGCTTGCATTGCGGGGATGTGTTTCGCGGTTGCGGGGAGTGATGCAAGCTCCACCCACTCGCTCAAGGTCGCTGGTATTTAGTGTCGCCTTAAAACAATAACCGTTAATAATCTCAAACTAAAATTAAACGACTTTCAACTTAATCAATAGAGAAACAAATATTATTTTGAAACAACAATTTTCAGCTGGAAATTCTTCAAAACTTTAAAGCAAAAACTAGAAGTTTGTTGAAATATAACAAAGGCGTATTGTACGAAGATTTCGTTTAATCGTGGGTATTGTTCGTTCTGTATTATACCTTGCAGTAGCTTTTAGCGGTAAGCGGTCTCATCGAATACTTAGTGGGCTTAGCTGGACCGGCTGTTCGTGGCTTATTGTATTGTAGACACATCTAGCTACTTCAATGTGTCTTTCAGTTTCTTTTTCTTTCTTCAATTTGCAACTTTTTCTTCTTGTTATCGTGTGAGTAAGAACTTACTACCACACCCTAGTATCAGAGTTTCTAAAACACCTCAAGGGCCTCTGACATAGTCCGTACAGGGCACGCCACGCCACGGCGGTAAGTCCCCTCTTTGAGGAGTGGCTCGTATTCCACGCGCACCCTAAAGAGATGTCAGCAACATGGAAGGGGACCGCAAGGGCCGACGCTCGTTGGGGCTGTGGGTTGTTGTAAGAGATACCGTGGCCTCGACATAAAGGGCTAAGAAAGAACATGGGTGGTTTTTAGTCAGTAAAAGTCTGACACTCCCTTTCGCTCTGCCCAAGAGCGGGAGGGGTTATTTGGATCACCAAATAACCCTTCCCGCTATACCCACACAAAAAAAAGAAACAAACTGGAAACAACTTTGCACAGTATGCTACCCGTGGGAATCAAACCCACGGCCACCGGATCATAAGGTAAACACCTATAAAGTCCACTCGACCCAGGAAGTAGTTACGTGACCAACTTGATCGCGAGATGTATACTACTCCGTTGGCTCCCGTACAATCCTGAATTTGATTCCCAGGTCGGGCAGTGTTGTCCGTGACTGCTATTGACAAATCCCTGAAAATCCCAATAACACTTTGCTATAACCAATGTAGTAATGTCCTTCATAAATTCAGCTTTGCAAACTCCACGCGCTGCTGCAGTCGAAAAGTCGTCAAGTGTGCAGGTGTCAGGGCATCTAGCGCAAGATGAAAGGTGGGACATTGACTGCTGAGATAGGCTGCATTCACACTTGAGGTCTAAGCCTTCGGGCTGCGGGTTGTTCTGGGCTGCGGGTTGTTTTAAAGAGATACCGCGGCCTCTGCACAAGGGCTAAGAAGGAACATAGGTGGTTTTTATTCAGTAGAAGTCTGACACTCCCTACTGCTCTGCCCAGAGCGGGAGGAGTCATTAATTGATGATTTCCTACCCCCCAAAGGTCTAACCGTCCATGAACCCCCATCTGAAGAGATTGTCTTTGCTACGGCAGACCTGCATTCGGAGTCTCTTTAAAGATTTCCAAGTCGGCATGTCAAAGCATGTCCAGCAGGGCTTTTGCGTATCTTTTAAATGACAGTGGCTATCTTACAGTGTCCATCAATTAACTGTCAATGGTTCTATTTTGTATTAAACCATAACCAATTTGACAGTTAATCCATGGACAATATGATAGCTACTGACATTTAAAAGATACGCAATAGCCCTGCAGGTGGAAGGCTTTCAGATGGTTCGATGAAACCATCAGGTCGATGAGCCGCTTAAACACCTCCCTCCAGAGGTCACGTCTTGTAGTGGATGCATAACTGTTAGCTGGGCTAGCTAGCAACGCACCCAAAAATAGCTTTAGCAACTTTTAACTTGTTGTATGCCGTGTAATTAGACACAATTAAAAAGCCATTGTGTCTCGCGTGGATCTACGTTCCGGCACACGAAAGGTTAAGTCACTAAGGCCCTGGGGCATAACTGCGGGTTGAATGGGTGGCGTGAGACAGCTTGTAGCTTCGACCTCTCGGTGCAGCTATCTATGGTCCGACGAACTTTTGGAGGCGCAATCCTAGTAAGTGGAAACAACATTCGTACCGGTGTCAGTTTAAGGCAACCTCTATCCAATAATAACAACCCCCGGCCGCAATATTATTTTCCACCCTTATTTTCGTTCGCCAAACAAACAAAAGAGATTGCTTTTCGGTCTAGATCGAGTCCAGAAACATATTTTAATTATCACTTACCTATGCTTACAGGCTTACCTACGCCTAAATCGATTTTTGTGTCTGTTTGTGTGACAGCGTTGTACTTTTAAACTGCAAAACCGCGATTTAGTCACGATTTTCTTTAGTATATTGGCGTTTTTAGAGTGTTTGTTCTGGAAGAAGAAATAAAGAAAATACATTTATTTAGCACATGCCACAAGCGCATACAAAATCCAAAAAATAATGAAACAAATGAAAAAAAAAATTCCTATGTAGTGGTTCATAATTATTTACTGAACACGTGGTAATCGTTTATAAGTTGATGACCCTTCCAGCCTGTAATTATACCATTCCTTTAACCGATTGCAGGTGACCGATTGTCTGCACCTTCGAAGATCTTCTGATGCTGCAATAGTCGTAGTTATTTACCAGTCCCAAAGTGCCCCAATATGAAAGTAAAATCAATACTAAGGAGAAGATGATTGTAATAATTGTCTACGTAACGAAAATATCAAATTCATTTATTGACAGACATCAGACATTACGCGGCAAAAGTCCATTGTCTTGAATAAGCCGAAACGCATGATATTTTTTTACATCACTATACACAGCTGTTAAAATAGTACAATACCTTGCTCATGCCTGCGGCTTCATCCGGGTGGAGTTCGATAATTGTCTCATACCACCGTAATAAAAGTATCCTATGTATTAATCCAGGCTATAATCGATTTGTGTGCTAAGTTTCATCCAAATCTGTTTAGTAGTTTTTGTGTGAAAGAGTAACAAACATTCATGCATCCATCCATCCTCACAAACTTTCGCATTTATAATGTTAATAGGATTAATCTAGTCCAGTTATAAATAAAGTCCTTAACAACACTGCCCTATCATTGGATTAGTGACGTCCCCATTTCGAAAATAAATTGACTTCAAACAAGAGTGTTTAATTGAGGAACGGAACATTTAAACACTTAGTTTCATCCCTGAGGGCAGAGGGATTAAGTACAGAAATGCTCAAAGAGGGTTTGATGGGAAATTCTGATAGTGCGGTTTGATGGGATTCGCGTAGAAGAAACAATTTGGAGTTGGAAAACTTCTAAATGGTCAATTAAATTAGGGATATAAAGCATGGCATTGGCATTATATGGTACATACATAAGCTACATTTTTGGTTTAAATCTTCAACTTGGTTTTCAAAAAAGTAACACAACATTGTTTTCAGCAAAAACAAAAACTGTTTGAATCAGTGTTGAGCAACATCTATTAACCACTAGCTGATGCCCTCGGTTTCGCCCGCGTGGATGTCGGTCATCGCGACCAAAAGTAATCTTTTCAACCCTCCCCCCTTTCAACCCCTTAGCCTATGTCCTTTCTCAGGTTCTAGACTATCTCTGTACCACATTTCATTTAAATCGGTTTAGTAGTTTTAGCGTAAAAGTGCGACAAACAGACAGGATCAGACAGGATCAGACAGGGTCAGTAAGGATTAACAGTTAGATTCACATTCTGCTGGCAACACTGCAACATACTATGTTGCTTAAACAATGTTTTTATGTAAAAAAAAACAGTGTGTTTTTGGTTGTTTTGCTGTGTGTAGCTCGTTTCTTATAGAGTCATGTTAGTCATGCTTCCAGGGTGCAGTAAGTCGTTTTCTTTTCAATTTTTTTTACTAATAAAGCAGTAAGCAGCTAAGTCCTGAGGGTCTATAATTGCCACTTTAGCAGATCATAATATGAATTGAGTTAAGTAACTGTAACTGCGTCTGTGACCATTTAGGAAAAATAGATCATAACTCTGGAACACGCTACCCCTGGGAATTAAAAAAGCTAAAAGCAAATTCACTTTTAAAAGGAAAGTACGTAGCCACTATTTAGATCAGACCTAATTTAGCGCTCAATTACTACAACTCGAGTCATGGTAATTACCAGTTATGTTTTATTTTGGTATTTGTTACAATATTTATCAGTTTATATTATTTTAATGTGTGTATTAGTATTAATATAAGTATATATACATATGTATACATATTTTAATTTATATTGTTATTTTTTTTAGTTATTTTGTAGCCTACCACAATGTTGTCTTCTTTTTACCCTAAGGTTGACTGGTAGAGAATGCCTTGTGGCATTAAGTCCGCCTATGTATCACTATTGTGCATAAAGTTTAAAGAAATTAATAAATAATAGGAATATAATATGAATTACGTCTGAAACCCCCCTGTTAGTTTAGACCCCCTGTTAATATATAAAAAAACTTCTATCTTAATATTCCTGATAATCCCTGTAGTCGTTCAATCCAGAGAAGATAACTTGTTCTTTAAATATATTCTTCATGAGATGTCTCCCGCAGTAATTTAGGGGAACTTGCACGTATCCTAAAATGCAGAAAAATCTAATTTACCGATTTCATCCAGTTAAACATTATGTTGTTATCCGAGAAAAGACTAGCTAAAATAAAATAAAAGTGGAAATTATATTTTTCTTATTCCTCCGATATTCTTTTCTGATTAATTTCGTTGCGGGATCCAAGACAGTTGAATTGTTTCTCTGGGACTTCGTCGGGCTTCATTGTCTCGGCGCTTTTATTGTGGTCACCACTGTTGATTCTGGCTTACAGGAGTTACAGTGGTTTAGGAATGGTGTGGCGGGCTTGTCGAAAAAAAAAATAGATAATATAAAAGTCGTCTTGATTTCGGCATGATTTTAACCATTTTTTTTTCTATCCGTAAGTGAAAAAAAACTGTTGAAAGTGATAGGTGAAGTTAAACCATGAAAAGTATACGCTTCCTTGTTTAAAGTGAGACCAGTGGGAATGAACGTCACTCGACAGAATTGAAACTTTATAAAAATGCACTGCCGCAAAACATAGTATTAACATTTCGCGTTCGTATGGAGCTTTCGCTCTTGATCTCAGGTTTGATAATTATGCATAGTAATATAAAACAGGCAAATAACTCTGTGGTTGTAAGAGCTCTATAAATGTACCTAATCTCATAGAAAATGGCGGGACGAGTTGGTAAAAATCAACGACCAGTGGCCCAAGTCTTAGCCCTAAATCGAAAAATTTGAAAGACATATTGCGAGTCCTTTCCCATCAGTGGCATCAGTGACACAGTCATGCTAACAGCATCAATAACATTACACGTTCGTATTTTCGAAGCTAAATGAGAACTACGGAAGCGCATACTTTTTCAGGGTCATTTGGAAGTTTCATTTGATCATATTTGATCAACAGCTAAAAATTGTACAGATTTTATCCAAACATATAGCAAATCAAGCCTATAATGTTCCCACAGCTGGGACTCCAGGGCTTCTCTCTATGTGAGGGAATTGGCTATAATACACCACGCGGGCCCAGTGTAAATTTTTGCTTCTTGGACATGCTAATTTCCGCACGATGTTTACTTTCACCGTTTTGAGAGCAGTAGCGACAAAATACATTACATAAAGTAATGTGCCTGCCTTGTTTGAACCAACGTCTTACTGCTCGTAAGACGGAGTCACCGTCACTGGGCCACCGCTGCTCTCAATCCCTATATCCAAATGCTTTTGTACAAATGGAGTTGAATAGACGAAGAACCTGAAAAATACTGCATTTTACATTACCATTATCGTCACCACCTCTGCAATTGAGCATGTCGAAGTAGCAACCGTTGGTAAAAGTCCTGTAGACGTATGCCCTCAGCTTAGACATTCCACAGACTGGACTGTAGTGACTCGGGCAGAACAACGGGCAGGAATCGCCGTACATCCTTCGATTCCGGGTTTTTAACTGTTTTATGCAGAATTTCAGGGGTGTTTTCTTGAGCTCTACAAGAAAAGTTCTAATATATTATTATGTTGATCTTTGAACAACAATTATGGAGGTAAGACTAAGAAATTCATGGGTTAAATAATATAAGTGTAAAATTACGTAACGTTATTCGTAACCTACGTCATTTTTAACAATTTTATTTACAATTCGAAAATAGTGGTTCGCAATAAATACCCATTTAGAATACCTAATAGGGTTAGATTTTATTTAGGTATGCCTATGGATAAAAAATAATGTACTTGTTAGAAAAAATATTTTTCCATATTAAATAGCCACGAGTTCCTCTCTCAGAGGGTCCTCACCCTTAAAGGGAAGAACTGGCTCTCTCAAAAAATTGTGGCTAGCATGGTTATTGCGAAAAAATTTAAATAAGCGGTACCAGACAAAATTAAATACTTCAATTCAAATACGACTATAGGTAACAAGGTGCCTGATTTAAGTAAAATACCTACCAACGTTATGACAAATGCTGTAAACCTTGAAGGCGCATTCTGATACGAACATACTATAATTTCCTTGTTTTTCATTAAATCCACAAACATTGTTTCCGTCTCTAGGGCAATCGTCGTAGTTGCAGTTTTCGCACAAGGCAACACTTAATATCGCTTAAACAAAAATGAAAATGTGAAAACATTCGAAAACGAGCGAGTCGATACATTGAACGAAAAGCGCTATATACTATATAGCGCTTTTCGTTCAATGTATCGACTCGGTGTAGAAGGGCTTATGTCTCGCATAAGCCCTTCTATGCATTGTTTATAATTCCCACGACTGTATCTATTTTATTATTTTTTGGTTTTTAGTACATTTATCTTAAACATTGCAATGTATGTTTAACATAAAACCGTTTAACTTAAAAAGTTTTTTTACCTATTTTTATTTTCTAGTTTTTAGTTTTTATTTCGCATTCTGTTTAATTCATTTAGTCCTTCATTATTGCAAGGTTTCTTGCCCGTTAGTTTATTGCAGTCCAACTCCTCTATACGTAGTTAAAAAAAAATAATTATAATTTTCTATTTCCGCCATTTTGTAGCGGCCGCCATCTTGTATTTCAATTTTTTATAGTATATTGTATTCTGCTTGTTGAGCCCTTTCATTTGATACCCATATTGATGGGATTGATAAAACCTACGTTATCCGCCATTTTGTAGCGGCTGCCATCTTGGATTTCAATTTTTTATAGTATATTGTATTCTGCTTGTTGAGCCCTTTCATTTGATACCCATATTGATGGGATTAATAAAACATAAATTATCCGCCATTTTGTAGCGGCGGCCATCTTGAATTTATAATGATAATGAATAAACATAATTGTATTGTCACCAAAATCCAAAGTGTATACAAAATTTCAGATTAATCGGTTGACAGGAAGAGGGTGAAATTTGAATTACTAAATTTGACCCAAGAATAATAAATAAAACAAACGGGGTGAGCTAAATAAAACCGTTTAAAAACACCTTGTGAGCTGATCAATTCAAATAAATTGAAGAAAGGGTACAGAACGATTCACAAAACCAAGGAGAAGTTATACAAGACATTGTTATATTAAACCGAAAACCTATGATATGTCATTAAATTCGTAAAAATTAGGTCGATAATAACACACATTAAACCAAAAAACCTATCTAATGAACTATATTTTATACAGTTTTTTACGATAATCTAAACAGAGTTGTTTAAAGAAAAACTTACGGAGACAGCAACTATGAATACAGTTTAGTTTTAAACGAGAAGGCACGAGATTTATAGCTTTACATTATTTACTTGGTCGTGTGTTGGACATTGCAAGATGTGAAATCGCGAAAGGACAGTGACAAAGACCTGGCACTGCATTGTGTTCATTAATTCTGTGCTTACTTATATGATAAACTAGGTTTTACCCATCGCTTGGCTCGCTTGGCGGTTGCTAATTATGCCAAGAAAACGGGAATGAAAAAAAATGCCATGCAAAATATTCAGCTGTGAAACCGGGAAGGTAATTAAATAATAATAAAAAGTATTGCCTTCTGTCTGATTCAAGGCAGTATGGGCCCGCATTGTGAGGAGATTCCTGTCTTTTTCTTTTTTTTTTTCCTGTATAATCACCTGTAGCTTGGTACCGGTAGCTTCCCCACTAGGTGGACTACTTATTTTTTCTTATTTTTATAATGTTTTTTATATGTTTTTTTAAAGAAATATTTTAAAATATAACTTACGATTAAATAGAGGACATAGTAAACATGTTTTAATGAGCCAATAACTTTAACATAAACACAAGAGCTATTTAATCTAGAATTACATACATAAAGAAACATGGTAAAAATCCGTGATCAAATTCGGGATTCCTTCTCTTCACATTTTTTATTCATAATATACGAACTTTATCATAATTATGTTGTAAGCTTAACTAGGTATAATGAATATTAGCATAATATTAATAGAAATAACGGAAACTTTAAGTTCGTTTTTTGTGTCACAGCAACATAACAATATAGACAAGGTGTTGTGTCAAAAAAATTGTAGCAAGGAAAACTACGGATGCAAGAGCGAGCGAAGTGAGCTCGGGACGGGGGGTACGCTGACTCCGGAGAGGTTAGGTTCGACGGAGATGGTATATTTAGAGCGACAATTGCTTTGAATTTTTTAAATTATATATTTAATAATAATTTCTTAAAAATTTCATACCTTTTACTACAAAAAATACTAACAGAAACGATAAGCTGCAAATTATCAGGTGTGAGAGTCCCGCAGGGCCGGAGCCGTGACAGAAACCATGCCTGCTGCATGTTTGTTTGGATGCATGGTGTATGCTAGTTAAAATGTTTGCATACTGCATGCTTGCTAAGCATGATGTACCTACGCTTGTTTCAGAGAAGTTCACAAAATAAAACAAAACGAAAATTTACAAATTTCATCAAACATATTGTTTAATAGAGTCGGTTAAAAATGGTTTAGGTGTCTAACATCAAAGAGTTAATATTAATATGTGTATTTATTTTACCTGTAAAAATATGTTTTAAGATTATATTATGTGTAAATAAAATGTATGCTTTACAATATATTATAACTTAACCGTTAAAAAAAAATAAACAAAAGTATAGGTAACTATCAAAATTGCATGTACAAAATTATTGCGTATTTTTAAATCTTTTTTTTTTACATTTATGATACATTATTGTCCGATGTCTCTTGTAAATATATTATAATTACTTATGAGGTAAAGTGTATTAATGAAGTCTATCATCCAATGAGAGGTATGTCAGGACATTTTACACGATCTGTAGAAATGTTAGGATAACGACTTTCTTGTACTCATAATTTGTACAAAATATTCGTTAGTCAAGTATTCAACAGACACACTAGAAATAAGATACAAACCACCCAAAGAGCTTTGGAGCGGAGCACTCTAAATATAAAATTAAAACATAAAAGAACAAAATTTATTTGTGAGAAATACAACTAAGGGTACCTATACTCTACAACACTATTAAAAATTTAAATGGAAATGGACTGGCCATGTTGCACGTATGAGCAATGATGGATAGACTTCAAAATATAAATAGACCAAAATAACCAGCATCATCATCATGAGCCTATAATGTTGCCACTGCTGGGTTTTAGGCCTCCTCTCTTGGAGAGAGATGGGCTATAATCCACCACGATTTTTTTGGTTCAATTTCCTCACGATGTTTTCCTTCATCAAAGGTATATTAAAAAGTAATTTAAAAAGCCTTACAATGTATCACAAAGAGAGCTGGAAACAAATAATCCATTTTTTTATAACTTTCTGTAAGTTAATAATATCAAACCACTTCACATACAATCTTACGTCTAGTGAGATTGTGATTAAAAAATAATTATAATTAAGAATTTTACTTCCTTCACTTATGTTTTATGTTGATTATTTTGTGTATGTAGGTACGCTTATTTTCAAAGAATTTGTTGATCTTGTACTTATAATATACTCTAGACTAGAGAGACTTTCTAATCGACTTAAATACAAAATTGCATTGTCCAGCAATGAAATTTTGATTGATTAATAAATGGAATAGCCACACGCTTTAGAAGTTTGTGGTGGGGCACTTTCGATCCTTGTCACCCCCGAAACGGCCATTTTTACTACGTAACTATGGCGGTATAGAAATAATATGACGTCACTTTTTCGTAGCGCTGTCTCCGTTTAGCATATCATTTAAAATCCGTTAAAACTAATTCATTTTTTTATCGATGTTATTACATTTTTCACACATCGTGTTCTTCTGTTGTTTCTTTAAAATAACACATCATAACAGTAGTAAAATATCCAATTGTATACATGAATACAGGCGTAATGTCATGTATATTGAACTATTTAAACTACGTGAACCGCCGGGTCGCGTTCTGCTGGACCACTCTGAATTCTTTCCTGCATGACAATATCGTGCCTGCCTGATAACGTACTTCTTTTAATCCTATTTACATAAAATTCATACCATATTTCTCGATTACTTTTAACAACAACCAGAAAAACATCTATTACTAGTACATTTAAACGAGCCAAAAACATTCTTACAACAAAAAAGAATAAAGAAAAAGCGTTACCTAAATCTGCGATAATAATCGATAGCATACTGACGTCACTCAATACAAATATCAAAGTGGCTATATACAGGCGGCGACAAGTGTCACTACCTCTGTGTGCGCTCGTGTTGAAACTGCGACAAAGTGAATATACAATTATTATGTAATAACAAGTGTTGATTATCAACGGTAAAATATGACTCGCCTTTTGGAGAAAAAGTACAATGAATTCTATCTCCTCATAAAATATGTTCATTTTTGTTTCAGTAAAAATAAAAACCAAAAACCATGAAATTGCTGTTGTAATTAAAGCTAATCCCCAAGCAAACAGACAAGCTTTTAGATACTTCCGGCGGATATGGTCATTGAAAACTTTTACAATATCCATGTAGAACATATGACACAAAACCAACAACCAGTGAATGTATACGGATTTTAAGAAAATTGGTAAAACATTTAATAACATAGGTGGTTTTGAATATCCGAACTCATCTCTAGGTGTGTATTTTTTAATCATCTCTATAACTGCACTGTATAGTATCTGCGTAAAAATTGCGTTGAGAAGCGCAAAGTTTTTGAAATTACGAAATTTCATTAACAAACACCATGATGTTACTCCGTATATTATTGCACCCGAAGATAACACCAACACTATATTTTTTAAAATTCTTTCAATACGACGTTCTTCATCCAACACATAATCAGAATAATTATAATAATCTGTATGCACGAAAATATCGTTGTCATTATTAGACATGGCGAACACTCACTTGTGCAGCTTTAATGTTCTTCTGATATAAAAATCACGTGTTACTATGTCCGCACACGGTAATCTTAGAAACCCCCCAATAGATTTCAATGAAATTTTGTGAATTGTGTAAACCGTGGCAAGCAGGAGCGGGTCCGTGGGTACGTTGCAAAGACGCAACAGTTCATGATTCAGTTTTAAAAACTATTCATCATCTTCCTGGCTAGTCCCATGTGTCTTGTATTTGGTGAAATACTCTTTTTTTCTTCTTTTCTCCTCTGTTAAGCGTCACGCTATCGTCACTCCTATTTGCTTTATATCAATCATCACACAATCCATCCGTGGTTTTCTTGGTTCTCCTTTCCCCTCTTCATCCAGTTGAAAACTGTTTATTAAAAGTTCGAGATAAATACACTTAAAAGTAACCAACACAAGTGTTGCTTCTGAAACGTTCGATACTAGTAAAGTTAGTTATTAAAAGAATTAAGGATACTTATATATTTGACATGTTTTTTTCCTGTTTGTTAAGTTTTGCCTACATTATTAAAATCATATAATATTTTAAACTGGTTTAGTGGTTGCAACCGCGATTGCGGTCGGGTAAAGATTTGTGGGAATGATGTCCACGAGAATCGTGTGTATGAAAGTAAACGACTCTTTCTCTAGAAACACATTTAATAGCTCAGACAAAAACCGAGGACCGTAGAGAAAAATCCAAGCGTCAGACTTGAGTCACTTTTTGACACTTCACACCGGCAAATAAGGATGGGCGTAGCAGTTAGTGATGTGCCGCCACACCACCCCCCTTGGAGTTTGGAAAACCTGCAGAAAGATAATTAGGAAATCTAACTACGCGTCCGGACCTTGTGGTTTGTACCGGACGATGACCATCTGGGTTTTCTATTACCGACTTTGATGCATCTTCAGATGAGTCGGACAAAATAAAGGCAGGTTTGACACGATCTATTGTGACTGTAACTGGTCCTCTTTGTAGTTCTACAGTGACGGTCTTATCTGTCCTCTCTAACACAGGATACGGACCTGAATATGGTGGTTCTAAAGATCCTCGAGGTGCACCTTTTCTAATAAAGACGTGTTTGCAAGTCTTGAGGTCCTTGTGCACAAATACAGAAGCTGGAGAATGTCGAGCTGCTTCTTGTGGCTTCAAAAATGACATGTTATGTCTCAGTTGCGAGACAAAATCTGGCGGTCTCAGCTGGTTATTATTAGTTGATTGGAAGAACTCACCCGGTATTCTCAAACGCTCACCATAAACCATTTCAGCGACGGAGCATTGCAGGTCTTCTTTCCAAGCTGTACGCACGCCGAGCAGGACGACAGGTAAAACGTCTGTCCAGCGCTGCTCGCCGTGAGCCATGATGGCAGCCTTCAAAGTGCGGTGAAACCTCTCAACCATTCCATTCGCTGCAGGGTGGTAAGCAGTCGTGTGGCGCAGCTGGACTCCACAAAAATCTGTAAGAGCTTTGAAAAGTGAGGAGGTAAATTGACGACCTCTATCTGTTGTCAATGTCTCTGGACAACCGAAACGCGAAATCCATAGCTCATAGAATGCCTTTGCTACTGTGTCAGCTGTAATATCCTGCAGCGGCTGTACTTCTGGCCAACGTGTGTATCTGTCGACAGCTGTGAGACAGTATTTGTAGTCGCGAGATGATGGCATTGGTCCGATTAAATCTATATGCACGTGACTGAATCGCGATTGTGGCAGTTTGAAATTGCCTAGAGGAGATGAAACATGACGGTGTACTTTAGTCTTTTGGCAAGCTTCACAGGTACGAACCCAATCGCGGCAATCCTTTCGAGCTGAGGGCCAAATAAATCTATCAGTCACCATCTTTGTCGTCGACCTCGTTCCGGGATGGCTCATCGAGTGAATGGAGTTGAAAATCTGCCGACGCAGCTCCTTTGTAGCAAAAGGTCGAGGCCTCGGCAGAGAGACGTCGCAGAATAAACTGACGCTTGTACCTGGTATAGACATTTGTTCCAGCTTCAATGAAGTTGAGCGATTGGAGATAATAGTCTGTAGCTCGGTGTCATGTTCTTGAGAATGAGCTAGTTGTTCTAATGTAGGAGGTGACGCTATAGCTTCGATGCGTGTCAACGTATCGGCAGGGATGTTGTCTTTACCCGAAATATGTCTTATGTCCGTTGTAAATTGCGACACGAAATCGAGATGATTAAATTGTCTAGGTGAGCATTTCTGCTTGTTCTGCAAGAAAGCGTAGGTGATTGGCTTGTGATCCGTGTATATAACAAAGTGTCTACCTTCGATCATATAGCGGAAATGTTTAACGCTTTCGTATATTGCCAACAACTCTCGGTCATACGCGCTATATAGCTGTTGGGATTTGCTCAGCTTCTTTGAGTAAAAAGCAAGGGGTTGCCATTCCTTATCTACCAATTGCTGGAGTACCGCGCCCACGGCCGAGTTAGAAGCGTCGGTCACAAGGGCCAACGGTGCATTCATGACAGGATGTGCGAGTAAAGTGCATTTAACAATACTTGCTTTGCTTTGACGGTTTTTGGTGGTGGAAACTCCTTTATGGATTTAACCTTGTCTTCCAGGGGTCGCGTGCCATACTGGGTGATGTGGAAACCAAGGAAATCTAGTTCGCGTTTGCTGAATTCACACTTCCCTTCATTGATACGGAGACCGTAGTCATGCAGACGCTTGAAAACCATTTCCAGGTGTTCCAGGTGTTCGGATTGACTTCTAGAGTACACCAAAATGTCATCAATGTAAGAGAAACAGCAGAAATCGAGGCCTCTGAGCACCTCATCAAGAAACCGCTGGAAAGTTTGTGCGGCATTGCGCAAACCGAAAGACATGAACGGAAATTCCAGCAGGCCAAATGGAGTTGTGATTGCAGTCTTTGCTATGTCCTCTGGGGCTACTGGAATTTGATGATAGGCTTTTTCTAGGTCGATTTTTGAGTATGCTGTACAACCAGCTAGTCTATGAGCGTAATCTTCTATATGCTTCATAGGGTACCTGTCAGGAATAGTGCGCGCATTTAAAGCACGGTAGTCCCCGCAAGGTCTCCAGCCGTTCTTCTTCGGAGCCAGGTGCAGTGCCGACGCCCATGATGAATCTGATGGTCTCGCAGTGCCTTCTCTAATCATATTATTAATCTCTTCTTTGGCAATCTTGAGACGATCAGGAGCTAAACGACGCGGTCTGCAAAATACAGCGGGTCCAGGTGTAGTATTTATGTAGTGTACGGTTGAGTGCTTAACTTCACGAAATACTCCAAAAGGTTTGGTCAAATTAGGGTACCGGGAAAGTAATTTGTGAAATTCAGTAGAACCCGTTAACGCTTTGATACTGGTTTGGTTACAAACCCTGAGGGTTCCAGGTGCAGTTAAAGTTGTCATACTATCAATCAGACGCCTGTGTTTACAGTCCACCAAAAGTCCGTAATGCGCGATGAAATCAGCTCCTATGATTGGCTTATCCACAGTAGCTACCACGAAATTCCACACAAAGTCTCGTCTCAAACCCAGGTCCAGGTGCAAAGTCATGGTACCGTAGGTGCTGATGATACTACCGTTTGCAGCAGTAAGACTGTAGTCCGCAGGTTGTCTGGACTGGCGCAGGAAACGACGTGGGAGCACACAAAGATCCGAACCAGTATCTATCAAAAACTGTACCTTTGTTTTCCGGTCTGTGATGAAAAGGCGACTGATAGCACTTTGACAGTCGTTAGTCGCCTCTACGAACTGTCGCTCTAGTTTACCGACTTGTATGAACAAGGCGATGTGCATTTCGTAGCTTTATCTCCAAACCTCTTGTGGTACCAGCAAACGCCACGTGTATTGCTGCGGCTACTGCTCCTCGATCGGTATCTGCCTCTAGAGGGAGAGAGATCACGCGAACGTATGTTTAATTGAGATATTTGTTGGCTTAATTCTGAATGTATACGTGACGTAATCATTTCATCGATACGTTTCAATAAACCGTCGAAATTACTGAAGGCACTGGCGGCGTTCGTGCTTGTACTCGCTACCTGGTGGTGTAACGGCGCCGCGACCTCACAAATTTTATCCGCTAATTCCGCGACGACTTCCAGGCTACCAGAGGTTTGCGTCACAATAATTGCTTGAACATGAGGAGGTAGGCGACTCGACCACAAACTTCGCAAAAACTCGTCGGTTACCTCGTTTGCGGCAAGCGTTTTTAAATGGCGCAGAAATTGCGACGGTTTTCTATCGCCTAATTCTTCGTGCGAAAGTAACTGAGTAATTTGGTGTTGACGAGAAATAGATAACCGTTTTGTTAGCTCTTGCTTCAACTTCTCGTACCTGTTGGTCGGTGGAGGGTTTCTCACGATGTCTTTTACTTCGCGAATGTACTTATGTTCAAGCTGAGAGATGACATGGTAAAATTTCGTACTGTCATCTTTAATGCCGGAAATTTGAAATTGCGCCTCAGCTTGCGCGAACCATACCTCCGGGTCTTCTGGCCAGAATGGCGGCAGACGCACTGCGACTCTGTTCACTGTGGCGTCGGATGCTGCATCTACAAAATCTCCGTCGGCTTCGTCCAATCTAGGTGCGTGTTTGTCTGTCATGACGGATCACGTCGGGGTCACCAATTGTGGGAATGATGTCCACGAGAATCGTGTGTATTAAAGTAAACGACTCTTTCTCTAGAAACACATTTAATAGCTCAGACAAAAACCGAGGACCGTAGAGAAAAATCCAAGCGTCAGACTTG